>OV884011.1:93531093-95931093 GCA_930367205.1 Acanthosoma haemorrhoidale
AGATAGTGCAGAATAGTGCTGTATTTGGTTCATTCAAAGGAGCATTACCATGAACAACAAGGGATGTTTTATTTACTAAAACTGAAGTGTTCATTGGTAGTGTATCGACCACTGCAACTGAAGTTTCATTTATAATGCTTCTTCTAAAAAAAAAAAAAGCATGTTTTATGTGAAATCAAAATTGAAGAAATTAAGTTTTCCTTATTCATTTATAATAGTACATTTTAGGATTTTTCTGCAGGGCCATTGATAACATTGGTTCTTCCTTTAGCTCTTAGAGGAATATGTCCTTCTGATAAATAAATAAACGTAAAACTTTTAAGAGGCTTCCACTTCCTCTTGCTGAATGAGAAACCGGCATTACTAACAGCCCAGCATAACAAGTAGATAACATAATGGTAATTTTTCAGTTTATCGATTTAATAAAAAACACTCACAGCTCCCTGGCAAGTGTAAAATTGCTTTGAGAAGAATTATTTTGGATGCTGTTGATAACTTGATGTGGGTTATCTGCATAGTGACTTTCATTTGCAAGTGCACAGTATTCTTCAAGAGTCATAAGGGGGTGTTGTTGAAATACCTAAAAACAATATTTTCAAGTAATAAAATGTATCATTATAACAAAATTAATTAAAACTAATTAGATTAATTGGCAGAGAAAAACACATAAATCAAACTTATATAAATTTTGTAAAATTGAAGCAAATCTTTTATTTCTTTTTTGAAAAATTAACTTTCTTCCATTTCCAAAAAAATGGTTCTAAAATAATAATTAAATACATTTCTGAATAGAAAGTGTCTTAATTTTTTAAGTAACTAATTACAATTGAAACTAACTTATTTGAAACAGCAATTCAACAAATGGATTAAAACAGTATCACATAGTCTCAAAGTGATAAAAAATTAGAAAAATCTTATGTTATTAATTATAATTTTTTTTCTATAAATACAAAAGTTGATGAACATTAAATATACATACCTGAAACATTTTTGTACCACTTTCAACAATATAAAGTAATGAAATGAGACTTGCAAATATTTCTTCAGTGAACCTTGTGAAAAGTTTAACGAAAACACTCCCTTCGAAGAAGCTGACAAAAAGCGCTATGATTAAGAGCCACATCCCAATGAAGACCCTCATAGTGAGATAGCTGATCTCATTCTGGATGCAAAACTAGAACACACATATCCCCCGCCTTTGGTGTTAATAAAATACCTCTGTTCTAGCTTAGAAGAAAGCTAATGGAAAATACTAAATAATTCGCATGAACTGTAAACAAATGTTCAAGCTTATTATAAAAAATTATGAAGATTAAAGTCACAATGATATAATTCAAATTAAATTTTATAGCTAACATGTAAGTTTTTATAACTTAATATGCACTCCTGGCCAAAATTATAGCACATCTTTGATAAACTGTTATATCTGATCGAAAAAGGTTTACAATAGGTCATTATATTAGTTGGTGTTAGTTTTACAAAATACATACTTTAGTAAAAAGTGAAACAAACATTGTGGTGATGTAGGTAGGGAGTAGGTTTCTGCACAAGAGATACTACATGAGTCAGACTTTTCTGGAAACATCACATCAACTATAATTGATTTCTCCATTACTTAAGGGCGACAGGAAGCACACAAAAAACAAACTGTCAAGGGAGCTCAAAGGTAAAAACCACCAAATATTGTTTAATGTCCCTTTCATTCCGTTACTAACAGAAAATGTGTGACACCATGTCATGGAAAAGATTAACAAAAACAAATCAAAATAAACTACATTGTACATTAAGTTGAAGTTAATAAATGTTGTAATCGTCATAATATATTCAGACATTTGAAGAAGGTTTGTCAAAACTATTAAAAAAAAATAAACTAGTAATAGATCCTCAACTAACTGGAGGGCTGGAGTAATCGAGACATTGATCTATCCAGTAAGTAAGATTAGATTCGACATTTAAGTAGTAAAAACAGAGGAACATTTCTCTGATGTATATAGACACCTACAAGAGCAATTCACGGAGTGCAACTTTGCAGACCAGGAGTGTGTATTAATTCAATTAACAATAAATATTACTTTAAAAGAAAATGAATCAGTCTAAAAATGGTACATTTTACTTTTCTAACTAACGTGCATTCCTTTCTATTAAGTACAAATCATACATTACTTTAATCAGGATTAAGATAAATTTATTATCAAGAAAAATCAGGTTGTTGGTCAAGTATTTATGGACTGTGGATCTTTACCGTATACAAGCTTTCATCGAAAAGAAGGAGAGGCCCCGTAGCTCCGATTATAACTAGAGGCTGCCCTGACAGCAGCGAGAAGATTATTCCTGCGATCGATGTTGCCACCAAAGTCTCAGATATTCCTACAAGGTTGTTTGTCTTGTCAGCTGAAATATAAAATATTGTCATACTTCAACATTAACTCAGTGATTATGCTAATTAACTGCACCTGAGGTAATATCATTTGCTTATAAGGTACAAAACTTAAAAATGGACAACACTAGCACCCTTGAATAGCTCAAATTAAAATTAGGGTGGCCATTGGAAAAAAAAAAAATATTATAGGCCTTTTTTACATAATAAAAAGCTAACAAATGTAAACAGTTAACACAGTTCTTGACTTAATGTTGTATAAATGAAAGAAAAATATGATATAAGCCATACATTACAGTCGGCTAAGTCAATATAGATACAAGAACTAGTAATGAAAAGGAGTGTTTTTTAAAAATATCTTTATTTCCAGCTTGGATTGACAGCCATACATGGATACAACAGATAACATAGTAATATTACTGAACAGAATTAGGAATAGTTCCATTAAGAGACACCCTTAACTAAATATAATCTTGTAACAATATCATTCATGTTGAAAATTTAGTTGATTAATACATTAATTCGAATGATTAAATATTAGTTTGTTATTATATGTTGTTCATCCATAAATATAGTACATATTAATGTAAATATTTCATCATTTACACAATAACTAAACTATATCCAAAACATGATCCCCCTAACTGGATATGCGAGCATTCCAATATTTTATATTTTCATTTGTGATCCTTGAAGGTGTTAGCAACACCAATCTGTTATTCAGAATCTTACAAATACAGTTCTTGGGGAAAATTAAACATAAATTTGAGGCATGTTAATACAGAAATATACTTACTGGTGTTACCTTAATTTAAACCCACAAAATGCTTTTGTAGCTGACAAATATTATTGACTTAATATAATAAAATATAAATTTTTTTCTCGTTTTGGGTCCAACACTTTTTCTCCTTGTATTAATTCTACAAAGCTCACATTTAAGAATCAAATAATGTAGGTACGTAAACCAATTTTAATTAAAATGGGAAATGGTTAGGTTTGATATTGAACTCATATTTCTCATCATTTCTGGTTATTATATCATGAGGTAATAATAGAAATGTTTGATATTATTGAGTGAAATTTAGGTGTGGCTGGTAACAGTGTGTGGAGCAACTCGCAAGCTAGCAGTTTTTAAACAATTCTTAAATCATGAGAGAGCAGCCTCCCCAGTGTGAAGCACTTCTTTTATTTATGTTTAGCCATAGCCAGCCTGTTTCATCTAACTATGAATAAATCCAAGAAATTTTAGTTGTGGTTTTTTGGGATTTTTTTCCTCCCAATCCCCTTAAAAAATGACAAAAAATTTTTTATTTACTATAGATTCTTAGGCGAATCTATTTACATACATTTTATATGTCCAGTACCTTCGGTACACTCTATACAAGGTCTGAATCGGTATAGAAGTTATATAATCAATACAAGTACAATGATACACAATGTACTTGGCTTCATTGACAAGACTCTATAAGGTGATAGGGCTCACCTTTTTGATCACAAAAAAAAACTTAAAAACTAACTTAGATACTAATTCTTAACCTAAATTTTCTCTGACAGTCTGTTGCCATCGATTCGGGAGGGATGGTGGGGTCATAGTGTTAAACACTGGATTTGTGAGGAGCTGCAACGCGTCAAAAAACTTGATGTGTCTCCGGCGGATGAACTCATCCACCGATGGCACATCAAGCAACGGGTGCAGGTCAGCTTTCCATGGAAGGTATGTCGGACCACTTTTCGCATGATCCCATTCTAGAAATGTTGGAGACTTGTGGCTGTAGCATCAGTCAAGTGGGTAAATAGTGGGGCATCGTACAGCAGAGCTGGCCAGAGGATACATTAGTAGATCATCAGTTTGAGACACAGCGACAGATTGGGTGAGGTTAGCAAGTGCGAAAACCGGTAAGACCTCTGTCTTACTGTTTTTAGCTTACACGAATGTGAGTAGAGAAATGGAGATGCCTATCCATTTTTATACCCAGATAGTAGAATGAGAAAACTGGTGAGTTCTCTTGTCCTCCTATACTATATGATTTTGGCAAAGCTTTTTTGCCCTTTTGGTAAGAGAAGATTACACAGTCGGTCTTCCCAGCGTTCACACTAATGTTCAACTTGCCCAGCCTGTCACTGATTACGTTGCAAACTGACTCAGCCTGTGTGAGTGCTCTTTGTGCATTCATGTTGTTGCTGTAAATTTAGTTGTGGTGTAGGTCCTAAGATGAAAATTCAAATTGGAAAGATCATCACTTGAGGGAAGAAAGTTCAGTTGGTAGAGCCCCCGACTCGGTATTGGGGAGGACCCGGGTTTGGTTCGAGTCCTGATCACGCCAGTATACTTTTTCTTTGGCAGTTAATTATTAGTAATTATGAATAAAATCTATCATTTTCTAATAGCATGCACCAATCTTTTAACCAAACATATATTACTCTCATGTATTATTAGATCATGACATGTATCAAGAACAGTAATTAATTATAAACATAAAAAAACTCATGAAGATTTGAAATCAATTAAAAAAAGTACAATAACTCACCCATGAGACCACCAAATGTGATAGCACCAGACAGTGCAGCAAAATACATGAATATGGCCGCAGCTAAACACTGACCGTTAATGCCATCTACAAGATCGGACCAGTAATGGGGATACCTTCTCTTTATGTCTTTTATTAATCCACCCCAAGGCTTCCCGGTCCTTTGCAAGGGGTCATCCTTCTTGTCCTTCTTCTCACCATCCTCTCCGAGGAGAGCTTAAAAAAAAGTAATTATAGTTATTAATTTTATCCATACTCTCTCAAGTATAAAAGTACAAATATATTTATAAATAAGACTATCAGTAATTATCATATTACCCTGCCTAAATTTTATACAGGACGTAAATTATGAAATAAAATAAAATTTCAAGCCTTCCAATCCTAATGCAAACTGTAAAATTCCTTCGAGCAAATTTCAGAACACACTATTAAACTGATTAAATAAAACTGATTTGTCACTCCACACAGTTTTTTATTAGTTAGTATCACCAAAGCTTGGAGTACATTGAGGAGATTTAGAATTGGCTGAACTGTTTTTGACCAGAAGCAACTTCCCTTTTTTCTTTTTATGAATTAAAAAAGCCAGAGCTGTGAAGTCGGATTTACAAAATGAACTCCCATTTTGAAGGTAAAAGTAGGTGAGTTTTAATTAGTAGCCTATGTCTCCAAACCTTTTTTGAAGATGGTCAAAAGTCAAAAAAAGTTGAAGATATCCAAAATTTGCTCTCGCCTAATAACTAATCGCGGGTAAACTTTTTCTTAATAATTTCAGTAATTTTCAAAAGTCAATCTACTTTAGAGTTTTTATTATGGATTTGTTTCACAACTACACAAAAAATTAATTTAAATAACACCAGAGGATCATATGCCACAATAAAAATAAAGTTATGTTTATTATTTGTAATTAATAATTACATAAAATTAATCAAATTTTTCAGTTTGTAGATCCAGAACTAGTAATCTGTAGTGATTCTTAGGATTTTACAGGCCTCTATGAATATTTGTTTCTATTAGATTAATAACAAAATTACATTCTTAAAAAAATATTAGATTAAAATTTTCTGTATTACCAATGGCTGACAAAGTTGCTTTAGTAATCTCTACATTATATTAACATAAATTCTTTATATGTATAAATCATAAAAAATATTTAAGTAATATTCATTAATTCCAGCAAATAGGTTTATGTGTAATTATTTCTTTAATCGTAATACTACAGAAATATTATAATATAATATAAACATTTAGCAAAAAGTGAAGTTAATAAGTGGAAAATGTACATGCAATAAAACAAAAGAATCAAATGGTTTCTGTAATAAGGAATGCAGAATATAAAATCTAGTCTAGATTACAAGCCTCCTTTGTCTTGCTTTAACTGGTAGCTAAAGGTAAAAGAAATTCAGGTAGGTGCAGGTGTATAATAATAAATTTTTGTTAAATTTAATCAGATATCCAACAAATCTATTATAGGTATATGAGTGAAGATTTAAATGATATACTAATATGTATCCAAGTCAAATATAAAACATATTCAAAAATTACATAAGCGCATAAAATATATCAGAGTATATTAAAAATGTGAATAGAACCTTCTTAATATTTTTTTATTTTTTCATGTCATGTGGATGTTTTGGACTTTCCTAAATTTTCACAGTCTACTATAAAAATGTTTTATAGATTTCACAAATAATTAAAAATTTATTCTCATTTCCTGTTCGAGACATATGAACAAAAGCATTCAATATAACCATTGTAACATCAAGATAATATAGAATTGACACATTTATTGATTAGATAAAATATATATGAAATAAAATATCAGATAAAGGTGAAACCTCAGTAAGTTCACACTTGAAACTTAGCTCAAAGTAAACCCCAATGCAACAACCTTTTTTTTTTTTTATCCACTTTTATAACTAGTCACATTAAAAGCACAGTTAATTTTAGATCAGATTTTTACAAGATTGGTCGTTATTTATGCTGATTTAATACAAAAAATAATTGGTTTAAAAACCAATGATAGCCTACCCTTTTAGCACACAACATTTTACATGATAAAGAAACGATAATATTTAATTGTTTATTAATTTAAAATTGAACTCTTGACAAGCTAGGTTACTAAATTTGCAATGTAAGGTTCCATTTAATGATAATAATATTACATTTGGGTAAGTAAGAACAAAAAAACAATAAAAATATTAAGAAGGATTTATAAACAATCTAATGTACCTAATAATAATCATCCTTCAAGAATCCATACCAGCATATTTTATAGAATCTTTAGTTCTATCAAATTACAGGTTTATTTCAGCGATCAGTTTGTTCATCAGTCAATCACTTCAATGAACAGATAATTTATTACTATCACTTAACCACCGCCCCTGCAAAATTGCACTTTCAGTTTTTAATCCTGTTCTATTTTAGTCCAGAAGAGGGTTTCTGTTTACACAGTCCTAGCCATTCCAATGTAAATAAAAAAATCTATTGAGTAATAAAACCTACAAAAGAAATATTGTTTCCATTCTTTGTTCGATCATTTCTGTTTAAGATACTACAACTTATGATAAAATAGTTTTCATAATTAATTACACTCCCATCACTAATTAATTACTGCTCTCATTACTAATTAATTACTATATCCTACCAAACTTCATCTTCTCAGTCCTTATTTGCTTATGGATATAAATAGGAGCAGATTTTTGGAGCGAGGAGAAATTAAACTAACATTATAGTTATTTGTATGGTAATTTTAGCTTCCATTCAAATGTTTTTTACTATGAAATTCATTCTACTGATCAAGTGATAATTGTCATGCCATTGATCACTAGGCAAATCACAAAATTAAAAAAAAATAAACCTTCGAGGGGGGGGAGGGTTTTATGCTTAAGAAAAGATGCTGGATTTTTATCACATTTATTAATGGACAACGTTACGATATACTCAGTGTGTGTGCATCAGTTCATTATTTGAAATGGTCACCCTGAGCCCCCAAAAAATTCCAATATTGAACATAATCTGAAACGTTTGAAATAAAATATCAAAACTAACCTACATTTACAGCTCAAGTAATGGTGGGTTGAAGATAGTCAAAAGTCTAAGTGAATCTTAAAGATTCTGGAAATTTCCAGTCAGATTTCAAAAAAATGTTCTCAACTTTAAATTAAGCAAGGGCAAATTTTTTACTGATATTTTGAGGTGAGATTTTTAAGCTACTTCAGATTGATTTTTTTGTGATAATCCATTTTTGTAAAGTTGTTTATTTCAGTGAATGAGTAAATGATTTATTTCACTGGATGAAGGAATGATATGGTTAGGGGATGAAGTTGTGCTCATAGATAATACATCTTGGACTCAGACGAGTAGGTCAAGTACCCTATGCTTCAAAATATAGTCCAGCATTTTCGTTAACTCAAAGTCATCTTTGAGCAAATTTTCCTGGATATAGAGAACAAGGCTTATTTTCTAATCCGTTCGATCACTTAAAAGAACTTTAAGTAACCTTCCAACATTTTAAACACAATTAGTAATTTTAATTATGAACTTTGTCCTTATTGATCACTACTCCATCTTATCAATTTTTTTTTTTTTTTGCTAATAAATTGACCACAAACCATTTGGCAGACTAATGCAAAAATAATAAGTGGGCTCCCTCCCTTTTTCCTTCTTACTGATCTTTCTTGATGGCCAATAATGTACAGTGTGGTTCAAGCCTCATCTCAGTTTAAGGCCTGAAGCTGTTGAATGTCTTATTCAGAATGCTTGAAAGCGAAATATCTGTTCCTCTTTTATTAATATCTCGCAAAATCGCGAAATATCTCCTCCTCCTGAGAGATTGGCCTTCTTGACTATCTCCCAGGTTCTGGACACATTTTCAAAACTGTGTTGTAGAATAATGCATGTCAAGTTGTCTTTAGATTTAGTGAATAGAATCCTCATATCTAGACATAGTGATCGTGAGAATGTTTTTTTCCTCATTGAGATTCATTATTTCAGTAAGCATTTTTTCTTAGTTCACTTAGTTTTACACAATTTATTTTTCAATCATGATATGTTTTGTTTCTGAACTATTAGACTTAAAATGCACTTAGTAATTAAAATAAATTTATGAAGCATTCATGCTAGGCATTTTCTAGGGCAATACTGTAAATAAAAAGTGGTTTCCAAATTAAATCAACCATGAAATATTAAAGGTATTCAGTAAATATATTTTGGTTCTGAACCAATCCTTTAGGATCTGATGCACCTACCTTTTTTCTTAGCCGCTTGATAAAATAATAAAATATCATTAACAGAGACAACATGAACTATATGGGTCTAAATTTATATTCAATAGTTTTAAATTTACAATTATCTTGGTGATAAATTTCAATCAAAGATACAAGTATTGCATAGGAAGATATATTTTGGAGCTGTTAATCTTTGATACATTAAAAATGAAGCCTACACACTTTTTTTTTTTTTAAATTGTATATATTTCCTGTATTACATTAACACTTAATAATAGTAAATAAGTTATAAATGTTATTACATACTAGATAAATTGTTATAAAACATAATACATATATAAATATTAGACTACTCCATTTTGCATGCCCTAAGAAATGTTCCTTTTAAAAAAAAAAAAATTATTTTATGTTTCATATTTGAGTCAATATTTTGATTTATTGGAGTATTTATTTTTTATAACAACTGCCTTTCTGTGATTCTTGTGATTTTGAATAATATCCATCAGGCACGATCAACGTAATGTGATTCGCTCGTGTGCCAAAATGAAAAATGGATTACACTACTGTCCCACAGGAAGTCTTAAGGTTTGTGGGCAATAAGAGAATATTCCTTTAGGCCTTTACAAGCTTAGCCAATGTGATCTGGTTGTATCATTCATTTATGTAATTAAAATGTTTCAACTACGTATAAAAAAGTGGTTAAATGTGACTGGTGGTGATATTATAGTTTAAAAAAAATACTCATGGATGGTGAATTTATTAAAGTAACTGCTTCATTTAAAGAAGGGCCTAGGTAAAAACCAAACTCTTAAGTACCCAACAAATTCTGATCACACTTGTAGCTCTGAAAATTATTAGTGGGTGGCCTCAATACAATAGTCAAATCATAAGTATATTAAAAATACAGACTATCTCTGGTTTGAAGTCAGTAATTAGAAGAAGTAGCCATAAATAGAAAACAATATGCTAAATTAAAAAGCTAAATTGTTTGTGATTATTATAAATGGAACCAAATAAATTATCTGTTAAAATTAATATCATTATTATATATTAATGAAATATAATTGTTTTGTAAGGTAACTTATTTCATTCCTTGCAATCAACGTTAAGTGGCACTACACAATAGTATTTTAGATTGAATAACATCTTACAATAAATAACTTAATTTAACAAAATTCAATACTTCCTTTCTACAATTGAGATATAAATATCTTTATAATACCAGAATATGTTTATTTCCTTTAATTTACTAGAAAATAGATTAATCAAGAATAGCCTAAATATATATAATTATTTTTCTCCATTTCTCCCCCCCTTAGATTCCGAAATTCTTCTCAAAGTTTTGATGACTTTAGTTATTCTGAAAAACTTCCAAACTTTTTTGATGATCCCGTTCATTTCATCAGCGAATTCATTTAGCAATTCTGAAATCAACATAGTTGGCATAACCTGTGTTTCAATATTAATTTAAAATACTAATACAATTGTTATTTTTTACTATAATATGAGTTTGAAATGAAATATATAGTCAGGAGAAAGTTCAAATGATTTCAATTAAACAAATAAAATTAATATTACAGCTGTTACAGTTTGAGTGAACATCAAAACACTGTGGCTAGCACCATATATCATAACACGGTCACTTTATTATCAATTATTCCATAACCAGAAGTGTGCAGCTCCCCAATAGTTTCCTACCCTGTTTGGGGGCACTAAAGGGTGAAAATCCCTGATGATAATAAAAAATAATTTTTTCAATTTTATCAAAACAAAATGAGCTATTACAAAAACAAACAATAATAATATATAAATTTACAAGGATAAAAAATATCTCATTCAAAATAGTATAATTATAGTTATTAATAGTACTCATACCTTCCTTTTGCGATACTTCATCAGTTGTAGCTTGAGCCTTGCTTTGCCTTCGCTTAATCGCTTCAGTTTTAGCTTTCAGTTCTTGAAACGGAAGAAGGGCTTGCCTCTCCCAGTCTCCCGGGGGAAGTACAATACTTGAGTTAAGGAATTCATTTATAGCAGATAGAAGCTCTTTGCGGACAACTGCTTTGTATGCTATTCGATGAAATTCCTGTTATATTTGGAAAATGTTTTAACAAATTTGACAAAAAATGAGTTTTTTAAATAAGGAATTTTAAAAATAATAAATGACTCAATTTTATGTATGAACTTCATTAAAATTGAGGCAGTAGGTGGTAAAAAGTGTTATATGCGGATCCTTCGTCATCCATAATTTGTAAATAGATTGAATTAATGTACAGGAGGAGTCACCCTAGTAAAATAGAATTAGGATTGGAGCAGATTTTCATCTACAAAAAGTAAATTTAACTTAGTTTTGACTTTTTGATATGTGAGAGGTCTCAGTTAAGTAAAATAAAATGATCTAATCAATTTGTTTCAATAATGTAAATTAAAATGTTAAATATGTTTTAAGTTTTTAGCTATTTTGTCAACATATCAATTCTTAAGAATATAAATTGTTCATTTTTATTAATAATTTGTTCTATCATTGGATAAAGTGTTTTCTTTCTTTATTTCTTTATTATAATATTCCTTTAAAATGGTTTTCGATTCTATTGTTTTCATTAACAAAAAAGCTGACATAGTGATAATGTACAGATTAGGAAATCTCTTGGTAGAGCAAATAGACATTCTAGGTTGAAGATCAACCTTATCAATTATCTACCTGCACTGAGGACTTTTCATGTACCTGCAAGAACAATGCAGCTGGAATCTGGATTGTACTTTAAAAAAAATAGTAACAGTAGTTAATGGAGTTTGAATGCAGATGCTGATTTTTTGTAACCTTAACAGACTACATGATCTTAAACCCTCATTTCAAGTACAGATCTGAGGATTTGAAAGACAAAGTGTCAGAACACAAAGGGGGAACCGTCTGGCAGCTCGGATAGCTGGAGGTTTATGAGATCTCATGATTTGGAATATATGCTTTATTCTTTCTCTGGGAAGATGCTGACGCTGGGGAAAACTTCTGCTTGAGACTGGACACTACCCCTAGATAGAAACTATGGTGACTTATCTGATAATTGTACTATTCATAATCCAGAAGATGCCTGTATAGATGAAGCGTTGTCAAGAATGTAGTTTCATTAATAAAAATGAGAGAATGTTGGCCTTATTAGAAATTTATTTTTCTACTTTTAATAAAAGTAGATGTGTTTCTTTTTGGAGTGTAACACTCAAGAATAAGAGTAAATTATCAATTAAGTTTATGATATGGTACTAGTCCGGCTTAGGTGAAGGAGAATCACACTATGCTCGGGAAAAACCAACAATTTTCTAAGTTTTAAAAAATACAACATTTTTTAACAACTTACTAATTTGGTGGAACAGATTTTTTCAAGAAATATATAGAATTTCGTTTTATGAATATTTTTAAGCATTAAATTGCGAATAACCTGTTTTGTAATTAATTGATAAGTTAATTCATCAAAAAAAATGTTCTTTGGAGAAAGCAGATATAAAATTGTTTACTTTCATAAAATATTAGCTATCATTTAGAGTTGACATTTTATGTTCGTTAATGAGTAAAGAAGCAGTGGTCGAACATGATTTCATAATGGAAAAAGAAACAAAAATATAACCAGAAGCATAACAGAATAATTTGAAAGGGAAAATTCTCATAACACTATTGCTAAATACATAATTTTTTTCTAATCATCATAATTATTAGAAATTAATTAATGATTACAGCTAATGTAACTTACTGGATTTGACATTAGAGTAGATATAGATCGCCCGATTTCATGATAGTCCAAATCTGCTTCTATCGGACCAAGTAGAATAAACATGAACCTTACCGGTATCGGTACCTGTAAATTAAAACCAAATAAAATCTTAGATCTTATCTAATAATTATCTTTAGACAAAGATTTATTTGAAGAATTCTACTAACTTCAGTAATACTGGGAATATATATTCCTTCAGCTAAACGAACGAAAGCGATCGTTGGCTGCTCAAGGAAGTCAACCGCTCCTACAAGAACCGTCGTAGCTTCAGCTCCGATAGGAATTCGTTTCAAGATACTTTCTTTTGCTGATTTTCTTGCTAAGTCTTCTGTTGAAGAGAGGTACGTCTCTTCTTTCATGTCAATCTGAGCAAAACAAAAACTTCAGATGATACTGTATTTAAAAATAAAAATTCCTCATTTACTTCTATAACGTTATCATTAAGTGACAGATTTATACATATTATTTATGAGCTTAGTCATCTAAATATAAATAAAGCTTGCCAGTTTGAATCTATTAAAGTATATTTTATAACGAATCCTACCCCTAGATATCATGATAAAAGCACTCCTTAGTCTTGTCATAATTATAATTGCAACAGCAAAAGTTGTAGCTTTATGTCAACTTACAGAAGTATGATGGTTCGAAAGAGGAGGCTGCAGCAGGTGACCACCCGCTTTATCCAAAGCTGAAGCCGATGGCACTAATTTCACTTTCCTTGGATCTTCATTGAGATTCTATCATGAAACAAAGAAATTATCAGTGCTATCATTTTGACAATAAAGCGTAATTTTTTGCCATAATAAAGCTATTACAACGGATAACATGCCATTAGCGAAAGAAGTGATTGAAATACACATTTCAATAAATGTGAGGTGTATCAAAGTAACAACACTACAGATTGAAAGTAAAGGTATGCTGGAAAAACCAAAGTGAAAATTGCATTTTTAAATTGTTACCACTACAAGTGGTGCTAAATGATATGCTCTACTTTTAGAATATTTACATTTTACATTGTAAATACAGTGCTGTTAATCAATATTCTTAGACATGCTGAACTATAATGTACTGTATTAATAACCAGCTCAAGTCAGTAGCAGCCTCTGCAAATGTCATTCATAACTTACTAACAACAATGAAACTGTTCAAAACAAATATATTCGTTTAACTGGTTAAAATATCAGGAAAACAATATATTCAATAGAACATTTTGTTTTACTAGTATGTTAATCGGAGTAGATTGGGTGTTTGATTGGGAATCTGCTTAGTTTGCTCTAAAGAAGACTTTAAATTTTCATCATATTTATTATTGGACAATGTATTGGCATTTTAAGTATGTCTACATCAGGTCCAGATTATAAGAAAATAAAAAATAAAGGTTAAACAAAAATCTTTATTAACTAGAACTAGTGATAAGAAATTAGATGAAAGGAAAAA
Organism: Acanthosoma haemorrhoidale; assembly: GCA_930367205.1. Classification (NCBI taxonomy): domain Eukaryota; kingdom Metazoa; phylum Arthropoda; class Insecta; order Hemiptera; family Acanthosomatidae; genus Acanthosoma; species Acanthosoma haemorrhoidale. The sequence goes on from OV884011.1 coordinate 93,545,426, forward strand.
GATATCTTTATTCTTCTATCTTTCCATCATAAGATATATTTTCTTCTAGTTTCCTAGAAATAAAAAAAAACGAACATTCAAAATTGTCTAGAGACCAAACTAGTATAACTAGACATTTCTTCCGATGAATAATATTCTCTATCTCTGAGTGCCAAATGCAAACAAGGTGAAAAGAAAAAGGTAGTTTAATAATAGGGTGATGATAAATAATCATTGGGTTAAATGCAAAGTTATCATTGAGAGTAGAGGAGAGTATTGGTTGAAATGGAGGTACCCAGATTTTTTGTGCAGACTAGAAATGAATGGTGAAAAGCAAAGAGGCTGTTCTATGGAAAATATAATATATGCTGGATCTTGGTTTATGGGATTGACTTGAATTTAAGGTTACATAAGTAACCGTGTTTTTTAAAGGTTTCATTGAGTTCTTTTTTTTTCAAAATCAGACACCATTATGTTTTCACCCACATGAACACAATTTAACTCATTCCGCACTTCACATCTGTATATCTCCGTAATATCTGTCAGATCTGTAATATCTCTCTAGATAAAATTTGTGTGTTTAATTTTTTAATGCCGCATTGGTGCTAAAAATAAAAGTAATATCGTAAAAAATAATACGTGTCATTAATCAGATAATTTCTGTTTAATGCAAATAGTTTTTCTTATATATTGGGTAGAGAAGCAAATTAAGGATATTAATAGGTTGATATGCTTTATCTTGAAATAGAATATGAATGATACGTTGAGGATTCAGTTAGTAGATTATGAATACAAAAAAACATAAAATCTGATTAATGACTACTTCTTTTATATATTTAAATAAAACATCTGAGGCGTTGGATACAAATTTCCATGTACAGTGCAAATCAATGGGGTGTGTTAGAATGTGTTAAGTAAAAGTTATGAAATCAATAAAGAGTGAGACATAAGTACTTGATGGGGTGAGAATCGGTAATGAGGTTAATAATAATCACATTAATAATAAATTAATAGATAATAATCACAAAATGTTTCTTCATTTATTAAGTCCAAACTGCCTAACAGATACAAAAAGAATTCTTTAAAACATCATTAGACGTTCATTCATATCTACTTCTTATTATTAATAATATATTTTTTAAAGTCTTAGTATTTGAATTTTCTTATTTTTTATTATTATCAGCACCTAATCCAGATACGACAAGTAAAACACCACCCACTATAAAATATGATGAAAATTTAATTAAATTTATCTATAATTTTACAAAACATATCTAATATGTTTATCTACCGAATAAATAATAATATTATTATTATAAATAATAATTTATAATCTAATAATTTTTTTTATACATAAAAAAACAACAGTTTTAGAAGTGTATCACCTTAAACTGTTTTGAACAGTTAATACTAAAAATAATTTTCCATACCAAATGATGGGAACTACAAGGCTCATAAAAAAAATAATCTACAAATAAAAACTAATAAGTGTAACAATTAGCACACTACTTTAGAAAATAGACAAAAGACAAGAAGGAAGATTAATTTTTACATTATTGTCTCCTCGAAGTTCATATTGAGAGCCTTGTTCCTCATAAGCCAGTGACTATATGTGCAGCAGTTAGATATATATATATAGTTCCATTAGACATAATACATTTCATTATTTTTTTTTTATTTACATACTCCATCATCAGCATAATGGATCTTTAAGTTTCTTTCATTTTTCATTGATCAACTATTTTGCATAATTTTCATCATCACAATAAAACTGCTACATATTATATTTTTTTAACGAATTTCAGGAAGTTTTATGAAATACTCAACAGCAGATTTCTTCCCAAGAGTACAATTTTTTTTCAACTGTGGTGAAAGAAATATTAAATGGTTATCCTCCTATTTCCAATTGATAATTGGAATTTTTTGCTAAAAAATAGAAGTGGCATCATTCAAAATTTCTTTTTAACTTGCTCTCTTCAGTTGAAATCCACTGTTACAGCTTTCTAAAACATCCTGCATATAAATAATTATTATGAATAAGTAAAATGATCTTTACATTACATCAAAAAATATTTATCAAGAGTTCATTTTACTAATTTGTAACAAGTTAGTACTCGATACGATTTTTAATACAAAAATTTACACTCATATATATTTGTTCCCTCCATAGTAAAAACCTTTTAATGTACAAGTAAAAAAAATGATAAGAATAAATAAAAAAGCAAAATTATAACTGAGAGCTTTGTTTCAATGTTTCTCACATATTCCTGGTGTGTAGGTCATTAAATGCAATTGCACTGTACTTAAGTTAACAAAATATTTAAAAGTGGATAGGTATTTACCCATTACTTATAAAAGGATGGGTATTTACACCAGACGTCAGACTGAATTTGACCGAAATTGGAGATTCTAGGTTTTCCTTAAAGAGTGGAGATATTTTTATATACATACAAATATTGTCTAATGAACAAAACATTTTCTTTTACAGCAAGAGGGTTAAAAACATCTTTCAATTCATATAAATGATAAATTTTATAAAATTAAAGATTAAGTGAAACTGAAGTTAATATAGAAGGAATGCTGTGAATGATTATCGTCTAAAAAGCTATTAGTTTGGTTAATCACACACATTGTGCACCTATTTGTTATGGAGTGACTTTTTTTTAAGGTTATAGTGTTTATTCTTTAAAAAATAAATGGCATTAATGAAAATTAGGGGATTTGGTGCCATTCGTATAAAAAATAAGATCCGTCCACATTATCTGGTCACAACAAAAATGATTTGTGAACAACTACCTGAAGACTGGTGTATGAAGCGGTGTTACGACGGACGTTAAACCTAAACCTGTTGTCGCTGTCAGAAACGTGCCGATGCCTGAGCAATAGGGCCCTCATCACAGTAGCTTTGTCTGCCTCGGTAATGAGTTCATCAGTAGCCATCGTCTCTACCACTCTGTAGACAACTCCAGGCAGTTCTCTTTCTTCGAGGTCCAGCAATATCACACCTGAAATTTTATTAGTCATTGTAGCTTAATTTAATTGATTATTAAGTTCAGTACATGCTATAAGTTTCTATTCACAAGTAAAATATTTAAAAAATGTTAGTGTAGAAATTGTTGAACCATATATATATATATATATATATATATATATATAGATAGATAGATAGATAAATCATTTTTGTCAAAACAAACGAGTCATTTCTTGTTAATGTTCATGAACCTTTAAACAGAAACAATAATTTCTGCAATAAAACAAAAAGTATAAATATAATTTATTATATCTGATGGGTGGATAAATGGAAAAGAACTATTCATCACTATTTTGTGCGCTATTAAAAGTTTTCAAGAAAATGTTAATAAAATAAATATTTCTATTAAAGTGTAAGTAATGACTATAGATATGTTTTATTTGATGAATAAACAAATGATTGATTTTTTAAGTTATTGAATTTGGTAGGACTAGAATAAATGATATGTCCAAATATTTCAATGGTAGAATCAATAATCTGGTAATGCTCACCGGTCTCAAGACATCTACGCAAATTGAGCAGCGAATGGAAAGAAAGAGGTGCCACATGAGGTCTACCCCATCGCTCAGCACCTTCTTCAACGTCTTCTTCATATTTTATCCACCTAGCAGTTTCTTTCCACTCTCTCTCGGCGCCATATGAGAATAATTCATCTAATTGTACAAAAACCTATAAAGTACATGATATTAATAAAGGAAATACAACAGTTAGATCATAATAATTTGACTAGTGATATTATGTTAAGACAATACTTTCACACACATAGAATAACTAACCTCGTGAGGACTATGGTCAAACAGTTTTTTCTGTCCTGGCAATAAATATGTGGACTCTTTCCGGGATGAATTATTCGGCTTTACACTGTATCTTCTCTTGCCCTTCGAAATATCAAAACGATGGCCTGCAAAATAAAATTGAATTTCAAAAGAGTTGAAATTAGATATCATGTAATAGCAACAGCAAACAGGAGAGATATGAAAAAAAAATGAACGATTGATGGTACGAGAAAGGGGAAGTGAAGAAAATAATATGCAGGAGTAACTTACATATGTAAAATAAAATACATAGAGAAGAGAGGGCTGATATTTATTTGTTTTGAGGTAAGCTAAGAATATTAAAGAAGGAAAGGATCGTTTAAAAACCTTAAGAAAGATTATGATTTTGAAATTATTGTAACCGAATTTGCATAAGTGCCAGAATAGAAAAAATCAATGATTAAATAAAAGAGTAATGGTGTTATGACCAGGAGTTGAATCGAAGACCTAAAGATAGCATTCTTGCTTTGCCCTCAGAGCTGAACTTTTCTAAATAAATATGTATTTATTAATTGTAATATGCTTACTTCCAATTAAAAACATTGGATCAATGAAATATTATTCTAATAAAAGTTAAGTATTGTTACTTACTAACAAGTTGAACTTGGTCTAATTCGTGTAAACTAGCTGTTTCTTCAAGTACAGCTTCACTCATTCTTCGAGGAAGGGCATCAGCACCTGATCTTTTCCGCAATCCTGGATCTTCTATCAAGCTTGTTTTTCGATAATGATGGTGATGTCGCCTTCAAAATTATAAATTTCTTTTATAGAATTACATAGTTGCCCTATAAATTTCAATGGGAAAATTTTTTGTGAATATATGTGAAAAATAATAATTTGAACCTGGATGATAAGAACTTCTGTGTTTGCATTTAAATTCAGGAGAGCAAGTTCATGCATGTCAACAGGTTACAATATAAATTAATAGTCGTAAGACGCAACATCAACATTGAAGTACTCGACCTATTCAAATCTGTTACTGGACAGTATAAATTACACTTAAAGTAATATTATAAAACAAATTATTTTTCATTAATAAGAAGTGTGGATTTGGAGAAAAGGTGGTGGCCAGCAATGGAAGCTAAGAAGCTGCCTATGATTCAGTACCCTGGAATGAGTAATGGGCACAAGCACTGTTTTGGTCTGGCCAGTTTACACATGAGTAGTTTATGGAACAGTTTTAGTAATAGGTGTCCATCGTGTGAAGCAATTGGTGCCCAAAGAAAGAAGTCACCAAAGAAGACTTCATGTTGGAAGCTTGTATAATTTTTTAGTTGGATTCAAATTTATATTTAAGAAAGGCTTTCAACTTAATAAGAATAGGCTGATGTTTAGCTTATTCAGCTAAGTATTCCCAATTAACTTTAAATCTGATAAATTCTGATGGCAAAAAAATACAAAAACACATCTGAATCAAAACCCTTATAAAAATCAGATCTCAACAATGAATGAGATATCATATCAGGCCCTTCCTTACCTTCTTCTCTTTTTATCTTCCCTTTCCTCGTCCCTTTTACTTTTCTGATCTTCTTGTTTACTGTCTTCTGCGTTTGTTTGTTCTGGACTTTTACCATCCTCTGTGTCAGGAGTGCCTATTTTAAAAAAGAAAAAAATACGGATGGATAAAAAAAAAGTTAACAAGGATTCGTTAAATATTTATAAAATGCCAGGCATGTCAGATAGTGCTCATAGTGCAGGTCAAGGTGTAGCTGGGGAATATAATTACTACTTGATGGTAGAAATAGAAACAAAGAGTGTTATCGGTGAAGAATATTTAGTGATCAGAATAATATTATATAATAGAAAAATATTTAGTGCTAACTGAATCTTAGATTCACTAAAATATATAATTACTATTTATTATTAATTTAAATTATTATTTTTCTAAGATATTTAGAATTGATCCAAGGAACAATGAGCTCATCATAGAATATTTTAGAGGGTAAGGTACTAAGGAATTGGCAAAAAAGAAGGCTTAAGAAATTTTATTTCAAAGGGGAAAATATCTCGTGCACTGCATCATATAAAATAAAACAAATTGCTGTGTATTCCTTAAGCTTTAAGTGAATCTTTTTATCTAATCCAACAATGATTTAATTTAAGGGTTGGCACAACACTTGAATGGTTTCCCAAATAATTAAAGAAATATAGTCTCTAAACTTAATTATGAAGGTGTTAATATTTAATACCAGCCATCTTCACAATTCTTTTTGATGGGAGTTTCAAAATGAATGAGGTTGATTAAGTCCACAAAATGTTTTTTTCTCGTTATGAAGCCCATCATAATAAACATTCTATAGAGCTCACTTGTAAAAAAAAAAAAAAAAATGACCTAAATAGTTCGGTATCACTAAAAACTTGAGCTTGCTGGTTTTAATATTAATTTCCACACAGACTTAAAAAACAAAATATAATCAAGCATTAACCTTAATTTATTTCTATACTTAAGCAACTAACTTTGGAAACATAACGGCACAAAGCATATATATCATATATAATACAAAGGCTTACAAGACAAAATAAATGAAAACAATTCATCACAAGGATTGTAGGTACACAAAGAAGCATAACCTAATCTATCTGGTATGTTTCTATTGGGTTTCAAGAATATGATACAATGGGTACACATTTAGATGTTTATAGTACTTAGCTGCTTATTTATTTGTTTTCACTGCAAAATCAGCTGAAGAAATCTTGTTTGAATCAATATAAATAGCCAATGAACTACAATAATCAGCCATACTAAACTTAACTGTATGAAGTAAAATTTATCTTTTTTTTCTGAATCAAATGAAACTATTTATCACTATCAGGTTTTTTTTAGCATCAAAATAAATGAGAACTTATAACTAACTCTAAGCATGGCAGTTATTTCATCAATTGATGATATTGGACAGGAATAATTATTCAGATGCATCAATCTCATTCAATCAATTATGACTTTAAAATAAGCAAATGAAACAAACTGTACATCCAAATTATTATGATTTATACTCCACGTAGTAGAAGTTTTTCTATCGATATACAGTCGTTCTTTGAAAACAGATAATCAGACATTTTTATTATTGAAAAGGGGGCCTAAAATTTAAAGTAACTTGTCATAGAACCATGTTCTTATCTTATATATAGATAGTTATTGATGATGATGACACTAATAATACAGGAATAAAGGATTGTAAATGATAAAAATTAGAAAATAAAGGAAAAGACACAAAAAGCTTTGTGCATCATGCTAACCTGCAACATGTTTACCTATGTCAAATTGTACCCTCCGGTCTGGGGATATAATGCCCCCATCGAAAGCAGAAGCCCTTTCAGAAATAATTGGTTCTGTGCTCTCGCTTAGAGGGAGTTCTTCCGCTGTTGAACCATCATCAGGGCTGGAGATTACTGCACTGTAAAATAAATAACAATTATTATTATTGTTATTGCAAACATAATAATAAATAGGAATATAAATGATTTTGGGGGGGGGGGTGGAGAAAACATTGAGATTTCTAAATAAAATGATTTAAAAATATCTAAATAAAAACATATTTTAAAAATACAACTATAAAAAAAAAAAAAAAGAATTGCTGAGGGATATATACCTTTCAACCACGTTTGGAACACTGACACTTGGTCCAGTATCGGAGTCTGTACCACCACCTTGTGAGTTTTTTCTTGACATGGCAACAGCCTGAATGTATAAAAAAAAATAGTATGAAAAGTTTATTATATATTTTTTAAAGATACTTTTTTAGATTTTAGATAGAAGATTTTTTTGAGGACTACTTTATTTTTCATATAAATCTTCAAATCAGTGGAACTAAAAACTGTGTAACTCTAATTCTTTATTAAATTACTATTCTACTAATATCCCGGTCAAATATTTGTATTTTTCTTCCATAATAACAACATTTTTTTTTATAAATAGTGCATATAATTTTTAAATTAGGAGTTACAAAATTTTCAGTTTTTCCTGAAGATATAAGCACTATGAATTATCCATACTTCAACCTCAGTTTCCCCCGGGGGTCTACCAGACAGACCTCGTTTTCTCTTCGGGTGAATTGCTTTCAGGGGAGCATGCATATGGGGGTAGGTTTTTTCACGGTGAACTGTGAACAGAAAATTAAACATGAGTCTTTAGCATTACCACATATTAATGGGAAAATTTAGCTTTAATAAATATTGCTTAAATTTAAATAAAAAAAAATATTAATAACAATAAACGGGTGAAATAAATGAATGTTTTAAAAATTAAAGTTCTAGAGCTAGCACAATGTGATGAAGATTGTCAAACTACTGAATATGAATCAGTATCGATGCTTAAATGAGGACTACTTCATAGACACTGGCATCTTGATGAAATAAGCCAACATTGGCGCCTTCCCCAATAGCAGTCGGGAACGAGTTCAGACAGCCATTGGGCAGTACAAAGTGAAAGGGTCATTCCACAAGTTATTTTGCCTTATGTAAATAATTTTGTATACTCACTTGACTCATGTCATCTGTAAATATTAGTGCATAATTCTAAACTTATTCAAGCTGTCAACAAAAACGCTATTGTTAGTCGACTGATAAGTATGTATGTAGTAACTTAATAAGTAGCCACACATATTGAATCAAAAGCCAATAAAGTGATTTTTTTCACCCTTACTTATTATGAGTTTGTGACAAACTAGTCATAATCAAATTAAAAAAAAAAATTATTTGGCCCCTTCCTGAGGACACCATCACCACCATCAATCAATTCTTCATAAGAGATGGGGGACACATATTTCACCATATCATAACCTACCGGATTACCTACCATATATGAACAGATTCATTATCAAATTAGTTGTTTGATTTTTAACCCCTTATGAAGAATTGATTGATGGTGGTATGATTGATGATGGAGCCTGCCTAGGAGAGCACTATTGGTGTTGGTCATTGAAAACCACAGTGAGTTTAGTTTTAATTAGTAATGCACCATAGTCATTGCCAATGTATGTGAATACCATACCATGCCTTCAACATCTGACAGTTAATTCATTTATCTTACTGAATAACTCCTAATAATGATCAGTTGCCAGTGGCAGATCAGATTAAATATTTTTCATAAACTTCCCTTATAAAATTGTCCTTATTGCCAACATATTTTAACTCTTGATACATCCATTGTACTTAAATTTTTTTGCTATTTCTAAAAATATATTGCATCACCGTAGGTAGGTACAGTAATTATTAACAAAACTACACATTCTCAATTAACATAAAGTAAAAATATTTGTTCTTCAATCTTGTAAAAATAGTTAATTGTTCATAAGATATGGGGACATATATTTCACAGTATTGCAAGGTATATGTTTATTATTGAAAATTCCTGGAACTTGCTCAATATAGGGTAGTGTGGAGCATACTATGTTGGAAGACTTCTGGCAGGTATATTCCGACTCTGCCAAGTTTAGTCCCTGACTCTTAAGGATAGCTATTGTAAAGGAAAATATGATCAGAAATCCAATCTCTAGCCTCGTAAAAGATTGAGTGTTAGCGTTGGAGTAAGGGGAATGCATGGCCCCTTGTGCGAACAGCTCCAGTTAAATAGGCTCAGTGGCATGATTGAGTTCCTGAGACAGAAATCAACTTATTTCTATGTTCAACTATAATCTTAAGATAGGTCACACAGTTTGGATAACCTTTTTATTGAAATAAAATCAAATCTGCCTTATATGGAGAATAAGTAATTGTAATTGTTGATCTAAATATCTTAGATGTATAGTTCACCATTTACTCACTCATTCATATGATGTATACAAGTATATACAGCCCAGGGACCAACCGACTCTCCATAATTGTCGCCCACTTGCATGGAAAAGAGGAAGTGGAGGTTCAAGAGATTCCCCACGCTCATCCATCAGCCACACCACACCACAGGCCAGTAGAGGCTGACTAAGAGCACAAGTGCCACAGGCACTCAAGACATGATTGGAGGAACTGACCATTGCCTGTACTCCCAATTCAGTGGTGAGGCCACTGGCAGTATTCAAGAAGTATTATAGGAATGTGAGAGGCTGTATAATGTCTGGATTGACTATTAATCGAACTGAAAAGCATAGATGAGGTGCTGTCAGAGAGGTTAGGTCTTCAAGAAGGATTATAGGGATGTGTAAGATATATGACTTTGCTAGGGGATTAGGATGATTAGATAAGGTTTTTTAACACTTGGGTGTTTGACCATTTCATTGTGTTCCATAACTCTGGTCGGTATGTCTAGGATCGTTTTAGTATGACTATCTAAATTAGTTTATTTTCTATTGAGAGATGGGATGCCCTTTGAAGTATTTCATAAAGTTGAGCAAAACAGTATTTTAGTCTTGTGTGAGGGTCCCATGTTATTAAGATGGAAGCCTAGATACCATACTGTATCAGATACAGGAAGAGAGGTGGAATTAAAAGGAAATGGATAGGACTTGCAACAGAGCATAAAATTAATGAGGACACACTTTTCTTCATTAACTTTGTTTTCTCACTAGTTGCACCAGCACTCAATCTTATTAGAGTGTCTTTGAAGGTTTTGGGATGCTGTGTCAGAATCTGAGCAGGATGACAGGACTGCTGTCGGTGTAGAGGTTATAGAAGATAGGACCTAGGACCCTATCCTGTGGAACTCCTGCTTCTATGGGATAGTAGTTGGAATATTCTAAACCATAGCCGACTTGTTAAAAGCGGTTTGAAAGGTAGGAATGTAGCATTGAGTATAGGGCCTTTGGTGAATATGATTTTAGGTTTTAAAGTAAATTAGTATACCAAACCCAGTTGAAAGCTTGTGCCACATCCAAGAAGGCACCCACTCACCCGTGCAATACATTTTGCTTTGAGGTTTTGTGGTCAAATTCAAAGGCCTTCTTGAACAGTGGAATGTCACATACAGAAGCCAAACTGTGAGTAATAAGAAGGGTTTTGAATTCAATAATTGGCAATAGAGGTTTTTCAAAGATTTTTGAGAGGGTAGGAAACAGACTCATTGGATGGTAAGATGAAATATAATTGAGTGGTTTAACAGGTTTTGTGAAAAGGACAATAATATAATGTTTCCAAAGGTATGAAAGTGATTTCAATCATAAATGTTGGTTTGGGAAATTATAACTTTAGGAAGGAGTTGTCAGAGAATTTGAAGGGTAAGGAGATCATATCCAGGGGAATTTTGGTTGGAAAGGTTTACAGAAGGTATTTGACCTCAGAGGAGTCAACTCCCTTTGGAGGAATAGCTGAAACAAGGAACTCTTCAACATTTGTGACGAAAGTAGGGTTGTGATTACTGAAGTGATGTGCGGATTCTTCAGACCTTTCTTCCCCCAGGACCAATTGTTACGATGGAGTGGGTGTAAAACAGAATGATATTCGAAGATCATTTTAGTTATATATCACAAGGAATTATAGTATGTAAGCGGAGAGAGAGGAGAGGTAGGAATTAAACGATTTGGATCGGTAGGTTGCCAAATGCTGCTTTACCAACCTGCAATAATTAAATTAAGGACGGGTGTCATGTACTTTCATGAGATGTTTGGATTGGATTAGGCCTTCTTTGAGAAGCTGAGGAAAAAGATTTTCTATGTGGATTTTTGTATGGCAGAGGGGTGATGATGCCTCCCAAGCAGATTTCTGGATCAAAGTAGTAAAAGATTGTACAGCATTGTCTAGATCTTATGAAGTTTATAGGGAAACACGGAGGTCTATAGATTCATTAAGAAGTTGATGGAAGAGGCCCTAATCAATTAGGCAACTAATAAATGATGGAGAAGGCAATTTGCTTGCGAATAGGACTTAAGGAAACGGTTAGAATCAAAAGACTATGATCAAGACATGTAACTGGATAGTTTAGTGTTCCTAAACTATTGTGAAAGAAGAAGTAGAGGAGGTCTGGGTTTTAGTTCAGATTTGTAGTGTGCAGGAATGTCAAGAGTGTCAGGAGTGAGAATGGAGCAATTTCTCACTGTCAGTGCAGACATTAAAGCACGTCTTCGTGTGTAGGTGGATCTTAAGCCCCAATGTTGGTGCTTAGCATTAAAGTCTCTAATCTTAAGAGCTATATGTTTATTAAAAATTTCAGGATTGTCTTAACCATTTGTCCACGAGATGAACTGCCAAAACATCAATACTGAGGCTGGGTGGAGTTCTAAATTATGATGTTTTTATTATTTTTAAACACAAAGTATGACATAATGAATAAACAAAAAATTATTGAGATAAATTACTATAAAATTTAAACCACATGGACTGGTTGTATAAATGAAGTCTTTTAAACACTTTTTCTAATGATTTGTTTATAAAACTAGTTTTCACTGGTCAGAAGTGTACTGGAGATTTAGTCTACCTTGAAAGATTGGCATGTACGAAAGATAAAGTTAACGGCAATGGGCGGTTTAATGCCTCATCCTCATCTTGTAGGTTAATTTTCCTTCCATGTTTCAAATAAATGTGAACAAAATGACTATCCGAAATGCCTTTTTGCATTTTTGTTCTGATTTGTTATTCTTAAAAAAGAAGAAGAGACACCAGAAGTGACAAGTATTGTAGTGATACATCATGAGATTGGGCTACTTATAGCTACTTTATCAGTATGAGTAACAGATAAATATATGAAGATTCATCCATCTGTTTTTATCACCTTAAAATAGTAGGTTTTATTAGATTTAATTTAATTTAATTTAAACAACAAAATGGTTGGAACTATTTTGCATGGACATACTTTTAAATAGTATAACATTCTTAGTACATGATTTGTATTCGTGCAAATAATATTGCATTTAATGTCCCTATCAAATTTTATTTCAAAAAACATTTTGTACTTAAACTTGCAAAAGAAATATCATATTTAAATTCTTCTTACTAGAGATAAAGAATAAAGGTAAAGGAAAAAGGCGAATGGTTGAGTTATGAGGATAAATCAACAATCTTAACTTACAGCTGTAGTCATTTTCAGAAAACCTTCGTGAATGAGGGGAGAGGTCCTCATGAGTAACGGTGGCCAAGTCAAATTTCCCTTCCAAGGATGTTTCTGAGAAGACTTTCTCCATCTCCTCATCCAGGGTCGCTTCTTCTTCCCCTCCATCACGCTCCACCTATAACATAAAACAGAAATATTATTAAAAATTCAAAGAGAGCGAGGTTAGCAATTCATAATAACTGGTTTATTGGTGATTGAAAATAAAAACATGCTTCCTGCTGAATGTAATTATCAATAATCTGTGCAAAACACTATAAATTTATGTACATCATGCATCAATGGGATGACATTTCATCAGTAAAAGGAAACTAATAACCCATGCTAGAGAAAACTTATTTGTATTGGTGCTTATAGTAACAAACAAAAAATTCATTTCAGAATAGATAGTGGTTGTTGAGTAGTTCAACCATTATATAGCCTTTATGTCTAAATGCCATGTCGAACAAATTTATCTTTGCGAATTCAGGAATTGTAACTTTGTATTGGCAGGACTTTTGACATGCATATTCCTGCATACTTTTTGGTTCAACTAAAAATAAGATTGGTTTTGAGAAAAATATTAGTAATGACGAATAAAAATAAACCAAGAAATAGATGAAATGCTCATGATATACCAATGATGAGAACAGAATCAAAAAATAACTATACATACATTCTGTATCAGTATTGCTATTGGCTTTTTTTTTTTTTTTTTTTAATACAAACATAAAACGCACACCCATCTGCAGTTAGCTAGTATTATTTAAAACGGACTACCAATAAACTGATTTTTTGGAAATATTTGCAAATAATGTAAAGTAATACACTTACCAAAGTTCCAGGAAAATATTCCAAAATAATGCTCATGTAAAAGATTGTTTAGATTAGTTATCAATAACCTGCTGTTTTTAATCAACCGTGGCCCAAAACAACTTGATATTAAGATCATTATAGTGCAAGGAACATTGGTTATCTACAACCTACTAATAATTTATGAAATAGAGATTGATAGTAAACGGGAGTTTGAAACTAGGAACTTCATATTGTACCATAACAGTGCTTTAAATGATAAGGACCACAGGCACATCAAAGTTAACTGCTATAAACTGAATGTTATCTTGTGCTCACAGCCCTGGACCATCGCTCATCTACTTACCAGCCGCTCCATTGCTGATGTTAATTTGTGGCTATTCTTATATCTAACATGGATAATAGACAAAAGGGAAATAGGATTGAATGAAATAAATTAGCATATAAAGAGAAATATTTAGGTTTTAAACTGTTTTGTAAATTAACAGAATTATTTAAAAGTAAATTTGATTCAATTAAATTATTTATTTAACCAAATTACCTTAAAATACTGATACTGTTATTGAAATTTAGTTATGACACAATTATTTTCCAAGTATGAAGGTGCTTCCTTATTTGTATTTAAACTGTATTTTAAAGAGTTAATAGTAAGCCGTGAATTAAGATTTGAGTGGATTAATTGTTTTGGGATATTTAGATATGAGATGAAAGTTGTTAGATTTTAATCAAATTCATTTATGGACGATATTTCGGCATGACATGTGTATTTGCATTAGGCCTGATAACAAGAACAGAAAGAGGCATGTTCAATAAAGTAAAAGAATAACATTGACAAGAATACAAACAAATTATTGAAAATCTAACATCTTTCTTTCATCAACCCAAGCCTACATCCCAACAAATACATTCAATCAAACCTGTTTTTATCTCATTTTTGGATACTACCAATCCACATCTGCAGCCATCTGTTCACTACTTGTTTTTCAAACAGGGAGGCTTTCATGGAATAGTTAATGTGGAATACTGAGTGATGGTATCTCGAATTTGATTTCAAAGATTGATAGACAAAGTGAGTAATTATTATTTAATATTTCAGCAATAAATGACATAGCATTACGTGAATAAAATTTATGGCACTCCAGGTTTAGAACATATAAAAAGGTAAACTTCAGGTTACCAACTGAATAGGTGAACTCAAACTTGGCTAGAGCTTTCCGAACTAATTTTATTATCTCCAATAAATCAAAACGGTAGGCTATTTTAGGCACACAACCCAATAAATAATATATTTAATAGAAAGACCTATCTTACACAAAAGTTTCCTTCACGCATTTTTAAAAGGTTTGTTTTCAATCTCCGTGAATGGCGCAAATTACGGCGTAAGTTACACTCAGGATGTCACGCGAAAGTTTACTTTAATCCATGGATCATATTTTAGCGACTGGGCCATCCAGGTGTCACAATAACGAATGGGTACCAAAACCAGAAATTATTTTTATGCTTCATTTCCTCGGGGAAAGAGTATCGTTTCATGAAATATAAGTAGACTAAAACTGCGGTGCTTGTTCTCAGAATTTAAAGAGTAAACTATATCATCAGCTTCTATTGCTTATAAATATCAACCGTTATGAGACTACATGTTATTCACTTTATTATTATTATTAACGGTTTTCTTCTTTTGTTGATTCCTGATTAAAAATCATTCTATTATATTAACGACGGCAAAAATCTTCTAGGAATAAGGCTTTTTTGTTCAATGTACCCTTCACGATCCCGGGGAGCACAAATCTACTTTAGGGATCTGTCGCTGGATGCCCACGCAGGTTCTTAATTTCCCATAGTTGAGATTAAGGTCTTCCCTTCCCTGATTCCATCCACCACGAATTTATCCTTCCCGGTGACGGGGCTTCCATCAATAGGACTGGGCCAATCGTCTGGAAAATCACCGATCGACCAACAGGAAATTTGCCAGTCTCAACCATAAACCGAGGGTGATCCTACATGCTTAGTGGCAATAGTGAAAGAAGAATTAGTCAAATCCTCATACTAGTCCGTTTCTGCATAAATTATTTGTCTTGTATTATGCAGAATTTTTTAATTTATCATGAGGATCACTGTTTTTTTTAAACTATATTAAAATATATGTAGTTACAGGAACTACAGCTAAAGTTAGACCACCCTATATAGGGGGGACACAGGTAAGCATTTGTAGTGAGGTAAAGCATCTAGGGGTTACTCTGGATAGTAAATTGGACTGGTCCAAACACATCAGGAATACTACTATGAAGGCACTTCGATGCCTCTATGCATGTAAAAGGGCTGTGGGTAGGACCTGGGGACTTCAACCCAGAATGTTATTCTGGCTATATACCGCAGCAGTGAGACCAATGGTGCTCTATGCCTCTATGGTGTGGTGGCACAGAGGTAGCATTAGTAAAAATAAAACTTTGCTTGGCAAATTACAGAGGCTCTCATGTCTCATGATTACTGGTGCCATGAGTACAACTCCTACTGCTGCAATGGAAGTCTTATTGAACTTGAATCCACTGCACATAGAAGTAGAAGCGCAAGCCTTGAACGTGGCTTACAGACTTGCGAAATCAGGAACAAGATCCAAAGTCATGACTCACATGGGGCATGGGAACTTGTTCAGAAGAATTGATGAGGACGAGGTGCTGTCAATGCACTCTGACCTACAAGTTAAGAAACACACAGACGTCTTATACTGTGCGGTAAACACAAAGACCAAACCACATAAACTGTGTAATGGGATTAATTGCTATACAGACGGCTCACTAACAGAAAACGGATCAGGGGCCGGCATATGGAGGAAAGATAAACCAGAATCTGGGATTTCTATTCCTTTAGGTAGACACACCTCGGTCTTTCAGGCCGAAGTGATGGCGATCAATGTCTGTACCCAAACCTTAATTGGGGAGGGTGTAAGAAACAGACTGATCACAATTTTCACGGATAGCCAGGCTGCAATTGGCGCCCTGAGAAGCTATACGACCAGATCTTATTTGGTTGAGGAGTGCAAAAACAACCTAAACACACTCTCGCTAGCCAATAAGGTTAGAATCGACTGGGTGCCAGGACACACAGGCATCACAGGCAATGAGAAGGCAGATGGCCTTGCAAGGGTGGGCTCAGAACAGACACCTCTTGCACCTGAACCCATATGTGGTATCAGCCTCAGCTACGCTAAAAGGCGTATAAAATTAGCTTTAGAGGACAGGGCAAGACTCTCTTGGAGAGAAACTAAGAAACAGGAACACTCGAAACTGTTTCTTGATGGACCCTGTAAGAGAAGAAGCTCAGCACTTCTATCAATGGACAGGTGGACACTCAAAAGTGTGACAGGACTCTATACAGGTCACTGTCGGTTAAATAAACACCTCTTTAATTTGGGCATAGTTGGATCACCAATCTGCAGATTCTGCAAGAAAGAGGGAGAAACGGCACGTCATATAATATGTGACTGTGATAACCTAGCTAGAAGGCGATACCTTCACTTTGGCAGTGATCGCATTGTAGACCCCAAACTATGTGAACTGATCGATCCATTCGGTATCCTCAGATTTGCAAGGGCCGTGGGCCTGTCACATATATAGGACAGGGACATGGACGGCGCACAATAGGTCTCACTGAGGCCGCGGTGCACAAATGCCGGTACAAAATAATAATAATAATAATACAGGAACTTCTTCATGATAACAAAAACAAAAATGTCGGGTTCAAATCCCTAATTAAACAGTGAATTTATTTTACATAAATGAATAGAAGTGGGTGGTTGGAAGAAACTTCCCTCTCTTTTTTTAAATCAACTATGTTGTAGCGACCGCTAACTATATAAGATAAATCACCCTATACTCTATTGTATATATATTGTAAATTGGTTATAATATGTTGTAAATTAATTTAAACAAATGTAAATAGCACTACCAAACCATAAGTCATACTACCAGTGTAAATATTGTAAACAATAAAAGACGCAGCTGCAAAAAAACTAGTCAGAGGCCCTTGAAGGGAGAGGTAGGGCTAGGGGGCTGGTTGCAGAACCCACCCACTGTCTAGAACAGTCAAGCGTCACCGCAACCCTGCGGTTTGGTTGGTCAGAATAAAACCACAGATCATTGGTTACTGGGGGCTATATATACCCCCTAGTTTTGGCCGGTAAATAATTCTAACTACGGCTCTCTGACTGGTACTTGCAGCTGCACTGATGTTTCAAGATTTGGACTTCTCATCTATGAAAACCTCTACGTCTCTCTTCCTAAGCTCGCTATGTTTTAGTCCGGCCTCGCCAGACCCCACACTTTCCTAGTGGGATTCTCTGCCTTCGTCTCGCTAAAACTAGCACCTCTTTACGTTGACGTGGCCCTGCGAACTTTACTTAGTAGTGTCTCCCACGGCAATCCAGTCTGCCTCTCTCCGGTTCACACTCGCCTTTGGGATCAGGACGGTTTGCGCCTACCCTCAGATACCGAGTTTGAATTCGTGGTCATTCCAAGACCACATAAACTACCTACAAAACCTACCCTATACCTCTTCTCCTGAACATAGTGCACAGTTGGGGCACATACCTATCAAATATGGAGTCAGATAGTACGATAGTAAGACCCGTCATGAAGCAATTGTCCAGGTCATAGCCTAATCAACCCTCACTTCGTCACTAGGGCTAGGGTAACTAGGAACCCCCCTCGTGACGACCCGACATATGTTTTAGATTGTTTTAAAATATATATCTAACAAAATAAAGGGCAAAGAAAGCAAAGAAACAATAATTAAGAAACATTCCAGGGATTAGGTGTGTTTCTTACTAATTTATTAAAGGATTGTTAATAACCCACTCCGTATTTTGTACTAAAAAAAACACTTCATTTTATTTTTTAAAGGAACTAAAACATTAAAAATCGCATTTTTAAGAAATAAAGAAAATAAGTAATTAAATATTGACTTAAAAACCCTACATAACCTTATATAATTAATAATCTTACTGCAAAAATAATACACTATACTACTATTTTATAAAAACACTACAACTATATATAGATACTATTTTCATTTTTATCAATAAATTTCAATTTATTTTCACTGTAAGGTTATCAATTCGGTATATATAATAGGATAGTAAAAATTGAAAATATATTATTCGCAAGTGTGTTGTTATACTCTTTTTATTGTTTCCAATCTTATTATTTATTAAATTAAGTGTTTTTGTAAGTAATTAGTATTCTAAATATATAAATGTATGTTTCTAAATTGCAAATTGCAGTCCTGAGGACACCCAAATAGACGGAACAAAGGCTAGTATATCAATAAAAATGAAATATTGGGAGAGACTCCAAGCCGTTTTTCTAACATAATATAAAGGTTTTGGTTATTCGCATTATACTGGGACTTCCGGCTTACCAAAACAGGATCAGGGTTAGTGAAACATAAATGACAGGGAGGACGGAATAAATTGAATAGGAAAGTTAGAAGAAAAGTTGTAGTTCGGAGGGGAAGATGGGGGGTTTAGGGAAAGGTCAAGGGGAGCTGGCGTACAGCCGGAAACCGGTTGTGACAGCTGTCAGCAGTCGAGAGCCTTAATCTTTTCAGCAACGGCCGGGCCGGTCAATGGGGAGGACATATACACTGTTATAGTATTCCAGCTTTCAGTTCACCTTCCTACTTCCTGTGTATGCATACATCGCTAGCCAAAAAATACGTAGAGTGGATAGAAGTGGCAAGCCATGTAATACAGGTGGCACCAGCTATCCCCACTCCAATCGCCCCTACTCTACCCTACGTCATTCACGCACTCTTTTATTTACAAGGAAGGTACTTTTCTAACTTTTCTTACCATTCAGTTATTCAACAAACTGCTTGTCCTTTGATAGATAGTGTTATTTTTAATTGTTGAACATTAAATTGAGGCGATTTTTTTAGTGGGGATAAGTGGGAAAAAAATATTGAGATGCCGTATCGTGCAGCATTTGGTGACAGCACCACACCTCATAATAAGGATGCAGTTGCTCAAATTAAGTTCCATTTGTAAGTAACTTTATTCGTAATACTCTAAATATTTTCTTTCTTGTTTCTGAGCTATCCAACTACAAGCTATATAAAGGAAGAAAGACGTTTTTCTTTTTATGTTATTTTTTCAGCATGTTTCGGGACGTGAAAAGGGAAAATTGCCACGAAAGTATGCGTGGAAAGTTAACATTAAAAATAAAACGGCAGGTCTTGAAATCAAGTATCCCCAAAGACGTACGACGAGAGACTGCTTGAATATAGAATCACTTCTTTCGGACTATGCAATGAATGCCCCCCCCCCCTATAGGTTTAGATTGAGGATAAAAAATATATATATACACAGTTGAGTGGCTATATTTCATGAATATTTATGAATTCACAGGAGCGTCTGCAAAGCTGTTCTGAAAATCAACTCATGTTTGGAACCTCGTAACGGTTTGTTGACATATATTCCACAGCACATCGTAAATTATCAAATGACATAATTATCAACCTTTATAATCGACGACGGGCACACAAATTTAACCAGATATTTAAACCAGAATTTGTAGATGATCGCTTTACTGAAAGACTAAATTAGCCCCTGATATATGGGACTTGGGTGCCTCCTAGGCTCAACCTGACCCTGGGTCCGTGGTTCTCCACTCGTCCTTTCAGGTTTACATCGGTGGACTGTCCAAATAGGTTTAAATACACCGGACAACGGCGCTGATGAAGTAGTGGTTTTACACCAAAATGAACCCAACTAACCAACTGACATACTAAACGTACCTGGGTGCGTGTTGATGGATTATACAATTAATAAATTATAAGGACTACTGATTAGCGTGTAATTTCAAATAACGTCTCGAAAAATATTAGCAGCACACAATCCAATATATAAAGAATGATTAACAATTTAAGATGTGTATTAAAAAGCATACCAGTGAAATTTGATATAAAATGAGTAGATACGATACATTAAACAGTCGAAATATTCAATTGAAAAGGCGAAGATATCAAAGTAAATTATTTGAAAAATGCTGAATGCTGTTGGCAAACACTCCAAACTTTACTCCTTGCCCTTGGTTCAGGATCGTTCATGATAGGAGATAAGATTTTTTAAGGCTACGGGAAACCAGTTTTATAGTCATATCATAAACCACCTAATAAACAGAAAGGTACCTGTAGTATGGGTAAAGTCGAAATGTTAAGTAACTCTTATGGGTCTCTTAAATAATTTAAGGGTCACAGTATGATGACCCTGCAGTCTACCTTTGTGCCCATCGGGTAAGTTACGTACCATCTTTGCGAGAGTACGACATATTAGGAAAGTCTACACTCGAGGCAAGGTAGCTAAGTTGGTACAGCCCAAGACTATTTACTGTGGAGGTCCTGATCTTGAAAGTTAATTTTTTCTTTGACTTAATTGCTAATAATTATTATCTATCGCGTTTCACACCTACATACCAGGACCAAATGCAGTTATCAGGACCGAATGCAGACATACATAGCCAGTCTAAACGTTGTCTACTAATAAATTTGATGAAAAACTTCCACCGATCTTCCAACAAACTCTTCTGCACATTCGAATTTATGTATTTTATTTACATAAATAGACGTGGGTGGATCTCGAAGTGAGAGCCCGCCCATCAGCCCTAAATGGTGAAATTATGGGCGTAAATATTTAAAGAAATAAATAATCTAAATAAAAGATGACTTAACCCTGACACGATGACACAATAATAATCTGCATCGGAGATTGCGCTATTACATACAATCTGACACTGACCTGACGAGGAAGAGGAAAATGCATTCTCGTTTGCTTTAGGATTCACAGGTCATTAATAAACACTCTGAATAATATAAAGACGTAGGTAGGAGAGGTAGGCGTCATTACTATATATTACAACTGTCCTTACATCATTACAGTTATAAATAAAGCTCAGTGACAAGAGAACTAGGACCGAAGGGAGGAGGAGAGGTTTACGCAACAGCCTTCTGCAAACTGAACCAGTCACTAAACATCACCGTTGTAAATTTATCAGAGGCATGTTTGTTCGCTCTGCCACTATTTAGTGGGCCGACTCCCCAATGAAATATACCGCACCCAAATATCTGTTTGCCACGTCTCCGTTTGAGCCCTCTGCTATTAGAGCCCATTAATTACACGCCGTATAGTTTATGCGATCGCTTCATGATAGGATACGCCTGGGTTCGAATGCATTACAGAGAACATTGGTTACGATTGCAGCTGCATAAGGTCCGCACCAAATGAGAATCGAATTCATGACGTTTCAACATGGAATTTATATATGATGGAGTTTTTTGGGGGAGGGGTGACTCGTATTTACCCCAAAATCCTCCAATCCCTTTCCGAATTGCCGGCCAGTGACCCTGTATGTGAAAAGTAAAAATGCGTCTTATCCTTTTTTGAGTGAGTATTAATTTCCAATAAAAAAAAGAAGACTTTTAAAATTATGTGATTTTAAGCGCAGGGTAGAAAAGCTAGAAGGACCTAAATGTCAACAAGCAGATAAGGCCATTTCAGTTCAAGGCCGAGCTGGATAGTAACTTAGGAATGTAATATAAAATTTAAATTGCTCTCTAAGGTCTCTCTGAATTCGAGACGGAAATTCAAGTAGTAAATTTACTGATACATTTTTGGAATATCACATATTTTCAAAGTGTACTGCTGTCTGGTAGTGATCTCGAATCGCCTAGCCTATACCGTGAATATTCTCCCAGAAAATTAATGCGAATAATTACGAACCGTTCGGCAGATTAGCCGCGTTCGTAAAATTTTGCCGTTAACTATTAATTAATTTTTAATTATTAAAATTCATTATAATGATTCGTTGCATTAATTAAAAACAAACAAAAGTTTATTATGACTTAACGTATTCTTGCGTTTATCGGCAAACGTTAGACGAAAATTTACGTTTTGACTTGTTATAAGACATTTCCTGTCATATAACAAGTCAAAACATAGTGTTTTTCATGTCAGTTATACTTTAACCATTTTGGTTTTTTCGAGTATAAAATATCAGCCTGAGAGGCCTACGAAAATGACACCTATCCTCCAATACTGAGTGTGCCTATTATATATATATATATAATCTATCGTAAAATGGGCTAGGAAAATATATTTTCGAAAAAGTAAAATATACGATTTTGCGTATTTCAGCATACGCAGACATCTTTTTAAAAATAATAATTCTTCTAAAATTGATTATACACTAAGTGTTTAGTTTAGGCAATACACTTGGAACACCAATGGAGTGGGTAGATAAATAGCGTTTATATAACAATGATGTGATGAAAAAAAAATATCAGAAAATTAATCTTAAAAATAATTATTGATATCAATGCTCGTTAAAAAAACAAACTTAATTCATTCACTGAAGTTATTCTCATAATGCTGATTTAAGAAAAAATTAAATGAAAGAATTTTTTTTCTTAACCCCTTATTTGTATAACGGGATAAAAAATAAGGGTATTGTAGTATGATTCAATAAACAGTTTGTTCAAATAAGTATGTTTATTAAAATTGCCTATTGGCACAAAAAACTTTTTTGAAAAAAAAATATAAATTCAGCATTCCCATGCTCTAGTTAGAAAATAGTAGATCGCTATATATACTATGTATATATATACATATACATATAGGTTGTCTGGCTGTGGGGGGACGAACGCAGCAGGCTAGGGCCGCGGAGAGAGAGAGAGAGAGAGAGAGAGAGAGAGAGAGAGAGAGAGAGAGAGAGAGAGAGAGAGAGAGAGAGAGAGAGAGAGAGAGAGAGAGAGAGAGAGAGAGAGAGAGAGAGAGAGAGAGCAGTGTTGACTTCGGGTGTTTGGGTGCCGGGTTCTGAATGAATGGAAAAAGCTTTTTTTTTTAAATTTCAAAACCCAAATGAACAAAATTCAATGAACAAGATTTTACAATTTTCTCCTCGTGCTGCATACGCAGATGCATTCGAAGGGGGCAAAATTTACAAATATAAATTTCTTTTTGAAGTTAAAAAGTCAACAAACAATATAGAGGACTAGGTGATGGGGCTCACCTTCGGTTTACAATGCGGGAAACTTACAAACTAAACTTAAAAACTAGAACCTCAAGACTAAAGCGTTCCTGCCATCGATAGGGGAACGGAGCGGGGGTTATTGTGTTAAACACCGGGTTTGTCAAGTACTGTAGTGAGTCGAAAAATTTGATATGTCTACGTTGAATGAATTCATCCACCGTAGGCAGATCAAAGATCTCGTGTAGCTCACTGTTGTTCCGTTGCTCGAATAAAGTATGTCTGACCGATTTCCAAATCTATATAGGTAGGTCAGAGGCTGGGCTATGCCCGCGCCTTCTAGTGAACCAGTTGCCCCTCTCTAACTGACGCCTAAGGTTTTTATTATTACAACATGGAAACGTATGCGGGAGTTTTCTGGTACGAGAAGAGGGGAAATTCCATTTATTCGTGGTGAAGAAGTTGGCACAACAAATGTACATATGAAATGCAGCTGTTACTACTTCCTACATTAGGAAATGTAAATGCATTGAAGTCAAACAAAATAGTACAAAATGTGAGAGGTTCAAAAAGATACTTGCTCCTCTTAGTTATATTATTGAGTTAAAGTGGCCAGCAGCATGTAGGAGTTGTATAATGTTATGGTCAATTCAAAATTAGGAAAAGGGAAAGGGACAAAGGGACCGTTCTGAAATTCAGTATGCTTAACATACTTATAAATCAGTTTTCTCAAATAGATATATAATTTATATTATTAAATTTAAATAGCTAAAGGTGGACACGAATTCAACTAACAAACGATGAAAACAAAGTGCACCTACAAGTTCCACCAGAAAATCAATTAAAAAATACTTTATATATATAAATTACATGTTTACCGACACTACAAAAATCTATAATAACCGAATCGGATAAATAACCTAAGGTAATTAACTACATGACACGAATATGAACTACTATCAAAGTTCATTAGGTAGATTGTCGCCGAAAATAAACTTGAGTGATTGGTTAATAAGGGAGTAAATAAGTTAATACCCGTAGTGTGAAATTTAATACGAACCAACAAAACACGTAGGCGACGACCTTAAGTAAGTGATTGAGGCAAATTACGAGTTCTCTGCAAATCTTTGGCCATTAGTGTAGATTTCATGGTTTGTCGTGGAATTTCAGTGGTTTCATGATCAAGCATATTTTTATCGACGTTTTGATCTGCAGTGTTGGCATTAGTCAGTGAGAGGAAATGGGGATCTGATGATACGATATTGGACTTGAAGATTCAGTATCTCCCTCGTTCTCGAGAAGGTTGACAGAATAACGTCAACATTTCGTCTCTCCCATTATGGACCTGAAATAAAAATTGTGTTGAAGATTGAAACATCAACCATAGATTGATGAAACCTTTTCTTCTTAGTCATCGAATCAAGCTTTTATCCGACAAACACCTCCAATTCATTTTGTGCTATACGACCCCACATGAAATAATATAATTAATGTTTATCCCAAACGCACGAAGTCTTTTACTCAGAGGCGATTTTATTTTCACCACTAAAAACTTAAAATATGACGTGACACTGGTAACCCAAATAATTATTAGAAGAGATAACCAGTAATATTTTATTTTGCTGCAATCGGCAGTCGCAATCCCCCGCACAAACATATGGAGTTCATTACTAAGGTACAAATTGAAAAGGTTAATAAAACACAATAGCATGCATACACTATAAAATTATAACACTTTTAAAATAATTTGTTCATAAACATAATTTTTAGGGCGAGGTAGATCTGCTTGAATTATCAGCCATGCAGAACAGGGTTGATTTCAGCTGATGAGTTCGGAGTATACAGCTCTGAGGTTGTATCCCCTTCATTACTGAATGACATATGTTTCCTTATAGGAAGCCTATCCCTAAGATCTTTTGAACTTTTTCAATAATAAATTTCGACTATATAATTTTAAATTAATTTTTTTTTATGTGTCCCCATTTAGAATTATCTTATCAGGAGCCACGCAGTTCTAATAGCTGAAGTGAATTAAAATTCACCCTGAGCAGCTTGGTGTCTACATCAAATTTATCTTATTAAAAAAAAAATGAACATCTCTTCAAAGTGTTAAACAAAAATCACTCAAACAATAAATCAGTCTAAACAAGTTCCCATCATTCAGACCTTTATTATGCCAGTTTCAATCCTTCAAGTTTGCCATTCTTCATCCTTGTGTACTTTTGAAACCCTCATATGCCAGCATTTCCTTACCACTGTGACAGACCCTATGTGTTTCAACAGATATACGATAATTTCAATTTGACGATTCTGTCGATATACGAATAACTGCAATCTTTTAAAAAGTAATCACTACTGTAATATTTAGGTATTTAATTGTATTACTATTATTTTCATGCTTCATTTTTTCTCTTTTAATTTAATTATGTTTTATGATTTGAGTATGATACTTTTTTTTTATTATTATTTTATTTTATTTCCCTAAGTGAGGTATTGTTTGTTGGCCATAGCTGTTTTAATGTATTTGTGCATCGTTATGATTCATAGGGGACATGGACCTCGAATTTCTTTTTCTTTTCCTCCTCTAATCTATTCTAAATATAGCGAAAAGTGGTTTACAAAAAAGTATAACTTAGTCACTTCAATTCTGCACCGTTTATTATGAGCCCTTATGAATAGTCCATTCTCATGGCAAACAGTATGTGAACCGCAAACTATTCAATAAATAATTGTAACATACTAATATGAAGTGCGAATTAATCCTTAGTGGTCTCTGTGACATTGTGATCATTACATCAGATTAAGTGAAGTAACAGTTTATATGATTGAAGCTTGTTAACTAATTTATGAATTATCCGAGAATCCATGTAAAAACAAAACAAAAAAAAAAAGCTCTCAATAAATTTTCAGAAGGAATAATAAAAATAAAGGAGTATTCTGAAACGATGAATGTAGGGATATGAGGAATTGCTAATATTTTCCATCTGGGGTGCCCAATTAAATTTCTAACCGCATACCAATGGGTCTTAAATAGCTCAAAGGAAGAAATATCATTCAGAGGGAAACAAATTTCTTGATTTTTCTGGCTCAAGACCAGAAGGAGTGGCGAGATGCGAAATATTTCCCTTTCTTGCACTTATCGGCCTCTGTGGCACTAATGTCTCTGTTTTTCAGCATCGTGGATTTTTGAAAACTGACTTTTTCGTATGCTGGTATGCTCCAGGATTGAATATAATTTAAATGAAAATATATCTTTAAAAATGGGTCGTAATATTTTGACTTATAATTGAAAAACTAAAAGCAAACGAAACACAATGACTATGGGGGAAAAGGATGTCCGCACTTGAGACGTGATCTGGACTGAGCTACTGTGATTGTGTCGAGAGGTGGTTGGGGGGGGGTGTAGAGCGAGACGTGTTTTTGCTGCGTAAACAGTGTGATTCAAAACCTTACAAACTGTTTTACAAATAATGTCAGGGAACATTTGTAAAGATCTTTTTGAAAAGTAAAGAATATGATAATTTTGTCAAAATTTCGGTGTATATGAGGATTGCGGATATCGGGTACTCCAAAAGTCCTATTACTCGAAAACCATATGCATTTTTTTTTAACTGGTAATATAATATGTGATGGAGAAACATAACAAAAACCTACTTAAAGAGATAAGTAAATAAAAATATGTAGATAGGAATTTAATTAGGTTATTGTTAGTCTAACGATATATGTTTGTTGCGTTGGTGGGGGTTTGTGCACTTTGATGATATGCTTACTGCAATTGCCTATTCTAATATTCGGAAGTTAGAAAAAATAAAAATCTCTTTCTGAGTGTTCATACAGCTGGATTCCAGGTTATTGTAGGTCAAGGGTATTTGCTAAATGTGCGCATACTGATGTTTAGTACGACTTTCAACTTCCCTTAGTTGGAAGTACAAGTGTAACTCCAAACCGGTGCAGCAAATGTAATTGTTGGGCGTATTACTCCTTTATGTTTTGGGGTATCAATTTTGATTTTCTGTAAATATAGGCTGACATTTTACTAATGATGTTTTGTTGCATTAATTATTAACGTGGTTTGTGTATATAAGGGAACGGTCTAAAGTTACTCCTAGGAATGGAATGGGGCCAGGATATTTGGGAATTGTTTAAGGATAAATTGCGAGTTAATATTGGTCTAAGACAACAATTAATATTCATTAATATTTGTATTTAATACGTTAAATATAGAGACAGCGCTGATTTTGTAAATCTCTCACGTGCAGTAGGCAAAAGTCAACTTCCCCACAGGAAGTTTGAAGAGCAAATAAATCTAGAAATAGTAATGTTTCCTTGGAGCACTTGTTGGAGCGAGGATTGAATGCCAAGCGAGAGTGACAGAATCGATATATCCCCATTTAGACCACCGCACAGCGATGTCAGCCCAACCTCCCCAAATAGCCTGCGTATTTAATTGAACCCATGCTGGATATCCGTAAATAACACATTATTTAACGAATTGTTTAAATGAGAGGGCTTAAACAATGAGTACACCAGGAAGAACCAATAGAAATTTCAATAATTACGTGCATGTAATTTGAAAATGTCTAGTTAACTTACATCAAATCGTAAGTCGACATTGCGAATTTATTTAAACTACTTACAAGTTAAACTTGATTAATAATTATCACTGCACCTTGATTGTCTCTGAGATTGGTCAGAAAAGGAAGTTTGGTTTAAAGTACTAAAGCTGAATCCATGTCTAAGGTTATTAAAGAGATATCCTGATTCAAATTAAGTAAATTTTCAATTTTCAAAATAAAATATTGTTATAGGTGTTATTTTAAAATTCGAGCTGTTAGTATATGTATAGATAGCTAGTAAAAAACTGATAAAAAAAAGGTAAATGTAAAAAAATGATAACAGGTTTATGACTAACATAAATCAAATTTAATTGAAAATTAGTGGTAAATGTCTAGGAATAGTAAAACAATTCTCAGAAATTAAGGTATCAGTCAGTAAGCTAACTAATACAAAATGAATCCTCCTTTATCTTTCTTAACGCTTTCAATATTTGTAAGCTTTTAGTAGGTAAAATGTAAAAATATGTGAGCATATATATATATATTTCATTTCCCCTTGTTATAAAAAATTATGGAAATCAATATAAATGAATCTGTTTACAATAGGTCCATATTATATTTACTGGAGAGAATTTTTAACAGTTTTACACTGTGATTAGCTATTGTTACAAAGGTATAATGCAGATTATAGATTCATTGTCTATACATGTTTAAAAATTAATGGGACTCACCTTATGAATCATAAAACCTAAACCTAACTTACATCCAACAAACAAAATCTTAACCCTAATATTCCTCAAAAGTCTGTTGCCATCGATGCGGGAAGAGTGGTGGCGTCATAATGTTAAACACTAAGTTTGGGGTTATTATGTAAGAATAATAATCGAATAATGTAATTAATAACTCAGAAGTTTGTTGGGTGTGGGAGAGGGAATGAGTAGTTAACGCTCATCCACGCGTTCCGGACAGAAACTTTTTTGAGTGAGATGGATCAATGGAAATAATTCATTTTTTTTCAAACTAACGACTCAAAAATATAACATAAAATGTAAAATGTAAAAATACAAACCGGCAAGCCCATTAATCCGAACCATGGATGAAATTTGGTACATGTAAGCAGGAGAAAAACAAGGATTGCATACACGGTTCTCAGAACATCATTCGATAGAAGCAAACGAATTTAATCCTCGTATATTTTTTTTTTTTTTTTAGTCAAATATGAGCCTTTTACTTTTCATTACACAATATTTTCAAAGCAAATTTCAGTTACTCTTTTCTTAGAGTAGAATAGAAAAAAAAAAATATTGCGAAACAAATTCCCCAAAGAATAACAATGACATATAGATAACACAATTTTTTTCTGGGAAATAAAAAGAAATATTACAAAATAAAGAAAAATGACAAGTAAAATGTGTAAACCTCTATAAGAAAATAAAATAAAAGATTGTTCATGAATGGATCGACATATAAAAAACAAAAAAGTATGAAGAAGTCAGTAAAATACAATACAACATTAAATTAAAACCTTTAAGCTAATACATACAAAATCTACAATAGTAAAACCAAGGAAGGTGCCAGACCAACATCTGGATATAAATAGTAGACAATGTAATAAAAATAGAAACGCAAAGAATAAAAGTATGAAAATATAATATAATAAATAAATCGTTCCCGAATAACACTTTTATTATTTAAAATAACCCTTCGTACTTTTTTTACTCCCAATTTTCTAACTAAAAATCTGAAGTTTTCGTGGTTCTAAAATTGTTGACAGGCGGCGGAGTTGACAATAATGACGACAAACTAGAAGATGGTCTGATTGACGGCACAATTAATGTTTTTGACGCATATAAACGGGAGGGCCGAAGAAAATGATGCCACAATCGAATATGGATTATCTCTCAATAGGTGACGAGGGAATGTTCGGGACAAATCATTTGGAGTAATATTTTCATTAACCAAGCGATTAAAACATAATATAGAAGAAGATAAATGTGACTTGATACGGGTAATGAATAATATCCAGCCTTATCGTTAATCACAGCGAAGGATCGTATTCTCGCCTAGGGGAGCTATCATGGCGGCCTCATACAAGTGATATACCATTCCTTAACTCTCTCTTACCATATTCTTACTCAAGTCGGAGTGACGAAAAGGATAATAAATCAAAGTAAAAATAATAAAATTGATATTTCTACTGCAGGTGTAAAGTTTTGTTTTATGCCAGAAATTTTTTTTGTGGTAGGGTCAGTTGTTATCACAACTGTAATTAATTGTTAATATTTAACTCCCGAAGATGCTGGGAGGATCGGGACTCGAACCCAAGAACTCCCTCTAGCAATCAGCTTACGTCTAGGTCCCTATCCTCCAAGTATATTTTTTTCTTTTGTTGTTTATTGTTAATATATTTTTTTTATACCTTCTTTATAAATGTATTTGCATGTTATATAAAACCTGAAAACTTTGATTTTATAATCAAAAGAAGCCGACGCATTAAAAAAACATTGCATACGAGATTATGTGATATGTGTCTTGGATCTTGAAGATTTTTTTTTTTTTTTTTTAGTTACGGAACCGGTCGGTCAGAGAGAATCCAAATGTCATAGCCTATTTCAAGCGACGCAATTTTCTCCTCTAAATAGTAAAGCAACATGTTTTTATCACTAATAACAATAATTAAATCGAATTATTGTAAAATATAAAACCAGAAAGTGTTCGGACCCATTACTTAAAGATATTCCGCGTAGTTAACAAACAATTATGGGACAATGACCAAGGTATTGATGTGTTTAATTTCCATTGTTTGATTTATTCGTCACAGTTTAGAGACAGACACTTGTGTGTATGCAATTTGCATAGCAAGGCTTAGCAGAGAAAGTACACCCCAAGTCCTAGAAATACTTCTTAGTAATAATTTGCACCATATGTTCAATACCTATAATTAACATATGAATAATAAATAAACATTATGAGGATCGAGTGGTTTCAGTGGCGTACTAGAGGGGTGCGGTAGTTAGGGTGGATCACAAAACTCCAAGCAACATAAGTCAAAAAATAGGAAACATTACGCAATGTGTGGTTCTATATGTATAACTACAAAATTATAGATGTGAAGATATTGTTTTTTTTTTAAATTTTGTTCTTGAGAAAAAAATCTTACTATGCATGATTTAACGCATAATAATAACAAGTGTTTAATAACATAATATTTTTCGGTACTATAAATAATGAAGGTGATCAAACGAGGTTGAATATTTCCAAATCAAACTCAAACATATTAAGCTTATAGAACTTTAAGACAAATATTGCTTTACTGTTCATACTGGAAAGATCCCAACCAGTCTGAAGAAAGGGATGGGATGGATTAAGGGTGAATATATTAGTAACGTTTTATGTTTACTTCAAAGCGATCTCTTTCTCAACAAGATTTTTAATAAAAGTTTCTTGAGACGTTAACAGAAATTATTATTGTTTTGTTTTTTCAACTCGCTGTGAGGGATCCGCGGCATTAATGTCTAGACGATCTTGATTTGTCAGTGTTTATGAAAATAGGATTAATGTTGTATAACACACGTTGAATCATCTACAGATAAGGTTTATTCCCCGCAACGATGACACAAATAGAGTAATTACTACTGACACCATCAGTCATTGTTAGGGCTTCAGTTAATGGTAATTGAAAAAAAAAGTCAGCAATACCAAGATCCTTTTTCCAAAGATCCTCTATTTGATGTAGATGTGTGATACTTTACACCGGAATTTCTCTACTTAAGATTTTTTGTAGGCTTTCAAGATTTTAAGTTCTTATTTTTTCCTTTTAGATGATAGCGCAAAAACAAATTCCCCCAAAACGTTTGGAAAGTCTCACTGTAGAAATGGCGAATTCTATATAGTTTGAACAAATTTTTTTAGGGCCCGAAGGATAATGCTCAATTACCAAACAGGTCGTCATTGTACCTTCTATCTGTCTACATTAGCGGCTGTAAATGATCAAATAGATCTGAAATTTTAAAGATATTTTCAACAAAACTCTGGGTTATCCTGTATATGGTTTGGTTAAGATATAGTGACGTACGTGAAAATGAAACAAGAAAATGTTGATGCCGTTTCAAGCCACTGAGTAACTGAGCTTTTTCAAGTCACTATTAGCAATTTAAAGTTCATATTTTTACCTCTAGTTAATGGCACATCAAATACGAAAAATTAAAAGATATTACCAAGATAATGTTTTTGGAGCAAGCAATATAGACCACGGACAGTTTTTAATGACTTTCGAACCGATTTCAATATTCTTATAGTGAATATTTTAGTAACATAGATAGACTAACAAGTGAAATTATTTATTTTTCTATTATAAGTAGGGAGCAGTTTTTGTCATTATTTTATGTATTTAAGGAACTGACGTGACCACCAGTATTTCTTCACTTACTGAGCGACTTTAGGGCATGTCAACCGTACTGAGGTGCGATCTTTTAGAAAGATTTAAAAAATATAATTATTATTTTAATATAGCGTAACTCTCTTGAAAAGGGGCAGTGAGACCAAATATTCTTAGAGCATCTAGTTTGTATAAGCACCACGCCCACCGTTAATCTAAGTAATCTTATCTCACAGAAGCTGTGAAATTTCACTCAGGACTCTTTTTAAAAATAATTCTAAGTGTACTCACCAGGTTTGTTACTCCTCATAACACACGAACAGAACAGAGGATGTAGACTGGAAACCGGAGTCATTTAACCCTGAGAGCGAAGCTGTTGTGTATAAAAGTGTCGTTGGTAAACAATGGAGCGCAAGTGACCACGACGGATAACTCTTTGGGTATGCATTATGTTTCACTTATTGTTATTACCTGTGTGTCGGTGATAAGGCACGGCATATGTGATACGTTAGGTGCTAACTCACCACTGTGGGCAGGAGAGGAAGCCTCCAGGACGGCATCGGCAAAGACATAGACCTCTGGTAGAGGTGCCTTCTGCGGTCCTCCATGGCACTGCCTCTGCACAGCGACTCACTACACCTGTATCTGATCTCTCCGCTTGTCCTCTAGTCAGTGGTGGGGGTGTGGCTCTGCCCACCAGTCGGCATATTTCTCTTATTTACATTGATTATCTACACAGTGAGTAGGCGACGTAGTTGTGGTGTAGGCAGTGAAATCCCATCTAAGAGGGTACTTCATCTGCGGGACCACTCGAGATATTCACGCAGCTATCTCGAATGCACTCAATTTGCACCCATCAAACAAATACAACTGATAATATATTATAATGACAAGCTTCGACCTTGGCTTCAATCTACCTAAAATTGTATACGAATATTTGGGTTCTTGTATAGTTGTTAATTTGAAAAGGTGAAAAGTGTAGAAAGCCAAAACATAGGTCTAGAGAGCCAACCTACCGTCCTCAGTCAACCTTACATGAGTTGTTGTTTCGCACATGTAAGGTGCTTGTGGGTATGATGTGTGATGATATGAGTATGTGTGTGCACAGGTGGGTATGATGCTTGTTTAACCCCACTGATATTATTATTTACCAGGTTTCGAACCCGGTACCCCCTGGTTAAACGATATCAGCTGCTAGAAGTTATTAGACACACATATAACTCTCATACATTCATACACAACAATTATTCAGTCAAAATAAAATTTATGATTTTGAATTAATTTATCGTGTTGGAAAAAAAAATAGATTTTTTAAGAAGTCTAAATTTTTAAGTTTATTTATATTTAAAATCCTATATATTTTTTCCGTGGTCATAATGATATTTGACATGTTTTATACCGTAGATATTCGAAGAATGCTTCTGATAAAAAATTAAATCTTCTTTTTCACATATATTTAAAATGCAAAAACTTTATCATAAAACAGTTTAATAGTCGGAAAGCGTGTGGGCCCCAGTGATTGTGGGCTGGATTTGGTAACAAAGTACATCTTAATAATACTAGGTATACTGGTTGTAAGCAGTTTCTCATTGTAACATTGAAACACATGATTTTTTTTAAAGCAGCAAACCTTTTTTTTTATTCAACTGGGTTATTTGCTCCGATCGCTGATGTCAAACCAATATCAGTTAAATTCCTTTAATTACCTAATCGCACTTAACACTTCCTGGATCGTTAAATCTAGATTTTTTAAATTTGAGGTAGAATATCAATGGCGATATTAGCTCTCATAAATATCGAGTTCTTCTCAACTTTGTAAAACTGATTTACTGACTTTATGTTTTCTTAATTATTTTGTTTTGGGTTTTTTTTCATTTTATTTGACAGACTTTTACTTAGTGCTCTTCATCAATCTACAGATTACAGTTTGGTAACTTTATCAATGAACAGGGTGATCGTTTTGTGAAGAACGTGGTAGTCACTATCACTAGTTAGTGGGTTGGGTTGGGGGGAATATATTTAAATAAAGTGATTTTTCTGTACCACTTTGAATCAAAATTACAATTCTCTTACCATAACGGCTTACTCTCTTTTTTGGGGTCAAATAAGGGAACAAAACCACAAACGAAACCAAAAATAAACAACTCCATGACGTAACACCTAATTGTGGAGCTGGGGGATTGTGGGATCGAACCCGCAGTTAGATAATAAGCAAGCTGACCACTAGTGTGCGGCACGGTCAAACTAAAAACAATTTTCAGTTTTTGAAATAGTTGAAATATTCGTCCCACTGCAGATCCAACTAAGCACACTGGTATTATTCAGGAGATAAAGAGGTCCTTTGTCACGAGTAATTTAAAGGGATTAGTTCGTTTTAAAACTAGGTAATGACCACGGGCAACAATGGATCTGCTTAAAATATGTATTCCTAATACATATGATAATCATGACAAATGTTCACAAAAAAATCCTTAAGATAAGGGTTAAGATTATTATGTCATTGAATAACTCCATCATTTACCACTTAATTGGAATAAATATTGATGTAGTGTCAACTTCTTCACCACGAATAAATGAAAATTCCCCTCTTCTCGGCCCTGAAAATATCAACCCATGTTTTCTATGTTTTAATAATTATTTATTTATTAATAATAAAGTTAAGCGTCAGTTTAGAGAGGGGGAAACTAGTGCATGAAACAGCTGAAGCCCACTAGGGGCGCAGCCTCTGACCTTGCTACATAAGGGGCCAGATTTGGGGCATTAGCCGCTCCGCCCTCGACTTAATTACGTCTGACCACAGGCCAGTACTGTACGAGGTGGATGGTAAAGTTGTGACCCCTCGCCCCACGAGATACGACCAAGGTCGTGCCGATGGGACCTTTATCGGTCGCAGATTTACCTCAATCTGCATACAGTGTCAGTCACACAAAAGAGGAAGTAGATCGCCAACTTTCTTTCATTACTGATCGTCGACGCCGCGGACACTGCTATTCCAAAATACAGCCCCAACCACCCACCGACCCTGCGACCACCTCCAGACCATATTCTGAAACTTATTGCCTTGCGCAATAATTGGAAGAACAAATGGTACAGGACCAAAGATCGTATAGGAAGGTAGTTTTTAATTATCTCACAACGCAAATCCGAAGCTTGATGAAACTCTGGAAAACAGCACAGTGGCATGAGCAACTCCGTAGATCTCACGGCGATCACGGAATATTCTGGAAGCTGTTGAAGACTAACAAGGCAAAACTTCTGCCGTCCGCCTCGGGATACAGACGGTTTTGTTAAAACAATGCTGAAATGAAAAATGAATGCCGAGAAAAGGAATAGTGCAACTCGCAAAGTTGTACGATTAAATCAAAACGTAGCCACGTCTATGATTTCGCTAGACTGCACGCAGACGTTCGACTTGGTGTCGCACCATCATAATAAGAAATATGAGATCCCTTCAGTATCTCTGTCTGTGGTCTACCAAGTAAATCAGTAATTGAGATTGAAGAAAAAATAAATCTATATATCAGCATTACAGACAGAATAAAAGTTTTACATCATTCAAAATTTTGACGGTTACATAAAACTATAATAAATAAATCTCTAATCTCAGGATTTATTATAGGTCGATTAGGAACTTACTCCCCTACGTTTAGGCAATAAATAACAAAAAATATATATATATATATATATAATATAAAGCGTTGGATGTTGCGCGCGCAGTAGGCACAACATCGCTCTAATAAAGTAACACTAACACGTAGAAAATATAAGGTCAACCAACGGAAAAGGAAGCTATGAAAAATGATGGGAACAACACGAGCGTTGCGTGATTGTCAGCCGTGATTAAGCCAGATTCTATTATCGATTTATTTACCATTGAGATTAATTAAACTTAACTGATTTAATGATGATACTTTATGATAGAAGGGAAGAAAAAACTTATTAAAAGAAATATTAGTATATTATTATAAAATAGTACGATCATTCGTTCTGCTCTGTTTGTTTGTTTGATTAAATTAAATAAAATAAATCCCCTAACTGTATTCTGTGAAAGGCTAGGAGGGAATTTATTTTCCCGTTATTTATTCAGCTTAGTTTTATTTTATTAAATGATCACAGATGAGTGGCGTAGCAAGTCATTAGAAGTAAAGTAAAGGGGAGATTCCGGTCTGTACTTGCTATCAAGGAATGACTATGTTTTAATCAACAATTGCGGGATAAAATAAGCAGTATTAACGATTGACTTTCCCACTGATCTGTTTTGGACCGTGTTTTGATTTTTGCCCTTGAATTTAGAGCTCTTCGAATTTGAATAAATGAAAAAAGACCTTTATTCCTAGACTAAGCTCCCTTAGAATGATTATAGTAATCATATTAAGTTTTGCTTATTCTGGCAAATGGCATTTAAAATAATCAAACAAAATCTTAAAGAGTAACTAAATGAAAATGACATAAAAGTAAAATAGAATATCAGTTTAGGTAGGAATAAAATTATTGTTATTACGAAACCTTTTAAGCTGTGGGAAATTCTGTAAGGAGACAATGTAGATAAACAGCAGAACTGAAAGACTAGAGCGCTTTATTAATATACTATCTTCTGCCTATATTTATCTTCTACCTTTATTTGTCTTATGTCATTTTCAATCGAATTTGATTGGGATTCCATTAAAGATTCCATCATATCTGTAGGACTGATGTAGGGAAAATATAAACCTTTTAACGAAGTAGAAAACTATTTGATTGGCGACGAGTATTGGTGAAGGGTGGTGAGGAATAGCTTAGAAATTAGGAGTTAACTTCATCAGGAACAATGATGGGAAAAGATTATTTATCGAAAGAGCTGGAGAAAAAAAATCCGCATAGGATTTTGGATTTGGTTTGTGAGCCAGGAGTAATTGGGAAGCATCATGGAAATACTTAGCCTGGGGATATCGCATGTTGTTGGATTGGGATAGATTACATTCTCCTGAAGGACTCGTTATCTTCCACCGGTCTCGTGCCACCTCTCGCCTCTTCTTTAGATCAATCATTTCATGAGTCATGGGCCGGAGTGTTTTAATGTGCACCTCATATCATATCGCACTTTTAGATCCTTGATTTCATGAGTCATGAGCCGGAGTGTTTTAATGTGCACCTCATATCATATCGCCTTTTAGAGCCTTGATTTTATGAGTCATGGGCCGGAGTGTTTTAATGTGCACCTCATATCATATCGCACTTTTAGATCCTTGATTTCATGAGTCATGGGCCGGAGTGTTTTAATGTGCACCTCATATCATATCGCACTTTTAGATCCTTGATTTCATGAGTCATGGGCCGGAGTGTTTTAATGTGCACCTCATATCATATCGCCTTTTAGATCCATGATTTCATGAGTCATGGGCCGGAGTGTTTTAATGTGCACCTCATATCATATCGCACTTTTAGATCCTTGATTTCATGAGTCATGGGCCGGAGTGTTTTAATGTGCACCTTATATCATATCGCCTTTTAGATCCTTGATTTCATGAGTCATGGGCCGGAGTGTTTTAATGTGCACCTCATATCATATCGCACTTTTAGATCCTTGATTTCATGAGTCATGGGCCGGAGGGTTTTAATGTGCACCTCATATCATATCGCCTTTTAGATCCTTGATTTCATGAGTCATGGGCCGGAGTGTTTTAATGTGCACCATATATCATATCGCCTTTTAGATCCTTGATTTCATGAGTCATGAGCCGGAGTGTTTTAATGTGCACCTCATATCATATCGCCTTTTAGAGCCTTGATTTTATGAGTCATGGGCCGGAGTGTTTTAATGTGCACCTCATATCATATCGCACTTTTAGATCCTTGATTTCATGAGTCATGGGCTGGAGTGTTTTAATGTGCACCTCATATCATATCGCACTTTTAGATCCTTGATTTCATGAGTCATGGGCCGGAGTGTTTTAATGTGCACCTTATATCATATCGCCTTTTAGATCCTTGATTTCATGAGTCATGGGCCGGAGTGTTTTAATGTGCACCTCATATCATATCGCACTTTTAGATCCTTGATTTCATGAGTCATGGGCCGGAGTGTTTTAATGTGCACCTCATATCATATCGCCTTTTAGATCATTAGCTCAATGTATTATAGATACATTAACGTCGATGTTTTTCACCTAAATAAAGTAATTCACAGACAAGTAAACCAGTTTTACAAAACCATTACTTCACCCCACAGACCAGAAGGTTACAATTAATTAACGGATTTGGAGCATAGGAAGAAAAGATAGCTAGTGTCCATAATGAGACAGTAATGAAGGTGGTTAGAGTAGAAATGGATAACAGGACTCGGTTTAGTACCTCGGGAAGACGGAAGAGCCGGTCAGGTCCTTTAAGGCCCTCGCTTGATCCGTCCCTTAAGGGATTACCGCCTCCTCCATCGGGAAAAATCTTAATTACTTTCGGAGTCCTGTTCCTTCCTTCTTTCGGTGGATTAATGCGCCAAGTGTTCCTTTTAATGTCATTTATTACTTCTCCACAAATAAATATTGTGAGTTGCTCTGATCACCAGTAAACCAATACAATCTTCGCCTATGAGAATAAGGTTCATTTTAGAGGTAACTGCGTTTTACCACTGTAAAATAAACATTGTAAAACGATAAAATTTACCTCAGAAATACTTAATATTTTCTATCCATCTCATGCTGATTTTAAATCTCTCTGATACTTTGAGTTCAGAAAGTCAGTTAAGTGCGCTGTTAACTAATGTTATACAATTGACGGTTTCATTAATCTTGCTGTAATAACTTCCCATTCATTGATAATTCTATTAATTGTTCTAAGGTTAACTTGTCTTGCCATTTTTTCCCATTATATGAAAATAAATTAAAGACGTAGGAAAGATTGACATACAGAGTGCGGCCCGCAGTCACCAGAAACAGATTTAACCGCTATTTTCGTTCACAAATACAACCACAAGGAAAAAGTGGAAACTTTAAATATTAAATAACATCTGAGCCGTGTGCTTGAGAATTTTTGAAAGCGAAGGGACTCGTTTTTTTATGTTTAATTGCCTTGTCTGCCCCTTATTACGTAAGCAACAAAACCCTTCATAATGATCTGAATATACCCTACATTCTTGAACTCATCCCTTCCAAGTTCATAAAATTCCATAGTAACCTATCCAACCACCCTAATTCCCTAGCACAGTCATTGCACTGCACCACTCATCCCTATAATCCTCTTCGGAGACTAAAACGGCAGTGGCCTCGTGACCAGCTATAATTAAGTGATAGTGGGAGTCCTGGCAATGGCCAGTTTCTCTAATCATGTCCTGAGCGGCTGTGGCTCTCGCGCTCTTGGTCAACCTCAGCTGGCTCTTATCCAGTAACGCGGCTGACGTAGGAACGTGGGGGACTTCGCAAGACTCCGCTTCCTCCTTCGCACGCGAGGGAGGTGACAACCATGTGGACTTGGGGGGCCTCTGGGCTGTTTGTAAATATGGTATGAATGAAAATATTTATCTCAATTACTTATGGCCTAATAAGGCAGATTGTAATTTTACCTTGATAAAAATTGAATTGAAAAAAAAAAATTGCCTTGTACACCCTTATTAAAAAAGCAGCGTATTTCGAGGATTTGCAGTATATTCCTTTGAAATTTCAGATAAATGAATAAATGTCACGACCGCTGTAGCAGAACAAAGAGCTAAACTGACAGATGAAAGAAGTTCGCCACGAAATTTTTTGAAAGTAGAGCCTCGCCCTTCGGATTTACCGAAAACTGTAGTGACTTATAGGCAACCCTTCAATTAAGCCCTTAGCTGAGTACACACGTGATTACACCAAAACAAGCAAGTCACCAAGTCATCGATCGAAAGGGCAGAAATAAATATTGTTGTATCATTCCGAAAGATTAACAATCGAAACACAATGTGTAACTGACTATAGTTGTTTTTAACCAAACATACAATTACCGAACAAAATTAACAAGTTCACACGCCAATGCTAATTATCGTTATTTCAGACAAGTGTGACGAAACTGAATCTGTTATTAGAGTGCAGGTCCCTGCGCAGCTACTTCTCAAATCGTTCGTCGAAATATTAAATACTGAAAGAAAAAAATACTCAATAAAATTATGTCCATGCTTCATCATCGCATTCAACTGGAAGTCAAGATGCCATATTCGAATGTGTGGAGTCAATAACTTGATATTGAAGTTAAACTATCAAAACATTCAGTATTATTAATTACAGATAATTATAGGATAATGAGATAAATAGTGACAAAGTCCGCTTGAACGTAGAATTTACAATTATACGTATCAGTAATTTTTACAATTTACACCAAAGGGTTTGCATAACACAACTAATAATTGTCAATAAAATGTATGCAAATTTTGTAGTTTCATTATTTTGATGTTTTTTTTTATAAAAACTTTGAACATGTTATAAAAGCTATCTCCATTTAAAAAAAAAAAAAATTGGATTCATAAAGGAAATTGGATTACTAATTGTTGGCACCATATGCTAATCTACGATAACAAGACCTTAATACTGATTTATAAGAGAGATTTGGATTATGGAGCATGACAGGTAAATTTCAGGCTGTCGAAAGGTTTCTTTTAACCACAGAGCTCTATTTCTTCATGAGGCCATTTTCTTGCACTAAACTGTGAACTTAATATTGCAACAAGTTAATGCTACAGTTGGACTGTTTGGCCCTATTGAGCTAGGAAAAACTTAAACACGTATATTTTTTTCTAATAACCCCACTCACTTTCTCTGTCAAAGGATTCGCTTTCAACCAAGTCAACCAAGAGGAAAAAGGCAAAATACTGAAAGGGGCATGTGGAAAGGACCCTGGGGGCTAAGTTTTAATGGAGTTTACTTCATGAAACAGCTCAGCTCGCTTAGTCAGTTGCTTTCTAGATCCGAAACCAAACCGTTTTAATATTCTCTCGTAAATAGACTACAGTGCATGTGTAAATTTATTCATAACCTATTTATTCAAAATAATATGATAGTATCACTTATTCCGTCGCAGTTGCGTATGCGATGGTAATACCAGTTTTAATGATATATTGTAATTAAAGTATAATAAAAATAGTATTAATCAGGACATCGCGATCTTCAATTGTAAATCCTATTCACAAAATATGTATTTTTTAATAGATTTATTTGAAATATAAAAATAACTTCTTTCTTGTGCTAAAATTACCATCTGCCTTATTGAGCAATAAGTAATTGTGATAAATGTTCTCATTCATACTATATTTACAATTTTCATTCACTCTCTCATTCATACAGTATTTACAAACAGCCCAGAGACCTCCCAAATCCACATGGTTGTAACCTCCCTCGCGTGCATAAGAGGATCGGGGTCTTGGGAAGTGGGGGCTCCTCCATTTTTGGTTTTTTTTTTACCCCTAAACCCCTTGAATTTAAAATAATATGTGAAAAATGAAAAAAATAAATGAGCAAGAATTGACAGTTCTCTCCTCATCCTGCTATGCGCAGATGCATTTGAAGGAGGTTGGGTTACATAAATTAGATTTGAGGTTAAAAGTTATAACATGTTTACAATTCTAGGTAATGGGGATCGCCTTCAGTTTGACAATGTGGGAGAAAAACTTACAAACTAAAACCTAAACGTAGAACCTAAGACTAAAGCGTTCCAGCCGCGACAGCGTCCTGCCATCGATGGGGGAACGGAGCGGGGGTTATAGTGTTAAACACCGGGTTTGTCAGGTATAACATCCTCCGTTTTTTTTTTTCTTCATAGCCCCTTTAAATTTACAGATAATTATATATACGCTCCTCCGTCAGTAGCTCCGTCAGAAACTGGCCATTGCCAGGTATAAAATCATTTAATGACTCTTATTATCTTTATGCGTATGTCTTGATTTTTCAGGTCTTCCAAATATCAACCAGGATTTATATGAATTTCATATCTTCAGCGTGAAAATAGCAAAAACGTAAAGGTTACTGGTTATAATATATGTAATTAACAGAGCCCTAAAAATTGACATGTAACTATGTTGAGAAGCCTTCCTTCGGAAATAGATTTATTTAAAATTATTTGATCTAAAAATATACGTGCTCATGTTAGGAGATTATTAATGAACTAGTTCACTAAGACTAAATCCGTGAGTTATTGAGAGGTTTCATTCGTTCCTAGGGTTTCGTTCTTGGCCGTGAATGCAACGGAAAATTTCCTGATCCAGCTATATTTTCAGTTTCTTTAAAGCGATTATGAAAGCGTGTAATATATCCGTTTATTCCGAATCAGCATTAGTACTGCTATTCTACTATTTGTTTTTATATTTTAATTACATAAAATCCTTAAAAGAAATAGACATAAAGGTGCAAAGGAAATACAAGTTCTGCTGTTACTTATCAATATAAGTTTTATCAGTGGAGTCACCAGAGGAGGAGGTGAAAGATCCCCTAAAATTATTTATGATAATGAAAAATACGAAAATAGTAAATTATCTATTTCCCAATAATGTATAATATTTGAGCTTTGAAGAGAAAGGAGCTACTTTTAAAAGCGGGCGATCTCTTTCGCCCGCATTTATGTAAAGGTGATATAAAATATCTGAAATTTGTCCGGTATATTCAAACTCGCCAAACTACGGTGTGTATGCTTTGGTGAAGATATAATGGCGGAACATATAACAAAAAAATAAGGGTGAAACGATTTCGATACGTTGTAAACTTTCCATGGTCCACTGCTCGGAAACGATTTCTGATTTTGTCCACGTGGTTTAAGGCGCAGTAGAGACAAAAAGAGTTTCACGAAATAAATTTCTGGGGTCCAGCAAACTATTTAACACTATTTAAATGTCCACGCTCAGATGAACAGTACAGCCGGGACCAAGTCACTGGAATTCAAATGAACTTTATTTCCCTTAGCGAACTATAAATATTGGGGTAGTCTTGGTACGATTATAGAGATATTTAAGGCGTCGGTATCTGTTTTACTCACACATTTTGGGTTCAATTGCATGTACAGGTTGATGAATATCGTAGCTAGTGGTCACTTTTCGGAAACCTTCGCTTTCAAGGAGCACTGCCCATTTGAAGACAACGGATTTTCACCGTCGGTTTTCTCTTTAACTTAATTACGTTTCATGGCTGCATTAATTTTCCTTTCAAATTGGACTCATTTGGAAAAAAAAAAGAAATTAATCTTAAAATCTGCGTTTACGGTCGAACTTCTTTGTATGGTGATGTATTGGGATTGTGACTGAGGCTTCAATGGGGAACATCCATTGCCTACAAGAATAGATGTCGAGAGGCTGAAAGCCTTTTACCGTGACAAACCTACATAAGTCCTGCAGTACAATACATTCTCCCTAATACAAACTAATTAATGAGAATTATAGAATGTGAATCAATGAACGATAACTTCGCTAAAAATTAAAATTAAATGTTTTTGTACATGTACATTTAAATTGTATCAAATTATTCTTAATAAACTGTTACGTTTAGGGAATGATTTATTTTATTCTAGATACTTTCATACCAATATATTCATGTGTCTAATACATTCAACTGTATCTAAATACATAAAATGTATGGAAATATATGAATAATGTATCTTTCTACTGATGCATGTATTCCCTTTTATATCTACCTTAGTTACACTCAACACCACGCATCATAGCTCCGGCTGAATTATTAAAATATTTGAATGAAAGGGATGCCTATCTACTGGATATGTCCCAGCAAAGGTCGTGTGTGAGGTGGGCCTCCTTGGCCCAGTCACTCCCATTACTAAGGGCGTGCAGCTTCCTTGTAATTTATTTTCATCTCTTCGTATTAATTGTATTTTGTTAACACAAAGCTGGTTCGTGACCCCAACACTTCCTTGGAGCCTCATCGGACGACTCATACAATTATTGCCTGTCAATCGAAGCCTGTTTTTTATGACGGTACGTGAGGTACGCATCTGTACCTTTGCTCACTTTCCCCTCGCCAATTTATATCTCTTAATATTATTTGCTAGATTCAATTCATATGCCGGGGGTAGACACATAACAGGACTGTAGCGACCGCTGACTACATAAGATAAATCACCCTATACTCTATTGCATATATATTGTAAGCAAAAGTAAAATAACATGAACTAAATGTATTATAATCAAATGTAAATCATTATAAAAGTG
Organism: Acanthosoma haemorrhoidale; assembly: GCA_930367205.1. Lineage (NCBI taxonomy): Eukaryota > Metazoa > Arthropoda > Insecta > Hemiptera > Acanthosomatidae > Acanthosoma > Acanthosoma haemorrhoidale. The sequence goes on from OV884011.1 coordinate 93,590,109, forward strand.
TTAAGCAATAAAAGGCGGAAGCCAACTAAGTCATAAACGAGAAAGGGTCGCCAGCTGGCAGTCATAAACAGTCATAAACTTGAAAGGGTCACCAGCTGGCAGTCATAAACATTAACAACCCTTCCAAGTCACACGAGAAAGAGTCACCAGCTGGCAGTCATGAACATTAACAACCCTCGCAGCATCCCAGCCGGAAGTAGAGAGGGTACTTCCGTAGAGAGGGGCCCCTGGCCCTGTTAGTTAGTCAGTCTCTTAGACTCCTCGTGAGTCTCTTAGTCTCCTTGCCAGTCTCCTTGCGAGGCTCTTGCTTGGTTTACGCTCGAACTCTGAAAACTTGACTAATTCTTTATGAAACCTCTGTACCTCTTCTCTTGAACATAGTGCATTGTCGGGAGCACATACCTACCATAAATGGAGTCAGATAGTAACGCCGTCATGGAACGATTGTCCATGTTATAAACTCGAACAATCCGCACTTGTCACCAGGGCATTGTGATCAGGCACCTCCCTAGTGACGGCCCGACAAGGACGATATAACCTTCTTTTAGGAGTATTACGTGAGGAATTGGTTGACTTTAATTTCCAATAAAGTATTCATAATTAGTTAATATTAAAATTTAACAGCCGACATATCAGGTTTGAATTTCGCAAAGGATATCGAATGAGAACACTGAAGGCCAAGCTTCCTGGCACGTTCATATGTGTGGAGGGAATTCGATTACCTTTGTACTAAATTGGACAGATGTTATGAAACTTAAGATTATAATCATCTCAGTATTTGAAAAGGGAAATTACATGTAAATACCGGAATAATATTTCCTCCTAAATACTGCGGGTAAAACTAGGGCTGATATTTTCTTTTTATTTATTATTGTTACATATTTAGTTAATTTATGTGCATATTAATATCTATAATACCCTCTGAACTGATTAGCATCTTGCTGTGATAACTCATAGCATATTGCAGTCAAACGTAATTATCTTGAAAATAGAGAATTTCCTCTCAATGTTAGTCAATGCATTCATGTGCAAAACACTTTATAAAATAAAGTTCTTCTGCAGACACTATCCTAATCTTTTACTTAAGCCCAGAATGATTATCGCTGAAAAATGAAGTTCTTCCCTTCTTAGAAAGAGAAAAAGTTCTTAGGTGATAGCGTTGTTCCTTATTAAAAGATTTATAAATAACTCAATATGTAACAGAAAACAACCACAAAATATTTATTGAAGTAAGAAAGGGAATTTGCTTTTTACTTTGTATATCGAAGTTCAACTATCTAGATCTACTGGTATTAACAACAATATTTATTTGTTAACATTTTCAATTACCAAAAACACTCTTCGGTAAAAAGGAGTGGATATCTATTGGAGTTATACATCTACTGGTATTAAGAACAATATTTTTTTGTTAAGATTTTCAATTGCCAAAAATACTCTAAAAATACACAATTACCAAAAATACTCATGTTAAGATTTTCAATTACCAAAAACACTCTTCGGTAAAAAGGAGTATATATCACTAAGAATATATACACAGGCACATACACTTGGATCGCTTTTAGGAAAGAAGTATAGTTACTGCAGAATCTATCTATATTATATTGGAGACCTAGACAATAGTTAAAACAAGTTTAGCTTTTTATTTTAACACGTCGACAGATTTTCGTCATTTTGGGAACGCTGAATGGATTCTCAGCTTTGTTTTTTATAACTAAACTGTTCGTGTCCTCATTACTCTTCCTAAATCTTTCACAAAACGACAGATATAACAATTCTTTCTCTAGTTTCAAGCAGAAAATTCTTCAATCTGATAGAATGAGAGAAGCTTGTATCTCCGTGAATGAAACTATTTTTAATGTGTCTTAAGTGCTCACTAACTGAAAATCGTGGCACTGGGAATTAAAATATCTGCCATATTGATATCTTAGGGTAGAGCTGCTTAGAAGAATTAAGCACGATACCAATGACTGTTTTAGTTCGTGACTTGGACCACTTAGCGGTGCGGTGCTTTAGCCACCGGCTTCCGCTGCTTAATGATTTTTTTTTTTTGTTCCAGTACATCAGTAGTGCAAATCGAAGGGGAACTAAGTCGCATTAGCTAGAAATGAAAGATGACAATGATATTCTCCCCGCTGATGGCGATTAGCCGACCACGTACTTAGACTGCCGTTTTAATTTTTGAAACCATTGAGGGCTAAGTACTTCCAAATTAATAACATTTTTCTTCACTGGATGAACAAAGTCTACCAAACTCAACGTACACTTCACATTTTTTGAGTAATTTGACTTATACCACTTATTTCCCGATATAAAGTTAAAGTAGTGTTACATTATGACAGATCCCTTAAATCAAACAGGTAAATCTATAGTTAATTTTATTTTTTTAAATGACAACTCTGATAATTTATTTTATGGTACAAAGTATTTTTATGCATATAAGGTGGATTTTGTCCAAATCGTATAGCATAAGTGAAAACGTTACCTTGAGATTCATGTTTACACTGTATGTTTTTTAAAATAATATCTTATAAAATATATTGAAAAGCGTATGGTATCCTAAAGCAACCCTTATCACGACGGCTGGTTTACCAGGTTTAATAGGGGGTTGGTTCGGAAGGTCTTTCCAAACTTTATCTCTTACCGACCCTTGTTTATCTTTAAACATTTAATTATTAATTTTTACACATTAAACATTTAAATATCAAATATCAATGCTCTAAGATAAGAGATAATAATTTACTCACTACTTAAGCGTACGCGTATGTACTTCGGCATTATTCGAATAAAAATTCGTGAATATTACTTTATTTTCCCCTATAGTTATTATTTCTTATTTGTCATTTGATACAATTTCCCGAGGGAGGTGATAAATGCATTACACAAACAATTCATAAATATATTTTTTACACAATAAATTTTGTTACAGTAAATAATCTGGTAACTAGTATTTAATTTAAAAAAAAAAATACAACGGATAATTTTAAGATGAAACCACAAAGTTCCTGCATTCAAAAGAAACTATACTAAACAAAACATTCTTCTACTTACAAACTGAATAAACGGCTTGTTATTAAAAAAAATCCAATAATTCGAATTGCCGATAAAAATCAACAAAAAATAATAATTATTCGTTATTTGAATAATAATAATACGCTCATCTAAATTATTTGTTAACTGCGAATAACAAATAAACATTTTATTCGTTAATTGCTAATAACTAATAAATTATATTCATTCGTTATTTGTTATTTAAAATGAAATTTGCCCAACCCTGAGCGTACGAAATTACTAATAAAGTCAACGATGATTTCAGATAAACATAAAATAATGATATTCTTCAAGACTAATATGATTTATTTAAACTTTAGATGTATAGAACGTAAACGTTAGAAGTGAAAGTTTATAAGCAGGGAGACGATATGTGGTCAATAAAGAGATGCTCTAGAGCAATATTATAATTTCATATCGTAAAATTAACCAATATTATCACAATTACTGTGAATGTGACCTATTAAGAGAGTTTTTGCCGTCAATAAATGCGGGCGATAGTCGGGAGATCCTAGATTCCAATCAGTTAAATGCTACCTACGGGCTCAGATGTTAAATTATCTCTCCAATTATAGCCTATCGCCACAGTTCGATTCGATTTGCGGAGGGCCGTCGATGCTTTTTTTAAGAGATAACCCAACGGCAATCGTAACAAAAAATATCAAGAAATGCATCAAGTACTAATTCTTACACAGGCTAACAGAACAGGATAGGCCGAGTGCACACATTAGCAAGTTGCATCGTCTTTATGGAGGCGGGAAATAATGGAACTGTGTTCGAAAAAAGCTTATGTTCAACACGAAGTACATGTTTAACAACTGACGAGGAAAGAAGTTTATAAATTGACTGAATACTCCTATTGATATTGGAAACAGAAATTACTTCGTTTTATCAGACAATTAACCTTCTATTACTTATAAATTAATAAAATAAAGTCATTGGTACTACTGGTAGACTTCCTTGCTAAAAAAATGTCGAATTATATTTAATTCTTAACTCCTAATATTTATCATTAATTATCATTTTAACTCAGGTATATGACCCCACTGGTGTTTGCTTTTATACAGTTAGAAGTGGAAATGGAATAATAGTCGATAAAATAAGGGCATAAATGGTAAAAATGCAAGCGTAGAAGTTCATAAATGATCCCCTCTTCAAAAAGGGCTGGTCCATTATAAATGACTTCAAAAGTAAACTATTCGCTAAAAGGGAAACTCAAAGAAGTCCTACTTCAAAGGATTTGAGTCTCGTGTCTTTAGCGAGACAATTAAATGTTATTAAAATGAAATGAAAAAAATAACCTTAGATGACAAATCTTTTATTTTAGCCCTGTTTAGAACCAAAAGTAGATTCATTTATATGACAGTAACTATTTTATAGATGGCAACAATGTTAACCAAATAGTGCTTTTCTCTTAAGCTCTTTTTGCTAACCTTCAATCTATATGGGAGTTTTCATTCTCATTCCGGCTGCTTACCGGATATGAAGTTCAAAACATTAATGCTGTTGTTAATCATGAACAGGGTAATCGACAGCTGTGTACAACTTTCAACTCATTATCATTACTAACGTTCCTACTAGCCGGACATTCTTTTGTTCTGTTTGAGAGGCGAATTGTGAATCAATACGGACTTGACTACTTTGTCGTGGCAAAGTCAACAATCATCAAATTCTTCCGTCTTTTTATGACCTCCCTAGAATCAGCTTCGTGTTCTTTTTTTTGAATTCTGGGCTCCCAAGCGTTGGATCCAAACTTTTACATTCTTGGGCACTGAATGTTAAACGGTCTAGGGTACTCATAACAGCCCTCCAACCAAATAGCAGTAACAATTATTTAGTATACATAGCTACAATTTTCTAATCTAACTGTGACATATCTTACATACTGTGACAAAAATACAGCCGAAACACTCAGGAGTAAATCTCAATTATGAAACTCGGCCTAGATTAAAAACAAAACCTAGGTCAGACCGTTCTCGATGATATATTCAGCTTCATAAGCAAACTCAATCTAAATAGGAAATAGACGCGATAACTTCACAGCCACGAATAATTTGTCTTAAACTTGGTCTTGACACTGCAATGATTTTAGACGAATTTCATAATGTCTTTTTTGATACTGTTACCATGGATCAGGGAACTCATATTTTGATTTGTTAAAAAATAACTGATTCAATCTAACTATCCTACTATCCTTAGAACTAATTTCGACTTAAGCTAGTTTCTGCATTCTACGTAGTTACTTTTCAATACACAACTGCCAGAATTACTCAATACTGAATGACTGAGCACCCCAAAAAAAATCCCTGAAATTCATCACAGCATGGTCCTCTTTTCTACAGTTTGACTTCTAATCCCTCGGTCTGGCAAGCGAAAGAGCTCTCAAATCTGACCTTACCAATATTACGTTTACTTGATCCTCTCAGATAAAAAGTTGCCAGAGGCGCCATTTTTAATTCCATTTTAACATTCTAAATATACATTCACTAAAAAATATATATTTTCAAATGAAAAAGTATATAAATATAAAGCGACCAAACTGTTAATAGTCGTGAACAGACAAAAAAGCTCTATTATTTTACAGAACCTTTCCACAATCCGGCATTAATCATTTAATTGAAAAAGTACATGTTATAAATGAAAAATCAATCTATCAACAAACTTCGGAATACCCAAACAGAACCAGATTAATTACGACCCCAGTGTGACATAAATTGCAAATATAAAGCAAGAAAGCTCCAATTGAAAATAGAATGATTTGTTTTAATAGTAATTACGGACAGGGATTACAAAGGACAGGAAGGAAGGGTAAGCGCCCTGAGACAGGGTGGGGAGGGCTGCGATGTATAAATCTGTTTGCTGAGGGTTATTTTCCTCGTTTTGTGAGGGGTTACACAATGAAAGAAGATTGGCCATTTGGATAAAAGGATTATCAGGTAGTGGTTCCCAAAACGGGTGGCTTTTTCGCTTGTCGTCGGCGAATCAACACACACGTGCCACACTTTCTTGAATTATTTCCATTTTATTATTCACCGCCGTCGTTTACGCTCATTTCTCAATCGTCTTATAACAGATTTATTCAAATATAATCTTTCACGTGAATGATACCTTCAACACAATATAACCTGAAAACGCAAGCTGATCAGTTGTCATGATATTTTATTTAAATCATATCAATTCCGATGATTAAGGGGATCCATCTCAGTTCCTCAACTATGACAAGAAATCTGTAAAACAAAATTAAACGAGAAAAAAAACGACACTATACTTATCAGAGATCCTATCCACTCCGATTTTAAAGGTTTCACAAGTTGATCAGAAACTGCTCACATCTAATGTGTTGATATCTTCCCCTGGTCAACGTAATAATGACGGTAAAACAAAATTAAATTAAAAAATATTTATTAAGTTAATATTACAAGAGAATACGATAAAAATCATTCCTCCAGAAACGTAGATTATAGATTATAAAAGGTTTTTCTTTAACTACTTACAATTTTTTTTAAAAATTGTTATGCTAATTTTCAGTGACACTTGTTCAGATAAATTAATAGAAATTTTAAAATAAAAACGATTAAACATTCATATAAACCAAGATATTATATTTTCAAGAAAATACGTTTTGCCCTTTTGTGAACATTGTTTTAATGGATATTTTGTGTAGTCTCCTGTTTTTGTTTATTAGATGCATAATTAAGTGGGTGCATTTTTGAAGAAATAAAAATGATAACATTTTAATATATTTATTTATGGTTGTCATTTGTAATTATTCGTGAATATATGTGATTTTATCTTATTAGTCTATGTTTCCTGCTATTTTTAAACAGTGGTTTAGGAGAACTTGAAAGTTTTTGTAATTTGAAGTGCTCATTGAACCGTGTAAGGAAAACAGATTATTGGCCGGTTTTATATATTAGATGAATATTCGTACTTTCGTTAAAGTCGAATGTATGTAGTTAAAGTTCGTCAAACGTCAGTTTTAGCTGATGGGCATACTGAGCATTGCTCGCTACCGCATGTTATTTGTTAGATTATAATGACTTCAATTGCAGGCAGGCTTAGTGAATCCCAGCTCTCATCTAATATATTGCACAATATTGTGATGGGTGATAATCCTTCATAGATATGTCACAGTTGCTTAATCAGCACACGGAGCTAATGGAAGACCCAATCTGTTGACTCAGTCACGATTGACACACCTTGATCCACTTAGACTATACTACTGTTCAGGAGCTTTAAATCATTACGTTATAGTATCCTTATCGTTTTTATTAAGGAACTGTCATTTTATTACAGCGTAATGGGACATAATGGGTTTTAACATAAATGTAGATTTATTTGGTAGTTTTCCCTTGACAAATTATTTTATTTTTAAGAGATATAAGTTTTTAAAAAATATGTCAAATGTTTTACACAAGAAAATTTAATTTTAATTCATTTTATGAATCTCCAGGGCTGCAATTATATTATTAAATTTTCTAAAAACAAATACTATAAATGCAATATTAACCTAATAACACCGGCCTAGATATTTCTTTTATTAGATCTAAAACCTTAATTTAAAATAGATTCATATATGTTTACTTGGCGGTCAAACTAATTTATAAATGTGTCCCTGTTCGGTGCCCTACTATATACTCACTTGACAGACAGTACAGCTAAGTCTCCAACAATTTCAGAGCGGTAACATGAGAAAAGTGGTCAGACATACCAGAGGCTAAAGACTGTAGACCTGTACCAGTTGCTTGGTGGGTAAGTTCATCCACCGGAGACAAATCAAGTTTTTGGCCTCGATACAGCACCTGAGAAACAGGTTGTCGGGGAAATTATTAGGTTTGGATTTTGTTTGTTAGATGTAAGTAAGAACGTATGTAGCGACCGCTAACTACATAAGATAAATCACCCTATACTCTACTGTATATATACTGTAAACAAATGTAAATAACATGAACTAAATGTATTATAGACAAATGTAAATAACATGAACAAAATATAAATCATTATAAATGTGTTAAGCAATATAAAATGCGGGGGCCAAGTAGTTACATGAGATGGGTCACCAGCTGTCAGTCACAGGTACCCCACCAGATGAGGGAACCGATCGCAGACCCTAAGCAACCCTTGCCAGCCTCCCAGAGGACAAAGAAGTTGAATGCCGTTGGTTACAACAATCTCGACCTCTATTGGATAAGGGCAATAATTGCCGGGTACTTAAGGCGGCCCCCTAGGCCATATAAATCATTCTCAACTCCTGGCACCTACTCACTGGCTCGTGGCTCCCGCTGGAACTCTGAAAACCTGGCTGCTTCTTTATGAAAAACCTCTACATCTCTCTCTCCTAACCTCGCTATGTTTTAACCCGGCTTTGACAGACCTCACACCTTCCTAGTGGGAATCTCTGCCTTCGTCTCGCTAAAACTAGCACCTCCTTGGGAGAGACCTCTCCCTCGCGGACGACGGTTGCCGTGGCCCTGCAAATTTTACCAGCAATGTCTCACATTGCAATCCAGTCTGCCTCTCTCCGGTTCACACTAGCCTTTGGGATCTGGACGGTTTCCACGGACGGACGGTTTTCGCCTACCCTCAGATACCGAGTGTGAATTTGCGGTCATTCCAAGACCACATAAACTACCTATAACCTACCCTGTACCTCTTCTCCTGAACATAGTGCACTGTCGGGGCACATACCTATCAAAAATGGAGTCAGATAGTAAAGCCGTCATGGAACGATTGTCCAGGTTATAAACTCAAACAATCCTCACTTGTCACCAGGGCTAGGGTGACCAGGCACCCCCCTAGTGACGACCCGACAACTTTAATGTAAAATATTACATTGTACCTTTGTAACAATTGCAAATCACGGTGTAAAATTGTATGAGATGTGGCCAAGCTAGAGGACATATAATATTGACCTATTGTAAATAGATTCATTTATATAGAACCTAAATTGAATTCTATAATTTTTAATGACAAGCAGATATGAAGAAAAAAAAATAGTGGCCGTAAAGAAATTCATTCTGCTAATTTATAATAATCAAAAACGATTTTGGTGCAGATTACTACCAGTCCTATGTTAGGTCAGAATTAGTAGCCCCTGCCGGGGCGGGCCAGGCTTGACCTGGCCGACTAAAACCATTGCCTAGGTACCCCTAGGCTCCCCCCTCGGTAGACTCTCACTACCTTCCCGATTCCACCCGCCTCCTTTAGGCATTCCACACCCTATATCCTTCTCATACATCCTTCAAATGGGGGACTCCCCTTAGTGAAAGGCACTCATTAGCCCAAAATAATTTTCCTTTATTTTTCCCACATCCTATTTTTATAAGTTTGAGAGCTAAGAAAAAAAAAAAAAAAAAAAAAAAAAAAGAAGGTCTGAATTATTCAAATAACTTTATTACGTCTAGGAATTTATAATTAGACGGGAGCTGCTCGTACTGGAACTGTGCTCGGGAATAAATACAGTAAACTAACTAAGCCAGCTCCAGACAATGATAAATATTTGTATAAACAGTTCGGCGGTTCCCCTCTATTCAATAAAGTCTGTTCCGTGTGGATTCTATTGGGCAGTAAAATTTACATTCGAATACCAGTCGCAGTTTTGGCTACAGAAAAATCTACTCGTTCTGAATGCATTATATTGTATACATAATTTTCTTCTCATTTAGTGAAAACGTTGGTTAAGACGAATTAATCACTTATCAGCAAGCGTATTTCCTCCGAACATTTTTCGTACAAAGTAAAAAAGGCATTACACAACACTATAAGGAAACATTCCGCAATACAAGAATTAAAAAGCTGAAAAAATGAGTACTAAAAATATATTTATAAAATATCCAGAACTAAGTAAGTTCCATTGAAAAAGACAAATCAAATCCATTCGTCATGCATGATGAAATAAAAATCAAAGGAGAGGAAAATAATAAAAGACGAACTAATAAAGGGGTGAGATAATAATTCAATAATAAAAAAAAACTATTTTATGTATTATTATCAAGACCAATGACACATGACCGAATCTACCTTTCTCGACAACAGGCTCAAAACTCCTGCCGTTCACTTAGCAGATGACACCAAACTGTGGACACTCAGTTATTGTGTGCCCACCAGAAGCATTCCGTTTTTTTCAGTCTAGCAAATTTATTTATAGCTATAGTTGCAGCATACGAACCTGTTAAAATAATCTCAATTGTTACTTTATTAGATCTGAGCATTATTTTTATTTGTGTATTTATTGGGGCAGTGTTTTGATTTTTAATTTGTAAACACGAAGGATGAGAAAAAAAATTAATAACTATCGAAATATAATAAATATATTATTTATATCTCCGGCTTTTTTCAAAGGTCTGCCGATCAAAATGTTCCTATAGCTCATCTTGTTGGTGTTTATTATAATGAATTTTTGTAAATATTGAAGGAGTGAAAAAGGAATCGCCTCACACACGTCTACATCCTGGCCAAGAAGAAGTGGTGATATAAACTATTGACGTAATATCCCCGACTTAAATGCTGTGGATGTATCTAGAATACTACAAAGACAAATGTTTCCACACATCTTGTCTCAAACCCCAAATACAACACGTAAAATTATCTATTGTCTATCGATAAGTTTAAATCAAGGCAGTTTGAATTATTTACATACTCGTATGTACTTCAAGAATGATTTTGTTTATTTCAGATACATAGTCGCTGAGAATAAAAAGCAAAAACTCGCTATCTTTCTCTGAGTGAGATTTGTAGAGAAATTAAAACATGGAACCCAGTACATATGCTCATCATTAGAAATGTATATTAACTATTAAACACTATGTTTTAAGCAATATTTTATAAATACAATTGTACGATTTAGGTACCTGAGAAAATAAATATTATCAAACAATGAATAATTTATTATCCTGAAAATCTAAGAGAAAATTAAATTCGCGTTTTATTTCTTATAGGCACAAGTAAAAATTTTACTGTAATTTTAATATTTTACAGACAAAATAAAACGAGGAAAAACTCTAATTTTCACGGAACAAAAACAATTTATTTTTTTCCAATAGTTACCCAATAATTTATGAATTAGTTTAAACTTATTTAGGTATCTTGAAGATCCTGAAACAATAAAATACAAATTTAAATAGACAATTCAATCATTTTCTTGAATAGAAAATAGTTTAAAATGAGGATAAAAGTAAAGTTGTTCATTTTGTTGTCAAATTTTAATCAAAAATGTTGGGTAGGATGATACGATGAGGATAACCACTGAACTGATAAACAAAGGGAACTGATGAGTTAATAATAATTTCCATTAATAATTTTAATCCTTCGTCACCAAGCATTTGAAATTAAAATGACTTGCAAATTGTTAGGATTTAGGACAAAGCTGCCGCGGACTTCTTCCAGTCACTGTCAAACAACACTGGCATATCCATGTAAACATTCTATTAATGTTTATACGTGATTATTTAATTTAATGTACAGTTAAAATAAGTCAAATACTTGATTTTTAATTAAATATGTATTAGTGAGAAAATCGAAAAAAATTCTGTTATTAAAGCAATACTTTTGATAAAATAATAAAGATTTTAATGCATACATCTAAGTATTAATATATATACTCTTTTTTATTGAAACGTAAATGATCATTAACAGGGTCCATTAACTCCCCTATCATTAATGAGTATGTATCAATTAGACGAAAAATATTTTTTTAGTTTAAGGATTATTGTTAAGGAGGGTTGAGAGAGGTATAGAGTTAGGAAGAGGAAGAGAGAGTACTCACAGAGAGCGAGAGCGACGGCGGGGGCGGCTCGGCTGAGACTGGGAGGACCGCAAGGGGTGGCGTTCGATACCCCTGACCTACCGCCCCCACCCTTGCTGCTCACTGACCCGCCCCACTCCCCCCCCCCCATCCACCACAGTACCTAGTAATACTAGTTGGTCTGTTCTTATTTACCTAGTTACATATTTATTTTTATTATAATGTACATATCATACATATTAGCATACATGTGTAGGTAAAATAGCATTACTATACCACGTTCTATGCTTGATTTTATTCCAGCTTGTAAAATGACAGTAATTTACCATAAATTTTGTGATAAATAGGCAAACATCGCCTTTATTGTAGATTACCTATAATAAATAGAAAAAAAAAATCGTGACTAAAAGTTAGTCTTAAAATATTTTCGAACCAAGTTAGATTTGGTTGTTTATCATCCTAGTTTTATCATTAGGAAGCTTTGTTATCTTTCGTAGCTGTTATTCCCACATGCATATTCATACACTTCTGATTTATTTTTCTGTAAATAAACTGTTTTTATATTATCTCTCTCAGTGACTTTACATGAATGAGTAGTGGTGTAGTCATATCTACACAAATAAAAATATTTAATTTTCGTTCTCTTTCGTCGATTAAACTAGAAAAACAAATGATTTAGTATTTTTTTTGTAGCATTTCAGAGCTTCCATAGAGATTTCCATCTTGTATATGAGGTTGTAATGAAGTTCTGACATACCTCGTTCTAGCCACCAAGCCTTGGTAGGGGAAGAATATATATTTTTTTTTAGTTCAGAGAAGCGCTGTTTCATTGTAGCTCAAATTTTCCTTTAGTATTATGCCTATTACTATTCCGCTAATTCTATTTAATTGTTTGTAATTAATTGTCTAGTATTTATAAATTCCCTAAATATTCATAATTCTAAAAGAAAATCAACGAGTTTCCAGACGAACCATATTTGTAAAAGTGATGGGAACCTATCCCTAATTACACACATTCCGATAAGCTCGGCTTCAACGTTTCAAGCAGTGCATCGAGAGGAAAAAGCTTTATAGAGCTTCAATTTGTTTAACAAACTAATCTTTTACATAATTAGTTTTGTTTTTTTATTACATATTTGATAAAAAAAAGTATATGTATGGGACATCTGCCGCCCAACTCTACTTAGCATGACGTGGCACAGGTTGTAATTATCTACAAATTGTACACTGTAGTGCTTAAGGAGAGCCTGAACTAGGCGGACCGGTTAGGTACCGACCGCCGCAACGTAAACAGGCCTTTTACCTCGACATATAATTTGCAGATGTGCTAAGTGTAGGGTTCCCCGCAGCATTAAATCGTTACTAAACTCGCTAGCACATTATCAAACGGTAATTCTTAAATGATATGTCATGTAGAGATTATATATATACTTGCTCACTAAGCGTGACATTTCTTAATTACCATTTTTTACAGTTTTCTCATTTCTAATTACCGTATCTACAAGATACTGATTGGGTTGTCGACTTCGATAATGGCTTTTATTGTAGATCTACTCTGACGCCGACCTGTTTCTAGGGTCACTCACGATCTGTTAAGTGGGTACCGGGTCCTTCACTGGCATGGAGCACTGTGCTCAATGAAATGACGATTATCCAGAGTACCCAAACCTCCATCGATTTTCCACAACTAATCATTAGAATATATCGATGACTCAACCATGTTTCGTACAAAATATTGTGGTACTGAACCGTATTCATACACAATATGAGTACGAATTGTATGACCTGTGGTAAGATTGCGAGTTACTTCCACTCATCCTTTAGTGCGTACCTAGCAATAAATAGAAATTAAGTAGATTTATGGAAACCAATAGAGGGAGGGTTAAAGTACTAACTTGTATGGATATATTCTATTAGTTAGTTAGATTGTTTGAGCAAACTAATACCCTGGCTGAATTCACAAGAGTACATACTTTTCTACTTTTATATTTATATTAGGCGAGCATTCAATTTAATTATGGTAATAAACAAATAATTATGATTTTTTTTGTATTATGAATTAAAGGCATCATACAAGTGATATTGCAGGATGCCAGAACAAGAATGGTATGGCATGAGACCGAACTTAAATGTAATTAAGATGTCACGTTCTACCTTAATAGCCTGGAATAACCTTTCCATAATGGTAGCTATTATTACTGAAATAGCCGATTCAGAAGGTCCCTTTTCCTTAACAGGATCAAGTCGGATCAGTGGCAATCCCATCTCGGCTTTCAAATCATCATCAATGCCGGATGAGAGTTCTATTTTGTTTCACATGAACGATCGTAATGGCAGGAACAGTTTTTTGTTTGTTTTTTTAACAAGTACCTGGTGGGCTATATAATTGAACATTTAAATTATTTATGCTGCTAACAGCAAACGGGCACATACAAAAAACTAGTTTTTTTAAATATGGTTCGGACAAGGGGATCAGAAGATTTATTTTTAATTACTGTCATTAACATTATCTTGTCTCAAACCATTAGGAGGTACCAGCACTTGAAGAGTATTAAATAGCTTCCAAACTGAGATTTGAGATATCTTAAAAGATAGAGACAGTTTTACGTCAATGTTTTTTTTCGTGATATAATCTAAACCAATAAGTATACAATTTATTCCGGGACGTTCGTTAATACACTATTAGTGTTTCACAGCGGATCGGTCATTTTTACGATCGTTAACAGAAACCAGATATACAGACAAGAAACAATTGCTAAATTGAAATTTTTGAAAGTTATAAAGCGTTGGGGATAGGCTATAAATGAGTGGTTTTACAAGGTGATATAAATAAAATGCTAGAAGAGTTTGTGAAAGAAGTTGCTAAAGTAATAACTTTTAACTTTAACCTTTTTAATGAAAGAATAAATTTATATCTAAATATAGAGGAAATTGATACAGAAATAAAGATTCCCTATGATTTTGATGAAATTCAATTAATTACCAACAAGATTTTGTAATTACGTAGACCTATATTTATACAGGTTTTTGTAGGAAAGATAAAATAAAAGAATAGGAAGGTATTAACTAGTTGATCCACGGATTAGTTGCCTTACCATTTTTAGTATTTATTTTTTTAAAAAAAATGTACATTTAACAAAATGTTTATAATAATTATGAACTAAAGAGTATTATTAAAATATACTCTTATTAGTATAGAAACAATATCCAGAGATACTCACGTGACATCGGTACAGGGCATAAGTTTCTTATAAACTTAAAAACTACTAAAAATAATACTAAAAAATTCTACTAATAATTCATTTTATTTTTTGAGCCCTCTCGATCGACGAATCGAGATTATTGTATAACGCCTTTTCAAGAAATAAAAAAAATAATGTAAATAATTAAAACATATTAAATAAAAGTCGATTTAGATAAGCGATTTACATCGTTGAATCTAAAAACTTATTTTTTAGAATGTCTTGGTAATTGATTTTTGCCTAGCCATGTTTAATGTGAGTATTCCCAGATAATCAAAAAACCCGGACAATCAAAAACACGTTTTTAAAGGCTAAATTCAAAATACGCAAATTTTCAAGTCAATTTTTATATCAAAAAGTACATATGAAGGTTTGAGAAATGTAGTGGTGTAAGTCAGTGTTGAAGAATTTTGAGTAAAAGACATTTTCACATTTGTGTCCATAAAAAACGTTTCCTTTTATTTTTTCTCTCTCATTGTTTTAGTGTTGTAATGAAGTCAATCTGTCCCCATTACCACTATTTGCTGATTCACTATTTTTTAAGAATGCAACTGGACTTACATCACTATTTTCCTAGCTAACAGATGCATGATATTTAGCTTTCCATCCACGGAACCATACCGCCTTTGTCTGCTATATTGAAACCAAAAATTGTTTCTACTATTTCAAGACATGTTCCTATGTCGTCTTGTTCATCATCAGTTGGGGACTTCGTTCTCCAACTTCCTCATTGGCTTCTAAAATGTTTCCCTATGCAAGTGGCAGTGTTTTTGAAAGAAATCTTTCCCTGGAGGCAAACAGTGACAATCACATCTTTTAAAGTCCACATTTTTAAAACACCCTTCATGGATTTCCCACAGTTTTCTTTAAGAATAAAATGAGGAAAAGTTATTTTTAAACTGACTATCATGTCCATGGGCTGAATTACTTAAGTTACCTCAGGTGTTAGATAGTAGACAAAAATTTAACCGACATCTGTTAATAAATGGATTCAGATGGGCACGTTCTCCAGTAAGAGTTTTCGCACTAATATTTGCGGAAATATGGAACAATTTTTTTAAAATCCCATTTATTATTCTACTTTTCTTTATTGTGCTAAAATTACAATCTGCCTTATTAGGCAATAAGTAATTAAGATAAATGCTCTCATTCATACCATATTTATAATTCATCATTCACTCGATCATTCATCAGTATATACAAACAGCCAAGAGGCCTCCCAAATCCACATGTTTGTCACCTCCCTCGCATACGAAAGAGGAAGCGGAGTCTTGGGAAGTCCCCCACGCTCCTCCGTCAACCGCGTCAACGGATACAAGCCAGTGGAGGCTGACAAAGAGCGCGAGAGCCACAGACGGTCAGGACATGATTGGAGAAACTGGCCATTGCCAGGACTCCCACTGTCACGCATTTATAGCAGGTCTTGAGGCCACTGCCGTTTCGGTCTCCGATGAGGATTATAGGGATGAGTGGTGCAGTGCAATGACTGTGCTACGGGATTAGGGTGGTTGGAAAGGCTACTACGGAATTTCATAAACTTGGAATGGATGAGTTCGAGAATGTAGGGTATATTCCTTTACTTTCCTTTATTGTGCAATATTTACAATCTGCCTTTATAAGGCAATAAGTAATTAAGATATATGCTCTCATTCATACAATATTTACAGTTCATCATTCACTCGCTCATTCATACAATATTTACAGACAGTCCAGAGACCCCCAAATCCACCGCAAAGAGAAAGTGGAGTCTTGGGAAGTCCCCCACGCTCCTCCGTCAGCCGCGTCACCGGATACTAGCCAGTGGATGCTGACCAAGAGCGCGAGAGCCACAGACGCTCAGGACATGATTGGAGAGACTGGCCATTGCCAGGACTCCCACTGTCACGCGTTTATAGCAGGTCACGAGGCCACTGCCGTTTCAGTCTCCGAGGAGGATTATAGGGATGAGTGGCGCAGTGCAAAGACTGTGCTACAGGATTAGGGTGGTTGGAAAGGCTACTGTGGAATTTCATAAACTTGGAAGGGATGAGTTCTAGAATGTAGGGTATATTAAGATCGTTATGAAGGGTTTTGTTGCTGACATAATAAGGGGTATTTACTATTGTTATCAGGACTTTTGATTGAAAGGATTCGATACGCTTGATGTTCGACTTTTTTGCTGTCCCCCATAGCTCTATTCCGTATGTCCAGATTGGCTTAAGTATAACTCTGCAGATTAGTAATTTATTTTCTATTCCGAGGTCATCGAGGCGTGTGATTGAATAGTTTAGTGTTCTTAAACTATTGTAGAAGAAGAAGTCAAGGAGATCAGGATTTCGGTTGTGATCAGATGGCCAATAGGTGGCTGTGTCAGGAGAGATAGTGGAGCACTGTTTCCGTGTGAGTGCAGACAGCAACGCACGTCCTCGTGTATTCGTGGATCTTGACCCCTAAATGTGCTTCAGTAATAAAGTCAGCACAAAAAAAACACTTGATTTACCCAAATGATCGAGATTGTACGGTATATGATCTAAATAAGTCCAAAAAAAAGCTAATGAAAAACATTGAAATAGGTGTAAATATGTGAAATAAGGTGTAAAGTTCTAAAATCCGGACATATGTCATATCAGAATTTATAGTCAGTATTTTAACTTGACATTTTAAATGGAAATTCACAAAAAAACGAACCTTGGCGGCAGCACGTGAAATAAGATTAACCACTGTACATGAACATCAAATAAGCGGCTGGCAGTGACTTGAAGCTTATTCCGCTCTAGCCATATATCAATGGCACTGGGAACCTACATTGAATTATTATTTTAATTTAAAAATTAACATCTCTATTGTGATCATAAATTCTTAATACCTATAAATTCCAGTGATGTCATAATAAAGATTTGCTCGCTTTATAACAGTAACCTGAAAGTTGAGGGGAGCTTTAACGATCAAATGATTATCAACGCTATTAAATAAGTAGAATGGAAATATACGAAAGAAAAAATAATAATGCTATGACATTAATGTTAATTTCAGAAGTATTAATAATTTTATTGCAATAAAAAAATAATACTGCTTTTCTAAATGTGGATAGTTATGAATAGAATCCCAACTACTCATGTAAATGTTAATACATATTCCAATGTTCTTTTTAACACATATATATATAGTTAAGATCTGATCCGACAGGATCGCCAGAGGATGGGAGCCATTCTAGCTCATCCTGGCGTTAGCTCTCCTAACCACTGAGGGCTCAAATTAGTCAAATGGAGGAGTAAATTGAAAATCTCTTATCTTTGGTTTTTCAATTATTTTTTTTTCTGACATATTTTTAGTGATTGGAACTTAATATATTCTAACGAGGTAAAAATAGTTTTCAATTAGCACTCACCTCCGGTATGGTAATAAACCAAGATAACATTCAAAACTGTGGAAATCTAAATGACTTCATTTCCTATCTTTACCGTCACGTACGACGAAACGTATTCAACTGACAACAGACAATATGCAATTTTCGTACAAAGCATATGCCTAACCCGGAACCTCTTTCCAAACCTGATGCGGACATACATAATACGATGAAACTTCGAAACTTCTTCCACTGATAATGAATACTATGAAATGTTAAATTATTACAAAGAATATGTTTCCGAACTTCTGGCAAAAAAATTGGTGTCTGTGCACTAAATAATTATTTTAATTACATGATGTTTGGGTAAGGATTTATACAGCTATTTCTAACACGACGAAAGCAGGCTGAATTTTTGGTCGGCCGCACAAGGTGTTATTAACATTTGCAAAATAATTTATACACAAGGTAAGTATATTCAATACTTTTCATTTTTAACCATTTCCAAGGCAATGACAAGTTTCAACTTATTGAAGCCGACTGTCACAAAGGAAGGGTTGAGTGACAAGCAATAAACAATTGTCCGCCAAAGTGAAGGTTGAAAACAGGACATGGGCCTCACCCAGCAGACAGGGAAGTAGGTATTAAAAAGAAATTTTTAACAAAAAGAAATCAAAGAAAATGCCGCACGCCTGAGTAAGACAACGAATGGGTTAAGGATTGCGAGATATAAACGATAGTAAGAGGCAGCTCGTTCTAATTTTTTTTCGGGCCAACTCCGAGGACTGGCCTCGGGCATACTTTTGAGATAAAGGCGGGGAAATAGGCTTTCCTTTCCTAGGACGCAGGTTAGGTGGAGGCTTAAGACATCCATCTTGGCGCCCACAGGAAATGACAGACATCTTTGTAACATTTATAAGCAATGGTTTTAATAGCTAGTATAAATATTATTATCATTCATTATTTCATATAACCATTTTAAATAAAAGCATATCGCAATGTATATTCTATTTTATAATAAAGAGATTTCTTCCACTGTCCATCTCATCAATTTATTAAGAGTTTATTAAGACAAATTACTTTGGGCTAGAATCAATTGGGGCAATATCCAATTAATTAAATATTATTAGTGTCACTTTACGCTAATGTGATGCAGTCAGAATTTGATAGAGGAAGGCAAATCTGTTAGAAGTTTAATTCCCTTTAAATAAAAAAATATTAATTATGCAGCTTGAGCGTATAGGCGTGGATTTGAGGGTAGGTATAAAGAAGGATATATTTGTTCGTAGAAACGTGCATTCTTTGTATATTTCCTTACATTTTATATATTTGAATACAGTTGGATGGATTTGCATTCCATTATATATTGGTATTCACATACGTATCCAGAGCAAACAACACCCCCTTTCGCCGAACGTAGCAGAAGAAACATATTTCCACTGATCTTCCTTCATTTAATACATCCTTCATTGTGACTATATATATTTTCAAAAATATAATTTAATTAAAAAATTAGGTAACAAGTTTAACTCACTAAAAAATTCTAGATGATCAATGGGGGTGAGACAACTCCTCCTCGCATTTGACTTGTGGTTTCAATAGGCTTATTTTAATAAGGGAGAAAAGGCACATATCTGCAATTAATGACCTATTTCCATGTCGAGTGAAGGAACTGGTCTGTACTAGGCGATAAACGATCTAGTTTCTCACATCCACCCCATCCGTGCCCAGGTGAAAAGACCCTACAGTTAAGTAATCTTTGCAGAGGAGAGAGAGCCTTTTAAAAGAAAAGAAAGAAAGCTTCAATATGAAGTACAAATAAAACACTAGTGTATACAAATATTAAGAGTTACGTTACTATATACTGGGTGGAATGTCGGGACGAGTTGGGTCTGTTTTTTTTTTCCCTTCCCCCTCATTAATTAATACAAAATTAAGAAGTGATTGTCTTAAAAAAACTGACAATCTTTTTGTGGTAAAAAATAAAAACATTGCACGGGGACTAGGTGATGGTGCTCACCTTTGGGTTACAATAAAGGAAAACTAAAAACTAAACTTACAAACTATAACTTTTCTGCCTCGAGTGCTTGCTGCCATCGATGGGGGAACGGGGCGGGGGTAAAGTTGAGACATATATGTATAAGAAAAGGATACGATTCTGGGAAGTAGGGAGGTCTTGGAAGGATGAGGTAGTTTATTAAATAGCAACAGGGAACCATCAGTGACTTCCATGATGTCACGAGGCAGGTATACAGTTTTGCTCAAGCCCCTTCTACTTGTTCTTAGTCATTATAAAACTCACGATCTAGGTAGAGCAAAACAACGACTGTTGCTATTGTAGTAGCTAGCCCTTGGGATAAGGAGAGGGATGTGAACTTAGTTCTTAGTGGACTTAGAGAGCCTGGAAGCGATCCTTTCCTCCTGTCTTCTCCTGACTCACAAACGAATTACATTGAATGCAAAAGCCATTAGATGGCATTGCTAAAGGCACTGGAGGCCATGTAAATGTCATTGGATAAATACCGTGACCCGTTTGTTTCTTCACTGGAACTGCTAGCGGCGCAGGCCATCCTCAAACCACTTAAGCCTATAGAAGACATATTGACTTTTGATAGCAGTTTAAAAGATTCGGTAAACAAAAAAAAATTAAATTAATATACATAGCACAAGTTTTAAGCAGTAAGTAAAATTTTCATAGCGGAGGAAAAAAAAGTTTCTAGATTTCTATTGATCCAAACAGAATATAGAATAACTTGTACCTTTTGTTACGAAGTAAAATCTTATGAACAGAGAGCTAACGGATCATGGGGAATTAATAAAACAAACATTTGGAATAAATAAAACATGCAATTTTAAAATGAACGTTATATGATTTCGACTAGCTCCCAAAATCAATATATATATATAATAAAAATAAAATATTGGTATTGAGATAAATTATGTGTGTGTGTGTGTGTGTGTCCATATACATTGCCACGAAATGTTTACTCCACAAAGGATAACAAAAAGTTCGTCTTCTAGTCGGGCTTACATGAACAATGTATTGATGTATCCAATATTCATATTCATATTGGCCCAATCATCTTCAATCCTAGGTAATATATTTTAATAAATTGATCTGGTTATCAATGGAAGGACTTTCTTTTGAATATTCACTACGAAATGGTTTATTGACATGGTTTAGTAAAAGTAATTAACCTCACTGCCAATATCCTCAACCAGCATCTCAACGGCAAGACCTACTCGGCCGCGAAAAAATTGTGCTCCAGATGTGAGCAGTGAGGTTCCTCGTCCATGAAAGAAATGACAAGCAGCCCTCCTGCCTCCCCCCCTATTCCTTATTTAGTGTCGGACGACTGATGCCAAGGGAATCCTTCGGTGGACTCTCACCACCCACCCTCTCTCGAGGCCGTTTACACTCCTCATCCTCTACACACATCCTTCAAATGGGACTCCCCCTAGTGAAAGTCGCCCATCATTCCAAATAAGCTATCCTTTTTTATTTTTCGTACATCCTATTTTATTATTTTGAGAGATAAGGGGGAAAAAAACAAGGGAATCCAGAGTGTATTCAGTTTTCAGCAGTGCCTGCTCCGTAGAGGGTGCGCAGAGATCACTCTGGCTGTTACCACCTCAGCGGGTACCGCCGATCCTTAGTGAAGACGGTTTTTAGAGGTGTCCCCCCCTACTCCGTAGAGGGTGATCTTTCGCCGCAGCGGATAAATAAACAATATATGTATTCCTTCTGATTTATGTAGCCATGTTATACCTGTTATAGTAAAAAAATCCATGAAGATTTTTAAAAAACTAAATACGCGAAACGAGAAAATGGAATAACATGGGTAGTAGTGGGATAACATGTCATGGAATATTAAAAGCTACTATTTTAACATAAGTTAGAGACCATCTTACAAGTCCATGCGACTTAAGGAATAGCCAACGATTTTCATACGATTGCACAATGATTTTTTAAAAAAAGGAAACAAAAATCAGAACAAATCGTTATTATTGGAAAGTAAGCACAATCTTACCTGGAGGGGGTGATAAAAATCAATCATTAAAATTATCATTTGATTGGTTGATTTTTTCGGGACAAAATTGAATCGACTAGTTATTTAAAGAAAAATGATATTTATAGTGACTGAAATCAACATCAAACAAATTAAATTTACATAAAACAACTAGACAGATTCTAAGAGAGTTCCCACATACAGAACAAGACAACGACTTCACCGATGGAAGAATATAAAATATAATAAATAATGTGAACATAAGAAGGCTGCTTGTGTATATATATGGATTCACAGGAGAAAATTGTCGACATGTTTGTAAATTGGTTCCTAAATTTATCAATTATTTATGGGTAATGTCCCTGAAGGCTCAGAGAAATATTAAAAAAAAAAAAAAAATCCAGAGAACCTAAACCTAGAAGCTAATTCGGCATTTTGTCCAATTACATTCATACCAGTGGGTATATAAAAACAAACATTTCAATGATTCAGAAACAATAAGTCTATTAATACAATATAATACAACGTCGGGCACCAGTAAATACATTATAATTTCAAAAGGAATAATTATATTTTTAAGACAAAAAATTTTTCTCGCTATTAATATTAAAATAAATTCCATACAGTTAGAACAAAAAAACACATTCGAATATCTTGCAACCTTAATTGGTCACAACACATTTCACAAATAAAATTTAAACTGATAATACTTAATAAATATAGAAAAATTGCATCAACTTCAGCTACCTAATTTTACTTTTCTCAACGTTTATTTAATTTGCAAACTCTCTACAAAGTGGTCATTTTTTCTAATATGATTTATGGAATCTAAATTTGGGTAAAGGCACCTCAATTTAAAATAATTTTACGAAACTAAAACAGTCCAGAGGTTGAATGCCATCAAAAAATTTGATTGTACAGAGCGGTGTTTTATAAAGCAGCATGCTTATTGGATAATATAGTATCTATAGAATTAAAAGCAGTAGAACTAATAAACAAATTTAAAATCTTCAAAACAAACGAATCAATTTAGGAATGGGAAACATCAAACCTTTAAAAAATAAAGAATGTTTGCACCACAAAGATCTTAACATTCCCGAGATTAATGAGAATGGTATTCAAGACTATAAGGCGTTGAATATCTTTACAGATACACAGCAAAGAGAATGAAAACGTAGGTTGCACCTTTATTGTACTTGATCGTCGGCCCTAGTTTGGAAGGAAGTACAAACTGGGTCCCGAAATATACAAATAACCCGGTCGAGATGCTCTCAAAGTTTTTAAATCAATTGAATTCATAACAATTGGAATCTGGTATCTTCTATACCAAATCCAATTGACCCATCTACCAACCTGGTATGGAGGAAGTAGAGGCAAAAAACTAAAAGAGTTCTAAACTGACTGGTACCAACATAAAATGCATGTGGTAAAATTACGGAAGAAACATAAGAACATTTACTATTTCATAGTAGACTACCAAAAGTTACAGACCAAAACAAAAGTTAATATACGATTTTTCAATGAGTTTATAATCAAATTGGCCCCTTAATTGGTGCAAGAGAAAAATGAACAATAACTGACACTCTACAAGAAGAACTTAATAAATATTGAGAAGCACACAAAAAACATCAAAATATCGGCTACAAAAACTATTGCATGTTTTATTTGCCCTCCAACAAGCAGAATTCAGAATTCATAGCACATTTCCTTTGCAAGATTCAACAAATTAAAATTACTCACATGTTGCCAGAAACAAGTAGCCCCGTTAATTTAGTTCACCTCCGAAGAAGAGACAGTTTCAAATTTCTATTTTACATTGTTTTTATTCGTTTTTTTAATTACATACTTGTTTCCCTATGCTATGCTGAAAATATATAATTTACAAAACTAACGAGCGGAATAAGATTAGTTTTTGTTCGTAAAGAACGCATCCTGCCTATTTACTATTTTTGAATGTAGCAAGATTACGCTACAATTTATATCATTTAGCCTATTACGAATACCAATGATACATGTTTTTATTTACAGTCCAACTCCATGTAGAAACGCACATAGTATTACCTATAAAATGCAGCACGGGAAGTTTTCTATCATCATATTAATTCATAAACTCGGAAAACCATTTAATAGCTAGCTCTTCATCCTCTTCCGTAACCCTCTTCAAGACTTTTAAGAAAATCCTTATTTAACGTATCCCTTACTTCCATTTTTGGAGCCCCTTTTGAGTGTCCAATCATTCCATTCTTGTTGATGAATTCGACAGTACAGTAGGGACTTTATTGCACTGGAACATTTCTTTATATGGCCAAGGTATTTGAATGGGTTCGCAGTCTACCATTAAGCAGCAATACCCACTTGCTCTTCATGCTAAAATCTATCCAGTTCTTATTCTTCATTCTTACCGCTATTTCCAAGTTCGGCTCACACTGCTACTACACTACTTCCCAGTTGGAGCCGAAGTTCCTTCTAAACCGCCATTCAGTTTATATTATTTCTAACTCTTTTCATGCTACCTTTGTTGATGACACAGTCTCATATCTTAAATTGAGCGCTGGTACAACCGATGAAGCATAAATGTCAACGAGTGAAAATGCACCCACTTTCAATCTAAAACGCAGGATCTTCTCCATCAGTCTTCTTCAACGCAGAGTCGAGAAGAACCTCTCCCCATATCAGACAAATGGCGAAATTTCAGATCCCATCTGGACAAAAGGCCAACTTGGAACTAACGCATGGAACTTAAAAAACAGAAACACCACAGATAATCATATTTCTCACGCGAGGGAGGTGACAACCATCTGAATTTGGGAGGTCTTTGGGCTGTTAGTAAATACTGAATGAGCGAGTGAATGAAGAATTGTAAATATGGTATAAATGAGAACATTTATCACTATTACTTATAGCCCAATTAGGCAGATTGTAATTTTATCACAATAAAGAAGTTTCTATACATAGAATCCTAGTGCTTTCTTCACAAGCTATTGGGGTCTATTCTTCCATTACCCTGGTGACCAAGTTCCCTAATACATTGCTCTACTGATTCTAAATTGACAACGATACGTTAGAAAAAATAAAACAGTAGTTGAAAGAACTTTTCTGAGGTGCAGCCTTGAGGAAAATAGCATGTAGATTAAAGATAATATTTCGAGTGCATTTGCTTCGTCAGATTTAGGTCAGATCCGCAGGCAATAAATATTCAGCACTAGAAAGTACTGAATCCCAGACAGACGAGGGACACACAACCCACCCGCAGAACCCCACTAACCGTAATTAATAAGAGTATGATAATGTCGAAACTATCTATGAATCAATGCAACAATAGCTGTTGCAAAGGACGAGAATATTTTCTAGCGTTGATTAACCAGGCCATTCAACGGACAGGCATTTGTTAGTATTCAGGTAGGAGCTATCATAATCATAATTGATTAGTCATTGCAATAAAGAGTGAAAAATCGAAAGATCCAAAGCATATTGTTGAATACGGATAAATTGAAACCACGAAAATGACTGGTAACTGTTCCCTAGGAATGCCTGAAACTACGATTGGATTTTTTCATAACCTATTTAACTGTTTAGTTGTTCACATTTTAACTTCTTGTCGTTCGAACTGATGTATGAAAAACAATCTACAATAGCTCTTGAAAACGACACCACAGACATTGAAAATGATTGAACGAAACAATAATGCACGAATAGAGGGAAGGCCCTTATACTTAATTTCAGCTTACAGCCGGATCTAAGTAAACAACTTGTAATTGATAAGGAATCCAGTGGTTGAATAACGCCAATGTTTACACGGCCTATGCGCTGTAATGAATTTATCTATAATTCCAACTATTGCGCAACCTCACGACTGCCTTTTTTAGTCTATTCTAAGGAAATTATAATTGAACGATGTCCCAAGCAGAATAGAATGCTAACAGCCATTGGTATTCCACAATCGTGACGATAAAATTGAATTTCAGAAGAATGAAAGGACCATATTGAACCTGAATTCAGTTTTTGTTATATTTGCAATTACGTTGCTCTTATATGAACAATATCTATGACTCATTTATGACACCTTGGGAAAAATCGTATATATATAAGTTAATCGCCGGCGGTTAAGATAGATAAAAAAATAATAACGAAAGAGGGAAATGCACCGAACCACTCTGACTCCAGTAAAAGACTGCTTTATTATTGATGGTAATCAGAAATACATAGGATCATGGGTTGTTCACATTCCATGATCGTATTAGTATTCGACATAGTCAGGCCTCTGGCTTTAACATATATATAAGTTAAACCCAGAGGCAAGGTTATGTTGTAAACTAATACGATCATGGGATGTAAACAACCCATGATCCTTTGTAGGTCGGATTACTAAATACAATAAAGCAGTCTCTTTACAGAAGTTCGAGAGTGTAGTTTATTTCCCTCTTTCCTATTCTTTCTTTAAGCTTAACCCCCGACGATTAACTTATATATATATAATAAACACCGATACAAATGCGTATAAATAAGCATTACCGATTAAGGTTGGACAAAATTTTAAATGTGAGCACGAAGGAGATAACACAAGATGGAGGGGTAGATAACGCGCCAGAAAGATAAAAAAGAGGTAGACTTTCTTTATACACATAGGAGAAACGGTAAAAAGAGCTAAAGCGATGATGACAATTTTAGTTAATATAAAATATAGAGAATTATTTTTCGATATAAATATGTAACAATGGTCTGAACCATTTTATTGTGGTTGCGATAATTTGTGAGCGGTGATCTAAAACAGCAAGAAAAAAATGAAATGTAATTAAAAATTTATTAAAGCAATAGAAAAAAAGCGCCAAAAATCGATCCCTAATTTTACTTTTGTATAAAAAAATTAAAACAAAGTAATAAAAATGTTTTAAATGCACACGATATTTACTTTAAAATGTTACACACCATTTACATTCTACTTTTAGAAAATATAATTAAAAACTAGTATAAAAAAATTATTTTCATAAATATTACGCTTTGGCGATTTGAAAAATAGTTGCCGAAAGGGGACCCCTAAACAAAATTATAAAAAGGTATTAAATCATAGAATCTAGTTTCATACTAAAAATATAATACAACAATTACAGGTTTTAGTTTTTGAAAAAAAATATACAGAAAATGTATAACAGAATTAAATCGACTAGCGACAAAAGCACACCGATGTACTCGTACACGTCCTATTCAGTCCCAGCACAATCCATATGTGCCACAGCGACCACATTACGCAGATGACCCAGAGTTCTTCTTTAGAATCTTTCGAAAATTTCCTGTCACGAAATAAAAAAAAGCTATCATAGGAAGACAATAGTGGTGAACCAGCTCTTCTTCATGATCTTTACCCAAAACAGTAGGTCTTCCTCTTTATGTTTTGGATGCTTCCTCGGGTGTATGTAATTCTTGTTGGACAACCTGATATGTGTTGTGTTCGGAACATTAAAGAGTTTACAGGTCTTCTTTTTCCGAAGTTCGTCAATAGCTTTACTCATTTTAGACAGACTCCACATTCATTGATCAATCTTCCGCATTATTCTCTTGGTATCTGCAAAAGGATTCCAAGAGAATAAGAGTGTGCTATGTATGATCATTTTAAGGAAAACGAATTTGAAAAATGAAAATTGGATGGTCAACTGCACATAAGCAATTATTGAATTGACGAACAGAGTAATCAAATGTTAATTGATTTTAAAACACAAAGGAGAAATAATGATTTTGTTTTTCACATTTGGTTGGCATTGAATGAAAAACCGGGACTACAATAAGCTTTGAGAAAGAAAAAAAATTCAAAATCGATCGCTAAGAGAACAAAGAAACCCAAAATCAGTGCATCGCCAAGTAACTTCACAATAATGAGTGCAAATCAGTCTTGTTATCTTTGAAAGATTGCTTGTACTACATCATTTGAAAAAAGGAGCTGTTTCGGCTTTGAATCGAGGAATATGCACATTACCTCCATGAGTAATGCCAAAGTGAAACGCGAAAAATATTTACCAGAAAAGTTATGTAACCACTATTAAAAAGGGCGAATCGGATATACTAAACAAGACTGTCTCCTATTAAAAAAAATCTATTATTGTTCATTCTCTTTCTCTGCCATTCATAATTCCAATAAATAGTAGACATTTTGTATTTGTTTTTGTTATTAAAAAAAATATTACCGCTGCATCTGAATAGCGCTGATATAAAATTCTTTTCAGTATAACACATGCCACATGTGTTAGGTTCAATAATAATGTACATTACCATTTTAAATATATACAATTAATTATAACACATTGTTTTTCATTTCAATCTTATTATTAAGAAGCGATCCATAAATCAATTCAATCAAGTAAACTAATCGAAGAAAATTCTAAAAATTACTTCATATTGAAAGTTTTCTTCTAAATTTATGAGCCATTAAATAAAACCTTGACTGAGCAACCCAGCATAATAATTAATTCAGGCAATTAAGTTCAATCGTAGACATTATTAATATAAAACAGCAACAGAGTAAGATTACCAACACGCGAAAGAATTCATTAGCATTTTGATGCTTTACTAAAGGGAAAACTGGACGATCTTCTTCTTAGTAAAACAGTTGTGTCATGATTCTTTTAGGGTTATCCTAAATGAATAAAATTAACATTCTTTTTTTACAAAAAACATCTCCGGAATTTGGGATTCAGAAAAGAACAATACCAATACCAGTGTAAGTTCACCAGTTCAAACAAATATACAGTACGTATTTCACAATTAAATACATAATTTATTTGTTATATTTTTTTATTAATATTTTTGTTAGAATGGAAACAGCTCAGATCGATACACCAGGAATAGCTTTTCAAGGGACATTATTAGGGTAAGTAAACATTTAAAAATATGTCACCTGAAACCATACTCAGAATAGGTTACGTTCTCTTGGCAGAAATGAAACTAATTGATCTCTTGCAGCGGGTACAAGAGCGACAATAAATGTTGGTCAGGATTAGAGCATCTCAGATTTGAATAAATTGAAATTGTAACCAATTATTTGTAAGTGAATCATATAAATGGACTGTGTACGACATTTCAGAACACTTTCACAAATGTCGATGCTACTATAAATTCGAATTTTCTACAGAAATATTACTATGCTGGGATTGCTGAACATCAATACCAAGAAATTCATTGTACAACAGCTAGTTTGAAGAAGTTACTCACCATTGTAAATTCGAAATATCTTTCTACTGTTTAATGCTGAACCAGATTTTTTGCCATGAATGCCACACTCATTAACTTAATTCACTTCATTCGAGATCATTGAAAAAAAAAGATCTCGTAAAAACATGGAGCACAAGGAATCTGGAACCGTGAGTAAAAGCCATATCACTGATTAATTCTCAAGACAAATCACACTATTTATTTTTGTAGTAGTAATTATTTTGATTGTAAATAATCTCTTTTCTAGTTTATGTGTATAATCATAAGAATTTAGATTGTAATATCTTTTATTTCATATTTAAAGAAGCAACCAATCAACTATCACTAGAACAGAAGTGAAGACATAAGGGTTATTGGTTTTGAAAAACCAACAAAACCCTAATGGTTGAACTGTTTACAAATATATGAATAAAAAATTGTTGTAATTTTATCGCATAACAGAACAAAAACAAGCGGGTTTTTTTTCTAAAGTTATAAAAAAAACAACAGCGGAATATGTCAAGAAGTCTATTATATAATTTTCATTCATTAAAAACGCTCTTGCAAGGAGTTCAACTCCCACATACAGAAAGAATATCAGGAAACTTGACAAATATTGATTCCTAGATATCTGCATTTGTACAATCTACAAAGAGGTTTTACCAATATCCACAATAAAACACATTATAGGCTTCGGACCTTAATCTGTCAGCCAGCTGGACTTTTATCCAACAATTTCTTACGCGCATATTTTTTAAATGACTTCAAGTCACTAGAAAAACTTAAATGATAAGGTAGTGGACCGGAGATAATGATGACAGAATGATACTAACCGTAACAGTTGGTAAAGAAATTAATCCCAATTCATTAATGAATCTTTGATATTCCTTCAATAAAAATAATTAATCTTAATATGAATTAATAAATTTAAATTTAATACTTTCGCTTCATTGGAGTCAGGGAAGTTTAGTCAGGGAAAATGGGTTTCTCGACATAATTCTTATACTTTAAACTGATTCTAAGGAGGTCAATAATTAATACAACAATATACCTCTATCCATATTGACGGTCGAACGGCTGGTTGCAGTAACCTTTTCCAGACAACACAGTGAAAGATCTGACTTAGAACTGAATACTGAAATGTCGTGGTACCCGCTGTTCTACATTGCTGGAGATATCGCAGGAGTACACCAACTTAGGATTGAGTTATTTCACAACAGCCCAAATCGCGTGATTGTATAAAAACAGTTTAACGGAGTTATTCACGTTAAACTGTGAGTTATATACCATAAAGATAGGAATGGTAGGATTAATTTATCTGCTTTAATAGATGATACGGTTGTAGTCAGCATGAAAAGGAATGATACAGTTAACATCATTTATTTGAATATATAAATAAATTTGTGTTCGTGCAAATATTTATTCTAATGCCACCACAAGTGCGCCTGAATGTTATACTTACATTTCCAATTGTACTAATTAACAATAATGAATGGTCGTGATTATACTAATTTCACAGTAAAATGGTGTTAATTTTTAAAATATTAGTAAGAGGGTCACATTGGCATCACATATATTTATTTATATGAAATCCTCTAGAGTGTTGTAATGAATGAATACAACTCAATAAGCCAGACATTTAAAAGGTAATTATAGTTCATAAAATTAGGTATAAAATCGTTGTAAAAACATTAAAATTTACTGCAAAATATCTTAACAGGACGGATATCAGTATCCGTTTACTAGGTATAGAAGTAGAGGAGCGTTTCTCCCATGATGGGCATACTTTTAATTTCGTTGTGTCTGTTAAAATTATTAGAACTGCTGGGATCTAGAATGTTATTATTGAGCAGTTTGTATGGTCTACTAAGGAGAGCTCAACTTTGTGGAAAATTGCCTATCCCTGCGTGTAAGATGCTCCCGGTATGTGGTCTTTATTTCTCTAAAAGGCTATACACCTATAAGTTATAAAAGTCACAAATTTTGTGTTAACTTGATTGCTAAAGATTTCAAAAAAATAGAAGGTTAACATATTGGACAGATCACTTTTTTTCAGGAACTTGTAGATGCGCTTTGAAATCAATTAAAGATAAAGATAAGAGATAATATTTTATATTAGTTAAAGATAAATCAAGCGTATTCGATTTCATATGCTTAATCTCTGTTATTAAAAAATACAATTTCTTCATAACAATTGGCGAAACAAAACAGTATACCGAAACACAGCATAAAAAATTACTGGAGTACTTTTATACAGTACGCATAGTTAACAGCTGGGTTGCGAAAACAAACAAAACAAAAATATAAATGAGTCCCTTAATGGCCAATAAACTTCCAGAGAATGATCAGCACCCAATAAAATTTACCTATTTAGCAGCAGAAGTGTTATCATTATCAAAGAAAAACGGCGATGATAAAATATAAACCACAATTAACTGCCATCTGCTGTGATTATCAGATTAACAAAAAAAAAAAAAAACCATTCGATTAAGTTTGGCAACCAGGGCTGTTATGCAAATTAAACCTATATTTCTTCTTATCCACTTTCTAATCCTCGAATCTCATTTATTCATTTTGAGCAGGGTACCATATATTAATGCAGACAAATATAATTATACCCTTTAAAAAAGATCATGTTATTTCATCAATGTGGCTAATGATGTTAAATATAGGGTACATGTATAACATCAACAGTGGTAATATAACTTTGAATAAATATTAGAACCTACATTGGAAAAAAAATATGGCATCTTCCTGAGATTTCAGAGATTAAACGAGACCAATCAAAGAAATTCGACGTTGCCACGGTTGTCGTTCGACATGGGAATGCCAAGTTTAAAGGGACACGGGAGATCACAAGCACAAATATCGGGCTTGTCAATGTCATTTTTTGTTAACCAGACATATAGCCCTTTACATTTTATTCCCCAACAAACCCTAGGATTTATTGAAATGTTGCCAAAACCGTGTACAATTCCGGGCCTCTGTTTCGTTTTAATATACTTGACAAAATACTATTTCGTTTATAAATGATTTAAAAAAGAAAAATAATGTAACTAACGGCGATTATGCTGATGAGTAGATTAACTAATTCTATCTATATATTTTGCAAAAAAAAACATTAATTTTAGTTTAAATTTGTCTCTCTTTATAACTTCATTATATATTACATGCGTTCCCAATTTTAGGAACTACAATCTTTTACCTGTGACATGCCATTCTTGTATTATCTTTAAATTATATCATTGTTCTGTATTTTAATAACTATGCAACAACACAGATTTCCCTTTCTAAGAGTATTCCATCGGTATGCATAAAATAAGATCTACTGGAAGATTCGAAGTGGTTGAAATGTCCTAAGTAAAATAACTAACGGGGAGCGGGAGGAGTGGTGCATAGGCTTAGGGAAGGGGCTGTGCTGGCAAAATCCGGTTCAACAACGGTGGAAGATATCGGCCAAGGTCGGAGTTAGGGAAAGGTGGCCTCACCAAGGGGCTTGAGTCACAGGTCGATACCCTCTCCTACTTAGCAGCTTCGCTATAATCGACATGCCTGTCTGTGGGGATCACTGAACCATAACCGTGGCAAAACCGCATAGCACTTGGAATCGCATATCATCAACTGCTACAACACAAGCAGGAACTAATTTAGAAGAATCTATGAACTGGCGTTTATTAAGGGGAAAAAAATACTTCTAACTTCTAATCTAAGTATGATACATCTAACAATTAAGGATTCGTGACGGTTTATAGGAAGGATTTATATATATTTTTTTAAATTATGGTCCGCTTATATTCAATGTAAGCTAACGAAATTATTTCGCATTGCTCCTATGTTTCACTCCTAAACTTTGACTAGCTGAGAACTGTTTTATGTTACCTCGGATAACATTGGTTTTAGGTTAAAGTATCATACTGGTTACCCACTCATTATTTTCTCAATAAGTGATATCAAACGGAGCTGGCATACGCTTCGGCCGAGACAACAAAAAGATTGACATATAACAACCATTAGATGATTATTTTTAATTGAATGGTCCGTCAGTAGATAAGGAATTCCCAAGTACTAGGCGGACTATAACCACAAAAAGATAAATAAAACTAAACCATCGAAAACTTTCAAGGACGTACTTCTCACTATATTATCTATACCAATTAGAACGATGGCTGCCATGAATATTAATTAATTTCGCAATATACTGTTCTCTGCTATGACAACATTAATATTCAATGAGCAGTTCGGAGGCAGTTATACTTTCACAGTTGCAATTTATTTATTGATGACAGTAACGTTCTGCAACTAGTTATCTGATATATTATTTACAAAGCTTTTGTCTGCATAGAAACAAATTAATAATGATTAGCAATGTGTACGTATGGGTATATTCAAGGAATGTTTTAGTGCTACATCATAGTAGAGGTAGTTAGCATCAGATCAGGATCCTCCATCTCCCACACATCTTCCCTATCCAGTATTAATAAATCCCTCTGGTCCGTAAATAAAGGAGTGTTTAAATGTAAAATAAAGATCCCATCCATCCGTCATGAATGGGTGTGATGAATTTGAGCTTAAAAATTCAATCCCATCCTTCCGAGAAATCTTTCGCAGCCATCAAATATTCAAGACTTTCTGACCACCTTAATTAAGCAGCTCGCCCGCAGTAAGTACCAATTGAATAAAGTAGCTAACTATCAATACCCTAGATAGATATATCAATAGACCTTCTGACTCGCCAAACTCCCACAGTAACTTGTTTTCCTCACTTTTACTAATAATTGCATTCTAAGAACCACACGCCCTCCACTAGTTTCGAAATTTCCCATTCAAGAACATTGCCGCCAAAGCCTTATATCCTACCACCCCTCATCAGCCTTCAATAGTCGAAAAAATAATGCAATAATGGTCTTTACCGAAAGTCTAAAAATTTGCTATTAGATTCGTTGTTACAGTTTAAGAATGTTTACCCTAACATATACATGGGAAAACGCAAGGAACGCACAGTTCATATCCATAAATTATTTAAATTTCCGATACCTCAAAGTTAACGAAGAGTACATTCCCCAGAAAATTATAAACTCGCCGAATTCCCCAACACTCATCATACCACTATGCCACTGCTCAACAAAGTTCGCATCTAAAAGCTGCTCCAAAAATAACGCCTTCTGTATCGATTTATGCGAATGGATGATGGAACATCGTTGTAATTCAAGTAGCCAATAAATTATAAAAATAGTAAGTCAATAAATTATCCACCTAGAAATTTAATATGCATTTCTTATTTGTCTTCATTAGTTACTTGGACACTTGCCTTCCTTGGCTCTCTATTTTTCAATAATGTATGGGTTCACTTTTTGGAGTAAAAAATATGCTCTATGTCAAGTAATTAAATTCGGGAATCGGAAGGCTTCGTTTCCTACTTTTCAATTATGGAAGAGTTGTTGAACCAATCGTTTTAATTTGATGCAAAATGGTAAATAATAGCTTGTAGCAATACTTTTGGAAACATTATGAAAGGAACTATTCTGCACGAATCGTGTTCATCTTGGAGTATGGTAGACTAAGTATGGTCTACAAGAGGGTACGTACATATTCATGTTTTCCAACTATTATGGCGTTTTATAGAGAAAAGGTTGAAGATGTAGAAAATTTAAAAATGAACAATTTAAAACGGATTGAATTTGACTGAAATCCATATGGACGCTGGAGCAATTTAGTGCCCCCCTCTACCCCTCCCGACTTAACCTTGCCGATGCCACATTGTCCTACCCACTAAGACCCCCTAACATAAATCCGAAGAGAAATCTGGATGCAGAGTTTTTCCATACTCAAGTCCTCCAGTCCTGGCCTATGGTGAATCGCAGACAAAAGTATAATGTCTAATCCCCATTACCTAATATTCTACACATGGATGTAGATTCGCTCCCTCGTCCCCTCTTTTTTTTTGTTTTTATTATTATCTTTCCCGCCGGTCAATCCTAATTATCAACACAATAGCCAATATCGATAGCACTAAAAGCATTTTTTCTTCTCGGCGCCTTCATTAATACAATGCTTCTAGCTTCTCAACCTTGTGATGAAGAGCGTCTCGCTATTAAAAATAACTTTTCTAATGCTTTATCAAACATAATACTGGGCGAAATCAAGTCTAATTAAAAAAAAAAAAAAACTTCGAATGGCTTTAAATTTTGAAGGTGTATTACAGCGAATAAAAATTTAACGAAACAAAAAATTTGTTGTTAAGATGTTTCTTCTTACACGGATGCAAGATATGTTCATGATAACTGCTGCAAATAAAATTTGTAATGCTTTACTTAACGTAATGCCTGTGAGAAATATCATGCGCGAAGAGTTCATGTGTCAACTACATAGCCATAGCCGAATCGTTAAAAGCAGATAACATGTCCTGGGCGAAAAATTGTCTCTTTTTCCTCTATATGAGCAAAATTTATAATAAAGTTTAAAATCTTTGTGTCCTCATTTTATACACCTAATCCATAAGGGGGTTTCCCTCAAATGCAAGCTTTAACTAAAAATCTACAAACACTAAAAATTAACATTTATGATGATTTTGGGTTTTTATTTATATTTTCTCTTAAATAAAAACACTTCTTCAACCAAGATGTTATTCATATCAACAATAGTTTTTTTTTTATATATACATTCATATTAACAAAAGATTATTTTATTATGTAAATATTGGAAATAAATTGATTTTATTTATGATGATTTATTCTGCGTTTTATAACAAATGCATATGCTAGGTGTTACCTAATTTTTAGTTGTTTAATAGGAACTTATGATTGTAGGAAAAATATAAAATTTCAATAATCAACGTATAACAATTATAACTTACCGTATTATTAGTCCTAGGCAAAAAGTTCACTTTTCTTCGACGGTTCATAGCTCGGCCGGAACTAAAAACAAAATTGAAGTTTATACACTTATATAAAAATATACATGTAAACGTACACATAAAAAACATACAAATAATGCATGAATAATAAATAAATAAGCTTCATCCATTCATCCTGACAAGCTGTTTAAGATATATTTAAGCAGCACGACACAGAGCGTCGTAGGATCTCCAATAGCTACACCAATAACAAGACTATCAGGTGAGATCACATAAGGCTATTGTTCGCGAAAACCAGTTCTCTCCCTCTGTAGTGTAAGGCCCGCATTGAGGTCTTAATGTATTACCACAGTTATTTGAAAAATACAAATAATTTACAAAAAACCAAAAATAAATTAACCAATTAAACATACTAATGGAGTGTTAAAATTATGGTAAAATAATTGAAGAGTTCACCCTGAAAGTGTTTGATAGACCTTGTCCTACAATGCTCCAGGCTCAGGAAAGGCGAGAGTTATGTAGGAAATCAAGTTTTGATTAAACTTCATTCATCAGGTTCAATTTAAAAACCGAAATGCCCGGTGATAGAAGAACTTTTATTTTATTTTATATAAGAAATTGTCTCATTAATTATTTACGTCTTTTTAACCCTTTTGGAGCTTAGTCTTGAACAATGCTTCTCCAATGCACACCACGTTTCCTTTTTAAATACAGTTTTTTTTTTTGTATTTGTTTGGCCTTTTTCAGTACTTCAAATCTGGATGTCTGCTTAGGCCTTCCTATATTTCGGTTTCCTTCATGGTTCACGTAAGTGTGCTATTGGTAGCATCGCCAATTCTGATTTTCGGAAAGAATATCAGAACTTTTTATCATACCCATTCCTCGGCCTGTGATGTGACTTCTGATGTAGAAGTTCTGTATTGGTTATAACTCTTCTTTAAAACACTTACTTTTAGAACGTGTTACGTACTTCGATAAATGAACACCTTGAGTTTACTGGTGATACTGCTTGTCTCTTTCCACCTTTTACAGCCGTATAGTAGTACACTTTTTTACGAAAATGAGCAATTAGGACTTCAGATGGATACCCTCCCTTAAAGGATTAAACTTCGGTTGTTGAGCATCTTGTAAATTAAATTTTTATTAATCAATCTAAACGCAGTTTAATTTTAATGCCTCACATTACCATACAGAATAATATTTGATCCGGATCAGTGGATTGCTATAATTACTAATTATATTTCATAATACGTAAACAATTTTTTTTTTACCCGTGTTTTACACTACACGTCAACCAAATTGTATTTTTTTCAATATGATCGTCTCAAATATAGATACGGGTGTGAGTTTCTTAAAGGAAGCAGATCCTATTAACGTTGCTTTAAAATATAATAAATTGAACACAGCGGAAGTTTTTACCAAAATCAACAACATTCAAATCGCAAGGAAAGATATTAATTACAACTTTACTGTTTTTGGTTTCCAAAACTTAATTTTTTGGAATATCGTCGAAATAAAATTTTGTTTTCTAAGCAAACCCTCAACTAAGGGTAGCACGGACCGCATGTTTTCGCAGGTGATGAAATCCTCGTGTGATTAGCACTAGGCGTTACATCTTAACATAACATTCGGTTTTCTTAGCCGGATAGGCTATTTCTTTATTCAAGTAGCTACTCATTTGCCCTTATGAGAATGAGTAAACATAAACTAAACATCACTTAAAGGAAAAAATCCTAGGGTGTGCCGGCCCTGAAGGCATTTTATTGTTATCCTAACAAAGGAAATATTAAAAGCTCTATAACGTTCACGATGAAGAATAGTATTGCAGAAACAATAGCTTCAGAAAGTTTCAATACTATCGTTTTATTGTATAAAACAAAATACGTAGGCATAACATAAATCCAACATAAATATAAGTCCAAAAAAACCAACATTAAAATAAATCAGTCAGGTAATTATGAAGTAAATCACAATGGTTACCTTCATAAATACTTGCAAAGGTATTAACATTCTATTTATAATATCTAGTTGTTCAGTAGTCCGTAATTGCTTGTTAAGCAATTTTTATCATTTTACATGTATAGTTTGGGGCAGGAAACCTCAATCTAGAGTAAAAATACAAATTTTGCTTAGGTTACATGTGTCAGAGTATTCCGTATTTTTAAAAAGCCTAAAGAAGCTTGGCTGGTTAAAGTGGAAACAAACCCAGAAGCCATGGATGAAAGTAAGCACAAAATGGTTTTTAACTTTTTCTATCTAATTTGTCATTTCTCCTTTGCGCATTTCATGTTAAGACGAATGACCTATTTAATTTGGCTACCCATTATATGCTGTTGTGATGGGCTACCTATACAGTCCAGGCAATGAAGGCCAAAATATGAGATTTGAAAAAAAAATTTGGTGCAGCTTTTGGAAGGAGTGCCATGTACAGTACAACATAACAAAAGTCACCGAGGATAGGGTGGTGAGCTCGAATGGGGGAAGGGGTTAAAGGTCATATTTTCGGGTTATCTCAGATATCTCGCAAACTAGTGACTTCAGCAAAACGTATTTTATATGGAAAATTAAAGTACAGTAAATTAAAGTAAAGTGTAAATAGTTTAGAAGATAGCGAGGGTTAAAAAAGAAGGGTTTTCAAATTTTTTGTTAAAGTGGTTTATTCAATGAATACCAACTCGCCCTCACACCTACCCTCGGGTACTTAAAGTATGCTGTACAGTTGACACTCCTACCAACTACTGTACCAAAAATCAGAACTACATGGTTTTTTTTTCTGATCATTCTTTGGCCTTCGTTGTCTAGACTGTATAGGCCACATCTTACTACATCTTAGGTGAGTGGTGAAGGATAAAGGTCAACTGCCCAAGAAGCCAATTGTAAGTCCTGAATTTGTTAGATTCATCGAACGAGCTGTTATTAGTTTATTACAACATTATTAGTACACAATTAGATATCCATAAATAGTTACATCTCTTTTTTTTTTCTGATTATAATAAAATATATGTAGGGGATGCATATATCTTACCCAATTTCATGAAAATTACAAAAATACATTTATGGCAAAAAATCTAATTTTTAAATATCAAACTCAAAAATTGTATTACACCTATTTAAAGTTTTAGAAGACGTTTTAAACCTCATAGCAATCAACATAAAAAAAAAAACTTATTTCTTTGTTCTGTTACTGTGAAATTTTATTTCTATTCTAATTTAATCCCTGTCATACAAATGAACATACAAAATGCCATAAATATTCACATATTAAGGTAAATTTATTTTGAAATGTTCTTCTCCACGACGAAGAAGTAGTTATTGCGGTTAATAAAATAATTAGTGTTAAATTAATTTCGATTAATTTTCGAGCACGAAAGGAGAGTCGGACTTTTAAGATTCTGTTCTAACTGAGAAGTTTTTCTCAACGGTTATGGACACATTAGTATCTCAAAAGATTCTTAAAGATAAAAATAGAAACCTTTTATTTTATACGCCCCACCTGATTTCAATAAGTGTTAGTATATTAATGTTTAATTAACAAATCATGAGAACTATTTTTTACAATATTTACCTAGTATTTTTATTGCAATCAACTAGTTTTTAAGAGAATATTTAAAAAAAAAAAATACAATTTAGTTCATAGTCATAATAAAACAAAAATTACGGGACTTCTGATATATGGATCAACAAGTAATTCCAGGAATCGACCTTTCTTAAATGGTTCTCCTGAGGTTTAGTCTCACTACTCTGAAATATAGTCATTTACTTTGGATGCAGACCTACGAATGATAAAATAGATCCTGGCATATTTTTTTCCTTCCAATTCTATTGGTGTTTAATTTAAGTTTTAGACTGGAATCCATGAAGGATATTTTAATGCTATGCATGGGGTACACCTCATTCTCGCAATCGCTTAGTAAAATCCATAAAAGGTTATAGCTCTGCAAATATATGTATACAAGTACATTTACAAATATACGTTAACTTACTTTAATAGCAGAGGTGAATAGACTAAGTGTAAAGTGTCATGCCCAGGATCCCGCAGACATCTAACGGCTGGGAACGGAACTATAATCTGAGATAACTTGCCCTAGCAACTTTGCAAACACAGTATACCAACTATATAAGACGATCCGCCGGGTAGTGGAAAAGCACTACAAAAGGCCAGGTGGTGCACAATGAAACTACTACGGCCTTGACATTGCCCCCACTAGCCGACCGGAGGTACACTGAAGGTGTGCTGTCGGTCTGTCGTTCTCCACGGCGAGGTAGGGGGTACGGCCGAGGGGTGACTCCCCACCAGATGTGTAAGGTCGGCTGAGTGTGGAGCCACTGATTTCTATATCCATGGGACGGGGGATGATATCCACTGGTCCATACTTCAATTATCCCATTAGCCACTCTACAGATGGACCATTCCGACTTCTCTCCAAAGAGACACAAGGATAATATCGTATATAGTTATTCATTATCGAATTGAGACTTGTTGATGTATTATTGTAATGAATAATACAATTGTAATCATACGGCAGATGATTGAGCAATGCGTTCTATTATTGACAGCTATTATAAAGTTATACTGCTATATTTATGACCAATAAAGCCTACAATTACTACGTTTTATTTCATTTCACTTGTGTTGTGAAGGAGAACGATATTTGTCGAGAGTAGGATTGTTGGACACATCGCTAAAAAGCTACAGTTGGCCAAGAGATGTACATACTCAATGTGCAATCAGAACTGAATTCCGCCACCGAAAATAGATGATATTTAGTAGAGAAGAAACTATTACCGGCTAAAAAGAATGAACTAAGGCCAGAAGAAGATATGTCGTAAAATCTAACCAGCTCAATCTGTCAAATAAAGTTCATCCTAAACACCCACTTCAACTTCTGAAGTTCCGGGCTGCGGTGTTAACGTTGGTCTTCTGCACCAAATAGGTGGATTATGTAACCCTGGAGACGGTCATATACATTTTGTCACCCTTTTCCTAGGCGTTGGGAGATTTTCTTAAGGTACAATGCCACATTTACAATCAGATAATCTACTACATTTCCATATGAACTTGAAGGAAACCAAATATATCAAGGAATCGATTGATAATATACCTGAACAACTCAAATTACAATGGGGTAGTAGTTACTTTTTAATTAAAACATACTGTATGCTTCACACCTTACATTTTGCGTAAGCATTGAATGAAAATCGAAGGCAGAAGATTATATTCTGAATTCAGTTCCCCAATAAACTGATAAATGTTTTTTGCATTTATTTGTAACCTCTGCTGTGAATGTACATTGAATTTCTTTGACTACCATCCCACCCCGGAATAAAAAGTAGTAAGGAGAAAAGATGTTTTTCGAACTAGCTAGTCCCAAGTTTTTTAACTATCACATGCGAAAAATTACATAGTGATGTTTCGGCCGTGAATCCTTTTCAAAAGAAATTAGAGTTAATTCTTCAATACGTAGGTCTTTTCCCATACCAAGAGTACAACACGGATGCAAGTTGATTATTCTAGAGGATGTTGCCATGTAAGATTTTGCACTGTTCAGAGGAAAGCACTTCAGGCAGAAAATGAATGATTATTTTTCAAAAACTTTTTTTAGTTGTTTTATATATATACATTAAAAGAGTAATGCAATTAGTTTTAGAGTGCCGTTGCTTTAATCTTATCAGCAATAGGCACTGATATAGATTTTTTTACAGAGGAACAATATACTTGTTTACAATGCAATCATGACAACTGGCAAATACCATCTATATTCTACGTTAAAAAATAAATGCATCGCTCAATTGTAATTTGTTTTTTCAATTAATTTGAAGTGACCGGGTGATTAAAAAAATTGAATGATGTATTTCGATGAAAGATATTATATATTTTAGAAACTCACAAAAATATTTTTACTAATTTTATCCTTCTTTTAAAATAGAGGATACAACACCAATCAATATAAGGCACCCCTCAAAGGTCAATCTGAATTCTATCATAAAGCGACATATGGGTCGCAATATTCCAACAAAAAACCAGGAATTAATTGCAACTTATCCTGATGACACTTTGCTACTAATTCAGCACAATCTTCTACATATTCCACTGAAGCCAGAAGGCATCAATTGACATGACAGCGGACTTCTTTAAGAAAGCACACTAAAAGAATTTTTTTGAAATGAAATGAAAAAAAATATTCTTATTCTTGGAGACTGTCCTAGAATGGAAAATGAATATGTATTGCTGACAAAAAATATATAAAGTAAATTCATTTGTTTAATTT
The DNA here is from genome assembly GCA_930367205.1 of Acanthosoma haemorrhoidale. Classification (NCBI taxonomy): domain Eukaryota; kingdom Metazoa; phylum Arthropoda; class Insecta; order Hemiptera; family Acanthosomatidae; genus Acanthosoma; species Acanthosoma haemorrhoidale. The sequence goes on from OV884011.1 coordinate 93,632,778, forward strand.
CAGATTAATTTAATGGTTAGCTTATAAATAATATTGGGCCTATTTAGTTTAGATAAGCATTTAAAAGGAAAAAGGTATTTTAGTCATGGTTGAAGGGATGGGCTCCAAAGAAGTATGGGGGATGAAAAGAATAATAAAGAGTATTAAAAAAAGAATATAACGGCCTTGGCGTAGCGCCGGGAAATGCGACTAGTCTCTGCGGATCCCGAATTTAAATTTCCCAAATAATTCCGAACCTCGAGACCAGGGATCAGATAAGCCACCATAGAAAAGAGGAGACCAGGACTTGGCCCGTTTGTATTGGGAGGACATGACGAGAATCATTGAGCGGTATGAGGGTGGAAATAGATCGGTTACCTTATGGGATGTTCGGCATTTCCATGATGAGAGTTTGCTTGGTGAACAAATCGACAGCTTTGATGTGAAGAGTAGATAAGGCGAGTGTATATGGTAAAGTTAGGGATATTATTCAGGGTTTACAGGAAGAGACGTGAGCAATGATGACTTAGATTAATTGCAGCCGAGATAGTGTAATTTAAAAGCCATTTGCCACAAATTAACAATATTGTATACCAACAGAAAAGTTTATAACATAGCTCGGACATTCTGATACAAAATTAAATCGTTTAATCAATAACTGCATGAGGCTCACATATGACTTGAATAATACATGAGTTGTCCGTGCTCGAGATGGAGTTGTCATGCAGATTGATAAAGTTTCTACCTACTACTTCTAGAAGCTAAACATTAATAAACCAACCTAAAAACCAACGAAATAGTCTTTTTGGGTTACCTGAAAGCGATTGCCTTATCAGAATAAAACAAACAATTTCAAGTTTAATGTAATGATGAACGTATGAATCGGCTTCCTTCCCACTCACTTCGTGACCAATCACAGAAAAGCCACTAACACTATGAGGACAAGAATATTATATTACACTTATTGAAATATGAGACATCATTCAATAAATTTAAATGCATTATTCAAGAATAATTGATTTTTGAAATCCAACCTAAAAACAGACTACTTCGTCATTTACGTTACCTTAAAATGATTCCGTAATCAAAATAAAACAAACACTTTAATGTTTAATGTAACGATGAACGAAAGAATGAATCGGCTTCCTTGCCAATTACATGACGGATGACAAGGTCGAGGAGTTTTAAAGTACTGGATGAATAGGGGCCGGAACTAGGGCCCATCTGTAATAGAATGGACTAGTATAAAACAAAAAATAAATCTGTTTGAATCTTTCAGGAGCGAGCTCCGCCGAGAAATTAGTGATGTCATCGGTCCCAAAAAAGACCATGGGACTTCTTCCGTAACCAGGCATTATGCATTTTCAGCGCGGTGAGGCCCCTTTCATACCAGCCCCATTAATCCTCTATAAAGATCCATTTGTATACACAATGTCCAATATATTTAAAATGAATACGCGGCTGCCAGATATAAACCGATAGTAAAATAGCACGACAGTAAAAATATGGTCTACTTACATAATTCTTGAAATAAAAACAGTCGTTTAAATGTTTAACATCATATAGTTCAACCTCTCAGGCTTTATCTAGTACTACTACCTACAATAATTGTGCATATAAATAAATGCACTAATTTGCGAGGAAATATTGATGTTGCTAAACTCACAACCTGAAATTTAAGTTTGTTTTTATTATTAGGAGGTTGGTATCTTCAGCCAAGAATGTAACAGAGACGAGATGAGACGACATAACAAATGACTACATATAACTTATAAGCCTATGAAGGGTTGAATATATACGTGAAACAAGAGAGAAATTTCCGTTTTTCAACCAAGCAGGCGGAACCGTGTACGATAGAACTCCATTATTATGTGAAGCTTCATTCAGTAAGTCTTTGTTAAAATCTAAGTAACTTTCTCGATAACTATCCATGATAAATGATCAGCGAAAGGCTTCAGAGACAACTTTTCGATGCGACATTGGCAAGGCCTGTGATACTTAAGATTCTGTATGCACTCACCGAAAATGAATTCAAGATTTCGACATAGTTGATGCTGTCTGATAATTTCAAAAATTTAAAGTGGTACTCAAGGCGGCCTCACAGCATTGAAAAATTTTCGACTTATTTAGCGACGTTGACTCTTCTTAGAACTGATTTAATCTCATAATTTCCAATTTACCACTTTAACCAAATGGGATGTTTAAAACTGGAGTCAGACAAATATAATATTCGGTTCATTTATGCATCCTACAAACATAAATTATGTGCATAAACATGAGATGAAAGCCGTTGGCAAAACATAAATTATTTAAGGGAAAACATTAAATACATTTTAAAAGTTTAGACATAAATCTTGAATTATGACGCTGGCTTAAAAGCCGAGACACTGGCAGCAGCCTGATATATACATAAATTTAAATTTAAACCCAGAAACTAACAGCTTCTAATACAAGATGGATTCTATATTCAACATCAAAGAGTATATTGTATATCACAGAAAGAATGACAGCAAGTATTTGCATACTAATATTGCATCATTGTAAAATGTAAAATTAATACGACAGCTACTAATTAGAATTTAAAATACAAACTGATGTGCATTTGGGAAGAACTGACGGATAATGCATACATTGTGGGCAGACAAACGTTGTTTCAGTAAACTATCAAAATCATCGGGCTCAAATATTTTATCATATGAAGAGACTGGAACCAAGTCTCAAGGCGGGCCGTAATTTTTGGACTTTCGTCCAAACTCCGTACACTGGAAATGGGTCAATCCCAACCGCTAAAGACTTAATGGGCGAGGATCAACTATAACACTACAGAAAAAAAAAAACAATATTTAACAACGCGATAACAAAAACCGTTTTTGGCATATAAAATTCAACTGGAAGGATCAACCAAGTCAAAAATCCTAAGGTATGCCGAACTCATACTATAAAGTTCCAACTCAACATACACTCTGGTCTACACCTGTAAGCATAAGACAAAAATTAATCGAAAATACATCGCAATCCGCGGACATCCCAATACAGAAAAGGGGCTTAAGGGGAAATGATGACAGCACGATTTCCTCTGAGATAAGCACTGTAACGTACCATAGGAGCACAACAAGGACATTAACAGTCCTTCATCGAAAATTCACTAGCTATTATTAAAAAAATTTAAATAAATTGAAAAAAAATCCAGGACATCCTAGCGAACATTTTCACGCGGCTTTCCACAGTACCCCAAATCGGGATTTTTATAGCACGGCACAAGTTTGGCCACCTATGGAGTATATTAGGAACGTACTAGCCCAAGATGTAACTTCATAATGTATGGAACCTGACAGCATTTTTTTTCAGTAGTATTTTTCGTTTAACCCATAAGTTGGACATGGGTTCTAAAATACTGCAGGTAGCAGCCCCATCTATTGTTGCAGGATGCCCTCAAGAACACAGGTATCCGGTTATAAACTATACCCCTGTTACCTGCTCTGAAGAAAATGTCAAGCGTCAAGTACACAAAGAATACCTATAGTCCAGTATACCTAAACCCAGTCACTGGGTACTGGATAAATTTCAGAAATTTTCTGGTTTTTAGAAAATAACTTTTTTCCGGTTAATCGTAGATATAATTAGTTTCTTATCAATTTGAAATAAATAAAAATTTGCGACATCTGTTTAGATGTTTTGCTGAACCCAATATTGAAATTTATTTATAGTGATATAATTACAATCTGCCTTATTGCGCAATAAGTAATCGTGATAAATGTTCTCATTCATACCATAATTACAATTTTCATTCACTCGCTCATTCATACAGTATTTACAAACAGTTCAGAGACCTCCCAAATCAACATGGCTGTCACCTCCGACACATGCGAAAGAGGAAGTGGAGTCTTGGGAAGTCCGCCATGCTCCTACGTCAGCTGCGTCACCGGATACGAACAAGCGGAGGTCAAGAGCGCGAGAGCCACAGACGCCGACTTTAGTCTCCGAGGAGGATTATAGGGATGAGTGTCGCACTGTAATGACTGTGCTAGGGGATTAGGGTGTTTGGATAGGTTATTATGGAATTACAAGAACTTGGAAGGAATGTGTTCACGACTGTAGGGTATATTAAGATTTACTATTGTTCAGGACTTTTGATTGAAAGGATCGGATACGCTTGATGTTCGACTTTTTTCTGCTGTCCCCCACAGCTCAAATCCGTATTTCCAGATAGGCTTAAATATAACTTTGTAGATTAGTAATTTATTTTCTATTGAGAGGTGGGATGTCCTTTGAAGTAGTCTGTACAGTTGTCCAAAGCGTCAGTTTACTTCTTGTCTTTTTTGCTTCGTATGTTGGTTCCATCCAGCCTTTTGTCGAGATGGAAGCCTAAGTACCGTACTGTATCGGATACAGAAAGAGGATTGTAATGGAAAAACTAGTGGACAAGACTTGCGGCAGAGGGCAAAGTTAATATGGGTAGGTGCATTTTGCTTCATTAACTTGAACCCAATATTAAGAGAGATACTTCTAATCCATCTACCTGGCTTTTGCAAGCATACACCTGTTTTAGGCGCTTATTCCAAAATAGCTAAATAGGAGCTAACTCCCCAGTGACTGAACCACTAAAATATATATTTTTAGTTCCTTTAGCACCCCAGTGACGCAAATGGTCTATGTTAAACAATACTCACCAATTACTAATCACTGAAAAAACATTGAGTAGACAAAAAAAGAAAATAATTAAGTTAATTATTATAATAATTAAGATTGTACTTATTTAGTATGTTTGGCGAAGTTGTTAAACGTGTGACGTTCTTGTTGGCGAAGTTGGTAAACGAGTGACGTTCTTGTAGGCTAAGAGGATCAAACTGGCTTGATGAAAATCACATCTATCCTGAACTAAAGAGGTGACCCCTGATAATTCCACACCATGGACACTCTATTTAAACTAAACATAATAAACAAATGCAACGACTCCTCTAGATGGATAGTAGGATCATGAAGAAAACTGACCATCTGAACCACTGAGACTTAATTAATTTAGTAAAAACATCTTTTTTGAAATTAAAAATTTACTAAAGAAAAAATAATTTACCAAGGTACATGTTGAGAATTAAAACATTTATTCTAGTTGAAGTATGGGGTTTTTCTCACCATTTCGTCACTCTCTAAATCTTGAACAAGCTAGTTTTAATATAAGTATACATTAAAAGGAATTACTGGGTGAAATTACTTCAACTTGTTAGCGTTTTTGAGAGTTTCCCCCAATGGCTCTCTGAATTACCGTACATTTCTTTGATTAGAGGAATGATCTTGAGAGGAAATTATAATCTGCAAGGATCTGTCACATAAAAATATCTTGCTGTGCATATAATGTTAAACAGACTCGTGGAAGCCGAGGCACGGCCCATTTGTTTGGTTGCGGTTTTCTTGGGCTCATTAAATGTCACCCTTCCAATGTGCATGGTCCCTGTACTTATCTTGTACAGTATTATGTGTATCTTCAGTAAGAAAATCTCACTGATTAAGTTGAGCTTAGTTCAGATTTTGTTTAACGTAACTCAATCCCATAAAATATTCTGGACAGAGATTTGCAATATGTGACGTTCCCTTTAACCAAAGCAACAGCCTAAATGCCGGGTCACGTGATTCACCATTGGAGTACAAAAGGAATTTCACTTAATGTCTCGTTTTAAACGCGAACCAAATTTTAAATGATTAGATGAGCACAGCTCTTTCATTAGTGATCAGTAGTATAAATAAATAATATACCAGTACTTATAACTGGAATTGGCGTATCATGATTACTATATAGGACCCAAGCAGAGACAGATATGAATCAACTTTCACAATGCATATTAATCTTACCATAAAAAAAAACTCATAAAATTTTCATTTTAGTTGGTGTAATTTATACCTGCTATGTAGCTTTCACATTCAACCATTCAATTGAAAATGAATCATGTTTGCAGTACAGATGAGTAAAAATAAACCTTTTTAAAACGTTTCATTGTTGAAAATCTGCTCATCTGCACTGATTCTCCATCATGGATCTGTTTATTACACAGTTACAGTTTATGGTCTATAGATGTCGTAAAAATGATTCAATCGACCTGACATCTTTGCGGTACTGTAGCTACAACACCTAGAAATAGACTGACAAGGTGTCAGTTAAAACAGAATGCGTTCCGAACATTGTTTTATACCAATATTTTAGCTATTTATTTTTTATTTATTTGTTGAAAATTTTTAGTGCCAAGGTGGTTCAATTAATAAAATGATTTCTTTTTGTCCAAAAGTTATGATTTCTAGAAACTGACGCGTTTACCCTCGCTCAAACTCCAACATTTCTCGAAAGTTTTCTTTCACGTCCTTTGATTAATTTTTATATTATGCTTAAAAAAGTGCAATTTATTTAATAGTTAAACAGCTGGCTCCGAACAAGGTTGTAACACTCGAAAATTGAGAAAAACTCACCGTCAGTTTTGAAGTTACAACAAAAAATACCCGTTTTATTTTCATACTGGATACTACCTTGTTCGATATTTAACTTGATTTCTCAATTTCTGAGGACTATGAGGGGGAATGATAACTAATTTGGGTCACAATGGCGAAAAAACTGATCTAATGGAAAGGTAACTGGTCCAGAGGTCAACTTGTTAATTATTAAAAGCTTGTCTATGAGTTTTTTCATTCTTATTTAATTGTTTTTGTTATAGCCTTTGATCCTGCCCATTGAAATTCTAATATTCTAAAGAGTATATCATCTAATAAGAGTCACTTCTAAATCAAAATAACAACTGTATGAAAAAAAACAAAAAAAAACACACATTTCGACAAATACAGGTATAAGGATTTTTAGAATAATGTGATTAAATGATTTTTTTTTTAATATCATACACAGCCCTGAGGATGCTTGGATTAGGCGAAACGTAGGCATACCGTAAAATAAAACAAATTGGACAGTCATCAGGTGAAAAAAATTCTTTTCATACAGTTGTTACACTGAAATTCTAAAATATTTACTATCCTGTTGCAACATTTAGGACAGGGTTCTGTAGATTGTCTTTACGGTAGCATGAGTCAAAATAAACATCCCATTTTGTAAATTTCTCTATATCTCTTTAATTTTTTGATGTAATTTCATTCAGAAGAAAGGGAGGTCCAAAACCCTCCTGTAACACTTGCTAATATAATATTAATGCAGTTGTAATATAATAATATTGAGTCAAAAGAAATTCATTCTGTATTGGTGGATTAATAAGCCGAACTGACGCATACCAAGGCCAGACAAAGGAACCACTAATTATTGATCTTGACTACAAGATATGAAATATATATTGAGAAACGACGTGGGCAGGGGAACGTTACCAAGACGACTGGACGACAAACAAAGAAACGAGACAGATCGATCCTGGGCCACCTGACCTTCCGTAACTGCTGACTGTTGTCGCTCAACGCATACACAGGCGCCTGTAAATAAAGCAAGGGGCCACTTAGGCTATTCCTGCACTGACACAACAGAACCTCATCTATTCAGTATCGGAGGGGGCAGGGTGCTCATCGTAAGTACATGTGTACACACTAGCAGCTAACCCGAGGATCCCAGCCGAGATTGATCCACCGATTCACTTTAAGAAGGATTAATTTGGTAGTATATTGCATTTGAAACAGTCTTACGTTCTGTTCAGCCAACTACAGTTCAAAACAAGAAATAAAATTAAATGTATTGATTAGCCTTGAGGGCTTGGAACACGTAATCTTGTAGAGTCCACGAGTGCTCCCAACCGGACTCAGTAACTCAGGAGCTCCCCAGAGGGCGGCCTAGAGGGATCTCAGAGGGACGGCACTCTAGGTCCAGAAGCCAGGTAGAGATTTATTTTTCTTGGAACACAGACACTAGGCGGAGGATGTGAATAAAAACCATGCCTCTACCTAACACTTACAATAGAAATACTCCATAGTACATATTGCTAATGTTTTGTGTTCATGAAAATTCAAACAATATAATGTTATTGTTAGTTGGAGGTTCATTTCTTCTTACAAAACATATTCAAGCCTCTTCTAGTATTTTATCCAAAACGGGAGCAGCCCATGTCTGCCAGCAATAATAGAATAAATAACATGAATAGATCATCCTTAACCACTTATGTTTTTAAATCAGGCATATAAATTAATTAGAAATATATACTACGAAATGCTTGCCATATAGTCCATATTTAAATAATTTAATTATAATGAGGGAAAGGTGGATCTGGGGGGAAGTGCAGGAGCACTGCGGGCGTAGTAGCCCCGTTATTGGCCGAAATAAAACCCTCTCATTCGCTGCAGGCAAAAATGACCTGCTTATATAATGCAGAAATTCTAACCTTTTTCAAAGAATTTGACACTTAGTTAACACTGCAATTTCTCTGTCTGCACCATGTCATTTGTATTTAACTACCTCTGCACCTCCCTTTCCTAACCTTGTTATGTTTTAGTCTGGCGTTGTCAGACCCACACCTTCCTAGTGGGATTATCTGTCTAAAACTAGCATACCTTTGGAAAGGATCCCTTCCATATAGAAGACGGTTCCTTGGTCCCTATAAAAGTACCTTGTAGCGTCTCCCTCAGCGATTCAGTCTGCCACTTTACGGTTCACACTCGCCTTTGGGACCCGGACGTTTTTTCCCCTACCCTCAGATATGTTATTACTCATTGAAGTGTACGGAGCTACAGTAGTGGTAAAAAGTTTCCGGACAGGTCATATATTGAGTTAAATAAGAAGATAATTATTTTCCAGATAAACAATTTCTTTATTGTGATAAAATTACAATCTGCCTTTATTGGGCAATAATTAATTGTGATAAATGTTCTCATTCATATCATATTTACAATTCTTCATTTATACAATATTTACAAACAACCCAGAGACTTCCCAAATCCACATGGTTGTCATCTCCCTTGCGTGCGAAAGAGGAAGCGGTATCTTGGGAAGTCCCCCACGCACCTCCGTCAGCCGCGTTACTGGATACGAGCCAGTGGAGCCTGGCCAAGAGCGCAAGAGCCACACACTCAGGACATGATTGGAGGAACTAGCCATTGCCAGATGTCCCACTGTCACGTATTTATAGCAGGTCACGAGGCCACTGCCACTTTTGTCTCCGAGGAGGATTACAGGGATGAGAGGCGCGGTGTAATGACCGAACTAGGGGATTAGGGTGGTTGGATAGGCTACTATGGAATTTTATGAACTTGGAAGGGAAGAGTTCTAGAATGTAGGGTAGGAAGAGGATTGGAATTTAAAAAAAAATAGTGGACAGGACTTGCAGCAGAGGGTAAAGGTAATAATAGGGAACATTTTGCTTCATTTACTTTGATTCACCATTGGTTGCACCAATACTCGATATCATCAAGGTGTCTTTGAAGGTTATGATATGCTATATCGGAGTGTGGGTGGGATGACAGGACTTCAGTGTCATCTGTAAATGTGGTCAGGAAGGTTTAGGGGACATCAGCGGTGTATAAGTTACAGAGGAAGGGGCCCGAAACACTGCCCTGTGGAACTCCTGATTTTATGGGATACTAGTCCTGTAAGGGTCTGTGGTAAATATATTTTAAGCTTATAAAGCAAACCTCCGTTCCAAACCCTGTCAAAAGCTTGATATATGTCCAGAAAGGCAGCGGTGCAAAACTGTTGGTTTCTATGGCTGAGTATATATGATCAACAACGTGAAGACCTTGTTGAGCAGTGGAATGTCGTTGACGGAAACCAAACTGGTAAGTAGGAAAAAGGTTTTTGGATTCAACTATTGGAAGTAGACGTTTTAATAGGAGTTTTTCAAATATTTTTGAGAGGATAGGGAGTAGGCTAATTGGACGGTAAGATGAGCAGTCAGTGGGCGGTTTACGGGTTATGGCGAATAGGACAATAATAGAATGTTTCCACAGGAGAGGAAAGTGCGTCGTTCGGATAATGCAAACGTAAATGTAGGTTAAGAAGTTATGGCTTTTGGAGGAAATTGTTGGAGAATGTGAGGAGTAAGGAGATCATATCCAGGGGTTTTTCGTTAAGGTATTTGACCTCAGAGGGGTTAATGGCGTTTGGTGGAAGTGAGAAACGGATTGGCGAAGTGAGGAAATATTCAACAGTGGCGGAATGAGTATGGTTTTGATAAGAAAGATGAGGTGTGAAAGTATGGAAAAGATGCAGAGCGAATTCCTCCGACCTATCCCCATCCGAAGCCGCCCAGGACCCATCATCACGACGGAGTGGGTGTGAAACAGGATGATATTTTAGGATTTTTTTTAGATACATTCCACAGAGAGTTATCCCTGGTAGACAAAGTGGAGAGGTGGAAGTGAAAAGAATCGGAGCGGAAGGATGCCAATTGCCGCTTTGTCAATCTGCAGTACTGATTGTACGAGCGACGATAAGCAGGATGTCGGGTTCTTTGCCACACTGTTCTGGAACTTGGATTAGATCTTTGAGATGCTGAGGTAAAGGGTTTTGATTGTGAATTTTTTGATGGCGGTGGGGCGACGATGCCTCCCAAGCCGACCTCTGGATTAGAGTAGTGAAAGAAAGCACTGCATCGTCTAGGTCTTGGGGTGTTTTTAGGGACACTTTGAGATGTACGGAATTTGTAAGAAGCCGGCGGAAATGGTCCTAATCAACTGGGTCCTAAATAAATCCACGTGGGTTTTTTGATTGATTGTTGATCATTTGCTGGAAAGCGGAGCTGTCATACATTTTCAAGAATACATTGACAAGTGCTGCGTCAACGGTAGTACTTCCTTTCTGTCCATACCTATATATTAAGCAAACGAATTGTTCAAATCCAAAATCGTCCTCTTCGGGTATGTTTCTCGGGCCTAATCTTGCAAAACCATCTGCAATGTGTTTATGAAACATAATGGTCGGATTTTTCCGCGGCGCGCAAAGGCTAGTGTTATGTCTAATCCTGTCAAAAAATAAAAGCCGGCAAAGAAAGAGCAACGTTTCTAATTTCTGGTGAAATAGCATTGACGCTTATCAACCTTTTTCCTCTCCCGATATATAGCCAAACTGGATAGCGTTCAGCAAGATAACCAATTCTGGGGATATTTCCTAAAAATATAACCAGTACGACTGTGTCTCCTGTTCGGATGACCACTTCCCTTTCAGTTGTACGCGTAGATTCATTTTTTGAATACTCTGCGTAATGTTAATACAAGTGGGCGTCTACTTCTCCATGGCTACAGTCCAATCCCGCTTGCTCATTGTACACTCCTATCTCGCAGCAGTAGCAGATGTCTTTAAAGGCGACGATTAGTCGGACATTGTCAGTACAATACATTTTGGTAGTCCCAAGATTAATATAAGCCATTTCACAATCTTGCCGCTTATGACGAAAGTTTTCAGCCAAATATTAAAAATTTTCAGTCTTGAAGGGGTAAATATCCAAAAATATTTGACCGGAGAGGTATCACCTGAACCATCTATTAGTAGAACATTTTCACGTGTAAATTTCTTGAGCTGTTTAAAACGTAATTTTCAAATTTAAATTTGTCTGGTTGGCCCAACCCACAAAGATATTTTGTCAGTTTGTAGGGGAGACTCTTCTGGGAAGTCTCAAGATTGATATGAACTATTTCAAAGCTTGCCGTTTATGAGGTAATTTTGGTAAATTTTGAGAAACTTTACAAGCAAAGGTATTCTGAGTAACTGCCAGACAAAATTTTCTTCAAAACTAAATGATAAGATATTACATATCCGCTAGTCAAACCTTCTCCTCCTTATGAGGTAATTAAAAAATTGCCAGCTCACAGACTATAGTAACACAACAAAACCACTTATCACGACTACACGAATGGTCCAAACGCTACGATGACAGGCTGAACTAGAGTAGCGACTTATTAATTTTAATTAACTCCCATTAATACCATGTTTCATATAGAATGGCATCACCGGATGTTTTTTCCCTCATGTCGTTCATGCCTATTATGATTATTTATTGTGATATCCGGTTGTATTATCTTGGTATTCTGTATATATAATAGTAAATAAACAAATATGACAAAAAAGGGATAAGTGCAATGGTATTATCATCAGTAGCCCAAAGGATGTCTGAATAGATAAAACATCGACATTAATACAATTCTCATAAAGAATGAAATAGAGAGATACATTTCTCCTGCATTATATACATGTACTATTTTTATGTCATATATTATAATATGAAGTGCTGAATCGCAGAAGATGAAGGACACACCCATATGGTAAGTCATAAACCATGTTTCTACGCTCTCACTAATCTAAGCCAATCTTCCTACAAAAACATCCAATAAAATATTTCTATCAACTTTAGAAAGCCAAGAAAAAAAACTCGTCAAAGAGTATTGACATTCTCCAACATAATGAATTCAGTGCTGCTTCTATATTTAATGACGTAGGTTACAATTAAGACATGGTAACAGATTTTGTTTTTGTTGAGGGTAGGTCGTGATTGAGCTATGCGTTACCATAACTGTAGGGGAAGTGGCGATATTTTTCTGAACCGCAAACCTTCTTACCTTGTAAGGGCTGATTCGTCCTTCCTTTTCTTTGTTAGGTCAGCCACCGCTATTATGGTCAAGTTAAAAGGAACGAGGAAATCAGTAAAAAATGAATTCAATCTTAGCGACTTTTATTGGTGCACACTTAAGACAATTTTGTACAAAATCAATAAATGAAATTAACATGTTAATTGAGTACGCTTAACTTAAAAAAATATTAACTAGCATCATTATCCAAATGGGGGGTGGAGCATTAATTATCAATTATTTTTGTCCACTAGAAAAAAAATTGTGTGGTTTTAACCAACAATAATGAGGTCTGGGTGCCGTGGTCGTCATAACTGAGATCGAATATTGAAGGTCTGGACCCTGGGCCGCCTGGGTCGTGGCATCTATGCTGTAGATGAATTCAGAAGAAAGTCGATATGTCTTTGACGATAGCACCCGGAAAAACCGCCGTTGGCAACACTAGCCGTTCACTCACCAGTCGGAATCGATCTAAGCGATAAGGTAACAATGCGCTTGTACTATTTATTCCTTCCACGTAAACAAACTCGTCCTCCCGCTATAATTTATTTAACAGGACGATGATAATAATTATAGTAATATTTTAAATTGTTTAAAAGATATCATTAGGGACTGAACATGTAACAATGTTAAAATATATAATCACAGAACAGAAAATCAAACCTTATAAATCTCTTCTAAAAAATGATTGCAACTAACATTTACGCCATTTCAAGCTTCACAAATACTTTCATAAATCACTAAGTAACATTTACTAATGATTCCTCATGCAGTATTCAGAATGTTTCAGAGAGTATATAGTGCAATACTGTTAAAGTATATTATTTACTAATGTAAGGTTTTATTGTAAATTGAGATGAATCTCAGGTTATAGAATTATACAAATACAAAGCATTATTAATTATTTCTACTATTATTGAATAAATTGCATTAAACATACCATAATCAAAAAAAATAATAAATAACATAATCAAATCAAATTAAATCTTTTTTAATTTTCTTACTTAAAAAAAAAAATTCTTTCTTGCTCCAACAACAACAATAGCTTGTATTATTGTATGTATTATTACGGAATAACCAAAGAAGTGTTGTTTATTTAAGTCCGAAGTTTTTTAAATAACGTCGATATAAATTAATTCTGCTTTTGGAGATTAAATGGGTTTGAAAAAAATGGACCACTTCCAAGAGGGTTACCAGACGAGAAGAAGGCATATTATGCCGATCGCCCACAGTGGATTTTGAAATGTCTACATGTTGAGAAACCAGAACCCTCCCCCACATGTGGCTTGTTGAGGTCACAAGGACAGTGAAACAAATCAAATATACATGCCCTGTGTTTGGCTACATCCGGACAGAAAAAGAAAAACCACTACGGTCGGAAGAATTACAAGGGAACCCTAAACTGTCCAAAAGTCATCGAGTTGGTGAAGAAAGTCAAGTTTTATCGAGTTCAGCTCAAATTGTACCGATCGCCAAAAACCCGAATGTGTAGAAAAGACAAAAAAGATCAATGGAATGAAATTACTTAACACTGTACCACTAAGGAACATAGTTCCAAAATAAATTCTATCTAGGTAAATACTAGTCATGGCAACATGTGTTAAATATTTCAAGAAGCGAATTGATAATTATAATTTTATACTTAATTTTTATAGTCAATTATTCAATGACAACTAGCTCTAAAGCATTCGACTGTGTCTACCAGATACATCTGCTTAAATTTGCTCTTAATTGGTCATGACCTGAAACATTTAACTGCAGTTTCCGTTTACTCTTGTAATATACCATAGTTGTGAAATAAGATAATAAATACTATTAATAGAAAAATAAAGTTGAAATAACACTTTAATTAATGTATTATATTATCACTGTATTTTATTATTGTAAAAACAGACAATTGTTAGCGACCTCTTACGTAATGGGAGTGTGCTCTAGGTCTTCACTGCTACTGGGGTTCTATTAAATTACGCCTTACTTGGCAGTTATTTGTATGTGTATGGGGTGCATAAAATGGTTTTTCTATAACCCAATTACGTTCCCAATTATGTACGACTGGATTAAGAAGAAACTGTAGTCATTATATTTCTGGTATGTATTCAGAGTTTAAATGTCGATGAATGTTTAGTGTTTGATGCATATAATGAATGCTGTAAACAGGAAACGAGTACGTGTAAAAAATACTCGTAAACTAGTTGGAAGGATACTCGCTCAGGTGTTTTGCAGAGGATAATTGAGACCATCTAAAAAAGGTATTAGAATATTGTCTAGGTAACATGTAGTTAGTTGTAAAGATCACGTGGCGGGACATCAAAAGGTTTCTAATCCCAGCTCTGTCAATTTTTTTTTCTTTCTTTAATTATTGAAGAAGATCCTTTAACAAATATTTAAAGACTCTTGTTGAAAGGAAAGGAGCCAGTATACTAAGTGTATCTGATTTACCATACAAGGCCAAGAGGTTTCGCAGATTTGAATAACAAAAACTTTTTCTTTTTCCAGACAACAGTCCTTTTGAATTTGATAGAACCCCTGGCTTTTTCATGCTGTAAAAGTTATAACTTCGATACACAATATTGGATTGATTTTTTTTTTATGACAATATCTATCACCAAGTTAGAATTAGGGATGGTAAAAAAACCCATTAAACTTAGGATTCAAAAGTCACTGACCGGAGCAACCAACTTATTTTCCACACGATATGAGATCATTGCCATCAGCAATCGATTTACATTTTCAGAGGAATGTTAATATCATTCAAAACATTTTCAGTATCCTACTTCTAAACTCTGATCGCAAACCGGTTTTTTTCTTAATAAACAAAAATCCACTCATTAAAGTAAAACCAAAAGCATATACTTACCAGAAAACAAATTGCAGGTTTTTCAGAACTAGCATATCCAATAACGTAGATTTAAACCCTAACATTAAAACTGTGATGAGTATAATATAGGTACTGTAGTATCAAACATCTCAATATGATTAAAATGACTAGCAAGATCTCTACTCTATTCCGCGGGCCAGCCGTAAAATCAAAAGGAAAGAATTTCCTAACGCTATTACATTTATAATAAAAATGAAAATCTTTGTAAAACATAAAATAAAATTTCTAATAAAGCTACAACCTTTAAGCGCAAATTAAACTCATTACTTCAGACTAAGTTAAATTAAAAGGAGGAATAATATTATTTTAAATTATATAAATAAGCTCCACACTAGGATGATTATAGAGGTCATTAAATACAAAAAAAAAAACCTTAGACACTATTGTTTCCAGTTAAGTTCGATAGTAAATTTGAATATTTTGATAAAATAAAGCCTCACTGCTCGCTAAAGACTAAAAATATCCATCGAAACCTCATTACTAAAAATTATCCAAAGAGTAAACAATGTCTAAAAATAATAACAAATTCACCATAATCAGACTACATGATACCAATAATATAATAAAATAAAACACAGAGATTTCTTGAAAATAGTAAGTGTGGCAATAATGATTTACAAGAACGTTTTGTACATAATATTTCAACTTGCAAGAAAAACACAAAGACAGAAATTTTACTTTAAGGACAAAATCAGTCTTTTAGGTGAAGGTTTTTATTTTTTTGTTTCTGTTTTCATACATATAAACAAGTGGATATTTACATAGCAGTTTCAGGTATTGTAATATGGTTTTAGTTTAGAGGCGCTCTGGCAATATGAATTTTATATGGATTGATTCCACTGTACATAAATAACATAAAACTAAATAATGAATTCTAATATAAAAAAAAAATAAAAAGAATAGATGAATACTAGCATGAAAGGAGTCTCATGAAAATGGAAATAATACTGATAATTCCATCATGATATAAATTATCTGGCTTCAAACCACACCCGAACTAATAACAGATGTCATTGACAAAAGTAGGTCACTAATTCTCGAATCTTCATATCAAAAGATGGTTTAAATGAAATGAGAAACTACACATTTTTTCAAGAAATGTTTAAAAACATTTAACTAAAAACAGTTAAACATTGTGGAAATTCCTCTGTCGTTAACATAAATATACAAATCGTTTGTTTTTCCTTCAGTATTATGCGAATGTTAGTAATATTGGAATGAATTTTAAAAGCGGAACGGCCGTAATGCTGTCTATAAATTCTAACGACGTAAGCAAAAAATACAATGACTCTGCTATTCAATACTTTGCCTGCCCCTTGAGAGAGAAATGTTAATTTTTCACTAATTGCTTAATTAGTGTCAATGTTATTTTAAGGGAACGCTACTGTCATTTATTTTTATACATACACTTATGTATATATATATATATATGTATTGGATCATATGCTAAATAAATTATTGCACCTAAGACAGAAGGGAACCACCTTTTGGAGGCTTCAAAGGATTAACAAAACAGTTAGAGTTTTATTTATATTTTGTGGATTTTATTTAGTGGTGAGAGTAATTGCATGAAAATGGTTGGGGGTAATTAGCAGTATGTGAAGTGAACCTCGAGCAGAAATGAAGGAGAAATTGGAAAAGTATCCATATTGTTTAGATATATTAACCTCGTTCCATAGTAACCTATCCGACCACCCTACTTCTCTAGCACAGTCATTGCACTGGAACACTCATTCCTATAACCTCCTCGGAGACTAACACGGCAGTGGCCTTGTGACGAGCTGTAAATGCGTAATAGTGGGAGTTCAGGTAATGGCCAGTTTCTCCAAACATGTCCTGAGCGTATGTGGCTCTCGCACTCTTTGTCAGCCTCTACTGGCTCGTATCGGTGACGCGTCTGACGGAGGAGCGTGGGGGACTTCCCAAGACTCCGCTTCTTCTTTCGCATGCGAGGGAGGTGACAACCATGTGGATTTTTGGAAGTCTCTGGGCTGTTTGTAAAGTCTGTATGAATGAGCGAGTGAATGAAGAATTGTAAATATATTATGAATGAGAACATTTATCACTATTACTTATAGCCCAATTAGGCAGATTGCAATTTTATCACAATAAAGAAGTTTCTATACATAGAATCCTAGTGCTTTCTTCACAAGTTATTTGGGGCTATTCTTCCATTACCCTGGTGACCAAGTTCCCTAATACATTACTCTACTGATTCTAAATTGACAACCATACGTTAGAAGAAATAAAACAGTAGTTGAAAGAACTTTTCTGAGGTGAAGCCTTGAGAGGACTCCACAGAATAGAGGGAGAGACTCCAAGATTTTTTTTTCTAATATAATATAAAACCTATATTATATACTTTCATATAATATATTTACTATTTATATTATAATGAAATATTGATTATGACTAGTGTGGGAGGTGGACTCGAATACTTCAACATGTAGGCCACAAATTAGAGGGTACATCTATCTAGGGGGCTTCAGACAAGGATATGGAGAACATTAAGACCATAAGTCCAACTAAACAAATAGTTAACATAACAAATAGTACATGAGAGAGATAAATGGGGGAGGTTATCGAACAGCAAGGTTCAAATCGATGAGGACAAACTATATAGTGGTAAGGTTGGGATGGTCAATAGTCAGGCATATGCCGCAACCTGTACTTATATAATTTCTTAACCTAGTACTATCCCCTGTTTAGTATCACGGCTCCCAAGTGGCTATGTTCGTATTTCAACAGATCTCCACGAGGCCAGACTCACTGGAGAAAAATAAC
This sequence comes from Acanthosoma haemorrhoidale, assembly GCA_930367205.1. NCBI lineage: Eukaryota > Metazoa > Arthropoda > Insecta > Hemiptera > Acanthosomatidae > Acanthosoma > Acanthosoma haemorrhoidale. Next base: position 93,650,941 of record OV884011.1, read on the forward strand.
CTAGTATTTGAATAAATAAGCCGGGGATCCGATCAAGAAGATCCAAATAAATGTTGCGTTGATAATCCAACAGACCTCGGCATAGCAATCAAATAGACGGGATGTATATGTTATATATAAACAGTTACCACCCACTCTACGCTCCTAAAATAATAAGAAAATTGAAACGACATCACACATTTATAAATATCAAGTAAAAAAAAAAAAAAAAAACAGGCAACCAGAAGATAAAAGGGTATCTCATTTGCTTGGAGTGGCATAAATATCCCATGGACTGCCTTAGCCCTTTTGTTGTAGTTCCGAAATAAGACCAAAGCTCTTCAACATTCAACGGCAGAAGGTCGAACCGAAAGCATTACAGGATGTGTGATCCAAAATACTCACCTGCCAGCCATATACAGCTCATCGCTGATTCTAAACAATAATCGAACGCTAGGCCGAATGTGACAGCGACATCAGCTCACAAGTGAAACTGATGATTGGCCAGAGAGTATTGAGTCAACAGACGTTTCGACATGACGATTGAGGTTTTGATTACTAAGCAATGGTCGGACCCTTTGTATTCCTAGCTCGCCGTCGTGGTGTCTCTTTACTTCAGCTGTGCCTGTGTGGTCACCTCAGGGTCGAGTGGGCTCCATAAATTATTGGAGGAGGGGCATCCATTAATCGAAATATATTCAGAAGATGAAGAAACCTGGCCGTAACTAAGAACCTTAAATGTAGGCGAGTAACATATCTACTAGGTTAATGTACCTTGAAAAAAGTATGACCCCATGTGGATGTAAATTTTAATCATTATTAAAACAACAACGTAGTCATTTTGTAATTTTTATTTAATATAGACCATATCCGTTTCAATGGCAAGATCCGTTTAGATAATAAATTGTGGCGTTGCTGATGTTCTTTACTGATGATTCCGTCTGTCCAGAAAGTCGGTTTTCACATTTTACCACAGAAAATCTAAAAATACCATCAAAATGTAGTATTTTTTGGTGGAATCTTAATGATTGCTTACGAATATCATCATAGTCTTCTCATTATGAAATGCGGTAACAAACATTACATTGACCTTGAGATTTATATTTTTTTTATAAAGAACTTTTATACCATGTAAATGTTATTAAATAATAATTTAATTGATCATTCGATAAGAATGCAAAAAATAATTTGTATATAAATATGTAAAATTACATTTTTTGGAACGAAACATTTTCTTTTTCATATTACTATGCCCAACTTAATTGAAAAAATAAATAGACCTTGACCGATATTGTGCAATGTGCTCTTAACGGTAGTAAGAAGTTCATGGACTCGAATCATAATTATCATAATGGTGCTTACAAGTGCCAACTACAAATCGGAGGAGATGATCTTTTAACCATTTTCATGTATATTTCTTTCAAATTTAGGTATGTTTTGAGCTCTTATTGCTTGGCGTTAGCCTTGCGCAACTCTAGTGTCTAACTTGTTGACTCAGTTTTTTTCCCGGAACATCGGCGTTATTTTATCAAAACGAAGGCTCTCTAGAGATACGGTCACTAGACACTCTCAAGTTCGAAACGAAAGGCGCTTAGTCATTTGAATTCAAAATATTGTTAACAGCTTTTAAAGTTTTGGTCATTATGGTTTAAAATCGGCAACCATATGAAACACTCTTGGCATTGTTGAACTCGCAGCTGGATTACGTCTATTTCAGGTCCCGTAAGAATTTCATAATTCATTTTAAAAGTTTAGAATTTGCTGGCTGATAGCGGAATAAATAAATTTTATAAAAAATGAATAACAAATATCGTCTATTATATGAATTTATTCATTAAACGAAGAGTTGATAAAGCAAACGTCTCTCAAAATATCCGATTCGTTTTTTTTTTTGTTTTTTTCCCATTCATGAACACAAACAACAGTTTTACTATTTAGTAGCAAGTAGATGTAATCGTCCAATTACATGAGAACGGCAGCTATTTGTGCTAACATCAATAAACGAAGACAATTGCCTCCTTATCAAACTGTTTTTATTGATTAACAGCGACATTTCAGAATAACTCTTCATTTGTCAAATGCATTAAAGAGATAAAATACTGTATATTGGATCTGACGGCTGGATTGGAATATAATAATCAATAATACTATCTCGTTTATCCAATAATAGTGATGGAATGAGAGAGTAAGTCAGAAAATATAGAAGAGTAATTATACTTCAAATTACATGTCTTTAAGCCCTCTCTTTGTAACATGATTCATTGTTTTACTTGAAAACTTATTGTATTAATCATTTGGAAAATATGATCTGTCTTGTGAGCCTAAACTGCGAAAACAAAATCACCATGGGTACGATTCATTTGATCTTATCTTCCTTCTTAACTAGACAACTACGTTTGGAATTGGCTTTTTAGATGGAAAAAGGGGATTCTAGCGTGCCAAGCTTCGTCAAACAGTGAATGTAAGGTTCAGATCCCGAATTGACAAAAAAAAAATAGCTATATCAGCATTATTCCACCGAAAATATTCTTTTGATCTACGCGGGTGGAATTATAGGGTTACAACTGAAAGGCTGAACTTGCGCCTAGTGTCTTATGTAAGTAGTCCAATTTTCATAATTAACCTAATGGGTACACTAATCATAAGGAATTTTATATACTTTATGTTTATCCTACATCAATGGTAACATATTCTCAAATATAGTTAATCACAGAAAAATATTAAAGATAATGATTTTCAAATAGAAGAACTCTCAAAGAGAATAGTTAAAATGCTTACTCAAATAATTAAGTTGAGTATAATTTTTTAAAACGATGTGATCATTCCAACAAATTCAAAGTAAGAATAAAAATTAAGCAGCTATCTTAATTATTTAATGTACCTTTCGAAGAATCATTGAGTGCAAATCAAAAGAACACAGGTCCAAAGAAGCAAACAAAAATAGAGACATGATTGAAAGAGCTATGGAATAGAACTATTTTTTTACTTTATGCTAAGAAGAAAAATTCACCCAGAAGGATCCAAAACAAAACAGGATACAGCAAAGACCGTTCTCACATCGCTAATGGAGACTGTTTCAAGTAATTTTAGTGGATGTATACATTGTTTTTATCATCCCCATGGCACATCAACAAGGCACAGTAGAATTGCGTAACTATGCGGACCTCGTACCTGCAACCTCACTTAGGTTGAGGATGGAGTCTTGCTCCAGCATGACAGCTGAGCTTAGAGGGTCATGTCATTCCGTAGGAAACACTTAGTCCACTCCAAACATAGTTTTGGATATTACATTACTTAAGTTTGAAAAATACAAGGCAATATCAATAATGTTGTCTACCTATTTTCTTAACGTTTGTTTAATGTTTGATTTCTCTCATTACTGATAGCATAGCAACCTCGCTTTTTTTAGCAAAATAAAAAAACATATATAAGTGTTGGCAGCGAGTTCTGATGTTTTCTTGGGCCCCTTTAATACACTTTAAAGTTTTAAGAGATTACTTCGAATAGATAAAGATACAATGTTTTCTTTGGAATGTATGCCAATACAATACAGATACAATTAGACTGGATATTGGTCACATAAAATGAGCGGACTTGCGTGTCATTTTTTCAATCATTTCTAAAAAAAAAACCACCACCAATGCAACATATGCAATTAACTTACTCAATAAATACAAATTAGCGACCACAATTTCTTGTCAGCTAAAATAATCTCAGCTTTGTTCTGAATTGACGGTAATAGTCGCTTCATAGCTACAATTTTACGGCACGGTGTTAATGAAGGTAGCCTCACTCAATATTATAAACGAAGGAAATAGAAAAACAGAATAAGGAAAAAGTTGTTAAATAAATAATTTAGTAAACTAAGTAGTAAGATGCATATCAAATTTTTCGACTCCCTGCAATACTTGACAAACCCGGTGTTTAACACGATAACCCCCGCTCCGTTCCCCCATCGATGGCAGGACGCTGTCGCGCCTGGAACGCTTTAGTCTTAGGTTCTAGGTTCAGGTTTTAGTTTGTAAGTTTTTCTCCCACATTTTCAAACTGAAGGTGAGCCCCATCACCTAGCGTTATATTCATTTCATTTTTAACCACAACCTGTATTGTTGAGTAACCCAACCTCCTTCAAATGCATCAGCGCATAGCAGAATGAGGAGAAAATTGTCAATTATTTTGTTCATACTCTTAAAATTTTACACATTGAATTAAAATTTAAAGGGGTTTAGAAAAAAAACAAAAAAGAACTTTCAATACCTCCTTCGAATGCATCAGCGCATCGCAGAAAGAGGAGAAATTGTAAATAGAAATTGAAATTTGTAAAATTGTTAAAATGTTAATAATTCAGGGGTTAGGGGGAAAAAAAACAAAAAAACTTTCAATACTATTTATCGAGATGAAATGTATATGTCACCAGATCAACCTTATTTTCTTGGGGAATCCCAGCATGAATGAAATGTGGCCAAGCAAGGCTGATGATCTCAAACTCATGTTATGAATAAGTAATTTCGAAATAGGATAAGCAATAATACTTCGAGTTATAACTTAATTCTCCACATTATGTGACCTATCAAATCTTCCTATTACCTTCAGAAGAAATATTTTAATTGTTCTTTGAACGGACATTGGCCAGCTATCGTCAGTTTGAAGATAAACTTCCGAGGAAATGACAAATACGGATGCGAACTGACAAGAGAATCGCCCGGGGGAAAACGACTAATAATTAGTTACTATTTGATAAGTTTGAACCGTTTCGATTAATGAACGTTAAAACGAGACAAAGTAGAATTTATTATAACGGGCAATGGTTTCTTTAAAGTGATAACAGCGTCGTTCAGAACAAAGCAATCAGCTGCGCTGTTAGGTTAGTGTAACACCCTTCCTTTTATGGTAAGCGTTATTAGTAGCACAAGTGAAAAGCAATTTTTATAAGTGTAATCAGACATTGCTGACAATCATGAAGAAACTCGTATCCATCCATGAGACGAAAATGTCAGCTAGCGGCAGCTTACCAGAAAAAAATAAAGGGTCGGACGAGGCCCTTGGTTATCCTAAATAACACTAAGTCAGAAGTGAAACACTAACCATGAAAAATCGAGTTCAACATCTGGAATTTCATACAGAGAGGGGTTGAATCAACAGAACAAGTGCAAACAATTAAAAAATATCAAGGAGACATTCAGATTTTAGGCACTATTATTAAACATCAAAAGACCCTTCTCCTTTCCTAATCCCAGAAACCTTAACCAGCCGCGCATAGATAATTTCAAGTCTTAGAAACTTTTCCAAGGTTGCTAGGAACCATATTGTAGGAATTACCCTTAAGTAAGGTGTAGTGGCATCTCAAACCTGCACTATTTTTTCAATCAGTGGAACAACTTTGCTTAACAGTACTTGAAACACTGCTGCATCAATTATTTTTCGTACATCATGAGGTAATTACTGCAATCCGTGAGTTGTTTTGCAGCTCCTTTAAATGACAATCAAATCAGATGACGAAAGCTTCTATAAAGATATCTTCCTTTCCTCCAACGTTCACATTCCCTGTTCCTCCTCAGTCCTCCGGGTAAAATATAAGCTGCTATCAGGCAACAAACCACTGATTTCCTTTTTCTATCATACAATGCCATGTAGTTCCACTTCAGACGAAGAATTCGTACAAAAAACTGAGTAAAACCTTTACCTGCCCCACACACTATTAGTTAAGTTTGTCGGACAGTTTTTTACGAAGTTTTTCAGAACAGCTAAAACTAAAACTGAAAGTGTTACTGTGGATGCTTAAAACATTTTCCACTCATTCAATTTCACCAGAATGGAAGAAATGGCACAATCCAGCCCCACGACGAGGCAGAGAGAGGATGAGTTTGATTAGGACCCTCAGCCACGTGAAGGGAATTGATTGGTTATTAAATTTAAGAAAATAAGCGGAGTCAATTTATGTATCTGGAGTAAAATAATATATTTTAGCATATTAAGTTCACAGTTTATTATACATTATATTATATATATTAAGTACACTGCATATCAGTTCGATTGAGCAAATGAAGGTGGTTCTGATGATGTTTGTGTTTATTTATTTTGTAGTTCTATGATATTTTTACCAGTACAAAATTTCATGATGTTTTTAGAGTATCCAATCAAACAACCAATGCAACTTAAACCTGGAATAAGAAATGGCAAGCATCTACAAAATCAAGATAAGTTCAATAAACTAATTGCTGGGTACGATGAAAATTAAATAATTGCGGACCGACAAATAGGTACTTGAAACGATTTGGACAGATCGACGATGACAAATGCTCATGCGACAAACCAACTATGCACATTTGTAACATGTTTTGAACAACGACCCTTTGTTCAAAAATGAGCGAAACTTATAGTAGCTACATTAGGTCAATAAAACATAATTTTTGACAAATATCGGAGAGAATTTTTCAGATTGGAAGATAACGTTTACTTGAGCCAACTGCCATCACGTGGCATCTCCTACATTAACTGAATACTGTGAATTAACCTTAAAAACACTGAAAAAAAGTAACTGACGCGACTAACAAGAAGAAGACAAGTATGGATAACCTTATTTGTTAGCCTTTATATTTGGGATCGTTAATATATCTTATTTTTTTTTAAATGTAAGGCCTCATAGTGCAAACCTCATATGCACCCATGTATTTACTACGAGCTCTTAATCGATGAAGTAGGCAGAGCATTAGCTTTTAATAGACTGAGTGGAATGCCTCCAGGAAAATTCGTATTTTCAATGTGATTATATTTTCATTACCGGGCAATATCCCATTTTTACAGTAAACACAGTTCTTTTTTGGAGCAGTGTGTAACTATACAAAACAAAATATATATAGATATGATATACAAATAAACGCGAACATATAAATGGCACTGATTATACACAGACATTGAGGAAGCATGCGAGCGGTTGGGTAAGGTCGTGGCTGAAGAGCTGCATCAACAGGTAGCCGGAGACCGTAGAGTGGGCGCCCCACCCAGTAGGCCCGCTAAACCACAACCCCCGAGATACGAACACACACACTTCCTCAATAGTATACAGTACATTAACTCACCTAGACTGGAGGATTGGCGGTGCCCCAACAGACTCACAACATAGAACTGGTGGGCAGAACCCCTCCCCCTAGTGCTGGCTCCTGCCAGGGGGCGCAGCACGGTCCACAGCCTATCGACCTGCCCCTGCCCTCTCCAGCTGGAGTCGCTCCAGCAGTAAGGTGTAGTGTAGTCCTCTCCAATGTATAATAAACACCTATTTATAAATATTCCTGGGCAATATTAATTTTTCCAATGAAACAAATTCCATAAAGATGTTCCTACATAATAATCCATTATTGAAAATTATGTACTTGTACACGCAGGTTAACGTTTCTGTGAGCATCTGCTTCGATCGATAAAAAAAATGTTAAATTTCCATAATACTTATTTGTGGACAAATTTTCGACAAAAAATGAAGGTCTGCAACTGGTACTTTCTAAAGGTTTACAGGGACATCCTGGGGCTTGAATAGTGTCTGGAATCTAGTGTCAAAAAAAGGAATCAAGATGGTTAAGTCATATTACAAAGACGCATGAAGATAGATAACCTAAAAAGGTATGTCATACCAAGACAACTAAGAAGTGAACAAGAGGTGGGCCTAAGGTGTCCTGGACTTAGCATGTCTAGGATTAGGAAAACCTAAGAGAAGGAGCTGAGGGTCAAAGAAGCAGTGCGAGGGGATTGAGGGAGCTCTAGCTTTAAATTGGAATCTTCGCGGCTAAGGGGACTATGTAGGAAGAAAATTTACCACAAACTAATGCTCTAAAATTGAATCGACTACTCTTTGAATGCAATGTCCTGTAAGACTTCACCTCAAAACGATTCTTTTAAAATATATGCTTGTAAAACCTCAAAAATTCCACGATTTCCCACCTTTGAAAATAATCAACATATAAAAAAAACATTTGTCACGTTTATAACTTATAAAGTGACTCCACAAACTCATTTAAATTTTACCCGTAAAGTTAATGGCGTTTTTTGGGGGGTGAAAACTAGCAGCCACACGTTAGGCTTATTCTCAGCCTCAGCTTTCTACTCATAAGTTTTAGTGCTTTAAATTTTATGAAATGATTTTCTTTTTTAGCTAGGTGTCGAGATTTTCAAGAAAAAAAAAATTTAGGTTTACCAGAAAAGCTTTCAAACGGCAATGATTAATAAAAAATATAGCAGTAATTATGTGACAAATGCCAGAGAAGTTTTGTATGAGTATCAGGGAAACGCATAGATGTAACTAGTTATAGTCACCGCACAACACATACGATGGGTGGAAAACGCAATAAAGAGAATTTCCTTTCAACAGTCCAGTCCAGAACTGCAAACACTACTACAAATAGAGGATCTGAAACCTTCCAGAAAAGAAATAGTACATATTGTAAATGACCCTATTAGGTAATAATCATTGAAGGTTTAACAAAATAAACTATACCTCGTTCATTAACTGTTGAGTATAAAATACTGTCATGGAATAACGATCGGAGACAATCATAAAAATAACCCACCTTATGTTAAATTATCTCCAAGTACCTGGTTTCTATAAGAGGCATAAAATAATATAACACTTTTAAATATATGTTATACCGAACCAAAAAAAAAAGTTGTTCAATTGGAAAGTAGAATTACAGTAAAATGATCTTTCTTTACACTAATAATATAAAACTAATCACGATGAATAACAATAGTAACTACCTATTGTATATTGGAGAGAGGTAGACATATAGAGGGAGACAGCAGACAGCGTCAGCGACGGGACGTGAAGTCCTCGAGATGGCTGTGACTGACCTTTGGTTAAGTCGGTCACACTAAATCTGGCAAGTACCATAGTGAGCCTCGTTGATTGTTCTCCCTTCCCGGGCTGCCAATGAACTGTTTGCCAATGAAAAAGTGTTTGTTACAATGCCTTCCGGATGAAGGGATATGGGACCTTAACTTTAAATTGAGGTAATGTGAAATTGGTGAAGAGGAATGTATAAAAAAAATAAGATGAGGATGGTAAGTGGTATCGGAAATTAGGAACATGAAAATTTAATTTAATGACGAAGCAAGTCTATTGAAAATAAAAGATACTAAACTAAACATATTTTGGGGGAGAATGGCCGAAATTTAAATTAGTGAGCTAGTATTAAAAATTTGGTTTCCCCTGACTTTAAAAAAAACTGTCTCTGTGGCTTTCAATGGGTGAGGTGTTAATAATGTTGGTAGATCCACCTTACCGTTCTTCTGGGTTCTCCTCCTGGGCACCTACCCTCAGCTACATTCGTCCTCTACGACTGTGGTGGCTGCATGATAACTGGGCTATGGATTGATGGAGATTGATTAAACAAAAGTGAAGTGGTTGACCACGGATTGCACGCGAGCTGTGCATTTCTTCTCTCTTGGCTCTTGCCTTTGGCGAATTTTAGGGCTAATCAAGTAGTTCTAATCAAGCAGGCATTGAGGTTTAATCACGGCGGGGTGGCTGGGTCATTGGTACTTAAAACTGACGTTCTGTTTTACATTGGACATAAGGTATTTTATGACAATATAACCTGACGCACCGTCTTCCGATGCCGTAGTTGGCGAACCATATGGGTACACATGTATACACTCTGGGGTTGGGTGTCTGTCATTTATTGTATGAACTTCGTTTATTGTTAATTGCTTTTTATTCGTGAAGAAATTGCTTTCGATTCATAAGGGCGTGATTGATTTGTTGACGGGTGAATTCCATTCAGTGTCTAGAGTTAAAGGGGTTGTGAGTTTGTTTGTTCCTTAGCCTTATTCGTAGTAGGAATAAGTTCTCGGTTTGTAAGGTCTTGTCTCATGTCAGCCATGTTCCCATTAATAGAAGTCAAGAAAGTTCTTTGTGCTGTTAATTGTTACTCTTCAGTAGTTAGCCCATGGGTTATTGCCTACTCTCATCATTCCCTCAGTAATCAGAGAGCACTAATTTCTCTTTTTATCTGCAGTGCCTCGATATCATATTTGGCTCCATTGATAAATATAATGCAGCAGCTTGTATTGTATTATATCCAGCACCGACACGTTTGTATTTGGAGAGGTTATTAGTATATCTGAGCCTTACTCCAATCCAGGCTTTATGCAAGAATTATTTATATACTGTTTCAGACATTTAGAACTACCACACCTCCAATTCCCAGTGATTTTTTTTAACAGACTCATCACTCTTTCAACAGCACTTTCTTCCTGTTTGTTGCATGTGAACTTAGCTTCCAATACCTCCCCAAGGTATTTTGCCTCTTTTGATCTTGATACTTGACTTTCATTTTTATGTTCAAGAACTTAGTTAAAAGTGAAAAAGTGTTTTAAGGGTTTATTGACATTTCGTTTTCCTCACCCCTTGAGTCCTTACTTTAGTACTTTATTTGCCCATTCTTCATGGACTGCTACCTTGCTAGAGGTACGCCATATCATGAGGATATTTGCCTATAGAAAGATCTCTGCTCTTGATAGCTAATGATGCAATCAGTGCATTAGTGATGTCATTGATCATGAGGTTAAACAACATGTCGATCACTGACCCATGTGGTAGTCCTTGAAGTATTTTCTTATATTTTGATGATCTGGTCTACACATATCAAATTGTCAAAAAATGAAATATATATAGCTAGTTTTAAGAACAGTCCATTATAAAGAAAACTCGATAAACTAAAATTGTCTATGATTAAATATACAGAAGGAATGCTGAAATTTCATGTTGGATGGAGAAAATAAAAAACTATAAATACAATAGGTTTTGTGATATAATTGTATTATTCATGTTTTAATAGCAAGCTTCCTTTTATTATCCAATTACCAATTGGGTATCTTCCAAGGGCAGCCATTGATTTTTAATCTTTCTTCGATATTCACATGGGTACAGGTGTATTGTCTTTTTCTTTATTTTCCTTAATTTCCCCTTCAAGGATTTCTTTGAATTGTTCTACTGAAGGCTAAATAATTTATTTCATTTAAGTAACTTGCTAGGGCTGCAAGTGTGAAATTTTTTCAGTTAACTGCAGCAGTTCATTTTAAATGTCATAGAGTTCTTCTTCTGCAGAGCTGCTATGGAAAGAATTAGAAATTGATGCAGTCATAAAAAGAGGACTTTTTGGACGATCCCACTGAACGAATTCTCTAATAGGCCTATTTTGTACTTTAATTACATGGGTTGATACATGTTTGGTTGTAGAGATTATAAGTCAGCATGTGGAATAATCCGAGATAATTTAGTATCCTGCGCTGAGGGAAACATGGTAATTGTGTTCGAGATCAGACCACCTCCCTAAATTATAAATCACTGTTTTCTTGGTTTTTTAAAAAAATGCATACCTACCAGTAATGACATTTTAGACAGAGCTAATTTTAGGGTTTATTGTTTTTTTCAACAAAACAAGTTTTAATTTTGTTATTTAAATCAAAATTTTAAAAGGATTTTTAAAATAAGAAACCCTTGTGTTTTCACATTTGTGTCTGACTGAATGTCCTTGCGATTGTGAGTCCCCTATTTGCCTATAAACATTTTATATTGAGATTCCATTTGATTTCCTAACAAAGTGAAAAATAATTAAGTATTATTGCTTGGTTATAAAAAAAAAAAATATTTTGGTATCGTATTGAGGAAAGTGTAAAACTAAAGATCTCATTGTCCTGATCAATAACATGTTTTGTACCAACTTCTTCGCCACGAACAAATAGAAGTTTCCCCTCTTCTTGGCCCAGAAAACACCCGTCTATATTTCCATATTTTAATAATGAAAACCTTAGGTGTCGGTTAAAGAGGGGAAACTGATTCATGACACCAAAGCCCAGCACGGGGCATGGGCGTAGCGGGCCTCTGACCTGCCTATACCAGGCCAACATTTGGAGCTTTTTTCATTCATTTGGAACCCGGCACCTGAATTGAACACTGCTCTCTCTCTCGACAAGACCCACTGTCAACTGACCAGGTTGACAAGACCCTATAGCCCCCGGTGGGTGCCCCCCTTACACCTGACAATATGTAATTTTTGTTTTATATTCTTGAATTGGAACCACTTAAAAGTCATTAAAGCTTTTTTCTCAGGTGGTAGGTATAGGTGTTCGCAATTTTAATTCATTCTATACCTGCCAAAGAAAGGTGATATTTTGCAAGTTAGTTTCATTTAATTAATTAACTGATTGTGTTAAAATTAAATCAGCCACATGGTAAATTGCAATATGTGATAATTAACTAATTGCTTGGTAATAAAAAAAACTATTTGGCTCTAATATTGAGTATTTATGAAATTAAAGATCTAGTTGCCCTGATCAATATGATGTAATTTTTGTGTTTTATTTTGGAACAGTAATTAAAATGAAGTCATTTAAATTTTCCCCCCACATTAACTCTACCAGTGGTTTTTTTATAGGCATGATATTTTGTGAAGTAGTTCTATTTGATGCTCTGATGATGATAAAAATAAAATTATTTTTATGGAAAATAATAAATGTCATACATAGTTAATTGTGTCATTAAAAAATCATTTTTTTTCTAGCATATTGTGTAGGATTTAAAATTGATGATCTCAATGTACTGATTAAGAATATGTATATGTTGGTGGTTTAACACATAATCAGGAAATGACTATTTTTTCCAGAAATATTTATATAAAAAAGTTGTGGAAGTGATACCAATTTCCATGTAGCACACCCGCAGAGGCAGGGCTCATCGACCTAGCCATTTCCTGGAGGGTGTCTGAAAGACAAAGATAAACCTGTGGTCTTTGACCTTAGCTGGCGGCCTAGTTGGCGGGCAGCTTAATTTGTGTTGTCTATTGATCTGACTCCATTAGATATTGGAAGATGTGTGGCCCGACAGTGCACTGTGTTCAGGAGAAAAGGCACAGGCTAGGTTTTAGGTAGTTTTAAGTGATCTTGGAATGACCATGAGTTCACACAGGGTATATGAGATTAGGCAAAACCGTCCAGATCACAAAGGCGAGTGTGAAATGGAAAGAGGCAGACTTGACCATTGTGGGAGACACTACTAGGTACATTTTGTAGGACCCCTGAGGTTATTGTCAGCATGGAAGAGGCTCCTTCCTAGGATATGCTAGTCCACTGGGAAAGTCGTGGAGGTTGACAATGCCAGACTAAAGCTAGCAAGGTTAAGTATTGGAAGTAGTAAAGTAATTAAATAAGAGAAAGCCATGGTTCAAGCAGAGCAAAAAGTGTCAGTGCAGAAAGAGAGAGAGAGTAGTGTTCACTCCATGTGTATGTAAGCATTCTAATTCCGACTGTATATAAAAGCTTAGAGTTTCTGCCTTATATAGGCAGGCCATTCCTGCATGCTGCCAGTAAGAGACCTGTTTATTTTGGCAAATCAGGGACTACTCACTTAGGCCCTGGTGAGTGCTTGCAGCGATGGGATCGTGAACTAGTCCCATCTATTTTTATTGATGCCCAAGATTTATTGATGTAAAAATATGGCAGTAGGCAAGTGTTTTCTGGTTCGTGAATGGGGTAATTTCTATTTATCTGGTCTATGGTGAAGAAGCTGAGAAACACCATGTACAATATCAATCAATAGAGGGTATTAGAGAAACTCCCTTTGAAGGTGTATTTTAGAAAAAATAGTTCAATAAAACTTAGGTAATCAATCAAGAGGTTATAATTTACAAGATCATCAAAACCCTTGTGTGATACTGCACACTTGACTTTCTTCTATCTTGGGTAATTTAAAACACTTTTAAGTGTTAAAAACTCAACTTTTGAATGCTCTGCAGATCAAAATACTTCCTGTGCTTATTTAATTAAACTTAGTCTATTTCTTAAAATATTAGCATTGGTTCTACTTTTCACATTATTCTAGTCTCGCAGAGCTTTTTCTTTTTCCTTCCTCCTGCTGTATCAAAATTCTTTAAAAAAGGATGATCAATCCGAAAGTAACTACAGTTTTTTTGATTATTTAGTTCTTAAGAAAAGTTTGCCATGGCTATCTCACCCTCATCCCCAGGATCAGATTTCCATCCATTAATTGAATATTTGTTGTTATTGAGGGTGCAGGTAGCAATAAATGATATAATTTATTAGTCATTGTTTGATACGGCAAATGTAATTTCGTTAGGATTTTGCAGGCCCTTATCAGCTGTCCCTACTCCGACACTTTGGTGACCCTACAATATAGGTCAGGGACATGTCACACACCTGATAGAGCACGTCAGTATTTTCTGTGATCATGCCTCTTCACATAACCTCACTATTGGGTATACGGAGAGGCATGAACAGAATTCATCCCTACATTAAAGACTCTGGATGGGCACAGATTACTGGAAGGAAGAACCATGTTGAAGATCCAGACCTCTATGCTTGATGGCCCCAATGCAGATGAAACCCAATCTATTTTATCGTTGTATCGCATTATTCACACTCATTATTTTTAATTGTTGAAAATAGGTACACTGACTAATATGAATTACCCAATAACCAACACCACAATTCTTCCAAATTTGCATGCCTATCCAAAGCCACATATATATTTCAACCATTTGATTTGTTTTTTCATTTATTAGCAGCCACCATTATTATTATTATTATTACAAATTTACTTTTTACACTGAGGATAGAGAAATGCTTACAAAAAGAGCCTCCCCCTTTTATAAGTGTGGGGGACTCAACTATAGCTCAAAAAGAAGTCGATTACTTAGTTAGGTGTCGTGGAGCTGGAGCGGTTCTCCCTCACTGCTTTTCTGGGGGTAGCGGCGCTCCCGCAATGGTTTACAGTATTGTTCTTGAAAGTTACTTAAATTAGAACAAGTAGGAAGCACTTTTTGTATTTTTCAGTTGTACTTATTTTTTTACCAATACTAACTTGCGGAATGTGCAGCTAATTTACACAAATAAATAAATAAAATAAGACGAATACTCAACACTAAGTTGGTTCCAAGTTTGTTTAGCACTGTTTCTGCCATGTGGTTCGATTATCAAGCATTAGCGAGCCTTTAGTAAAGAGCACCTACTAAAAAGGCCTACTAAAAAGATTTACTTCCTGCCAGCTCTTTTTTGACCTACTGAAAAGCTGATGTATGACATTCTAGCAGAATTATCAATGCGGTCGGAGGGTTCGCAAATTGAAACAATTCAATTTTATTTGCAGACAAACTAATTAGGCGTTCTTTAAGATTTAAGCTATCCCTAAAAGAAAAGCCTGCTACCAGAGTCTTGGAAAGTAAAATATCAATTGAAGAAGGTATGTTTAATTCAGTAACTTTGATTGACAGCCCAAGAATGAATAGCATTCATGAACACCCATTGCTTTCCAGTGTAGTCTAGAATCTAGAATCTCGGTTATTTGTAACTTCTTCTTCATCAGAAAAGGAATATAATATGCTTTTGGGAGACTTAAAAATTCTTGAACCTGGCTACTAGCTAGCCTACAAATATTGCAATAAGATATGAAGTGACAGAAGTAAAACGACTTAGTGAACGTTTTCATTAAGGTGCAAGAAAATCTGTAAACGGGTTAAGAGACTCGTGGCTCTTCTCTAATTACCTGGGAGCCTGAGCCTTATGTGAAGACATGATTGAGACCACACAGATCAGGTAATCCCACGAGAGCGAGATTGGCAAAAGACCACAAACCAATTCCTGAAGAAGAGAATGTTTTTTCTGACTTGCTATAAATTTGCAAAATCAATATGTTCAAAAAACTTGTAGATGTAGTACTTTGTTGCCATTTAATTAGAGATTTACAGTAGGAATGTAACGTGTACTTTACCCTTCTTTAGGGTTACATACAATTCAAAAAAAAGTTTATGTTGTTTGTTGAATTAAGACATAGTCTTATAGAGTATACTTTCCAGTTGAACTATAAAATTTATAGTCTGACTTACGTTTATGTCTAAAAATAATAAAATCAACTGTTTTGCTCTATTTATTTAGAAATCATTATTTGCAAAACACCATTTAGACCCATCCTAAATCTATGCTCTGACCGTGAGAGCCAAACAGGCGCTCCCATTCATTAAATTGTCCACTACTGGTTACAGGAGTATCGATTCATACAAGAATTTTTAAAGCATTGTGAAATGAGTGGGTAAACCACTGAGAGTAATCAGGATAAGTATAGATTATGTAATTTAAAAAAGGTTTGTACAAAAAAAGTTATTATTGCTGATCAATAATAAATAATGAGTGGATCACTCATGACAACTCATATTGAAAATTTAGCCGATAATAACTAAAACAAAATATCTAATGGCTCTTATGTATTTACTCAGTGATTAATGAAAAGGCAATTAATTTCAACAGATTCATTCGAATAAAAATGAGATATCTCCAAAAAGAAGTTGATGACAAGAAACACACAAAACTCTAGGTTACAACATCTCGGAGATTATCAAACTCTATTTGGACAGTAGGTAAGCTATAAAATAAGTGTGAAGTAGATAAACATACAGTTTTTTGGGGTCAACAAACATTGTTTTTGTTTTTCTGTATAGGAAACGTTGTACAACATATTGACTCATGTATTACCTATCACTGTACATCGACGGGGAAAACAATGGTACTAGTCACTAGTTCACTGTAGCAACTACAAAAAAAAAAAAAAGAGGAAAACTCTTAACACACTAATATAATGTAAGTCTTGAACAATTCTTGGTCATAGTTATAAATTATAATCCACTATTTATTACACCATGCTATAATAGGTACCAATATTGTATGGTTAACTTAAGAGAACAACAAAAGATTCTTCTAGTTTAAGTATCTAGTATAAAAAAAAAAAAATATAATGACATCCAGTAAAATTGTGAATCATAAACAAAATGTATATTTCTCTCTTAAGGTGATAATAAATTTCTGCTAAGAAATTTTTAATTTATTTCGAGACAAACTATTTTTACGACTTCATTAAGATGAACTCAAACCAAAAGCAAAGTAGCGAGGTGATAAAAAGACAAGCTTATAGAAAGGCCAAAAAATAGAACTACTACATACTATGTAGTTACAATTAGCAATAAGAATGAACTGTCCAAGACATTATTTTAAGAATTTTCATGTTTTGATTAAGAAAGAAAGTTTATTAGAACATAATGGTAGTTATCAGATTAGAGGAATTAACCTAATAGCAATGACAATAACAAATAACTCTCAATTTATAAGTTTTTGCGGTACAAGCCCCCCCCCTTCCATAAATTTAAATATATTCTTTTCTTCTGAATATATTAGATTCTATTATTATATAGATGCAAATATATTTTTAGCACTTAAGAGTGTTACCAGATATGTGAAAAATGAAGTCTACCATGGAGCATATGATTCTACAGAATTACTGACAATAATAACATATTAGGAATGACATTATTTATATACAAATAATTGAAAAATAAAAATGATAGAAATGACAAAAAACATTGAATTTAGAAACTTAAAAAATTCTCTATTTTGTTGAGAGATATGTAAGGGATATAAAAGGTGTTAATGCTCTCAACCAATAAGAACAATCACTGTTAGGAAAATCAAACAAATATATTTGTCATAATAGCTAGATAAATAAAATGTGTGGATTTGTGGAAATATCTATCTAGTGAATTGGTGATCAAACATTCTGGTTTTCAACCAGAAATACCTCTACCCCCTTAGCCAATGGAATATAAGACTAGAGCAGGCCGCACAGTTAAGAAGGTATTTTTTTGGGGACTCTGATTTTGGATAGAAGGCAATTAAGGGGGGAGTGATGTAGCCACACATTATTATATAACCAAGACAATCGTAAACAACAATGGAGCCTTTTTCGAGTCATACTGGCCACCATGGATCACGTGATAAGTACCTTTCTGCTATTTATTAGTGAGGACTAATAAGCAGTTGAGTAACCACATGTTACCTACTGTTTATCGATTGTAGTCCAAACCAGAAAGTTTCATCAGCAATTCACTAGATAGGTATTTCCAAAAATCCACACATTTTATTTACCTAGCTATTATGACGAATATATTTGTTTGATTTTCCTAACAGTGATTGTCCTTATTGGTTGAGAGCATCATCATTTTTTATAGCCCTTATACATCTCTCAACAAAAGCAAAGAATTTTAGAATTTTTCATTTAATAATCATTCTACATTCTAATTTATTGTAAGATGTGACTTGATAAGGTCATTCTTTTGCTCCAGACCACCTTAAAAACCCATGATTGGAGGTAGCTGAAGGTATCTGTTAAAGGGGAGAAACAATTTAAAAAATACACGATATATAAAACAATATTGAGAAATATAATTGATGTCTAAATTTATTTGATTGGTTGAAATAGGAAAAAGACTAGCAAACGTTTACTGAAACCCTATGTGATATAAAAACAAGCATAAGTAAGGAAGACCTGTATGAGAAGATTTGAGAGGGTTCTCATAGGTTAGAACAGAACAGAAGACCTGTATGAGTAATCCTATGAGAAATAATAAGTGTCATACATAGTTAATTGTAACACATTCAGGATTTTAACACCTTTTTAAAATCATTTTTCATGAACAGTACCAAGAAATGGGGCGAGTTAGAGAACTTTTTCTGAAGGTGTGTGGTTACAACATTAAATCAATAAAACTTAGGAAATTACATCAATTAACTCCATTAGGTAATACTTAAGTAACTATAAAGCATTTTTGCCGGCCAACTTTTTAATATATTTTTAGGTACATATATGTAAACGAAATAAACAGCCCAGTGGACAGGTAGTAAAAAGGGGGTTTACCTAACAAAAGCTTATGTAGTATTGTATTTTGGATATGATTTATGTACCTAGGTTTTCATTAAAATCCAAGTTTTCTAATTTGGCACCCCTGTGTGCCCCTCAGTACGACCACTTTTCTGTTACTTTTTTCGGATTTTGTTCAATAACTCTTTACTAGTGCATCCTATAAAAAAAAACATTTAATCAGTTACGGTAGAATACAAAATTTCCTACAATATACTCTAATAACATTTTTTTCTAAACCTCCGAGTTACCAAAATACAGAGCCGCAAAGGTATAACAAAATTGTAAAAGTTTCTAAAAACTCAAAAGAACATATTTTTATAAACTTTATTTTACTGATGTTTGGCAATGACTGTCTACTTTAAAATTTTGATTTATTATTTTCAAAAATGAACTTTTGTAATCGACCAAGAAAATAAATGTTGACCCCCCTCAAAATTTGAGGTTTAAGCTTTATTTCGCTCATCTGCTAAAATCCTGTAAAATCCAATAAAACAACTGCAGTGACAATAGCACCATATAAATTCTTACCGAATTATAGTAATCTTTATACGCAAGAAACCTAATTTAATTGAAGTAGTAAGTGTATTCAGAAAGTTAGAAGCTGATCCCGATCGAATTGGAAAAGCAGGTGAGAAATTTTTCGTAACCTTGTATGGGGGGACACAAATGCCTTAACTCTTGACGACCCCTTACTTTCAGCTTTTTACCTGTGACTAAAAGGAAGTTTCACCTTGCCAGTCTGCCAGTAACGCTAGGTGCAGCCTGGTGTCACGCATTAAGCACTTATCATCAGGTCCAAACACGGATGAGTAGGGAATAGAACCCTTTGGATTGGCCCTGGACGACCGGCAGGTGAGGGATGGCTCCCATTAAAACAACAAAAAACGCTGCAGAAAGTTTTTTGCCAATTAAAAAAAATTGTATTTAAAGTCCTGCAGCTGCAAAAAAGCTGGTTATGATATGTTTAGATAAATCATGGGGAAAAACGGGTAATAAAATAATTGATAACGAACACGTGGCTTGGAGCGAGAACATGAAAGTATATTTATATAAAGGTTACAACAAGGTTACAAATAATGGTTACATGATATAAGGGTTTCAATTATATTAAATAGTCATTAGTTTTAATTATACATAACAGTCTCCCCCACTATTCAAAAATTATTAACATTAAAAATAGTAGCATGAATCAAAAAGTATATGTCTTGTGAGGGGACATCAATACTGAAGTAATATGTTAGGATCTCGAAACCTTTCTGGGAGTCTTCTCTGACGAACAGGTCTGTTGATAGGACATAGAGGAGTCTGAAGAAAAGGCTCTGTTGAAGATGAATCTGGAAGATCATGAGGAGGCACAGCTGAAGCTGGCTCGGTTGGAGATGAGTCTGGAAGATCATGAGGTGCGAATTGAGTGTGAGGTTCCTGAGGTGGACCTGGAGCTCGAGGAATTTCATAAGACTGAGAAGGGCCAAATGAAACAGTCTTTTTTGCTTGTACAAGGGTGTTTCTCAGTTGATTTATGTGACGCTTGAAAATTCTCCTTGATTCGTCCAGGCGGACAAGGTAATGTTGTTGACCCAACCTTTGCGTCACCTCACCAAACTCCCACTTTGGTTTGTTATTTTTGAAGACACGGATTTGCACTCTCTCCCCCACATGAAAAAATCTTCTGGTAACTCGCGTTGACTGAGAAGAGTGTGGTTTGGTTGGTAACAAGGCATCCAGGCGGATTCGGAATTTTCTTTTCAAATATAACTCAGCAGGTGAGGAGCCATTAGCAAGGGGAGTTGATCTGTAATGAAATAGGATATTTGTGACTTTTTCTGGCATAGGGGTATCGTCATTTGACAAGGCCCGCAACTTATCCTTAAGTGTCCGCACATTGCGTTCAGCAAGGCCATTAGTTGCTGGATGGCCAGGGGCTATAAATTTTTGAAAAATTCCGTTTGTGTGGCAAAAAAGATGAAACTCTTCGCTCTGGAAAATGCTAGCGTTATCTGAAACAAGCTGATTTGGGAATCCATGCGTTGAAAAAATCTTTCTGAGAAGATTTATGGTTGAGGACGTGGTAGGTGCTTCTTTGATAGGTTCCACTTCTGCCCATTTTGACTTAGCATCTATGCAAACAAGGAAATAATGGCCCTGGAACGGTCCAGCATAATCTATATGGACTCGTTCCCAATTCTCGGATGGTTCATCCCAAGGGTGAACTGGTACTTTTGGTGGAGCCGATCTTGTAAGGGCGCACTGCTCACAACTCTTGACAAGTCGCTCAATCTGACTGTCAATTCCAGGCCAGTGAACATATTTTCGGGCTAATTGTTTCATTTTCATGATCCCTAGATGTGTTTCATGAAGTTCTGATATAACTTGACTTCGAAGGGATGTAGGGATGACAATACGATCTTGGCGGAAGATGACATCTTCATGCAGTGTAAATTCTGAGTCCACGCAGTCGTTTTTTAGTGACTCGATGATTTTCTTGAGTTCCGGATCCTTCTTGGTTTCCTCTTGAATAGTCTCAAATGTAACTTTATTGCTTGAGATATGAACAATCTGTTCAGAAAAAATTTGGTGAACTTCTTCTCCCATCAAGGTGTCCGTTGATGTATGGATAGCATGAGCAGGAGCTCGTGAAAGGCAATCAACATTCTTATTTTCTTCGCCAGATTTGAATTTTACTTTATAATCAAATCCTGACAGGAATGA
Source organism: Acanthosoma haemorrhoidale (assembly GCA_930367205.1). Taxonomy (NCBI): domain Eukaryota; kingdom Metazoa; phylum Arthropoda; class Insecta; order Hemiptera; family Acanthosomatidae; genus Acanthosoma; species Acanthosoma haemorrhoidale. The sequence goes on from OV884011.1 coordinate 93,672,377, forward strand.
GGCGTATCGCAACAATCGTGCGCTTGTCATGCGTGGCAATTGTTTATTATGCTGAAAAATTCTTGATAGTGGTTGATTGTCAGTTACTAGGGTGAACTGTTTGCCAAAAACATAATCATAAAAATGATTTACACCAAAAATAATAGCAAGAGCTTCCCTGTCTAGCTGGCTATAATTAGCTTCTGAAGATGAGAGTGAGCGGGAAGCATAGGCAATAGGTCTTTCAGCATCATCTACGGGGTGGCTTAGGACTGCTGCAACGCCATCTGGGCTTGCATCGCATGTAAGCATGACTGGTAAAGTAGGGTCAAATGGAATCAGAACGCGGTCACTACAAAGCTCTGCCTTTAATTTCAAAAAGGAGGCTTCACAATCACTTGTCCATGAAAATCGTTGATCGTTCTGCAACATCCTGCGGAGGGGGAATGACAAGGCTGAAAATTGTGGAATGAATCGTGAGTAATATGTAAGAAGTCCCAGAAATCTACGAACTCCGTCAGCATCTTTAGGGCGTGGCATATTGTTGACAGCTCGAACTTTTTCCGGGGATTTTCGAATCTGGTTGTGCTCCACAACATGACCTAGGTACTCAATTTTTTCTTCAAAGAAAGAACACTTACTTTGGTTGACATGTAGGTCGTGGTCAGCAAGACGTTTGAGGCAGGCGCGCAAATTTTGAGTACATTCTTCCAAAGTTGCTCCATGGCATATTATGTCGTCAAAATATGCTTCTGATTTTGGCAACCCCTGAAGAACTTGAGACATTATGCGATTGAACTCGGCTGGTGCAGACTTGATGCCAAAACTGAGGCGGTTCATTCTATACATGCCACGGTGTGTTGCTATGGTTTGGATCATTGCACTATCTGGACAGACTTTTACATGCAAGTACGCCTTATATAAATCAATTTTACAAAAATACCTTGAATTGCGTAGACTGTGTAACACATCTTCTATTTTTCGTATGGGAAAGTTAGCTGAAATTAATCTTTCATTGACACCTGATTTATAATCAACGCATAAGCGTACACCACCATCTGGTTTTGGGATAACAACTAATGGAGATCCCCAATCACTCGTGGTAACCGGCGAAATTATTCCAGCAGCTTCCAGGGAATCTAATTCTTTTTCAACACGTTCTCGTAGAGCATAAGGTAAATGGCGTTCTCTTGTGAAACTAGGTTTTGCCCCTTGTCGTAGCTGTAACTTAACTTCATAATCTGGAATGCAACCAACTTCCTCGGTAAAGACAGTTGGGAACTCAGCTATTATCTCGCCAGGCGCAGCGACACAGCCCACCGCAAGTACACTTGACATATGGTTTTTGGTGGTATCAATTTCTCTCAATTCAATCATTAAATCTCTAATCCATTGACGCCCAAGCAATGCTGTATGGCCAGACGGAACAATATACAGGTCACCACACGCATTTCTACCTTTATATGTGGCTGTTACCTCCACTTTTCCTCTCGGAAGAATTTCGTTGCCTGAGTACGCTCGAAAAATGGTATTTGTTGGTTGGATTTCTAGTTCCAAATTCAATTTCCTAAAATCATCCTCGTTTAGGAGAGAAAATCTTGCTCCTGAATCGACCTCCATGAGCTGGGGTTTTCCATTGATTTGGACGGTAACGATATATTTATCGGAGTCGGGGTTTACTTCGAAAAGGTCTACAAGATATGAAATGCCGTATTGATGTTCAGCGTTGACATGAGAAATTGCATTTGCAGATGATGCGTAACTAGGTTTTTTATTTTGTGACAGGGTGGTGATACAAACTCGTGAAACGTGTCCCTTACGGTTACATGACGTGCAATGAACTTTATCATAATCAACGCGACAGTCTGCTAGTCTATGATTATTTCTAGCACACCTTGTACATAGGTCTTGAATCCCTAATGCTTTATAATCTATTCTACTTCGGCTGTGGGATCTATTTTTGGCTCCTGATGAATGTTATCCACCGGGATCCCGGGCCCCCGCTGGGGGTCAGCTGATGTCCATCCCATCCTCGTCGCCAATTGATATGTTTAGATAAATCATGGGGAAAAACGGGTAATAAAATAATTGATAACGAACACGTGGCTTGGAGCGAGAACATGAAAGTATATTTATATAAAGGTTACAACAAGGTTACAAATAATGGTTACATGATATAAGGGTTTCAATTATATTAAATAGTCATTAGTTTTAATTATACATAACAGGTTAGCATCGCTCTATTACTTGTAAATTGCCGTGGATAATCATGCCTAAATGTCCCTGGGATCATTACAATCGACGATCACTCAGAGGAAGAAGCAGTTTCAACAATTGATCAGATAATCGCACAAGGAAATGAAGAGATTGAGCATTTTACCTTTATTGTAGAAAGTGATAAACTTGACCCCATAGATAGAACCAAAAAATCAAGAGGCTAACGTATGTATTTCTCTAGCAAAATTTTTGTTTGCATGTACGTCTTATTTGTGTTTGTATACAAGTATCCATCATTTGGATACAAAACTATATTGCTTTGTCTTTAAATTGAACTAATTTTGTTTTTTTGTAAATTTATTGTTTAAGCCAATTTATATATATTTCCTTTGTATTGTGGTCTTATTTTTTAACATTTTATCCACATGGCAATCATATGGCTGCAACGTGCAACTCATTTTATCTTTAAAGTGAACAAATAAACCGTTAAGATGATGGACTACAATCGATAAACAGTAGGTTACATGTGGTTACTCACCTGCTTATTAGTCGTCACTAATAAATAGCAGAAAGGTACTTATTACGTGATCCTTGGTGGCAAATATGACTCGAAAAAGGCTCTTTTGTGGTACTTTTCCCCAACTTTTGTAAAATTTGAAGCTCTGTATTTTGGTAACTTTTAATTTGTATTTTGGAGGTTTAGAAAAAAATGATAAATAGTAAATTGTAGAAAATTTTGTGCTCTACAAAAAACTGTTTGAATATTTGTTTTTAGGACGCACTAGTAAAGAGTTATTGAACAAAAAACAAAAAAAGTGGTCGTACTGACACGGGCACCGTCGTCAAAATTGAAGCGCCAAATTAGAAAACATTTATTTTTAATGACGGCCTAGGTACTTACAACATTTCCAAAATCCAAAACTACATAGCCTTTTTTTTAAGTAAAATTTACTTGGTCACTGGGCTAAAAGGACACAGATAGGAAAAAAAAATAATATCAAGAATATTGGTGGGGGCTCGGCAATTTTTTGTACTAGGTTGAACTCAGACAAACGTTTTATAATTGAAAATAAATAAATTCTATGAAGTCCATGCAAATATGCCAAGTGAGATAGCAGTCAATCTTAGATGCTGAGACAAGCTGCTTGGAGATCATGTAGTCCAGCGTCGGAGCTCGGTAGTTTTGGCGGTTGGATCCGCCTTTGGCTAGTTTCAATTAACAAGGTGGAGTTATTGTTCGACTTAAGAAAGGGATGCCATTACGAGTATAGAATCACTATTTGCAGTCATTTTTAGAATTTGAAAATGTTAATACTTTGTATAAAATATGTAATATAATATATATGGGTAGTTTGAATATTATAGAAGTGAAGTGAGATTAAGGTATTAAATCCAAGCTGAGATTTACAAGCACCCATAACAAAAGTTCTTAAACTAAATATATATATTCATTGGATTCACTGTATAATACAACTGGAGTCACTTTGTAAAACAAATAATGATGGAACAGGTCATGAGTGTCGTAACTAAAATAATAAACTGGATTACCCTCACGAGCCTTGAATCATTAATTCAACTCTCCGTTGGGTCAATTGGCTTCACAATAGAGCAGTTTGGTGTAATTTATGATTAGATAGCTTACTATTAGACTATTTGAAGACATTGGCACAACGTTCAAAGAAAATTGATTCCTCCCTCAGCTCAACTATAAATGTTGGTACATAGATTTTTAAAAACTTTGAACGCAAGCGATGAACAGTTTCTGGATTAAAATCAAATTAGAACTTTTAGATACAATATTTTTTATTGTTTTCATGTCAAAATTAAGTATTTTAATATGTTTCTTGTACTTCTGCAATCAAAGTAACAATGCCGAACTATGGTTATCACAGACTAGCAATTAATTTCTGTCTTGCTTGATGAATAAATAAATTCCTAAAAGTAATAATAAAACGTAGCTGAAGTTATATAGCATATTTTCTAATGTTATATAATACACGTCTGATGCATTTTACTGCTCACACCCTCCCCCCTAATTTCCTACGTTGCTATTTAATGTCGAATTCAAACCATGAACAAAATATACAAACATAAATAAAATATAGAGTATTAAATAACTACTACAGGGACGTGATAAAAACATTATATGACCCAGAAGGACAAACCAGCGACGCTCTGTACTCGGGTAGGATAATTCATACGATATTATTTATGCTTTAAATTAATCCTTGTTTCTGGTAAATCTTAAACTTATAATAGGAATGAATGACCCCTTAGTAAATATTGTGTGTTACAAGTTCAGAACACACCTGGGCTCTCACTTATGGCAGTTAGACAATGATTTTCTCGGCGGTGATCCCAAAGGAGACACAGTTATTTAGGATCGTTACTGTACTTGGATAGTACCTTACTTACAGCCTCTCTTCTAACCCTAGAAAAGAATTCAATTTTTAATAGTTATTATTAAGAAGATCGGGATTTGACACACCATCCGTCCCAACCTTGTCCAGGACAAGGAGGTTAACCAGCATGAAGTCAGTCACCGTACCCATCTATTATAGATCATCGTCAGCTATGTCAGCAACGACTTATCTTACAGGAACAAACATTTATGCAATGATGTAATTAATAATTCCTAATCTCTTTGTCAATAGGGACAAATACTTGACCTTTCACTTCCTGTCCTTATACCTATTTCTATGTAATATTCTAGTAGTATGTATATAAGTAGACCCAAGCATTTGTTCATTGCCATTCTCAAGCTCATGACCCACTAGTCAATAGTTTGCAGTTAGTCGATATTAGTCAATTGTCATAGTGACTATGTCGTGATGTTATCATGATTAGTCAAGGTATGAAATAGTTACTGAGCTCCTTAAGAACTCATATGTTCTGCTTGTATTGTTTTGATGCCAATAAAGGTTTTTTTTTGCCACACAGTTACGTGGAAGCTTAACATGACATCTTTGATTCCTAGCGCTTTGACTATTCCTGGGGAGTTTATTATAAGATTTCTTCTGTCTTTTGTCACCGAGAAGGCAGCAAGTATTCCCATCCAACACAGCAGGATTGGCATGGCGTACCACAAAATTAATGGCCCTTGATCACTGCTTTGAACCCCGCCCTACAAAGTCCATTGCCACGATCTCTCGTAGTTTCTAGATTAGTTTCAGTGTTTTTCCGGCAGCCTATCTCCTACATGAATACTTTGTCACATTTTATGGTTAGTTAGATTGTCCGGTCACCACCTACTTCCAAAGTGTTTATTAGGAGGATTCTTAGATTACTTTTGGCGGGTTAGGTCGTCGGCTTCTTTTCCGCGAATAGGAAACTCCCTATTATTAAGGCGTCCTCTTTTTGTGCCCTCCTTTTGGTTTGATTAGCACAAGGGACCTCGTCTCCTTTCTTGCCACACCCCTCAGATCTATGCCCTATATGCCCTAACGCACCATACTACCTGATTGGGCAGCTGGCTACAGTGAATGTGTACATCTGGAGGGAAGTTGGGGGCCCAGGTAGCCACCCAGGTAGGCCCTCCAACCCCATGCCATTGCCTCAAAGAGAATACCAAAATCGTATTTTTGAGGAAGTATATGAGTCCCATGCTTTGATCACACTGAAGTATTATTGGGTAGGTATATGAATGATTACAATGTGTTAAAAAAATGTCTGATGTCAAAATAAACCATTGTATTACTGATTAAAGTGATTGTAAAACGCACATTAAAATTGTTTTATAAAGAAATAAACTCATTCGACAACGTTTAAAAATTCAATTCATGCCATCTAAGAAAATCTCTTCATTGCCGTATTCTAATTATTTATTTCAGAACTTTAAATCAAAAACGAAGACACCAAGCTGTTTAAATTGTAGTTGTTGTTTTTTTTTGACTGGTGGAGTCCCTTTATTGATGACTTCGTTGGTTTATAGTTTCATAAATTTTATAATAAGGAAACCACTTTATTTAGTGATTATAAAGTACGTATAACATCCTGTCTGAAGAGATTTTATCGTAGGAAATTATACTGCTTGTCTTCTATTGTAATCATCTACCCCATTGCATTCATCATGGTCCCAGCCAAAATGTAATTATATTTTTTGTGGATATTTTAGAGATGTTTTTATTTACTATTCCCGTACATTTTAATTCTAAGCTTAATTTTAATATTTCGCAAATGCATTTTTTTTTTTGTCACTATTTTGATTGTGCTTACTCTGCTTCTAATGACATTTTTAAATATAAACAATTATCTAGCTATTTAATCTGACGCCAAGGTTGACTGTTTATTACATAGGAATTTCAGATTCGATTTAATAAAACAAGACGACAGCTTCAGTATACGATTATCAAACATGTGTTATTAATAATAAAAGAGATATTTATATTTTTCTTGGACAATAAATTTTCCCACTAAGCGAAATAAACCTATTTATAGAGGCCCTGGTTGGCAGTCGCCGAAGTCTCTTCTGAATCAGCTGTGGACCGGGCCAGCTGTTTCTAAGGCCGGGTCAATATTTTTAGATCCCTTCCATTCCATTCAGTGCCATTTCCAACATCTCGAAGATGGAGAGTGGCATTTGAAATTTACCAGCTCTTTATTATTTGTATTCCTTTCTACTACCTACTTCTTACATCATCTTACACAGCGATTCTGAGATCAAAATGCCATTTTCTTAATTTCAGGAAAAGTAAAAATTTGTTTCGTTGCCGTAGAAATTTAGAGCTTTTTATTTAGAGTTGTAAGTTCTCACAAATTAGAATAACACAATATTTTCTGATGAGAAAAATGAATCAGCTAAATGCGGATTGTTGCGGAATATATGATGGACTCCTTTAGATAGATTACCTTGATCCTTTATACAACTACTGTATGTTACTACGACCGCTACGGGATCGTATTATTATTCACACACTGATAACATGTAATCACTGAATGATATATACATTTGATGACAAATTTGATTGAATACTTGATACAAAATTGATGACAATAAGTTTGCAATTTTTTTTTTATACTTTATACAAATTTTAAATAAAACAGAACAGCATTCATTAGAATATCTTAAAGCAAGTCTATTCGCCTTAAAGAGGTCGATAGATTTGTAAAATTATATCCATATTAGGCACGGAGTTTTAAAATATTCATTATTCAGTCTATATTTTCTGTTCTTATCATAACATTCCAACTACATGTTTTAACTGAGTTTCTGTTTTCTACTTAATAAATCAATAAATTTTCTAATTAAATACATGTAAGAAATACTAATAATAATGGTGTTTACTCACAATCTGTAGAAAAATAAGAATTTTAGATACGTACATCTTCAATTTGGTGGGAAAAAGCTGAAACACAAACAAAATAAATTCCAATGAAAATACTATAAAATTAAGAATTTAATTTATCTCTATAAAGTAAAAAGTATATTTTTTAAATATAAATGTTATACATCTGGTGCACTTTGATTTAAGCTCTGAACCGTGTCGCTGAACAAAAGTCAACTGTATCTCTACAATCACTGTATTTCAGAAGATGTACATTTTGTTACATTATCGCTTTTATCATTTTGAAAAAAAATATTAACGATAGAGTAAGCCATAAACATTCTTAATGGGAAAAGTACAAATTTGAAATAACATCTCTAAATTACAAATTTGTTTTTAAAAAGTTGCTTATTTTTTAATTTAATTTAGGAAATAAATATTTTAATAGATATTTATCAATTATGTATTTGTATCTCATTCTTTTGTTTCAATCGTTTGATTTCAAGAATCCATCTACCTACACATGGTGCATTTAGTATTGTAAAACAGAAATGTGTGAATATGTATCACAATTGGCGTTTAGCAGAAATGTAAACCGTAGCTTACAGCCATACGTATCGTACTTCATCAATTATAGGAACCCAAGTGATCTCAATATTCTTGAGCTAAGCAATCCGCAATGCAGGAATATAACTCCCAGAAAAAATGACATACAGCACAAACCCATACCACCAACCCAACGATAGTCTGACAATGCCCAAGAGACATCCAGTTCCACGAATAGTTTTTGCCAGCAGATTAGCCCATTGCATCATGCAGGTTGCAAATTGTGATTTGAAGATAAATCGTTTTTCGTTAAATGAAAATGATACATAAACTGTCATCGAAAGAAAACGAAATGCCATTTTTGGCCGGTTTTGAGGTTACCAACGGTGTAGAGTTTGACGAGTACAATCTTACGGAATGTTCAGAATAGGATACACATGTTACTCTTTCCCCCCTCCCTTGGTGATTGTGGTTTAGAACTTTTCTAATACAGAAATTGGATCGTATCCGTCTGTGTCATCTTTATATGTAACCCAAAATATATAGGAGCAATAAAAAAAATTATATCAGACAACGAATAATCCTGGTAAAAGTTTAACTAAACTCTGCACGTCGAGACACCGTTGTGAAATGTATGCAGAATGTTAACTAAATAAATGAGATATATTGGACCAAAATCACGCCATAAATAGGCTAAATGGTCAGCATGAATTATTGATGCAGCAAGCAAGTCTTATGTCTCAACGATAACGTGTGGTGGGGTCTTATCACGCTTTTACGTTGTTCCCCAATAGACCAACAGAACGGTTCCATTACTTTCCTAAAACGAGTTAGCATATCGAAATCAATATCTCTGACAATATAATTAGTTAGGCTTTCTCGTTGCGGAACGAGATCCACACTGAGAAGCAGGTGCATAAACAATGCACCTAATTCTACGGTTCACAGAGATTAAACATTATTACAGCTGCAACTTTCACTCCTATTCAATTATTTAACACCCTTCTAATGTTTCAATCCGAGTAAGTTGAAGAATAAGTCCAGTCTCCCATACAAGTGTCACTTCGGCATTTTCCAGACGTGAGTTACTTAAATATTTGAAATCGGTATTAGATGGAGCTCAATAGAACCAACCATCCGTTTGATACATCAAGTAAATTAAATTTTTTTTTTTAAAGGGATTGTATGGTTTAATGTTCTGCAGACAAGTCTTTATTTTCACTATTAAATCAAAATTTGGCTACCGGAAAGTAGCAAGTGGGTACCGGAAAAATGTTTGATCTGCAATTACTTACTGTGCTGATCCATTTCGAGGTGTATTGGTGTACTGTGAATTTAGTTGCAATTTCTTAACTCTTAGTCAATGATTCTAGAGATTTGATTCTGATGGTTTAGTTACACAATGGTTGATGTGCCAGACATTTATTTAGGGCTTTCCTAAGTAGTTTTCTCATGATTTGCTTTTCTGCCTTTTGGCCACATAAATTACAAGTTTTCTATTTGCCGTGTTCATCAATTATAACGATCTTGTTTAAATTAGACATTTATGGTTGTCTGTTGAAAGAAAATGATTAGCCCTATGTTATTATCATAAATATTGCAATGCTATCAACATCATTATGCATCTAGCATCTCCTTACCATAATACTAGCACCTCCATGTTTTTCCGTAATTATTTTTTTGTAATAGTATTATTTTCCACTTTCACGAAGGACCCTTAAGAATATATAAATTCTTGCTTAACTCTTGTAATCTTCGAAACCACTAACATATCTGAGCTACACTTCCGAGTCCTAAACATCAGCCGCTACTGCTGATGGAGTTAAATATTGAAAAATACACAAATTTTCAATAACACAAAAAATGAGTTGTAATAACAAAAACTAATTTGATAGCGAATGATTGGTAGAGCCCGGCTTGTGTGATGAAAATCAGAAGGCTTTAAGTTTTATATCTTAAATATTGTCGACGACCATTGAACCTAACACGTATGTCCGCATCTGCTGTATGCGGTCTGCATGACTAAATGCGATCCACAATAAGTATGTGAACATTGTAAGTCCCCGCTGGTTTCATCGTGTAAGCCGGAACGCAAACTAACAAATTGTGAATATGCATTACATTGCTTACCGAGTTCTCCCTATGTATCTACAAAAACTATCTACAGAATAGTAAAAAGTACACATTGAGTATCGAAGAAATGCTCAGATGATTATAGTGAGAGCGACTGGGGGCAGGACACTAACTGCGATAAAGATGTACCCGGTAAACATGGAAACTATAATGTCGGTAAGAAAACAAAAGAAGTAGTGTTTTTTATTAATGATGTGTCATCCCAGGTTATGTTGTTTGCGCTACCAATATACTACACAAGTATCTACCATCTTCAAATTAAAAATTATTACAAAAGTACGTAAAGGCCATTGGTATGACTGTGGCCATAATTGGGCAACATTCTTCAGCAATATTTCCCGGCCATTGTTTTCAAACTACTTACTGTTTAGGTTTGGTTTGATAATGGGTTATTCTGCTGAACAATACATTTTGATAAGCAAGTAATTCTTCTGCGTTTGGAACAGAAAATTAAGGAAAAATCGAACATTTCATATCCCTGTTGGGGCATTTGGGATGAATGTAAGAATATAAAAAAAACAAATTATTTTTAAATTGCTACTAAATAGTATTATTTTTATGAGACCACCGAATATCACACTAAATGTGAATTGAAATGGAGAGGTGGAGAAAAGGATTGGTGGGAAATACCGATGTTGTGACGTCATACCTAAACATGCCAAATTCGGATCGAATGTCATCAGGAATTTATTCTAGTCCCGCTAGATGTATGTTTAGTGCAGTAGGCAAGGGAACTTTCACTCAGCTATTACAGTACATACAGGGACTCCACGCTTGGAAATATTTCTAAAAAAATTGTAAACAACTTATTCTTGTAATAGAAATTAGTATGTTCACAGACCACTGTGAATGCACCCACATTAAGTGACATTTATAGGCTCATTCAACTCGCTTAGATAGACAACAAAGTTGCTTTCATGTACAAATGAACGATTCGTTTGTCCACAACTTTTTTTTTTTATTGTTTCTTTCTTCTGTGATGAGTGGAGTTTTCGGTACCATATAACAGTATGCTTTGTACTTGTTTTATACGGTGATTATTTTCATTCCATGGTCTGAAATATAATGAAACTCTAGTCATTAAAACGTAGTCTATCAATATTTTAGAACCACTATTTTTTATTCAAATGTTCCAGTTCACCTACACAAAGGCAACTTTGTTATCAAGAATGGCTGATTAATAACAAGCAAGATACGGGTAGGGAGTCAATAATTTATACATTTATAAATTTATACATCCGTCGGTCAAACTGGGCCTTATAATTCAACTACAAATAGAGTAGATTTCCACAATGGTAAAGTAACTGTATTCTTCCGCCTTGCTTTCAATACTGGGTATTAATATTTATGCACATATATTCCCAAAATTAAGGAAACAATTCAAATCACAACTCGAGACCTATAAATCAATTGTTCATATAAGAAATTGTTAAAAAGATACTAAACACTAAATCATAGTTTTAAAATCCGAACTCAAAATAATAATTAAGAAAATATCTAAAAATTTGTTGTTTCACTTTTTCCGTATCCGGGGACCCCCATCGCCATAGTTAGTCACATGCTAGCACAAAGTAAGGATTTTTTTTGTTGTGATTTTATTTATCAATTAATTAATAAACTGTGACTAGCGTCACAAGCAGTGAGTGCGCTGTAAATACGATGAAATAATGGCGTGAAGGCCTGATATTGCTGAAGCTTGAAGCTTTATTGTTATTAATTTAGAAAAGCTCAATTCCAACGTCGTTGAATGTTACCAGGTAAGTCAGTTGTTGACAGTCCTTTCAGTGGGTTTGGGTGCCGGGTTAATGTCAGGAACGTTTTTGTATAATGTGAACATGCAGCTGTGAACGTAATGAATTTTTAGGTCAATGTGAAGAGTTTGATTTCGCACGCAAAACTTTCGCGCTTTTGAAGGCTGATTGACCTTTATAAAAAAGGTAAGTGTTAAGGTTTTAAAATACTTTTTTTTATTATTATGATAAAATTACAATCTGCCTCATTGGGCAATAAGTAATTGTGATAAGTGATCTCATTGATACCATATTAACAAAATTCATTCATACAGTATTTACAAACAGCCCAGAGACCTCCCAAGTCCACATGATTGTCACCTCCCACTCGTGCGAAAGAGGAGTCTTGTGGAGTCCCCCACGCTCATCCGTCAGCTGCGTCACTGGATAAGAGCAAGCGGAGGCTGGCCAAGAGCGCGAGAGCCTCGTCGTTTTGGCTGTCGTTTAATTTCATGAAGAAACTTCGAAGGACTAAATGCTTTTGGAGGATTCGATAGTAGTACTGGAGTGTCAAGTACTGTTTGTACTTCGCTGCCATTTTGAGCGGTAAGCTAAATTTTAAAATAGAAGAATTTTTCAGTCGTTGATGAATTTTTTACATAAAAAAATAAACTTCCCACATCAAAAGATTAAATATATTTGATAACATTTTTAGCAATATTATTTATTGTTTTAATTATTTCCCGTGACCTTATTTTTAAATTTATATTGGGACACTCGTGATATTTTATCTCTAAATGAATTAGGAATTAATTAATTTTAGTAACTTCTTGTACTCATAATTTGCCGTCTGCTAAAAGACGAAACCGTCATCAACCTCTATTTATTTTTACCTACAACAACTGTGCAACGTCATCTAGATGTATACCTATAAAATTTGTTTAGAAATAACTTTCTCCTCTAAACAAATACTCCTCGGCCTCTCCACAATATAGTTTATTTAATAATAACGATTTCGAGAGAGTGTGGAGAGAGCGAGGAGTTTTTTTTTTAATATATCCATCCACAATCGGCACTAACCTTATCACAACTTATTTGTCTCTTTCGATTCGATCCATAAGATAAGCATGAACAGCTCATCACTCCCTCTATCTATAAGAACTCATGCAAAATATTAGAAACCTACTTAGTTTTTTCGATTGCGCACGACCCTATTTCTTCATGTTACAAAAACGCGACAGTGTAAAGGAACATCGCTTTAGCTCTAGATTTATAAATACCCTACTCTTAAAAATTTATAACGGTTTGCTGTTTTTTTCTTTGGAATTGTTTTCATTTTCAAGGAAGCCAGAATAAAACATATTATAACAGATTAGTGGTTTTGATTTCCTTTGACGGTGGGTACGGAGACCAGTATCTATACCCATCCGGTCTTTAGAAACTCCTGCTATTGAGCGACCTATTTGAAGTGGAGAGATAGAAGTTGGAACAAACATACAATGGCTCTAGACACCAGTAGGTAATAAAACCCCCGAGATTTAACCTATATTAGTAAAAAAGCAAGTATATTACTCTATATCGTTGTACCATAATTGCCTCAAGTTGTTACAGAAATTTCGTCATTTCATATATTTTTTTGTTTTTATCTGATGTAACCTTGATTAATTTAGTTGAAATCTTGACTGTTGATATGACTGTAATGATAATCTGTAAGGTTACAGAATGGCCCATAACTAACCAGAATAAGTAACTTGCTAGTACCAAGCAACTTAGAGGTATTATGTACAAAATACAAACTATTCTTATGTGTAAACAAATATTATTGTTGAGTAAATAAATGATTTAGTCTTTTCGAAATTTTTAATGGCACAATTACATAAAGTACCTTCCTTTAACTGTCTTCCATATTAAAACGTCACTATCATCTCCGAATGAAAGGCTCCATCCTTGCAATTTTGGGGTGTAAAATACTTGAACATACTGACGCTTCATTAGTAATCATTAGTCGTAGAATTCAATCCTACTATTATTATTAGCTAAATAAAAAAAAAATGTCAGGACCGGTACTTTAACCCTGGATCTATCGATCTCCACCTGGGTGCTGTAACCACAGAGCTATCAAACACGAGTTCAAATTTGCGTAAATGGGCTCTTGATGAAACATCATACACCTTTTACCATGGAAGAAAATTACGTACTACCTATCTGTCAATTTTAAACTTTTTTATAAGAAAAATAGAAGAAATAATCAATCTTCAGACTTCTGTCATTACATAAGTTTTTCTAACTTAAAATTCCATTAACACGAAGGTTAGAAAAAAAAAACAGTTTACGCAAACATATTGAATACAAATTTTCACGACAAACGTAAAACCAATGAAGTAGAACCGTTACGTAGCCTTCAACTAGAGAGTCTAGATAGACCACATAATTACGTCAGCTGATAACAATTTGATATGCTACATGTTATCTTAATATCTTTAAAGATTTAAAAAGCAATAACAAAGTAGTGTGCAAAAACATTGTAATATAGTTAGATTTTTTTCAAAATACTTTTTCTAAATTACAATGAGCTTATATATTTTTAATATTGTCAAAAGCCGTTATGGTTAAAGAGTTATTGAACGCCCCAAGGATGTCAACAAAAAACAATAAACTAAAATCCATCACTACCTACATACATCTAATATGCTTAATTACACTTGTTTAATGTTTTAATAAAAAATAAATTTCTTTAAATAAACTAAAATAATATAGCCTATTAAAGCATTCAAGAGAAATAATAAGAGTAGTAAAAACATTAAAAAAAAAAAAGAATACATAACTACATAGAGAATGAATTCACTCAATAGATAACCTTACAAAAATGTGACTTACTGGACCCTAAAACGACAAATAGCTCTTCTCTTTAATTTGAAATCTATTCAAAAGCAATTTGTATGACTCTATCTATTGTTATAATTTAAATAAAACAAATTTTTACAAGTGTTATAATGTTTACCCATGAAAATCAATGAAAAATACATGTCGAGTAAGAATTAATGGAAAACCAGAGCTGAAAGAGGATAGGCAAAAATAGTCGGAACAAATTTAAAAAAAAAGCTTATCTAAGGAGGAAGATGAAGTAGGCACCAATCACAAGTACCTTTATAGGGTTGAGTGCAATACTTAGGAACAAGGAAAACTGCAGGAGTAACTGCACATTTTCAAAGAGAGTTAACGTTTTGCGCTTAATCTTTAGTAATGTGTCAATTGTTTGATCACGGCGTCTACGGACCGGTGCTGTAGCCTTGTACCACAGCTGAAGTAGTACAAAGCTGTGGAGAGGCAGAACGTGTTTTATTTCATTATGTACACAATCCAAGCCATCAATAACGTAGTACAAAGCACATGGGGTGTGTGAAAGGGTAGTTTGTCCACATAACTATATACTAGATGTGGGATATAAAATGGTACACATACATATATATAAATGGTTTAGTATTTGGTGCTGAGAAATTTAAAATAGTAGGAGGATAAAGGAGTATATATTTATAAAATACATTTCTTACGCACCATCGACCAAACACAGAGGTAAGCTTAGTAGAATCTGTCTGTACAAGGGGTCATTAATTCAGTTTAATTTTGGATATCTTATTAGACAGTGACCGGCCTTTTAACTCGCATGGGACAAAATGATTAGTTTATGTATATGACTCGCTTGTTTACACAATGGCAGTAAGCAGATGACATTTGCGATCGAGGCTCATAACGAGTAGATTATTCGTTTACAACAGTTATTGTGCACATTATTGTGTGATGACGTCGAACCTTGGAGATATTTTAAAACGGAAAGTTTTTTTAGCGTAGTACTGTGTGATGAGTCAGAATAAACCACCCAAAAAGAATTTGAATTAAAAATTGGTTGCAAAAAAATCTTCCGGAGCTATATCAAAATAGCTCTATTACAAAGATTTTCACAATCAAGCTAAGGGCAATAAAACACGTGTAGGATTTGACCGAAGCGTTTCCCGGGAGGACATTTGAGTAAACCGACCCGTGTGTGATTGCCCTAAGATAAATCATCTGATGTCAAACAATAGATAGAAATCGTAATGAATCGTTTTCAGTTATGAATATTAGAACTATCATCGGACAAGATTTAATTTACTATGATTTTATTATGTCATAATTGACAAAAAAAATATGTGTACTTTTAAAGCCTCAGGTTTTTAAATTATTACTATAGTGCATTATTCATGAACTTTTCACACTGAGTTAGCAGATGATCCTTCCCTCTCCTTACCTTTATACATTTTTTTTTCTTTCTTTTACTATTGTTCTTGTTCTTTTTTGGTCATCAATACTTTCATATATCTATGCAACACTGCCTGTACCACCTATACGCCATAGACAGCCAAGTTTTCCTATCCTTCCCTCCTAATAACTCCAACCCCCCTTTTTGATTCTGTGCCTCTTTCCACACTCTTCATTGAATGTGGAGAAATCCAAAGCAATTATCATTGCCTCATGTCCCCTCCTCAAAATCCTAATTAATTTTCCCACCTTCAACATCAACGCTGATACTATTCTTCACTTTTTCACATAAGACAAAAATCTCGGTTTGACCCTCGACTTAACAAGAACAGAGACTGTTACATTTCACACTACTACTCCAAGTTTGGATGATTGCACCCTCATGAACCCTTGCAATACTTCCTTGGGTCTCTCCACTACAGGATCATCATGACCTAAAAGCCTTCTCCAATTCAAATCAGTTGTCAAATCTCGCAATATGACATTTCGCCGTCCTTAGCCATGCGCAAGCCTTTGGAGCTTTATTCCCATCAATATTCATTTTCAATTCTGCTCAATACTCTCCCAATCAATAAATCTAAACTTTACCAATCCCTTATCTAACCCCAAGCTCACAATTCATGAATCTCCTTCTTTGGTTTAGTAATTTTATTCATTTCCTACTTTTAATATATCCTTGTAACCTTTCACGTTATTTTCCTCCTGATAATAATTCCTCCTTTTCCTTATGTTTCTAGCTACACTTGTTAGTGAATGTCATTTATTTATATTATTCATTTATAAACATTATCATATCAGTGTAATTTATGTGACATTCATATATGTTTTTTTGTCTGCTAGATCATACTTATTTGTACCTTTTTGTTATTCTTAGGATACAGTGTCCCAGAATAAAGTGTTTTTTATTACATTCATTCACCATTATACCCGGAGAGAAGTTGGCAAAATACCAACAATGCGAAACCAGAATGAAGGAAAGGAAGAATCGTCAAGGTGATAAAAGCGAAATGACGACGACGATGATGACGTAAAGGAAGTAACATAAGCAGCAGTTAGCTGCCTTGCAGGAATGACAGGTCAAGAATACCTCCTATTTAAAGTAGCATTTAGAGAAATAATATCGATAATAGAGATTCTGAAGAGAACAAGATCGGACATGAAGTTATGTAAACTATGAATCCCTCAAGATATATTCTATCCTAATATTTCATATGATTTTAAGTTATCTGTTCGACATTATAAAAACTGACTTCGTTGACTCAAAAAGCCCGAGTGCTTCGTTCCCCTGGCCTAGTTGAACCACAGACCTAAATAGTGCGCCAAGGCCGGAGAGGAGGTCTAGTTATTTTTTATCAGCGAGTCTGCCAGCCACAGCTCTCATATACGCGTCATTTTAAAAATATCCACTAAACTAATTACCTCAAGGTGCAGCTATTATAACCTTTTTTAAGAAGAAATTTTCCTGAATTCAGAAATGGACTGATCTAGAAAGCTCACCAGTGAGTTGCCTGCCTTAGGAATATATTATTTTACGGACTAGCTTTTTGCCCACGGCTTCCCGAATGGAAATCTTAATGCAACAAGACTATTCTAACTGCGCTCATCTTCAAGTTTAAGTTCACTTCCAAATTCCTAAAATAATTAGCGTTGTGATACGTATCATATATGTTAACGGGCAGCTAGGGTCTGTTATAAGGAACATATTAATTCTCAAAATACGATCAGCAGTACCGGGGTTTATCTCACACAAACAAACGTTCCTTAAACAGGTTTGCTCGGGTATTTATATATCTTAATCTTATATTTTACTGGAAAATGAATAAATCCTTGCTACATTCTACCGTGGAAGTTGTTTTATTTACAGGTAAATGAAAATGTAAGAACAAATTATAATGTCAAATATTATACAAACTCACCATAAAATTAATTTAGCCCAAAACTTGATAATTTTTAGTTTTCCTTCTAAGTTCAGAAATAAATAAATCCTTGGTTGAAAAAATAAACATTAAATTATTGTTGGGGATGCAGCAAAAAGGGGACCGTGGAAAAACATGGCGATCCCAGATCCATTCCGCAGTACATACTTAATAGACTGCCGCTATCGTTAAAGAAAGAGCAAGTCTCGGTGTAAACAGTAATATCTTACAGTTAAAGAGTATAAAAACCGTTCCAATCCCCCCTTTTCGGATTAGGTAGTCGCAACATCTTGTGAGCCATGGTGCATTCACCTCTTACGATTAAGTTACATGATTTAAGCACCTGATTTAAGCTTGACCTTGCTTATTTTGAAAATAATATTTTCCGGTCTGGTGATTTAAGTGGAATGAGTTTTTCCCACTCCTTGCATTGACTGTAATTTCTGAAGATGCGATGAAACTTTAACCTGTATTAATACAATACATCCCCCCCCCCCCCAAAAAAATGGACTGTATTAATACAATAATTAAATATGTGTCCATGAGCATTCAGAAGCACCAAGAAAAATTATGACATCTTGCTGTTGCATTACCTGATAATTTTGGTGTGTTTTCTTTATCTTGATTTAGAAGTGGCTTCTTGCCCACTACGCATACCTACATGCTTCCAACATTGTGTTTCTTTTCTCATGTGTAATCTACGTCCAAAGATTCTGGCCGAACATTCGTGACTAAATATCCATGACCAAACATTTAAGAACAATATTCGTGACCAAAAATTCAAGGCCAACATTCGTGGCCGAACATTCGTGACTGAATATCCATGACCAAATATTCAAGATCAATATTCGTGACCAAAAATTCAAGGCCAACATTCGAGGTGGAACATTCGTGATCGTTCTTTTCGGGTAGAATATTCGTGACCAACATTCATGGCCAAAAATTTGTGACCAAACATTTAAGGCCAACATTCGTGCCAGAACAATGAAGGTGGAACATTCGTAGTCGAACATTACGGGCTATAATTCAAAAACTAACAGAACATTTGTGGACGTACTTTTATAAGCTTGGACTTAAATGTCATCGGGACTATCTCCAATAAGCTTAGCAAAGCCAAACAGATACGGCTTCTACAGATTCACCGACACAAAGTTCTGTTCGCATCCATAGTCTTCTAGGAGGATCTATTCATTTCTAAAAATTTCCAAAAAGTTCCAGAGAGTTCGATTCGATTAAACTTGGGCTTAAATAACTGAAATTGGACATCGGGGCTGTACCTATATATCTCAGTAGCCCCGAAAACTACGGATTCAACACTAATATCGATAATTTTCCATTATTTTTAGATGAGTGACATATGGGTGTCCCCCTCCCCAACACCTCTCAAGAAATTGGGTGTTAGGTGTCTTACTTTCTCAGTATTTTTTCTAGATTATAAGTCGTATTTGTACCAAGTTTGGCGTGTAGTACAACTTTGGTTAACCGGGGTAACGACGGATAATCAAAAAACGTGGATAATCCAAAAATACGTTTTTATAGCCAATCCTTGATCTAAGTAAACACAAAACACCAATTGTCAACTCACAAATATATCATTATTTTCAAAAAAATACATATAGAAAAAATAAATACGCAACTTTTTTTAAGTATGTAATCTGTTATCAGTTTTTGTTTAGTTTTTTACTTTCTGATTTGATTTTTCTAACTTCAGTTCTTATGCTTTTTAGAGCTATAATTTTTCCATATTTAGAATTTCCATTTTCAAAATAGGCAATGACCTGTTCAACTGCCTCTAGTTTTGGATCTGTAGAGACTTTTTAAATGGTCGAATCAAATGAATCCGCCTCAATGTACAAAAAATCGCTTGTGTATCCAAAAAAGTGAGCTCTTAGCACTCATTATCATTCTACTAGTAGTCCGTTTTCACACTGATATTCACCGACATATGCAAAAAATTCCTTAAAAACCATCTTTAAAAGCATTTTGATTCATCCAAAAAAAACAACGGATAATTGAGGCTGTACTGTATTTAGTTCCAGGCATTTCAGAGTTACGCTATAACATACTAACAAACACACTGTTTGTTCAATGGACGCACAACATGTAACATACAAAAATACATGAAATAGGTGAAGTTACAGCTAAAGCTTTTCTTTGCTTCAATTCATAAGGTCGAGAACCCCACTATTGAGCACAAGGGCATTGCTCCTTACTCTGGCGCACCGTTAAATCTTAGCCGGGTGGTGTTCTTCAGGAGTGGAAAAATCGTCCTTTATGAAAACTTACTCCCCATCATAATGCATGCAATGATCATTCATTTTAAGAAGTTTATATAGTCCTTGATTTCTAGCATTGATTAGAGTGAAGTAAATTTGTCCATTAAAAGTCCGAGACACATCTAAAATTATTGCCTACCAACGTGGATAAATAACAGCGCTAAACCTCACAACCTTTTTTCTATGTCAAAGCAAGCTAATAGTTTTTCCTCATGAGCCCAGGTTGACTCAAACTAACCTCATAACTAATGAAGTTTCTGCTAATTGATGGTCTTTAAGAATGTTAATGATAATGATATTGAATGATGATACTGAATAAAAGCGACGGTTATGGCTGCACTTGGCAATAAGAAAGGAACTGGTAAAGTAGTCCAGGAAACGAAGGAAAAATAGAAAAAAAAAAATATTCTGATTTTTGGTACAGTTGTTGGAGGGAGTGTCCTGTGCAACATACTAAAAGTCCCAAAGGGGGGGGGGTGAGAACTAGGGGAGGTTATGGTAATGTTTACGATTTTTATAAAATATCTCGCAAACCAGTGATTTAAGTAAAAATTTACCCATAAAAATGTTTTTATTCATTTTTCCGTTGATTTAATGCTTTAGGACACAGCGAGGGTTAGAAAAATAGAATTTTCACAATTCTTGTTATAGCGTTTTATTCATGAATATTCCAGTTTTTTAACCCTCACTATCTCCTAAACCATTCAATCAATGGAAAATATATTTTAGTAGGCATATTAATACTAGTTTGTGATATATTTGAGAAAACCAAAAAAAATTACCTTTAAAACCCTCTTGCGCTTACCCGCACCCTCGGGGACTTGTAGTATGTTGTATAGGACATTATTCCCATCGGCTGTACCAAAAATCAGGCCTAAATGATATGTTTATTATGATCCCCATATATTAGCCTTCGTTGCCTGGACTTATGTTCCGCTTAAGACGGCCATGTAACTAACGACATTCGTAAGCAACATGTTTCATAAAGGTGTCATATTTATCCATAATAAAGTAGTTTAGAACCAAAATAACCTGAATTATTTGTATTAATACTGTTATTTTTGTCTAGGTGTAGTTGAAAAGGGGGCCAAAAGAGACATTAAACATTGCCAAGGATGGATTTTATTCAGTGTGTGGTGCAGTAAATTATGGCTTGGTTGAATCCATCGATGCTACCACCTGAATCCATCTCATTCACATTTGATTATACTACGAATCGAAAAAAAAGCGAGGAGGGGGTAGGTATGCAATGTTAATTACCCTTTGATTTCTCCTTTTTTATTGCATCTGTTTCGAGTGTAAGTCAGAACGTTAATAAACTTTTTAGATATATGTAATGTATTACTATCCTATAATAAAAGGCCTTTCTTAAGTTCACATTACGTATATGTTATATAGATTCATAAACATACTCATAAACATTTGTTTTCCTTGCAAGTTAATGTAAGAAATCTTTCCATGCAGTACCAATGACAAATATTGAATTTAATATTACCGCATTTTTAGCAAGATTTTGTTCATTAAGGAAAATGCGTAATATTTGTTTTCAATAATACTTAAATTACGAAACGATACGTAATTTAATTTCATAGTAGTAACTTGGAATGGTATAGATAACGTTATCTGTGTGTGCTAATAAGACAAATAAAAAATATGGCGATAATTTCCTATATCACTTTTAAACATAAAAAATATGTTAAACTAGGAGTCACAGTTAGCCGTCAATTTTTATATGAGTGTGTCGGGTTGTCACGAGGGGGGTGCCTAGTTACCTTAGCCCTGGTAACGAAGTGAGGGTTGATTAGGCTATGACCTGGACAATCGTTTCATGAAGGTTTTACTATCTGACTCCATATGTGATAGACATGTGCCCCGACAATGCACTATGTTCAGGAGAAGAGGTATAGAGTAGGTAGTGTAGGTAGTTTGTGTGGCCTTGGAATGACCACGAATTCACACTCGGTATCTGAGGGTAGGCGAAATCCGTCCGGATCCCAAAGGCGAGTGTGAACCGGAGAGAGGCAGACTGGATTTCCGTGGGAGACACTACTCGGTAAATTTGTAGGGCCACAACAACCGTTGTCCGCTAGGGAGAGGTCTCTCCCAAGGAGCTGCTAGTTTTAGCGAGGCGAAGGCAGAGAATCCCACTAGGAGAGTGTGGGGTCTGACGAGGCCGGACTAAAACATAGCGAGGTTAGGAAGAGAGAAGAGAGGTCCAGAGGATTTCATAAATGAGAAGGCCAAGTCTTGAACATTAGTGCAGCCACAAGTCATCAGTTAGAGAGTCGTCGGGAGAATGATTTACAGGCCAAGATCTGGCCCTACTTATAGGTCGTTAGACCCAATTATCTGCCTCGTTATTGTACCCAATTAGATCCCAGTATGCGGTGGCGTTTTGTTCTCGGCAGCCCCAGCTGGCCTGGGTCACCGATACCTGCCTCTGGGTAAGGGTCCCAGCCCCTATAACTAATTGACTTGCGGCTGCGTCTTTATTGTTTACAACATTTACAATGATTTATGGTTTGGTAATGTTATTTACATTTGTTTAAATTACTTTACAATATATATACAATAGAGTATAGGGTGATTTTATCTTATGTAGTTAGCGGTCGCTACAGAGTGTATCCATTTTTTGGGATGTCAGCTTAAGCCTATGAGAATTGTTTGATTTTCATGAAATTTATCAATGGACAGAAATCCGACACTTCGAGTAAGTCAGCATCAAGTCCTATGAGATGGTTGTAAAGGCCCTTTTACACAGTCTGGTCAGTCCTCAGTTCCCGATTTCCGAATTTGGAGTTTGGTTGCATAAAGGTGTGAAGTTATATTTCTGAATACAAATGAGAGGAGTATACCGAGCGCGCAAATGGGGCAGTGACTAGTCCGAGAGAGCTTCGTGTAAGCCGAGGTTTTGGGGCAGCTCGAGTCAAAGCAGTTTCAGAAACTGCTTAAATTGCAGTATAAGGAGCCCATAACAGCTCAATTATGTAATTTTAATTTTATATAAATTCAATTTTAAAAATATGAGTATAGGGGTTAAGGGGAAAAAAACCAAAAAAAAAAACAGCGCTACTTGGGGAGGTAGGTTCTTTATACATCCTTCCATTTGGCCATCACGTTAATTTATTAAAGTAAATTACTTTAGGTTTACATTCAATTGGGACAGTAGTAAATTAATTAAATATTCTTGAGCAAAGCATAATTTTCTATAACTTTACGCTAACGCAATATGCTCAGGATTTGATAGAGGAATCAAATCTGTTGAAGTTGAATAGTTAAATGGGTTCCCTTTTTAATGAAATATTTTAATTATTCAATTTGAGCGGCATAGCGAGGTGTTGGGGGTATAGGTAAATATATAAAAATATATATGTATCCCTATAAAAGATACATCCCATAAATATTTCCTTATAGTTTATGTATTTGGATACAGTTGATATATGATAGATATTAGTGCATTGGTATGCTGGTAAGGGATTAAATTTTTTAAAAAAAACCTTTGCCGGACGTAGCAGTGTTCCCACAAACGATTTCAAGAACTGAACTGAAATGGAAACAGAACTAATCGGCCCGCCTGTCCTGTCAGTTATCTCTTTCCGTTTCAGTTTTCCTATCATTTTATACACAGTATTAACTGACAGTTCGAATGAGCAGGAAATGGAACTGAGAACTGGCAGGATTGTGTAAAATGGCCTATAGATTCATCAGATATTGACAAATGGACGGTCAAAAATGCGGATAAAATTACCAGAATAGGCAGTCTGCTTCTTGGCTACCTGCTCCCATATTTTTTTGTCGACTTTAAACCATCCACCCTACAGCCACCCGCATCTTAGCTCCAACTTGGGCTGATCTTACTGGGCTGATATTACAGCACAGAAGCAGCATAGACTCCTATGTAGTATATTCATCGAGTAAATAAGTACATGGTTGATCAACATATCGCCTGATGTCATGTGATATAATGTAATATCTATCATGTAATATGTATGCCATGTAATGTATTGCTGCCCTGGTCTTTGTGAGTCCCATGTTCAAGCCAGAGAAATGAGATTTTATATGAAGGTCCCATTTAATGTTAGGAACAAGTGAAAACTATAATGATATCAACCAAAAACGAGTAAGCCCCATTAAATAGTCGATTGGTAACAAAAAAAATGTTTCTATAATTTTAAGTAAGGTATCAAATTAAAGTTATTGACGTCTGATTAATAACATGTAATTAGTGGGCTATTATTATGAAAAGTCTTTAACAGTGTCAGTAAATTCATTTTTTTGCAACCGAAATGAACCCCTCAAGTTTATAATATATAACACTTGATTCAATTTTTTTAAATATATGTCATATAAAATACTTAATAAATGTTGAAAACTAAACGAGCCAAATTTCAATTGTTTCCCATATCCTTCGAAAATATTAGCTACTTGGTAACTGGCAAATTATACTTTCAAATATAGCGATAACGGCGAAACTTATTTTACACTTCAAATATAATCTTTTTTTTTTAACGAAATTCACTGTATGATAACTATTTTAAGATATTTCAGAATGCGTCCAAAAAATTTAGAGTCACATTATTCCTTAGCGTATGTCATACAATTTTTATAACTTAGCTATCTTAATTTTGTATTTTTTTTTCAAAGCCTTTTATTCAATATACATAAGGTAAGTTACAGATTCCACCATATGTAATTTTCACATAAATGCACATCGTGCTAATTATATTTACTGTAGCATAGCTACATTTTATATAATGTATGAGGTTTAAAGAGTTTTCTATGGTAGCCTGATGTGCAGAATACAAAGCGTGTGAACTCTGGTCTCCCTTCAAAGCGTATACCTTTACTTTTTTACGTTCACCTTTACTTAATTTTGTAATAATTAATAATTTGTTATAAATCCTGTAAGTATAATACACATACAGGGGTAGGAAGATAGAAGACGAAAGTCGCGGCCATCAGACTGCAGGTCATTAACATGAAAGTCCGAGGAACGAGCAATAGCAGTCAGTCTCAAAAAAAGACGTTCACAACGGAATAGTTCAACGAGATATTTTGTTCACCTTGAAAAGGGTAGATATTATCTTATGTCTTCAGCTTGACCAACAATTAGATCAAAACCAGGCTTGACACATAGGCGCAATACTAATGAACGTGCAGTTAAGATCAGACACAGTACGTAAAACGGTACTAGGAACAAACTTGCGAAAATTATGTTTTTGAATTACAAATTACTAACTAAACTGTAATTGGCCATAACAGAAAATTAGTCATTATGAAATTAACCGCAATAAATTTAGGAATAACAATGTAAATGTAATTCGTGATTTCTATTGGTAAATTTTAACTCAATTATAATTTTCGCAACCACATCACTATTAAAATCGCCTACCCCTCATTGTGGAATTTCGAAAACGCTATTTTACACGATTATCGCTTTGTTATTGTGAAATATATTGGTGCCAAATTTGATTTAAAAAATAGCATCCTCACAATCAGTTAAATATGTCAGGTAAAACATATATATATTTTCTAACATATAAAACACAATATGCAGATTGCCGAACTTTCCCAATCTGCACGAAACTTAAACATATACAGATTTTGTTTCTCCATTGAAAAAATTTGCGGAGGATTTTTCTATCATGGATGAATTAAGAAAAAAGTGTACTTCCAAATTCAATGAAGCACTTAACAACGTTTGGAGGGCTTGAAAACTGGACTTGTAAAGAAAGCCGATCATCCTAGGTTCTTTTTAATTGATTTATTATTAAATAACCATAGTGGTAATTCAGGAATACTCTCGATTACTGTGTAATTAATCCGATTAATTAATGTTAATAATTTTAACATTACAACACTTTCACGAAAAAATTGATGTTACTTTATCCATTGGATATCAAAGTTCTTTCTGGTACTGATATACATAATTATGTAGTGATCCAGAATATCCGAGAAGAACTATTAAGTTTTAACTAGTAAGATATTAAAATTAAATAAAACCACACAAATAATGAATAAGAGGAAATTCAGAACTACTGTTACCCAGTAAAAACTATACCGTTGTCGAAGGTTGTAAGATAATATATATTGAATATCTATTAATAATCTTGTTAGAAAAAACTAATGGAATTAAATGTTTAATAAAACAAAACCAAGCTGTAGAGTATTTTAGTCTTGAATGAGTTTCATTTATTTAATTTCAATTGATATTAAAACTGAAATTGTGAGAAAATTAATTCCTGAGTTGTGGTAGGCCTGAAGAGAGGGGGAGCAGACGGGGCTGTATCGATTCCCCCACTCGTTCCTCTAGATCTTTCCGGTCTGGACCTTGGGTGTGCTAGGATCTCTTGACTCGTTCAGTACAGTTTCAATTAACAAGACACCATGGAACCAGCTCTAGCCGATCCCGTATCCTTCATGAAGGATTTCGTCGCGGGAGGTGTATCTGCGGCTATCTCAAAGACAGCCGTAGCACCCATCGAACGAGTCAAGTTGCTTCTCCAGGTTCAGCACATCTCTAAGCAGATCGCACCGGAGGATAGGTACAAGGGTAAGTCTCATAACACTTATTTTCTTCACAGATTATAAGTACTAACTGGCCCATTTACGGTAAGTCTAATCGATTCAAGCGACCAACCGACTAACCGCAATTCTAGAAGAGATTTTCTTCAAGTCTACGGTTGCTTCTCAGAGAATATACATGCCATTTTAACCCCTTTTAAACCCCATTTCTTTAATTATTAAAGAGATAAAACCACGCCTTTTCGAAAAGAGCCGACTCGGAGCATGCGCAGACACCACATTTCGATGATTCGGTTAATAAAATGGCCGACAATAATTGCGTAACTGTGACGTTCACTCTAGTGAAGATTATGTGCCAAATGTATATTTAGGAGTCCTGGGACCCCTCGTCAGTTATTTTTACGCATATCACTTTCAAGATTGATTCAAAAATAATTATTGGCATACTGGGCACGTGGGTCGAATGTCTGAACCTTGTGGGAAGGTCGCTGCACGTGGCACTACTTGGCAAATCTTACTGTACTTTAATTTAACCAACTTCCCGGTAGCCTTGTGTCCACGCGCAAAATGCTTAGATTAGCATATCAAAATTTTTAGACTGGACATGTTCAGAAAAAATAGATTTATAGGAAAACTAGAATTTCACCTGAAGTTCGTGGTTTATTATCCACGAAACTAGCCAAATCGTACAAACAAAAGAATAATTTTAACGCATTATCTTAAAGGTTGAATAAGTGCATACAGAGATATTAGTTATAAAGTAATGTGTTCTACTGGGGTTAAAATATCTCAGAAAACCAAAGTAAATGAAGATTACAAGGTCACTAGGATATAATTGATGTCAAGTGAGCTGGCTGCCTTTCAACTCAACAGAAATAATTTTTTACAATTGCTGAATACCTTAACATATCTTAAAAATGCTATTTATCAATACCAAAAACGGCACAACCCATTTTTCCATTTACTGAGAAATATTAAGCTGCCTTTTTAAATGACAAAAAAAAACTAAGTAGGTCCCTTAGACAGGACAGGAGAGAAAAAAGAAATCTTAGTTTGTTAAACCATACTTCAGGATTTTCATTAACCTGAAATATCGGGCTTATTCTTATTCCTGCTATCCGCACCTCACCCACTTCATTCTATTATAATTTATGTTAACCATTTAATTTAAGTAATTGCATTTTATTAAATAAGGAAGAAAAAGAGAAAACTAGATTTAAAAAAATTTAAATTCTAGTACTATTGGTTGAATCTGGACATAATTACAACAAAAGTTCAATTGTGGTCCAAATCAAATGTAGATGCTCAATTATACCCATTTCTAAAAATATCCAGAGAAAATTCCTTTTTGAAGTTTACCTACTTCCTACCTTGGTAAGCTCTCGTAAAATGTTTGTTCAATAAATTTTTATCAAGTAACCAAACGTTCTTAATCATTATCACCACTTAAAATTAACAATATGCAGTGCATTTGTTCACAAAGTCGGAATTAAAAATTATATCAAGAAGATTAGTTTTATATAGAACTAATGGTTATTTCAAACAATGGTTCAAAATTAAATGGTACATTTTCTAGTATCTATTACCTTTTAAAAGCCTAGGTAATTAGACAGGCCATGTAACTTTGCTTGCAATTCCATTGTAATTACAAGAGGTACATACTTGTAATAGTATAGAGGTAGAAGTATAGTAATAGTAATATTGCTCTGCTGATAAGAGAGCTGATAACCTGTGCTGCAATTGCAAGAAAGATATATACTCTGTACTGACAGTATATTGATAACATTAGTAAGAGAACATAGCTGGCATGTTGGTCTTAAAAATGTATTAATTCTTTAAAGATTTCTCATAATAGGTTTATGTATTGGCACCACTGATAAAGACAACAAAACCTGGACTAATGGGCACCCAACATTGCTAGCAACCATGCAGAAGTCCACACATTTCTAAGTAAAAGATTGTGTGTACTTATTACATTGGTTATTGGACAGTTGACTGTCATTGCTATTTCCGTGTAATTACATTTTTTATTTAAATATTGGATATCGTCAATAACTCTTGAGTTTGCTCAATGCCATAAAATAAATGGAGAAGGTATGCCTTGACTGTTGATTAATATTGTCAACAAGACGACCTAACTTGGAATACTTTATACTTAACTATGCTTCCAATTCAGAGGAGTTATAGTTTCTTATTAAAATCGATGACCCTTGTGCTTGAACAATGCCATAAAAGAAAAGATGAATATCTGTAATAAGAAGCCCGAACCTGGAATATTTTTCAC
Source organism: Acanthosoma haemorrhoidale (assembly GCA_930367205.1). Lineage (NCBI taxonomy): Eukaryota > Metazoa > Arthropoda > Insecta > Hemiptera > Acanthosomatidae > Acanthosoma > Acanthosoma haemorrhoidale. The sequence continues at coordinate 93,701,543 of OV884011.1, forward strand.
TTAACTATGCTTGTTAATTGCTCTAGCGGCTCTTTAGCGCAAAGAAAAATAAGTGGTTTAATTTCAGCCAACTTAATAGTACAAGGGTGGTCTGAAAAGTTTCCGACCAAAAAAGCTTTAATTTATTTTGTTATCATCTTCATGTTAAGGTCGGAAACTTTTCAGACCACCTGTGTAGTAGGGTCTGTGGGTTAAATATTTTTTTAAGTTTTAATACATTTTATTTGATTTACATAAAAGTTTTGAAGAAGAAAGAACTTTATTCCCAAATAATCAATGATCTTTTATTGTTGAATTTTTAAATGACCATTAAATATTAAAAACAAGTAAAATTGAACTTGAGTTTATTATTATAATGAAATATGTAGGTAACTTACAATTATATTGTTCTGTGCACAAATAATAATAATGAAATTTTTAGACGATAGTTGATTATAACTTGATATGAATACAGGATAACTTGAGTATTTTATGCTTTATTTATAGGTATGGTCGATTGTTTTGTACGTATCCCCAAGGAACAAGGCGTTCTTGCTTACTGGAGAGGTAACTTCGCCAACGTTATCCGTTATTTCCCAACTCAAGCTCTTAACTTCGCTTTCAAGGACAAGTACAAGCAAGTTTTCCTTGGTGGTGTTGACCAGAAGACTCAGTTCTGGAGGCATTTTGCTGGTAACCTTGCTTCAGGTGGTGCTGCTGGTGCCACATCCCTCTGTTTTGTATACCCACTCGACTTCGCCAGAACTAGGTATGTAACAATGATTTGGAAATTCGTATCAATTAAGTTGGTTTAAAATCAATCTGTTGTTAGTTTATTTCACTCAAATACTTAATAGAACCTGTATCAGAAATCATCAGCTTTTAAACAAGTTTTATTTTTTTCCTTGTTTTTGTCATAACAACTCATTACTGGTCTACATCTCAAGATTACCTGATTTACCAGTTTCCTAAAATAGCTTGTTTTTTTTATTTATTAGAATTAGATCTCAAAAAGACTGAAGAGAGATTACAGATGTGAAAATTGTTGTTTAGATTTGTCTTGAAAAATAATTAAACCCATTTAATGAATAAGTTGCTTTTGTAACATTATGAAATTATATTTTTTCAGAGTTAAGGAGAAACGGTCATGTTTTTTTGTTTTTTTTAACAATTTTATTAAATTGACCTGAGCATAAATTTGTCTGTTCTAAAGCTCTCTTTCTATGTATATTATATTTACATTTAAGTGTTATTTCCTGGACTGGTTGATATTTAGTAATTATCTAATTCATAATTTTTTTATTAATTTAAAACATTGCCACACAATTTTTTTTATTATTTACTTAACTAAAAATAAATTGCAATAATCCTGAATTCCTTTTTACAGGCTAGCTGCTGATGTTGGCAAAGCAGGTGGACAAAGAGAATTCAACGGTCTTGGTGATTGTATCTCCAAAGTCTTTAAGAAAGATGGTATTGTTGGTTTATACAGAGGATTCGGTGTCTCAGTCCAAGGTATTATCATCTACAGGGCATCCTACTTCGGTTGCTTTGACACTGCCAAGGGCATGCTTCCCGATCCCAAGAATGCTGGTTTCCTTATTTCATGGGCCATTGCTCAGGTAAAAATTTAACAATTATTTTACGTAGTTTAAATATAATTAAAGTTCTCATCCTATCTTAGTAGGCTAGTTAGAATCCAAATTGGTAAAGTCTTTAAGATTTAGTATTTGATCTTTCTCTGCTGCTTAGACAGTCAAGAACTTATTATTATCATGAACAAATCATTTTATTTTAGTCAAATATATCTGTAAGTAATCAATAGTTTTTGCTATCCTTTCTGGCGTCTAAATGTTTGTTTAGTTGAGGTGAAACACATGTTTGATTTAATGATGTTACTGATCCAGATTTACTAAATTAATATCTATATTTAAAGTACTAACTGTTTAAACCAAATTGGTTGCTTCCACGACACAGTCTGCCCCCTACCTTGAGAATAATAATTATGTAATTGATTTCTTAACTATCTTATGTAATGCTCAGATAAGTAGCAGATGGTTTAATTCTGTTGAATTTATTCACAATGTAAGTAAAGGGTTATTATAGTTTCAAAAAAAATTTACCTGTGAATAATAAGTTAGTTACTTTTGGTCAACATGTTGGCTGCCAAGGTACTTATCAGTATTCTGGGGTAAAAGCCAATTTAATTTAATCATATTATATTATTAAAAAACTTAAATTATAGTAAATAGTGATCATCAAAAAAACAGAGAATGTCTAGGAGAGATAAACTCTTAGTTAGCCATCCTAGTCAACAATGCAAACCTAGGAATTGTGTGTGTGTGTGTGTATTTATATAGATATGTATAATATTTATAATCGCAATATTAAATATTTAACTTATAGTTTATGCGTGTATTCCCCCTCACTCTGGTTAACCTGCTGATTATCTGTTCCTTGTGGAGCGATCGTATTTAACCATTACCCTAAAATTATGAATGTTACTAAACCATATAGATAATTAATTCTGTTCATTTATTTCCAGACCGTTACTACAGCTGCTGGTATTATTTCTTACCCATTCGACACTGTCAGGAGGCGTATGATGATGCAGTCTGGTCGTGCAAAATCTGAAATCATCTACAAGAACACCCTTCACTGCTGGTCTGTGATTGCCAAGACTGAAGGTACCAATGCCTTTTTCAAGGGAGCTTTCTCCAATGTTCTGAGGGGTACTGGTGGCGCTCTTGTACTTGTGTTATACGATGAGATCAAGGACCTTATTTTCTAAGCTGAAATAAATGCAACATCTTTCATCAATCACCGAAAATCTCCAGTAACACCAGAATAGCATTCCACGAGGTCCAGCGGCCCAATATGGAACCCGTATAGACATTGTTTAGTTTATTAGGTAATAAAAATTAATTCCTGCAAGGAATTTGCGTTGACAAAAAAAATTAAACTTCAATAAATTTTAAATATGTAAACCATTTTCCTATTTTATTTTAATTATAACTTTTTTTTCTTTTAGGAAAGTAAAATTTCCTAACACATCGTTTAAATTCATGTATATATGCATTGTTATGAGAGCTGAAATAAAAAAAAAACACTGAGCTGTCCTCACATTCCAAATTTAATTTATTTCCTACTCCTATTATTGTTTTTTTGAGTTCGTTTACGTATCATTTGGATCGTGAGGCATGGCTCAGTCATAAAAGAGAATGAGTTTAGTTCTTTCCTTACACCCATCTTCTATGACAATTTAATTAATATTCTATTTAATTTCCAAATGTCTCTTAAACCTATTTTCTATGCTATTAAGGTATAATATAAAATAGACGCAATTGTTTCAATATGTAATTATTGTAAAACAAGAAAAAAAAACAATGACTAAGGTTGATAAGGTAACATTTGATACCAAGAGTTGGTGCACATTGTACTAGTTACAAATAGATTAATTACTCCACACCATTATGAAATAAGTTTCATAAATTTTTGAGGATAGTGGATCAGAAGAAGATAACTAACCACTAGGTTGAGCACCAGTGTCAGCATGCCAAAATGCCCCGGAAATTAACTAATACTAAAACCTATTTTTGTAGTCCAATTAAAGTATACATTATGTAACACCTTGCATTTATAATATATTCAAATTCATAAGTTTTTCTTCAAATAATAATGGTACTCACAGGTAGATTTTCTGGGAGGTCTTCCATTTCCTTTACAATAGTATTTAATCCTTAAGGCTACTGCTAATTTTTCTCATGAGAGCACTTGTAACAAATTACATCCTAATTTTCTATAATTAATTATTACCAATTTGATTGCTCAAACAGTGGATGTTAAAACTGCAAGAGAAATAAGTAATTAAAAACTGGATAAGTACTTACAATATATGCTAGTATAGTCAATTAGATAATATAAACATGGTTTCTTGAAAAGTATTTTTCAATTAAAAACAGTATCTATCAACGTTTTGTTAAAATTCAGACATCTCCAGGACTCTGTTTAAGAAAGTTTCTAGTCTGAATTTGTATAATTGAATAAATAATAATAGACTTGTTTTTTCCCAGTTTCAAGTTTTACTGCCACTGTTCTCTGTAATATAAACACTATGCCTACGCACAATTTTTATTAAGTAAGTAGGAAATTCACTTAAGTAGCTGTCAAAAACTGAAATTGTTTGTATTAATTAATAGTGAAGCAACATGCTCTACTAAATGGTAGTGATAATGTATGTTTAAATCAAATAAACTTACTTTATCTTTAATAGCTATAGTATCAACTTCTATAGCATTTCCGATTATGATTGAATATAAATTATTTGTGTCACCCTTGTGCGTGATTTTGATGGGTTTACTTTCTGTGAATAATGGCTGTATTATGTAGATCAAATAATTTCCGAGACAAGACGAGCCTATTCATATTGGTTTCAAGAAAACTAGACAAATGCAGGCTAAGCAACACACAACAAGCGGGAGAATGACGGCACATTTATTTCATCGTCTGTAATAAAATAAATTTAAGGCCATTTTTAAAGGAAATTAGTCATATAAGGTAGGTACACACTTAGCTGTTCGTCATTATGGAGTACTTAAATTTGATTAGACGCTTATAATCATAAGTTAAAATATGAATACAAAATGATCAAGTTAGAATTTGTAGCAACAGTTTTAATTTCGATTACAATTTTCCCGAGCAAATAAACCATTTTTTTCTCATTCATATGTTTTACTAAATACACGTTATAATAGAAATGATATAAAATTGACCAATGTTTATAACCTTATCTACCTCAGAGGTTTAGTCATATACCTATGTGAATGTGTATTTAATTCATATATGTGTGCATGTATTAAACTGAAGCCATCTCAAATCTTGCATTTATTAATGAAGAAAATCTAACACGTAGGAGTAACCTATTGTTTAATTATAGTTTAATGATTTAATAAATTAAAGCTGTAATAAAATATTACGCTCTCATAACAATCGACAATTCAGTCGAAATATTGTTGATTGATCGTGAAAGCACTAGTATAACTACAAACTTAACCTTTTGTCCTTGTTTAGCTACTTACTACAGCTATATAATTTCTGATGTACTTTATGCTCATCAATATTCAGACCTCTAGTAAAAGTTTAAAGCTTTTCATTCTAGTCTGATGTGGACAATGAAATCAATTCATTGAAGTTTGGCATAGCGTAGTGTCAACCTTGTCTTCAAATCCGTTTTACTCTTACCCTCCTAACTACTCAATTCATTTAACAATAACAGTTTATTTAACAGACTACCCACGGCTGCGTTAGATGCTCGTTTGAGCCGTAGGGACTGCTCAACCAAGGAGACCTGGCCAACTGAAGATAGAAACCAGAAGAGAACAGAGCCTAAGCATTTACCGGCTCAGCTAATCAACACATAGGTGTTAGTGTAGCACAGATTTAGCAGTTCATGGTCGTTCAACCATGGTTTCGCCACTTCAGACCTCGGCTTGACTGGTCACTTACTCGGGTAATGACCCACGTATTTAGCGGTTCGAACCATTTCTCACAGAAGGTCGGCTAGCCGCTTTGGCAGTTCTATACGGCGCTTGAGCCTACGATGACGGATCCGCTCCAGTCAATTTCTTTGGTGCATGAAGCCAACCATCACGGAACCCGGCACTGTGGTTCTCCCAGATTGAGAAAGTATTTGAGTCGAGTAATCGGCACAATAACGCTTTCAACTTGTGGTCTCTAACTTCGACGATTATCCTTCAGATATCGTGGAAAGCCCAGGGCTGAATCCGTATGAATGGCTATAGAAGAGGCTCCTCGGCACCTTCATCTACTCGCCGCCAAACCGAATAAGTCGACTCATTAAGGATTGCCAGCTGGGAGACAAACTATCTGTGCTACCTCCATGGAGAAGCCGGATTGCTCCTCGTTGAAGATACTCTTCCACGGGAAGAGGATGCTTTCTGATCAACACGGTAAAAACCATCTCAGTCATCCCTCCAGCGCAGCATCGCCAGGAAGCGACCGATCAGGTCTAGCGCGCGCTGGGGTCGGTAATAACCACGTTTGGGAAGCGGTCACTCGCACTGGACTCAAGTCTTCACAGATCCTTCAGGTGGGACTTCGCCATTAAAGCTGTAGACCCCTGTTGTACCTTCGACTGCCAGTGGACATACGTGGGGTGCAGCTAATCGACCGTGAAACAAACCACTGCTCAAGAAGATTCCAGACCACTTCCTTAGAGACCCTAAATATATCCTGACTAGCCAGATTTTCTCCTTTGAACCAGCGAATCCCTGCTTCTAAATCTACACGTAAAACCTTGCAGTGATGGTAATATGATTAATGTTATTTAGTAATATAATTATTAAGGGTGATGAAATTTTATAAGCATTTCTAGCAATATTGGCAGAATCTACAGGAGGCCATTGTTTCCGCATTGTATTTGGAGCATCAGGATGAACAAAACACAATACTTGGGCAAGAACAAGACAAGTTGGGATGGAACCATTGTAAAGAACTTAAAAACAGTATATATCTTATTCTGTAATTGTATTTCTTTTATGTATTATAATTTTGTACAGTACAGATTACTATTTTGTATACTAGAATTTTGTATAAAATGTAGCCAAGCCACAGGAAATACAATGAAGCAATTGTAAATAGATTTGTGTATATTATAATGTAGAATCTATATTTTGTACATGTATTAATTTGTAACAAGCAGATATGGAATAAAAAAAAAAATCATAGAATTGCTGAAAGTAATGAGGGAGGTGTCTCTTTGTGTGAAGCACACATTGAAGTGGTTCAGTCTAGTAATGAGATAAAAAGTAAAATATACCAACAAAAAATGGATGAAAGATTCAATAAAATTGATGAATATTTGATAAATTAAACTAAAGATCAGATAAAATGGACAACTAATTTGATAAACATAAAAATGATTTAAAAAATAGTATTGATGAATATAATAATGATTTAAAAAATAGTTCCCTGTCACAAAAAAATAACGAGTTAAAATTAACTATAAAGTTAGGAAATTAGAACGAAAACAAATAATAATCTTATTGAAAATACAACCTTACAAATTTTAAATGTTCACATAATTTCAAGCAAATTTGTATAAGTTTTCATTGTTTCAGTAAATAATTGTGATATAATTTTAAAAAAATCAGTTTTAAGATCAATTGAGGAATATCAGAAATACTCAATTGAAATTTATAATTCAACGAATCATAGATTAACAGAAAAATCACTTTTGAACACAACTAGATAAGGTTGTTTACCAAATTTAACATGGATCGAACATCCAATTCAAAAAACAATAAAGGAATACACTACTATCTCAATGAACATTTTGTCATGTTCTTGAGAGATATGAACTTAAAAATTTATAGGCAGAGTATTATTATAACTTATAGAAATTTCTGTCTAAGACAGTTGGCTATAATAAATCTTTTATTATAACAAATAGATAGTACAGTATTGGTTGGTTATCTTGTAGAAAAATATTAAAACGCAAGACAATGCTTAAAACATGTCTTTAATCGAATACCCTCCTTTCTCAAAGTTCCAATGCATTTCCAAAATTAATTTATTAAACATACGACTCACTCTCAACCATATTTCCGTTTTACTGGGACATCATCGGGAGAATAACAAGTTCTACTGTCCTTCATATTGTGTAATTATTTTTATTCATACTCTTTCTCTCTTTCAAATCAAATTCGCTCTATCCAAGTTTTAAAATGATTATATCCTTGTCATATATTGTTTAATTGATGGAATACATGAAGATGATAACAAAAGTTTCTTTTGTAATTTATTTTGAAAATAGACATTTGATTATAATTCAAATAGTACAAAGGAATGAAACAAATCTCTTCTTTGCCCCTTCTATTTAGAATCAGTTTTATTTAAAAATGTATGTTAATGGAATGTTTTTGAATTGTTAAAATATATAATCAGTAAGACTGATAAAATGAATATTGAGTAACCTGATTTCAAAGAAAAATTTGTAAATAATGTTTGAATTTAAAATATAAATATTCTATTAATAGGATTGGAAAACTCAATACATTTTTTAGTGTGATATCAAAGAGCAGTGAACTTTTCTTTTAAGTAAATCTGTTAAATAGTTTTCCTGTTAGCTAGATAATTGCCATTACCAGCTTGATTGCAAAATTCTGCATTATTTTTAGAAAATATGTATGTCATGTTTATATTGCCTGTGAACCAATTTGAAATAATGCTTAAGTATTGACTCACTTAGGTCAAAAAGTTAATTTAGGTTTAAATATAAAACAAAAATACATAAAAATTCTTTTTGAATAAATTAAGAATTTATATTTATTTTTTTTGAAAATGGTAGGAGGGAAAATGTGATGTTATTTTAAAGGAGTAATTTGAGAGAAAGATTATTTTATTGTATAAAATATGAAATGATAAAATAAATTATAAAAAGGTTAATTTCGAACAAATGAATGTAACAGCAGGGAAGTTTGTCAGTAATGGGAACACCTGAGAGGAACGCTGGGAATTCAGTTGTTTAGAGATGCTTGAAAGGAGATGTAGTCAGTTGTTTAGAATTGCTGAAGAAGGGATGTAGACGACAATTTTATGCACTTTACGGGTAGTCAAAGATATTTGCCATCCTTCCTATTTTCTTTGTATTAGCTCATACATCATGTACTTCCTATTTCATTTCTTTGTATTACCCTCATGTACCTCTTATTCCATTTCTTTGTACTTCCTAATATACTCGTATTTATGCATTAGTATATGAAAAAGCATTACTCGTCAGATTGGCAGCATCTACAGGAGGCCACTATATTTGGAGCTTCAGAATCAATAAAACACAATAATTGGGCTCGAGCAACATGGAAAAATTATATATACAGTAAAATGTCTTATTTTTTATTTTTATTTATTTTATGTGAATGTTTGGTGGTCAGGGCGTCTTTTGAGATATAATAAATTATAAGTTTAAAAATTTCATTAATTATTATATTAGGAAATTGACAAAATATTACAATATATATATATAAATATATTTACAGAATATTTACATAGATGAAACAAATGTATCCCCTCTAAAAAAAATCAACTTATTGACGTCAAAATATTATTAATTAATGATAAGCAATATTAATTAAATTATTAATGTTTTTTCCTCTTTAGTTTCTTGTATTCGCCTTCCTGTTGAGCGCCCCATGAATAAATCTCTTGGACCTTTCTCTTTCGTTCCGCATCACTGTTAAAAAAGTAAAAATAAATTTATTCATATAAGAACTATTGAGTTGCTAATAGAGATATAAACCGTTCAAATTGTTCACACATCCTAAGACATTTGGATAATAAATATTTTTGTCAGCCATAAATAATTTAATGATTGATGTTGGTTTCGTTAGTTAACATAACAATAAATATATTTATTAAATCACACCCTTTTTGACATTTTACTTGAAATTGTGAAACCTAATATAAGTGCACCAATTGAATATGGGATCATTTTTGTAACTGTCAGTACTATCTTGTCCACCAGTGTTTAACGAGCTGGCACTCTAGTCTATTAGTGAATATTAACCAGGAACGCAAATTTAAGAACAAATTTGAGCTATTCAGTTTAATTAATAATGACGTAAAAAATATTTAGAGCATATTTTTACCATAAGTATATCTAAGCCCTTTTAAAATTAGGATAAAATATATTAAAATTTAATACTAATCAAAATAATAATCTGTAGGGTGAAATTTCAGCTATATCTAAGCATTCTTGGCTGAGGTTTAATTGTAAACATTTCCTGTAATTAGAATATGTTGGAAAGCCTATACTGATGACAGTTAATACAAGTACAATTAAAATGGTATTTATATAGGTTCAGAAAGAAAAAATACTTTTAACTAAACGATACTTTTTAAGTAGGATAGTGGAATAATATTATCTATAAAGTTTACATAATTAAATAGTAAGAAGGGTAACGCTGATGCTCCATAACTAAACCACATGAAGCTTCAAAGTTTGGAAGGTTAATATCGGTTAAATTTAAGGTGGAAAGTTTATTTATTTTCAATTTTCAGCTTCATAGAATTAGAAGGAGTTTGTTAACTCACCTTTTCAGCATTAATTCAGAATAGACAACTGTGTAAATCTACAATTGTTACCACTGCATATTAAAATAAAAGAAATAAGACAAACCTGGTCGCTTGTTCTTTGAACTTAAGGTTAGCGATGAAAGACCGATCCCTCCTTATTTCCCTCAGAGCTCCTTTCATCTCCTTCTTATATTTATATAGCAGTTTAGTATGCTCAGCTTTATCACCCGCCAGTTTTTTCTTCTGGTTTTCATACCTGTAGAGGCGAGAGATAATTCATAAAGAAAAAAAAATTTAATAATTCGTATAAATTAAAAATGAGTGAACTCAATTAATTATGAATTTATCTAGACAATAAAAAAAGTAAACCACTTACACTGGTTGAATTGAGGGTTCGTATAGGCGAAGAGCTTTTGGTTTTTTGGCTTCAATCGTCAATGGGACCAATTCTTTGTTCAACATTCTTTCCATAATCTCCAGCAATTCCTTGTGAGCCTCCCTTACGGGAGCTGGATACTTATTTATCTGAAAAATTATTATTTTTATGTAAAAAACAAAAACACTGCCGAACCTCTATATATTGAACTAGAAGGTTTCTTAAAAAAAAAAAGTGATGTACAGAAAACATTGTTATATTAAAATCAATTACATTAAACATTTGATTAAACAATCGAAAACATTACTCCTAACTGCTTATGTTAGCACAAAACACAACTTAGATTCGATCTTTACTGCTTTCCTCCAAAACATTTATGTCTCTGAAAGTCTAAATATTATTTGGCTTGAAAAAACAACACTATTTCATCTATATTTCTACCTACTCTATCCATGTTATATTATTTTGAAATAGATTTAAATTTATCAAGCCATAAAAGCTCAGTAGTTCGAAATACCTAAAATTGCAGCTTATTTAGTCAATTTATTCTTGATGAGTAGCCCGATCAAAGATTCCTTGTTTTTAGTTCTCGACTTGTACCATTTTTATTTGTTTTATTGAGCGTCAATTTAAATTGTTTTCAATCTCCTCTGAAACTTTTAAAGGTAAAAATCACAATTTTCAAAAACTTTAGATAATTTGTCATAATTTTGTACTTTTTGGCAACATCTTTATTTTTCATACCGTGTTCTACTTATTTTACTAAGCCGAATTTCTCTTTCAAATTTAATCATTTCCGTTCAGAGGTGTGACCACAGCAAGAATGATGACGGTAAATACTGAATTTAAAATAAAAATTTTACTTTTAGTTAGGCAAAGGAGTTCATAAAATAGAAATTAAATCACTTCTGGCTAGTTATTATACTATAATTAATTTTTCTATAATGAGGTCTTCCCTGAAATCCTATTACCAAGTCAACCGATGCAACATCTTTTTTCTCATTTAATTTATAATCATTTTTATAAACAAAATTTATTTTTCTTCTTCTAATCATTTCTAAGTTGTAAAATGAAATTGTGATAAAAAAACTCCTAATGTTCAATCCAAAAAAATACAGGAAAAAAAGACTAGGAGTGTTTACAATCTCGACCATTTTTTTTTTTAACTGAGAGTAATAAAATTGAGACTACTTAAATGTAAAGAAAGATCCATACAATAATAATATGAAACATAAGAAAACAACTTGTTGACTTACTTCCAACAAATCCAAGTGCTTCTTAATAGGTTCAAATAAGAGTTTACTTTCTGGGATTTCTTCATAATTTTCCACAAATATATGCAATAATTTTAGAGTACAATATACACTTCGGATTCTGAAGTTATTGTCTATCTTAGGCCCTTTTGCTATGAAGTCATAGGCAGGCATTTTTAAATCCAATTCTTTGCTAAAATAAAGTCAAAATTAGAATGGTAAACAATAAGAATGTAACAGTTACTATTAGGGACATGAGTTAAATGTATAGGTCGGTCAGTTCATAGTGACTAGTGAGCATGTGTCAATTTTCAAGGGCACAATCTTGCACTGTTGCTTCGAATGTGAGGCCAGTATCTTTTTTAAAATCATTGTTTTAAAATTGAATCATGTACATATGAGACACCTCACTATGTACTGGGTAGAACTATACAGTAGAACCTGACCTGGGATGTTTTGAAGATCTTGCCAACAACCCCCTGTTGATTAATTTGCTAAGTTTTGTTGATTTATTTTCTTACATATTCAAAGGCTGTTTCTAATATAAGAACCTTAAATTGATGTTGTACATGAGAGTTTGTAACATAAGCCACAGTGCGTTTAAATAAATAATTTAAAAAACATCGTTAATCTGATTTCATGTAATTATAGTCCACTAAACTACATAATCTTGATAATTACTACGTCAAGATCTTCATTTGATACCCTAATCAATATGATAGGAAAACAATTATTATTATTTTCTTAAAAAGTATTTAAATTACTAGTGACACTTCAATATTTCTTATCTTTTTTATTTTTTGCATCATTGGAGCATCAAATGGAATTGCCATGCAAAATATCACATCATCCTTTTGAAAATATCACCAGTTCAGTTAAAGTTGCAAACATAATTTTATAGGCTGTTTTAATGACCTAGTTCAAAGACATCCTTAAATGTAAATTATCTGTACATATTATTAATCAGGATAACAAGATCTTTAATTTAATACCCTACTCAATATGATAAGAAAATACTATAATTTTAAATACCAATTAATTAATTACAACATGTGGTAATTACCAGAAGTAACGGGTAGAAATTTCTTCGAGGCTCGCCGGAATCCGCCCTCGAGGAAGACATAAGTTAAGCTACCTGGGACATATTACCGAACTCGGACTGAAAGGGGGGGAGATTCAGGAAATGAAAGTACTCACAAGGCAAAGAGGTGGCTAATCTGTGTTGGAACGAGCCATTCCTATACTGAAAGGCTCAAAGGGAGATGGAAAAGAGCTAGCACAAATATATTTTTATTGCCTAATTAAAAGCATTTTTATTTTAACCCACCCACCCATTAAAAATGAATCCCAAAATAAATTCATGATCTTGAGGTTATTAGAGAGGCAGGTAGTCAAGTCAGCAATGATCTGGTGATGTTTGATTGAACTTAATTTAATTGCCCAGTTAGTTATTGATTTTTTTGTTTAAAGACCTTTATTTGAAATATTCCAATTTGCTTGTAAGCATTATTAATTGGAATGTAAGAATACATCCTACTTATGAATAAGTTTATTGTTAGTGATGTCGTTTCAGTCCCTTATTATGTGAAAAAGGATTGGCATTCTGAAAAAAAATCAATAGTAACAGTAATTTCAAGGATACATGATGTATTATATATTTTTTTTTTTGGACTTAACTTTTGATTGTTTTGTTTTTCTGATTCTATTCATGTAAACAGACAACAATAAAAATAACCACTGGTATTTGGCGGGCCTTTAATTTTTGAGACAAATAAAAATATGCTGCTAATTATTACTGAAGCCTTTACCCTAGTTACTTTTGAGGAAAACAAAATATAATTCTTATTCTTCTTAAAAACAAAACACCATCACAAAATTTAAATACAAACAGCTATGATCAAAAATTTAATGATGGACAATCAACATTTTTAGGTTTAGACTATTTTAAAAGATGGATTATTAATATCCAATTAATTGGCTTACAGATTTTCCTGAGATTGTTGAAGAAATAGAAATTTGTGATTTCTATTGAAGGGTGAGAGAACTGGAAGATCAGAAACAGGAGAAGCCATGGCTATTACACCTGATAAGAAGTTGAGAGCTTCCGGCGTAACTCTTTTTGACAACCAAATATACTGCAAAAAATAATTAAAATCATCAATTAGAAATCTTTCAAATATTTTTTTAAATGACAAATGTGTGCACACTAAGTAAAAGCCAGGATGGCTTTGCTATCTACTACCTATTGACACAATAAATACAATACCAAACTACAATATACAGGCTGAGTGGGAGTTTAAATATGACAAAAAATGATAGTTCCCATAGTAGCCGATAGTGAAAATGTGTCTTTGAGTAATAGATAAGTAGAAGAGAGCATGTGGATTGTAAAATCATAATACTATGCAATTAAGGATATCAATTAGCAGTGATGAATATTATAAATTATCTTCACCGTGTGGAGTTTCCATCGGACTAACCTCGGTAAATAATGACACCAGAAACAGTCCCGCAGAAATAGTTCTCCTTGTGGTCACATTACAAATACGCAGCATCTCAGACATGAATACAAATGACGGAGTTGTAACTGGATGACGTTTATCAGATGTTGGAAACAATAAAGGCACTAATTTCAGGAACAGAAACTGTTGGAAAAAAAACTTGGTTAAATAAGATATGAATCATTCATCAATTAAACTAAATTTAATCTACAACATTGATAATCATCAGAACTAGTGAGAAATGTTTATCAACTAATTCAGACAAGGGCAGGTTTTTCATTGAAAGCAATGCTTGGTTTAATCATTAAATTGTTATTTTCGTTATTTCAATCAATCATGAATTATCTTTTTGTTAATGCCTAAGGTGACTGCCCATCTCTATAAAAGATTTTCTAGCCTTCTCATACTTGAGAATTTTACATGAAAACATTTTTTTTTATGATCAATGTCATTTATACCAAATTGATAACAATTTATTTGATTACACGGTTACCTTAACTAATTTAAGTATGTAGGCATGCATAAGGTTCATTTTCTTACAGTTTCTGAACTTGGATATTTATGCTTCTTCCTGATATAATCGTCGTGCTTTTCGATTAGGACTTCACTGAGGCAAAATGCTGCATTCTGCGGGGAAAACTGTGTTAGATCAAACAAATATGGAGCTAAATGTTTCAGGATTCTCCATGATTCCTAAAAAGCCAAACATATTCATTATATTTTTAAAAGTGTATATTTATTTTTCCTGCAAATGTTTTTTATTCAATACATCAGAACGTTATTAATTAGGAAGATTCGAGTCCAATAGCATGAGCATGAGAAGAACAGCAATCAATATTTTGTTCACATGAGAAAAATTACCTATTGACCAAATGTCACTTAAATGAGTTTGGTATTGGTCTGCTCCTTGGACATTACTGTAAGACGACCTTTTTTATTAAAGAGTGGTCAATAAAACATTTAAATAATAATAAACAATAAGAAAGACAATTTTGAGTATTATTTTAATGAAACTAAGGTAATTTTAGGTAGTTAGATCAAACCTATGAGGCCGACTAATATGCTAAAAGTTCGGTTAGCTGCGAATTGCAAGCATTTATTATTAATTCTAAAATGAAAATAAAAACTTTAAAACTTTATTCTGGAAGATTGTCCCCCTAAGAATGACAAGATAAGAGAAGAAAAAAACCATAACATTATACAAATTTGATAAGCTTATGAATAATACTATGTACATATGTATAATACGATGTGCTATGGCTATGTACATATGACATTACTCCAAAGAACTAAAACAGAAATTACCACAAGGGGAGGAAGAGAAAGGTTGCTGGAATGAATGAAAAATAAATAAACAGAATAATAATAATGAATTATGAATTGTTAGAATGGAGGGAGAAAAGAAAATGGTAAAGTCTAGATTTAAAGATAGGGACAGTTGATGAATGAAAAATATTGATGGGAAGAAAGTTACAAGGGTTTGTGGCAAGGATAAGAAAAGACCAGTCAAAGGAAGCAGATTTGTGAGAAGGGAAATACAAGTCGGAAAAGTGAGATCTAGTATCACAAGATTTGAATTGGAGGAAATTGAAAAGGTAAAGGAGCTTTTAAGTCATGATAGTATTGAAGAGAAGGGATCCATAGAAGTATTGACAATGGGCGAAATGGTGCAGCCATCTCAACTAGGTTAATGCTACAAAATGTGAGACTCTAGGCATGCCGACAATAAATCTACTCGGAATAAAAACAATTCAACAGCCACTTTAACCTATCCTCAATATCTCCAAAGAAACCACCATAACACCCATGACAAGAGGGAAAATCAGGAGTTGGTGTGTGTGTAATGGGAGGCGATGTCGAAATCAATCGAGCAGTTTAAGGATGGAAATGGATCGGCGGGTGATTTGGGCAATGTAGTCTTTCCATGATAGACTTTGTTCGATAGCCAAACCTAGATTTTTGACTGAAGAAAAGAATTGGATTGGATAGGTCGAGTATCGATGGTGAAGATGGGAATATCATTCAAGGTTTTGAGGAGGGGATGTGAACCAATGGCAACTGCCTTGGATTTCTCCGAAATCAATAGAAGATTATGGCCAAATTCGTATGGGTTGTTGTTTGAGTACTTTTATAGCAATGAGTTTCCACTGTTATTTTTATCAAATCATACGCTGATTTTACACATCCACTCTTGCATATTGCATGCATTTTTTATTTCTACAGTAATCTAAAAAATTCAGTTTGTTAGCAATCTTTATAGGATAAGCAAACCAACAAATTAGAATTTGTGAAAATTTGAAATTGTAGGATTATTCTGCTCACAAACATTAATAGTAAGCATGCCTCTCAGGGTCGCCAGAGTGAGTGTAGCTGTCTTAAAAATTAAACAGAGAATAAAAATAAATTACCTTTGACAGTTTGGGCAACAAAAAAAAGAATTGATTAATTAATTAAAAATGAAAGATATCTTCTATCTAGGTGACAAAGTAACAACATTCTATTGCAACAGTAACACTTACAGACTCGTCAGCATCATTTAAATGTTGCATCAATAATGCAAAAAGATTCTCGAGTTTTTCTTTATTTTTTTCATTTAAGCTTGGGTGGGTACATTTTATTATTCTCTGGACAATTAAAGCCTGTTGTTCTGGAGTTCTTTCTTTTAAAAGTTCTTTCAGTCCTTCGCAATCATCAGGAGCTGAAACAAAAAAAAATCATAATTTCTACTTTCAGTCATTATTGGAAGGAAAAGTATTTTTTCATAATAAATTAAAACGGTTGAAAGATAAATTATCATTAATGAGCCTAAAGGTAGAAGCTAATTATAACAGATAATCAAAATTTGTATGTCTATAAGTTATGTAGACCTAATACAATATGATATACAATTAATTAGGAAGATATTTTAGTTATATAATCCTTATCTAGATTGTATGCATGAATTATAATAGTGGTAAAAAATTATACCATTGATCAGAAACTTTAAGCATATAATCAACATCTCTGATGTATGTCCTATGATAGTCATAAAATATTTATGTTTTAATTTTTTTATTAAAGCCCAGTCAGTCTAAATAATGCAAGTGTAAATTCTATTTATTAGCACATCTTCATGATTCTCCATTTAAATCCCTAGATCGTCAACCAGGATGTCCCCTGGGTCAGGTGCTTGTAATGTAAAATGAAATATGTTGAAGTATCTTACATTATCTATCATATAATGCTGTAAGGTAAGGAAACTATTTCTTAAAAACCTTAAATTAAGGGGTCACAAGGTGCCCTTGGTGTCAGCTTCCACTTGCTGTGGTGCAAAGTTTACAGTCATTGTGAGAGTTTGGCATAGGAGAGTTAAGTTCAGTTAAGCATAAGTTCATCTTTCCTTGGGGGGGTATGGCGGGTTCTTGTAAGGGATCCTGTCAGCATATTACATATTTTTTCTTTGGATACTTATTATTAATAATAAAAATATATTACAATGCTAAAAGAGAATGAAAAATATAAAAATACCTTGAATAGTAAATGGGATGTCATTATGAGCATTGTCAAGTAACTTTTCCATTACTTCATTGTCCAAAACACTTTTTTTAGAGACTTCAATAGGATCTTTTTTAAAAGTAACAAGTGTTACATCTTGACTAAAAGTGACTTTCTTCTTTTCTTGTTTTTCTGTAGTTTCATTAACTTCAATCTTGGAAATATCACTGGCTTCTATTTCATCTTCACTATCTACTTCCTTTTCTTCATCTACATCATCATTTACTTGCAGGTCAGATAAATCATCTCCTACTTCTTCCTCATTAGCAGATTCATCTTCATCAGCCTTGTCTTCTTCGTCAACCTTATCCTCTTCATCAGCACTGTCTTCTTCGTCAACCTTATCTTCTTCATCAGCACTGTCTTCTTCATCACTCCCTTCCTCTTTTTCTTCTTCTTCTGCTTTTTTCCCAACCACAGTATCATCTAAGAAACAAAATTAATATAAAATAAATAATTCATAAGAAAATATTAAATAATAACACAAACAATTAAATGAAATGTACAACCTTTGAACTTCTCATAATTTATTGGGTTTCCTTCCTTGTCATATGTCAGTTCGAAGCTTTCCTCTTGAATTTCAAAGCTAAAAATGCGGACTCATTGATAAATTTTTTTTTCAATAATATGAAATGAACAAGGAGAAAAACGTTGGTAATAATTTAAAATAATACTGATTGATCAATGGAAATATTGTTAGGGGGAAATTCCTAGTAATTAAAACATAATTAAAGAAGGATTGATTCACATTATTTTATTTAGTTTAGGAATACACTACTAATACTTCCCAGCAAGAATTAATATTGCTACTTGCTAAATATTTAAAATGCCAATCAATGTAAAAGAGGTGCATATAACAAATTAATAAACAAAACTGACATCATAAAAAAGTTACTAGCTAAGGTGAAATTTAAGTAGGAATAAAAACACTCATCATAAGAATACAAGAAACCAACATTAACTTAATACACTAAAATCTCGATAGAGGTTAGTTAGTCTGGCACATTCGGTAATCCGGTGGTGTGGTGAAGCACCTAACATTTTTAAACTATTACAGGAGAAAATTATCTACTGATGTTTCAGTTGTGGACTTTTTGAGTTTTCAGTTGGAAATTTGAGTTAATAATTAAAGACGATCTTCTTCCAGAACAAGTGTATAAATGGAGAATGTCTGGAGAATGTTTCTGCATAAGACCTTTGTGTACTGATCAAAGGAAAGTATCCCAGACAGAAAAATGTCAATAAGCAGACTAAAATTCATGTCTTGCGCAAATTCGAGTCCTGTAAAAATCTGGAAGCACCACTCATAAATCCCAAGGATTAAAATGTAATCCAACAAATAAAAAATAAATTATGAAAAATCACTCCTTTGGCTCAAGCGAGGAAAATTTATAACCCCTTTCTGATGAAGAAATCATGTTTCTGACGACAATGAAGCCACCTGAGGTGTAGACTATCTATAGGTAGCCATTCTTTTTTACCCTACCTTAATGGGAGGTAATTTTTATATAGCTAAAAGTTTTGTGTCTATCTTCTTTACTTTAAAGTTATCTACCCTCCAGCGACCAAAATTAAGGATAATGAAGAATTATAATTTATGAAACAAATAATAAAGAAAACTGAACTCTGACTGAAAAACTGAACAGAAAGAAAATCACAACTCGCCCTGATTTATTTATAGCTGTTTTTGTAAGGAGTTCAAATGAGAATACAAAAAAAAAAAAAGTTTACATACATGATTTCTCCTTTAGCATGAGCTTTGCTCTGATTCTTAACATTTTTACTTGATTATCTGAATTCTTATTATAAGATGGTCATATTCATACTGCTACACACAGCTGTAATTTTTCTCTTGTTTTGTAAGATAGACCAACTTATGTGTTTTGTATTGAACAAAAATGACTATTTCTACAAAACTCAATGTGGCAAATAAATATTATTAGAGCTTCTTCTAAGGAAACATATTTTTCACAAAAATGCTCCTATCAAAGAATTTGTACATTAAAGGAATCGTTTGTTCCAAAAACAAAAATCTGTCTAAGTTATAGGAGGGAGCAGTATAAAATGAATGTACTATTATATTTCTAACATTTTTAACATATTATGTATATGTATAAAATGTATATTATGTATTATATATAAAATATAATACATTTAATTTAAAACACAAACTATTGCAGTTACTTATTATTGTAACAAGAAACCAAGGGATAATTACCCATCATCAAGATCATCTGCACTCCGATGTTGCATTTTTGGAGTACTGTTTGGTTCTTCACCTCGCATTCGCCTCAATCTCTCTTCTTCCAATGCCCTTAATTTATTTGCTTCCTCTTCAGCTATTTCTACTTCAGTTTTAAGTTTATCACTAGGCTGTTAAAAATTTAAAGTTATAATTTAACACTAAAAAACTACACCATTGTTATAAATTTGAATATAAAAAATATGAACTAAATTTTGTTTTAGATATAAACAAAAGAAATAAAGAATGTAGGAACTGAGGGAAAAATATTGGAAAAAATGGTTTGGGCGAGGAAAGGAGACTCGTTGGTTTTTTTTTAAATTCGTATTAATGATTGAGAAAAATCTTCTTGGTGTTTGAGAAAAAAAATCTCAATTACGATTGTTTAATTTAACAATCATTGAAAATCGCTTTAATATTATCATAAGATCCTATTAAAATCAGTTAGAATGTTATTAAATTTTGAAAATGGAATTTTTTAAATATTTTAGAATTTGTGGCATCAGACAGACAATTTCTCCTACCTGTTTGAAAGTGAGCCTATCCTTTCATGATTGGAAAACATTTTCATATACTGTTTTAATTTAAATGGTTCTTACATTTTTTTTATGGTTTAAAAATTATAATGTGCTAAGAAATAAATAAATGTCACAGTTAATACAGTACATACCGTTCCTCTAGCTTCAAATTTCAGCCCAGCTAACATCACATCATATTGATCTTTTTTTATGACAGCCTCCTCCTCCTTTTTTCCCATGTTGACATAAGGCAAGAGTTCCTTCCAATCACCATCCAATTGTTCAGTTTGTTGTAAAGTCTTTTCCTTTGCCATTTGTCTTTCAGCTCTTCTTTTTTTACTCTCAGCTATAAGTTGATCAATTATGTCAGCTCTAGATGTCTTACTTTCTTTTAGTGTTCCTCCTCCAAAATTCGCTTCCTCCACAAAATTGGCTGAATGAAAAAAAAAAATGTTGATATAAATAACATGTTCAGATAATGTAAATCAAGGGATATATTTGTAATACTGAGCCATTATAATTTTACCATCTAATCCTTTGTTTCCACCATAGTCTTCGTCATCACTCATAACAGGATCTTCGAATTTTTCAATTTCAGCAATTGATTGGCCTTTGTGAGTCAACACTTCATCATCCGCAAGATTGAATACAGCTTTCTAAAAACACCAACATAAATTAATTTGGCAAGTTAAAAAGGCAAGATAGAGGATAGCTTCTTGTGGTAAACATGTCTATCACGTGGGAAATAAGTAAATAGATAAATTAAGCAATATCAGACATCTAGATATTCCACTTGGATATCTGCTTTAAAGAAACCTAACTATATAATGTAATGAACTTATCATTCTGTTAACACTAGAAGGACAGGTCAAACGATCCATTTTAACACTAAACTGATTTTTTAGTACCTTAGTAAATTTGTTTTTGTTATATATCTTTTCGCCTATGTTTTTTTTTTATATTTACTACAAGCAGGTATACCTAAAAGGACAGGAAAGGCTCGTTTGAACTTATAAATAACATCCCTTTTTTTATTTCTTTTAAAAAGCTTGTAAGTCTATTGGAGTATAAACTATTTCTATTAAATCTATAATTGACTCTTTTGTTATGGATTTCGTGAAATACAGACCACGCAGCTGTGCTTTTTAACTAGAATCCCTTACAACCAGATCTTTTATCTGGTAATTTACTACTGGATAGAATATGGAAAAGTACCAATCCCTTATTTTTACCCTTTTAGTTGGTCTTTAGTTTTGTTACAGTGAACATAGATAGTAAACCAATTTATGGAACACCAGAAGCAGCTCTAGCCACATTAGGGGGAATGGATGAAGAAGCATCTGAAGAAGATGTTCTGAAAGTATTCTGTAAGACTTGGGACAAGAAGATGGCCTGTCCATGTATTTTGTAATTTCTTGGATGTGGTTGCTTTGAATTCTGAAAAAGAAGCAAGAAATGAAAAAATAAGAAGGCTGGTATTCATAAAGGAACTAATTGAAGAAATTCAATTAATTTATTGAGCAACTGAAGAAATGGCAAAATGTGTGAAGAAAGCTACTTCAACTACCCCACAAAGGGCACAAAAAAAGAAAATGATCCAAAATTCGACAGGGATGTGAAAATAAAGGGTCAAATATTTGTGTAAAGCACTAACAAAATTAATGTGGAAAATGTGGAAAAAAAAGTACATTCTTTAGAAATAGTGTAAATAATTAATTTTTTTTATTGTTAGAATAATTATTGTTCAGTTTCAAATTTAATGTTTCATTACCTAGAATTTCCATTTGTTTTGTGTTTATAAATAATATAAAAACATTACTAATTATGAGTTTTGTTAATTTTATGTATTTTTTTAAAATAATTATTTCAACCTATATAAACTAATAACTATAAATAGTTATTATAAAGGATTATATTTAAACTCCTCAATTATTATATTTTCGAACGTGTAGAAATAGTAATAAAAAAACAAAAAAAAAACTGAATAAAGATTATAAAAGAAAGGTGGTGGGCCAAATGACCCAGTCCCGTCTTAAGTAGGTAAATTCACCCACCGTTTTAGAGTCAAACCATTAAATTCTATAAAAATAACCACAACAAAGAGGCCTTCTTCAAGGATGATGCCAAACATTTTTATTTCAGAGCGCATTCCATGATTACAAAAATTGAAAAATGAGTTATAGAATGCTGTTTGGTTAATAGAGTAGACACTGATGTAGAGATATGGATAGACTGAGATAGAAATCATCAGAGAAAGTTGACCCTGAAGAATATAAGGAATACCTACAGCCCTTAACACAACAGAATCAATCATGAGAATGTAGCTACAATGGTACAGTAAACAAACAGCATTAAAATGAAAAAGAATTGTAAATATTCAGTCTAATACTGGAGGTGGAACTGTTAATTTAGCAAACAAAATTCTATAACAGAAAAGAGAGGAACATTTAGCACAAAATACTATCATGGTTCATTAACTACTTTCTGACACTATGGAGTATTTTGTATTTCAGTGTTATAGATACTGAAACCATCAAATTGTGCTACTATATACTCGTAAATTTTGCAGAAGAATCAAGAGAAAGTACTTACATTTTATAGTTAATTGAGAAAGTAGTTGACAACAAACTATTCCATCAAGGAGGGCAGATCTTAAATAAATTGCACTATTCAAAAAAAAGAGTTCTACTACACTCATTATTAACAAAACTAACTTTTTTGTTAATCTGTTAATGTTTTCCTTTCTTTACCATTCATTGTCATCACAGAAGTCCCAAGTCAAACGTATTAACAAGGTTTATTTGTAGATAGCTATCTATGATGAATCTAAAAATGTAGAAATACTAACCCGTTTGTGATTTTTCATCCTTTCGGCGCTAAAACGAGCGATTACTCGATCTTCCTGAGTCATGGCAAAGTTCTTTTCTCCAATTCTTTTGTCATAAAATTTGTTGTTTTTATTTTGAATTTTAAACTCCTGAAGTAAAGTTGCTTTTCGCTGCAAGAAAAAAAATAAAAATAATTTAGCTAAAGCCAGATTACTATAATAATTAATTAATTACAGTTCAGATAGTTAAAGACACCAGCTTTTAAATGTGCAGTAGATACTCATAAGAACAAATTATATTATATAAAATAATTAATACCTTTTTGATAGCTCTAGCTTTGGATACACCCGGTAAACCTCTATCAGTTTTTAACTGTCTTCCCAGTACATTAAACTTTTGCCTGTTTACATGAACTTCAAATGGGTTTAAAGATTTCTTCTTTTGAGTTTTGAGGTTCACCCTTTCGGCGAGATTTTTCTTTGGTTTTCCCATGTTTTCAAATAACTTTTCAACAGATCAACATAAAATGACAAGATAAATTTCTAGAAAATAAAATTACTAATAGTTAATATGTCGGTATCAGAAGGGATTGTAGCAATCTCAAGTTTCAACTGTTCAAAATACATATGAATCACAGAGGTACTAACTAAAGGAATTCAAATCCTTATTAAATTATGGAGAACACTCTCCCTATACAAAACACGTGCAGGTTAGATATATTCAAAAACTGACAATAACCTTCTTCATTTGGTTTTAATTCTCTGAATTCCCTCTATAATTCCATACATAGAGCAATTACAGTAGAAAAGATGGTAGTCAGGGTGGCGTTCCTTCTTCTATGGCACACGGGCCTAATCCAAAGAGTCTTCGGTCAGTCCAATCTATCTGTCACCTGTACTGGGTAGATCCAGGGGCTATTTAACCGATCTCTGTCACCAAATAAAGGACTTAAATCTTTCTCTAGTCAAGGTTTTTTAACCGTAAAACACGGTTGAATTGATAATTGTAAAAAAACAAAAGAAACACAGGCATAAAAAAATTAAAAATAACTTTTACATCCTATATCACCCGTTTCGCACCATATTACAATTTTAGTAGTAAATTTAATTTTATAAGTTATTATAAGAGAACTTATAAGTTAGAACATATAAGTTATAAGTTGCACAGACTGTAAAAATAAAGGGAAACCTGTCAAGAAATGAATAGCAATCTTAGTTAAGTACTGCTTAAGCACAACAAGCATACGAGGGTGGTCTGAAAAGTTTCCGACCTAACAAAGCTTTCATTTCACATGCTTTTATTTATTTTATTATCATTTTCATGTTGAGATCGGAAACTTTTCAGACCACCTGTGTACCATTAATGTAACTGTGGTGATTTAATCCCACTCCTGTGGGGGAAACTTTCCCTACTTTGTATTGTTTACCTTGTCTAACCTGACTCATAACATTGTTACCATCTGTAAATTCACTCTATTCTACTGTTGATGTTTTAAGCTAATAAAAACCTTTTTAAGGGTTAAACATTCGTTTTTCTTTCACCACAATTTTATTAGCTTAAAACATCATTCTCTTTCATTCGTGTTTTGAAGTTTCGGGTTCCGCGATATTTACAGTGCCGTCGTTTGGTTTGTGATTTCGTTTTTTACATTAAACATTTGTAATCCACGATGGACAGGTATCTAAAGCCCGATAAATTCAGTGCCAGTCCAGATTCGCCATCTGCTGGAAAGGAGTTCTCACATTGGCTGAAAACCTTCGAAAACTTCATGTCCTTGTCTATCGAAGCATTGGAAGACGCTGACAAACTGAAGGTACTCCAAAATTTCCTTTCGTTCAATGTTTATGAACTGATCTCAGAAACTACTACATATGTTGAAGCGAGAGAAACTCTGACTAAGATCTATGTTAAGGAGAAAGGGGAAATATTTGCACGTCACATTTTGGCTATGCGTAAACAACAACAAAGCGAGAGTGTTGACCAATACGTTCAAGCTCTGAGACTGCTGGCAAAGGATTGTAACTTCAAGGCTGTTTCTGCTGAAGATCATAAAAATCAGTATATTCGTGATTCTCTTATTAATGGACTGTTTTCTTCTCAAATCCGTCAACGATTACTTGAGGAGTCTAAAACATTGAGCCTTGATGACGTCATCCAACGCGCACAAGCTCTCGAGCTGGCCCATAAACAAGCTAAAGGATACTCAAATGGCGCTAATGATTTCTCTTGCTCGGCTATTGGGAGGAACTCCTCCCACTCTGGTGCACAATCCGTTGACCCCGGCTCTCAGACACCCAAATCAGATGATCTGAACGATCTTTGTGCTGGAACGGGTCAGAAGAAGGGCAGCCATTGTTTCTTTTGTGGATTTAGCCGCCATCCGCGCTCAGCTTGCCCCGCTCTTGAATCAGAGTGTGCCAATTGCAAAATCAAGGGCCACTATGCCCGTGTATGTCGGAAAGCTAAGAAAAATGCTCAGAAAACCAAACCTGTATCTGCAGCTATTTTAGCATCAGTGAATGACAGGTTTTTACCTCAGTTAAGCCATGCTGTTACCCCTGCTCTTGTGAATGGAATCCCCTGTAACTGCCTCGTGGACACTGGGAGTTCTAGTAGCTTCGTCAGCCTTGACTTTGTCCGTGAACACAACATTCAAGTTATGCCTGATGCAGGACGAGTATCGATGGCATCCACGTCGTTATGGACCGAAGTTGAGGGTTTTATTCTCGTAAAGCTAGAAATTGCTGAACACACTTACACTAAATGTAAGTTGACTGTTTTGAAAGAACTCTGTTCCGATGTTCTCATCGGACACGATATACTCAGAGCACACTCAAATATTCTGCTAAAATTTGGTGGAGACAAGGCACCTCTCACAATCTGTTCGTATGCTGTAGCTAAGATTGGCCCTGTACGTCTTTTTGACCATCTCTCTCCTAACTGTCATCCAATTGCCACAAGGTCCCGCCAATACTGTGACGAAGACACTCAGTTTATCAAGACAGAAATCACTCGGTTGCTTTCCGAAGGAGTGATTGAGCCCTGCAATTCACCATGGAGAGCTCAGGTATTGGTTGTAAATAACAATGGAAAGAAGAGACTTGTGATGGACTATTCTCAAACGATAAATAGGTATACACTACTTGATGCCTACCCCTTGCCAAATGTTGACCAACTTGTCAGAAAAGTTGCTAATTACAAGCATTACAGTGTCGTGGACTTACGGCGGGCGTATCATCAGATCCCAATATGTGAAGATGAGAAGAAATATACTGGTTTTGAAGCAATGGGTAAGCTTTATCAGTTCACACGCATACCCTTTGGCGTGACTAATGGAGTAGCCTGCTTCCAACGCGCAATAGACCAAATAATAACCGCCGAAAACCTCACTGGAGTTTATTCATACCTCGATGACATCACTGTGTGTGGAGTGGATAAGGCTGACCATGACCTGAATCTAAACAAACTTATGTCGACACTCGATAAACTCGGCATCGAAATCAACAAGGAGAAGAGTAAATTTCATCTTGCAAGCGTAAAACTTCTGGGACATCTCGTTTCATTCCATTCTATCAAGCCAGACCCTGCACGGCTTGCCCCGTTGTTGAATATGCCACTGCCACATAACTCCGAATCACTGAAGAGAGCTCTTGGTTTCTTTGCTCATTACTCGAAGTGGTTACCGAAATTTTCAGATAAAATCCGGGCCTTGATTGATGCCAAAACATTTCCGCTGAATCCATCGGCTGCCTCTGCTTTCGAAAAGCTAAAAAAGGATATTGCCAACTCGGTCGTCACAACCATTGATGAATCTCGCCCGCTTATAGTGGAAACCGATGCCTCTAAGTTTGCACTGGCAGCTACCCTTAGTCAAGATGGACGGCCGGTTGCGTTTTTTTCACGATCACTAAGTAAATCCGAAATCAGTGGTCATCCATCAATTGAAAAAGAGGCTGCGGCAATTGTTGAATCCTTGAAACATTGGAGAGCATTTCTTCTTGGCAAACATTTTCGCCTTATAACTGATCAGGAGGCTCTGTCTTTCATTTTCGACCGAAAGCATGGGAGTAAGGTGAAAAATGAGAAGATCACAAGATGGCGGCTAGAGCTAGCTCCGTTCGTTTATGATATAACTTACCGTCCCGGTGAGGACAACACCAAGGCAGACACTCTCTCCCGTGTCTGTAATGCTTCCATTTCTACCGACTTGCTCCAGCTTCACCAATCGTTGTGCCATCCTGGTATTACACGTATGTACCATTGGCTCAAATGTAAGAACATTCCCTATTCACTCGAGGATGTCAAGAAGATGACTTCAAGCTGTACCATCTGTGCTGAAGTAAAACCTAGGTACTTGAAAACTTCTGGAACCCTAGTAAAGGCCACCTCTTAATTCGAACGCGTCAACATAGATTTTAAAGGCCCTCTTCCTTCCAAATCACGGAACTTCTACCTCCTCACCATCATCGACGAGTATTCCAGGTTCTGTCAGCTGGCAAATGATGACGTCACTTGAATTAGTTTGTTTATGCCTTGTATAATACGTAACCTTTGTTTGCTGTTACAATGTAGTTCTGTTCTAACATTCCATGAAGTCGGTCGTTCTTATTAACACCCTCATTCTTAATTTAATTAAGTCATTCTTACATGGTGCCGAAACCTTTTTATTTTAGTTAGTTTTGATTTATTAAATCCGCGAGTGATAATAACGAAAATTTTCTTTCGTGATGAGTGGAAACGAATCGGACTCGGCTGTTAGCCTTCGACCTCCTGGACCTTTAATGATTTCCCAGGAATCAAACATGGCAACAGCATGGAAATCATGGTTACAATCATACAAATGGTTCGCAGAGGCTATAAACCTAGACAAAAAATCGAAAAAAAAAAAAGTCGCAACTTTTATGACTATTATTGGTAAGGAAGCCTATTCAATTTATGAAACATTTAAGATCGAAACAGCTGATAAGGACAAAGTTGAAAAAATTATTGAATTGTTTGAATCGTATTTCACCCCTAAAATAAACATTACGTATGAAAGATTGATATTTAATCGCATAACTCAGCAGAATGGACAATCTTTTGATGATTTTCTCACATTAGCGATTAATCAATCCAATAAGTGTAATTATTCAACCATGAGGGACGAATTTTTGCGCGACAAAATTGTAATTGGAATATTAGATGATGAGGTTAGAAAAACATTATTGGAAGTAGAAGATTTAAAATACGATAATGCGGTAAAAATATGCAGGGCGTCTGAGTTAGCTAAACAACACATGTCGGCTATGAAAGGTGGTGAAGGATCCGTATCGGAAATAAATGCTGTCAGACGGGATCAAAGCAAAAAAATACACGCCAAACCCGACCAATTCCATTGCAGGCGGTGTAATACGACCCATGGCAGACGGGCTTGTCCAGCTTACAAAGTTCAATGTAAAAAATGTAATTTTAAGGGTCATTTTACAGAATGTTGTTTATCATCAAAAAAGGTGGAAATGGTCTTAAAAGGTAATGACGAAAACACTGATAAAAATATTGATATATATATAGGCACGACACAAAAATATAAAACAAATTTGAAAAATACAAAAACAAATCAAATTTCAGATTGGATAGAAGAATTACATTTCCCACGAAACAAAAAAGTCACTTTTAAATTGGATACAGGAGCCCAAGGAGATGTAATCACAACCACAGAAGTAGAAAACTGTGGCCTAAAAATAATTCCATCATGCGTCAAATCACTGATTTCATTCTGCAATAATCGAACGCCTGTTCTGGGAGAATCTAAAGTAAAAATAAAAACTAGGCTGGGTCAGACAGAGTATTTGACTTTCCTGATAGTTGAAGCCGGACACCAGTGTGTTTTGGGCAAGGCTTCTTGTGAAAATCTTGGATTAGTGAAAAGAATAGAGACCATAAACTATGACGATTTGTTCAAAGGTATGGGATGCGTAAAAGAATATGAATATGACATAGATCTGATTGATGAGCCTTCATTCAAAATACACCCACCTCGCAAAATTCCTTATGCAGTAAGAGATCAGGTAAAACAAGAATTGGACAAAATGGTCTACAATAAAATAATTACTCCCATGATAGAACCCACTCCATCAGTTTCACCAATGGTGGTAGTGTGGAAAAACAAATCACCAAGAATTTGTCTAGACCTGACTGACCTGAACAAAAATATTAAAAGAAGACACTTCCCTTTACAAACAATGGAAGAGATAGCCGCCAAGTTGCATGGGTCAAAATTTTACACAAAAATTGACTGTATAAAAGGATTCTGGCAGCTACGAGTTTCACAGAGAAGTTCAAAATTTTTAACCTTTGCAACTCCTTGGGGACGATACAGCTGTTTACGTCTTCCATTCGGCTTATCAAGTGCCAGTGAAGTGTTCCAGTCCTTCATGACAGCTACACTGGAAGGAATAAAAAATGTGGAAGTCGCAATTGATGATATATTATTCATGCACCAACCGAAGAAGAACTTAAGAACACAACGGATAAAGTCCTTAAAAAATTGCAGGAAGTTGGGCTAAAACTTAACAAAGAAAAATGTATCTTCAACGTACAAAAAACTAAGTTTCTGGGTCACGTGATCAGCGAAAAGGGCCTTGAAACAGATCAAGAAAAGGTGGCTTGTATTGATAGGTTGAAACCTCCGGCAAATATAAAAGAATTGGAAAGATTCTTGGGTATGGTAACATACTTATCGAAGTTCATAAAAAACCTTTCTGAAATCACAGCACCATTACGACTTCTCAAACAAAAAGACATAGAATGGCATTGGGATCAGGATCAAGAACAAGCATTCATTAATTTAAAAAACAAATTGAAATCTGCTCCGGTTTTGCGCTACTACAACCCTAAAGAAGAGGTAAAAATTTCAGTTGACGCATCAAAACATTCGATGGGTGCAGTATTGTTACAGGATGACCAACCGGTTGCTTATGCATCCAAGGCGTTCACTCCTGCTCAAACTAGATACAGCCAGCTCGAAAAAGAAGCCACCGCTGTTCTGAATGGGTGTAAAAAATTCCACGAATATGTGTGGGGGAATCCTAAGTTAATCATTGAGACCGATCATAAGCCATTAGAGGCAATATTCAAAAAACCACTCAATAGTGCTCCAGCGAGGCTGCAGAGGATCTTATTCGAAGTCATGCCATACAACCCTCATATAGTATACAAAAAAGGAAGCGAATTGTACATAGCTGACTTGCTCAGTAGGGATTGTGCAAATGAAGCATTAAAAGATGAGCCAGTTGACATAGTTATACATGTAAGTATACCATTTTCAAAAACACGTTTTGAGGAATTAAAAACACTTATAGAAGAAGATGTTGTTATGAGACAGTTGTCAAATTTTATCTTGAATGGTTGGCCTTCGTCCAAAACTGAATTATCTAATGAATTAAAAGCCTATTACAGCTTCAGAGAAGAATTGGCTCTTTATGAAGGAGTAATGATCAAAGGGGCCCAAATAGTAGTACCAGAAAAATTGGTGCCTTTGGTTCTATATGAAATTCATCGAGGACATAGAGGAGCTGAATCATGCTTAAAACTCGCCAGAGAAAATTTATTTTGGCCCAAAATGTCCTCAGACATAAAAAACTTTGTGGCAAGATGTCAAGTATGCCAGTGTCTTCAAAAAGATAAACCAAAAGAAGAACTGTGCCTAAATCAGGTACCAACTAGACCCTGGGAAATTTTAGGATCTGATTTGTTCCATTGGAATCAAAAAGATTACTTGATTATAGCTGATGTATATTCAGGATTCTATGATTTTCAAGTGCTCAACATAACCACCAGTGCAGCTGTTATCCTTAAACTAAAGAATTGGTTCTCTACTCATGGAATACCTGATATACTAAAAACTGATGGTGGTCCACAATATAGCAGCAAAGAATTTCAAGACTTTAGCACATCATGGAACATTACCCATCAAGTATCCAGCACTCATTTTCCGCGGGCTAACGGATTCATCGAAAGATATGTACAAGAAGCAAAACTATTACTAAGAAAATGCGCCAAGGAAAACACGGATATCCACCTTGCACTACTGAATCAACGCAACATTCCGAGGGATAGCATTGGATCCCCAGCTCAAAGGCTCATGGGAAGAAGAACGAAAACCCTGATTCCTTGTTTGGACTCAGTTCTTAAGCCTCAACTCATCAGCCCAGACAAGGTCACACAAACACTCAAGAATTGGCAAAGCGAGCAGAAAAGGTATGCTGACATAGGCAAAACGTCGCATAAAACCTTCAGTGATGGAGAAAAGATCCTATGGAAGAAAGCACCTCGTGAATGGGTACCAGCAACAATTATTAAGCAAAATGAAGGCTCGAACTCTTACATTATTAAAACCCAAGATGGTGTGAAGTACCGCCGCAACTCATGGTTCCTTCGTCCTATAACTGAACCCCAAAACTTTGAATTTAAGGAGACTGTGGTTTCCTCTCCACAACGTATGGAATCAGCTCCAGCAGTGGTTACTCGTAAATCGATCTCTACACAGTTCACACCACCAAAGAGTCTAACACCAAAGCCACCTGTTTCTGAGGATATGAGTTTAACCAAATCTGCTACTCAACAAAATAAAACTGAAGAATACCGAACCAAGAGTGGAAGGTTAATCAAGGAACCAAGAAGACTGATAAAAGAAGAATAATCAAGTAACCAATAAGACTGACAACATTACCAAGAAGACTACATATGAAGCTTCAAATCCAAAAGAAGAAGGATGTCAGCTGGCAAATGATGACGTCACTTGAATTAGTTTGTTTATGCCTTGTATAATACGTAACCTTTGTTTGCTGTTACAATGTAGTTCTGTTCTAACATTCCATGAAGTCGGTCGTTCTTATTAACACCCTCATTCTTAATTTAATTAAGTCATTCTTACAGGTTCCCTTTTGCATATGCCTGTCATGATGTTTCTGCCGCCACTGGTTGATTGTCTCAAAAACCTCTTCTGTTTGTTTGGAATGCCAGCCTATGTCCACACTGACCGGGGAGCTTCCTTCATGTCTAGAGAAGTCAAGGACTTCCTCCATTCAAACGGTGTAGCCACCAGCAGAACAACCCCGTATAATCCAGCAGGAAACGGACAAATTGAACGCCTCAATGGGACTCTATGGAAAACCATTTGTCTCTCTTTGAAGAACCAAGGACTGCGGACGGAGGACTGGGAGAGGGTCCTTGTTATGTATAATTAAAACTAATGACTATTTAATATAATTGAAACCCTTATATCATGTAACCATTATTTGTAACCTTGTTGTAACCTTTATATAAATATACTTCATGTTCTCGCTCCAAGCCACGTGTTCGTTATCAATTATTTTATTACCCGTTTTTCCCCATGATTTATCTAAACATATCAATTGGCGACGAGAAAAAACTGATTAAACTATCCGAGTTCAAGTTCGCGGACATTGCCGGTAGTTCGTATTCCTTGTATACGCGGTAAGTCGTAATTTTTACCGCGAGTGCTTTTCCGTTGTACTTTTTCGCTGTTTTATCCGTTTTCTGTTTATTTATCGTTCGGATTAATTATCAAGATCATCAAGAATGGATGCACAACAATTTCAAGAATTCATGGGTGTGCTTACATCACTTCTAAGCTCTCAAACATCAAGTAAACAAGACCCTAAGCCAGACACGAACAACCTCGCGAATGTGAGTATTTTTGAAAACTTTGATTCAAAAAAAGAGAAATTTTCATGTTATATGGAACGTTTCGAGAATTATTGCACAATGAAAAATTTAGACGATCCCACAAAGAAAGCTCAGCTCTTGTGTGGTTCTGTGGGTAGTATACATTACAATGCACTCACCGTATTCCTTGGACCAGAAAAACCTGTCACGTCCCTTGAGTATAAGACACTTGTTTCTAATCTCATGACCATGCTGATCCCTAAACGTAGCGCAATTGTGACCCAACACTATTTCTTGAACATTACCCAGAAAGAAAATCAGTCAATTTCCGAATTTGTTGCTGCGTTACAGCGAGACATAGGAGATTGTGAATTCAAAGTAGAATGTAATTCCGACTCGTGTAAAAATTCAGAGGGGAAGAAAACAAGTATCTCGGTGAATGATATTTTCCTCAGAGCTCAGTTCATTCGAGGATTACGTCATAACTGGATAAGGGAACAGCTTCTGCAGTCAACTGTGACTGGTTTTGATCAAATTTTAGCCAAAGCCACTGCACTAGAGGCCGCTCATATTGAGAGTGCGGAATTTTCAAAGCAGTCTAATACAGGTACTTCATCTTTCTCTAGTGACACGTATCACTTATCTGGGTCATCAAATTATCCACAAAGGGATAGGAGGTATCAATTTCGAAGAAAATCGCAAGACCGTTTGTCCAACCGCCCTGATTCTCGTAATAAATTTCATTCATCAGGAGCCAAAAATAGATCCCACAGCCAAAATAGAATAGATTATAAAGCATTAGGGATTCAAGACCTATGTACAAGGTGTGCTAGAAATAATCATAGACTAGCAGACTGTCGCGTTGATTATGATAAAGTTCATTGCACGTCATGTAACCGTAAGGGACACGTTTCACGAGTTTGTATCACCACCCTGTCACAAAATAAAAAACCTAGTTACGCATCATCTTCAAATGCAATTTCTCACGTCAACGCTGAACATCAATACGGCATTTCATATCTTGTAGACCTTTTCGAACTAAACCCCGACTCCGATAAATATATCGTTACCGTCCAAATCAATGGAAACCCCCAGCTCATGGAGGTCGATTCAGGAGCAAGATTTTCTCTTCTAAACGAGGATGATTTTAGGAAATTGAATTTGGGACTAGAAATCCAACCAACAAATGCCATTTTTCGAGCGTACTCAGGCAACGAAATTCTTCCGAGAGGAAAAGTTGAGGTAACCGCCACATATAAAGGTAGAAAGGCGTGTGGTGACCTGTATATTGTTCCGTCTGGCCATACAGCATTGCTTGGGCGTCAATGGATTAGAGATTTAATGATTGAATTGAGAGAAATTGATACCACCAAAAACCATATGTCAAGTGTACTTGCGGTGGGCTGTGTCGCTGCGCCTGGCGAGATAATAGCTGAGTTCCCAACTGTCTTTACCGAGGAAGTTGGTTGCATTCCAGATTATGAAGTTAAGTTACAGCTACGACAAGGGGCAAAACCTAGTTTCACAAGAGAACGCCATTTACCTTATGCTCTACGAGAACGTGTTGAAAAAGAATTAGATTCCCTGGAAGCTGCTGGAATAATTTCGCCGGTTACCACGAGTGATTGGGGATCTCCATTAGTTGTTATCCCAAAACCAGATGGTGGTGTACGCTTGTGCGTTGATTATAAATCAGGTATCAATGAAAGATTAATTTCAGCTAACTTTCCCATACGAAAAATAGAAGATGTGTTACACAGTCTACGCAATTCAAGGTATTTTTGTAAAATTGATTTATATAAGGCGTACTTGCATGTAAAAGTCTGTCCAGATAGTGCAATGATCCAAACCATAGCAACACACCGTGGCATGTATAGAATGAACCGCCTCAGTTTTGGCATCAAGTCTGCACCAGCCGAGTTCAATCGCATAATGTCTCAAGTTCTTCAGGGGTTGCCAAAATCAGAAGCATATTTTGACGACATAATATGCCATGGAGCAACTTTGGAAGAATGTACTCAAAATTTGCGCGCCTGCCTCAAACGTCTTGCTGACCACGACCTACATGTCAACCAAAGTAAGTGTTCTTTCTTTGAAGAAAAAATTGAGTACCTAGGTCATGTTGTGGAGCACAACCAGATTCGAAAATCCCCTGAAAAAGTTCGAGCTGTCAACAATATGCCATGCCCTAAAGATGCTGACGGAGTTCGTAGATTTCTGGGACTTCTTACATACTACTCACGATTCATTCCACAATTTTCAGCCTTGTCATTCCCCCTCCGCAGGTTGTTGCAGAACAATCAACGATTTTCATGGACAAGTGATTGTGAAGCCTCCTTTTTGAAATTAAAGGCAGAGCTTTGTAGTGACCGCGTTCTGATTCCATTTGACCCTACTTTACCAGTCATGCTTACATGCGATGCAAGCCCAGATGGCGTTGCAGCAGTTCTAAGCCACCCCGTAGATGATACTGAAAGACCTATTGCCTATGCTTCCCGCTCACTCTCATCTTCAGAAGCTAATTATAGCCAGCTAGACAGGGAAGCTCTTGCTATTATTTTTGGTGTAAATCATTTTTATGATTATGTTTTTGGCAAACAGTTCACCCTAGTAACTGACAATCAACCACTATCAAGAATTTTTCAGCATAATAAACAATTGCCACGCATGACAAGCGCACGATTGTTGCGATACGCCTCATTCCTGTCAGGATTTGATTATAAAGTAAAATTCAAATCTGGCGAAGAAAATAAGAATGTTGATTGCCTTTCACGAGCTCCTGCTCATGCTATCCATACATCAACGGACACCTTGATGGGAGAAGAAGTTCACCAAATTTTTTCTGAACAAATTGTTCATATCTCAAGCAATAAAGTTACATTTGAGACTATTCAAGAGGAAACCAAGAAGGATCCGGAACTCAAGAAAATCATCGAGTCACTAAAAAACGACTGCGTGGACTCAGAATTTACACTGCATGAAGATGTCATCTTCCGCCAAGATCGTATTGTCATCCCTACATCCCTTCGAAGTCAAGTTATATCAGAACTTCATGAAACACATCTAGGGATCATGAAAATGAAACAATTAGCCCGAAAATATGTTTACTGGCCTGGAATTGACAGTCAGATTGAGCGACTTGTCAAGAGTTGTGAGCAGTGCGCCCTTACAAGATCGGCTCCACCAAAAGTGCCAGTTCACCCTTGGGATGAACCATCCGAGAATTGGGAACGAGTCCATATAGATTATGCTGGACCGTTCCAGGGCCATTATTTCCTTGTTTGCATAGATGCTAAGTCAAAATGGGCGGAAGTGGAACCTATCAAAGAAGCACCTACCACGTCCTCAACCATAAATATTCTCAGAAAGATTTTTTCAACGCATGGATTCCCAAATCAGCTTGTTTCAGATAACGCTAGCATTTTCCAGAGCGAAGAGTTTCATCTTTTTTGCCACACAAACGGAATTTTTCAAAAATTTATAGCCCCTGGCCATCCAGCAACTAATGGCCTTGCTGAACGCAATGTGCGGACACTTAAGGATAAGTTGCGGGCCTTGTCAAATGACGATACCCCTATGCCAGAAAAAGTCACAAATATCCTATTTCATTACAGATCAACTCCCCTTGCTAATGGCTCCTCACCTGCTGAGTTATATTTGAAAAGAAAATTCCGAATCCGCCTGGATGCCTTGTTACCAACCAAACCACACTCTTCTCAGTCAACGCGAGTTACCAGAAGATTTTTTCATGTGGGGGAGAGAGTGCAAATCCGTGTCTTCAAAAATAACAAACCAAAGTGGGAGTTTGGTGAGGTGACGCAAAGGTTGGGTCAACAACATTACCTTGTCCGCCTGGACGAATCAAGGAGAATTTTCAAGCGTCACATAAATCAACTGAGAAACACCCTTGTACAAGCAAAAAAGACTGTTTCATTTGGCCCTTCTCAGTCTTATGAAATTCCTCGAGCTCCAGGTCCACCTCAGGAACCTCACACTCAATTTGCACCTCATGATCTTCCAGATTCATCTCCAACCGAGCCAGCTTCAGCTGTGCCTCCTCATGATCTTCCAGATTCATCTTCAACCGAGCCTTTTCTTCAGACTCCTCTATGTCCCATCAACAGACCTGTTCGTCAGAGAAGACTCCCAGAAAGATTTCGAGATCCTAACATATCACTTCAGTATTGATGTCCCCTCACAAGATACATACTTTTTGATTCATGGTACTATTTTAATGTTAATAGTTCTTGAATAGTGGGGGAGACTGTTATGTATAATTAAAACTAATGACTATTTAATATAATTGAAACCCTTATATCATGTAACCATTATTTGTAACCTTGTTGTAACCTTTATATAAATATACTTCATGTTCTCGCTCCAAGCCACGTGTTCGTTATCAATTATTTTATTACCCGTTTTTCCCCATGATTTATCTAAACATATCAGTCCTACAGGAATCCCTCCACGCCATTCGTTCTCTACTTTGCACAGCGACTAACTCCACTCCCCACGAACGATTTTTCAGTCATCCTCGCCGCACAGCCAATGGAGTCACCTTGCCGTCTTGGTTAACCCCTGGTCCTGTGCTCGCCAAAAGGAACGTGCGACTCAGTAAATACGAAGACTCCGTCGAAGAAGTGGAATTACTTGAGGCTAATCCACAGTACGCCCAGATTCGCAGGAAGGATGGATCAGAGTCAACCGTGTCCCTGAGACAATTGGCACCTAGAGGAACTTCTGAAGTGTCAGAGCAGCCTTGCCCTAAGGATAATGAACCCGATGCAATATTGGAGCCCCCTCGCATGGAACCTCCAGATGAATCATCTGCCGCTCCATCTGTTCACGGCCCTCCCTCTGTTGAAGTTGGATTACCTGTGTGTCCTTCAAGACCTCGACGTGTGTCCAAGGCTCCATCTTACCTTAAAGACTATATAACAAATTAAAAACCCTTAAATGTTGTAAACCATGAATGATGTTTCAAATCCTTTTTGTTTTTTGTATTTGTATGTACTTTAAATTTTGCCAAATGTTTCCTCAAAAACCCAGGGTGAATGTGGTGATTTAATCCCACTCCTGTGGGGGAAACTTTCCCTACTTTGTATTGTTTACCTTGTCTAACCTGACTCATAACATTGTTACCATCTGTAAATTCACTCTATTCTACTGTTGATGTTTTAAGCTAATAAAAACCTTTTTAAGGGTTAAACATTCGTTTTTCTTTCACCACAGTAACCATTTTTTCCTAGTATTTTGTGAGATCTTATGAGGCCTTTAGGATAAAATGCCGCTACATAAACAACAAATAAATAGTTAAATGTGCAGCACCGCAATATTAAGTGTTTTGACTATTTTACAAATCGATTTGATTGAGTATTATAGAATTATTTTGATTAACATACATATTAACAACACATACATAATAAGCAAAATTAAAAAAAAAAAAAAACCCAGGCATTTGAATTTGGGTAGATGTTTTTGAAAAGATACAAAATTCATGATTGTTTTTAGATTATAAGTTTTTATCGTCAACAATATTTTAGTTTTTATGTAAATTGAGGTTGGTTTTTGCCTTGCCTGTAAAATTTCTGAAAATGGATGTGGCGAGTTTTGATTCTAAAGACCTCATATTAAATATCTTGATGAACCTACAAAGAATGTAAATATTATGGTGGAAATTTAGTAGAATATGATTATAAAATAACATAAAAACAGATTAATGGCAACTTTTTTTAAAAATTTGAATAAAACAGCTGTTACCATGCATAGTAACACTCATGATAGGGCATGATAAACTGATCATAAATGTGTATTAATAAAAATAATTTAATTAACCTTTGGACTTAATCAAAAGGGACCAATTAGTAAAATCGTTGAAACTCCCGGTCACAAAGCATTCGGCACAGTGTTCTGTGGGACATTGAGTTGAAGGCTTGCGTTCAGCCTAACAACATCATAGCCATGGCTAAGTTTCTGGCTAGCTTCAGACTGAGGCTTCACAAGTTGCTCCAGTTTGCTCTTGTGGACTGATGTCGCTGTCCTCACAGTAGTCTTTGAGACAATTCAAAAGAATTGACGCCTAAGGTTTTTATTATTAAAATATGGAAACGTAGGTGCGTATTTTCTGGACCAAGAAGAGGGAAACTTCTATTTATTCCTGGTGAAGAAGTTAGTACAACAGTAATGTTAAGGGACTAGGTGATGGGGCTTAACTTCAGATTACATACAGAGAAATTTAAAACTATCTTATAAGCTAGCTTAAGCCTAAAGTATTCCCTCGATTGCCTGCTAGATGAATGACCCCCCCTTATCACAGTAATTTTCTCCTCGTGCTGCACACGCACATACATTTGAAGGAGGTAAGATATACAAATACAAATTTCTTTTGAAGTTAAAAAGTCAATAAACAATATACAGGACTAGGTGATGGGGCTCACCTTTGGTTTACAATGTGGGAAACTTACAAACTAAACTTAAAAACTAGAACCTAAAGACTAAAGCGTTCCAACCTCGACAGCGTCCTGCCATCGATAAGGGAACGGAGCGGGGGTTATCAAGCAACCGGGTTTGTCAAGCACTGTAGTGAGTTAAAATATTTGATATGTCTACGTTGAATGAATTCATCCACCGTAGGAAGCTCAAAGATCTCGTGTAGCTCACTGTTCCTCCGTTGCTCGAATGAAGTATGTCTGACCACTTTCATCGTTATACCGTTTTGGAATTGTTGGAGTCGCCGAGCTGTCAGATACGTCAGATGATGAAAAAGTGGTCCACCACACAGCAGAGTAAGCCTGATTACACTCTTGTATATCAATAGCTTTAAACGCAGTGATAGATTGGCGGAAGTCAATAAAGCCGTAAGCCGGTAAGACTTCGTTCGAGTTTGCTTCAACTTCTTCGCAACATGGTTATTAAAACGCAGTTGTCTGTCCATTTTAATCCCAGATATACTAAGTTGATGGCTGGTGAATTTTGCTGCGTTCCTACTATGTAACTAGTAGGTAGCGGACTTTTTCCCTTTTGAAAAGAGAAAATTACGCAGTCAGTCTTACCCGCGTTTACAGAGATATTGAGTCTCCCCAATCTCTCACTGATCTGGTTACAGGCCACTTCAGCCTGTCTAAGAGCTACCTTGGCGCTCATGCTGTTACTGTACACTGCTATGTCATCAGCGAAAGCAGTAACTGTTGTGTTTTTGAACTTAATGTTGGCACAACACTCACTATACAGACATCTTCGTGTTCCCTATCTTCCTGAACACCATTGCTTTTTTCAATATTTATTTTCACCCCTTTCTCAGGAGTTCATCATTCTATACTGGGTTAGCTTAACACATATACTTCTGACAGTCTGAAAAAACTTATGTGAACTACTAATGTTTACAAAATCCACGCGTTGGATAGGCCTGTTTCGGATTTTTGAGTAAATGGATCCGATGATCCACATTGTCGAGTTGTCATAGGGGAAAAGGGATGTCAAGCATATCGATCTGTCAAACTCGAGCACTTGTGTTTCGAAAAATCAAGTTGCGTCAGAAGAGGTGACATGCACGCACATAGCTAAAAGAAAGAAGATCGGAAAGGGGTAGCGTCAAGATAAGCCTAATACGCATCGAGAATCTTAGAAGATTAATGTCAGCTAGAGGAGCGTCTAGAGAGAGCGAAGAGTTTTAGGAACAGAGAGCTCCAAATATTCGATCATGGTCTGTAAAGTGTTCCCTTCGGAGCAGTCCTAGGGGAGTGCTTTGAGGTAAATACTCACTATCAAGGTTAAGGATAGGAAGGGTACCCCACTCTCCATTTTGAGCTACGCATCCATTATAGAATTTCACCAAATATTTTCCAAAGCTTCAGAAACTACCTCTAACCCCCCTCCTTGCACTAGGATTTCGGTTAACTATGGCAATCCCTTGGGAGGGGGGAGGTTACATTAAATTATCAGTTAAAAAATTGTCTATTGATTAAAGTTTATTAGGATTCTTCATAATAATATATACATTTATTATATTTAAGAAATTGAATATAGTCGAAAATCATTGGGATTCGTCTCCAACATGTGCCCGTATTACAAAAGTAATTACTTATTAGTATAGTACAAAAAAATGATGTATCGATTCAGTTTCCTTCCTGATTTTGAATTTATTCCCCTGATTATTCTGTACATTGATAATTAATACACGTCGGCACTTTCAGACGTGACCATGTCTTTGTTAATACATTGCACAGTTGTTTACTAACATGCAAATATAAATAAATTTCTGAGTGGTTTGTTCTTTAGTATGTTTACTTCGAATAAATGATGATTATTTTTTTAATTTTAAACGATTATAAGTAAGAACAGACAACTTAAGGTTATACACAAGCAGGTTTCATTACACGGTCTTGTAAACATTGGACGTTTTCCCTGTTTATAAAATGTTTGAAGTTTCAGACACTCAAAGTAATTCTCTGGTGCTATGATCGTTCCTTTCATTTTACTGCCCATCCGAAATTGATGTACTTTAATTGATTTTTTCAGAAATTGGTGTGGGGCTTGCAGCCTTTGGTATTTTTTTCCTATTCTTGGGTGTCCTTTTATTATTTGATAAAGGTTTATTGGCTATAGGGAATGTAGGTTATCTGTATTCATAGATATGTTTATTTTATTGGATAATGTAATATATTAATCATATTTTACATACCTTCAGATTCTATTCATCTGCGGTCTTGCCTGTGTAATAGGTCTGGAAAGAACATTCAGATTTTTCTTTCAAAGGCATAAATTTAAGGCAACTCTGGCATTCTTTGGAGGAATAGGAGTTGTTCTTCTGGGATGGCCAGTCACTGGAATGATCGTAGAGACATATGGATTTGTTCTGCTATTTAGGTAAGCTGGTGTATATATTTATGGAAACAAAAAAGAGGTTGTTTCTATTGTAACTATGCCTTAGCTTATTTAGAGAATTTTACCCTGATGTACATTTAATCTGCTAATTATTCAGATCATGTTTTCCCCTCTTTAATATAAGTTCCTTCAAAGGACACAAATGCTTTAAATAATGGAGAACAAACCCTTAAGGTTAAATTCATGTCCTTTGTATTTTACCCAGGTGAGGTACTGCAGTCAATCATAAAACATATATTTTGTTTTGACTGGGCAATGCTTTTTCAGTTTAAATTTACCTTTAGAGGTAATAGTAACCTATAATAAGGTAATAAATACCTTGTTCTTGTGTACTAAACTATTTTTACAAAAATATTTCATTTAATAATTTGTATTATACTAAATATGACCTGAGAATTATTCTAGACCTGTGATCAAAACCTGGCCACAGGTTTACACCATCTAAGGTTCTTATGGTAAGTTTTATTTTAGTTTACTCCATTATCATTGAGTAATTCCTACAACGTAGTTTTTTATTTATTCAACTATCCTCAATTTGTTGGATTATAGCTTGTTACTCCCTTATTTTGTCAATATGCAACCAAAACTATAATATATTTTTAAATGCTCAAATAGGTTTCTGCAAATATGGATTGTATTATTGATTTGAATATTTATTTCTAGTGGATTTTTCCCTGTAGCTGTTGACTTTTTAAGAAGGATACCAGTGCTTGGTACAATTCTTAGACTACCTGGAATTGGAAGTGTAAGTAGTAAAATTGATCCTTAAAAGGAAGAAAATAAGATAACAAATTTATCTGTGAACAGTAATAATATATCCAATATTAAAAATATACTATTTCCATTCTATTACGCTAAAAATATTTCTATTAAAACCTTTTGTTTTGCTTTCTATTCCTTAAAACTAATGATGATGCAATTGTATTCTCCCCGATTCAATATGATTTAACTTAATAATCACATATTTGATGAATTTTTTTAAATTATTAAAATCTGTGGCACGGTGTTCTGTGGAGGAAATACCAGCAAAAAACTGCTAATATATTTCCCCTAAATTGTATTCTGGTTTCTTTAACTGAAATGTCTCTAGTAGTCGCCTTTTTTTAAAAAATATATCACCAGTCAAAAGGTTTTCAAGGCATTTCATCAAGTGAAAGATGGTGTTAAAAATAAGGAAAGAAAACAAATACCAACTATCTTCCAAATTTAAAGTTCCTGCCCCAGGTCATCTGTTAACTCATACCCCATCGAATGCTACCCCTAAAAGGGATCATTTTATGACTCCTATCAATTGATTGTTTGCCTTCTTGAGACCTGATTCAACATCTTCATCCAGAGTAGAGGGAGATGGAGTGTTTCCTTGTACCTTAATTAGCATGACATGATGTCATGCCATGTTTATTCCTCTCCTCTTCTGAGAGTATGGTCAATATGCTGCCTAAAGACCACATTCTCCCTGAGACATATTAAACTGAACTGCATGCAAGAAAAATACAGAAATATCTAAAAAATGAAAATTATGATTTATTAAAAAAATTATGTCCAGACTTACAAAAGGACTAACATCCTCACTTTAACTTACTAGCTAAATAAGTTTTGTGAGAAAAATTTAGTTATAACTTACATTAAGTCCATACATATTGTATACTAAATGATAATGTTATTGCCAGAGATGCAATACAAGTGAGTAAAGTGATAGATAGACTCATTCTACTTTCTTGTGATATTTTGTATAAATCGAGTTAAATTATGACATAATTGGAAATATCTTTGGTTCTTGACTCTGTATTGCTAAAAACTGCCTCCTCATTACTGATAAAAGTGTCACTAGGAAGAAGGAAAAAATTTAGATAAAACTGAAGAATAGGCATTTCTCCAGTCAAAATACCTGTTTAAGGTTAATGTTTTGTTGGCTGCCATTAAATAACAATGAGGAGTTGATAAACAGCTTGGCCTGTCTCCAGTTAATGCTGTTGGACCATTGTTTGTCCATATCGTTCCAATTAGAAGGCAGATGCGGATCTTGATTTTCCAATGTTAGGCTTGGACCCACAAACAGTTAGTTAGGTTGCTCCCTGCTTGGCCAGTTCATATGCTTTCTCATTGCAGTCTGTACCTGCATGGCCAGGGGCCCAGTATAGGCGGACATCTTATTTGATGCAAGGTTGATTAGGACACTCTTGCCTTCTCTTATTAGCTGCGATTTTGGTTCCCTAGAAACTAGTAGGAAATTTACAGTCTGAACGTATGTTTAGGCAGCTTACTGTATTTAAGGAAGCAGGGATGATTGCATATATCTTTGCCTGAAGGTGATACATTCTATATCCTGTGTTGAAAAGAGGTTGACCCCAGATAATCTAAGAGATTTCTTATATGATCCACACCAAGCTGTTGGTGTATAAGGCTCCCCCAGCCACTGCTCAGTTGTGGGACAGAACGATTTGGGAGCTTTAGTTAACTGAGTCGGGGTTAATCTAATGGTGCTTTAAGCACTGTGCACGCATATGGTTTTTAATCGTATGGTGAGCTGCAAGGCCATTGCAATTCAATACACACATGACCATGAATTGCAGGCTAGTTAGCATTTGGATGCCAATGATGGATGTCTTTCGAAGAAAACATTTTGTATTTGTTTACCTAGTGTACAAAAAATATATTTTAAAACAAAATAGATGACACTGGGGTAGATTGAATATGATAAGAAAAAACTATCACAAGAAGCACATATGGCATCCCAAATTTGGCAGAATTATGTGTTCACCTGACCGTATACTGCAGGATAAGTATATTATTCTAATATTTGTTTATTTGTAATAATTATTTTAATTATATTTTCTTTCATATAATTTAAAAAAAAACTTTATATTTAATAACTTAAACGTTATATCAGGGTTCTGTTAATAAATTATATGGAAACTTCTGGCTAAAGGAATATTGGTTTTATTTATACACATTGAATAACTAAAATTGATATACAAAAATAAAATATACGTACGTAATAAAGAATACTATTAAATTTAACATTAAAATGGTACCTTGTAAATTATTCGTAAC
Source organism: Acanthosoma haemorrhoidale (assembly GCA_930367205.1). Taxonomy (NCBI): domain Eukaryota; kingdom Metazoa; phylum Arthropoda; class Insecta; order Hemiptera; family Acanthosomatidae; genus Acanthosoma; species Acanthosoma haemorrhoidale. Next base: position 93,746,472 of record OV884011.1, read on the forward strand.
TGTATACTAATGCTGGCCAGTGCTTCTTGTGGATAATCTTCGTGTGGTTCGCGGATCAGCATGCTTGTTCTTTGTCTTCGTGCTGAGTGAAAGTGATGCCATGAGGCGGCTTAGCGTCTCGCTACCTGGTCTGCTACCTGCTCTGTCCTCTGATGAACGAAGAAAGAAAGAATGAATCTTTTTGTCCTCATGCCGGTTTCTCTGTACCTACCACTGCCTTCTTGACTCTTCATCTCTTTGGTTGTTCGGATATTTATCACTTTGCTTAAATTAGAAGTTTATATAATAAATGTTTATATTAAATATGATATTATTTTATTTCAATTATTAATAATTAATATGACGACAATAAAAACGTTCATACTTTCAAAAATGAATCACGGATCGTTATTACGTTATTCAATGCTCGCTAATTTTGAGTTTATTTAAACAAACACTATTAAAAATCATCATTTTAAAATATCACAACAATATCTTACCTTAAGGAAGGTAAAATGTGTAACCAGCCGTAACCAACGAGGAATCCTCAATCGTGTCCGTGTTCGTTCGATGTCAACCTTACAGTGGCCACCATTGTCTCCTCTATCCAAAGCGAGAGAGGAAGCAAGTGTACGAGCGCTTTGAAAGCTTCCTTGCAGGCAGCCTATGTCCACCTTTATTTACCTCTCTGGTGACATCGCACAGTGTGACCTCAATTTTTCTATATGTTAGCATGGTGACAATCCACATCCAACTTATAAGGTATTATTGGAGATATTCCTTCTAAAAACTGCCTCCTCATTACTGATAAAAGTGTCACTAGGAAGAAGTTGGAAAAAATTTAGATAAAACTGAAGAATAGGTATTCCTCCGGTCAAAATACCTGTTTAAGGTTAATGTTATGTTGGCTGCAGTTTAATAACAATGTGTTGATAAACAGCTTGGTCTGTCTCCAGTTAATGCTGTTGGACCATTGTTTGTCCATATCGTTCCAATTAGAAGGCAGATGCGGATCTTGATTTTCCAATGTTAGGCTTGGACCAACAAATAGTTAGTTAGGTTGCTCCCTGCTTGGCCAGGGTGGAAAGCTTGTCTTATGGTGGAAGGCCCACCTTATAGATACTTCTTCAAAATCGGAGAACATCACTAGGCTATATTCTCCCTAATAAGGGCATTTGCAATTCTTGAAATCGCAGCATGGAGTGCTCCTTCAGTCAATTTTCCATTTTGATAGGTGTGTGAGTGTAGTAGGTAATGTGTCAGGCTTGTTTTAATGTAACCACTCAGTACTTTTTCCAGCACCTTCATCAAAAACTTAAGTAAGGGTGATAGGTCTGAATGCCTTAGTGGCTGAATAGTCATCCTTCCCCACAAATGGAATATATGTCAACATTATGTATAAACAATGTGACATTGTTGTATGTTGACTTCGTGTACGTTGTTTCTTTAAAAACTAACTGTTCAGTATTGTTGAGTGTTATTTTTTTGGAGCATTTCTTGTTAGTACATTAGAGTTCTAATAGAAGTCATCTGTTAACAGTTCTCAGATTCTAGTTTCTAATGGTAGTTTGTATATATCCAGAGGGTTTTTTTTGTTGTCTTACAGTGTGTGAGCAGTTCATGTCGGGATTACTTAGGGCTTGGTGGTCATGTTGACAATAACAACAGTGGGCATGCCCGAATTTGTTGTGGTGACTCATTCTGTGACACATGTCTATGGTCAGGGATTTGTTGGAGACAGATTTCAATTACCTGTTTATACAACTTTTTGAGTCATTATAGGGGACTTATAGTTAAGTATCACCTCCATACATTCGAAATACCCACCAACTGCTTCCTTATAAGTTTGCAGTTATAATTAATCCTAAGAGTCGCCTTTTGTTTTGTTTATAGAGTCCACTTAAGTACCATGCTCATAATATGTTTCTCATTTCTTATTCATTTTGTTTTCTGTTATGTGATCCATTATATGTTGTTTCTCTAAGTAACATCATACGGTCGGGAACTTCCACATCAATGTATTCAACTTTATTTACTTACATTTAGCTTTTGTACACCCCAACTTTTGTGCTTGTGAATAAATTCGTCATAACTGAAATATTTTTTTGATCACACAAATTAATACACTAATTTAACTAGTAATAGTAAGTTTGTGATTATACCAATTCCAGTTCAGTTTAATATTTAAATTACCAGAAAGAAAACCCAAAGTCACAAAATATTAAAAATTTTATCCGAGGATTTCAAAGTTATGTGATATGGCCCACTACACAGACCAACTCCCCCAGGCTTTCTTCTCACCCTGTAACTAATGAGAGACTTTCATAAATTAGGTATAAGCAATCAGTTTGGCTTATTAAAAATAAAATTTCTAGCCAAAACTGGCCGAGATCTGGTTTTCAGAACTCCTTTATAGTATAAATGTGAAAATTTGCAAATAATATATGTGTATGTGTTATTTATTGTTATTTGAATGAATAAATGTTAATAAAAATTAAGTATGCTTATTTATTCATTGTAGAATAAAAATATAGATGAAAATGACACAATTTTTTGGTTTATTATTTTTAAAAATAAGCCATATCTAATCCCTGATAATGAGACACATACTCGTATATAGGTATGGTTTTACAATATTTAATACTGTTCAACAAGGGAATCATAAATCTCTTGCCAAGGATACTTAAATAAATATCCAACTCATTGTTATTTTTTCTATTTAGGTCCTGGATTGGATAACTGGAGATTCAAAACGAGTTACTGTGTGACATTAGGTTAGCTGTGGAACAGATAATGCACTCATGACAGACTAGATAACCGTTTGTCTGACCGATGTGCTCTTCCACGCATGACGAGTCTTTGTACTATTTTCAAAACATTATTGGTTTAAGACGGAAGTATGTAAAATTGATTATGTAATTACATAATATCTTTACGTATACATGAATCATTCACATTGAATGAAATCAATTTTAGTGTACATTAACCGTTATTAAACCGTAAGCAAGCCTGATTTAGGTTAATTAAATTAATGCATGTAAATATGTAATAATTTTCCTTTGTTATGTAATTATAAAATTTATAAGTCATTGTATCATAGTTTTATTTATTGAACTTAATCATATCATCATCAACAGAAATTTGTATTATTATTATTATGTATCATTTTATTTTTTGATTTTATATTGTATAATTTGTTTTATATCTGGCCATCAGCTTAGTGGTCTAGGTTAGTTTATTTGGTCTGAAATAGTGTGAAGGTTCCGAGTTTTTCATTGTTAAAATCGGTGCAAACCTATGTGTTTATTATGGATTGAAAAAAAAAAAAAAAAATGAGCATTTTACAAAACAAAAATATAAAATATGTATTTAATTTATATTTTTCCTTATTTCATGTCAAATAATTGATCCTGTTGGATTCTTGACCTCCGCAGAGTAGATTAGACACTACTTTTTTATTTAACAAAGAAGGGAAGCAGTTGTTTGTTTTCTTCTTGTTTTGTTATGTGGCTATTAATTTTTTTTGCAACTTTTATATGTTTTGTATTGCATAGTGCATTTATTTATGGGCTTAGTGCATTTCGCTCTTCTTGCAAATGAGAATATGGACAATATAATTGGTTTTTTTATGGATACTAATTCACATAAAACAGTTATTATGTTTTTGTGTAGAAAATTGGTCTATAAAATATTATTGAAACAAGTGCTTAATATTAACTGCTTTATTATATGATATATAAGCACATCGGGTTGAACAAAGTAGCTGATTATATTACAACTATATGAGGTATTGGCAAAATGTTCTGTTTTTTTTAATTTGAAGAAAATAGAAAATATCTGGTAGAATCAAGGCTAATGACAAGGTCAAGATAAATAACCAATTATTATCTTTAATATAAAACAATAATTAAAAAAAATCCTGGAAGCCTTCATCTATTACTTAAAGAAAAGAGATGATGAAAGGGGGAGGGCTTAAATCCAGGGCCTACTTATCGCTGATAAGTCTTCTAATACTCTAGGCTTCGGGCAGAATCCTACTATACTACTCTATATCTTACGGCTACTCTATATTCCTTTGGTTTAAATTAGCTGTAAGTAGGCCAACTAAATCAAAATTTAACCAAAGGATTTCATGATAGCCTCCTCTATAAGATTTTGCCCCATGCTCGGTAGTTTACGAGAGAGTACCTAAAAATATTTGATATTGGCTAGGCTAGTGCTCGGTCAGGGAAAGTCCATGAGCATCAAAAAGATCAGTAGTTCCCGGATCTGGGCCCTGCTCCTGTGTCACAGTTTTCTTTGGCTGATAATTGAGTATTGGGATCAAACCACAAATAATGATTATTAATAATTAAAATCAAGTTTATCTCCAAAAAAATATACATAATTTACAATAAACTAGTACATTACATTTTATTTGACTTAATAAATTGGTTATTGGTTAAATAAATATTATACTCATGATGGAAGATGAGACTTCTTATGTTTCAATATTTCTATCGGAGTTAAAAATATTAATTTTTTACAATCAGGACAGTCGTATTTGATGCTATTACTTTTCCTTGGAGAAATGTCTGCTTGTTCTTCTTCAACTAAATAACAAAAATATTCAAATCAGAAACAAAAAATGCAACAATGGTGTTAATAAATGAGAGATCAATGAGTATTATGTGACCGTTGTACAAAACAAATGTTATTTCCTAATGTTATTCTAACAGCCATTAACTAACTGGCACATATTGTTTTTCACAATAATCAATTATAGCAAACACTGCTTACTATTGCTCACTTGGTGAGGATGAATTAACTTGTACGTATCTTACCTTATTCTTAATCTTATCTTATTTTTACCCATTGTATCAAACCATTTTTGTTTCTTTTACTGAATTTTTTTTTTTACGTCAATAATGAAGTGAATTGCATTTTTGTAAATTAAGGACTTAGAAAGTTAAAGAATTTATATTTGTGATGCTCCCAAAACACTATTTTCTAAAATATTTTTGAATTACTTTTTACATTATTCTTCAAGGGGAGAAAAATCAGAAATATCTTAATAGATTAAATCTGAAATACATTACGAGCAGTGACTTATTAGTCAAAGTGGGTCAGTTAACAATGGCAGGCTTTTTTCACATACTTCTCGCTATTATATTGTATACTACTGAAGTCTTCACTTATAACAGCATAGCCTTGGTTGTCGTTAAATATACCTTTAAAATTTTAGATTGATTACATTATTTTTACAACTGCTATCATAGAATGCAAACAAACTATAAATTATCACCCAGTGCACATGAATGAAAGAAGAGTCTAACCTGGCAATCATCCATAGACACAATGAGGATAATAATATACCCGTTTGATACTTGTAAAAAAGATGTTATGGGACTGTAGGTCGAAGTTAAATATTTTAAAAATGTGTGCAGGGTGTTTTACACTATTTAATAAAATAAATTTGCCGAGTATTGGAAACAAGATTCACATGAAAACAATTCCATACCTTTGGACTTCTCTGAATGCACTTCAGTCATGTGCCTATGCCTCTCAAGAGGAGAGATGGGAGCTGAAACTTCACAATGAGGGCAAGACCACATCTTGTAGATGACATCATCAACCAAACTGAAACATATATTATCTAGGTAATAATAATATTATCAAAAGAAAAAATACTTTATCATTCTTATAAAGATTTTCTCTGGTTGATCAAAAAGATCAGGGACATCACTTTTTTTTTTTTAACATCGTTTATAAGTTAAACACTATTTATGAATTGAATATAACAAAATAAAGGATATACAAAGTAAATAAGTACCATTGAGCAATTATTGCAGAAGACGAAAAAGAGGATTGTCTCCCCTACCTGCTTAAGCATTACTATATATATTTTTTTTTTTTTTTAAATGACTAATGTGTAAATGATACAGTTTTTAGTTGACCATCCATTTTGAGTAGATAACTTTATATAAATGAGAATACCTACCAGTCGTATGTAAGGTAGGAATTCAATCTGACACCTCCAACATCAGAATCTGGCCTAAGAGGATCAGGGCCAAATGGATTAGACCCAGAACTTATGGACCCACCAGGTCCGAGATATAAGACATTGGTGTCTGCCGGTAATAGCCTTTTCATTCTGTAAGCTACTTCACTTCTCATCAGTGACAATAAACCTTCTGATAGTTCATGCTCCAACTTTCTGCCATCTTGTTCTAAATTAATAAAATAAAGGCAGTATTATTTATCATGTGTATTTAAATGACAATTTAGTTTAAAAAATCTGTTCCCGATTTGAAGGGCTACATGGCTCAATGATTTCACTATGCATAACTTAATAATTTCAGCAAAAATTATCAAAAAAATGGTTTAACACTAATGTATTTCCTTAAGACAGGAAAGGCAGGTTATCCTATTTAAGCTGAATGGGATTATGTTGTAACATCATAAAAAAAAATCTGCTAACAAAATTAAAGCTGCACCACTACAAATCAACAACAGTAGCCTGAATTTAAACAGTCTAGACCACTGATCCTGTACAGGGAACTTCAGGAGGGGAAGGAGGAAATTAGAAACAGCGAGTAAATAATAAAATAAATTTATTCTCAAGAAGTTTATTTGACCCTGACCAGACCAATCCTCCAAAGAAAGTATAATTGGCTGAACCAGAGATCGATCCAGAGTGGCCACAGGTAGAGGTTACCATCCTGATCACTAACTAGATTACAGAGATGGTTGAATCTAATATATAAAACAGAAAATCGCATGTGTGGGTGGGCGTTTCTATACTATTAATTGTCCCAATTTCAAAACCAAAACCAATCCTCCTCTAAATTATTATTTACTGTCTAATAACATATCAAAAAGACTGTAAGAGTACATTTCTTCCCCAAAGTATCCTGAATTCCTATTTATCAAAAAAAAAAAAAAAAAAATATACTGTGGGAGGGAGGCTCGACTTTGAGATGTTATCCCATTGATGTGGCTTTATTGGGCTTCACCTCATAACTAGAATGCTATCTCGACTGACAATGCTGTTTTACTTGTTTTATAGACATATTAAAGGAAGACTAGCAAGAACATGTTGAATGCATCATTAAAAATATTGGGCAGCATTACACATTTCAAACGGTAACAGGAGGGTCTCAAATAATCCAAATGGTGTAATTTCAGTTGTATTGTGGATGTTGTCAGGTGCCACAGGGATATTGATGGAACACTTTAACAGGGTCAACTTTAATGAAGAGTGATAGTTTTACCATGTAATTGGGACTGGAAGCCCTTGAGTTATAGTATACCTACCAGTAAAGATCTAAGGTCTGAAAATTCCTGGTAACAAAACCTATAATTTTATAAAATATTTCAAAATATAAATAAGTTTTGTTGATACACCTTGTAGCCTGATCTGCAACAACTCTTCCCATTGTAATCGGAGCTTAATTACTTTCAACAGCAACTTTTCAGCGATCATGTTTTCGGGAAAATTGAACTCGATCCAAGAATCACAAATGATCCTGAATGAAGGAAAATGTTTATTCAGGTAATTCAACATCAAAGTAAAGTATAAAAAAAAAATTGTGAATATTTACCTTGAAAAATCTGCATTTGTGTGTAATTTATGAGAAAATAACAGCATTGTTTGTGCTGCAGGCATACGTACAGTGCTAACTAAATATGGTCGATTTGTTTCCAATAAAGACCTAGAGTAAGATTAAGTGGGATTAAAACTCCTAATTGACACAGTAAATATAGTATAGTTTCTTGAAAAGATTTTTGTAAATAAAATGTTGGGTAAAGTAACAATGTGGTTTACTGGAGTCTCAATAAGATAGACATGATATTTGAAATACAAGAAAATAATCAAAATAATACAAAATTGTATAAATAAATTTTCTAAATGAAATAAAATTAAAGCCTGTACAAGCAGGTAGCAAAAATATATAAATGTTTAAATTCAACAAATAAAGTGGTATGAATTGCAGTATTCATTAGTCAATATGACGTTACACTCACAGATTACGGCCACACAGTCCCTTCCCCAAAGGCAACATTAAGAAACTTTTACAGAACATGAGTAATATAACCTGATTAGGAGGCTTGTCATTCTCATTTTTAAAGAATGGGTTGGTGGACTACTGATTGTCACAAGGCTAGTTAAGCTTAGCTAAGTCGTCGGAGTATGTGTGGGTGGTGAGAAACCAGAAGAATCAGAAGCTACATCTATTGAGGTTGATGGAGTCTGTACACAGGTGGTCTGAAAAGTTTCCGACCTCAACATGAAGATGATAATAAAATAAATAAAAGCTTTGCTAGGTCGGTAACTTTTCAGACCACCCTCGTATGTCACTCTGGATCTCTGAGGAAGAGAGCTGGTTCATAAGTCGATTTATACTTATATTTTATTCTCCCTGAGGAATGTCAAGTATGAAGAATTTCGAAGAGCAAGCAATGACTAAATGGTCCGTGATATGTCTTCGTGGCTTCCTCGAGGCATCTTGAATTATGAAGGAATAGGAGGCAGGTTCTAACTCTGAGTGATAACTGGTTGGATCCGCTTCATGTGCTCATGAGAATCAACAGGCCGAAATACGGATCTGGAGATAAGTTTGTGTTCGAGGGAGATTGATCTCCAGGGAGCTTGGTGGGAACAACAAAAAAAGTTCAGCAGATTAGCCTGGAACTCAGGAATAACAAATGATCTTAGACTCATGAGGAGGACGGGTAGTTTTTAGACCCGTTCACCAGAGAGAAGTTTTAAGTTGTTTGTGCTACCTTTATATCTTACATTAGACTGTGGGTGGTGATCAGTTCAATACCCACCCAGGGGCTCTGTGAGTTAAGAGAAAAGCTGACAGTCAAATTGTTTTCCATGGTCTGAGGTGATGCATGATGGAACAATAAAGTCATCTTATGTAACTAACTCAAAGGAATGGCTTTAGTCTATCTTGTGAAACAATCAATCATTGTTAAAAGGTAAGAAAATCCTCTTGAAGGTGAAAGAAGTTTGTAGAATTCCTAAGAGAGGTGATAAAATCTAGTGTTAACAGGATGATGGAACTGTGTGGTGAGTATGTCACAAAACTTTCAACTGTTGACAAGGTATTCACGTTTTTGCCCAAAAGCTGAAATCACACTTAAGCGAAAGGAATTCAACATAGCAGATTGAACGAAACAAGGTCCAGTGCCGTTGATTCGAGGGTGTGCCATTTTGTGCAAAGAATCAAAAACCTGGCAATGGTATTGCTAGGAATGGCGGGTCAAAGTCTACGTTCAGTAACATCACAAAAATATTTATCTTCTATTTTCTTAGTCTGAATTTCGGTGAAACATTGATAATTAAATAAATAAATTTGTTGGAGAGACATAGGGTTTTTATTGGAATTTTTTTTTTCAAGAAACCATAAAATCAAGGTATTTTTTGTACAAACTATAGTGAATTAAAAAATCTTCAGGTTGCAAATTGTGTAAATAATTGATAAGTGAACTCACATATAGAAAAGAACTTGATGTTTTGAGGTTAAAGCTTGTTTCATCGAGCCCCCTGATAAATCAGATTCTGATATTTGTAATACTTCAGGATGTCTACCGAAATAAGACAATGGATGTAAAAAAACATATCCTTTCTCCTTGGTATGAAAAAGTTGTTCGGTTACACCCTGAAAAAATTATTTGAGTGAGAAACAAAAAAACACTCATAGAAGGTTGGGAATGTTGAGACAACATAAAACCTATACTTAAGTGTAATGTAACACTATTTAATAATTGTAATCATTAATAAAGAAATGTTAGCTTATTTTTTAATATTAAATGGTTATGAGATAAATGCAAACTCTATTCTTTTCCCAGATTTCCTCCACAGAGGTATCCATCAACAACCCTGTCTGCCCACAAATATATTTATTTATACATAAGTGCTTTCAATACTCATAATTTCATTATAAGTGCTAGCTAATAATGAGGAAAGTTTCTTACCTACTGCCTTTAGTATATATGGATATCCTCAAAGGCAGGATTACTTACACTTGAGAACAAAAGTGTGAGCTGATGGAAGTGCTAGTGTATAAATAATTATACTGAATTATGGAAAGTGTTGCTGATGAATACAAGCTAAACTGGCAACCAGCACACACATCCTGATATGGATTATCAACAATATATACCGACCTTAGCGTGGTTGAATATATCTTGAACAGCAACTTGTGGATACAGGCCAGAGCAGAGGATAACTTTGAGAATCGTCATATCCTTGTAGCTGACCACTTTAGACCCATCTATCAGACCCTAGGGATACCAGAAACAATGAAAAAATATTATTTATCAATCATTAATTCACAAATGAGTATGTAGACAATAATTTCAACATGCAAATGAGAACCTTTCAATTATGTATAACACCACTAGCTGGTTAACGATTGGTTTCTTTTGGTATCAGGCAGTTATCAAATCTAACATGCAAAATTCATGAGATGTACCACCTTCAGGGAACCGACCATGAAATTCGATAGGAGGTTTCCTACTAAAGGTACAAAATGAATGAAACATGGAAGCAAGACTCTTGCAAGAGCATTCTACCTTGTGCATTTTGCATCTTTGGTGTGATAACCACCTCAGATAATTAATGTTGGCTTTACTTGCAAACTAGTGTAGGGCAATCATTTTTTTGTCTCTACTATGATAGTGGCCATTTAAATGATCTAATCAAGCTGAAATTTTAAATTGATATTATTACATAAATTGAGTACATGCTGATGTTGGTGATTTTTTGAAGAACAAGTTAAAAATGGTTATTACAAAAATAAAGTTTTGAGAACCAACAATAAAAAATGCTTATTTAATGTCATTCCAGCCTATTTCAATAAGATTTTTTTATCATTACTCAAGCTATTTACCAATTTTTATTATTTGTGGAAAAGGTGATTTTCAGTGGTAGATGCATATAATAATAGATGCGAATAAAACATCATTTTTAAAAAAAAAACTTACAGCCTGTATACAAAAAGTAGTATTAAATCTGCCAACTGCTTCTACTTTGAGTAGTAAAAACATCTTTAGAGCAGTCTGGTATCGAGGCAGCCTAGTTCACATACACGGATCAAGACAATGTTTCCATCACAAAGGCAAGAAATGTTCTCCGACGCATATATATGGGCCTATTTGTTCTACAGAAAAATGGAAAAGAGGTATACAAGTTTTTCAAAGAGCCTGATTGAAGTTATGAAACTGGGAAAGCTAAGAAGGGTGGGCCATGTAGCATAGATGAGTGATGATATGATCCCTATGAGCTATGTTAAGTAAACAGTTAATTTTATCCTTGGTTGTTGTGAACAAGGCCTTAGAGATAGTACAATTGAGGTGAGTGATAGTTTCAGATCTATAAGTCAAACACAAACATCTTCCCCATCCTTCGTGTCGTTGTAACAGTGAACTGAATAAACATTAAATAATGAATAAAATAAAATAAAGATAGATATTGATTTTTCTCACTTGGAGCTGAGATTGGTTATTCATTAACCTGAAATCTATATCTCTTTTGTCAGAACCAAGCTCTTCCTCGCCGCCACCCCATGGTTTGAGAATTTTCCTTTTCCGAGACAACTCTTTTTCTTCGGCCTCTGCTTTCATTCGTTTTAAAACCCTCATTTCTCCAGTTCTAAGAACTCTTTCTGAGCGACTTAGTTCACCAGAATCTTTTTCCTTCATTAGATTACATTCCTAAAAAAATCAATATTTTTTATTTAAAAACGCAACTTGTATTTCACTTAACTATGTCAGCTAAAAGTCTATTGACATGAATAGGTTTCTCAAATGAAACTTTATTGGTGATATTTAAACAAAAAATATATTAGAAAGGGGTCCATAGATTACTTCCAATGACCCCAGTGAACCAAGTAAAATTGGACTCATTTAATTTCTATGACCATTATATAGATAAAATAATTTTTAGAATACACAAACAACCATTAATTTTTTTTGCAAAAAATCAGAAAAATGTTCAATTCGATTAAAAGTAGTTTAAGCTTAACAAATTATAAAACAAACACCAAAATATTTGGTAAAAAAGCAAAATTATTCAGCAAGCAACAAAATTAGTAGTATTTAAAACAACTTTTAATTTATGTACCCAAAAATTTAGAACTGGGCCTACATATTTAAAAAAATCCAACGTGTGCGACACTGCATGAAGAGTAAGACTAACTTCATACAGATTGCCACCATAGTTGGTAGTAGCCCAACCTGAGCACTGAGGTGGTACAGATTAAGTGTGAGTATAGTTGGTACTAGGCTTGTTACCTCTCAAACTTTACAGTTTTCTTTATCTCATCTGCTACTGCTTTTTCAAATATCTACTCATTTATCCTCCTAAAGAGGCTGAGTGAACCCCAACCAGACCTATCCCCAAAGAAGACCCGACCCTTAAGGGGAGCAAACCCAGGGCTCCATGGCTAAAAGTCAGCATGTTAACCACTGGAGTACGAAAATGGTCAGCCACTTAATGGCCAATCAAAAAATAATTAAAACTGTCATATTTTCAGAACTAACAATTCGGTCTTCCCAAAACACTGGGGTAAATTTCAAATATTTTTCAACCTAAAATCCCAGAAAAAGTTTCATTGACATACATGATGGAAGGTATGGAACCTCCTTTGTAAAATTGCTTTTCTTATAAGAATCAAAAATGTTTGCAATGCACAGGTGGGATGTACTTATTTATGTAAACTTTCTAGTAGGCTCATGACAAACAGTACCACCTGTCAGTAGGGGCTTGATACTAAATAACTACCACATGATCTTTAAGAAATATAAGCATCAGAGTTAAGTAGTTTCACATATGTACTTGTAAAAGTGTTTTGAATTGCTTCCGAATTTTTGACATTTCATAGAACCTCTGTTCTTCTAATTTTCTTGCTTTACACCACTTTCGAGAGTCACTTCCTCTGCTGGTTCCTTTTACTTCCAGCCAGGCTCCAAACATTTTCAATAAACTAATTGGATCCCCATGGTCAGATTCCAATTCATCACGCAAAACCTTAAAAAAAAAAATATAATAATTTAGTAGCCAAATCAAGTCATGTAATATCAATAGACATTTCAATATTACTACAAAATAGGAGGAAGTAATATACTATAGAGATTATAATTGCTATTTATTATTCTGGAAGTATGTGAAAAAATGAAACATTTTGCCATGGTTAAATGGCCCTATTTTTCTTACATTTAAGATCTAAAGTTATGATTTTCTCCCAGTCATTATTTCCACAAAAAATAAACTTTTAAGAGAAAACTATAGAAATCAAAGATTTAACCACAAATCTGTGTCTGTTCTAGTTTTAATATCAATATTTTTAGCAATTTTTAATTTTTTTATTTGTTGAAAAAGCAACTTCTGTGACCAAGATGGTTTATCATATAAAATTAAGTATTTTTGGTCAAAAATACAGAGTATTTATTTAATAAGCTTTTAAGAAACAGACAGCATTCCTGTCTGCAACTGGAGCATCTATGGGTATTGTTCCTTCACTTTCCTTGAACCTCCATTGTATATTGTAATGATATTTTTATAGCTAAACGAACACTACATATCACTCTAATAATACAACTATTTTTGATGTTTAGAGAGCATCATGACAGAGTGGTGATGATTATAGCCCTCCGAAGGAAAGTAGTGGCACTATTTTTCTTTTCATCAATAATTATTAAAATTTAGACCACTACCACAACTAATAATGAGAAATATTTATATATTTAGGCCATTAATCTAACCATAGATAGGTCCAGTAATTACACACTTCTTTATTTTGTTTTTGATGCTCTTGTTTCGAGTCAGGAAACTTTGTTATAGTAATCTGATTTCTACCAATTATATCAAAACTACATTAATGGATATCCTATGAAATCACCTCAATTTCCCGAGAAATGGTTTTGTCAATGATAGGTGTCTGGACAGACAAGCCTGCTGCAAGAGACATTGCTGCCTCTATTTGATAGAACATCGAACCACAAATTAACATTTTCCCTAATGGAATATCAACAGGTAATCTTGAAAGAAGGGAGCCAATGGGTGTCAACTTTTCATTATCAGTTACTGCACCCTAAAAAAAAAAAAATGATAATATTTAACAAAATTCTAGAGTTTAAATGTATTTATCCCTTTATAAAAACGATTTAAGTTTTTGATGATAACAATTCCAGAAGTGATACTTAAAACATTGTTTAAAAAAAGTTATTTTAAAAATATACCAACACAAATCTTTGTTAAATAAATAAAAAATATTGTAATTAGTAGCATAAAATCTTTTTAATAAGGATTAAAATAATTATTACATGCTGTTTGAGTGCCACAATTGTATTTTCTATATTTTCAGCAGGTGGGGGCTCAAGAAAGGGGAATTTCCTTGCATCAGGAAGGCCTAGAGACAGCATTTGTAATAACAAAGAGTCAAGGGGTACTCTCTGTATCTCAGGAGTCGTGTAATCTGTCATTGCGCTGTAATCTGCTTCACTGTACAATCTGAAGCAGACACCAGGCCCTGTTCTACCTGTAAAACAAAAAATAAAGTATAATGTGTTGATTACTACAAGCATCCCTTAATACATTACCAACAGTTTGCATGTGTCTACACTGATGTTTCTGCAGGAAAAGTTATAAAGATTGGGAGCATGGGTATTTAAAGCATTTTTGTGTTTAACATTTACCTTTTGTATATATTATATTTTTCTGAACGTAACCTCATAATTTGATAACATACCAGACCTTCCTTTCCTTTGTTCTGCTGATGCTTTGCTGACCCAGAACTCTTTAAGCCTCTGCACCTTCAAAACAGGGTCATAAGACATTTCTTTTACCATTCCAGAATCTACAACAAATCTTACTCCATCTAACGTTACAGAAGTTTCAGCTATATTTGTAGATATAACACATTTACGCATTCCATCAGGAGCATAATCAAATACCTGTTTAAACAAATGTATTTCAAATTATGGCTAGGCTATTTTATTGGTCAAAAACATGTAAACAGATTTATATTATAAAAACAATACAATAAAAAGTTAAGTTAAATAACTGTATGTTTTGTGATATATAAAGGTTCTGGATTCAAATCCCTAAGATGGACAGTAAATTTATTTTACTTTTACAAATAGAAGAGAGTAAATCCAAGCCTGGATTTATGGCCCTGAAAGGTAGTTGTTAAGGACACAAATAAATAAACAAACAATATAATATGAAGACCCTAAATCCTGACACAGTCAGCTAATTATGTTTAGAGTGATCTTTATACCTTTAAGGTTCATGACTTCTAATTAGCCAGCTTACCCTAAAAGGTTATACACAATATATTTAATCTCGCCCCCTCTCCCAAACCACAAAAGAAGTCTAACCTATGATTACCTCTTCTGTGCCAATGACAAACAAAGATACCTATCCTTTCCACCCTCCAATTTCCGCTTCACAACTGATCCAGAAAGACCTGGAATAATATTGATGCTGTAGTAGGAACTCCATAAACACTGACCGAATGTGGACAATTCCAAGGAGACTGGTCTATATTCCCTCCTCAAAACTGTACCTAATCTTCTGATTCTCACAATTGATTTCTGCCCGATTATGAACTCAATCTCGGCTTGACCATTAATCAAAACCTAATCTGGAAATATCTCATATTCTAACTCATCTACAGTATTCAATATTCAGTATGTAATATTCAATCTTTGACAACTACACTGTTACTGCCACCTCTTCCATCAGCAAGCCCATCAACACCTTTAACTTCAAGACCAACTCTAACTTCCCTCATTCTGACTAGGGTTGTGTATTGTGTGGTTGCAACTCTAGGGATCCCGAGGCTTGAGTTATGAACTAGCACCTCATATTTCTCTTAAAGATCACTACAGAATTATCAAAGTTCACATTGCTACTCCCTCCTATATTTGCTCACTTCTTAAATCCAAATCCACAGTTAATTCTTACAATAAAAGATCCCACTTATCTGACCTGCACCCCCTCCCATAGATCCACTACCCTTGAACCCTCATTAATGGTTCGGGTCACTCCATAATAACACTATCTATAATTTTCAATATTCAATATCTAGTCCCAGAAAAACAAGAATATTTTCATTTCAAACTTTATCTCATATCTAATGAATGTAACTAATAATAATATATTAACCATCCAGATATTTGCTATAATTAGTGTCAATAAAAGCATACTGAAACCAGAATTCTTTTATATCTATCTTTAGTTATTATATCTACATTTAACTGAATTAAGACTTTGCAAACAAAGGAACTGATCAAATCATAAGTTCATTTTGAAAACTTTGCGAAAGTAATACCTTATCCTGTTCTGCGATAGAGAGCGAGCTGTGAAGTGGAAGAATTATCCATTTGTTGTTCTTTTCATTGTACCTTTGGGCTGCTTCTATAATTGTATTAATTTCATTTGTCCCACTCACAAAAATCAACATATCTCCTCTTTCATTATCTGAAATGAATTTTAAGAGAAACATTCATCCATTAGAACCATAAAAATGAATTAATTCATGAAAGATATTCAAAATGTACTGTAACATCAAACAGATTAATGAAAACTTTCTATCTAAGTTTATTAAAAGATTTTTAAAATATATTGTCCCATTTTTGGCACCTCAGAAAAGTCTAAATACTATTGGAAATACATTTAGAATGTTGCGGGAGTACTCGCCTGTCCAACAAACAGGGCACAATTACTATGTTTACTATTGATCGGAATAAGACATCATTATTCGTAAACAGACATGAGTTACCTATATATAGTAGTAGAGTGCTGTTTTTCAACTTTTTTGTGACAAATCACAGGCATAGTTAGTACATTTGAGTAAAATTCAAATGAACAGGATCACTACCCACAGGTAGATTAATATTAAACTTGCTTTTATTATTGAAATTAAAAATGTGTAGACTACACAGGAACAGTTAAGTAAATTTTAGGCTGGAATGCATTACAAAAAAAACAAATGAAAAAAAAAAAAAGTCACAGCATGTTTAGTGGAATTGTGTTTAATTAAAAAAGATAAAACAGGCTAAGCAAATGTTCAAAGGCTGAATGGTTTCTTAGTACCCAACAGCTACGTAGTTTATGTAAAATAAAATAAATGCTGTAAAAGGCTTTCTGAAGCTAATAGGGCAGTAAAGGATACCATTAATGAACATAAGTCTACTAATAAAATATTATTCTATGTAGAGAAAGATAGTTAACTGTGGTATTTACATTTGACAGCCTAAAAACACAAACATAATAAGTTGAAATTTTCACCAATCAATTCTAATAAATTATTGATGATGTGGTGCCATAGTGTAGTGTGTGTATTAAGAAATGAATAATTTTCTGTCCCTCTGCAGCTTCAGTGATTTATACCAAAATGTTTTTGATGGACTAGGACATCATCCTCAAGGTTTTGAGTTTAAATGACAGCACTTGCTGGGCTACCTGGCATGAAGGTTTAGTCCGTTGAAAACATTTAGGTACAAATCAATTAAGCTATGGATACGTTTTATTTCTTTACTCTAATGAATGGCTAACTGTAATTTGGGCATATTCAGTATCATATTGCAAGGATTAAGCGACAGTAATCACAAATAATTTTTGTACATAAATGAGTCAATCAGTTATAATTTCAAGTAATGCATTAGCAGACAGGAACAGTCAATAAGGAACATTTGTAGGAAAAGATTCCACAATGAAAAGTCCTAATTTATAATGGGTAAAAGCAAATGAACATTACCTACTTGAATATTTGTTATCGATGAGCTGCATTATTCTAATGTAAGGACCAGGATCTAATCTCTCTGCTTTTATTTCCACAGATGTTACTGGCATATAATTAACTTTGATGGGGTGTAATCTTCCAGGAACCTTAAAAAAAATTATAGGTCATAAAATTATTAATTTTGAAACAATTTTAAATAAACCTATTAATTAAAATTGAGGAGTTTGAAAGAACTAAAATAACAAATGGCTCATTGAGGTAGTCACTTGAGAAGCCCCACAGCTTATAGTTGACTGGTAGACAGAAAGTGACCTTCTTTTTTTTTTTATTAATAAGACTATTAAAAGATTAATGCGGGATTGTAGTCTAGAATGTTCATCAGTTGCGAAAATTTTTTTTTCAAAAGATGTTTTTATAATTTTAATAACAGTATTTATTTATTGTATATAAATGAGTCGAGTGCTGAAGATGGTTTGAGATTGGAGAATAAAAAAAACTGAGAATGAAGACAATCCACCACCCAACATTGAAGAATATCCATGTTATTATTTATATTAGATAATTATTATTTTAACTATACAAGCTCTCTAGACAATTGTATTAATATGAAATATTTGAAATAAACAAATTTATGCACTCAGACCAAATTAAATCCAGAGATCCTATAAATTTAAACAATATAAAATAAAATATTATCCCTTATAAATTTTTCATGAATGACCTTTTACAATTTAAAGATAAGAAAGTAAAAATATTTTTAATGAAGAAAAAAATTGTTAAAATATAAAAATTTTATACATAAAATTAAGTATGGGCTTAGTACAGGCTTAGAGTAAGTGAAAATGCAACTCGGCAAGCTATGAGGTCGATCTATTACCTTACTATAAAAAAAAAAATATTATTATATTCTGATTTTATTTATTATATTATAGGTATATTTACCTGAATAGTAGTAGCTTCTTCTCCAAAATAAGACACAAATAAGGGAATATTGATGGTAGCAGACATGAGTACAAGTTTTAAAGATGGCCTCTGAATTAGCACACATTTCAATATACCTAGTAAAAAATCTCCTTGAAGATGTCTCTCATGGATTTCATCAAGAAGTATAACATCATAATCAGATAAAAGGCCATCACCACCGATCTAAATAAGAAAGAAACATTATGAAGAGCTAATTGAAACTTCATTTCAATGTAAGATCAATATTATTAATCCCAAAATTCTTGCATGTCTTAAGCTAAATTTAAACTCTGAAAAGTTCTTAAGACCATCCCCTTAATCCATTATAAACTTAGCCTGATCCTAGATCAATCCCTTTACATAGTTAAAATCCTAGGCACATGGAAGAACCATGTTTTCCAGGTTCAAGTATAAGTAGATCTAACATCTCCTTCTTTCCATGCTGACACATTACCTCCTTGTATCCTCAATAATTATTCCCCAAACTTGACTATGGCTGTGAGGTGTTTATTCAGTTCCCCCCGAATCTCGGCTATCAACTAAAACACCTGATGAACTCTTCTTAAGATTTGGCCTTGAGATTCCCAGAGGTTCTAGCATACCACATCGTTATTCTTTTATTAACTCCTGTAATACAAAATCTCACCAACTGATCTTCAATTACCTAATTTTTTTTTCACTGCCTATCTATTTCAATTAAGCATGGAATGTCAGCCTCAGTCTACTGCTTAGACTGACAAATTTCCTTTGAATCATTGATATTTCAGATGGGTGAAGAGTTCAATGCTGGAAGTAATGTTAATAAAGTACATATAGGCCCATGACGTCTGGTTGGATGGATGGGATCAAGGAGAAATTTGATTCTCCTCAACATATGAGATAGAGAATTTTTATGGCCAGATTTTAAATTTCAAAACAGATAAATACCTGTCGAAGCAGTAGACCTTCTGTTATAAAGACAATTTTTGTGTCTTTCCTCCTATTTTTTTCAAATCTGATTTGAAAACCAACTTGTTCACCAAATTTATTCATTGTTTCATATGATACTCTTTTAGCTAATGCTATACACGCTAATCTTCTTGGTTGTGTACAAGCTGTAAAAACAAAAATATTTTTAAAATATGGCATTAAACATTCGATCAATAATAAAGTCATAATACCAAAATTCTGTACCTATTCTGTCAATACCAGTATTCAATAAATACTGCGGAACCTGAGTAGATTTGCCACAGCCAGTATCACCAGCAATGATGGTTACTTTACTACAATTAACCGATTCTATAATTTGTTCTCTACAATGCATTAAAAACATATTGATAAATACAAATTGATTACAGGGTTTAATGGGGTGAGGTTTAATACCGAGATTGAGCCAAGTTTACCTGAATTTGAAAACGGGAAGATTTTCTTGCATGTCTTTAATTTTTTTAACTTCAGCAGTGTTTTCCTTTTGTTTGAAATCTAAATAGCTAAGTAAAATAGTTTGAAAAGATACTAAGCTTTCCTTTTTCAGTCCATAGGCATCACGTTTGGTAGTGCTTTTCAAGAAGTCAATTTCATCATCTTTCAAAACTAAATTTTGCATTAAGGCTTCATTAATTTGAACTTTATCTAAAAATAATAATTAATGTAAGAATTAAATTGATAGGTATTGTGGTTGCCAGTTACTCTGATAAAATTAGTTTTACCAATGTTTTTATTAACATTTTTAGCTTTCTGTTGAACAGCTTCATATTTCTTAGCAAATAACCAAAAATCTTCTCTATTCTTAACAAAATCTCTCAAACGGAATATCTTGGCAAGTTCATACTTTAAGTTAAGAAATGATTCCTCTGACTCTTCCCTTTTATTTATATTTGGTGAACTGTCACCTCTCCGAGAACCCATATTATTGGACGACCAAAAATTACATTTAAAAACCCATATATAATAGACAAATAATTCTATACAATCTGTTTACTTAAAAGAACAAAACAATTAGGTATCTGCTTATAAGCTTTTAATTTCAGATCAGAAAAAAATCATTTGAACTTGATTTCTAGCTGACAGCAAGTATGAAGAGAAATAATGATTCTGGTCAAGTTTTGCCAAAATCATGATCCAGTTTGGAACGTTATTATAACCTCCTTACAACACAGTTAAGTTGACTTAAAGTCTGCATGGAGGTGATGTCCAAAGAAGTTTCACTTTTATGTAGGCTATTGCAGTAAACTGCAATGTCGTCAGTGAAAGCGACCAAAATAGCATTCTTGTAATTTGTCCCTACATTGTCGGACGTGTGGATGTTACAGAGTACCGAAGACAAAACGGCTTCCCATCAGAGGGAAAGGATTAGAACTAGAGAGACTACTAATATCGACGGGTGGGCAAACCCGTACACTCCCCGTTCTACCTTGAGGAATATTGCTATATCCAACATCTGTCTACCCAGATCCCTTTTAATGCGGAAAGCAGGGTCTATGTCCAATCGATGATACAGTCGGGATTTAGACCAAGCGCGCAACGATCGCAAATGTTTGTTTATTTGCAATTCTGTGTTTTGGCTCATTGTCTCTACCAACCAAATATTCGCAAACAACAGTAGGTTTGTTAAAGCCGGCCATTCACAGCTGTTCCATCGTGCCAAACGGAATGCCGTCATTCCAAAAATGCGCCAATATTTTATATACAAAAAATTCAATAGGCCAGTGAACGTCTCCTTCGCTATTAAAGTAATCAACAAACAGTTTCCATACTAATTTTGCTTAAGCAGTAGCATTGCGAGAGATTTACCCTAAAGGTGTCAGTACTCTGTCAAATGTAGGTTCGGTACTTTAAAATAACGAGTTAAATTCCTGCGAAGAAAATTATGAAGAACACAACAACATAAAACCACAATAACGATTCTGTGTAGACCCAAATTTATGTTTCTTTGGAAAATTCGGAATTTATTCGACTAAATTCCAAATGAATTTACAACCACTCTTCCCCTCCCCCTGAGAGTCGGTAATTGAAAATGCGACGTTATACATTTAGGGTATGTTGGCTGTACGGTTTCATGAAATCAACCCTAAGAGCAAAAGTAGCCCTCGATGAAAACTTAGTGCATATCAATCGATGATCCTTGAACCGACTCCGGTGGAGGAATGTTTAGCGTCCTACTGATAAGTCCTTCATAAAACTTCGTGTTTTCTAAAACACCACTAGTTCCAACCTCACATCAAATGAACTCATAATTTCACCCATAAAAAAAACGCTGTTGATAATTATAGAACAAAGAACCACTTCCTAGGGGTGAAGATATTTTCACATGCTTTCCGTTGATAGCCCCTAGGCAGTCCGGAAAATTCTAACTCCTTTGCTGTTTGCTGCCACTCTTCTTGGTGCCCAGGAGTCTGAAACATTATAATATGTAATTAACTATTATAACTATACTATTACTTCTACTATTTACAATTAGTGTAATTATAATTTATTTTGAACTAATTGACTTGACATATGGTTTCAAGGTGGCACTGATGATGCTTTTCTCAAGCCTCATCAAGCTCCAACGCCGCAAGGCGTTTTCAAGGCGACGGTCCAACGTGGATCGAGTTTTGGAAAAAAAATTCAAACGCATAGACTGGCAAGATTTAACTCCTAACTAAAGTGAAACAGAAAAATACACATCGTTTGGCGAACACGTGGTCGAAAAATTAGTCTATGTGAGCTGACATGATATCTGTTGCCCAAAAGTTGATTAATAATGTGATTTTTTTTATGGCGAGACGAGAAACTTTGTTATAACATTGTCATAATGTTGTTTGTCCGTAGCATCCACAGTACCAGTTAACCAACTAATAGCTGTTCCTAGTCCATTTATTAATCCACGTTTTTGTCGTCTATTATGGTTTCTCAGTAAGTCAATTTTATTCTTAGTTTCATGTATCATATCTACTATTAAAGGGTAGAGTTTGTAGATGTATCATTGTTAAGTTATGATAGAGTAGAGTATGTTTTAGTATATTAGTTAGTTCTAACTCTAATAGGCTTATCTTATAAAAGTGGTAAGTTTTAAAGTATCTTTCAATTATTTAACGTGTAATGTACTATTCTTTTAGTGTTGTTTTCATTCAGTTAGTTTCAGCGAAGTTGTTGCAGTCCATAGCATTGTCTGAATTAGCAGAAGACTCTTTATTGTTACGTGAAACATCTTTCCGGCGAGTCAGATGTTTCTTACGAGGTCGTTTATTACTGTTAGCATACGATTTATTTATTTCATTTTTAGCTCTATATTCTGTAACTGGTTTATAAGAATTATCTTGCTTTCGATGGGTAGTATTTTTTAAAATTAATTGTCGGAATGTCTTCCCGATTGTAGTAACACTGTTTGTAACAACACAGTCACATATTTATTATTCCTGGAGGTTCCTCAACATCCACAAGAGAGTCCTGAGGTCACCTCTGAAACACATAACCCAGCTCTACCTCAAGCTATGTCTAGATATAGAAGACAAATCATTGAACCTAGAAGATTAGTGGCAGAATGAACTTTAATAGTTAAATTGGTATTATTATATTTTGAAAATTTATTTTATTTTGTTCTACATAATTGTTAATCTGGAATTTAAATAAAAGGAGGGAGATGTGGTAACACTGTTTTTAACAGCGGTCGAATCTCCAGGAATAATCAACATGTGACCGTGTCGCTACGCTCGTAAACTTGGTTAAATAAATATTTATTGTGCAATAATTACAATCTGCCTTTTATAAGGCAATAATAATACAGATAAATGATCTCATTCATACCATATTTACAGTTCATCATTCACTCGCTCATTCATACAATACTTACAGACAGCCCAGTGACCTCCAAAATCCACATGCGAAGAGAAAGCGGAGTCTTGGGGAGTCCCCCACGCTCCTCCGTCAGCCGCGTCACCGGGTACTAGCCAGTGGAGGCTGACCAAGAGCGCGAGAGCCACAGACGCTCAGGACATGATTGGAGAAGCTGGCCATTGCCAGGACTCCCACTGTCAC
This sequence comes from Acanthosoma haemorrhoidale, assembly GCA_930367205.1. NCBI lineage: Eukaryota > Metazoa > Arthropoda > Insecta > Hemiptera > Acanthosomatidae > Acanthosoma > Acanthosoma haemorrhoidale. Next base: position 93,770,153 of record OV884011.1, read on the forward strand.
GCGATTATAGCAGGTCACGAGGCCACTGCCGTTTCAGTCTCCGAGGAGAATTATAGGGATGAGTGGCGCAGTGCAATGACTGTGCTACAGGATTAGGGTGGTTGGAAAGGCTACTGTGGGATTTTATAAACTTGGAAGGGATGAGTTCTAGAATGTAGGGTATATTAAGGTCGTTATGAAGGGTTTTGTTGCTGACATAATAAGGGGCATTTACTATTGTTCTCAGGACTTTGGATTGAAAGGATTGGATACGCTTGATGTTCGACTTTTTGCTGTCCCCCATAGCTCTATTCCGTACGTCCCGATTGGTTTAAGTATAACTTTGTAGATAAGTAGTTTATTTTCTATTGAGAGATAGGATGTCCTTTGAAGTAGTCTGTACAGTTGTCCAAAGCGTCTGTTTAGTTCTTGTCTATTTAGTCTCGTATGTGGGTTCCAGGTCAGTCGTTTGTTGAGATGGAAGCCTAAGTACCGTACTGTCTTGGTTACAGGGAGAGGAATAGAATTAAAATAAACTAGTGGACAAGTCTTGCGACAAAGGGTGAAGGTAATGTGGGAGCATTTTGCTTCATTAACTTTGATCCGCTATTGATTGCACCAATACTCGATCTCTTCAAGGTGTTTTTGAAGGTTATGGGATGCTATGTTGGGGTCTGGGTGGGATGACAAGACTGCAGTGTCATCTGCAAATGTGGCCAAGAAGGTATGGGAGTAGAGGGGACATCAGCGGCGTATAGGTTATAGAGGATGGGGCCTAGACCACTGCCCTGTGGAACTCCTGCATTTATGGGATAGTAGTTAGAGTATTCTAAACCACAGCGGACTTGGAAGAAGCGGTTTGAAAGGTAGGACTGTAGGATTAGGAAAAGGGTCTGTGGTAAATGTCTTTTGAGCTTGTAGAGCAAACCTGCGTGTCAAACCCAGTCAAAAGCTTGAGCTATATCAAGAAAGGCAGCAGTGCAATACTGTTTGGTTTCAAGGGCTGAGGAGATGTGATCAACAACGCGAAGGTTTTCCACAGTGACACACCTTTTCTCATGGGTCATTCCTGTGGGTAACTACTATTATTATCAAAGGTCAAAGGTCTTTCACTGTTATTAGTTCCCAAGGCCTGGTGCTAAACGATACAATTATCACTTTAAAATAAATCTTGACCATAAAATATCATAATCTATATTCTTCTGTATAAAATCTATGTATTATAGTGAAAAGATCCTGTCCATGCCACATATACTCTATTTTCCATACAATCACCACCTTTTTTACTGTACTCATTCCTAGACAGTGATTAAAATCTCTAGAATGCCAATCATAACATTCCATAACCTTAATCACTCCCAATATTTAATCTAGAATATCCCATGTCCTTTTCTCCTCTTAACGTGACAGTATGTAGTTTCTTTATCTTCACTGAATGTATGAATTTGAGCTTGGGCTGCTAAGATATCCCAACATGTTTCTTTTAATAACACTTTATTAATTATATATTGTAGAGGCAGACAACACTATTGTATTTTACTTTTATTACATTTAATTTGTGCAATGTGATATTTATAATATTATCAGAGATAAACCAACCAACTGGAGAACTGTTTTTTCATTGGCTAATAATTATATTATGTATGCAAGGCTATTGTTATTTTCATGTTTCGATATTTTTAAGGGACTTGTCTCAGAATAATTTCTTTAAAAGTTTATTCCTTTTAAGTTTTCTTTATAATTTAACAATGATGTTCAAATATTGGACGTCTTACATTTTTTTGTCACATTAATTAGTAGCAATAATTGTTACACTTGTAAATAATTAAATAAAAGATTAAGAAATTAAATTCTGATTCAAGCTTAAACATTTTAACTTTATTTCCATGAAAATATAGATTAATAATTAAGTCTGAAAAGGGGCACAAGCCAAATCGATTGGACTGAAACAACAAAAAAAGTTATTTTATGACCAGATTAAACAATTCTGACCACGAAAATACTCAGTAATAACAATTCAGACCCACAAATTAGTATCTTTTTTTACATGCACTAGGACTTCAACAGCTCATATTCCCATTCTCAAGTCATAATGATGCTGTCGAAGGACCGAAGAGGCTAGCTCTTGAACAGATCAGTGCAGTCCTTATCTGCATCATGAGCATTATAAAATGACAGAGTGAGCAGTTGAAAGTACTAATGTGTAAATATATAAGCAGATTAACTTATTTATGTATATATATTAAAAAAAAAAAAAAGAGCAAATATTCACACTACAGTTAGCATAATTTCTTTCCTTGGTAATTAAAATTAACTTGTATCCTTTTCAACATCATTTATTTGAATGTATATAGTTTTTGGTTAGATCCTGAAGCACTATGACCACCAGTAAGTGAACAAGCAATAAATTCCCATGAATCTGACCCACCGTATTTCATGTTAACTCAGAATGTAGATGTAATTATTTCCATGAACAGTTTAAGAGAACCTATCAGAAATTAGGTCAATAAAAAAAATAAAATCTCATAAATAATTTGGTCTAAGGAATATACATATATTTACAAACAAAATAATAATTTGTACATGTACAAGGATTATTTACAAAAATGAGGTACTGTTCTGATAGTCGAATCACATTGTCATTAGTCATTAGTCGAATTTATTCACCTTATTTAGCTGGGTCCTATGTTATTTTTTACAAAACATATATAAACAATACAAAGATTGCAATTGAATCTTACACAAAACCGACTGTTAAAGTAAGTGTAGTATCCATCTTCAAGAACCTTGGCATTAACAGTTTAAGGCAAAAGTTTACTAAGCAATTCTCACTGCTTCACTTTCAATCAATCAAGTGAATGATTGGTTACAGTTAAGTGACTTGTGTATTGGGCAGTTCTTGGTGATCTATATGTTTTTAAAATGAAAGAGTACCAAAATGAAAAAGCTAAATCTTCTGAAGCATTACATCTCTCCACTAACGAGTTGCACAGGATTATACTGCTTAGTATAGACAAGCCAGTCAATGTTATAGATCCCTCACATTGACGCAATCACCTTGGTCAGTTGTTGAAATGCTCCTGTACGCAGAGCATGATCTACATACTTATGAGGTGTTTAGAAAATCACTATCCATTTTTTCAAATTTTTCTATCAAGTCATCAGGTACATCAATGTTTTTCAAATCATCAACCCCAATTTCATCTTCAGTTCTGATTAAAATGTCTACTACATTCTCACAAGCAAGCAAGCTGCTATTATCTTTCTCCCATTTGTGATATTCACGAAGTATTATGTAGGCCTGTTTACTACGAAGATATTCACGGCCGTACCTAGTTGCACAAAGCATTAACAGTGACTTCAACAACAGTTTCCTTATTTCAGGATCGCATTCTCTTTTTTTAGTATCTTCCAAATATTGCAATTCTACCGGCAATTGCTCATTATCTTCATCATCAAATTCTTCTGGACCTGCTAATGGGAGTAACAAATAAGGAAGAATATCATATGGTTTATTAAGAAGAATGCGGTGATTTTCACTGTTAAATAAACAATTATATACGGTTGAAGCAATTCCACGTTTTTGCAGAGAGGTTTCTCCATTACATATAATAGGTAAAATAGAACAGAATAAATTTCCATTCTCAGCTGTTAACAAATATCTTTGAAAATCAAAACATTGAGCAAGGTTTCCGAAGCATTGCGATAAATAATCACACAAAGAACAACCTCTGGTATTGTAGTTTTTGTTGTGCATAGCCTCAAAAATCAATCTAAATGATTCTTGGTCACTGAGGAAATCCTTCACAATTTTAGACACAAGAATTTCTGGAATAGTCATATTAGCTAAAATTTTACAAGCGTGTTCAGCCAATGCCGAGTTCTTTTCCACAATAAATTTTAAAACTTTCAACACAGGCTTATCGATATCAGCTTCATAAACTGTAACTGCCCCTGCTTCCTCACCAGTAACATTAATAATAACATTGAGAGCCAGCTTACCTATTTCTTCATTCTTATGTTTATCACTAACAGTCAATATTTCCTTGATCACTGCAGGACTATTGTAGATATTTCTGCAATTCCCAACTTCTATAGTCATCAGCAATATATACTCCAAGGCATGCTTTACAGTAACTTCATTTTGACTGTTTAAAAGTATACAAAGGCTGTCCATGGATATATTATCTTCTGATTCGGATGAAGTCTGCATATTGATTTCTTTGATGTTTGAGAAGAAAAATAAGGCAATAAATCAACTATGATTAAGGGACAAGTGATATTCCAACGGATTATTTCTAATTTGGCGCGAATAATAAGAAATACATCAGATCGTTATTGACCACGCAAGAAAAAGAATATAGTTATCCAACAAACAGTATATTCAAAAACTAACTTTGAACTGAATGAAAACACTTTCAACCACCACTAAAGGCAATACACGTGTGTTTACCTTGTTTTTAAAAGGCATATCCATAGAGTATATCATCTATTGTTAACCAACGAGGTGTTTCAAGCAGCACAAGGAAATAACGAGTTTATCCAAGTATAGTGAAGAACCAGTTATAAGTAACAGTGTATTCCGATCCCCTGTGGTCGGGAGGTTGCAGCTAGAATGTGTTACAGATCTATACCTGTGTCTCATCTCTCACGTTTTAACGTGTGTTGTGTAAATAAAGTATGTGTTATTCAGTTAATCATAAAATGAGTCTCATTATGCGCCCCCTTGTCACAACACCAAGGTTCAGTATATTGCTCGGGCAGAAATTAAATCCGTTACAATGAGACTGCAATCAACGCGGTGCAACTGAGCTTTGTGAGCCACTATTAGAAATTGAGTATTTATTACGCCCCATGCTGGTTTTAATAGTTTTTTATATATTATTTTTCGTTAATTGTAATTTCATTAGTACCATGGGGGTTGTTTCGTTGACTTGAGACCACATAAGATTACACCTATGACTGGTATTACACAGTAAGAGTGGTTTGCTTGACCTGAAATTCATCGTTACCTTCCAATTCTCGTTGAGGAGCAGACATTCAGAGAGCTGCGACATTCTAGACAGACAAGTAAGCAGATTGACTGAAGTTCAAATGGAATAACTTCAGGGAATAGTAAAAACTAAGTGGGTTTGTTTAATCAATGAAACGATAAAAGAAGATCTACAGATTGCTATCCTGAAGCTTATTGATTAGCTTAAAACTGAGAACCCGAGAAACTGAAGGAGCCAAGGCTCATCCACCGTCCACGTGTGAGACCTAAGAAAACGTAACTGATCTAATTGCCAATCTAAGATAGATGAATTTGCTGTCATGGAGAGATATGAATGGTTATGTTGGAACGAGGTATTCCTAGCTAAAATGCATAAATGGAGATGAAAAGAAGAACATTTTTTTTACACTGGACCAAAAAAAAAGTATTGTAGTTAGTTAAAATTCAAATATTTGCTACCTAATAAAATTATTAAGGATTTTAATTATTATTTATTTATTTAATTTTTGGTAAAAAATGCGGTGATCAAGGAAAACTCCAATAAAGATTAAAAAAAGTTAAAAAAAAAATAAACAGAAATTTCTATTCGGATTGCTTGTGTAACTGATCTCTAAAAAGTTATAAAAAGGACTCTGATTTTTTTTAAAATTAAATTTGAAAAATTGTTTTGACAGTCGAGCAAGTAGCCCGAGTTGTTCCTTTAGAGGAAGACGGTTGACGTCAAAGATATGCAGCCCGTGCATTGGGTTTATCCGAAACTACTGTTTGGAGAGTAATTAGACTTGCCTAAAAGTCCGTGTGGACAGTTGTGTGCAATTTCAGACCCGGCCCGAATCAGGTCGACCGCGAGTGGCCGGTTTATTGCACTACACACGCTTCGGAAAAGGTTTTCAACAGGTACTGAAACTGCTAAACTTATTCACACAACTTGCGGAGTAGCAATATGTGGAGAAACTGTTAAAAGAAGATTTGCTGAAGTGAATTAAAACTCTGAGTATCCAACATCGGGGCCATTGTTGGCCAGATGTCCCAGACACGCAACAATTGTATTAAGAGAAAAGCTTGTCATGAGTCATCTGAAAACAGCACGTTGTTCCATTCGTTATCAGCCATTTTCCATCTCCTTTTGGGCCTTTTTCTTCCAAGGCAATATTCAAGGATCTTGATGAACTAACAAATAAAATGAAGCATTTTTGATAAAAAAAAAGACCTAGTGGTTTTTTCACAAGACTTTAATTTCCCTTCCTTTTTAGGTTCATTCTGTTTATATAAAAAAAGAAATTTTGTTCATAACTGTTAGTAATTAGTAAGGCTTCTCTCAATTAACATTTTTTTTTGTAGCCGCATGAACTAGTTTTTTTAATTACGACACGGCTTTCAACACTGACGAATAACTCTCATATCTCTCATGTATGAGTTCATATCTCTTTGGAGCAAGGATGTAATTTTGTTATTGGGATCCGGGCTATCATTGAGTCATACTTTAAGTACTGCTGATGTTAGTCGTTGAGTCTGCTTGAGTTCCAATTTTGACAGTTCGTAACGTATATCTGAGATAAAGTCATGGACTCAGCTAAAATACGCCCGCCAGAATTTATAAATCCAGCTGATGTTGCTCCCTTGCCTAGTGCCCCACCTCCAAGTTATGATGATGCTATGAGCTCTTCTAATACTTATGGTATATAAGTCTAATGCAATGTTTACATATTCTTACTTAAATTTCTTTTCTTCTTCTTCATAGTTTTGTTGCATATAAAAAAAATAGCTATAGTGTTTTAAATGTAACAATGTAAGTTTCCCCTTCATATTTATAACCAATTTTTTCTTTATACAGGAGGACCTAGCTTGCAGCAGAGTGTTCCTTTGATGTCAGGTACAGTAGCAGTTTTGTATTGATATTTAAAAACGTATAAATCATATTTTTTTTTTTTTACTGGAATTTCTATATATATAATTCTTAAGTGCTTTCATCAGCTTACCTGTTGACATGGCAACTATGGTCCTTAATCTTTGAAAGCTGACAAGAGATATGTTGATGGTGCTAGAACTATAAACACCATTTACTTGAAAAACATAGATGTGCAATTATATGCAGATATTTTGAATTTCTAAAACTAAAGCAAGCTGATTTGTATATCATAACAACAATGAGTTGAGGAATATTATGTTACTTGCTATGTATATGTTTGCATTTATATACACCTAAATACTATTAATTAAATGTGTGTGTTCGCTATGAACCACCAAGGCTTCTACTAAACAAAGGTGGAAAATTTCACCAAATTCGGCTGGGTTATATCTCATCAACGTGTGCAAGACAGGGCAGTTTACAATTTTGACATTAATCCTTCCCTAATTTAAACTCATTACTTCAATTTTTATTTGTAATCAGATGTGCACCATATTTGGCACATTACTGATTAGTGTTAGAAAAAGACTATGGAGTTAGACTTCAAAATCACTTCTACCTCTTACCACCCTCACTTCTTATACAAAGAAATACAATGCTGCTTAGCAGTTCCATGGTTAAGTAGAGAAAAGAAAAGTTATAATACTCAATAATCATTTATATAAGTTTTGTCGAATTTATTTAATTTGAATTAATATTATTCTAGGAAATCAACCCTACAATCCAGCACCTGGTGCAACCATACAGTCGCCATATCCTGCTGGCCAGCTTCCTCCTCAACCATATCCTGTGCAACAAGTGCAGGTTGCTCATGTTGTAGCACCATTACGTGAGTATTGTGATTGCTATCATTGTATACACATCATAACATATATTGAAATTTTTTTTTTGAAAAAGAAATATAAAATCTGATAAAACCTATTTTCTTGAAACAAAGGCTACATAGGTTTTAGTGGTTAAAAGTATAATATTTTCATTTATTTTTTCTTGGCTGTTGGCCTCGGCTTGACTCTAGGTTCGGTGGAGCAGAAATGTGACCCATACAGATGCAAAAGTCTGTTACGCTAATGACTCACCATCTGTAAGCTGTTGGATTCTATCTTTCACTGGGGGTATGGGAGAGAGCTGAATAGCGCAAACTGTGCTAAAGTTGTCTTGCCTACTGGTCCCTCTTTCTACTGCACGACTCAAGTATTGTTGTGAATCAATATGAATCAAATTTAAAGTAAAAATCTTAAATTGATTTGCTACACTGTAAACTTGCTATTGTGTTAATAATTCCCTGGCTGATCAATCGTGGCTTTTAACTGTTCCCTTTATATTTTTTTTTGAAAAAAAAATATAAAATTTGATGAAACCCTTTCTTGAAACAAAGGCTAGATAGGTTTTAGTGGTTAAAAGTAATTTTAGTCATGTTGGATATATCCATAACAAAATGCTAATATAATGATTAATTTGCTTAATTAATATTATATGCTTAGTTAATTAAACCTATTAGGGGGAAATACCTAATTGGGAACATTAAGCTTAGTGCCAATCTTTCACTGTGTAGATGGTTAGTATGTTGACTGTGTTGCCCCCGGAACTAAGTAGTCAGTACCCAAGGAGTTAATAATTGAGGCAGAAATCTAACCTTAGTTCAGGATCAGCCCCATCATGTCTTGACATGGAAATTTTCCCTTATCTGGGGTTCTTGAATTTGGCTATATTTATTTATAGTCGGTACCCGGCTTTAGGCTCCTAAAGTGATTGTAAGCGCAAGGGCTTAGCTGGTTAATGAATATAATTTCTAGATCACAAACCCCAGATTGATTTTTATTTGTTAGAATAAATAAAAGCTGATAGGGGTTAAGGTTAATATTCCGAGGTTGCTACACTGAGATTGTTTTTCATTGGGTGTTAAGTAGTATTTAAATTATAACATTGAAAAATTTGATTTATATTTGCTTGAAAGCTTTCAGTGAGTATATATTCACATCACATCTACATATGTTTCTGATTTATTTATTAAGTATGCTCAAGAAAATATAACAATATTAAATGGTAATCTGTTTATTTACAGCTAGCAGACATTTGCCTGTGGGGCGTTATCCATTGAAAACTACCTGTACTGGATGTAACACTTCCATTTGCACAAAGATTAAAACTAAGAATAACTGTCATCCCACATTTTGGTGTATAGTTCTTTTTATGACTGGGTAAGTTCTTATTATGTATAACTTACTTATGTTTGTTTTGTCTGATTTTGTTTACAATTAAAGGAAATCACTAAGAATTGAAATAACTTAAATATTTTTAGGTTCCACTGTTGTAACCAACAGAAATCGTTAGTTTACAAATTTTCAGTTTTGAAATGCTTTTTACCTGCCATGATAACATTTCGTTTCACTGTTTTGAAGCCTAAAACTGCAGCAATTCCATTTTTCATTTAAATCTCATTTATGACTAACTTGGCTAACTATGAACTCCCATTATATTTGTATTCCCTTTTTAGCAAATATCTTTCTCATAGTTAATCATGTTTATTTATTCAATGGGGTATTTGGTAGCACCAGCTCCTCTATAAGATTCTGTATAATACGAAGAAAGTGTTAATAGCTGTAAAATTGATCCCAAAAAACCTATTGAATTGGCTTAAATCATATTGAATATGTGATTTCTATTGTTGGTGCTCAAACTTAATTTTTCGAATTATCATTTGTTATTATATCTGTAGAACTGCCTTTAATGTTGCCCTTAATGACACAAGACTTTAGCAAAAATCATGAATTTCCGTAAAGTGAAATGAGAAAACTTAAAAGTTGGTCAAGCAGGCCTGTCTTTTTTCACATTTAATTTTTTTTTTTTTTATTTTTCTAGAGTAAATTTTATGTCCATTGTCTTAAAACATACATAAATACAGAACAAATAATGCTTGAGCCTGAGACTGAATATTTATTTATTTTATTAATTTAATTAGTGTGATTTATGGTAATGTTATATGTAAGATTAATAATGCATGATGGTTATGATAGTGACTTGTTAATCTATTTATTGTAAACACAGTTTTGTTCCTTTTATTTCCTTATTTGTTCCTATTAAGAAATTTCTGCTTTTTGATTTCATTTTGATTGTTTAAAACAATCTATTTATAGTTAACCTAATTTAAAATTTAATTTCATCTTCTTTTAATTCGTAATTAGTATTATTATGTTTGCAAATTTAGACTGCCTTAACTTTATTTGATATGGGATCTGGCAGAGAGGTTAAATGCCAACATCTCATCATGAAGTGATCAATACAGATTGTGGTATCCCAATGTCATAATTGTTACAAAAGAGTGATAACATGTAGATAGCTGCTCCTGGTAATGTGATCTGTGTAAGTGTTTCTTAACAGTAAATGGTCTAAACTGTTTTCTGTCTATACAATTTTCAGTTGTATTAGCACATTGGCTCAACCTACTGGTGAGCCATCTTGAAGGGCATTTGTTTTCAGTTGACTAGCAAAAACTCTTGTGTGATTATGGCTCAGCCATTTACTGTATTATTTTTAGCCTATTTTAGACAAAATACTGAGCAGTGTGTGGCGTGTGCTTTGGTTTTATATGTAAAAACAATTTCAGGCTATTTAGATTTTTTTTTGCAAACCAATTACTCGAAGCCTTGAAAGGCCATAATTTCCGTTCTATGTCTTTTTTACTCAAACAAATGTAATCCACCATGATATATAAAAAGATTTCACTTCACTAAAATTACTTCATTCAGAATATTTAAATATTATGTATGCTGGCACATTAGTATTGCTAATTTCATAAATGTCCATTTATTAAATATTAGCTACGGTTCGTATGGTTGTGTTGATTATATATTGATAGTTCAAAATAAGAAAATGACAGGTTATAGATAAGTGAATCTTGACTGGTCTTTAAAGGTCTTGTAAAGCTAGAAAATAATTGCCATTTATAGACTTTTGGCATAATCAAAGTAGAGTAACTTATTTAGTAATGAAATATGGCTTGATGTTCTATGAAATATCACTCTTGAATAATTTGTTCACCATAATCTCAACCAGTGTATCAATTTGGTATTGGAAGTGCATATTTTCTTACTATGTCATTTTTTCATGATAAGCATTACTCTTGATGCTTCAATCTTATTTTATTAAGGTAAATAAAGGTTTTTTAGTACATTCAAATTGTATTCAATAGGTTAAATGCTGTTTTCTTTGTCATCTTAATTTAGTTCTTTCTTATTGTTTTCTCCAATTTCATTAATAATTAAACTGTCTAGTCATTTACTTGTTTGTTTTTTTGCTGTTATATGTTCCGTCCTTACTTTCTTTTAGGCCTTGATTCTGTCTATCACTGTACCCTCAGTATTTGTAGATGCATGTATATAAATACATAAGGTTATCCAATTAACCATGCTTCAGACTATAACCATAACCATGCAGACTAATATTGGTAGGATTGAATTCAATGAATTTATTCCTTAACAAAAGGTTTTTGAGAATGCTAAATTTACTTGTAACTAATGACTTTTCACAAATAATTGTAAAATACTTGTAACAGGATTTTTCACTGATGGTCAATCATAATAGTACAGGCTCAAAACAAGTTTGCATTGGACCTCTTTATATGATTGATTAGTTGATTTTTATGTGTATGTTATTGTGATATGTCATTTCACTAATTAGAACATAATTAAAACAATGCCTTCATGCCATTTAAATGACCAATATTCTAATGACAGATAATTAGTTAAAATAAGTAAAATATTTAACTACTAAATCACTGTGTTTATTTAATTAAAGCTTATTGTTTTGTTATATTATTTTTAAACATTGGTCTATATTTTGTTTAGTTTTTTCTTGAAGACATTGTTTTTTTTAATGCTTTTTGATGATTTTAGATGTAATGTGTTGCAATTGCTTACTGTATTATAATACAACAAAAGTTATTGCTTTTACATATTGCTTAAACAGGAACACTGCATATTTAATTATTCTTTGCTACTTTTTAGTACACTTAGTATTCTTCCTGCTACACCTGTTAGACCTTAAATCCAATTTCAGACATATGACTTTTCTTTCTGCAAGGTCATCAAGGCTTTTGTGACCACTGATCTGCTATCGGAACATGTGCTTATATAGCTTGACACTTTTAACTGTATTTGACCTACAATTTTTGTTTGATACATAATTGTAGTGACCTTTCTCCTTCTGTCTGTAACCCAGTGTCACATTTCCGTCAGGATTAGTGTTCCATATCTCTTATGTTACAAAGGTACCTTGTAATTTAAGGGATTAATTATATGATCCATCTGTGTACCATACTAAGGTATTTAGAGGGAAGCTGGGTTTTATTTACATGCTACAGCATATTCAACTGTGGAAAGGAAAAGTCAGGTACATAGAGCTTGCTGAAGTTCAAAGGATGGTGACTGCTCTACTGGTTTAGATATTTGACATGCTCTGTTTGAAGGTGTTAGTTCTGTTATTAGACATTGAGAGCTGTCTTGGCAACTTTTTACACCCACCCACATTCAATCAAAGAAGTAGCAGGTAATTGAGAGCCTCTAATGGTCTGGTATAAGTTTTTCTTTTTGCTCCAGATACCAAAATCAACCATTATTTGAATGTTAGTTAGTCACCTTATGGATTCAGGGCCACCATCTACAGATAGCTTCACAGTGTATCCGGGTTCTTATTGTGGTTTTGTATATCCACAAAAATATTGATGGTTACTGGCCCCATGTCCATCCTATAGTTCTTGTTTGTCACCAGCTGTTAATGCTTTAATAAGATCTCTAGATTATAGTGGTCAAGTGTGACTCCTAGATCTTTACTATTATAAGGCCTTTTTGAAGGGAATTGGTGCTTCCTTTAGAAAAACTCTGCGCCCCTTTGGCTGGGTTGAAGGGGGGGGGGGTACTCTATCTTTGCCAATCTAACAAAAGTACACAAGTTGGCAGAAACAATTTAGGTGGCAGTACTTAGAGTTCTGCTGTTAGACCCTATCAATTATACCTCTGCCCCTGAGTTGTAGTGACATAGCTTACTTAAATAAATAAATTATAAGAGGGAAACCTTGGGTAGTCCATCAAGGCCCTTTCTGTCTGTGTCTATGATAGAACCATGCTTCCACTCTTCCAGGAATCTCCCTACCTAAGTTATTGACTCAATCCATGATCAGTTTCCATTTAATGTAGTCGAGTTTTTCTGTAGGGTATAGTACTTGAGTCCTACTATGGGTACTTAACATTATCTTAAGAAGTGATAGAAAGAAGGTTTTCACTTCTATTATGCATTTAGAACACATGGATTTCTGGGCTACAGGTATTATAAACAGTCTCCCTTACACAATTTTAATTTAGCCTCTTTTATACCGAATACAAATTTATCTGAGAGGCCCTGCTAATGAATATCACAGACAGCTGATAATGATGGACCATTGCCTGTCTGTCCTAAACCATTGGCCAACCCAATATTAGAAGTGGCTGTAGCTTTAGATGAGCAGATAGCTGGTTCAGAACTCATAACCACAGCAGATCTGCCCTGTCCTGGTTAGTTAATGTGCTTTTTCATTACTGTCTATACCTGTGTGACCAGGGACTGACCCATTGCAGATAGGCATCCTTTGCTTTGAGTCCAGACTCATTTGCTTTCCTTTACTAAAGGTGAAATTGGTACACTTAAACTAAGTGGCTTTGTTGCTAATTCGGTGTGTGAGCATATGATTGTGCAGCTCGCTACTGCTGACTGGGTGTGGAGGTGCGAGGCTGCTATGATAATCACTTACCCCTTCGCCTGAAACACAGTAGCATCTTTCTCCTAGCAGTTGGTTTACACTATCACCTGTATAGCAAATATAGTCACCAACACTGACTATATTTATACAAAATGAGACTACATTTTTCAGTTGTGACCCGAAAGAAAAACAAACCCTCTAACCATCACAACTGTAGTTTCTTGCCTGATAATGACTGGTGTACTCTATTAGCCAGGGAATCCCCAAAACATTTCAGGATTGTTAAGTCTGTTCTTGCCCAGAGAAAGGTTGTCTTCTACTTTTTTGTTTAACGTAACCAAGGGCCTGATTAATTATTGAAACTATTTTAAAAAAGAGATAAAATGTTTGACTTGCGATGTTGGAGAAATACGGTCTGTAAGTAAGAGCTGTTAAGGTTTGTATTATGAAAAAGGAAAGTGTTTTTTAAAGCCCTGGAAAAACTAAAATAAAACCTTACATTGTCATTTACCCTTACTTTAATTAGTTATGTGACACGATGGCCTTTGGTATGTTTAACTGTTCCTTAAGTGTTTCGTGTCATTAATGCCTTATTCAGAACAAAAGATCATGACTGGTTAAAAGGTTGTATGTATTGTTTCTATATCAACATTAATACTAGGGAATTGGGATGGTTGGAATTTTTGAGGTTCATAAAAGTCGACATTGATAGTTTTTTTTTAAAATGACATTTCAAGGAATTTTATAATGTTTTATATTTTTTTGCCATTACAAAAATTGAATTGGATATATATAAATTAATAGATTATGAATTCAATAGACTTTTTCCAGGCAATGTTTAAGAAAATGACCTATTTTTGCTTGCTTAAAGTGTTTTTTTCTTTAGGATCTGCATACCTTGTTCGTCCTGTCCTTATTTCTGCTGTGATAAACCATGTAGAGTCGATCATTTTTGTCCTCGATGCAATGCATTTCTTGGAAGATATGTTGAAGCTTGCTAAAGGTCTTCTGAAAACAAATAGCATTAATACACTTTATGTGCCTGATAGAAAAGTGAAATTGTATGCTTTAAAATGTGTTTGTTAACGAGCTGAGGAAATTATCTTTATATATTTGTATGCTTAAATAAATATATATGTATATTATATATCTTGTATTCAGACCTTCTTAAAGGTGCTAATGATATTTATCAATACGTTAAAATTAATTTAATAAATAAAATTGGGTCAGTCAAGCGATTTTGTTATTGCTATTTGATAATCCTTGATGAAATATTTAGTTGTTTCTTTATTGCATTTCTCCTTACCAATTGTATATGTTTGGTTGTGAATACTTTCCCTCAATTAACTAACTGTTAATATAGAAGGTCCTGCTGTTCGTGATATTTTTTAGTTGATATGATCCTATACAACAGATTGATTGAAATACTATTTTAATAATCAAAATATTTGAGATAACTGTAATTTTTAGTGGTACATTTAAAGTTTTGTAATGTTCTAAGGACTAACTGATTATTAAATTTGTCGATCTTTAGCTTCATAAAATAAGCTCAACATGTATTAATTAATTTACAACGGTGCTACATATGGCAAAATGTAATCAAACTTGTTTAATAACTTTTAAGGAAGTAGCTCAATGGTGTTTTTATTGTATAATTATAAAGATGTAAAACTAAATGTATTGGGTGATAGAATATCTACAGTTTATTCTCTGTTACAATTTGTGTGAATTATGATATATGGAATCAATTTTTATAAATAAATGTTATTCATTATTTCATGATTTTTTTTTATTTAATGGATTAATTTTCCTATTTCTTGATTAGTAAAACGATAAGTACTTTTTTGCTGATATTTGGTACTTGTGCACTATTCATAACTTTTATCTTGACAGGAATAACTGTTGATAAGATTCGGACAGGTATAATTTTTAAATAATAAATGTGTGAAATTCTCAAGTGTGGTTAAATAAACTTTGGGGCTGAAGGTGTCGGTTTAGGATATTATTATGTTCTGTTACTTTAATTTATTTATTATTTATTATTAGGTTCTTTTAACAAAAATAATTTTGGCAAAAAGATGAATTTAATTTTACAAACATAAGAAAATAAACTTATATTAATTATATAAATACTTGTCTATAAATTCGATTCCTTTTCTTCTTTAATTGTCTTCATTCTTTAAACAAAATTAATAATTCTTCTCTTCTGTTCTGCTTTAAGTCAATAACCACTAACCAACAAAGTTTTTAAGTTTTTCTTACTCACAATCTCAAGCTAATAACATGTATTACGGGCTTATTCCAAAACTAGATGAGTATAATTCTCTGTGTGTTTTCATTATCACAACCACAACTATACTAATTATAACTGGCTAAAACTAGAGAGTAATTCTGTGTGTGTTTCTATCATCACAACAACCAGTATACTATCTTTTGTTTTTTTCATACACTCTCACTTGTTTTTATTTTGCCTTCTTGATAAGTTGGATTAATATTATATAAAAACTCCATAATATCTAATATCACAACATTCGGGTCCGCTCCGATTTAAAAATTTTTTGAGCTTGTCGATAAAAATTTTTCATTCCACTTTACTTTTAATTTCACTATTCACTTTTTTAGCACTTTAACAATTTGCATTTTCTTATAACTAAATGACAATATCAAATTATGTGTCACCAAAATTTTACATTTTTCATTTCAACCATTTACATCACAAATGTAATTGTACCTTACAGACATCTTAACTTTTAACTATAGTACCATAAATTTATAATTTCCAAGTTTTTACATTGCTGGGTTGACAATATCTTCATAATAAAATATTAATTACTTTTAAATTTCAAACTTTTATATAGCTTTTACCATTTACCAACTTGATTGTACAAAATAAACATACTAACATTTTAGTACATTAGAATAAAATTCAATTTCAAAGTTTTTACATGTGTCTGATTGACATTTTTTTTATAATACGTTTTAATGAATTTTAAATTTTTTCTATAGATGTTAACATATTTGATTGTCCAAATAAACATTATACTATTTTAATACAATACAATAAACTTCAATTCAAGTTTTTACTTGTCTGATTTACATTATTTTATAATAAGGTTTTCAATTAATTTTAATTTTCAAGTTTTTAGATAGATTTTAACATATTGACAAATTTCATTGTACAAATAAACATACTAACATTTAAACATTACAATAAACTTCATTTTTCAAGTTTTTACTTTTGTCCGATTGACATTTTTTTTATAATAGGTTTTTTCAATTGGTTTTAATTTTCTATTGTTTATATAGATCAAGTTTTACATGTCATCCGATAAGCATTATTTCATAATAATAAAGTATAACCTTTTTCTTCTTTTTTTTATAATTATACTCTATGGCATTAAAAACATGCCTGAAATTATTTTTAAAGTCTTTCCTTTTATTTATTTTCATGTTGTTCCAACTAAACTCGCAAAAGGGGATTTCACTAAAATGATATGAAATTTTAAATTTGAATTTATCCCAATCCAAAATTTTACCTATTGTATTTTTAAATTTACTTAAGGTTTTTATTGGGTCAGATTTTTTAAATTGTTGAATCTCTAACTTATCATGATTATTATTTACTCGTATTATATCATGATTAATTACCGATTTAGTTTCACTAGAGTTACTCGTTATTTTAATTTGATTTTGTTCATTTATACTTTTTATAACCTCCATTTCCTTCTCCTTTTTATTACTTTTATCATTATTTTCTTTTTTATTTATATCTAAATCATTTTTAATTATATTTTGTTCATGATCTAGGGGTTTATTTTCGATTTCTAAGTTAACTTCTTTAAAATCTAATAAATTTTGTTTATTGTCTTCTTTTATTCCTAATAAAATTTGTTTATTGTCTTCTTTTATTCCTAATAAAATTTGTTTATTATCTTCTTTTATTCCTAATAAAATTTGTTTATTGTCTTCTTTTATTCCTAATAAAATTTGTTTATTGTCTTCTTTTATTCCTAATAAAATTTGTTTATTGTCTTCTTTTATTTCTAATAAAATTTGTTTAAATTTTTGGTTATATTCGTTAAAACTTCGTTTCTGTTCTTCTTTAAATTGTTTAAAATTTTCTACCATTAATTTTAACATATTGTCCATCTTATTCTCCCTCCTCCTTATCTACGTATCTATCAATTATACTTTGCTCATTTGGATCAGTATTGACACTATGCTTATCTTTTTCCATGACTGAATTTAACAATATGAATCTTAATCACAAATACAATTTTCGTGACACTATCTAAACAATCCTTTAGCCAGATTACTTCGTTATCAGTCCTTACGTTGGGCGCCAAATATTACGTTCTTTGAAAGATATCGTAATTTTATTTTTCTTCTGTAACTTTATATTTATTTTATCAGTTATTAACTGATGTTTAAGGTTCTTTAACAAAAATAATTCTGGCAAAAAGATGAATTTAATTTTACAAACATAAAAAAATAAACTTATATTAATTTTATAAATACTTGTCTATTAATTCGATTCCTTTTCTTCTTCAATGGTCTTCTTTTTAATCAAATTTATACTTCTTCTCTTCGTGCTATTTCTCTTCCGTTCCGCTTCAAGTCAATAACCACTAACCAACAAAGTTTTTAAGTTTTTCTTACTCACAATCTCAAGCTAATAATATGTATTACAGGATTTTTATTTCATCACTGAATTCAGATACATATATCAGGCTGATTCCAAAAACTAGAGTGAATATTTTTCTGTGTGTTTTCATTATCACAACCACAACTATACTAATTATAACTGGATAAAACTATAGAGTAATTCTGTGTGTGTTTCTATCATCACAACAACCAGTATACTACCTTTTGTTTTTTTCATACACTCTCACTTGTTTTTATTTTGCCTTCTTGATAAGTTGGATTAATATTATATAAAAACTCCACAATATCTAATATCACAACAATATATACTTATCAAAGTCATACAGTACTTATCAAAGTCTAGCTAATCCAGACTAGATTGGAGCGGATCACTGAAAGTCCGGAATAAACGGAATTTGCTGTAAAATGTACATGAGTTTTCCCCTCATAAATGCACCTTTTCCTTCAGCTTAATTTTATTTTCAATACTACATAATGTTTATGTAGGTCTATGTTTTTGACCTACGAACTAAGATAGGATTAACAATACAAAACATCTTTGTGATTAAAACTCAAAATTTATTTCTTAGACAGAACTGCAAAGCAAGCCACAGTACATTCATTTACTGCATGTTATAATGTTAAAATTAAAAATTTTAAAACTAAATAAACATTAAATTCTGAAGGACTATATAATAAAACAATGTACAGTACATAATCAAAACAAGAATAAAATTTTTAGTATCACCGAAAAAAGTGTGTAATGTTCTTTTGTTTTAAAGAAGACCGACGTCGTTTTGACATATCTCTAGGTGTATAGCTCAGCAGATGATGTATCACTTTATTTCTCGAAGTACGTCATCAACTTCTCCAGTGTTATGACTACATATTACACCATAAGTTAGGCCTACTGGTTCCTCTGTATCGTCGTCGTCATCTTCCATACTGTCATTCTCTGTTCCCAGGTTTGCAATGCACATTTCCACCATTTTATCTTCACTGAATATTTGATGACCAATTTCACTGTCGCTAGTCATTTTCTTCCACATAGCACAACCCTCCAACTGTTAAAAAACTTGAGCTGCATCATTGTTTGCAGTTTGTTGATTTTTCTCTTGTTCCTGGTTTTGTAGTGAGACGCTAGGCCTCAGTTTTTCCCAGCTTTTTAGAAGAGTTGTCGGCTTAATGTCAAATTCTCAAAGAATAAGCTTGCAGAATATGCTTCTGCAGTCAAATAAATGACTGTCTTCATTGTAATTTTTTTGAGAAGTTCCATGAAATTATCTGATGGGTCTGCTTCTTGTTCTAGTAGATAAAAGATCAACTTTTTCCTATAACGCCATTTTCTAGCTTTAATCACCCCTTGGTCCATTGGTTGAATCAATGCTGTAACACAAAAATGAACCCCTCTCTTACAATTCTTTTTCAGCAGTGTGGCATAGTGTATTGTCTATGAACAACACAGCTTTTTCTGGGAGTTTTTTTTCTC
Source organism: Acanthosoma haemorrhoidale (assembly GCA_930367205.1). Classification (NCBI taxonomy): domain Eukaryota; kingdom Metazoa; phylum Arthropoda; class Insecta; order Hemiptera; family Acanthosomatidae; genus Acanthosoma; species Acanthosoma haemorrhoidale. The sequence continues at coordinate 93,789,897 of OV884011.1, forward strand.
TCTTTATAATGTCTTTGTTGAAGGCACAAATTTTTCAATCTTAAAAAAGTTGTCCATCCACGCCGCTTTTTGAAATTAGTAGGTTGGTAGCACATTTGAATTTACATTTTTCAGGGCCCTGGACTTGGCCAATTTGCGGATCACCAAAGGTGGTAGTTTTAGATCTCCAGATGCATTACTGCAATGAAGAAAAGTTACACATCCTTTCTTTACTTAATGGGCTACTGAATCCAGTTTTAAACTTTTTTTTTTGGAGCATGTTGTAACTCAACCCTATTTTGCCAGCATTAAACACCTGCAAGGCTGCATGTTTTCAAGTGGCAACATTGTCCCCTGATAAAAGTTCACCACTTACTCCCAGTTCATGTGTTGTTATTCCATTGAGGCAAGCCTCCCAAACTGGCAGTAAAACCCTTTTAATTTTGTATTGAATTTGGGTGCCATTGCTTTTAAGGTTACACCCGATAGTGGTACACCCTGTTCACATTGTCGATGTAACCAAACTTATGAAGCCTAGTCTGAAATTTTGTATCTGGTTTTTTTTTAATGTGCTTCTGTTGCCTAAACTATCTTTACTAACAATTTTGGCACAAAAATATTCAATTTCTTTCCGGTTTTTTTTCCAGTCAAAAACAATTTGTTTTCTAACTCTTAAATCATTTGTGATTATAGTTAGTGATCCCCCTGCATCAGTACTAATTAAAGCTTTGAGTTGCTGCTTCATTGCCATAGTCACTTTCTTCCTGTTAGTTGCCATTTCCAAACACAAACACTCGCACTAAATGGTATGTAAAAACAACAAAACAGCCCACAGACTCGCAAATAAACAAATTATATGATAGGAGTACCAACTGACAACTGAAGGGAAGGAAACAAAAGAAAACACAAGAAAGTTTCTATGAACAGCTGTAGGAAGTGAATTATTTATCCTCTCTTTGAATTATTTTTATACTTAGCGCTCGCTAAATTAAATTTTTTGTTTACTAAATTTTAATTTCATATTTTTTTTAATCCAGTCTGGATTAGTGGGACTCTACTGTATTTATCTCTAATTTTAGTTTGACTTGGTAGCTATTTTATAGAATTATGATTAATATGTTTAGATTTAAATCAATATAAAAAAAAAAGCAAAAATAATGTTTAAATGAAATATTACAAAGGTCAGTAGTGAGATATGCAATGTGGGTTCTTGCATTAGAATGTTAATCAATCCTGTCTTTTGGAGTGAAAGATACTCATGAAAAAGGAGTGGAAATTCTGAGCTAAAGGAAATGTCCAGCAAATCTGGCAGTAGTTTTATTAAGGAAGTGTGAACCATATTTGAAGGGTCTTCAGCTTAATGCTCCTTTACAGGATAGGGGTTTAAGAAAAGTGGAGAAAGCACATTGTTGAGCCTGAAGATAGCAACAACTTAGGAAAGAGCTTCCTACAATCAAATAAAATTTTTGTAGTGGCTAGATTATTTTTTACGCAGACCTAGAAGAAAATTTTTTATCCATCTGAATAAAAAAACAAGCTTAGGTGTTCGAATTTTTCTGCTGCAAGGATACTTAACTATACCAACCATCTCCGTAGTGAAGTGGTTAACATGTTGACTTCTAGTTGTGATGATCATGGTTCAATTCATGGCTCCACCAAGGATTTTTCTTTGAGGTTCTCACAGCCCCGTGAGAATAAATTGAGTAGCGACTTCAATAAAGAAGTAGTGAAATCCAGTTTGCCAAAATTAATGTTAATATTGAGAGGAGGAGAAATCAGTCCAACATCGACCTCAGTCGGTCTTATGTGTTTTTGAAGTACTGCACTGTGTACTTTTTATTTAATTAAACCAATGATTTAAACACAAACATGCTGTGAACAGTAGCACATAATTAAGTTCATAACACATACAAATAAAAACTTCAACCAAACTATAGGTAGGTTGTAACACATCTATCGTTACTGTTTCCAACTGACTTATATTGGATACTGCATCCCTCTTCTAGAAAACTGTCAATGTATCAAAAAGTAGACAACATTTAAGATCACAGAATTTTAGTAAACAGTATTGATGGTATATTCGTAATGGAATCCTTTATTTAATGAGCATTAATGTACTACAGTGGCTTCTTAACTTTAACCGAAGAACCTGTGGGAAGAGTATGTTTCATACTACTTTATAGAAATGTGTTTTCTTCTGTTTATAAAGTTAATAAACTTTGTATTACAAACCATATGACCATCCTAATTCTAATGAGCATATCTTTATCCAATAAATCCAACTTTTTCAAAACTGACTTGGTATAACTTTTTATTATACTTTGAGATTATGGCATTGCATTTAATGTTAAGAGTTCTAACTTAATTATCTCCTGATTTATATTTTTTAATTAAAATTAAATTTATTTGATTTATTTATTTATGCCCTAATCAGTACAAATGGTAGTTATAGAACAACATATTGAATATACAAAACTTTTCGTCTCTCCACAATTTTAATTTTAAACAGGTCACCCGTGCTTTTAGCAACAACTTATGCAGCCATTTTTAAGACAAGCCAAAATGGCAGTTTAAGTGGTTGAAAGGGCTAGGAAAATAAATTGTGCCAGAACAAAAAAGTGTGTTTACACGAATACCCAAAAGATGACACCCTAGAATGAATGATCTCTAATTTTAGTTTGACCTATGATGAATCGCATTTATATCAGACTGAATTTGTTGTGTTATGTTTTAAATTCTTATTTTTCATATTAATAAACATATGTATATTTTACATTTATAGCCATTATATTGTTTAATAATTTTACTTTTACTTCTGATTTATGAGGTTGTCTTGTTCCGTAGGTTGTTGACACTTTGCTCCTGCTGCCCTTATTTCTTCTGTAACAAACCGTGTAAAGTCGATCATTATTGTCCAAAGTGCAATGCATTCCTGGGAACGTATTATGAAGCCAATTAAATGAAGAAGTTACCTTTAGAACTATACATTTAGTTCCTTACATATTACCTATATATATATTCAATCAATTCTATCTTTACCATTTTTTATTGTTTAGTGGAGAAGTGGGTAGAAAATGAAACAAAATATGAAATACCTCATATAGAGGTATATTTTGAACCAAAAATATTCTTATTGTGTTATTTTATATTGTTGATTAAACTTAGTTTTTGATAATTTCAGTTGGTTTAATTTTTGTTGAAAGTAATGAAGTAAATTATTTAATCTACTCAGAATATTGATTTATAACTTATATATTTTTAGTAAAAGATAATGTTTAATTAACTTTCTATAAATTGTCTTCCATACTTCACTTGGCCCTTATCATCAATTTAAGTGGTTATTTCTGTCTGTGTTATTTTTAAGTATTGTTCGCCCAGTTCATAGTGAGATTTCTTGTAAATTATGTGAAGATGACTGCAGTCTTCTGTGGATGAAGGAAGGCTCGACCCTTGAAAGTTGAATCATGCCCATTAGTCAAGTCATTATGAACTGGTCAAAATTACATTATTTGTTTATTTTTATCCAGGGGTGTCCAAATTTTCCTTTTATTTTGTCCTCTGTTGCAGAATGGAATTTACTTTCTCATGTTTTTCAAGCTTATATTTGGACACTTCAGGGTAAAATTTTATTTATTTTTGTGTTTTCAACAAAATTAATACTAATCTATTTGCAGCCATTGTCAGCAATTGTAATTCCTAGTTTTTGATTTTGTGTATGCTGTATATTTTTTTTATTTAGGAAAAAATACTGTATTTCTTAATACTTTTTGTCTTCCTTAAACATTTATACTTTTTTTTCTAAGAACTGCCTTATCAGATATTGCCTAATTAGATATTTAATTATTTGATAACTACTAATTTGTGATTATTTGGTAATACTAACGTTTCTTAGGTTTTATTACTAATACTGGTTTTATTATTATTATTTGAATTTATTATTCTAAGGTTGAAGCTAATGTATCAATTTTGTATTATAAATATATATTTATAAATGTGACTATATTTTTAATTAAAATTTTTATAATATGTTGTATGTTGAGTCAAAAAGTAAATGTTTTTAATGTATAATTTTTTGTGTTGTGTTTGTTAATTATTATGCCTTTACTTTTTATTAATGTTTGTGAAAAAGTTAACTGTATGATTTCAATTTATTGAAATGAATTTAAGTGAAAACTTCTTTTAATACAGTTAGCTTACAAGTGACCAATATAAAGTACTCGTTCAATCTAATTACTGTGCAATCTCACTAATCTGAACTTCAGTAATCCAAACATTGCAGTCGCTACTGTTTTTATTTAAAAAAAAAAAAAAATAGAGTCATGCACTAGAATAACAACCTAGTAATACAACTGGATAAAACAAAAAAAAAAACCAATGGAAGATGAGACCTTAAAACATTCCTATTCCTTCTTCAGTGCTGGGAAACAGTTAAATCTTCTTTCTGTGCTATTAGTGTCTGCCCACAGTTTATTGTTTATAAAATTTAGATGGTTTCCATGGTTTAAAGCATTGAAAACATTTGTGTATTATAAGTAATAAATTGGAAATATATTATGTTTTTATTCATTGGTATAACAGGCAAACTAGCTCACTAACCTATACTACCGAAGTCACATTGTTTCCCAGCTGTTAGTATGGAAGGCTGACTATTTAAAATAAATGTCCGACCATGGTATTTATTATGCTTTCAGTCTTTATGAGGATTTGGACAATAAAAATTGGTATTGGGAAGCTCAGTTGGTAGAGCCCTCAATTCTGCCATTGTATTTTTTCATTTATTCATTCAATAATTAAGGTTAAGCACTCAAACTCAACAAATGTTGAGTTCAATACTCAACCAGCAAATGCTTTAAAAAAAAAAAAAATCTGACTGTGAAGTAAGCTTTGAGTAATCAATTGTGTTAATGAATTTGTTCAAGTCAGCTCAATATTTTTTTAGTAGTTCATGCTTTTAATAAACTAGCCGCTCCAGCATGGACACATGACCCAAAAATAGGGCTGAGGTCAGAACCAGATTGATTAATTAATTAAGTTTCTTGGTCCACATAGAAGTTTATAACTGCCTGTAAGGTGTGAGGTAGGTTTGTTCAGTTCTGTCTCAGGTACAATATGTTTTGTCAAGTAGTCCAAATCAAAACTAGTTGTTGGTAACTTCTGTTCAGTCTGGGTCCTGTCAGTACCTGTACCAATTTAGGATTTAGGTGATGATTAATTTTTGTCAATGTCTGGACTGTTGTCATGCTGTTTACCTCCTTTGTTACTTGCCTATTGTCTATCCCAATCATGTATTATTTATTGTCCTAGTATTTATCATTCAACTGTACTACAAAACAAGATGAGTATTATTGCAATTCTTGGTCTTTTGATACTAACTTTGCGTGTTGGTTTACTGTCTCCAGTATTCATACATGCCATCTAATCCAGTGAATCTATATTTATGACCGTGTCTTTAGGTTTCAATAAATTTCTTAGATTGCCTTCTGTCAGTGGATCATGTACTTCTGGATTAGTCAGTTTGTTTGTGGTCACTTAACTGTTATATCCTGTAAGTACCATGCTCATTATCGAGTATGTATGTCCTAGTTTTCAAAAGAGCTTCTTGATAAAAGCAACTGATTGTTTGAGCAATATGGTGGAAAAAAAAAGTGGGATACGTCAAGAAGTAGGTAGCATAAGTCCAGGAAGGCAGACAAGGGACAGGGTTACCTCACAGCCACCTCATATTTTTTCATCAGTTAATTAACTAATTTCATCAGGGCTGCTAATTTGTAATAAGCAATGAAGTTGAAGGTTAGTTATTTTTTAGTAGAAAGTGAGGAATATACATAAATTATTACAATATGAAGACTTTCTTTTTGTTTAGATGAGTTGGAACAAGTTTTCTTTATTAAAAAAATTCCAACATCCTTTGAAACTAATAAAAATAAAATAATCAGATCCTACAAAATCAAGTTTAAAAAAGGTGAAGCTAAGTATCACTTGGAAAACTTCATATAGTGTAATGCCCTATACTTAAAATTGGAGTTACCTGCAAAATGGTCCTAAGTTAATGATATTTTAATATGTTGTAAGTGGTTATACTGTGGTGTAGAATCCAAGTTTTCTAAATTGAGAACCCTGCGGGAACTTCAGGAAACCCGAAATACCACTATGCAAGATTGGAATTACTCATACATCAATAATGTCACAAATTATTAATGACATATACAAAAATGTAACGTTAGCTTCTAAGAATCCCGAAATACTATGGCTTATGAGTAAAATACATTGTACAACTCAAAACAAAATCCCACATATATTTGTAGGACTTCCAAAAGCTTCCACCGATATTAAAGCTTTTCTTATTGTACCAACCCCAGGGAAACACAAACAATCATAGGTGGATCACTCTTGTAAAATTCAAATTGATAATATTACAACTATACCACAACATAATATAACTCAAGTAGAATTAAGACCTTTACTAACCAATGAATATCCTTATACGTATTTTATATCACCCATTATTATTATAACGACCTTATTTTATAGTAGCCACAAAATTGTAAAGCTTGGTATTCAAAAGATACCCCAATACATATCCCAACAGTTGTTTACCAAGCTGTGCCACCAGCTCCTCTACCAACATCATCAACAACATCCAAAGATATAGCAGATATTGACAAGTACTTGGAACCCATTAAACCTTATTATCCTGTCCAGGAGTTCAGGAACTAAAAAGGGGAAGAGTTATGTAATACTGTGAGCAATGGCAATATCTTCAGCAGAACTGTATCTGGCTTGTTACTTCATATAAGTCACTGATAGTTCCCTATTCTCACTTCCTTTCCCAGATCTCCCTGCTTCCCACAATCTTTTGTTCTTAGCCTAAACATAAGTCAAAATATAGTTTTTATAAAATGTATGTTTTATAAATTTCTATGTACATATTTATTACCAGTTTTAGAGATTTGAAATTGTTTAGTATCTCACTGAAACATCATGGTTTTGTGTTCATGTGGTATAATAATAGGCTATGTACCAGATGTTATAATTTAATTATTTATTAAATAAATTGATTATTCTAAAAAATGTTTATTTTGCTATATTTTATGTTTTATTAAAACTAATTTAGTAACCTGAACAAATAATTTAATATGCTATCAAGAACAATTCCTTTGAGGGTGAGAAAAGCGAAATGCATAATACGGGATATTATCCTGTTGTCATTATTTTTTAATATTTATGAATATTCATTCCTCATTTATAGTCAATATCAGTAAGATATTTCTCTAAAACATTAAGATGTGGAAGAGAAGTGAAGTTTGGTGCAGAGTGTCGACAGCTAATGATGCAAGGTTTAGATGTCTTAGCAGATGCAGTTGCCTTGACTTTAGGACCAAAGGTTCTTTATTTTATTTACTTATTAATATATATGCAAGTAATAATAAATTGACCAAGAAAGTTAGATTATGAGCCTTTTAAAATTATTACTGCTTAATTTCAATACATTTTCTGATCAAGGAAGTTCTCATTATATGGATAAAATAATCATTTATGAATTATAATCTTTTATTTTTTAAGGAACCAAAAATATTCCATTCACAATTGAGTTAATAGTGTATACAGCTTTAATATTTTATGTTTTCGGAAGGGGCGTAATGTTATCTTGGAACAGTACAACAGGCCACCAAAAATTACAAAAGATGGAGTGACAGTATCTGAAAGTATAGATTTAAAGAACAGGTTCCAGAATATTGGTGTGAAATTACTTCAGGAAGTTGCCAGCAATACAAATAAAAAGGCTGGCGATGGAACAACAACCGCTACTGTAAATTGGAGTAATGAATATTACACAGGTGGTCTGAAAAGTTTCCGACCTCAACATGAAGATGATAATAAAATAAATAAAAGCTAGTGAAATAAAAGCTTTGTTAGGTCGGAAACTTTTCAGACCACCCTCGTAGTACTTCTTTAATTTATTTAATTTGTCTATTGTTTAAAAAAATGTTTATAGATTTTGGCACGCAGTATAGCTAAAGAAGGCCTTGATTGCTATTCTCTCTGCTCAAATCCAAATAACTTGAAGAAAGGTACTAGTAATTGCATTAATCATGTTTTATTCTTTGGTATATAATGAAATGCAAATGATGTATTTCAGGAGTTTACAAAGCTTTGCAAGTCATAGAAAAAAAATTGAATGAAATGTCAAAGCCAGTGATGACTCAGGATGAAATTGCACAAACTGCTTCTATATCTGCTAACGGTGATAAAGAGATTGGTAGACTTATTGCTGATGCAATGTTCAGGGTACAAGACTTCACTTTTTAAAATTTTAATTAAATAATATTCTTCACTTTGTTCTATGTTACACAGGATTAATACACATAGTGGCCAGACAACAGAGAACTTCTAAACTAAAACTATTTACAATAAAATTTGAATCTAAAATGTAAATATCCACTTATTTATATGTTGGAAAACAGAAACAAAAATACCTACAACTTATCTCCACTTTGATTAGATTTAAATTTACCTTAGTGTAACTACTTCTGATGATTGAATACCGATTGGCTATTAATGTCTTCATATTTTAGTATTAAATTAATTCAATGATAAAATATGTATAATTGTTTCATGAATTTTAAACAGAATTAGAATTGATTGATTTGATTTTTCACTTAACAAGTGATACTACCACACACTATACTTTACTACTTTACCATACACTATACTTCGCATACAGTCCTCACCTGGTACTTTTAGAACTCCTAATTTAGATAGTTTGATTCCAGTGATTGTGCCATTATGCTCTGCAAACATTTCCTAGACATTGTATTCTTGGAAAATGGGCCTGTGATTGCCCTGTTCAACTGTGTATCTATTACACATATAATTTTTGCATTTCAGTGTGAAGAAACTTTAGGGTCGTATGTAACTTACCCTAGCAAGTGTGTTGTATGTACTGCTCTCAACTGAACCTCAACCTCAACAACGCAGTGGAAGACGACCTACTGATCAAAGCCTCAAATCATAGCCCACTACAATGACACAAAAGGAGGTATTGACAACTTGGACAAAATGATAAGACAGTAACAAACAAAAAAAGGTGTCCATTTGCAATATTTGAGTAATCCAGAAATGAATAAAACTCTGGTGTTCGAATCAGGTTGGCAAAAGAAGCACGTGAGTCAAGTGAGGGCTGCCTACAAATTGTTCAGAACAACACGGAGGAACTAATGGAAGAACAAGTGGATGATGTTTCAGGTGAAGAACTTGAATAACCGCCTCCAGCCAATCAGCAGAGGTAGAGAATTTCTGCCCAAGGAACATTGACATCAAAGTCAACACCAAGTACCATCATTGCTAGAAATTTGTGTGTAAAGGACAGTGTAGCACCACCATAGTGTGCAAAGAATGTAATAATTAGAAAATGATTTTTTGTTTGTTTTTCAAATGTGAAATTTTTAAATAAATAATGTTTTTAAGAGTATTAGAATTATTGAATTTGTTTTCCTTTCTTCAAAGTACTAATTTATTTTACTTATTGAGAAAAATTGGGGAATAAGGAGTGGGGTCATTCAGGGTCCCCAACGGGTACTTCTCAGAATTTTAACACTGTATTTGGAGGGATACAAAGAAATTTATGATAAAAAGAAAAACGTTTAAGTTTATTATTAAATAAATGGACAAGGGTGGGTATTAACAGGAATAAGAAGGGAACTTAAACTAATTAAATGTACTAAAAAAACAAAAAAAAACATGATTTGATATTTGAACACAACAAAATAAAACTCCCTTAAAAATGTTAAAGAAATATTTATTTATTTTAAGCGTTTATGTGAATATCCACAGTGATACTGATAGGTTGTACAAAAATTGTCCTCAGTGCTTGAGCAATGGCAATTAGTTGGCTAAATTTGGTATGAGTTGGGTGAGTACATTGCTGACCTAAATTTGCGAACTCTCAATCCTTCCTTATGCTCAACACTGGCATCTGATCTTGTAGGATGCTGCAGTGAGGGTAAACATTCTGGGGCAGCATTCCACAGCAGAATATCAGAAGTTGATATCTCCCCATAAACTCAAAGCTGCGTATCCACTACAACCAAACTGTAATTTTTACACTAATACTAAATTAATATAATTATTTAAATAAATAAATTACTATATATGATTTATTCTTTAAACAAATAATTATATTAATTTAGTCATCCATATACTACTAACATAAATGCTATTTTCTAAATTTAGGCTTTAAATAATCAAGCTGACTTTATTCTAAATGACTCCTACAAGTTTCTTTGAAGTCTGTTAGTGTTCTGGGAATTTTTAACGACAAGTTGCACTAACCAGATGACCTTCTCAGGGGCACCTAGCTCTTCTATTATTTCCAGAGGCATACATGATATACAAAGTTATAAAAACCATTGAAATTGCCATACCGCATACATGTGTTTGCTACCATCCCATCCCTTCTCCATTACCGGCATGAATACAAAAATAAGATAGAAAGTGTCTTATTTTGGCTGAAATCTTCAATTACTAATTTAAAATGTTTCTTCTTCTAAATATATTTTTCAATAATTGTTGATTGATTAAATGTAAAGTTATTAATTTAAATTAAAGCAAACTGTTATTGTTTATGATTGTTTTTCTAGGTTGGCCGACGTGGAGTGATAATGATTAATGCAGGAAAAACTATAAAAGATAAAATAGAAATAACAAGAGGAATGCAGTTTGATAAAGGATACATTTCACCGTATTTCATTAATATGAAAAAGAGTAGGTAATATAATCATTTATATTCATGTAAACTCTGAATACTTTAATAATCAATGTGAATGTTTTCAGCTGCTAAAGTTGAATATCACAATCCCTTACTTCTATTCTGCGAACATAAAATATCTGATGTAAAGTCATTAATACCTGCTCTTGAAATAGCCCATTTGAAGAAAAAGCCCTTAGTTATTATAGCCGAAGACATAGAAGGAGATGCTCTCACAACTTTAGTGATAAACCGGTAACATATCTTTATACTTCATTACATATCTGAAAGTTATGGGCTAGAATGCTTGGATAGGTTGTACAGGTTTAGGATTACACAATAGGGCTAGTTTGTGGCATACAAATTAATGTTCAGTTTTCATCTGGGGGAGCTATATTGTATCACTCAGGATTTAGATGGTATAAGAAAATGAATACTCTAGAAAACCCACAGAAGCTCTACTTGACTACAGTAACAAGGTTTCTTAGATGCACAGAATAATTATAAAGTCAGGGCTCTCAAATAGTATAGTGGCGTAATCGCTTCACTGCATGAAGATTCTAGGTTCAAATCCCTGTACAGAATGTGAATTTTATTTCATTTTCTTAAATCTAATCAATGGTTTCAGAAAGGTAGCCCACCTTTCCTCCCTTCAATATAATTACTTAACGACATACATATAAAACAAATAAATAAGTGCAAGTGATTTGAGCTATGATGGTTTAAAAAAGTACCAAAGATGTCATTTATTTTTAGCGGTTAGGGCAAAAAATATTTTTTTTAATTCACAAAAAAAAAATGAAAAGCTTATTTCAATAACTGTCATCATATACTACTTATTAACCTTTCTGCCATTCTGGGTCCTTTTCATAACAAAGAAACAAGTGTGAATCAGTCAAAATTAATCCAAATATTATTCTAATCCTCAATCTGTGCTTTAATTTTACTTGCTTATTTATAAGGAGTAAAATGGCATTTATAAAAAGTTTATAATGAAAAATTTTACAAGATTCATTTAATATGACCTCAGGGAATTGATTCTAGTGCTTAATTTTGGCTATTTCATAATAACGTAATTGTTTGTAGAAATTTATTTATTATTTAAATGATAGTTAAATAATCAGTATTACAAACAATAATATAAAATTATAGATGTTTACATTATTCATTGTTGGTGGATGGGAATTTTCACTATTGGGGAATTTTCTCCCACTCTCTTACTCACAATGCCAAATCATCCGGGTATCTTTCTTCTGAAAGTACAGCAATAACTGCCTTCTTTCTCTTCTAGCACCAACTGAACTACCTGCTCAAGGAAGTATTCTGGCAAGAACTAAAATAAAGATGGTTAGGCAATTGAAATCGAATTCATGAGCAACACTTTTCAGTTTTATTTTTTCCAAATGAAATTGGTCATGTAATTAACTGTGAAAACATCACTTTTATATAAAAAAAAAAAATGTGCCACAGGCTAACATTAAGTGCTTAATATCATGTTTTACATCAAAGAACTTTGTATTATTAACACTAAATGTGATTTCATTCCTTCATTCCAATCACTCATTCCCAATAGTTCTAATGATAAACTTGATTCTCCTTCCTTTAAGCCATAAATGCAATAGAATGTTAGGTAATCATGACCAATCTAAATCATGATTTTGTTTTGAAAAAATATTACAAATTTTGAATGTATTCATGTGTATTTTGTTTTTATTTATAGAATCCGTATTGGATTAGAAGTATGTGCTGTCAAGTCTCCAGGTTTCGGAGAGGCAAGGAAAGAAGTCCTAAAAGATATGGCAGTTTTGACTGGTAAAATATATTAACTTAGTTATTTTTTCTAAAAAAAAAACTAACATGACTGTTTTGAAATAACATTTTCTATAAATGTTAACCACTTTGATATCCAAACAATATTATTCAGTACATTTCTTGTTTTTTAATTATTTGTTCATAAAATAATTTTATTATAAATTTGTTTTCAGGAGGTGAAGTTATTGGAGATGAAGCTGGGATTGAGTTGGAGAAGATTACTTATCCAAATTTTGGTGAAGCTGGGGAAGTTATTATCACCAAAGGTGAAACATTTATTATTAAGGTAAGTTTTTGATTTATTTATTTATTTTATATATTATGTTTTATTTATTAGTAAGATGAGGAAGGTGTCAGGTCTGATATTTCAGAAATGGTCTGAATCAAAAGAGAATGGTTTGAAAATCTAGCCCCCCCCCCAAAAAAAAACAACTAAGCTTTAGTTCCAAAATTTCAGTACTTTATCAACTTTATTTTATTGTTTGTTACACTGATAATATGCATAAATCAGAACTATTTGTAATTTTAGTAAAAACAATGATTTGAAAATAAAAAAAAGAATGATTATAAGGATGATAGAAAAAGAACTTAAATGTTAGCAATTTTTAAAATTGTTTTAATTTATAAGGATTTTATCAGTTACTTATCTCCCTCCAGCCTAACAATTCATAGTTTGCTATTATTATTCTGTTTATTTGTGTTTTATTATTTTTTTTATTTCCTATTTTAATTCATTTCAGCAAACGTTCATGTTTTTTTCCTCTTCTTATTTCACCTTTATTCATTTGTTTTTGTTTTAATCATTTACTGTTGGATCTTTGTAGTCATCTCATATGTACATAGGCCCTTTATTATTTTTAAGTTTATTGTACCAGTGTATTATTTTTTTGTCAGCTAGATTCCTATTTTATTCTTAAGGGACAAAGTCCCATAAAAAAGGTTTTTGTTCATTTCACATTGTCATCATCTTTAGGAACTGAGAATAGTATTTAATGCCTAAAGTTGACAGTTTTAGTTGTCAAAAACATTAGTAATGCACCTAAATAAACTTTGGGCAGAAACTTGTGTTTTATTGTAAAATATTAATTGTTTTATTATAATAAAAGAAACTTATTAAACTTGGTTTTCCAGGTTAGCCTCTTTAGTATTAGTTGCAAAATTTCATCTAATAATCAAAAACATTAATTGTATTGAAATGAAATGTAGTTTACTATAACTTATAATAAACTAAAATCTTCTTTGTTATGATTTATTTTTTCTAAATGATCTATAACAACTCATTAGATGGCTTAAATCAGAATTTTTCGAACACAAATTCTATTTTTCATCCAAACAGTCATTCTACTTCCTCTATTTTTTCCCCTTTTCCCACGGCACTACTTGTTTGCGACTATACTCAGGGGTGAAATATTCCAGTGGATGGGACAAAGTTCTCTTTGCCAGACTTATTAGTTCAATCGCCAGGCAGCTAAAATGGGCATTTACTTGCAAAAGGATAGCTAGAAGGTTTTTTTTTTTTGGCCTTGTAGATATTAGCAGTAGTAAGAAGAATATGAGTTTTTGAGCTACTCCCCCCTGGTTTAATATTTGGTAACCAAAAAACTACAAAAAAATTTCTGACTTTTTTGGTTTTTAAAAAATTACTATTTTTTGGTTAATCTTAGTGATAATTAGTTTCTTATTAATTCTAAATAAAACGAAATTTTCTAGAACGTTTGTTTGACACATTTTTTCCTGAACCCAACATTAAGTGAGATACAGCTTTTTAAAGTTGCAAAACATTTTCCATATTTGCCATAATTTCACAAAAATACGATTACAACCTTCAATCTAGGACTTATAAACTTATATACATATAAATATAAATAATGTATTTTATCATGATACTATTGGTTGTTTATAGCTATTTATTGTGTTTCTAGTCAATAGTAATAATTTTTTTAGTTGTAAAGCCTTGTTTTTACACCAGAGTCACAGATACTTATTGACGACACATGTTAACAATATTTCCAAAAAACAGCACTAATTTTGTCATTAACAAGTTTGATGTTTCTACACCAGGAGTCGGTAAAGATCAAAAGACTTATCCTACCTGTAGTATCTGGTATTTACCCTCTCTCAAGCCTTTCCTCCTTCATTCTTTTCAGTTTTAGTTCCATCTTTGTAGTGTTATTTAATCTCCATTTTAGTAACCAATTTACAAAGAAGTTGAAGCAAACTCGCACAAAGTCTTACCGGCTTACGCATTTATTGACTTCCCCCAATCTATCACTGTGTATCAAGCTACTGATTTACAAGAGCGTACTCAGGCCCACTCTGGTGTATGGTGCACCCTTTTTTCGTTATCTGACGTATACGACTGCTCGGGGACTCCAACAATTCCAAAACGGTATACTGATGAAAGTGTTCAGAGGCACTTCATTCGAGCTGCGGAGCAACAGTGAGCTTCACGAGATCTTTGAGCTGCGGTAGATGAATTCATCCAACGTAGACATATCAAATTTTTCGACTCCCTGCAATACTTGACAAACCCGGTGTTTAACATGATAACCCCCGCTCTGTTCCCCCATAGATGGCAGAACGCTGTCGCGGCTGGAACACTTTAGTCTTAGGTTCTAGGTTTAGGTTTTAGTTGGTAAGTTTTTCTCCCACTTTTTTAAACTGAAGGTGAGCCCCATCACCATGTAATGTATTTATGTCTTTTCCTTTTAACTTCAATCTTATATATGTAACCTAACCTCCTTCAAATGCATCTGCGCATAGCAGAATGAGGAGAAAAATTTGTTAGTTCTTGTTCATTGATTGTTCATAATTCCACGTTGTAAAATTCAAAGTGTTAAGGGAAAAAAAAAGTTTTATTTTTGTGCTGATTTTACTTGTAAGTGAGGACATTGATCTTCTGGTTTTGGTCATTGGGATAACATATTTTTCCAAAAATAAGAACGTATTCTTCCACAAACCAGGGAGAGAAAATATAACAGGTTCATGGTATTCAACCAAATCATTCAAGTACGACCCTGTACATGTACTTTTCATTCATCCATTTACTGGTTTTAACACTACATCAGCCTTTTTGCCCTTGGAAAATCGAAATTGTGCTCTTTCCAAAGGCAGCCACTTATGAAGGTCTATGCTGAAAAAATTCAAAAACCCTGAAGCCTTTTGAGAATCCATAACTTAGGCTGGAAAATATCTTGTCCTTGAATTTTATGGTGGTCAAATGGAAACAAATAAATCACTGGACGAATTGAGATACCTGAAATTCACAAAATCTGCCGTAAATAGTAAATTTAATCTGGCACTTCTAAAATGCTAAGATGCATTTCAAATTCATTACCAGATTCAAAGTTGGTTGTCACAACAAAAATCCACTTGAATGGGGATGGGAACAAATGGCTTCCAGTCTCAGTTGAGTTATGAGATGACTAAAGAGGGTGCACCTCAGTCGCTGCTGTAGTTTGGGTCCTGCGGTTGGAAGATAGGTTGCAATGGAGCTTGTAGCTGCTGATAAGCATGTCTGCATTGCACCTGAATATGCAAATACTCTAGTGGCACTTCTTGCGAGAATGTTCCAGAGTTAGTAGCTGGAGATCTTTTTGACAACTTCACAATGGTGTGATTCAAAATCCAGTAGGTGTGCCACAAGCTGGATTATTTGGCGAGCAGTACTGTGATTCCTACAAAGATTGCACACAGTTTGAAGACAGTTATTGTAAGCCAGGACTTCCAGAACCTTCAAAATGGCAAAAACTGTGAATAAAAATATCAATTCGTTTGTTTAGTTATGTTTTTAATAGTGTTTGATTAGTTTAAATAATTTATATTATTTTAACATGTTCATGTTACTTATTTTTTTGTTTTCTCGGTCAACCATGGACCACGCTATTTTAACTGTCTTCTTCCTTGGGTTCATGTTGTTTTATTATAAAATTTATTTTATTTTATTAGTGTTCTTACAAAATGTAAAAAATTGTAATGAAATAATTCCCTATTAGTTTTTGAATTATTTTTTTATTAGTTTATATAATTTTTAATGTTTATATAATAACATGTAAAATTTATTTGTATACTTGTTATTTGCTGTTATAGCATTTATTAAAAGTTGTCTTATTTTTAATTAAAAATAAAATTTTTGCAATTTCCCAGCCAATAATTTTACAACTTTACCTGTTTTTCATACATACACATATTGGTGTAAGAAGAAAAATACTGCCCTACTTTGATGATCTGTATCTTGCTTAATATTGGGTTCAGCAAAAAATGTTTCAAACAAGTGTTGTAGAACATTGTGTTTTCTTTCAAATTTATAAAAAACTAAGATTTACTTGAAAAAAAGTTACTTTCCAAAAACGAAAAAAAAACTAAATATTAAGCCAGGGGGAGGAAAGGAGGTTAAAAACTCATATTCTTCTTGCTACTATTAATCTCTAAAAGATAAAAAAGAAACCTTCTACCTGACCTTTTGCTTGGTAAATGTACCCAGTGACTGTACTATATATCTGTGGTGGTCTTAAAATCCAGATAAGACTAAATCATTGACTTTTCAAGCGAGCACTTTTAAGTTTTGCAACAATTCCGAAATACTGGAATGACATTATGAATTATTTTCAGGGACAGATTTTTTAATGTTATAATAATTTTGATACTTGGAAAATATAAACCTATATATATATAATAAAGAATTTATTATTTTCTAAAATTTTTTAATCAGTTTGGCTTTTGGTCATGACCTTATTTTTCATATGTTTTTTTTTTTAAATAACAAAGCTTTTTGGTCTTTCTGCAACTGTTAATTTATTTTATTTTTTCAAAAAGCGCTCTTGATAACTCTAAAATGCCATCTTCAGTTATCTAAAATAAAAAATCAGATGATAAAAATCTTACCTGCGCTTATGGAAGCAAGCTAAGTTCTATTATTATACAAATTAGATTCCCTAATGTCGGATAGTATTAATAAAAAAAAAGAAATAGCAAAATCACACATGCCAAGAAACAAACCTCCATACCTCCTGGATAAACCCAGTCGTAAAGCAATGAATGTGGATGTTGCAGATATTGTTTAAAGTTGAAAGAGATTTTAATTGTTTTAAATGTTCCACAAAGTCAATTAGGTGAGTAGCCATGAGATTGATAGATTGTTGTGTTTTTAGTAAGTTTTAATAATTTGTTGACAAATTATTGACAGTTTTTATATATTAAATCATTTTTAATGGTTATTTGATAGTTCTTAATTTTTTTTTTTAATTTTAATTATTTATTACTTAAGTGTCATATTTTGAACTTTTAAAATTTTTTTAATTTAAATTTTAGTAGAATAGAAAGACATTTTCAAAGTAAGTACAGTTCAGCACTGTTAGTTGAAAATTATTTTACTTAATGTCTGTGGGCATTGTTGCGTATAACAATAGAATTTAGTTTGTTTCCATAAGTAAGATTTTTACCATTGACTTTTTATTTTAGATAACTGAAGATGACAGCTTAAAGCTGTCGAAAGGGCTTTTTGAAAAAATAAAAATAAATTAACAGTTGTGAAAAAAAAATCTGTTTATTTTACTGTACCATTCCACTATCCAGGATTAATGATTTAATGTTTTTTTAATGCCATTTTTTTTTTTATTTATGGTCCAAAGCAATAATTATCTTTTACCGAATAAAAACTCCTTAGTCAATATTAGTAAATTTATAGTTTTAATTTGTATCAAGGGATGGATAGTATAATTCAAAAATATGAATGCTTGTATTTATGTATGATGTGGATTATTATTTTTTAGAAAATAATTAGATTTTTTCTATTCATTTATTGATTTTAGGGAAAAGGCTCATTACCAGAAATAAATCAACGCATTGCACATGTTGACCTACTTATTGGAAATGCTAAAAATGATTTCATTAAAGAAGGTCTTGAAGAGAGGAAAGCAAGACTTGACTCCGGAGTGGCCATTATCTACACAGGAGGTTATTCTGAGGTATTGAGCAAATTGTACTATATTATTATTATTTATATTTATGAGAGATGTTAGTCTAAAAATTGTTAAAAGATCTTTTTATTTTATAATAATAACAGTTTTTTTTTTTATTGCTAGTATTATTTTGCTTATACTTTTATACTGTGTATAAAATAAACAATTACAAACTTTAAATTAATTCAAACAAAAAATAACTATGTTTGATTTATTAGTGGGATGTTGGAGAAAAAAAGGATCGCATGACAGATGCTCTAAATGCTACAAAAGCCGCTGTCGCAGAGGGCATAGTAGCAGGAGGTGGGACTGCTCTACTGAGATGCATACCTGCCGTTGAAGCAATAGAAACTAATTGTCCTGATGAAAAATTAGGTATGAAATCTATCATAAATTATGATAACAACATCGTATTTTAGACACTAGACACCAATAAAACTGATTGCAACTGTGTCGGCACTACTGAAAATTTGAATCAATGGTCAAATGGCCATTAATGGTAAGATGGGCCGTAGTGTTGCATGAGAGTTTGTGAACCCAACGAATACTCCCCGGGAGGTGTTACTTCTCGATAATATTCCTCCTAATGTTGAGCATGTTGAGCCAATATAGAAAATGGACCATGAATATTAGAAAACAAAAAAATTAATCTGAAGGTCATCCCCAATGTATTGAATGTATCATGTATTCCAAAATACATATAAAACTCTATTTTTATGTACCACTCTGTGATTGTCTACTTATTTAAATCTTGGTTTACTCTATAGAACTTTTGAAACATGCGATATAACCCATTATCAAGATAAAAATTGGCTTTCTCATTCTATTTCTTTGCTGTTTTTGCTTAAATATGTTCATAATTCTTGCATTCTCAAATAGGATACTTGTTACAATGGCGATGTAAATTATATTGTTAGAAGATGTTTAGTATAATGGAATTTATTACGTAATATAAGTTACACTTTTTTTTTTATTAATTAAATTGTTAAATTTTTTTTAGGGATTAATATTGTTGCAAAAGCATTGAAAGTTCCTTGTTTCACAATTGCCAGTAATGCAGGAGTGGAAGGCGCTGTGGTAGTAAATGAAGTAATTATGCAAAGAATATAATAATATTTTTAACCCTAATTTATTTATAAATTGCATTTCTTACGCAAAAATGATATTCATGTGTTGAAAAACATCTGAAAATCTGAAATTCACTATGCTCTTCAATCTCAAAATATTTATTTAAATGTTAGGTGATGAAAGCATCTGGAAACATAGGATACAATGCTTTGACAGGAGAGTATGCTGATTTGATTTCTTGCGGAATCATAGATCCCACTAAAGTAAGAAATATATTTTTATTATTTACAATTTACAAGTTAAGTTTTCAAATTATTTTAAATATTATCTAATGAGTATTTTTCTATTGTCATCTTAACTATTATTATTGTTGCTTCATTGAGGTTGTCAAGGCAGCAATGAGAACCGCTGCAAGTGTTGCTACTCTCTTTGCATCAACAGATGCAGTTATCGCTGACTCTGGAGAAAAGGTAAAAGAACTAGAAGAAAAAGAAGAAGAAGATGAGGATGAATACCAAGGGAAATAAATACCTTTTAATCTCTTAAAATATTTTTATTTGTGACAAATGTTATAATAAAAGTTAAGTTATAGTTGTTTTGATTTTTAAACCTTCCTAATATCATCGAAGTGAAATTTTATTAGGCGACAAGCGAAAAAAAAAAAAAGTCAATCTGAAGATTTAAATCTTATGTTTGATGTTAGGGGATATTCATTTTAATAAATACAATGTCTTACTTGTCTGCTCACACTACTGTTTGGATAATGAAAGTAGAGAACTGAAATATATATAATATAAGTCAATATTATTTATTGAGACATGCACCTGTCATCTCTCATATTATATTTACTAAAAATATCAATGAATAGGTGTAAAATGTACATGAAGGAATGCAGACCGTCCCGATAGACAAAATACACCTTTCCTGAGTAAGATCGCTGTATTTTGCAGAATTCCTGTACCATATAAAAAAAGGGGATTTTGAATCAAGCATAGGTTCACTAAAAAGATAATGAACTGATTTGGATACCTGCACCTGTAGACCCATAGGCCTGGTATATAAACAAATGCTGGATTGTAAACCAATGTAATAAAAGCCCACCTACTAGGAACTAAGCAGGTTTAAAAAATACAGTAACAAGGGACAATAGGTTAGAGGAAACATAAACACAGACTTTCCTCATACAAGTTCTCTCAGTCATCAGGGTCCAGTCCCTGGTGATAGAACTTAGTCACCTCTTTTCGGAGTCTATCTCTAACACCCAATTGCCTTGAGGCCTAGGGTGTTATATCTCCAGTCGTCACCACATCGGACTACTAGTTACCTGGCAGTCTCCAGCCGAGTCGATTCATTATTGGCCAGTTTTCAGTCAACATCCCACATTGAAGAGGTAATTAGTATTTCAGCTCTATATATTAATGTACACTGCAGTGAACTATTGTATTTGTAATTTCATTAACATTTATTTTATATATTATTAAATAATTCCACTATACATAGATGCATGACTTAGTGTATATTATTTAACCAAGACTCCATACATGTAATATATTATTAATTATTTAAAACTATATTTGGTGTAAGCATGCTACAATATATTGAAATATCTACATTTGCTGAGAAGTCACTTGGTCTGGGGGGTAGAAAATCTTATAGGATCCAAAAAAAATCAAAATTTGAGATGTGGAGAAGAACTATTTATGTAAAGATTGATTGAATTGGATTAATCTTCTCATTCATATTCATATGTCATTATTATAAAGTAAAATAATTCCTGATGTGGAATAATGAACCATTAGTATCCAATTCTAATCTCTTTGGTTGTAGGTCTTGTCAAACCTACTGCTTGGTATAACCTAGCTCAGTGTTATGTGTACCATGTGGGGGTTAAATTGTCATGAGTTAATTAATAAAGTAATGTGTAAGACAATGTATTATTTGTTTTTCGGAGCCTCTAATATTAGGATGTAGAAATTATGTACCAATGATAATATTAAGAGGTGATGTCCATACTTCCTACCCCGACATGGTGAATGCCAGGTAACAACTTTACAGAAGTTGAATCCATGCCTACAAGACCTTAATATGCCTTGTACTTTGTACAGTTTGGAAAAGTCGACAACTTTATAGGGAAATGAGTAAGCCCTGCTGTTGTCCGAGAAGAAGATTCCCAGTTGAATGATAAAGATGATGTGTTAATCACCAGTCTGAATGAGGTTGGGAATATTGCGATTAGCAGGAAATACATTGATCTGCAAACGCCACGTTTTCTCTCTTCCCAGCCAATGGCCGTCACCAATTTTAGAAAGAATGGACTTTGATCCCCGAGGACCAGTATTTTGTACTGGTAGAGGTTTATCCGATATATTTAAGGAAAGTTGCGGTCATATTAATAATAATGATTGGGTGGCATTAGGATTTGGCACCGTTTGTTTGTAAACTGTTTGTACTTTACATCAGGATTACAAAGTCTTCAAAATTAGTTTGATTCATTACTCTCCAAATTTTTCGTCGCCTCAAACATGGTTTAGCAACTGGTCGAGCTGTTTTAGTAGGTGATGGGAGTTAACGGGATACATTAGGAGCAAATCAACATTGCAAATCCGCCATTAGAGGAGCGACTCTCGCCATTATGCAGATCCCCAGCTGCCAATACCTGATAGCGACCTCTATTTTGGGATAAATAACCCTCTCTTGTTACTAGTGAAAATAGATTAACCTCCTAGGATGTAGGATGCGGTGCTTGCGAGTTCAGGTTTTATTCGTCAATAACGATCCCTGCCCCCAAATTAGCACGTACTTGAGCTTTCAACAGTTCACGCTGCCGACCTCGAACGACAAAATTAAAAAAATCTAGCAATATATGTAAACTGTTGAAACGCCTTGAAAGAAAAAAATTGTTTGAAGTCGATGAAACAAGGACTGCTATTTCGACTTGCGAAAGTTGGGCTAATTTGCCATGCATTGTTCCAATATCTAGCAAGATGGGCCCTGTTCTCAATATAGCAGGAATAAGAGTGTCCTATTCCAATAATGGTAGTCTAAGTAATCTGTTATGGATATCTTAAGATCCAGGATCTTTGAGAGATTGATCAGGGATCTATAAAATATCCTGTGGGAAATGTAATTCCAAATCTGCTAGTAGAAAATATAGACAACTCAAAATTAGATGCAATTTCATTTAGACCTAACTTATTCTAATCTCCAAGAGGCCCCATATAAGGAGGAACTTCTACAGGGCAATGAAAACAAATGCCGTGTTAAAATTTTGGAAAATATCGAAATAAAACGTCATGCCTCTAGCTAGAATTCTTTCTACTTCTATGAAAATTTTAAGTGGACTGCGTTGTCAAGTAATCCACTAACAATGACAGACCAGAACATTTCCAGTGCTAGTAGATCAGGCAACGTCCTGTTGGGCTGCATCAGTATTTATTATATTCTTGTTTTTAACAATTAACTTTTTTTTTTTTTAATTGTAATCTATATATTTTAATCTTTGTATTTATTTGGGCGGTAATGAGTTATTTTGATTATGTTTTTTAAGCATAGCATTGTACGTTGTATGTATGTGAGTTCGTATAGCGATATAGGAAAGGCCTATTATTGGTTAGCGCTGTCTGTTTCTCTGAGCTTCAATTTGATGACCATATTGTATTTTTTAAAGATATTTTTGACCATAAACACAATATTATGTATTTCTGATGATTTTTTTGTTAGTTTTGTAGGACTTGAGAATGACACCATGACCTGTTGAAAGCGCTTGTACTTGTAAAGAAACATACTAATTTATGGGCAGAAATTGTTATTGAGGATATTAATCTCTGATTCTAAACTGCTTCTTCGATAGGATCGAACTGCTAATATTCCAATTATTGGACATAAGGCTGCTCTATGAAAGGGAATATCACCACAAATAAGAATTCATAACATATCACACATAAACATTTTGCAAGTTAACAAAGATGAAAATAATGTGAATTGTATTGAACTAAGGGGACAATGTATTATGTACAAACAATCCCTCAGATAAAACTTCCGGACTGCTTAGCATCGGATTGGGGATCACAGAAGGACTTACTGGAGAAGCAACTTCAGGGACATGAAAGAAGATGGAAGGGCCATCATTTTGGAGGAGAGAGAAGACAATGGATTATGTATGACCCCTAGGCCCAGTCACATTCAATTACTGCATATCCAGAGCACATTACACATTCATATCCCACGGACGGTCCTACATCTTCGGGGATCCCTGGTGAATCCACCAGTCTTCGCTCCTGGGGGTGATTTGTGGAGGTCGGTCTTATGCGTGGAAGTCGTGCATCGACGGATTAATATTAAGGAGAGACAAATGCTAACTAGGATGAATATTTTCTTAGGATCTGTTAGTTTACTCGACTTATTTATTCTACAGTTTATGTAATCTATGTTACTTGTTGCTAATTTATGTAATGTTGTTAATTGTTGCTGTATCTGGGTCTAAAATAAACCAATAGCACTTTACTGAATTTGGCTGGTCTTGATATAGAAAACCACCAAAGTATTATTAAATCTTCATTAATAAGTACCAATTAGAGAATAGTATTCTCACATGGGTTGTACACTTAATTCATTTACTGACCTAATCTAAATGGTGTTCTGATGTTTGACCCTCACGGGGACCTTAATGTTTGTACCTCGCGCCGTGGGAACGTACAGATTCGCCATTGTATTTGTATGTGGGAGGACCTAATACATGAAATTCATAGCATTGAAGACATACAGATAGGAACCAGATATATGATTCTTGGGAAAGTATTCAAAGTAATATTAGTATGAAGTGTTCTTTGAAAAAACTTCAAATAAGAAAGAACTACCGATGGCTAGTTTGAAGGAAGAAGTCGGCGATGAAAGTGAAATACAATAAATGATCTGGGACTAAGACAAACGAATTATACAAGATAGAATGGTTATTCGTGTACGATAAATTTCTGCACTCAATCTAAACAACAGGGCGAACTAAAACTACTGTTAATATTCAATAAACAAGCTCATAAAAGTTTATCACCAAGTGTTTTGGTGTGAACTATGCCGCTTTGAGATTAAATCGTCTTGGCCTTGGTTCCAAATAGACGTGCTTCATCGTGCTGGTACAGAAAGAAGGGTGCCTGGAATAGAGGTGACCGAGAGACATGATCACTGACTAGTCAAAACTGACTGAACGCATTGCACACCTGACTTGCATAAATCTCATGCATTAATTATCATTAATCTATAACTATCAATGAACAATACAGTTAAATGATGTAGCGGCATAAGTCCCGATGGATATATATTTAATGTGTAGTAACACATTGTTTAATAGCATGTTACATGGGGGGATTGGTTGAAATGGGTAATATACTCGAAAATACAGGTGAAAGAAAATGAAAAACTAAAAGAATTGCCTTCATAAAAGGTCTTGATGTCAGCTTTGTTGATACCTGAACTACTTCAGCCAAATCGTCAAAATAACTACCTTTTATTTTTTGTGAACAGTTTGATACTGTTTATTTATATTGTATTTGAAATTGTTATGGTTTTATTTTTAATTTAATATTGTATATAACCGATTTTAAATGAATCGTGCTTTTGTTTATTAAAAGTTTATCTGTCTTTTTTTTTGGGGGGGGGGGTATTCTTCTAACTGAGGTGTACAGTTTATTTTACTTTGATTTTTCTCTTTGTGATAAGTAGAATAATTAGAAGAAGAAATTTACTATTTATTTTTGGTTAGCTAGAATTTGATTTATTTATCTCTCGAAATTGTTAGGGAGGGTTTCTAATGTAATAAAGTTTTTTTCTAATCTAATCTTGATGTCACTCATGAAGACTTTCTGTTCTTGAGAGAGGGCAGCTTGCACAAGCCCTAGATGACGGGCCTATGAACTATAAAGGTCAGACTAATTCTTGGTGGTCCCTTAATTTAATATTCGGGTTCCCCCATATGGGATGGGAACAGTATTGAGAGCGAGTCCATTGTGTTCCAGGCTACATTCCTCTTGGGAGCATTTGATAGTTCATTCTTACTACTCCTGGTGATTGTCGTGAACGAAAGGGGATGTCTTATTTTGAAACAGGTACGGGCAGTCAAACGTCTTCTTCACGGCTGTCTGTATGTGTGTTCTATGTTAGCTGCCGCGAAAATAATCCGATTGGTCTAAACTTGTAAAGGCACAGTCTGGATAACCATTTGTATTTTTTTTGTTAAGATTTAATGGGGAAAAAGTATGTGAAAACAAAGTCCTTTAGTCTGATCAAGCTTTCCAAACTCACTGCACAGTTGCTTTTTAAAATTTAAGGGCAAGAATGTTCCCCGTGGCTAGGAACACACTAAAGATATCACGGCAAAAATAAATTGAAACATATCCCAAAATGAAACTTTTAAACACTGTAAAAATCGTTTAGGTAGATTTTTTTTTGTCAATATTTTAAATATTTGTCAGTTTATCCAGGAATCGGTTAACATTGATACATCAATTAAAACTAAACTCTATTTTGTTTAGATGCATATTAACGAATAGATATAGGACGTAGAGAGTGGAGGAGAATTGAAAAGGGGCCCGTGCGAATGAATGAAGCTAAAAAATGTCTTGGTACGTACATGTGAAAATTTCTCACTGAACAAATAATTGCGAATAGGTAAAATATTGAGATAAGAACATATAGTAATCGGTAGAAACGACTTTTAATATGTGATTTTTATTTTGGGCTATAAAACAATTATTTTTTGGAGCATCTTTGAGATGCCCCAAAACAAGGGGGTACCCTTAAACAAGGGGGTGCCCTAAAACAAGGGGGTACCCTAAAACAAGGGGGTGCCCTAAAACAAGGGGTGCCCTAAAACAAGGGGGTGCCCTAAAACAAGGGGGTACCCAAAAACAAGGGGGTGCCCTATAACAAGGGGGTGCCCTAAAACAAGGGGGTACCCTAAAACAAGGGGGTGCCCTAAAACAAGGGGGTACCCTAAAACAAGGGGGTGCCCTAAAACAAGGGGGTACCCTAAAACGAGTTCAACAACGAACTTTTTTATCTTTTAAATTTCTTATTGATATGGAAATTATTTTATATTTAGAGCCTTATTTTTTTTATCGTGCTTGACATTTTTGTAATCGTAATAAGTTATTTTAAAAATTCATATTTATTTTTAAGGGGGAATTTTATGTGTTAAATATTTCTATAATTACTAAACTGTAAAGAAATTACTGTTTTTGTGGTTTATATTCAGTATATTGTTTGGACAGCTCATAGCTCCTCGCTATGAACAATAATAATAAACTGTAATTATGTTCAGTCACTCATTTAAACAGTACTTATCCAATGACTTGGGATGATAAAATAAGCTCCTCATTGGCAATGAACCTTTATAAAAGGTGGATACTGGAGATTTCTTTCTTCCCTCTGGTTGAGGACAATACCATAAGTAGGTATAAGTACCCTAGGCTATGAACAATAATAATAAACTGTAATTATGTTCAGTCACTCATTTAAAACAGTACTTATCCAATGACTTGGGATGATAAAATAAGCTCCTTATTGGCAATGAACCTTTATAAAAGGTGGATACTGGAGATTTCTTTCTTCCCTCTGGTTGAGGACAATACCATAAGTAGGTATAAGTACCCTAGGCTATTGTCGGCACGGGGTGGCCATTGAGCACAGTCCAGCGGCCATTATCGGCGCAAGGGGAGTGCAGTGGTGATTACTGGGAGCACTGCACCAACAGGCCCAGGATCTTGGCCACTTCGGCGCTGGAACACACCAGTCGGCCAATGGACCGGACCAACGCTGCCCTTTTTATTTTTAATTTTCTCACTACAAGTCTCGAGGGGCAGAGGTGTTCTTTTTTCTACTACTTTTAACGCCTGCATTCTTTTATATGTTGCTATTCTAAATAAATTTTTTTGTTTACCAGAAAAAAAATCTCCTGAATGAACAGGGCATAAAATTTTGAAAAAAAATACAGGGGATTTTATATTACCTAGCTAATGACTAATATTTTGTCACTGTTTTTTTCACGCCTTCCTTAGGTCAAATCGGACTTCCATGCAGAATGCCATGTATCCAGCTTGAACAGGGAACTCAATCACAGACAGTCAATATACAGACACCGGCCAAAACACAAGGGTTTCCAGTTCTCACGTAATATATCCAAAAAATGGTTCATTAAATTCACGATGAAAACTTTTACATACCATGGATTCCAAACAATCACATTTACTTATTAAGTAAAATAACCAAGAAGTCTCGTTTAGTTTCATTACAATTAAAAACCATTTGAATATTTCTATTACATCAGTCATAATCTAAATTATAAATTTGAAATGTACAATTAAGAAAATAGATTTCGTTGACAATGAAGAGACAATATCCATGAAATGTTCTGGCTCGAATCCAAGTTGCGCCACTATTTCTTCTTCATAACCAATAATTGTTAAAAGAAATAGTAAAACCTAGGAATCACCAAGGAAACCTTTAATTTTGTAAACTGTGTGATTGAATCTCATAACAGTAACACCTATAAAAGTTATATCACATACTACTGACTGATTTTTTTTTTTATTGTCCTAATAAATGCTGTGATTTGATAGTTTGGAGTGATTTGTAAACTCATTTAAAACATGGCCACCGTTACACATGGAATAGTTTCAGAAGAATCTATCCTCGAAACGGTCATGTGGGTTAAGTGTATAAAACAAAAGAGAACGCTGACAAAATAAAAGCATTCTCTCAGCCAGAAGGCGGCTGAGAAACGAAATTAAAACTAGTTAGTGGGTTCATTAAAGGCCAGAGCTAGAGACTGTTAACGGCTTTGTAAAATTTACTGACGCTAGTGGCAGTGAGTTAAAGGGACCGTTAATACTGTGCGATGGTTAATACTGGCAGTTAAGGGGGCAGACATGGACGCTATTTCTTCATAGCGACAATTACTGCCTCTGATGGAGGATGTATCACCCGAATGACCATCTCCGATAAGGCCACTAGGCCACGAGTCCTCTTTATACATTGAAATGAAATAAAAAAAAAAATCAATTTTACTCTGAAGCATAAGTCCCCTAAGAATAACACAGGTGTCAACTATAAAGGTTCACCCTCTGACTGACCAATGGATAGATAAATAGATAGAAAAAAAATATTCCGGGACAATGACCCCTATGAATGAATACATGTTACCGTCATGTCATTCTGCATGGAAGTCCGATTTGACCTAAGGAAGGCGTGAAAAAAACACTGTCAAATTATTAGTTAATCATTAACTAGGTAATATAATATCCCTTGTATTTTTTTTCAAAATTTTATGCCCTGTTCATTCAGGAGATTTTTTTCTGGTAAAGAAAAAAATTATTTAGAATAGCAACATATAAAAGAACGCAGGCGCTAAAAGTAGTCGAAACAAGAACACCTCTGCCCCTCGAGACTTGTAGTTACATAAATTGTTAGTCATGTTACCGTGGATACAAATCTTATGGACATAATTATGTTGTAAATGAGCAGATAATTAAATAAATAAGAGATGTACATGCTCTACAGTAAGAGGTACCGTGTTTTGGAAGTTTTGTAAATATAACATAGAATAAACAAACAAATATTGATCTATAACAAATAGCTAATCATATTGCACCCTACAGGGCAGAATCTCTACGATATTAGGATAACTCTTAAAATAGCTAGATAGTGGGGATTGAGTGGAAAGAACAAATTTATAAAGACTGGATTTGAAAATTGAGATGGAAGATGAATGACAGATTTATAAAAGTACGGTCTGAGTGTTCCAAAGAATGTAACACGGACGAGAAAGGACTGATGCGTCATGGAGGATTTGGGGGAGAGGTCGGATTAATTACTTCGAATTATCGAGAAGATTTTCGAATTTGTCAAGTTTTCTATTGATATTAGGTTCGATGCTGGTGTTAATAAAAGGAGTATGAAATGAAATGGAAAATAAAACTGTTTTCAGAAACATTTAGTTAAAACGACGAAATGCCAGTTATATAGAGACTCTGGGTCATGGGCACCCATCGTAAAAATAGATAATTATATTGTAGATGGAGGGGTAGAGTTCCAAAGAGTGTTGGCAAGGACGGATAGGAGTGATCGGAAGAAACGGATATGCGAGTCGGATGAGCGAAATCTTGTCTTGCAGGAATGGATGGAGGATTTGAGTTTGAGGAGGTTATGTTTGTTTGATGGGGTTTTTTGCGAGAGTAAGTGTTGCCAACTGGTCGAGGAATACAGACATTCTGAGGCCTATAGCCTCTCAGTATCTCGAAGACAAATCAACAGGGACAGTTTTTAAGGTAATTTAGTTTTTCATCGGTTCCAAGAAAGGCCTCCGTAAACAAAGCGTAAATAAGTATGTATAATGAAAACAAGAAATTCGTGGTTAATTTTGGCTGGAGATGAAGGGATTGGTTGAACTGACCGTTATTTGTGAAACATGTTCATACTATGTTAAGGTTTGATTTAGGTCTAGGCTATATAGGAATGGAGTTTTTTGACAGATTTGTAGTATTTAATATTTACAGTAATTTTACAGTATTGGTATTTAATAGGAGTAGACCCAATTTAATAATAGTTAGGTTCGGAATGGATTGGATATAGGTTTTGGAACAGATGATAAATGGAAGCGTAAAGTGATAATGAAATAAAATTGACTAATATTGATTCGATTTAATCCTATTCAAATTAATTATCTTATCGTCGTGATCAATGGAAGATTGCTCTATTTTCACTTCTCTGTGTGAACAGGGTATTTTTTCACATCTCCTTTGACCAAGCGAGTGAGTGAAACTGAAAAGGGTCATTTGGTCTCATGTCTGTACGTCCAATGCCATCTGCCATTACCACCTGGCTTTGACCCAATTTTACTTTTACAAGGGGTGTTTATCACTCGTCTGTCAAACCCCTTTTGGTGGCCACCGACAAACATCCTTACCTTAACCTAGCCTTATTCAGTCGATTTATATTTATCAAGACTATTATATTATGTATTATATCTATGCGGCGGGTTACGCAATGTTTACGCAAATGAGCAATGTTCAGAAAATCAGGGACACCATTTAATGGCCTACCTTGTGGGGCATGAATTGTGAACGATTATAAAAACGATCACGCCCAGCAATATGATAATTATAGGTTATAATGAACAAGACGTTTGTGAAACATATACAATATGAATGGGTATTGGTGACATTGTTTCTGCATAAGGGCCGCTGATTATCTCATAGGGCTTATTATCACTGATTGTATCTTAGTGCTTCCACACTATTCAGAGAAAATAGTAAAAAAAAAAATCATGTAAGGTGTGATCTATCTCACAATTACTAAGGGTTTTTATTACGGCTACAAAAAGTTTAGTGACTTTGACAACTTTTATATCTCAATAAAGTCCCAAACCATATCACATTTTAATCACAACATTGATATCATTAAGTTGATGCCGTACTCAATATGAAAGAAAAAACATATGTCGGGTCGTCACGAGGGGGGTGCCTGGTTACCCTAGCCCTGGTGACGAAGTGAGGGTTGATTGAGTTTATAACCTGGTCAATCGTTTCATGACGACTTTACTATCTGACTCCAATTTTTGGTAGGTATGTGCCCTGACAATGCACTGTGTTCAGGAAAAGAGGTAGAGGGTAGGTCGTGTAGGTAGTTTGTGTGGTCTTGGAATGACCACGAATTCACATTCGGTATCTGAGGGTAGGCGAAATCCGTCCGGATCCCAAAGGCGAGTGTGAACCGGAGAGAGGCAGATTAAATCGCCGTGGGGAACACTGCTTGGTAACTTTGCAGGGCCACTACCTTTGTCCACTAGGGAGAGGTCTCTCCCAAGGAGGTGCTAGATTTAGCGAGACGAAGGCAGAGATTCCCACTAGGAAGGTGTGGGGTCTGACAACGCCGGACTAAAACGTAGCGAGGTGAGGAGAGAAAGAGATGCAGAGGTTGTTCATAAAGAAGCAGCCAAGTTTCTTAGTTTCAAGCAGAGCAGCCACGAGCTAGTTATAGTTCCCAGGAGAATGAAATTCAGGCCCCAAACCGCCGGTATTAAATACCCAGCTGGCCTTGCCAGTAGCCAATAAGCATCGCTAATGTAGTACCCAATGATGTTTGAGTGTGCGGTTCCCTTTGTTCTCTGACAGAGCCTGGAAGGGTCTCCCGGCGGTTGGGTCTATATACCTGCTACTGACAGCTGGTGTCCCAGCTCATATAACTAATTGGCTCCTAAGCATGTTTTATTGTTTAACATATTTACAATGATTTATATTTTGCTAATGTTATTTACTTTTGTTTACAATATATATACAATAGAGTATAGGGTGATTTATCTTATGCAGTTAGCGGTCGCTACAACGTATTTTGCAGCTATCAAGTTTTTCATTATTTTTCATGTGTGATGATACAACAATGAACATTATATTGAGTAGGGTAAATAAAAAAAAAACTGATTAATAATACGTAATTTGCGTCTTGTTTTTTTAAACTATATGTTATTAAAACATGCCATTAAAGTAGTGATAACTTCAAGTAAACACCCGTTTGGGGAATAGGCATGATATATTGCATTGTCGTTCCATTTGATACCCTAATAATTAAAAAAAAAAATTAGAGCAACACTAAATATATATGACTATCACGATCACTATTCTGCTCGATTATTCTGAAAGATCTAATTGGATATATGGATGCCCGTTCATTCGAACAAAGGGTTACATCATGAAATAACCTGCAACAAAGAGGAACAATTGAATAATGTCGATAAACACCGAGAATTCACCTTGAATGTCCTACAATGCATCACTGAAAATTTTATCTGGGTGGAGATAAAATCATTGAACGGAGTGTTTAAATGTGAGTGGCTTTTTTTCCTCTCGGGGGAACTTTTTTTTTTTTTTTGTCGGATTGAACCGAGTTTTTTGAGGTCAGTGAGTTTTACTTTAATGAAACAAATTTTCAAACAACGGTTTTTTATTTTTAATATACGTGTTAATTCGTTTTTGTTTTTTTTTTCATACAAGAATATTAATGAAATTGTTCAATCCTAGAGATAAAATAGAATTGAATAGAAATCTTTGTGGCGGGGCTATGGTCCCTTTATACCTGATGTAATTTATGTTAGGGTCATATACATAAGGGTCATGTAACCCTTACAGAGGTAAATGTATCTGGTTATTGGGAGAAGAGAGATTGGACAAGATGATATTTCAGGCTCTCGACAATAATTTCATTAAAAAAGAATAAGATTTCATCCTACATTTTTTCTCGACAGGTCAAAATATCATTTATTCTATATGAATGGATCTTATTCCTCTCATTTGAAGAGTTTTTAATAAGATAATTTCTAATGAAATTCATTATTGTCAGACATGAGAGGATAGCAAGTAAGTTCCATAGGGAAAGGAATTTAAAAAAAACAAAAAAAAAAACTATGTAGTTTCATGTAATGTAAACATTTGAACAAATTGAAATTTACGAAAATGTCGCAAAGGACTTATATTATGTGATGGAACACCTGTTGATGCTCACGGATTTTCTTAAATTAAATGATTGTAGGACAACATCAACACAATACAAAATTTCTTCTTCAAAAAATATATTTTTTTCTTTATTGAATATGTTTATTTATTAACGGTTACCTACAACTTAATTACTCTAGTAATTATTATAATAACAATAACAATAATAATATCCATGATAATAATAATAAGCAGATTGTAATTCTATCACAATTAAGTTTTGAATAAAAAATAATAATAATAACTACAATATCAATATAATCACACCATCAATAACAATTTCAATAACAATAATAATAACAACCATAACAATAATAATAATACTACTATAAAAAATAACGATAATAAGAACAATAAAAATAATAATAACTGTCGGGTCGTCCATTTGATTTTGTTTACGCTTTAGGTTAGTGGTTTTTGGGATCCAATAACCAAGGGGGTAATGATAAATTTAAGTCGTAAATAGATTATGTGCTGTGAATTGAAAAATATGGGAAACGACCGATTTTTTTCGCGTTTAGTTTTTTTCATTTTTTAAAAGCATCTCGCTCACTGAAAATCGATTTTTCAATAACAACAACAAGTATGTCAGCAGGCTTAATAAGTCTTTATTGAGAAAACTTTATTCTACGTCTTTAATGTTTAGCCATTAGGTCAAAATCAGAACGTACGGCATAAATTCTGATGTAGGACCTGAGAAATGTTCGAAGATTTTTTTTCATACCTACCATTATTGTATTTCCACCAATACATAATCAACATAATCGAAGGAGATTTAAAACGTACATTAGATTATCAGAGCGATTTAATCATTTATCATTATTTACATTCGGCATCGTAATTGTTTGAGAGTATTTATACCTCTGATAGATAATTACTAACTCCATAAAGCGAGAAGAATTTGGCTCATTTCTAATATTGTTTTTTTGTTACTTATGAGTTTTGTCGGGGGCGTCACTAGGGGAGTGCCTGATCACTCTAGCCCTGGTGACAAGTGTGGATTGTTGTAGTTTATAACATGGACCATTGTTCCATGTCGGCATTTAATATCTGACTCCATTTATGATAGGTATGTGTCCCGACAATACACTATGTTCAAAAGAAAAAGGGTACAGAGGCTTCATAAAGAATAAGGCATGTTTTCAGAGTTTGAGCGGAGCACGGCAGTGTAGCAGGAGCGAGGCGTCAGAAGGTCTGCCAGGTTGTCGGACAGGGTGACCGGCGCAGAGGTGTGGCAGAGAGAGTAGGGACCAGTGGAAGGCCAAGTGGGCTTACTTCCAGGGCCTTGGGGCCCTGGCGTATCGCGACTAGTGATCGGCTGTGGAGACTAAGAACAGAGTGTAGAGTGAGCCTACCAGGGCCAGGTGGCCCTGGTGTAAAGTGACCAAGTAGTGTGGCTGTGGAGACTAAGAAACAGAGTGCGTTTTCAGGGCTAAACTTACTGATATAAACATTGTACCCCCCTCCCTCGTGGAAGGCGGAGCCTGTCTGCAGGTGGTCTGTTTTATTATCCCCGTTGGTCCAAAAGGGTGTGCTTTGTGATGTCACACCTCCCGAGCTACGTGATGTAAACTGTTTCTGGCATGATTTTATGACCGCCGGGACGTGACTGAAGGTCTATTTTATTAGGGGCAGTGGCTTATCCTCTAGGGTTTTATTGCAGGACCTTCGTCCCTCTGTTACCTGTTTCACGACTACCGACCTCTCTATGATTTATTACCAGAAGTTACACAGATTTGCATTTCTATTATAATACATTATGAACCAGAGTGTAGGGTAATTTACATATATAGTTAGCGCTTCGCTACAAGTTTTATTGAGCTTTAGGTAGAATAATGGTATTTAAATGAAGCAGGCCCTTACCCAACAAGAACAGACAACTTTACGAACCCTTAAATAGTTTGATTAATCATGTTGTTGTTTTAATTACCTAAACTCATAACTAGTATGAGAGTTGATGTCTGATGTTCTTAAGTATCGTGTTCTAAGAGGGAACAAATGTATTAATGACAGAAAGCAGATACTTAGCAATTTATTTTAAAACTATTATCATTATGTGTAGATAGTATCTGAGGCTGCTGGGTCGATCTACGAGACATTTATCACTGGTAACAGAACAAAAATGAATTATGCAAAGTGACTAATATCCAGCATGTTTGTCAACTTTGCCTATTTATCAACAATAATTTGAGTGAAACTGTAGTCTGAGAGCCAGCCGCTCATCCCATTAGGCGGAGACACTTGTGTGTTTAAAGCGGCCTTTTGACTTTGTGCCGCTCAAAGCTCGCCGAGATGGGAGCTTGTTTTGTTAGGATCCTGCCTTCAGTAAACCGCTATGATCAACTTGTTCCTGACAATACCTGTCAGGGGGCCAACTTCAATGTGCCTCTGGAACTTGTCTACTCCAATATAGGCTACACAGGCGCCCTCTCCCCGCTCTGTATTCGCATGCGTCAGATCTGATGAATATCATAGGCCCACAGGTTTATTTGTACCCCTCATAAATTTGGTAGAATACTGATAAAACCGTTCACTCGAGTATCACAAAACCACAAACAGGTGCTATCTTTGTTGACAAAATTCGAATAAGCGATTCAAGCATTAGCATCCTTAGCGGTGCAAGCATTAGCGATGAAAACTTTATTTTAAATAAAAATCATGTAATGTCTACCTATGTATAATGTTGGCCTTAAATAAATTGCACAATTTATATCACTATACAGTTACAGTGACGTAGATGCATCTAATTTAGCAGTATTTAAATTTTATTAAAATTGAGATTAATTATGATTGGGAATATAGTAGGATATGTTAAGGTACTTTTAGTAATAATCAAAACCTCTGCGGTCGGTGAACAAAGAAACAATGAACCGTTGTCTTGCCCCAGAATAAAAAAGCAGTACGCAGGTGCCTCGGGCTGCCATGTAATATAACCCCTTATGTCGTGGCAGACAGAAATCAGAGTTAAAATAAGGCGAAAGGACCAAATATGTTTAAGAGCAAAGTTGTCTCCGAAAAAGTATTAGTCATATATTCTCTCGAGTCTAAAAATTGCTGAAGAAAAACTTTGAGCAGATGAAAGAGTCGCAGGCCAAGGCGATCTAAAAATTATCCAATGGTGGGGTAAAGAAGTGATGATGATGATGGTTAAATAGAAAGACCCGAGGAGGCTCGAGCTCACTACCCTGACTGACTCCTTGCAAGTACAACGCGAATAAGATGACATAGCTTAGAGGATAGTCGATAGTCGACAGGACATGGAGCTGCATACTAGAGCTTTAATTAACAATTTACCTTAGACGCTGCCTATTAATTATAAATATCATGTCGTAGTTTTAGCTACTAAACAAATTGTTAAGATCAAATGTTTACAAATGTCTTTTATCCCTACCGTAAACTAGTTTTTATACCATAAACATTTTTTTTGGTATAATAAGAATGTATTCTGTTTATATTCTCTATTGGAAGTAAAGAGAATCTATAGATAAAGATAGTTCATTGATTTGGTACTTTAACAATGTGGTAGAAAAAATATTTTTTAAATACCAAGTAATTGTTTAATGAAATTGAAAATACTTTTCCTGCCGTCAGTTTATCAAATAGAATTTAAATGTTGTGTGTATAGGACAAACTGGGGGGCTCACGATTGGCGCACGCAGACACACAGGTGAAAACATAAGGTTTTCTGGTTTTCCAAAAAATCACCAAGATCCTAGAAAAAACAACTTCTTTCATATGTGTTACTGGTTTTCACATTTTACAATGGATCATACTATAAATTGTATTATTAGCTCGTGTATTATTTCCAATAATTATACTTTTCCTAGGCGCCATTAAAGTGCCACCTCGCCTGGGCGTTTAGACCTGGACATATATGTACACAGGATGCGGTAATGTAGTGGCCATTACTATTCACTAACAAGTCACTGTAATTACATTGCGTGTCACTTACACGCCTACAATTAATTAACTGGGAGTTTTTGCATAGTTAGTATCGAACAGGTCCCTCAGTGCACTGTATAAGCAGATGTGTATTAGACGCAGTGGGAACCTTTCATAAACAGATAGGAATTATTCAAAGTTTTGATAAATTGACTTATTGGTCTTTCATTAAGATGTTTAATTGGATAAAGGCAAGTGCAGGTTATCAAAGTTATTGAGTGTTTTCAACCCCCATGCAGAAAAACAATGCTTCTTTATCTCTATACGATTACAAAAATAAAAATGACTTTGAAATTGTCTCAAATACTGTTTTAACCGACCTATTTTAAAAAGCTTACATTTTTTTAAATTGTCGTTTCACCGCTTCCACATTGCTATTCAGCAAGGTTGATACATGGATGTCCCCATACATACATACATACATACATGGGTGACTATTTTAAATGATAGAGAGATTGAAGTTTTTTTCTTAATCCAATGCCCACCTTTTTGAATTTTGCCATTAGTACTATATAACAGTTGGTACTGCCGTTCGTTTTCATGTATGTCATAATTTAGGGGAATCATGTTGCTAGAGGTATTGGGTATTTACAGGTTGTCAACCTTATCTAACACCCATGGTACAGTAAGTGAGTCTTTTCTGAGTCACCCTTTACGTAAACCACCAGAAAGAGAAATGACAAAAGATTCTCACCGTGGAGGAGGGAGAGAATGACAACAGCAGGAAATCCTACACCGAACCTCACAAATTCGATTTTAAAATCTAATTAATATATTATTTTTATGTGCACACCTGTAATTGGATGTATTTATTTATGTATGTAGTTATGCATTGGTAGAGTAAGTGACACAAAGTTTGTTTTGAGTAATTTACTATTTGTAAAAAGTATAAATAAAGAGTATAAATATTACTCTAAATCAGGGGTGCCCACCAAACTTTTTATAACGTGTGCCACAACCAAGGGTTCCCCATATTGAGGTGTTAAACAATTGTACTCCCTCACCTATAGGCTGGCACCTTCACAATAATTATTTCTATATAGTATAGAGGCTTGTTTTTAAAAATATTTTCCCCCCTATTTGAATGACGAAAATATACCTAACAATACCAGATAATAAACCTACCAGAGTAACCATGGACAAACTAATTGCTAATTGTTATTTTCTACTATTATTATTATTATTTGTTCCGGCATTTGTGCACCGCGGCCTCACTGAGACCTATTGTGCGCCGTCCATGTCCCTGTCCTATATATGTGACAGGCCCACGGCCTTTGCAAATCTGAGGATACTGAATGGATCGATCAGTTCACATAGTTTGGGGTCTACAATGCGATCACTACCAAAGTGAAGGTATCGCCTTCTAGCTAAGTTATCACAGTCACATATTATATGACGTGCCGTTTCTCCCTCTTTCTTGCAGAATCTGCAGATTGGTGATCCCACTATCCCCAAATTAAAGAGGTGTTTATTTAACCGACAGTGACCTGTATAGAGTCCTGTCACACTTTTGAGTGTCCACCTGTCCATTGATAGAAGTGCTGAGCTTCTTCTCTTACAGGGTCCATTAAGAAACAGTTTCGAGTGTTCCTGTTTCTTAGTTTCTCTCCAAGAAAGTCTTGCCTTGTCCTCTAAAGCTAATTTTATACGCCTTTTAGCGTAGCT
Source organism: Acanthosoma haemorrhoidale (assembly GCA_930367205.1). Classification (NCBI taxonomy): domain Eukaryota; kingdom Metazoa; phylum Arthropoda; class Insecta; order Hemiptera; family Acanthosomatidae; genus Acanthosoma; species Acanthosoma haemorrhoidale. Next base: position 93,828,605 of record OV884011.1, read on the forward strand.
GAGGCTGATACCACATATGGGTTCAGGTGCAAGAGGTGTCTGTTCTGAGCCCACCCTTGCAAGGCCATCTGCCTTCTCATTGCCTGTGATGCCTGTGTGTCCTGGCACCCAGTCGATTCTAACCTTATTGGCTAGCGAGAGTGTGTTTAAGTTGTTTTTACACTCCTCAACCAAATAAGATCTGGTCGTATAGCTTCTCAGGGCGCCAATGGCTGCCTGGCTATCCGTGAAAATTGTGATCAGTCTGTTTCTTACACCCTCCCCAATTAAGGTTTGGGTACAGACATTGATCGCCATCACTTCGGCCTGAAAGACCGAGGTGTGTCTACCTAAAGGAATAGAAATCCCAGATTCTGGTTTATCTTTCCTCCATATGCCGGCCCCTGATCCGTTTTCTGTTAGTGAGCCGTCTGTGTAGCAATTAATCCCATTACACAGTTTATGTGGTTTGGTCTTTGTGTTTTCCGCACAGTACAAAACGTCTGTGTGTTTCTTAACTTGTAGGTCAGAGTGCATTGACAGCACCTCGTCCTCATCAATTCTTCTGAACAAGTTCCCATGCCCCATGCGAGTCATGACTTTGGATCTTGTTCCTGATTTCGCAAGTCTGTAAGCCACGTTCAAGGCTTGCGCTTCTACTTCTATGTGCAGTGGATTCAAGTTCAATAAGACTTCCATTGCAGCAGTAGGAGTTGTACTCATGGCACCAGTGATCATGAGACATGAAAGCCTCTGTAATTTGCCAAGCAAAGTTTTATTTTTTTCTACTAACTCAAGCAAAGTTTCTACTAACTCCAAGTTATTTCAGCCTTTCAGAAAATTTATATTATTTCTATCTAGTGAGAAAAACGGTGAAGCAACTACTTTTCGGATCAAGTAGTTAATTTCAAAATGGCCACATTCTTTCCTAGCTTTTCACATCATTACTTTGTTTATTGCTCTAAGGACTGTTATATGTTACAAAATTCTGGTTGGAACGGATCCGAATGAATTAAATATAATGAAATAGCCAGAGATAAGAGTTATTTTGTTTCAAGATTGATGAATAAGAAATGACATATAAATTTTAATGATATAAGCCGAACAGGTGTAAATAAACAGCAGGCCAGGAAATGCACGCCCTAAATAAATCAGAGCTCACCTAATTAAGGCACTAATTAGTCTAGATAGGAACACCTGGTAGCTATAGGGACCAGGTAGGAAGTAAGGGCTAGGAGGAAGCGGTCCTGTTATCTGCAAGGAGGGACTCACTGTGTAGGTGCTAAATGGTAAATGGGGTAGTCGTGTTCGTAATGTACTAGCTAGATACGCGCACGGCCCAGCTCGGACCACAAGTGCATTAGAGCTTGTAACGATTTGCTTAAACGTTATTCTCTTGTATTTACAAAATGGAGAGGGGTTATTTTCCATTACTGGTAAGCGGATAAACGTAGGAACAGGAATAGTTCTGAATAGTGACTGCATAAATCACAGGAAAGAGGGCATTTTGAGGAAGGGGGAGAAAAGAGCTCAAAAAAGTTGCTTAAACAAGTAAAAAAGTGTGGCAATAATCTATCAAAAACAAAAGGCGCATACTAGACAGGAAGCCTTCTCAAGTAATACAGTACTCATATGTCTCTTGAGTTGGAATTCGGAATCTTGAATGACATCACCGGTTCTTTAAATAGGCTTTACTGTGATATATATATATATATATAATATTATATTATATATATATATATATAAGTTAATGATCTTCAACGAAAAAATTGAAGAAAAAGAATGAAATCACAGATCGAAAGTTGTCACAAGAATGCATTATTTATTCCTAGTCGCCACTATCTATAGGTATTACATGTAAACATATATACAGATAACATATGTTTGGGGATTAAGGCTGGGCACTAGCGGCGCCTGGACTTAACTTATATATATATACCACAGTAAAACCTATATTAATATATAATTCTTATATATATATATATATATATATATATATATATATATATATATATATATATATATATATATATGCTCTCTCCCTATATATATATAGAGAGAGAATAAAATATAAGGTCCTCTTTCGGGAAGTCAATTTGATGTTAATTAAATATGATGAATGATCAAATAAAATTTAAGGTCTTTTTTCAGGACGTTGAATTTGACATGATTAATGTGATTGTAATGAATTTTAATTTATTTCACCATTTATGCCTCGAATGAATACCTGGTCTTGGAATAATTACAATAAGCCACAAATTTGATATAATGGAATGATTTATTAGTTTTAAAAGTAAATGAATTTTATGTTAAATAAAATCAAAATATAATTAATAACTAATTGACATAAATATTCCTTCCCTACCTGATCATACAACCTTCCCCAATACAATAATGGTCTGTTAATGCTTGCTTAGTGTTAATACTTACATTTATTTTCCCAATTATTTAAGGAGGTTTATATACATCAAATTTTATAAACTAGTGTCTGTTTAGTTATTGTTCATTTATATTCAATAAATTTACCAAATTATACTTTTAAGTTTTTTACAGTAATGACACCAATCCATATCGGTACATAAAAAAAAAAGGTTAATCATCATTATAGACAACGACGACCACAAGTTTATTGTTATATTATTTTTCTTGTGCATTTAGTTTGTAAATCTTTTTATTTAATAAATTATATCTCACAACATTCCAAATTTTAGCATTTAGACGTTTAAATTTAAAAACAAACATACAATATTTGTATAAATTTTAGTTTTTTAGTGTGATTCTATATTTATCTTGTCACATAATTGTAGTCGTTTATGATGCGTGTACATGCGAAAAGTTGATTGTTGAATGATATTGTGTCGTGGACAATACTACACTGCAGTTTCAATAGTTAGTTTTACTGAACTCAAAGTTCTTATTTACCTAAATGCTGACTAGTTGATGTCTTCGGTGTCCTTGAGGTTGGCCAGCTGCGTCCGAAGAAAATACCGGATTTGCAAGCACTAGCAGACTGAGGGAGGACGATGAGCATGATGAGGCAGGATCAGGAAGATGAGAGGCAAGTATGGCCACCAGAAGAAAACCAGACAGACAGACAGGCAGACCCTTCGAGGTTTAGGTGTACGTAACCAAAAGTTGTCCACATTCCCTATCCAGAGCGGCGCTCGGTAGGTCACTCCTTGTTCTAATGTCTATAGGCTTTGACATTCCTGTCTTGACTAGGTTCTGAAGGGATATGAGTGTGAAAAAACTGATTTTTCTGCAACGATTATGAGCTTTAACAGTAAACTATCAATCGCTAAGAGAAATGCTATTACTAGGAGTTTTGAGCTGTAGGAGTGTACACCTTTGAGATAACATATGGTTTTTAAGGATTATATATGAAGAAAGTAGGTTATACAATTAAGCAACAACATTTTTATTTAAAACAAAACAAAAACATTGGCATAGTGTGTCTTACGTCTCCACTAGAACGAAACTATTTTTATCAGTTGATATGTTGTACAAAGTTAGTTTTTTTCTGTTTCTTTATTCCAATTCCTTTTTATTATTGTTTATTTATTCATTTTCAAGAAAATAAGATTTGAATTAAATGAAGAAAAAAAGTAACAAAATTCAACGTACACATATTGCATATCGCATGTGAACCTTTTGTGGTAATGAATGACCATGGTCCAGGGTTACTAGGCAGGGACCCCCCAAAAAAGAAATAAAAATATTGTTTATCAAAAATGAATAAAAATTTAAGTTTTATTGTCTGTATTGTCACAAAAACTGATGTTAAATAAATATCTAGTTATAATAATACATTTATACAATCATTTATATAAATAAATACAAGTTAAAACCAAGTTTTTGCAATCCCAACTCATAGCGTGGCAATTAGAGTTACATTTGCTAGGATTAATCAGAGCAGTTTTAGTCACGTTTTTAGAATGAAAAATTTATTCTTGTAATTCATGGCCAAAGTGACTAAAATGAGTCAGCTCAATTAGTGCTTCTGAAGAATTTTTCCATAAATGTGTTTGTGCTAAAGCGGTCAATCAATGTCAGTACAATGCATCAGGTATTGTTTTAATATATTTAAGCCAAAATCAATATTTTGTGATATTAACTTATGTCGAAGCTTACTCATTGTCATTTTATGCTTATTTAATAGGTATTTATAACCTATTTTTATGGTTATGAAATTTTTCACGATCCAGAAATTCATTTCCAAAAGATACAAGTTCATTCTAAATAAAATCAAGCGAAGCAGCTATTAACTACAGTTTTTTAGTGCCCAGTCGACTAGTTGTGTTGCTGCGAGTTAAGGGATGCAGTGCTGGCAAAATATTGGAGATATTCTCAACGATGAATTTTTTAGCCCAATGACAACCTAGGGTGCTTTTGATGAGATCCATTGAACCATAAACCTTGACAGTCAATATTTGCAAGCTTTGGCCAAAAATGAATCACTAGAATAAAAATGTCTCTATCAGCATTTATAATAATGATCTCAGCACATTGAATTTTTGTGACAAAACATCCTTCAGCCTGCTTCTAAGTGGTTTGATTTCAATGTTAAAACCTCTGAAAAAGAACTACTTAGTAATTTGAAACACTTAAGTCGGATCATCAAATCCACCACACATGTACATTAGTTGTCTTCTTGAACTAGTGTTTGTGTTGACGCGTAGGTCCAAAGAAATTTAACAAATTGTAATTTATTATGTATTTACTATCGGCTGGGATACATGTTGAGTTGTTTGAAATTATGATTTTCTGAGTGGTTTGTCCTTAGTGTCGTAACTTTGACTCCAAAAACTTGCGTACTTGTGACATAGCATTAACAATGACAATTTTGGAAGAATATGAAGATCAATATCAAAAAGATATTACAATAATCTAATATTTTATGAGATGCGTAACATCATCGGAATGCAAAACCGCTGAGATGTTTCATGAACGTTTGTTAAACATCAATTACATCTGTAGAATGAATTCACAAATTTTTTTGTTACCAGTACTAGTTTTTTTTTCATTAGGATTATAATCAAAGATATGGAATAAAACTTTTTTGTCAGCTCGTAAATATCTATAGTTTTGCAATTAATGATTATCCAGTGGTTTTAAGGGTGAATAAGCACTGCGTAGAAGATTAATCTGCAAGAGCACCTGTAAATATATTCTGAAGACCGCACTCATTTACTTTGAAATTACTTGAAATCTCTTATACTCCTGATTAACTTATGAATATCTTCTTTTTTAGAAATTCCACTTGCTTGTTCAAGCTGTTTTAGGACAGACCATTCTCTTTCAATCTAGTGCATCACCTGAAGAAAAGCAGATTAATTATATGCCAGTAAATAATTTCATATATAACATTTCTTATGTTAAAAATATTTGCACATGGGTGCATGAATTATAATATTTGCCCATGGAGAAAACCCCTTTAAATTAGGCATCAAGAGAATATTTTCACGGGTTCTCTAGCCTCATTTAGCTGATCTAAAAAAAAAAGTCAATTTCGGCTGTCAATTTTCTAGGAAACACATAACGATACAAAAAAAGTAAATAAGACCATTATTGTAGGGAATTTAATGTGCTTTACTTTTTCATATAGTTTACCTATGACTTGTTGTTTTCGAGTAATACGCAATAAAATATAAAAAGTCTCCTATAGTGACATAAAAAGAGCTCTCCCTCCCCTCGCTCACCACCTTCCCCCAATCAAAACACTTAAATTATAATGTAGCGACCGTTTACTACATAAGTTAAATCACCCTATACTCTGGTGCATATATATTGTAACCAGAAGTAAAATAACAGGAACTAAGTGTATGTAAATCATTGTAAAGTGTTAAGCAATAAAACTCGGAAGCAAAACAAGTCATAAACAGCCAGGTACAAACCGACCTAAAAGCCAGGCCATAAACAGTCCTTTAGGGGACGAGGGGTCACGCACCTCGTCGCAGGTGTGCGCATTTCCTCACGCGGGCCTAGGCTTCCCCCCCCCCCCCAAGCAGGAACAATATTTAAACCAGGGCTCCTGGCCCTGCTAGTCTAGTCTCCTCATCAGCCTCTGAGTCTCCTCATCCGCTATTACTCGGTGACGCTTTACGCCAGGGCCACTGGCCCTGGAAGTCAGTCTCTTAGACTCCCCGTCAGTCTCTTAGTCTCCTCGCCGTCTCCTGGCATACTCTCTGGCGACCTGTAACTATGCTTGTTTCGCTTCCGCTCGAACTCTGAAAAAACTTGCCTTATTCTTTATGAAACCTCTGTACCTCTTCTCTTGAACATAGTGCATTGTCGGGGCGCATACCTATCAGAAATGGAGTCAGATATTAACGCCGACATGGAACAATGGTCCATGTTATAAACTACAACAATCCGCACTTGTCACCAGGGCTAGGGTGATTAGGCACTCCCCTAGTGACAACCCGACATATAAGATTTATAATATTATAAGATAATATAAGATGAATTTCTGAGTGACGGTATACACAGGTGGTCTGAAAAGTTTCCGACCTCAACATGATGATAAAATAAATAAAAGCTAGTGAAATAAAAGCGTTGTTAGGTTGAAAACCTTTTAGACCACCCTCGTATACCTGAAATTATTCAATTTTTATTTTTTGGATTCTTTTTAAGTCATATCAAAATTAATAAGAAAAATTTTACTCACAAACAGACAATATATAAATGTGACTACTCAACTGGTATATGACTGACTTAAGAGCAGAGGCTTAAGGCGTCCTCTTCATTTATATTAATATTTATTCCTTTTTATTTGTTGCTTGGTGGGTTACTCATTACATACATTATTTCACACTGATAATAAAGATGTATTATGCTTGTTCGATGGATTATGTCATGAATACCACTTCACAATTTATGTTCTCTTGAAAAAACCATCAATTCGTGCTGTAAATATTTATGTATAAATATTGTTTCTAATTGGAGACCAACGCCAAGGATGTATTCTAAGAAAAAGTACTATTCCTTAACCAGTATTTAATGTAGGGTGGTAATATGATAAGGTCCTTATCGACATCCAACATGCGTGTCTTTAGATACCCACTTGGGGTTTTTTCTTTATGATTCCTATGCCTAATAACTACTATCCCCTCAAAAAAAAAACAGTGACACATATTAACTGACCAGTAATAAATCACGTTTGCACTTTCACAAAGAACCCAAAACGGATACAATTTCTTACTTCTTGTTACTCGGTCGGTGGTCTTCATTTGGTGCATATTTTTTTTTTCAATCACTAGGCATTCTGCGTGTTTTTTTAAAAACAATCCGTTTGGTGGCCCTAGCTGTTTCTCCTGGAATGGTGGACCTCCCGCACTTCGCTCCGACAAAGTTGAATTAATTAGTTGCTCACAAATCCATCTTCTTTAGTAGGGGAACCGTGGAATTCCTTCCTGAACAAAAGGCATGGCTGTCATCGTTTGCTCCGCTACCATCGGCAACATTTCTTCCACACCTAACATTTTTCATTGTTGCTAACATAAATTATACAAACTGGCAAATTAGTGGTATTTTTTTTTGATACTTTGGCTACTATTTAACGGATTCATTACTTGCTAAGTTATTCAGGCGTTACCTATGAGTTACTTTAAACAATTGAAATAAAAATAATAAATCTAAGTAAAATAATATCGGAAATAAACAATAACTAAAAATGTTGAATACATTTATTTTAAGAGCCATTCACTAATATTCATATATTACTAGATTTAATTTCCTACAGTTAAATAAATTATCAATTTTATTTGTTTTTGACAGTTACATTCATGTCAGTATAAGTTTACTGATTTGCGTTTGCCCAAGGTAGAGTGATGAGTGGCAATATGATAAGTCATTTTTCCTATGCCTAATAACTCCTATCCCCTCAAAAATAACAGTGACATATTAACTGACTTAAAAAAAAATCACCTTTGTACTTTCACAAAGAAGCCAAAACGGACACAATTTCTTACTTCTTGTTACTCGGTCGGTGGTCTTCATTTGGTGCATATTTTTTTTTCTTTAAGAATAGGGGTTGAAACATATTTATATAATTTCTTTAACAGTAAGACTTGTATGCCTTATATGACAGAAATTTACTAATGACAAAGCTATAAATTATTCATTATCTTTGTTTAATTATCTGTTTTTCTTTTCCTTATTTACTTCCCTCTTTTTTCAGCTAATGGATTCACGAAGTAGTAGTTTGCAAATAAATAAACAACAATCATTAAAATCTACACATTAGCAAAAATGTTTAGTACGACTAAAAATCCAGAAATGGGAATGTAAAAAAAGTAAAATTTCATGGATTTCACCGGGGTTGGACATCTTTTCTTTTTATTCACCAATAAACATAAAAAAATAAAACGATTTATAATGCCCAATAAAAACTGTTGTTTTTAATTATATAGGTAATTATCCACAAAATCATCATTATGTGTTTTAAAAAAAACACAGATAAAGTTTTAGAAACTAAGCTTATTTTTACCCCGGGGATATATTTTTTCAATACTTGGGGGTAAATTATTTTAAGAAAATGGGGTTGAGACAAACAAGGTTTTAGTCCTTGAAAAGGACCTATGAGAGATATCTCTTTACAAATCAGAAAACAAATAAAGGGAAAAATAAAATAAGGTTTATCTAGTAGGATCAGATAAATGGATAAAAGCAAAAGTCTTTAAATGTACTTGATAAAGAAGATGGCGAAAGGGCGCAGCTTGCGGAAGGAAATGAGGAATACGGATGAAAGGAAAGGGCTAGGCTGCGTACATAACTGATGGGGCCAAGCTTTAACTTTGGCAAAACAGGCTTGTTTTCACTAACCACATTTAAGAGGACCTGACTGTACATTTTTTGGTGGGTCTATATCGGAGGGCAGGAGGAATAGCGCGGGAAGCTGACAGCCTATCAAAAACCAATATATTGTTTGCCTTATAAGATTTCAATTATTAACGTCTGCCGGCGCGAAATATTCATATTTCTAAATGGCAACCCATGTGGATGCCGTCGTATGTAAGTCAAATTCTTAATAAATCTGTCTGAAAGTATGAAATAACAACATGTGACAATGATTCTATACACTATTAAATATGGAAGGCATATTAGAAACTCACACGTATACAAGAATGGAAGGTTAATGATTTCCATACTGGGCCAGTGGGTGGTGTTTTCTCCTACAGACATTGTCCTATGTATTATTTACTTCTGAATTTAGTCTTTTGGTTTGTAGATATGTTCCATACGTGGACTAAATATTTTTTATGACTACAGAGGGGGCACAATGGTAAGTTTTTGATGTCACAAAAGACTTCAGCGATAATATAGCAGAAAAGTCCATGGTCCATCTGTTGTCACTTGAAACACTAATTGTTCCCGTATTATGGCTTGTGTGACTTTTGGTAATAAGAACTGCTAGAGAATCTTTCAAAACAAGAAAGGAATTTAGAGAGGAAAAGAAGAGTGGGCCTAGAATATAGATGGAGAGTAATAAAGTTGTCAAAAGAATGAATGTATTTATTTAAAACTGTAACAAACTGTAAGAAAGAAATCAAAATTCCCTACACTAGGCTTCATCTTTTCTCCAACATTGCACTGTTTGTAGAGATTTCTTGAAAGATCACTTGTAAACTGTGTAAAACTTTTCACTTTCATGTTTTCAAAAATAAGAATAACGTCACTTCAACCGTGATAATAATTAGTGTTTTGTCCGTTTCTAGGACTTTTTATTTCTCAACAGTGACTAGTTTTAATCTTCTAAAAAGGCACTGACTAGGTCATTTACACTATCCTGAGCGATATTAATGTAGCTTCACTTCTTCTTGTTTCTTGTAACTTAAGTTTCGAAGTTACTTTTACGGAAAGGAGTGGTCAAGAGTCCGAAGTAATTTTAAATATGTCTTGGTGTAACGCTGTCACATTTGGAAATGGATTTTTAGGTTTTGTTTTTTTATTTTTTTATTCAAAACCAGAATCCCTCATGAGTGGGCCTGTATGTTTCCTATTGAGTTCCCTATTTGATCTAAAATGAAAACTTAATTCATGGACAAACCTCTTCATACAAAGGCTACCAAGGTTACCGCTATTTTTGGTAGATGAAGCTAATAGTTAGAATAATAACCAGCCTTAAAATCCTTAGAAGGCGGGGTCGAACCACGGTCCTCTCGGTTAGTGATCTTGCAGCCAGGCCTCGGTACCGACCTCAAATTGACCTATCCTATAAAAAATTAATAATGAAGTAATTACTTGACGATTAGAACATTTTTTCCCGTTAAGGTTAAGGAAGATGATCGACTAGTGGTTCTCATCAATCAACTGTAACAAAGAATGATTTCCTGTACCCATTTTTTTATTGACTTATATGCATGAAATTTTACTTAGGAGTTTAATGGAATAAAGTAATAACTTAATCAAATGCCATAAAGTCAACAAAAAAATCTGTCCTCAAGGGCAATAAATAATTATGCTTATTGATTTTCTCCTTATCATAAATTTGGGTATTTCAAAGCCTTAGAATTTGCGAATATTCACGATTTAAAATCTAACCCTCAAGTAACTGATACGCTGATAAAACTGTTAATTATAATTAACAGGCAATTATAATGAATTGATGTAAGTACCAAACCAATCTTTGACCCAGATGGAAAGATACACATTCCTATGCTGTTAATGCTAATATTTAGGAGTTAAGTGCCAGTTTTTCGCCAGGGGTATTTGATGGATCGACGAGGACACGCTGACAGATAACAGGGCAGACGTCCCACACACAGACGCTCCAATTAGGCCGATAAAACAAACCCTAGAAAAAAAACAATGGACCTCCGGGCAGGAGTTATTAATGATCTTGATCGACGTGGATCGGCTAATAAAGCTATCAGGATCCAGCAGGAAAGGCGGCTGCCTACGTTGTTTGCTCCGATGCATCGCTGGGGAAGGAGTGTTTGCTCACTTCTGTACTTCACGACGAAACCGTAGAGCTCGATGTAGAAAACACGAGACGAGTTGAAAGTTGCCACGTTGATTTTCAATGTCCGTTATAATTATAATAAAAAGTGCGTATAACATTTTATTGTTCATAATGTCGAGATATTATATTTGTTCCTATCATATTATTTTTAATTTTCTAATAAATGTTATTGGGTAGTATTGTGTGAATTATTGCTTTAGAGACATGATATATTAGACGGTGATCCTGTCTGATGATTTGATGAGTCAAAAATACAACCCATGAAAATAATGAAGAGTCATACTCATACTGAGTAGGGTAATAAGAGATCTCAACCAATATTTAATAATATGTGGAGGGTTAATTGGTCTATAATTAGGTAAAGTCATTAAAACTGTCATCAAAAGTGTAGGTACATTTTTTAAGGGACGATATTTTGCATGAATGTTTTACTCGATGTCCCCCCGTAGATGATAAAATCATACCTTAATTTTGAAAAAAAAAACATAAAAAGTAAATTATGAATCAACTGCTTGTAATTGAAAAATGAATATTTCGTTGGTTGTGCAATTTTAGGTCCTTCTCAGGAGGAAGCCTTCTAGGAGGAGGAAGATATTCTATAAATGTGGACATCCTCTATATAACTTTCACTGGCCGTACAAAACCCAATACTGACCAAACCCAAGAGGTTGGGTCCATGTGACCAAACTTCTGCTGGTTCCGAGTTGGTTAATAATTAATAACCATGCGTATCGGTAATAATAATAAAAAAAAACGACCATCGTAAAAAATAGGCAAGACGCAGTCGAGGCAGGAACGATTTAGTCTTAGGTTCTAGTTTTAGGTTTTAGTTTTTAGTTTCCCACATTGTAAACCGAAGGTGAGCTCCATCACCTAGTCTTGTATATTTGTATTTTGACCTTTTAACTTCAAAAAGATATTGTTGTTGTAATTCTAACCTCCCTTCGAATACATCTGCGTATGCAGCAAGAGGGCAAATCTGTAAATATTTGTTCACTGATTTTGTTCACATATTGTATATCCGACATGCACGAAAAGTTCGAGCTCCCCACCATCACCGAAGCCATCAGACGACGTCACATCAAGTTCTTCGACTCGATGAAGCACAGTCTAAACCCTATCTTCCGAGACATGACACCACCACCGCTACCGGCACGATGGCAACTCACAAGATCGAGTAAAGCAGAAGAAATGGTTGACATCACGGCGCTTGGCCCACCAACAACAAGCCTCTAAGGGGCATCCTCACTGATATCAGACTAACTACGACTGCACTACATGCCTAGAGAAGACTCTAGGCCCAGCAGTGGACTCTCACAGTGGACTCTCACCACTGTACCGTAACAATCAACCTCCACCGAGGATTCCCACACTCCTTACTTCTCTCACACCACCTTCAAGCAGGTCCTCCTAGTACAAGGATCCGATCACCCTAAATATTTTATATTTCTCCCTCATCCTAAAATTCTAACTAGAGAGCTTAGGGGAAAAAAAACAAAAAAACAAAACATATTGTATAATAAATAAAGAGGTTATGGGGTGGGGGACGTAAGGTAGAATTTAGAAGGTTTTTGATTTAGCTATATTATTTCCTCACTTTGGTGAAACCAGGAGCTACAACACAACCAAGTTCAATGAGCTAGCTGCGACATATACGCAGGTGGTTTTGCTTGAAGATACAAACGTGAAGAAAGAATAAATCTAAATCAAAACCCTCTAAATTAGAAAAGCCGGACTTTGATAGTAAGACGACGATATATTGCTGATATTAACAAATGAGGGTATTTTGGTTTAGCCTGGTGGCTTATTATCAAAATAATTTGAACGAAGAATTTAATTTTGTTTTATTTCGGGATATGATTGTCTTCACGGAACGGATGATGAATAATGAACACTTAAGCATTGAACAACTGATCGAGTAATTTCGAAAGAAACTCTTGCAAGAGAATGAGAAATAAAGGCTGGAAGTTATCAATTATAACCAGCCGATACGATAGTGAATAAATAATAAAGTGGTTGTTTTGTACTTCTTCGTGGGTGAGAACTCTTTCGTGGAATTCGAGGACTGACAATGCCATGATGCAATCTACATTACTTTTCTCCTTGATAACTTTTGAACTAAAAAGAAAAAAACATTTTTCTATTTTTATTTTATAGTAGTTTTGAGAAGACATTAATTTTGTATTATTCTCAATAATTCTCCCCTGGGGTGGTAAGAAAAGTGGAATTGCGGGTTCAATGCACGGAATGAGCTCAGCATTTTAACTCGGAATCGTTCATACCACTAAATCCTGGATAGGTGAAAATCAAGGATTTAGTGGCTCAGTTATGGTATCGAATTAAATTATCGACATGCATTCAAGTCTCGATTATAGTTATACATGTTTACGAGTATTAACAGATACAATAGATTTGATGCGTATGCAAAGAATCTTATAACTGCTGCATTTACTAGTTAAGATTCTATATGTGATAAAATTTCAATCTGCCTAATTGGGCGATACGTGATTGTAATAAATGTTCTCATTCCTACCATATTTACAATTTTCATTCACTCGCTCATTCATACAATATTTACAAGCAGCCCAGAGACCTCTCAAATCCACATGGATAATAACTGCTGCATTTGCATTAATTAATCTTTGGGGAGATAATCTTAAGAGAAATTAAGAAAACCAGATATACAAAAAAAAAATAAAATAAAGATAACCAGTTTATAGAAATCGTTCCATTCAGGCAGTCTCTCGAATATTCATTTCAAAGTTGTAGCTCTTCCTACAATTATTGGAACATAAAAAATAATTATTATATAAGTGATCACGGGCACAGCAAGGAATCTGACATCTTACAAGAAATATTGTTAGTAAAAATTAACCATTTTGTATAAAAAAACAATCCCTACACCTTTTTGTATCAAACTAACGTGACTTAGATTAATGTTTAATAGTTCATTTTTATAAATGAAATGGATCGAATAAGAATAAAAAAATAAGTATTTTTGGGGAGAAATATTCCTATATATCTGTAATGATTCTTTTTGTTATTGTTCAAGCGATTTACAAATTTTTTTTCACTAAAAGTATTTTTATTTTTTTAATTTCGCAAGTAAAATAAAGTTATCGTTCAAATAATTTGTTTTCACAATAAAAGTGAAAAGTTATTGTGCTTCTCAGAGCAAAAAAAAAATAAATTTTTAAAAATTTCATTTGGAAACCAACTGTTTTTTCAGGTTAAGAAAACATTAAAAAACAAAATAGTTTTCGTAATGTCAAAACAAACCAACACGCTCTGTTTTGAGTATTGCATCACGTCAGCATAGCTCTGACGATAAGTATTGTCCAGTTCTTAGTGAACTGGTCAAGTAAAACAATATATAGCACAAATGTACGGTATAATGTGGTGATATACACTGTTGGTCTAGTGACACTAAAAAAATGGTTACAAACTATACCAGATAACTTAAAATACGGTATAATGTGGTGCCAAACCCAAACAGCCAACAAATTATACCATATAAAACGAACCCATTCATCCGAATTTCATTAGTTTAAGTTTTTTACGTAGCATACTTTGATTCTTACACATCGTTCCCATATTTTTAAAGCTTATTAAGTGAGAAAATGCCGTTGAATTATTACATTAATGGGCGAATTCCTTTAGGTTTCAGCCTTATCTGTAGAAGGCGCCTCAACAAACATCAGCTTCTTATTTGCTTTTAAAAGCTAATTAGCTTGAGTTTCTGATAACCAAATGAAGATTCTGTTTTTTTCACTTAAAACATTTTAATTTGTTCACTAAACCAGTTTGATCTATAATGTACGGTTTTTTCTTTTCTTTTTTTTTTTTAAATGTCAAACAGTGATTTATTAACATGCATTTCATTCTCAGGGAAATGATAACAAATTTTGGATGTATCTACACATCACTATCAAAATAATATATATATATTTAACTCTTTGAATTCTATACTCGTTAATTAGCTGCCTTAAAACTCCATTTCGGCAAGTTAAATATACTTTACATTAAGGACAGTAGAAATTTAATAGCAATTATAAGGGCCAAAAATTTAACTAATCACTTTAGGCAGCTATTTGGAAACAAGACAACTGAAACTTGGTTGGGATGTGATAATTGCAGTTCGTTTTATTCATCGAATTTTATGAATGAGCCGTTAATCAACATTTCTCACTTAATCTTAAACTAGGTCTGGGATTTAAAATTTAAAACATTCGGATTTTAATTGACGTTAATAAAGCTTGATCAGAAATCAGATACTTGAGATCGGGGATCTATTAGTGTTCCTGCGCGATCTTGAGGAGTTTATGCGCAGGTAATTTAGAATTATGGCGAATTATATCAACGCAACCTTTTGATATTGGTAAAGTTGGCAAAGTCAAAGCTGCTCTAAAAATTCAAACAACAATACTCAATGGATACTTCTAATTAATCTTAAGGATAGAATATAAAAATTAAAATCAAAATATTCGTCTACAACTGTATACAAAAGAAACATTCGTGATCATAAGCAAAGTTATGTTAATAATATGCACTTAAATATTTATAAATATATTTGAAACGGATCTTTGATTTATGAAAATAAATCATTTTTCAGACAGGTTTCATATGCATTTACCTAGCGGCCGCAGAAAGTTAACATGATAGGACAATATTACTCCATCAGGAGCAGCATCAGTCATGACATCAGGTAAAAAAGTAGACAACTGCGAGTTGAGGATGTTTTGTCAATCCTCGGCACCTAGGAGAAGGGAAACGGAATAAGTAAGCTTATTCTGGAATTAGTATCTGAAGCGACAGCTAACTACATACGATAAATCACCCTATATTCTATTGTATATATTGTTGTGATATTTAGTACTGTGTTTTTTATTGGTGTTTTAAAAAAAAATACGAATAGACTGAATGGCCAATGCCATTAAAGAATATCTAGAAGGCAGCGGAGGGCGTATATAAGGCGGAGTTTGGGACGCTCTCGCTCTCTCTCTTTTCAGTCCGCAACCAGCACAGGAGGCACAGCAGGA
Source organism: Acanthosoma haemorrhoidale (assembly GCA_930367205.1). Classification (NCBI taxonomy): domain Eukaryota; kingdom Metazoa; phylum Arthropoda; class Insecta; order Hemiptera; family Acanthosomatidae; genus Acanthosoma; species Acanthosoma haemorrhoidale. The sequence goes on from OV884011.1 coordinate 93,844,586, forward strand.
ACACTGGCGCGGGAACCTACGGATATGATGAGGCCGGCTCCCACGTAAGAACACACGCTAAGCATAGAGCGGGGACGATGAAGAGGGCGGAAGCCACATCCAAAAATACACAGCGAAACTGGCCAGTATAATGTTGATAATTTGTATAATTTTGATATTGGTATGAATACCAGTATAATGTTGATAATTTGTATAATTTTGATATTGGTATGAATACTAGTATATTGTTAATAATCTGTATAGTTTTGATTTGGTATGAATACCGGTGTAATATTGATGATCTGCGTAATTTTGATTTTGTATAATTATTGGTATTATGTTCATGGATTAATATAAATTTCAATTTGGTTTTTCATTATTGGTATAACTTATAGAGGAAATATTGTCATCATCAGTATAGCATAATATCATAAATGGGTAATAATGAGTTGTTAAATTGGGTTGAGTATTGAATTGTTAATGAAATGTGTTTTAATAAAATTATTCCTGTTACCAGAATTGTCCTAATAAATTAGCAGAACCCTGGAATGTAATAAAAAATTTTAATATAAAAAAAAAAATATAAATTTAAAATATAAAATTTATTTAAATATAAAAAATCGTAACAATATATATATTGTAAATTGGTTATAATATGTTGTACATTAATTTAAACAAATGTAAATAATATTACCAAACCATAAGTCATATTAGTGTAAATATTGTAAACAAAAAACTAGCTCAGTGGCCCCTGCAGACGGAGAAAAGTAGCTCCTGTGGCTTGGTGGGTCCTGGTCTAGAACATTCAAGCGTTATCCAAATCCTGCAATGCGGTTGGTCAGAATAAAACCTCACCCTATTGGCTTGATGTGATTGGCCGGAATAAACCTGCAGCCCATTGGCTACTTGGGGCTATATATACCCCCTAGTTTTAGCCGATAAGTCATTCTAACTACGGGTCTCTGGACTGTTATTTGCAGCTTCACTGATGTTTCTAGATTTGGCCTTCTCATGTATGAAAACCTCTGCATCTCTCTTTCCTAACCTCACTATGTTTTAGTCCGGCTTTGTCAGACCCCACACTTTCCTAGTAGGATTCTCTGCCTTTCGCTAAAACTAGCACTTCCTTGGAAGAGATTTCTTCCTTGCAAACGACGGTCACCTGGGGCCCTACGAACTTTACCTAGTAGTGTCTCCCCCAGTGATCCAGACTGCCTCTCTCTGGTTCACACTCGCCTTTACGGACGGTTTTAGCCTACCCTCAGATACCAAGTGTGAATTCGTGGTAATTCCAAGACCACATAAACTACCTACAATACCTACCCTATACCTCTTCTCCTAAACATTGTGAACTGTCGGGGCACATATCTACCAGATATGGAGTCAGATAGTACAGTAGTAAGACCCGTCATGAAGCAATTGTCCAGGTCCTAGCCTAATCAACCCTCACTTCGTTCGTCACTAGGGATAGGGTAACTAGGCACCCCTGACGACCCAACTTATTATAACCACTCGAAAGAGTACTTCCGAGAAAAGTTAGAAACCCGTTACTTTCTCTACAATATCTTTGGAAAATATAAATCATGCCATTATTGTTACGCTATACGGATGAAATCATGATTTTAGAATATTCTGGGCAAGAAGCAATCCTAAGTTTGATTGGTGATCGAATTACTGATGGTAGCTGCTAATTAGTAATTAGACCAAATACCACTGCCTATATCCTGTGCCAATTGTAGTACAGATATAATTACTGAGTTGCCTGTTATGTAAGGTAAGTGGAACAGGCGAACATGTGCCGTACAGCTTTGAACATATGGCAGAGAGGGGACCACTTCATCAATGACATGTTCTTAATTATGCCCTGTTAATTAATTTCTCTGTTTCATCTGTGATTCTTACAGAGATAATGAAAAAAGATGATTAATTACACGCGTTGTGGGCGGTCGAGTCCGGCTGATTCTAACCAATACTATTATCTGTTATTAGCAGCTATGGGATTGTCCTTCTGTCTATTTGATATTTGCGGTTTTGTATTTTCTCCAACCGCTCTATGACATCATTTTGAGCTACTTATTATTTTCGTTTTTTATTTTTGCTGATTTCACTTACTACCCTTATTTCAAGCATGGTAGGCCATTATATAAACAGACACACGCTTCTAGCTTATGGAGCTATAAATAAATGAAAAATGCACTCTCTGACACATAAATTTATTAATCTTTTATACTATTCAGTGATGGTCTTGTGGAGATTTAAAACATTTGTAGTTTTTAAATCTTATTCAAGGCAGTTTTCCTCCTATACTCTCCCCCATTGTATTGAAATCACTTCAGTTCAAATCTCTAAAAACTCTACTGAAAGAAAACTAACCGTTCACAGAATTGAGCCCATAACTGTTACAACGCGATGTATTTTCTTGAAACAGACTACTAAATCATAGAGCAGTTAGTTTAAAAATTAAAAATACGGCGAAATGAAGATACGAATGCATTCCGATGCACCATAATTGGTGGTTATGCAAAATCAACATCGTTGGGCTCCCACTGATTGAACAAAGTGGGTAGGCCGCTTAAGCCCGACCAAGGAATTAATACGCCTGAAGGTGCTGGTGTGTGGGGTGGCAGAAGAGCCTTTGTGTTAGGACAGGGACAATACAAATATACAATGGTGGCATTAAACAATGGCTAATGACATTGTTGCATGTCTGCCAGGCACAACTGTATCTTCACTCTTTTAATGCCCCCTCCAAAGCGCTCTCTCTTGTCAAACGGCCGCTCTCAAATATTTATCAGCTTTATTTCCTTTTTATATTTAGTAGCGTTAAACGGTGGCTGTGACGTCTCGTTTATAGCCCTATTTATTAATTACCATTTTGTTTGGGGATTCCTGAATCAACAAAAACAACCGAAAGCCACGTGCATTTATTTAATAATTTTGCATATGAAAATAGTTCACTATACTCTACTCACTAAAATAATGGCCACGGATCAGCACCCATTGCGCCAAACTTGTTTGAACCCATCTTCGGACCCCCCACACCCTTCCTTTAAGCATTTAAGCTTCCATACATGCATTAATGCTTTCTTCCACGCATTTAAGATTCTAGCCAATTGTGGCCTTGTGAATAACATCCTCCTTTAATAGTTGAAGTTTTTAATTTTGTTTAGTCTTTTGTCGAATGTTTATTTATTTTTACGTTTAAATGGATCTGTAATATGAGTAGACAGTTCACCTACGAAACATTGTTTACGATTTTTCGCTCCTAGAGATAAGTGATTATAAATGTTAAAATTAACAACTGATGAAACTATTGTTCAAATTCCAATAGACTATCCAGAAACCATTCATTTTTTAATTGTCACAGTTATAGAATTACCACACAATGAACAATTATCATAAATAGGAGGTAACAAAAAACAGTATTCTTGCGTTTAAAAGACGAAATTGAATTTTTAAGAACTATATCATAAAATACATCTCTAGGAAGTTCTTTATTTGTAAAATTACAATTGGCTTACCTAGCATTAATAATTGTGATTTTTAGCTTGAGCTTATTCAAACCTTATACACATCTCCACTCAGGTTGTAGTGCACTCAATATGTACAGTTCACACTCGTACCAACATTCATTCACACAATAAAAAAAAATGCATCCATATGAATTGTTTTTTATTCATTCTTATGAGCCAGGAAGTTTTTTTTTTGTTTTTTTTTCTTCCATAGCCCCTTTAAATTTACAGATAATTATGTATAATTATAGATCCTAAGGCGAATCCCTTTACAAATTATTTTTGTATTTCCTGAAGCATCGCTACATTATATACAGGTTTTGATATTTTATAAAAATTATATAATGAATAAACAAGTATAATGATATACATTAACGCGTGACTGGACTAAACTGACTAATAAAGGTGATGGGGCTCACCTTTTTGATCAACCTTAAAACTAACTTACATACTAATTGTTAACCTAATTTTTCCCTGACCATCTGTTGCCATCGATGCGGTGGGGTCATACTGTTAAACACTGGGTTGGTTAGGTGCTGCAACGAGTCATAAAGCTTGATGTGTCTCCGGCGGATGAACTTACCCACCGACGGCACACCAAGCAACGGGTGCAGGTCAGCGTTCTTCAACCTCTCGAGAGAGGTATGTCGGACCACTTTTCGCATGATCCCATTCTGGAAATGTTGGAGACATTTGGCTGTATTGTCAGTCAAGTGGGTAAATAGCGGGGCACCGTACAGCAGAGCTGGCCGGAGGACACATTTATATATCATCAATTTGAGACAGAGCGACAGGTTGGGTGAGCCAGGAAGTTCCTACCGCGTAACCATAAGTAGTAGCCAATACCCTTATGTCTTCTGGGATGCCACAGGGATGGGTTATCTCACTGCATTTATTATTATTATATAATTTTCAAATTTATTTTTTCTAGTCTACTGATCTAGCCGATTTTATATGTTCGCACCATGTCACGATGTCTAAAAGGTTTGAAAAGTCCATAATCAAAGCAAATAAGTTATTTCACAGATGGAAATTAAAAATAAATATCGAAAAAAACTGAAGAAATTCTATTGAATATACGTAAGCCCAAATTAGTCCCCTAAATTAATTATGGAAATACCTAGCATAAATGATCCCAGAATGTTGAGGTAGTAGTGTTAGCGTGTAAGCGTAATTTTCAATACAGGTTTGACCTTTAAACCTTACATAAATTCTATCGGAGCAAAAGGCAAAGCTGTAATATAATTGCTATTTCCATTCCTTTGCAAAACATCTAAAGTGCTGATAAAATATAAAGCAATAATTTATAAAAAGCTTGTCAGACCTATATCAACTATGCATGGCCTTCCTTCTAAATATAAATAAGTGCGTATTTTATTTCTAGTTTCGAGGGGATCTGGCGTCTCTCAACTATATGTAATGAACCCATGTAACTTAAAATGAAACAGAGAAATTCTTTCTCTCCCTTAAAAAAAAATAAAGTATTTTAAAATACTGACATATCCCCCTTGAACCATACGAAACGTTCTTATTTTAAATGATTTTTGATTATTCAACCCATCCCCGTTTTTTATGCTGCTCAATATCTTGCTAGGACTACAGCCTGTTGTATGTTTTTTAGAAAGCAAGATAGAGCTGAACATTGCATTAGCAATGCAAGTACATATTCGAACGCAACTGATGATCAAAGAAGTTCCAATAGTATTTTTCCATCCTTTGTTGTTAGGATCTCTCATCGCTTTTCTTTCCATTCCAACACATGAGCATCCGAAGTCTTGGCATTGGTAGTCATCCACCGCTTTGCAGTATGGTAAGGTGTAGTCGGTCATGATTGCCCCCTCCCCTTCACGCTGCCTCTTCGTTACTTCGGAACTTAAAGTATTCTGGAATCCAATGCAAGTGGATGGATATTCTTGATATCCTTCAGAAACTAACGGACAAGGAAATGTCATCAATATAATTTTGTCAGCTAATAAAATATATCACATATGAATTTTCATTTTGGTCGATATTTGTTTGTTTTCGATTGTGTGTATCATTATCTGCCGAATTTAATTGTTTAATGCTGTTATCGAAGATTATGTGTCATTTGTGAAATCCTGAACATGTCTGAATACGGCGAAACAATTATAAGAATAATTTTGCCGGGGAGACTCAAGGCTTTTATTAAAATTCTTCCGAAACACCTTAGAAATAATTCCCATTACATCATTAGAATAATAGAATATACTAATTAATTTTAAAATACTCATTATACCATTACATAAAATTCTCAGTGTATTCATCACATATTTAGATTATAACCAATCTAATTTGCTTAGATACTAATTTAACTATTCCGAATAGGTAGTTCATCTTAATCCTTGTTTCCCCAGCAGCCAGACATCCACGAGAAGACGTTATTTTCTGTAGAATAGCTTAAGAAACTTTTTTCATTATTTCAGCTCCCAAGTGATTTATATTTTTCATCATAACTTTACAAAGGTACCTACGGCATTCTTTCTACAACTTTTTGAAGGGACATTTCTCTGTCAGCCGGGAAAGGTTCTTATTATGGTAAGTTAACATCTGTTCGCAAATTTAAAGTTACGTTTTTTAAATGCCTGTCAATTGTATATGATTTCAGGGGTTTTAAAGCTTTGACAAATATAGCTTATGGTACAGGTACGATGAGGCCAAGTGGGACCTCTACAAGCATCTCAGTTGTCCACAATCACGCCCCTGAGACACACTTGGGACATAGATTACGCTATCTATCAGCTACTGGACGTCATCGATCGACCTGCCGATGCATCGATCCCGAAATTTTCTCCGAAGCCCCCTTCTCTGAGAAAACCTCCGGATCACATCCTTCAAATGGGACTCCCCTTAGTGAAAGGCACCCATCAATCCAAAATAATTTTCCTTTTATTTTTCCCACTCCTATTTTTTATAAGTTTGAGAGCTATGGGGAAAAAAAAAAAAAAGCTTATGGTTATAAAACAACTCTTAAACCCCTGAAATCAAATACAGTTGTCAAGCATTGAAAAACGATACTTTAAATTTGCGAACAGTTAACTAACCACAGTAAGAACCTTGTCCCGCTGACAGAGAGACGTCCCTTTAAAAAGTGGGAGAGTTCTTCGACAGGAGTCACATCAAGCTTTTTGACTCGTTGAAGCACCTAACAAACCAAGTATTTAACACCATGACCCCACCACCTTTCCCACATCGATGGCAACAGACAGGTGGAAAATAGGCTAAGATTTTGTTGTTAGATGTAAGTTAGTTCTAAGTTTTATGATTCATAAGGTGAGCCTCATCTCCTTTAAACATGTTTAGACAATGAATGTAGAATGTGCATTATACTTTTGTAACAACCACAAATCGCAATGTAAAATTGTATAAAATGTAGCCAAGCTTCAGGAAATATAATCCTGTAAATAGATTCCCTGTAAAATATACTGATTTCCATAATTTATAATAATGAGGGGATATGGGGGGAGGACCTCTAATATGACCAGGTTTCTATATGTTTAGATAATTATAAGACTCCTATTTTATTCTGGATTTATGCAAATGTAGGCAAGGAGTTTTTTTTTTATTATTTAACATACAAGCTATCCTAAATAACAGTGATAGTAAATAATCTCATTCATATCATGTTTACAATAATTTATTCACTCTCTCATTTATATAGTGTTAACGATATAAACATATATGCAACGCCAGAAATCTTAAAATTGACCAGAGGGGTCCTCCTGAGGGGTGATCTCCCCAGCTATAGAGCTAAGATCCACCCCAAATGATATAGTCAATGAATAAATCGTTACAAATAATTGTCAGTCTACAGAATTTAAATAATTGTCCAATGGCCTCGATTGGGTCACAGTGAAAAGACTTGGGTTATTTTGAAGCCAAATATTTTTTTTCTGTTTCAATTGTTTCGAATACAACCTTGGGACTTTAACTGAGTGGAGATTCACCCACTAACGCTACGTAAGCATGTAAAAAACTTCTCCATATTTCGTGGCACACACGATGACCCTAAAAGCTGAGCCCTGAAGGACTAAGCATACAGCGCTGTCACCGAAGCCAAGGACCCCTAAAGCCGCACTAATCAGAGGCCTCCGCTGATGGCACGACGACCCCGCTGGCTCGGACACGCCAATCCCTCATAAATCCGACCGGGCCTCCAATAAGCACATCGGTCATTAGCTGTTCCGATAGAGTCTTAGTCACACCGTCTCTCTGCCCATATCCTTTGGGTTATCTTCGCGTTGCGAAGCATTTCTCCCTCTCTTTAGTGACACCATCCATCATCAGTGCATATTTATTCTTCGGCAGATCTGCAATATATCTGATGTGAAGATAATTCTTCCCTGCATCGGGACAGCTCATATATCTCAAATGGCGTTTTACTAACAGATGTTAAACAGTATACAGATTAAACAAAAAAAAAAATGAGAACAAACTTGATTTTAAAAATAAGTAAGCTCAAATGCCATGAGATGCTACACAATATACTCATCAGTCCCACTTACATTTTAATAATTAATGTACAAATATAATAAGCGAAATAGCAATAAAAATTGCGCATTCAAATTAACTTATGATATGGCTAGTGCATTGGTTATTGTGAGTATATAACCGAGAAAAATTTGTCGGGTGATCAGAACAAAAATTGTATAAAGTGTAGCTATGATACACTAAATAATGTACAATAAAAGAACAGAATACAATACTAGTGTAAATTCATACCGGATATAAAATGTAGCATCACTATAGTAAACATGCAATGACAAAAAAGTCATTTCAGCATCATGTGTGGCCATGAACATTCTATTATGATATTTTTAACGAGACAAACAAATAAAGGTTTTATTAAAAAGTATTTTCTTTACTCAGTATGTAGAAAGTTTATTTTTCCTTTATGCACTACACAATTTGTATACAGCATACATTTCACTGTAATCTTCATTGTAGTTAACCTCTCGCCAATCTATCGACTGGATAAGCTATATTTGTTTGTTGAAAGTGAGAATTAGAAGAACGATCAGAGAACATAAAAAAAATCTGCAAATTTCGAATAATGTACTAACAGTGCTATCAGATGTACAAGGAGCTCTTGGCCTTCAATTAGTTCGGTTAAACAATATGCCTACGTCTCTTAAATCCTTCGATTTAGCTTATTAGTTCAAAGGGCACCCGCCGGAGAGGTCTTATCGACCCAGCTATTGCCCGGGGGCGTCGGAAAGAGTTAAATCAATCTGTGGTATTTGACCTTGTTGGCGGCCTAGTCGGAGGGCAGCTTAATTCGTATTGTTTTATTGATCTAACTCTTAGAAGGTGTGCCCTGACAGTGCAATATGTTCAGGAGAAGAGGTACAGGGAATTATAGGTAGTTTATGAGGTCTTGGAATGACCACGAATTCACACTCGGTATCTAAGGGTAGGCGAAAACCGCCCGGATCCCAAAGGCGAGTGTGAACCGTAGAGAGGAAGACTGGGCCGCTGGGGGAGACGCTACTAAGTACATGTTGCAGGGCTCCATAGTTCGTTGATGCTTGGGAGAGATCCCTAACTAGGATGTGCTTGGTTTAGCGAGACGAAGGCAGATGATCCCACAAGGAAGGTGTGGGGTCTGAAAACTCCGGACTAAATATAGCAAGGATAGGAAAGAGAGGTGCAGAGGTAATTAAACAAGAAAGCCATTGTTCGAGCAGAGCTACTATTATTTAATCAAAAAACAATTTTGCAAAAATGAAACAGACCATTATTTGACCAAACCCTTCAATTAAAAAATCCCTACTAATGCATCAGTTCCTCCGGACTCGTTGTGGTGTGTCTGATAAGTCTTAGGTTTATAGTCCAAGTATGTGAAGATTCGGGTTTCCCTACAATCTTTGATTCGTAAGTCTTGCTATAGGTTCCTATTTCTGACTTACTAGTGTATAGCACTGACGTGCATCAGTGTTTTTCATTGCTATCATTCTATTTTCGCTTGATTTTTGGGTTGTCACAAAAATCTGTGTTCCAAATGGGCACTCATTTATACTGTGGCAGTAAATGAGAACCGAATTTGATATTAAAATGTCTTTTATTAGCCAATTGTAATCAAAGTAGTAATGAACATATCTGGATTTCCTGATTAATAATATTTATTATTTGTTGAGGCTTTTGAGGACTATTGCTACAAGAGGTCATTGAAAGGGTCAATAAAATTAGTTTCGAAACAACAAAGAAACCCATAACTGTGTGATGCATCACAGTTGACTTGAATTTTCCACTTCACAATATTCATTAGAAAGCAGTACCTACAACCATCAATGCACTAGTGATCTGTTTCTTAAAATATAAAGTTTAGATAACCAACTGACAAGGGATCGGAAACCGAAACAAAATGATGGTTCCTTGAAGAATTAAGGACAAGGAATAATCAAAATAAAATATGATGAAGGGAGACCTGCTGAATGGCAGGCGAGCACAAGACAGGGTGCAGAAACTGGTTAAACAAACAAAACGTCGGCAGAGAAGGAGGAAGAAGAAGCAGCCCTATTGTACCAGAACTGGGTCTATTAATTGAAGGGGTGGTGGCTTTGTTCGGCGTTCGCGGAACTGCGGCTGTTCGCCGTGATTCGCGCTCTACATAAGAGGCTTATCTCTGTCCTAACCACCTACACCGCCTCCTTGTCAACCCTCCTACCTCCGTCAGACAATGGGGATGCGGGAGCAAGAGGGACGAAAAATAACTCTTTAGCAACACCTGCAAGCAACAGCTCTGGCTCTTTTTTAGCAGGCAGAATGAAACGTGCTGCTTCCGTAATAGCACATACTAATAATGAATAGTTTAATTTCAACTTGGCTCGGAATATTCCTTAAAAAATTTAAATAATATCCAGACAGGTTGACATACCACTGCACCCCCATACCTGAAAGCTTCAGGTGCAGTTTCTTGTTAAGTTGATCTAGCTAATTTTCTATTTGCATGGATATTTTGTAAAATAATAATGTTTTATTATTGATCATTAAATATTATATGTGAATTACTGCTCATACACGCCAACTATACAATTTAAGACCTTCCATAATCTTTAGTCTGTCAAGTCGCCCTTTTTCAAACCAGCTATTTCTATATATTTAAAGTACTGCAGGCAGAAGGAATTTATATTTGTATACTTGAACAAACTGTTTCTGTTCAGAACGACTAACTAAACTAATCATCATTCATATTTTTTTCTAAATCAAATATAATATCTTCATAAATTTTTAGGTTTTTTTAAAAAAAAAATGAGTAAATAACAGTCGATAATAAACATTTTTTGAAAGACTAATTAAATCCTTGGATCAGTTTTTTTTTTTCATTACATCATAGATTTTTTTTCAAGTATTTAGGTTTTTTTTTTTCAAATATAATAAAAAATAAAGAATGTTGGAAGACGTGAAGTAACCCCATCCATAAATGTCAGTAACGGATTGCGGAGGTACTCTATTTCATTTGTTAAAACATCTCAGTCACCGAAAATGACTTTTAAAAATGTAAATATGACTACCAAAAACCTTATAAAATCGACTACAACGAAATAAAATACACAATTTCTGCCCTTGTTTTGTCTTTTTTGTAATTTTGAATTTGCGTAGACATGTATCTTTCCGCATGAAAGCCGGCTCAGACTCAATCAAAATAATACTGTAATATAACTTGCCTTAATAAAAGTACAACTTTCATTTTTTACTGCCGGGGAGCCTGCAGTATAAATCAGCTTTGAAAACTTGCCTAAACATTACATATTTGATTAAACTGAATTTTCAACTATTTTAACCTTCGCAAATAATTTTATGGATAGCTGACTATATTTGTTCGAACTTGGTGACTCGACATCTCTCAGTCATAAAGTGAAGTAACCTACACTGGCTGTTCTGACTCATAATGTGTGAATCACTCATTAAAAGTTTGAAGATTCTGAAAGGTTCTCGCGCATTGGTGAATTAATGCGTCGGCTCAACCGTGATATTTAATTTATCACTTGGTGGTTGTTTATGTAGTTTGGCTCATTTAATAATTATCTTAAAATACCCCACCAGTGAATATTTCATAACCAAATCGCTATATATTCTGTTATATATTCATTTAATAATGAATTATATCTATTCATGAGCCTAAAGTGTCGGAGGTCTCCTTGTAAGATTTTTAAGTAAAAAGAACGATCAGGGATTCACAGTATTCCAATTAATTTAAACTGATAAGGAGAGGCTACGAAGGATCACCGATTGCAATAAACCTTTTTTCGGAGATAATGGATCAAAAAATATTTTACTCATGTCCGAGCGTTCTATGCGCCATTGGATCCAAAAAGAAAAACATTTTAAGTTCAAAAATTCCACTTTTTGAATAACGTTTCTGTTTTTTTTCTACCTATAACATATGGTTTTCTTAAGGTATGACATCATCATCTTTTTATTTTAATGGAAAGTCTCCTGGTTGTTGTTAATAACTCATTTATACAAGTCAGTCTCTCATCAGTTTATATAAGAGAGTTGTTGATCTGATAACCTGTATGATAACCTTATCTGGCACGTAAGACGAAAGCAGAATAGGTGTTTAAAAAGTGGAGTTTTTAAACTTAAAATAATTTTTCCACGACTCCTAGTGGGGATTGGAAAGAACATTCGGCCAATTATCAATTATGTTTGATCTAGTATCACCTAAAGAGTTTCATTGAAAGCGGCGAACGCACGACCGCAGCCTCCTCTTGCCATGCTTCTGGTGAAATCACAATAGATCGATTATGGCGCAAAAAATTCCCGGTAAATTTATGAAACAAATTTAGTATGCCAAAATTTGTTTTACTAAAGAAAATAACAATCAGACTGCCAATTTATGACTTCGCACAAACAAGTAAATAATAAGGTAAAATTGAAGTGTCCATGGTCCCACAAATTAATTAAAATATGATTTGTGAGATATAAACGTTAAAAATATCGTAAAACTTTTATTCATAAATATCTTGCAACATACAGAATTACAAATTAATGCTATAATTGATCTCAGATTGGTCATGGAATAATGATTGGCTGATTCACTTTACGAAAGGAAGTAATTTAATTTGTAATAACAAAAGCATTATTTAAATAATGGCCTCCTTCTATCATTATAAAGCAGGTTTCAATTAACTCCGTAAAATAATTTCTTCACGTAAAATAGTTTCAATCAATTAAGAATGGACATAGAATCGGTATTAAATGATGCAGGCTCCTAGGAAAGATGATATTTATGTCCGTTATCCGTTTCATACAGCCATAACAGGGTGTGGAGAAATTACGAACGAGTATCTGTATTAAGATCATAGTTTCTATAAACGTCACCGATCCACGATTTTAAACGTTATCTAATCAACGAATCTTCATATAAGGCGGTTATAACAATTCCCTGGCAAATCACTATTACTTTAAAAAGTTCCTCTTATTCTCCTAAATAAGGCGAGGGGTAAAATATATGCTATCATCAAGAATGCTAGAAAACTATTTTAACCCTTCTCTAATAATTTTGAACCGTTAGCAGCACTCACACATACATATATAGAGCAGGTTCGCCACGTAGATCTAACGTTAGAACGTAGATCTAATTTTTGCTTTATATAACCATGATTTCTTTAAGAATCTAAAAGGCTTTACTAGGGTTTTCAGTTTTTCACAATGGTGTTTTTTGTAATAATTTAATAATTCCTAAGAAAAAAATATATAATTTAGTTTATAACTGATTTTTATCGAAATATGTTATCTAATAGTAGGGAGGGTGCTTAAGCACTTAACCTGAAATTGATCCTTCGATAGTAAACTCAATGTGGTATACCAACTTCTGTAATGCTCGATCCCACTAATTTAGTAAATAAGATAACAGGCACACACGATTTTTTAATCGAATAGAAAAGAGTGGCCTAAGAGACAAAACAGGGACGTTGTGGAAAGGGATGTTATTAACGACCCCTTAGTTGAACGGGAGGAAATCATATTTTCTCCACTGCATATCCTGCATAACCTGGGCTTTATGAAGCAGTTTGATAAGAACGGATCATGTTTTCCATAACGACCCTCAAACAAGACAACTCATTAAGGATCCTGCCTTCGTAAATTCGACGAATGATGCTGACTGAAAAGCATGGACTTCATTTGTTGCAGTTTTCGGAAATTTTCTGGGAAAACGCAAAGCTGAAGACTATGTTGAACTAGTAAACGAGCTGCTTAACAATTCCAAATCCTTTGGGCGTAACATGAGTATTAAGGTGCACTACTTACACAGCCACTTTCCTGAAAATGCAGGATACACCAGTGAGGAACAAGGTATTTCACCAGGGTATTAAAACTATGGAGGCCCATTACCCAGGAAGATGGGATACCGCACTTGGCATATTACTGCTGGAGTTTAAAAAGGGACTGTTCAAAAATTGTATTTAAGAATGTCACGGAAAAGAAGCTGGATTTAACTTAAAATAGAGTAACGTATATTTCACTAGAATGTTATATCTTAGAAATTTTAGCTCCTGAGCAAAAACTAATACCATATTTGAATTGAGGCCATAAAATTTATATGGAATTAGCTCTAAATACTCCGGCAATGTGAGCCATAGATACCCAAGCTAACGACAGAAAACAAACACAAAAGATGGCAGATAGGTTGGTGAGAACGATAGTGAAGTCGACAGGCAGTCCCAGGTGACGAGACCGCTGCGCTATCTGATGCAGCTGTGTTCTGTGTTGTCCAGGCCATCTAGCTGCTATGCACAAGTATCTTGCTCATATATCGGATCAGCCAATCAGAACTCCTGCTTACTCTAGGCGGCTCGTATGATGCTGTATTCTGAACCTGGGACTGAGTGAATGAGCAGAAAAGACCGGCTTAAGTTGATGAAACGTTTTAGAACTTCTTCAAAGATAATTATTAATGGACGTACTTTGTATGTCTCCATCATCTTTCCCTGAACACAAGAACATGATTGGTAATAATTAAAAGATGTAATTGTGTGAGGTGATAGCTAAAAAGTACTATGGGACGACTACAAGGTATAGATGGACGCAGAATAGCAGAATAGACGCAGAAGGGCCCAAATAGATCCAGATGATTCACGAAAGAAAGTGCCAGAAGGGATATGGGACTCTGCAGTCAGGATGGCCCGGAAATAGTGCTTTGAGTCTCGCACTAACTTATTTGCAACTTGGTGTGAAAGAATATTCTCATAACACATTAGGGTCATAAAGGAAGACCTACTTCCTAAGGGAGAGTAACTAGGTCTTATAGGACGGGAGATAAGCGTGGGAAGAAGCAGCCAATGCTACTTCGTTTTGGGCTTGTCCAGAGACAGACCTGACTCCTTTCTGTGACAGGACCTCTGGGGCACTGGACTCCCATCTTGAAACTACCGTTGTATAAAACAAGACATAGTTTGAATTATTAGCTAATCGATTGTTGCAACTAAAGCGTGAAACATTCAAGAAGGTTTTCTGTGCGAATAGGAGGCATATCAACCACCAGAAGAGATTTCGTCGTCGGAGTTCCCCAAGGGTCGGTGCTGGGACCCCTACTCTTCAACATCTACACCGCGTACATAGTAGGAGCATCATACTCCAATTGTGAGGTAGCGGCATATGCGGACGATATAGGGGTCTACAGCACCAGCCTCAACCCAGCGAAAGCTCTAAAGGCTGCAGAGGGTGCCAGCCAGTTAATCACCGACAGACTACGAGCTCTCCACATTCAGGTGAACCCGGCTAAAACTCAAGGGATCGTCTTCTCCTTCCAGCATGGAAAACGGAAGCGTCCAACCAGCTTCACCATAGACGGGACTGAATGCTACCTCGGCATCAACCTAGGCAGACACATGACGTTCTACACACACCTGCAGAAGAAGTTGAAAAGAGTACGTAGGACTTACTACTCTCTCCAGCTTCTCATCACAAGCCCGGCTATATCCCTTCGGCTGAAACTGTTAATATATAAGAGCGTCCTGAGGCCAGCTCTACTGTTTGGGACACCACTCTTCCGATTCCAACACACTAGCACAATAACTCGACTCCAGAGCTTCCAGAACAAAATCCTGCGCACGGCACTATGCCATACCCCTTTACGTGATATGAAGGCTCCCGACATCCACGAAAAGTTCGAAGTCCCCACCATCACCGAAGCCATCCAAAGAAGACACATCAAGTTCTTTGACATAGTCTCCATGAAACAAGATCTAGTTAAGCAGACCAAATGGTGGACATCACGGCGCTTGGCCCACCAACAACAAGCATCTAACGGGCACCCAACACTGCTATCCAACTAAATAAGACTGCACTACATGCCTAGAGGGACTCTAGGCCCAGCCACCAGTGGACTCTCACCACTGTAACACAACTATCAACCTCTACCGAGGCTTCCCACACTCCTTAATTCCATCACACCACCTTCAAGCAGGTACTCCTAGTACAAGGATCCGCTCAACCCAAATATCCCTTTATTTTTCCCTCATCCTTAATCTTATAATTAGAGAGCTAAGAAAAAAAAAAAAAATTATTAGCTAGTAAGATCTTAGTAATCTGTAGATCATTATTATTCGTACTAAATTCATTTCTAGTTCAGTAAAACAATTTAACTTCTATTTTATAATTGAATTCCTTTCATTTTGATACCCATGTTAATTTAGAAAAATAAATTCACCTTGAGGTTAGATTCAATTGGGACCAATTGTAAGTAAATTGAATATTTTGAGAAAAGTTAAATAGACATAACTTCTCAGTTGAGTTATTTTTCTTTATTTGTCTGCTGGTTAATGAGCAGACCGTGAGCTGAGCGTGGATCCTGGCTAATTGAGAGGATTTGCATAGGTGATAGCTGGCCGGAGACACTTGGGTAATAAATGGGCAGAGCTGTAAATAAATGACCTGAGACATGTGTGACCGGGAGTCGGTGATGATTAAAAGGCAAGCTGCCTTGCCACTGACCGGCTCGCAGCTCCATCACCTGCCTCTTGCCACACGCGTTCCTTAGCTAGGGTATGAGCCAATTAAGATTTTGGTTTTTAATAATAACATCTTTATAATCCTAGGTCTATGTGTCTTAATCACAAACATTTATATAACATAAAGGGGGTTCTTTGACAGTAACTGTTCCTGCTAAAGTTTAAAATGGACAAATATAACAAATATAATATAAAAATTAAAAATAATAGAGTGAAATAAAAAAAACTTACCTACACAAATAAAAGACACATATTTAACAGGAATTCAAATTTTTTTTTTTAATATCAAGCCACTCAATGTAAGAAAATAAAACAAGAACTTGCACATAAATATGTAATAAGATATATATCTAAATTTGCACAAAAAATTTTTTTTTAAGTAGATATATACTATTGCATTATATAATAGTAACCTACATTATATAATTAAAATGTTATAAAAATAAACATTCTTCCATTAATCAGCACATTGTGCAACTACTCATTTGTTTGTTGTAGCACATAAATAAATAATTTTGTTTTGAACACATTTAATGAACGAGCGTGGCGAATGGAGGGAGGAAAGGAATTCCAGGAGGATATTGAAATTATGACGAAGGAATTGTATTATGTAATAGGAATTATGGGGGTAAGGACATCCATCCACGGACAGGGATCCAAGGATGGAGTTCACCTAGGAATAAACACTTCGTTCTAGGACATTTTCTATTTAGAATAACAATAAAATAAATGAATGGAGGTGAATGACAACAACAATTGTAACTAGGAACAAATATTAAGGAAAATATAGGATTTATAACAGGGGAAAACAAGCGTAAAAGTTTGCTGGGATATATTGCAATAGAGCATGAATAAACTTAAACAAAAAAATATATAATATAAGTGCAACTAATAGTAATGATGATGGTGAATTATTTCATTAAAGTGGGGTTAAGAACGGGTAAAGTCTAGATTTAAAGATTTGTAGTTTTGACGAGTGACAAATATTGTTAGGAATAGAGATCCAATAGTTTGTGGCACGGATAAGCATAGTGAAGGGAGCAGATTTGTGCGATGAGAAATACAGGTCGGATTGGTGGGATCGAGTATTACAAGATTTGATAGAATTGTATTGGAAGAGGTTTCAAGGGCAAGTAGACTTGTAAGTCATGATAGTATTGAAGAGTAGAGATCCAAGGGAGGGTGGTATCACAAATCTAGGTAGACGAAAGTCATATCTCGTTTGAAATTTGTCCGATTGACACCAAAATTAGGTGATCTATGTTTTATGGGGTGCAGATTACGAATTTGAGGTTCAAGGGATAGTAGAGCGCAGAATCACTACCAGTACCAAAAAAGTACCGATTTTATTTAATAGGCAAATGAACAGTTTTTTTCATTTCATATTCATGATCTAAAACCAAAAAAATAGGAAATTATTTAGGATAGGAAACAAAGACTGTCCTGTATTAAAAGGTAACACATTTATTTGCTTTCGGATCATACTTGGATTATCATCTGATGAGTTTTAATTAAAATTAATGATGCAATCTTCAAAATGTTCTTCGGAATCGGAGGTAGAGCCATTTTCCTAGTCTGTAGAAGATCTCAGTGAGCAATGATGACGGGGTCAGAAAATATTAATATGTGGAATAAGTCAGTCAATGTTGCAACTCTTGAGATTTTCCGTGAATGGTTTTCACGAAACCTTTAACAGTCCTTATTCTTGACTTCTTGAGGCTTTCTACCTGATAGTTGACCGATAGGTAACAAGGTCTATTTTATGATCGAAGAACTATGAATTAAGAGGTTAGGAGCTGGCATATAATACCATTTATAGAAATCAATGTACAATTTCGCAGTAGTAAATGAGTACCCATAAAACTGTTCTGCATCAATTGGATAACCAGATGATATATATGATATTGATATATAGATGATATGAATCAAATCTTGGCTGACACCAGTTATTTCTCTTTTTTCTTTTTTCTCTTTATTTCTATTTTGCTTTGTTGCCAAAAAGCTCCATGTCGCTCGTTTGTTTTTGAAGATTTATGCCGTTGATTTTTATTTTTATTCATTCCTAAGACATTGTGGGACATTTTTGAGTAAATTGTATTTACAATCAGCTACAATCTTACTTTTCTGGTTATTTTAACCAACACATTTAATCGTGATACAAAGTGAGCGTTATGTATGTACAAAGTATGTTATGAGCACCTGATTTGTGTCCAATAAGCATTAAATAACTTACCTGAACTAGCAGTGTTTATTACCTTCTTAAAAAACACTTCTACATAAAATGACAATTACAACTGAATTGAACGGTTGGCCGGCCCAGCACGAAAAGTAAACAAAGCAAGTGTCTCGAGATCCTCAGAGAGGACACTATAGACCACCTGCTTACGTAAGCATGCTAAGTGTTTAATAATATTGGTTATTATTTTTCAAGGCCAAAGCTTTTGTTTTTGTCAATGTATCCATGATCACACATTATGTCAGCTTTTGTTTTTAATAAGTGTGACATTTTGTATGGTAGTTTCATTTGGTGTCCTGATGAAAAATAATAGAAAGTTATGGAAAATAATAAATTATATATTAATTAATCACTTGTAATTATGAAACACTGAATGTGTGTTTGAATATGAAATAGCTGAATATGTACCACGTGTTTTAATTCACCACAATTTCAAACCGTCATTACAACTATTGTAGCAGCCCATTATTTTATATCGTAAAGAATAATAGAGTTTTTTCGGTTCAGCTAACTGGCTACGTATATACTGGATCACGTGACCAGTTGGGGCCAATCAGCGCAATATATAGTGGGACAGATTCCATCGCTATGTTGTTCGCAGATTTACTGGTTATTAGCACAACCCGCTCCATCCTCAAAAATATCTGCTCACAGTCCGAAGTTATCCCAGGAGGCACAGGAAGCTTCGTGGTATCACTCGAGTACCGTTCTGGTATTTATTCTTAAGGACTAATAAACAGGTGATTAACCTACTGTTTATCGATTGTAGTCCAAACCATAGAGGTGGGAGCTACAGTCGATACCTGCTGGGAGATACAATCAATCGAGATTGCAATCTCAATTTTAAACCATATACTATCATCAGCAATTCACTAGATAGATATTTCCTCAACTGAAGATATGCATTTATTTTATTAATTTATTACTATTACGAGGAATATATTTGTTTGTTATTCCAAACAATAATTGTTCATATTGGTTGAGAGCCTCAATACCATTCATATCCCTTTTATATCTCTTAACACTACCTCAAAATTGTGTTGGTAATTATTTTTTTTGGGACCATGGTTTCATATAGGATGATATTCTGCATGGATGTTATACATGATGACCCAGATATATAAAAATCCCATGAAAATAACGGCCAATTAATAAATAACGGGTTATTAAAAATAAGGTGGGCAACATAGTAAAAATCTCGCTTTGATTAATAATCAGATATTTGGCTTAGGGTTTAAGTAGACTATAATTAGACAAAGAAACTATTGACATGAATTTTTTATTCTAATCAATGGACCCTTATCGACATTCGGCATTTAGGCTAAGTAATTTCGTTTTGATTCCAGTCATGACAAATAGCATAGACCAAAAAAAAAAGTTTATGCTTTTAACTTAACTGATACTTTGTTTGACGTAATAAATTAAAACAAAAGAAGTTACATATTAAAAAAAAAACAATGTTAAAATAAAGATATTTGTCAGATAAATCAGATAAAATTTGGTTTTATTAATCAATCAACATTTCGCACTGATAAATGATAATTTTATGTAGCCTCCAGAGCTTTCCAATTTTTATTCCTCCCATCATTATAACAATAAATCTAGCCATTAATCAAATAGGCTTTTAATATATTCTGACATATATTAATACATTTCAGTATTAAACAAGCTACCATTTGTAACTAAACCGTAAAAAATAACACGATTTTTATTGTTTAATACTTCTACTGGCCAAAATATCGATTAAAAAAATTCATTAATATACATTTATTAAATCTAAAAACCATTAAAAAAAAATGGGCACAGATAATAAACTAGACCAATGAGGACTTCCCCCCAGCTTCTATAACAATAACGTTATCTATAACAAAATTTGTAAAAATTGCAGAACTTTTTGTTTCTCTCTCGCCATTTTTTATTTTTTCTAAGAGCATAATTAATTGCTTATAAGTCGTTCTACTTATAAATTTTGGTTCTGCTATGTGAATTATTTCAATTTTTTTGTTAATATAATATTGAGATGCATTAATTCATAAACAAAATATATTATTAACGTCCTAGTATTATTCAGCAAATTATTAAAGGGGAAATTATTTCTTTAAATAATATTTACCATTTTTTTTTCAACACTATCTGTAGATTTGAGGAATTATTTCTTTGATAGAAAAAGTTCATTACATTATAAAAATGAATTCGAACAAAAAATATGCACTGCCCGGGAATCGAACCCGGGTCGCAAGAATGGGAATCTTGCATGATACCACTACACCAGCAGTGCTAGTTGACCTGTAAGCGCTAATTGAGGATCATAATACTTAGTATTAAAGAGAATGAAAATAGTTTTAATTTGAAAATTGATGAATGACGGTTATGTATTTATTTAAAGCAATACAACTGTATTTAATACGTGAATTCAATTATTTATTTCTACTATTGAACTCTATGATATTACAGTTATAATCAATATTCATAGTTGCCACTAATATACGAGTACTTATGTATGTAATATAATTTTTGTAAATGCACTCACGTTAAACCAATCAAATTATACTGATTAGACGAGGCGTTGATTCTGTTAGAACATTTTTTGTTTAATAATACTTTATTTACTAGAAAATCATCGTTTCAGAAAGTGACTTTTTTCAGAGCTGCAACGATTACATCAGAAAGCATTTAAAACCAAAATATAACAATAATGCATATTATAGAAATTAATAACATTAATTGTCAACAATTTTTAATTTTTAGGATTTCGTCGATTTTTATGGTTTCCTTGATTTCAATTAAACCCAGTAACCTGGTAATTTCCCAGGGGGGAGTCCACTGCCAGATATTTACCCATGAAATGTTATGTCGAGATTCCATTTAAATTACCCAACGCTCAAAAAATAATGGAAGGTTCTTAATTAAGTAATTGGTAATAATAATAAAATTTCCTTGAGTAGGGCGCCAATTAAACATTTCATTGCCCTTATTAATAATATATATTACAAAATTTTTAAAACTGTAAATAAAATCGTACTCGTTCGTTTTTCTTATTTCAATATTTTAGCTACCAACAATTTTTTTTTATTTGTTGAAAATCCATTTTTTTTTATTTATTTCAGTTAAATGGTAAAAAAAAAAAATGAAAATTGTTTGCTTAATCACTCACTGAATAAGCCCATCTGAAATCCCATAAGTATTTTTTTTTATATAGCTTCTTCACTTTCTATGCCCTTTATTTGGTTTATATAATTTAAAAAAATACAAATAAGTTTCTTTTCCCTCAAAACATCTCCCGTAGATCGCCGCATAAACCAGTCTAATTGAATGATGAAATTTGATACGATTGCTGCAATGTTGATCAACCATACATTAAGCCATAACCTGTACCTTCTAACTTGGATAGGAAGTGTCAAGTGAGCCGAAGTAGCCATTAGCTGAATATGCAGCCAATCCGGTAGACTAGATTCAATCCATGAGCTGATAGGGCAGGTGGATTAGCATGCAAATAACCAAGGGCGGAGACACTACTGACCGCCTGTCTCCTTTTCCCAGCAGTCTTTGCACACCGAGGGCCATTTCCATAGAGATGGGCCCTGTATCTGAGTCAGTAATTTACTGAGCTCGAGTTCTCCAGGGCACCGTCCCCCTTTTTCTTCTTCGATCCCTTGAATAGGCAATGAGCCTGCGATGCCAAATCCGTTTGCCGTCTGCCTGATACAATTCCCTAACCTCAGTTAATACATGTGTCAGGCTTTGCCAATGTGGCGGAGAAACGGTTTTCTCACTACAACCTTCTACGAAAAGAAAGGGTTTAAACCTATTCCATCCATCTATGATGTGCATCAGGCTTGACTTGAATTTTCAGTTTAAAAAAAACAAAAAAACGTGACAAATAAAGTGAAGTATTTTCGAACAAAAATATCCAGTACTTTTTTGACAATCATTTATTAATAAACTTTTTTATGAAACTTACGCGTATCCTCAAGGTCTCTATTTATCAATATTGCTTGTTCGCTCTATTTGTCTTCTAATGTGTTCATATTTATTAAAATTAACTCAATTCAGTTCATCTAATCAGCAGAATTAATCGAGGCTAGTGAGTGATCTTTGTATGAACTCAGTTCGAAGTAACGAGATGACTCGTGCGCCCCAGTGCATTGGATATGAATGTTTGTAATATATTTAGGAGTGACACCAGAGGCCGATACTGCCCGAGTAATAGGAGGTAGTTATTTGGCTATCAGGCCGCCAGCGATCAAATGGCCATTGGTCCTGTGCGCTCTCTGTTCAATATTTCACATTTGGACTCGCGTGACCCACAACCTGTCCCATTACAGTCTCTTCTTCCCTCTGCCGGCAATCAATACTTTCACTGATAACTATGGGTGTCATTATCCAAGGTATCGATGCTTAATGAGAGACATTTACGTATGCATATTTGTTCTGTTGATGAATTGAAACGTCCATCAAGCAGCTTTAGTATCTCTAAAATATCATTTAACAGCCTACGTTTAGCCTTTTCATAGATGATCGAAGAATACAATTTTGAAACAAGACATAATAGGGGGACCGGAAAGTAATGTTGTTTTTTTTACTTAATTCACACAGATAACTTCGTACACGGTTTTATTTTTAATAACCCTCCTTACAACAGCAACCTTTAGCCATCTAGTGTGAAAATTTTCATTGCCGGGTCGATAGAAATCAATTGGTTTTTGAGGAAAATATCTGGAGATGGCATTTTGGACATCATCCAAATTTGTTTGCCACTTAGAAACTGTTGTAGAGATCGGAATAAATGGAAAACTGATGCCGCAATATCGGGCGAGAGTGAGGCAATCTCCCACCCAAATTCATTCATTTTTTCCAGGTTTTGCCTTGTGCAGTGCGGTCTTGCATTATCGTGTTGCAGCATAACGCCTTTTATGTTGACAATCGCCGGACAATTTTCAATTAAAGGTTGATTTACTCGATCCAATTGTTCACTGTAAAGATCTGCATTCACAGTTTGTCCAGGTTTCAGCACTTCAAAGTGAACGACCCCGCGAATACTCCACCAAACACACAAAGGAACTTATTGGAGTGTAAACCTACCTTAGCTGTACTTCGTGGCTACTTGTGTTTTGTATTATCATAGAGGACCCATTTTTCATCTCAAGTCCCATCTACCATACTCACTCGATTTTGTGCCATCGGATTTCGATTTATTCCGATCCCTAGAACATTATCAAAGTTGTATCGATCCTCTAACACACACACACACAACACTTGTTTTTGTTTTTGTGTTAAAAAAAAGAAGCTGATCATTCATCTCCAACCTCTCCGTATACTCACGTACACTTAAGTAAGTTTATATAAACCAAATTCATAAATTAGTTTCTGTCTAATTATTGTTCAATTATATTCAATAAAATTACCATCTTATAATTTTAATATTTTTACAGTAATGATACCAATCCAATTAGGTACGTACATAAAAAGGTTAACCATTCCCGTTATAGACAACGGCTAAATCAGGTTTCTTCGTAGACTATTTGTATTGTGTATTTAATTTTCCAGTATTTTTATTTAATAAATGATATCTCCAAAAATTCTAATTTTGAGTATTTAGACATTTAAATTATTTTATGTAATTATATATATATCTTGTTTTTGTGGCATTGAAGTTCTTAATAATGCCTGAAAAGGTGAAATGTTGGCTGATAAATCACATTTTGTAAATAAAAGAATATTTTGGAGAGACTTACGCAGCTTGATGAGCCGCCCGAATTTCAAATTCAGATCGATAAAAACATTATTTACATGTTTCTTTCGAATTATTTTAGAAAATTTTATTTTATTTACATGTTTTGGACTTCCTTTTTATGCTATATTTTGTATTGAATTGTAATGAAATTATATATTATCTTCAATTAGTAGCAAAAATAAAGAACTTCCCAATTACATGAAACCTTACAAACAAAATGAAATCAGTATAGCTCCCATACAATAGATACATGTCGGGTCCAGCCGACCTAAATGTTAGCTCAAATTGCTTTCGGTCGGGCACTACTTCCAACATTATAGCATAAATTAACATGACCTAAAGGAAAAAAACATTTTTTGAATAGATGTACGTTTCAGTTTTCTTGTTATTATACTCTTAAAGGTGCTATCTTCAGTTTTATAATGAAAAAGATGATATCTTGATCTACTGCCGTATATTATTAATATTTTAACAGGATCGTTAGCAAATCACTGCCTCCGGTGGGATGATGAATTATTAACTAGATGAATATTTGCCGGGTTAATTGCTAAAGGCGGAAATGATTAAGTGAGTGTTAAGTAAAAGATAACCTGAGCAGTGGACAGAGACCTAGCCGGCGGCTATTTGTATGTTAATGCGAGGGGCGGTGATGAGAGGGGGGGGGGGTTCCCGCCAGATTAGATCTTCCAAGCCACAGCCTTCTGGATTAGGTGTTAATTCCAACTAATCGTTCATTATCAATAAGGGCATCTTCCGCCCGCATTATGAAAATTACACGGGGACTGGTGTCTTTTAGGCGGCGGACATCGGCCCCCTCACTGACCGGCTACTCATTATAGGCCTTCCTTATCTCCGCCATCTTCCGATACAGTTTAACGGCTGTTTAATTATTTATAACAAGTTCTTTTCAGCCACAACGATGTTCGCCTTGATGAGGTTAGGCATGCGTCTTGAGCTGCTTGGGTACAGTTTTTTTGAATCTGACTTTTTAAGAGATTTTTTATGTTAATCGGTTTAGCTGGGACGAGTTTCCATTTGCGTCCAGCTCAAGACTAGAGAAGGCGAGTGCAAGGACCGCATCACGCCTGAAACATACAGCTGTGCCAGCTGCTGTGCAACTTAAAACTTGGAGTTTGATGGCGTGTGTTTTATTGAGTTATTTCCAGTAGATTTATACCATCTTCTTAACATATCACATTCGTAAAATTCATATCAGTTGATTGTGATGAAATTAGGCATATGCTTTTAATAATGTGAATAAGGGAAAAAATATGCCAGGAATAAATCAGGACCTCAGCTCACCACATGATTTAACTTCTCTACCCACTTCATGCTGAGTGGTTGAATCTAAAGTACAAATTGACATATTTGACATTGTTTGGTGCGAATGCTTTGAATTAAAGTTGAAACTTATCATGCCACAAATATGACAAACCTTCCACGTTTAAAATAGTATTTCATGTTCATGGGAATGATTAAAGTCAGCACAATTCTACTTTTTACCGTCCCTATCCTGCAGATCCCAAAGCATTAATCAATCCTTGTTGTGTTTGCTGATGATAATGTATTCTATGCCATGGCCACCTTCACCATAAACCACTTACAAACTTATTCCTACTTATCAACCGGACACTTTTAATGCGTTATTTTCAAAATATCTGTACAGTCCATACCTACTTAATGCTCTTTAGGTGCAGTTACCGTACTGAACTCCTGCACTTGAGTCCATCGGGACACAACTTCAAGTACTACACTCTATTTCGTCATAAATTTACAGTTCAATCTAGTATTTTCATGTATGTCATTTCACACACGTGTACTCACCGATACCAGCTTTTCTCCCAATTAAATGATTTATTTTGTATAATAAAATAAAGGTTACTGGATGATGCACCCTGTGATGGGTGGATGCACCCTCGGTAGACTCTCACTACCTTCCCGATTCCACCCGCCTCCTTTAGGCATTCCACACCCTATATCCTTCTCATACATCCTTCAAATGGGGGACTCCCCTTAGTGAAAGGCACTCATTAGCCCAAAATAATTTTCCTTTAGTTTTCCCACATCCTATTTTTATAAGTTTGAGAGCTAAGAAAAAAAAAAAAAAAAAAAAAACTGAGCGAAAAGGTAATCTTAAACATTTCACGAATGAAAGAGAATGCAAACGGTACAATATACCCACTGATTTCACAGTTTGTTTTTATCGCATTAATTCAAGAGGTCTTATGATTTGATCACAAATTATCAGGCATTATATTAATAACAAATATGAATGTGACCCGTATTACGTAATGGATGAAGTATTTACTTCGAATCTTGGTTCATAATTACATATACAATCGACAGTGACATTTTAAGTATAATGTCACCGTTATAAGTTTTGGGTTTCGAGAAATGGAATAAATCAAATGTTGATGTAAAAGCTTAACATTTAATGCAATATACATACCAAATGCCCAATTCTGTCCTTCTAACACTGCTATTATTGAGACATTGCTTGGAAATGCAGAACATATGTTTGCACTCCCCTCCAACACCAAGAGACCCCATGAAGAGACCACGGGGCCTACCCTCGAGGGGTCGACGACAATAGTGGAAGTGGTCCGTAAAACGGAAGGGTCCTTCCCAGTTTACCATTCATAAAACTTTTAATAGCCTCTTACCTCTTCGCCGTTTTTTTATCAACCCGACCCTAAACCGCCCTACGCTGCACTCGCTGTCTTTAACGGCTTAGCCGGCTCATCGGGAAATTATTATTACGTCAACTGATCCAAAAAGTTAACAATTTATCCACCTTGTTTTAAGTTCAAATACCTGAACAAGAGGGGAATCAAGGTATAATTATACTTTCCAGGAAAGTAAACACTGATCATAAAAGGCTGCTAAAAATACAGTAGGCACAAAGCTACATATCACTTCGATTAGTTCGAATGATATCTTTCTGAGTGTTTGGAGAGTTAATTTGGGTTTATTATACACTTAACATTCATACACCGATTACTTTGGATAAATTGATTTATTACATAGTTATTTTAAAGTGTCTTTATTAATGGTTACTTTGTAAAAATATAAATTAAAAATTTGTTGATAACCTCAAAGTGCGAGAATTTGAATTTAAGGGTGAATATGTAACATTCCTACTAGGGTAAATTGGACTTGGATAAATGAAGAGCGTACGAGGGGCATGGTGACATTTAATGGTCCGGAAAAGATGTTGCAGAATCACAGACAAGCAACGTAGTCAGATATATAGACATTAGATCCAATGAATTCTCTATTGACATCAGCAGATAAAAACCACGAGTAATTATGACAACGTTTAATAAAGGATAAGGAATATTAAGAATTAGATAGAATAGAGATATTATAAAGATTTTTATTATAATTGCAAGTATATTATTAGAGTGTGGTTTTCAGATTTCAGAGGTTTACATTCCTCTTTTTATATTCACCTTCTTGCTTCCTAAACATCCTCTCTACCAAATGATTACGGTTACCATGAGTAGAAGATTAAGCTAGCTATCAGACACTGAGGTAAGCGTATTAATTTTACAATGTCTAACTGTTTTACTGTTGCATCATTTCACTTTATATTGAAAAATTAACATCCCAACTAGCGCATACAGTCGTACATGTTTGTGAAAAAAGAAGTTAGATGTAGAGTGAATATTAGTCAGTTAGAGACTAGAATAGGCAGCATTAAATTGAAAGTCATCTCTTTTCAAGTCGAAATGGTTGTCAAAGAGACCATTAAAGTTATTGCGACATAAAAATGCCCTAGTCGTGTTCTAAGGTCTCTTACAGCTCCTATAAAAACCGACACAATAAAAATAATATATAACAAAAGTTTCAATGGTTTGAAATCCATCGACTTTGAGATGAGGCGGGGACTGGGGCAATAAGACAAACAAAACACTTAAGCGGCGGTGGTGCGCAGATGTTCCTTTACGGGCCTGCAGCAAGGTCCCAGCCCGATATTAAAGGGACTGGAGGTATGGAGGTGCTCTTTTCCTCCCTGGCCCAGACTCACGGAAAGTGTCCAGTCTTCTTTGCCAAGAGCCATGGGCTTTGTACCAGAAAATTAACTAATGTGGAGCAATAATCAAACCAAAGATCTCATTTATAAATTTGACCTCCCTAGGTGGAGGAGAAATAAGAAACTAATTCTGCTTTAGCGCAGCTCGTCAAAATATTCAAACATAAATACATGTGCAAATAGTAATTATGATAATAATATCTTTATTACCCTGGATCTATGTCCCTTAACAACATACATTTATTTATCATAAAGCGGGATCTTTGACAGTATGAGTCACCACTAAAATTTTCAACAAGGAGACAAAGATAAGAAAGTAATATGAAAGGATAGAATACAAATATATATAACAGAACATAAAAGATACATATTAAAAATATAAAATGAAATAAATGTAAACAAAAAAAATATGAAGAAAATAAGGTAAGGAATTGATTGAAAAATATCTACACAAATGAACGCACATGAAAATTCAAAATTGGGTATCCACATATAAATATGTAAGTACCTACGTGCCTAGATTTAAGAAATAAAAAACCTTCTGTCTCCATGGCTTTATTTCGCTTCTACCCAAAAGTGTTCGATGGTCTATGCAGTCATTCTCTGGGGTTCGAGCTGGTAGGAACTCTAGCATTTGCCCACTTGGCTATCAAACAACGGTCTGGACCTATATTTCACAGCTAAGGAAATTTTATTTTAAATAAAAATAGAATAGAGTTTATTAATTATTCGCAATTAACAAATAAAATGTTTAATCGTTATTCGCAACTAACAAATAATTTAGATGAGCGTGTTATTTTATTATTCGAATAAAGAATAATTTTTTTTCTTTCATAGCCCCTTCAAATTTACAGATAATTATAGATCCTCAGGCGAATCAATTTACAAATTATGTTTGTATTTCCTGTAGCATCGCTATATTATATACAGGTTTTGTTATTTTATAAAATAATAATGAATTTTATTTATGATATTTATTAATATTTATAATGAATAAACAAGTATAATGATATACATTATACGTGACTGGACTAAACTGACTAATAAAGGTGATGGGGCTCACCTTTTTGATCAACCTTACAACTAACTTACATACTAATTCTTAACCTAATTTTCCCACGACAGTCTGTTGCCATAGATGCGAGAGGGGTGGTGGGGTCATAGTGTTAAACACTGGGTTTGTCAGGTGCTGCAACGAGTCAAAAAACTTAATGTGTCTCCGGCGAATGAACTCACCTACCGACGGCACACCAAGCAACGGGTGCAGGTCAGCGTTCTTCACCTCTCGCAAGAGGTATGTCGGACCACTTTTCGCATGATTCCATTCTGGAAGTGTTGGAGACATTTGGCTGTGTTGTCAGTCAAGTGGGTAAATAGCGGGGCACCGTACAGCAGAGCTGGCCGGAGGACACATTTATATATTATCAATTTGAGACAAAGCAATATGTTGGGCGAAGTTAGCAAGTGCGATAGCCGGTAAGACCTTTGTCGTACTTTTTCTATTTTATTACTAAAATGAGTAGAGAAATGGAGATGCCTATCTATTTTTATATCAAAATAGTCCATTGAGAAAGCTGGCGAGTTCTCTTTCCCTCCTATGCTATACATCATCTTACATCTATACTTACATATCATCAATTTGAATAATTATTTGTATTCGTCTTTTGAATTATTGAGATATCAAATAGTTTTTTCGGGAGTAATTACGATTAATTGTTATTTGGTGAACAGTTTACCAATTTAATTTAATTTAATTTAATTAATTAAAGTATTTACAATATCCTTTATTGTGCTAAAATTACAATCTGCCTTTTATAAGGCAATAAGTAATTAAGATAAATGCTCTCATTCATACCATATTTAATTTAATTAATTAAAAAATTAAATGATTATCAACGATTGTTATTTAAATTATTTACTTTGATCTTCAGAATATTGAATATCGAAAAAAGTAGAATAATGATAGTCTATGCCGTCATTCTCTAGGGTTCGGGCTGGTAGTAACTATATCACTTGCCGTATTATAAAACGTACAAATAACGAATAAAACATAACAAAAAACAAATAAAGGAGCAAATAAACAAATAAATTAAAGAATAACGAATAAGTATCGAATAACGAATATTATGTTATTCCCACACGAATACAAAGATTATTCGTTAGTTGTAATCAAAAAAATTTTTATTCGAATAATGCCAAACCCTTCTACTTTTACAAAAAAAAATAAAAAAATAAATACCCTGACGGTTTATATTATTTTATGATGTGTGCTAATACGTAACAGTACCTTTCATACAATAATAAGGTTGTAATAAAAGTCAACACGCTAACATTAGTTACCCCTTTATGCAACAACTCATCAGTTCGAAATAGGAAATAACTAAACAATCTTTTTTTGGACACATTAGATTATTTGAGCACTTTATTAGATTACGACGGAGGAATTGTGTAGTATTGACGTTCTCTTGGGGTAAGAGCAAAGGAAGGATTGTAAGAAAGTAGTAATAAAAACCAGTAGGATAGTGCAGAAAGAAACCAAATTACACAAAACCAGGGCTTAACTGTTAATTACATAAGACTGCTTCTGTACTGAAATTTAACCTTATACCAATTAAAGATCATTTTAAAATAAAATTATTAGACCCTACATTTTTTTGAATTGTTGAATGACTTGCTGATGATATCAAAATTAGAAAACAAAATCATTAAAATTAATAATCAACATGTAATGGCTAATTTTCGATCTGAGTCTATGCCTTTCTCAATATATAATAGGTACCAATGAGGTATGTTTAACTGCTTTTATGCTGTAAATTTTTTTATTTGATATTTATGTATGTCGTTGGTTCTATTTTTAACCGAGTAATATTTCTTTCAATATTCTTCTATGTAAAATAAACAACATTTAATTTAATGAAAGAGCCTTGAGTTACAATCGAGGAATAGGTGGAATTGCCACCGGCTAGAATAATATCTTTAATACCCACCCATGGATTAATATCGAATGATTATGAAATAAACAACAGAATTTATTCGACCAAAAATAATTATCTACATTTCTTAGCCATCTCGATCATTGAAAATTGTTTTAAAAAATCAATTATGATAGCTGAAATCTTGATGAAGTAATTTTTTTAGATTTATCTGCACGTTGTTTTGTCTTTAACAATTGGAAAACATTATTTGAGAACTTGAAATTTTAAGAGGTCCTGAGTTCTGACTTAAAAACAGACGGGACTTTTTTTTTTTTTCATGAGACTCATTATTATTAACCAGGAGCTGATAATATGCGGCTATTTAGATATTTCAGGCGAAAAGATGCACACCAGCTGGAAACTTTTGCCTGCAGTCTACATGTATACAAACATACAGATAGAAACATGATTCACCCTTACCTGTTTTAAAAAAAAAACCTCAATTGAAATAGCTGCAAACCAACCATAGTGAGAAAAAGTTCACTTGAACCTTTAATCTCTGTTACATCGAATCATTTGTTTATTAGTATTCCCGTTGAAATTTAATTTCCTTTTATTTAAATGATACATCAATACGGATTAATTTTTATTTTAACATCGTGTTTTATTAAACCTGTTCGGAAATTCTTGGTAACTTCTATCCCCGTGATCCTATTTTGGGAATGTGTGGAGTTTTTCCACGTGTCTGCGGTTATTTGTAATTTATGAAAAGGGGAAAACCCAGGGAACGGGAGATAGAGTAAGTGTTATTTATCGGTTTTTGTCACGTCAGGGGGTTTAGCCCTCTAGCCTTCCCTTCCTCCCTAATTAATACACTCGAATCTCCGTATCTTACACTTTGCATCGGTTTCTTGTTCGTTTCGCCAGGGGTTTTGTTCGGTGGGATTTGCAAGGAATTGTAATTGGCCTTTCGTACTGCCTCTTTCGCCAGGAACGGTTGTTTTTTTATCGTTGCTTATCATATCTCGTGGGAACGGAGTAAAATAAGATAGTTAATTGTCATATTTTTTCTCATCAATATTCTTGGATTTTGAGCTACGTTGTGTCCCCTGGACAAAGTGACAGTGATCTACCACTTTTACTTGAGAACGGCAGAACGTTTGAAAGGGTGGAAATGTGCTGTCTCCTGCTCCTAAAATGTGGCAATGACAAAATGACTCACGAATTTCTCACCTTTACCTCCTTAAATTATTTATCGTTACTCGTATAACATAACCTCTTTACAAAGATCTAATCATGCCTAACTAAATTATAAAGACAATCGTAAAATTTTACAGCTTCACGGATTTGATTGAGTCTTGACTTCCACAAAAGTGCAAAACAAAAATGAAATAGCACCCAAAATAACGGAAACATATCGGCTGAGGTTAGTCCAGATAGGCTTAAAACTTGTCGGATTGAGATTCCAGTAAAATTATTGGTTCAATTGTGAATTTAAAAAAAAAGGGAATTGCAGACTGGTGCTTCAAATAACGAAGCCGCACTGTTTGATATTTTAAAGCATTTTAGAGGGTTATTTGTTAGCAGAATTCTAGGTGATTTTCCCGCCGTTTCGGGGCTTAGAATGTTTACACCAGAGCGTGTCTTGGATACTTTTCCGGATTAGTGACAGGGAACAGAGTCAATAATCTTTTTACCGTGGTCTGAGGTAGAGTTCATCTCAGTTACTCTACTTCCTAACTAGGTCGGTGACAGAGGTAATAGATAGATCTCAGATTTCAGGTCCGAGTCCTCCTTTATGACAGTCGTGGTCCATGTGTTTATACTTGTATAAGCCTTGTGATCTTTGAGTCTGTGCTCAGTCCAAAGAGAGCCGTCTCGTTTTATTTAGTGAATAGCAGGTCAGTTGTTCTACACCTTCATTGTCATTGGAACGAGGTGCTCATAATACGTTGTGACGATATCAGTTTTTTTGGTTGCGCCTACCTGCGCGCATGAAGAACTCTTTATTACAAAGATTGCGTTTAATGCAAACGTAAAGTAACAAAATCCTCATAACCTTGGTCCCTTCCCTGTTACATATGACTTTTCTAAAGCAGTCAGCAGGTATAAGGTAAGATACATTTTATTACCTCTCTTAATTTAGGTTCGTTGTCCGAACGCAAGAGGATCTTGAATACATATTTATAAATATTTGTGCTTGCATAAATATTCCTTTTTATCGTGAGTCTTAATATTTTTTAATTCAGGTACGTGTATGGCCCGTACATGTCTACCCAAGTTATTTTTTTTTTTTAAATTACCTGACGTACAAGCGCTATATGCAAACTAATAGTATACTTTATTTTTATTTTGTTCTTTTATCAACTTATTGGGAGTATGATCTGACAACTAAAAATGCACCTGCAGTCATATGCGGTCATTTAATAAATTTTAGAGATGTAAAGTCCAGTTTATCGCTGGGCCATTGTTAATCCACTGTAGCTACGTCATTTGTGACTATAGATTAGGGCCAAACCTGGAGTTAGAGTTCCCCAAAAAGGTTTAAGGGCTAAAAGCTAGGCGATGATATGGAATAACGTTGAGGATCTTGAAGACAAGAAAGCGTCTAATATGTGAGCTTTGATTGTGGCAGTTGGGTTTGATTGATTGTAATTGTTGCGAATCAGTTCGTGTGTCAGTCGGCGCCACAGTCATTAATCAGCTGAAGATTAGTCATGCGATGGAGGGCAAGTGAATGATAGTAATTGGATCAATTTTTTTTTCTAGTCCGTAAATCTGTTAACTTCAGTTAATGTGCCGTTATTATCGGCAATAAGCGACGTCTCCTGATTCAATGGAGTCTATTGGTAGACATCGACTTAGTGATCCATTCATAATATTTTTTTCTTGATAATTAACCATAAAGTCTCACATGTATTATGTATGTGTGAATTGATGTCTGCAGCAGTTAAGAAGGATTATTAACTGAAAAAACCTTATTTATAATTATGCTAATAGTCTATATCACCTCATTTGGGTCCATAACTGAGCGCCAAAAACACCCCAAATTATTCTCCGCCCATAGCATTTTAATATTGTAGCTTATACTTTCATATTCTCATGATCGAATATAGGGAATCATTAAATACAATTAACTTAGTATAACTAAAGTATTTAATGCTATTGATGACCCATTAGTAATAATATAAATAGAAAGGATTGAATAGTAAACACACCTATGCTAAAAATACCACCCCCTATTGTTTCTCACTCAAAATGGCCAATATAGTGAAACCTACCTCATTTTTAACCATTTCTCTTTTTAATTTATTTGATCAATTTAACTTAACTAATTTGGCAGGTCCGTCATGAGATCTTTAATTCAAATTGTTTTTATGTCTTTGACATACGAATTTATCCCGATTGAATCACCCGATCTCAAGGATAATGTTGTAGTTATTAATAAATTGAGAAACTAGGAATTGTGAAATATATTCAAATAAAATGATTATAACAAATAATTATAATTAACGTAGATTATTGACAAAAGTATAAAAAAATATTCAATTCCTTTTAAATTAGGATAATTACTACTAATTACAAACATAAATTTGAGCTCAATTTCTTTTAATGGATCCATAATAAAAACAATATTTATATCACCCAATCGATGATCTTCCTGTAATCCAATCAACGTTACTTTCTGCTGTTGGTTCTTCTCCTCTCTTCCTATATGGTAACCGCCAATTCGGGAGCTTGCTAAGTCCGTTCTTTTCGACGGTTGTGCTAAGACTGCTGGTTTATCTCACCCCCACTCCTAGGAGCATAAGAGAAAATGCTTACCAGATGTGAGGATTCCTGGTCTATATTCTCAAATATCATGAATGTTACAATAGATGTCTGCTTTAAAGTATATTATTATTTATTTCATATTTGTATGAAACGTAAAGAAATTAATTACCTCACGGGCACAATTATGCAGTAAAGGCAGAGAAAATGTTAGTTATTATTAAATATTATAACAGTTATTTCCAAATTTTAAACCTGAACATTATTTTATGGATTGCTATATATAGTTTAATTTTAATCATTGCATAGAACGTTTGTGTTGTATTGAGGAAAAATTCAAAATATAAGTCTTCAGGTCTTACCAATGTTTATATTTATGATCAATATCCATTATGGACTTCGCCGATTCATGCACTTAGTATTTTAGGGACTAAAAACTATTATAAAAGGCATCAACTAATCGCACTAAAAAATTTGATGAAAAAAATTGTCAATACTAACTTCTGAGCTAACGACTCTTTTATGGGTATTACTCCAAGAATAATTATAAGATTTTAGGATCCTTATGTTAGTTTTTTATGTTCAATCTTGAAAAATATATATACGTTTTACTTATATTACTACTTATACTGTACACAGAATTTCAACTGAAGATGGCAGAGATCGTAAGTTATTGGAAGCGCTTGCTCGATCATTAAAATCTTTTGGACCGACGACAATTTTGTATTCTTTTAGGTTGTTACTGATTGTTAGTTGAATACTTTGACTATTCACATTTTTTTAAAGTTATTTTCAGCGGTCAAGATGGTTTAACATATAAACCAAATACTCTTGGTACCAAATGCCTCATAGTGTTTTTTTCATCAATATTTTAATGAGCTTTAAAGAAACTATCTTATGCACCGTGAGTTTTTTTGGTAACCGCGAGTAAATAAGCTTGTTGGGGAATCGGTTTAGGTTGATGAAAGATAATAGTCGCGTTTTCATGAAATTGCCATACAAAATTTACTCTTATGTCAATTTTGCCCTTATTTATAGAATATTTTTTGTTATATAAGAAAAAACGTATATTATTTTTTTTGTGGGCTGTTGGGGTTCTTATACTCGTATTCTCGTAGATCTCGGTTTGAAATCCGTCATGCCCCAATAGCAGCTGGGATCTCAAGTAGTCTTAGGAAACCAACTTCACCCTCCTTGAGGGGAAGTTCTTCCTCAGTGTACACTTCTGACTCGGTGACACTTTTGGGCATCCCTCCGATGTCCAAGCGAATACGGCTACCATAGTGTACTTCTAAGTCAATTTTTTTTTTCCCCATAGCCCCTTTAAATTTCCAGATAATTATATATAATTAAAGATCCTCAGGTGAATCTATTTACAAATTATTTTGTATTTCCTGTAGCATCACTACATTATTTACAGGTTTTGTTATTTTATAGAAATTATATAATGAATAAACAAGTATAATGATATACATTATACGTGACTGGACTAAACTGACTAACAAAGGTGATGGGGCTCACCCTTCTGATCAACCTCAAAACTAACTTACATACTAATTCTCAGTCATTAAGTTTTGTATCTACAATCATGTTAAACACCTTTGTTAGCAATTTGTTTCGAAGGGATTGCATTTTATTTAGATGTCTAATATCTTAAGTCATTTATTCTTCTTATTATTTATTATTTCATCCGGACCCGAAGGCTTTAAATTTTTTTCTAAGCTCCTACAAACATTGATTGCAACAAAACTACTGAAAGAGAAGGGGACTCATCATTGTACTATCTGGGGAATTTTAAATAGTGTGGGAACTAAAGAGAACTACTACCTAGATAGTATTGGTATGTATGGGTCACCCTCACATTATGGGTCACTTTGAAACAGATATGGATGTTTCATCGTTTTATACCTGTGTGTTCTACGACGCTTTGGGAAGCATACAAAGATGTTATCACTTATGTGGAACAACCATTGAACTGCAAACAACGGAATTTTACAGGAAACACAAATAATACTCAGGGGAATACACTGTGTCCAACCTTTTCCAGACCTTATTACCTTCCAGCATACCAGAGGAAACGTTATAGAATAACATTATGTCATTGTTCCTTTCATGGAATGAAGGTTTCTGACAATTATGACCTGTTTACCTTCATTTAACTGCTTTTGACAGTACGTTATTGAATAATCAATCATATATAAGGATTATGCCTAAAAAACCGAAATAGATTTTTAAAATTTGAAGTGTTTTATTCGATTAGAAGAGAAGACTAGCAACTTTCGTTATCAGGTCCTATTATAGCATGCCCTTTCACTCACTTTTCTTATAAGATTGGATTTTGGGAAGACAGGTGCTTATCATCCTCCTGAAGGTAGTGAGTGCTAGCTGATCAAAAAAGAAGAATGCTACTGGATAATATACAGCCAGGGATGTCGCCTGACAGATTTTATTAGCCGATGGCTTTAGGGGAATGGCTGGCATAAGGAGAGAAAGACGGACGGACGACTGTGCAAAGGCAGAGAAGAGCCGAGGCCGATACTGAAGCACGGCGATGAATCAGGCGGTGGCTAATGGAGGAGAAGAGGCCACTTAGCCCGCCTATATTGGATTAAAATTGGGGGTCATCTGTCTGCAGTCTCTGCCGTCCTCTGCAGTCGGCCCTCTGCGCTCTGTCGATCCACTTCTCCTACATCTCTTATTAAGCCCTCCGCTCTCGGTGTCCCACTGCCCATTTATACTGACGGTCTTAGCCACTTGACAGCACAATTTAAATGATCCCACTTTGTACTGTTCACTTTATAAACGGTACAATGGGTGCCTCGGATGAAACAGCCAAACTTGTGGATCTTATTAGCCACTTTACCGGTGCACTTAACAAAGTTCTCTTGAGGCATGCCATTATCATCAGTTCCTGAAGACGATGGCTTGTAATGGCCACGGCTCTACCCTAGCACCATGCGCTCTTAAAGTTGCTTCTTTAAGGAAAAAAGAAGCTCAAAAAGTAAAAAAAAACAACATCGATTTATTAGAAGAGCGGTTTGAAAACTTGTCATTACAATCTCCCTGTTACTGGATTATGGTTCGGTTCTGAGTACCATGATCCGGTTAAGTCAATAAAGAAAACTGTCTCATTCTTTCGGGAAATAGAGATCAATCAATTGCCAAGGCTGATGCACATTTATAATAATTGACTTAATAGAAATTATTAATATTCATATTTATGCCAATAAAAACAAGCCACCAAGGCGATATCTCATTGATGTTATCAAATGATAAACGTTTATTTCCTTGTTGGGAAAAAGAATAAGAAGAAAGAAGTTGTAAACAAAATAAATGTGTTGATAGATTGATTTGTATGCCGTGTCACAGAAATCAAGACAGCATAACAAAAATTATTTCTTTCTGCTACCCGATGGCATGAGACTGCAAGGCATGTTTTCAAAATTACAAGACAAATTAGATAGTTTTACTAAGGATGATGCATAAGACAACTTTATTTTATATAAATATAAAATAGAGAATTTAGTTTTTCTCCATTTATTCAAAAATACAAAATTATTAATCAGGAAAAATGAATTAAGCCAACAGTCATTTATTCGTCTAATAATATAAAATCAATGAGATATCGCATTGGTTGCTTGTTTTTATTGGCATAAATATGAATATTAATAATTTCTATTGAGCCAATTATTATAAATGTGCATCAGCCTTGGCAATTGATTGATCTCTATTTCCCGAAAGAATGAGCCGGTTTTCTTTATTGACTTAACCGGGTCATGGTACTCAGAACCGAACCATAATCCCGTAACAGGGAGATTGTAACGACAAGTTTTCAAACCGCTCTTCTAATAAATCGATGTTTTGTTTTTTTACTTTTTGAGTTTTTCCTTAAAGAAACAACTTTAAGAGCGCATGCATGTTATAGACGTTTGGGCGAAAAAATTGATCTAAAATAGGCAAGATAAATGGGAATTTACTCATTAACTAACAGAATACTACAAACCATTAACAGAAAAAAACTTAAATATAGAAATGTGAATTAGCTTATGACTTCAGGCTACTTAAGATGGTAATATGTGACAAACAAGGGAAACAATGATGTGAGGATTTTTACTTATGTGGAGTTGTTACTTTACTTTCCTGCTGACAAGAACCTTCGTAATAAAGAGTTCTTCATTTGCTTTACTGGCGGAACCAAAAAAAAAACTAAGATTGTCACAACGTACTAGAATCTCCTCGAACACCGAGGTATAGTACGCGTGGCGGGTTTCTCACTCAAAAACGAGACGACTAAAATTGGTCTGACCACATAATTAAAAACACCTTGCCTACAAGGCGTATACAAATATAAAAACAGCAGCTATGACCATGTACGGGAAGGGCTAGGCACTTCTTGCTGAGACCTACCCAATGAGGATGGTACCAACAGCAGTAAACAGCAA
This sequence comes from Acanthosoma haemorrhoidale, assembly GCA_930367205.1. Lineage (NCBI taxonomy): Eukaryota > Metazoa > Arthropoda > Insecta > Hemiptera > Acanthosomatidae > Acanthosoma > Acanthosoma haemorrhoidale. Next base: position 93,884,188 of record OV884011.1, read on the forward strand.
AATTTCAGCACAAGAGGGCTGCAAACATAAAAGCGTCCACAACGTTGTAAAGGACACGATCTTCAACACGGAGGGCTTCGTAACGTAAGCACTATCAATTTTTTTTTTTTAAACCCCAAACGGGATCCATGTCTCAGACGAGGTTTGGTCATGGGTCTCTCTCTCACTGTTGACGGCACATTAGAATGGGTGTGTTGAACTGGTCAGCGCACTTTTACGCCAGTATTATTGTATTAACCCCCCCCCTTTTCTAAGGATAACTTATTCCTATAAATAAATAGGATTCTACTTCATCTTGGTAGAATGATGGCTTCTTGATGATCCCGCTTTATGGGTGCTCATCCTGCATCACCCTCCTCGTGATGGTGAAGTGCCCTGGCCCCCTGTAGCTAAGGGGTTAAGGAGTAAGGGTAGTATAGTACAGTACAGGGGTAAGGAGCTCCTTCCACTTCTATACAATGTGGAGAAGTCCTGAAGTTCTCCTCGCTGTCTACCAGTAACTGCAAATCTGACTCTTCCAAGCTATACAGGCCGATTTAGTGGAGCTTCCGTACTCTTGCTTGTTTCAAGGGTTGACAGGTGAGCACGACATGAAAGAAAAATAACAGCGTGAACATAACAATGACTCTACTTCCAACCACCTACCTGTCCGACCTGACACTTGCTATACTTACATTTTCTACCCCGAAATGTTGGGAAAATTTTTCATCTAGAATTATTCTACCTAAATTATTATAATAACTTTCTAAATTATTAAATCTAAAGCAAAATATGTTATAGCTTTCAGTTATGTAAAGTGTCCGAACAAGTGTTGTACATTTTACCGATAGCTACAGGAACTGCAGAAATTTCGGTCGGCATTGCAAGAGAAGATAGCGGTCGAGAAGATGTATGTATTCACGAGGAAGGCATTAGCGCAGGAGGCCAGAGCTATTAGGGAGCCAGTGATGGATCGAGTCTCTAATAAATCTGCAATGTTCCTCAGACCGCGGGCTGGTGGTGGTCGATGGTGGTTGGTAGTCTCAAGGAGGTCGTGGCCTTCATCCTTCTTCTTCGTCCGGGAAGGGGAGGGGGTTATATATACTACTGTGAATCAGACGTGTGCATAAGTGGGACTACTGCAGGTTAAAAAACAACCAATTGGTAGTTGTCAATAGCTGCTCGGTAGAAGATAAGCTTAAAATAATCTTAATTTATTTTATTTAAGATTTATCAATTAGTTGAATCCTTAATGGACTAAAATTACAAAAGTAATTCGTGAAAAAAAAAGATAAGTGACATACTTTAATTTACAAAAAAGTGGTGGCAAGCACATTCATAAATCAATGGGGCGTGAGTTTCTCATTTGGTATTAACGCTCTTGTAAGCTCTACGTGGAAGAACCTTCGTGAAAAAACCCCTACTTTTTACACCAGGTACAGGAATTGGCAGAACCACGGTTCTTTTATTTGACAGAAAAGACATAATTCCAGTCTCCTCTATCTAACAGTCCCTTTTCCCTTTCCTTAGGAGTTATGCTGTTTTCCCTCCGGCACCTTCATATTAAAATTCGAAGTAAGTTATATATTATGAGGTCATGTTTCCAAGGATTCACACTGTAATTTCAATGATTCAGAACTGTAAATAATGATATAATGATAAATATTTAGTTTTGATAATGTGGTTCTATTGGAGAAAGGAAACGGTCATGTTCGAGATCATAAGCCAAAGAAGATTCACCAATGACTAAGTATCGCTAAGAGCGAAAGTATTTTTGTATTTAGATATATATTAATAAAATGTTGTCGGGGGGCGTCACTAGGGGAGTGCCTAATCACCCTAGCCCTGGTGACAAGTGCGGATTGTTGTAGTTTATAACATGGACCATGTTCCATGTAGGCGTTAATATCTGACTCCATTTATTGATAGGGATGTGTCCCGACAATACACTGTGTTCAGGATGAGGTTCAGAGGTTCATAAAGAATAAGACCAGTTTTCAGAGTTCGGGCGGGAGATCGGCAGCGTAATAGTACAAGTCGTCAGAGGGTCTGCTAGAAGCTGTGAGACGAGGTGACTGCCCAGAGGTGTGGCAGAGAGAGTAGACTAGCAGAAGATTCCAGGGCCCCGGGGCCCTGGAGTATCGCGACTGTCTAGATACAGAGACTGGAGAAGAGTGTAGAGTGAGCCTACCAGGGCCAAGCGGCCCTGGCGTAAAGCGACTAACTAGTGCGACTGAGGAGACTAGGAAAAAGAGTGTCTTTACAGGGCGAAATTCCTTGATCTAAATACTATCTCCCCTTCCCTCCTGGAAGGCGGAGTGGCTGCAGGGGGTATGTTTTATGATGCCCTGGTGGCTAATCCCCCTTAAGTTTATGACTGTTGGCCTTGTGAAAGGGGTGTGTTTTATGATGTCACACCTACCGAGATACGTGATCGCTCGTCCCCTAAGGACTGTTTATTGGCATGGCTTTTAGATTTTATGACCCCGGAAAGTGACTGAAGGTCTGCATGGGTCTATTTATGGCAGTCAGGTGGCTTATCCTCTCAGGTTTATTGCTGTACCTCCGACCCTCTGTTACTTGTTTACATCTGCCGATCCCTCTATGTTTTATTACTTAAAAAGGCTTTTACCATGTTTTACATCTAACTAAAATACATTATATGCACCAGAGTATAGGGTAATTTACATATATGGGGGCGCATCGCTACAAATGTATATCAGATACTGATACCTCTGATACTGATTGATGGCATCAACTAATGCCAAGCGTAGTGAAATGCTGATATTTATTTTTCGTACATGTATAAAAAATAAATGTTTGAAGGTACATCACTGCAATCATCAGACAAAATATTGTCTGTTTCACTTCATTATATTTTCTACCCTCACTTCTTTATGCTTGTTAGCAATCTATGTTTGTTACATTTGGTGGTGATATATGCTATGAGTTATATGACCGCATGTAGAGTCAACATTACTGTTTAAATTAACTTAGTGCAAAATTCGAGACTGTTGCACAGTGTATTTGAGACTTGACCAGTCAGTATGGAACGGTACTTAAAGTTATTCGCACCTTATTGATTTGCAGTTATTTGCCTTTTTTTTTTATTTGGATTTTTTATTCTTTATCATTTGAACTATTATCATAGGATTATATGGATTTACTTGTGCTATTGTTTTATTGTAGTATTACTATTATTAATTTATTTATTATTGTCTATTATTTACTAACTAATAAACGTACACTGTTTAGATTGTTGAAAAGTTGTTTATATGGTTGGGAAACGTCTTTTCGCTCTTTCCAGAACTCATTGAATTGAACATGTGGTCTGAACTTATCTAGAACATAGATTATATTTTACTGGAACATAAGACTTAATTGAAACTTAAATGCAAATAAATTTACTTTAAATAACTCTCTCATTTGCGACAAGTACTTTAGACAGCTAACTACATTAAAGTAATAAATTCATATTAAAAACCATTTCCATCTGCATACAATCTAGTCACGCGATATATTTGATCCTATCTCCCCTCTTTTTCGTTTTCTTTTTATTGATATATTTTTTTTTTAAAATAATCGCGTGCAAAAATTTAATTGCTTCGTTGACCTCATCACAACAGCTTATGCAGTTTCATTTACTAATCTAGATAATAATTATGGAGCATTGTAAGGATCCAAAACAAACAGAACGACGTGGCATAATACAATAGGAGACTTTGTTTTATGTCAACTCTAAGTATTTTTATAATTAAAATATTTGCATCGATTTAAAATATTGAATAATTCATACATGCTATCAATTTAAAAAAAAATGAAAATGGAGTAGAATTATAGAATTTTTTTAGCTTTTCTGTAAAACTTGATAATCTTACAAAGGGGACTATGAGTAGCTAAAACTAAATCATATTTTTTTTTTTTCCATAGCCCCTTTAAATTTACAGATAATTATATATAATTATAGATCCTCAGGTGAATCTAAAACTAAATCATACTTTCTTAATCTTACTTTTTAACTGTCATTTTAATTTGGTTAAACGAGATAGAAAGGTCTTAAACAAACAAATTTTAATTTATTTTAGTCACAACCTTCCTGAACCAACAATCTCCACTTTTACAAATTTTTCAGAAGAGGTTAAATCTGATTAAATTCCTTGCTTTTTCAAGAAATGTTATTATTAATTAACTGTTTAAAATTATATTAATTATTATTTGTATATTGTTTTTTTTTCAATACCAGAACCCGATATGTTTTCCCCTGTGTCTTTCTTTCCCGGTCTTTCTGAAACCCTGTTTGACATATACACATGAATTTTACACAGAGATCTTACTTGATAACCGGAAGAATGAAAAAATACTTACTCCAACCCTACACAGTTGTTATTAATTAAGATATCCTCAATTAATTAATATCCTTTTTAATTTTTATATTATATTCATTAGGGTAGAAAATTAATGATGTCGTCATCTTGATAAATAATATGTAGAGCTTAAGAAGACTATAAGTACAAAAAAGTCATTAATTTCATATTTCCAACTTTAAAGCAACCCTTGTTTGACAAAGAGGCTACTGTCATTTTATGATGGTTCTCAAAATGAAAAGACCCCCCAATGAAACATAATAAAGGACCAATTATCAATTAATTACATATAATAAAAATACACATTTTTACCGTATGGCGTCTCATTAAATATCTTGTGAGATAATAACAAATGAATTTTTTGTAATCTGCCGGACTACGTATATGAACTTATAATCTCCATTAGCTCACGCGGTTCCCTTCACTGTTGCACCTTAAGAGGACCCGTGGATGATTATCAAGAGCTGTTAGTATTTAGCCGAGATGAGCCCCCTCTATAAGAGACCCTGGTCACCAATAATCGATAAAGGGATGACTACAAAGAGGAAACAACTAATGCCTTGGATATCCGGGGGGGGGGGGGGAGGCACATGGGAACAAGTGGACCACTAGCTGCTCACACTGTCAATCAGCGTTAAGTGGTCTGTATACTCGCCCTAACGCCGCCTAATCTTGCCGAGTCCTTCTTTCTGCTGCGTACTTTCAGTCTCTTGCAGGTGCCTATGCTTCTTGCTATATGGATGCCGTGTATGTGATTCGTTTCTTGCTCAAGTATTGAAACAAAAGTCTCACAATATCTCGCCAACTAGTGATTTTAGCAAATAATTACTTTATATAGAAAACTAAACTACAAAAATGTGCCACTGTAATAATACTTGGTTTTATAAATCACACCATCAAAGATGTGCCCTTGGGCATGCAGCAGTTCCAGTCCGTCTGCAATGAGCAGCTGTTGCTCTCCTCTTATCACTACCATGACAGCTGAGTACGCGACTGCGTGTTTTAGAACTACGATTTCATGTATTGTTTCTTCCAGTCTTAAAAAGGCCACTATATTCTACCTATATTCCAGTCTTAAAAAGGCCACTATTCTATATTTATATTTGGGATACTTTAGTTCGTATGTTTTTAAAATGTTTCTCTTTTTTTTCTTAGCTTTTATAGAATATGCTGGAACCAATTACCATAACTAGACATCCATGTGTAATATGTGAATATCCTGTTGACAGTTATATATATTTTACCTTACTTTTAAGGAACGGATAGCCTGAAGGGTTTGGCTCTACGTTTGAACAGGTACCGAATGATGGTCGTCCGTATGCCTGTCTGTTTACAAGATCTATTAGTTGGTTCTTGAAACTAATTCAATCAATTCCAAGGCATACTTCAATAATTAGAATTATTCTCGGCACAATTAGTATCGAAGTAACGAAAGCGTTTTTTTTTTAGGGCCTCTCGTAAGGTGAAGTTGTTAGTACTTCTGCTTTATGATCTGAATGGATTCAAATCTCCTTATGGAGAGTGAATTTATTTATTAATTGGGAAACTTCTGCGCATGCGCTATCATCAACAAACACCTGTCTATTTCGTCCTTCGTATAAACACCTTATACTACTGTTTATAGACCGTACTTCAGCTCTAAAATTATCTCATCAGGCAACTTACGTGAGCTGGTCTCGAGGGAGCCCCAAGAAGTGAGTGAATCACTTGTTCGATTTGTTTAGGAGTGTAATAAGCGATATCAAACCGAGAAGTCGGCCATATTGGACGACCGAAGCACTTGCCTCTGCCGGATTACAGATTACATCAAGCAATGGACAGTGTGAGCTAGACGGCTCTAGTAGCGTCACTAGCGATTTTATCAGCAGTTGATCACAAAATAAAAAAAAAGATCAAGGTCTCTAGGGCCAACTTCGACACCATCGCCTGTAAAGCAAAAACCAAGACGTTCAAAAAGGAACGTACAAATAACTTCCTCTGCAGCTAGTTCCATACCACCACAGGCCAGCACATCCAAAAAACAAACCACCATAGAGTCCCCTTTCTGCACGTCTAACTCCTTTGAGGTGTTGAAAAATATTCAAGCAGATGAAACGGAAGTTATCAGCAAACCTACACAGTCCAAGCCGCCTGCTATATTCGTCCGTAATATAAGCAAATTTAATTTACTATGCTCACAAATGAGTAAAATAGTAGGTACGGGAAAGTGCCTCAAACGGGACACTAAAATCTCTCCGGACCCTCTCGATACTTATCGGGCCATTATCAAATATTTGAAAGAAACCAATGGCGACTTCCATACTTATCAACTAAACCAAGAACGATCGCTCCGAGTAGTGATCAGAAATTTGCATCCGACCACACCAGCTGATGAAATGAAAGAAGACGAATTCTCAGCTCTCAGAGTCAAAGTTCGCCAAATAACGAGCTAGTTACGTGAGGATAGGCAACAAAATGAATCAATCAAAACGGTGATACCATTTTTCTTTGTCAATCTCGAGTGAACACCTGTAGTGGAGAAGATATACAATCTAACACACCTGTATTACACTAAAATACAGGTCGAAAAACCGTCTCCCAAACGCGATATCGTCCAGTGCCATAACTGTCAGGCATATGGGCATACGAAATCGTACTGCCACCCCCCTCCCAGGTGTAAGTGTAAAGTGCAGTGGGCGGCACAAGAGTGAATTGTGCAAGAAACCCCTGAAATCGCCTGCAGTATGCGTGCTCTGCCAGCAAGGACATCCGGCCAACTACAAGGGCTGCGACTCTTCTCGAGTCCATGAGCGAGCAACGTCGTCGGCCAGAAGAAAAAAAGAAGCCAGCCACAGGTAGCTCAAGAAGCGTCCCAGCCAGAAATTTAAGGCCTTCTGTCACTTTTGCCGATGTCGTTCGCAACAGAGAGCACTGGTCACAGGCACTGCCCACTCCCTGTCCGCAAGCGCATATTCCTCAGCATTCCGTTCATCCCGTCAACCCACAAACTCAATCCCATCCTCAACCATACATCTCGCATATTCCTCCACCTTCAAGTTCTTCGGATCTCACCAGCCTTTTAACCCCATTTCTTACAGAGATCAGAACCCTAATTACCCCTCTCATTTCCCTACTTGAAAATCTTGTCTCCTACCTTATCCCTATTTAACGAAATCCACAAGTGGATCATTCCGACTCCTTATCCATTCTCCTTTGGAATGCGAATGATGTTTGCACCCACACTAACGAACTGACAGCACTACTCCACGACAAGAACATCCACTCTCTTTACTGAAACAAGACTTACGAGTAAACGACCTTTTACAGTTCGACCAGAGTACCAGATAAGTGCCAGACTTATCGAACTGATCTCCCAGATGGAAGAGCACATGCAGCCACCGCTGTCATTGTCCATAACTCCATTTCCCATCACTCAGTTCGTTTGGTAGCACATGATTTCCTTCATTCCGCTGCAATGTCAATCAGCACCTTCACTTTCACCCTTACTCTAGCACCAGTGCACTGCACTCCCAATGCCTTTTGAAAGCACATTTTAATTAATTTTTTTTCTACCACACGAAAACAATGGGGTCAAGATCCACGAATACACGAGGACATGCTTAGCTGTCTGCTCACACGGAAACATTGCTCCACGATCTCTCCTGACACAGCCACCTATTGGCCATCAGATCCCAACCGAAATCCAGATCTCCTTGACTTCTTCTTCTGCAATAGTTTAGAAACACTAAACTATTCATTCACGCGCATCATTGACCTCTCCTCCGATCTTAGGCCTTTATTATCAACCAGTACCCTAAGACCAATTTACAAAACTGCCTCCTCTTCCGCCAGCTTCTTACAGATACCGTAGACCTCAAAGTGCCACTGAAAACATCCCAACGCCTAGACGATGCAGTGTATTCTTTTGCTACTCTGGTCCAGAGGTTGGGAGGCATCGTCGCCCCACCGTCATCCAAAAATTCACAATCAAAATCCTTTATCTCAGCATCTGAAAGACCTAATCCAATCCAAATGCCACTCCAGAACAGTGTGGCAAACATCCTGCTGATCGCCGCTCGTACAATCAGTACTGCAGATTAGTTAAGCGGCAATTGGCATTTTTCCGTATAAGCTATTTACGACAGTTCTTTTCCTAATCCTAAAGTCCTACCTTTCAAACCGCTTCTTCCAAGTCCACTGTGGTTTAGATTATTTTAACTACTATCCCATAAAAGCCGGAGTTCCACAGGGGAGTGTCCTGGGTCCCATTCTCTATAGCCTATACACAGCTGATGTCCCCTCTACCCCCAATAACTTCTTGGCAACTGTCGGGCTCAGATATGTGAGTCGTCAAGGTGGGGCGGAGACGCCCCCCACGGGCTAGGGTCACTACAACCTCTAGCTGCCGTCCGGTGAGCATCCAGAAAGAGATAAGGCAGGTGGACCTGTGGTCTTTACCCTAACTGCCGGCCTAGTCGGCGGGCAGCCTAATTCGTTTGATCTGACTCCATAAGATCTTAGAAGGTGTGCCCCGACAGTGCACTATGTTCAAGAGTAGAGGTATAGGATAGGTAGTGTGGGTAGCTTGTGTGGTCTAGGAATGACCACAAATTCACACTCAGTATCTGAGGGTAGGCGAAATCCGTCCGGATCCCAATGGCGAGTGTGAACCGGAGAGAGGCAAACCGGATTGCCGTGGGAGACACTGCTAGGTAAATTTGCAGGGCCATGGCAACCGTCGTCCGTGAGGGAGAGGTCTCTGGTGGGATCTGATAACGCCGGACTAAAACATAGCGAGGTTAGGAGAGAGAGATGCAGAGGTAGTTAAATGAGAAGACCATGGTTTTGAGTAGAGCAGCAAGCGCCAGTGCAGAGAGAGAGAGGGGAGAGTAGTGTTCCAAGTGACGGTCCGGTTCGTTATGCTGATTCGGTCTAGTCTGGTTTCTTATATAGGCGGCCAGCCGTGGTGGGGATGGGTCCCCACCTGCGGCTGTTCCCCCCACTAGCTTCTCCCCCACTTCCACTGACTCGTACTTTTTATTAAAACATATGAAAACATGGACATATATTTTCTGGGCCGAGATGTGGGTAACTTTTAATTATTCGTAATTAAGAGGTGGCCACAACAGCAACATTTTCAGAAGACACAGCAGTCTTTTCATCCTACTCAGACCCCGATATAGCATCCCATAACCTTCAAAACACCTTGATGAGATTGAGTATTGGTGCAACCAATGGCGGATCAAAGTTAAAGAAGGAAAATGTTCCTTAATTACCTTTACCCTCCGTCGCAAGTCTTTTCCAATAGTTTATTTTAATTTAATTCCACTCCCTGTATCCGAGACAGTGCGGTACTTAGGCTTCCATCTCAACAAACGTCTTACCTGGAACCCACATACGAGGCCAAAAAGACAAGAACTAAACAGACGCTTTGGACAACTGTGCAGACTCTTTCAAAGGATATCCTATCTCTCAATAGAAAATAAATTACTAATCTATAAATTTATACTTAAACCAATCTGGACATACGGAATAAAGCTATGGGGGACAGCAAAAAAGTCGAACATCAAGCGTATCCAATCCTTTCAATCAAAAGTCCTCAGAACAATAGTAAAAGCCCCTTATTACGTGAGCAACAAAACCCTTCATAACGATCTTAATATACCCTACATTCTAGAACTCATCCCTTCCAAGTTCATGAAATTCCATAGTAACCTATCCAACCACCCTAATCCCGTAGCACAGTCATTGCACTGCACCACTCATCCTTATAACCCTCCTCGGAGACTGAATCGGCAGTGGCCTCGTGACCTGCTATAAATGCGTGACAGCGGGAGCCCTTTTTTATGGGAGTTTCTCCAATCATGTCCTGAACGTATGTGGCTTTCGCGCTCTTCATGAGCCTCCACTGGCTTGTATCTGGTGACGCGGCTCACGGAGGAGCGTGCGGGACTTCCCAAGACTCCGCTTCCTCTTTTGCATGCGAGGTAGGTGACAACCATGTGGATTTGGGAGGGCTTTGGGCTATTTGTAAGTATTATGTTAGTATGAATGAGCGAGTGAATGATAAATTGTAAATATGGTATGAATGACATTTATCTCAATTTCTTATTGCCTAACAAGGCAGATTGTAAAATTGGCACAATGAAAAAGTTGAATGAAGAAAAAAAAAATTAAATGGGAGGTTTTTGATAATATAGTCTACTTTTCAGCCCTAAATGGGAGTAGATATAGGCGTAAATAAATAACAAACAACTATACAAGAAACTAATGTGGAGTCCAGTAAGTATTATTTGGTAAAAATGTTTGATCAATGAAAACTTAATAGATCAATTAGGTTGATTAATATCTCTCAAATATACAGTTCATTTAATAATAGATAAGACAAAAAAACTGACCTGAAAAAATGTATGAAAAACTATTTTAAAACGAACAAAAAAGTAATTTTATAGCAACTAATATGTAATATTAATCAAGTGGCATACTGAAATTTGATTTCACCATATCCAGTTTGTATAATATAGAAAAAAAATGGCAGTCTGCCCCTGAGGTTGTAAGCCAGGGAACTATTTTGAGCTAGAAGCATGAAATTTTATATGGTAATTACATTTGAGTCGGGTACTCTTACAATTAAAATCTTACAACATTAAAAAGTTATCGATGGAATCAACTAGTCACTGAACATTTCGGAAGCTTCTTTTCTGTGACATTCATGAATGCATTTTGGAACAGTCCCTTTTTAAACACCAGTAGTAATCTGCCATGATTTGCGTATCCCATTTTCCTTGTTAGCGGACCTCAATAGTGTTAATATACTGATGAAATATTTCACCTTGTTCCTCACTGGTGTCTCCTAAATATTAAGGAAAACGTTCTATGTGGCTGTGTAAATAGTGGACCTCAATGCTCATGTTACACCCAAGGGATTTGAAATTGTTAAACATCTAGTTTACCAATTCCAGACAATTTCCGACTACTGCAGGCTCTTCACTCAGCCTCATTCATCGGGAGGATCCTTAACGAGTTGTCTTATTTTTGTCCCATCAAATATTCCTGCAAAGCAGGATCCGTTCTTATCAAGAGCCTTCACAAACTGCTTCAGACTCCCAGCTTTTCGTACAGTGGAGGAAAGATGACTTTCTATCGTTCAACCAACGGGCAATTGACGGGGGGGGGGGGACATTCATTTCACCAACGTCCATTTTTATTCTCTTAGGCCACTCTTCTCTAACCCAGTGGTGTGTTTTGTTGCTATTCCAGAGACACAAGAAGCAAGGATATTTGGTGATGCCACTGTGCACTTATGTTATTAAAAATTATTCAATAAAACATAGGATATTATCAAGCTGGAGTCAATAGTAAGATCGTTGGCATCTCTCTAGTTGTGTGATACTGTAAACTTAACTAACTATTTTTTAAATTTAGCATTGTGTTTTACAAATAAAACAAGAAGAGAATCCAGCTGCTATTGTCATTGTTTGGTATTTTCCTGAATTAATGCTCTATAGGACTGACCCGCATATTATTGTATGCACATATTTTGGCCAAAAGCCAGAAGGTTACTACCATTACATATTTTTTTAAATTGAATACCCTCATGCTGAAAGATCTTATCTTCGGAGTTATCGCTCGCGTCCAGCAGTCCGTAAAAACAACCCTGAAAATTGTTTTTCCAGGTGGGAGATTTAAAAACAGATAGAAAACTACATATTTTAAATGTACGTGTGTATTAAATCTCACAATTTCTTCTTAATATTAAAAAATATAATATCCTATAAGCGCTTAAAAAGTGGGTTATCTCAAGTAAGAAGATTCAAAACTCGATTATGTAAATAGTAGTTTTGGGGGTTTTGTAAGTATTAAATTAATTTAATCGAATGAAAATCAAGTCGATAAAACCAACAGTTCGAAAGATCTGGACATTTTTTTCCACTTTTCAGGAATTTCGCATCACTGTGCGTCGTCTCTTAACACCATAAATGATATTCCCACCCTTCCCATCGATGAGGGATCTCGAGGCTCTTTTAAAGCAACTGATAAGCTGTTTTCTAAGATTTGTACTCGGGTTCCCGACAGTCTCTTCATTTCACAGCACTACTCCGAGATGGGATGACTGTGTCGTTCTGCTCGTCGCCATTTCCTCCATCGTTCCTTCCTCTCCAGAACTAACATGACTAAAAGGCCACCCTTCCTTTACAACATCCTCTAATTCAAATGAGCTATCAAATCCCGCGATATACGACCTGCATTTCTCATCTCACAAATATGATTTCTTCGATCGTTATTTTCTTATCCGTGCCACATACCGTTGGAACTGTATTCTCATCAACGTTCGTCGTTCATCAACTCTGCCAATCTTGAAATATACCAGTTCCTTATCTAACTCCATTATAGCAATTCATAACTTGACATTATTATTCCTTTATTTTATTTTAATACATCCTGGTAACCTTTCACGGTATTTCTCCCCTTGTAACACTTCCTATATTTTCGAAGTTGCAATTGACAGCGAATGTCAGTCACCTTTATTTATTTCAATCTTATACTTTCGGTTCATTGTAGTCATCACACATGTACATATGCCCTTTATTATTTATAAAGTCATCACATCATTGTATTGGTAATTTTTCTCTCTCTTTTAGCTTAATTATTTGTTCCTGTTAGTTATTGTTAGGTTATAATGTCCAAGAACGAAATATTTATTTCATTTCACTGGTTTATCACATCAAAAATCTCAATGTTGTTGAGGCTTTTATATAGTTTATATTATATATTTCATAAATTCATTACAAGTGTCAATTGAATTAGTTCGCAGCTACAACCAAACCGTTGATTCTGTGAGAAATCGCACTTGAATTTCCATAATTTTATCCGTTGGAGTTTACAGCCCTACAGCTTATTTCCTCCCTCTATTTCCCGAAGATAGACAGTGCTATAGATCCAACGGGGATAAGATAGTAAGTAACCGTACCACGACAGACTAGGCGCTCGCAGACGGCCAGTATCGACTGAACAGTATACATAAGAAAGGGCGGAGTGACGTGTGGTGGAGGGAACAGCTGTGGTGGCGTGCGGCGCCAGCAGCGATACCATCGCAGTCATAACTGGGGCCGATCCGATCATTACCATTACCACCGTACATAGGACCTTTGTCACAGCGCGCCTATTTCTTATATGTACAAGTGCTTACCGGGCCCTAGAGCGGTGTGTGCCCAAGGGAAATGGCCGAGCAAAGGCCTGCTGATGACACTGACTCCCGTACTTACCTCTCAACAGGAACTACTGGCTATAAGAGCAGATAGGCAAGGATACGGAGCTCATACATACATTAACAAACTGCTGCCAACATAAAAAAAAAAACACTTGCTCCACTAATAACTTGTAACAGTAATAAAACATGTTAAACGTGAGGAAAAGGTTTTTAGAGATTACTCTTACTGTTCCATCTTTGATGAGTGATCATCAACCTAATTATATTTCCTCTTGCTGAAGACATTCAAGTTACTTAACCGAGAGTTGAATTGGTCAGTGTCGGGCTCGTCACTAAGGGGGTTCAGTTTATACCTGAGTATCCCCAAAGTGGTGAGGAGACGCCCGCCGCGGGCTAGGGTCGCTAAAACTTGTTAGCCCCCGTCCGGCAAGCGCCCAGAAAGAGATAGAGCGGGTGGACCTATGGTATTTCAGCCTGGCTGCCGACCTAGTTGGCATTTAATTCGCTTTGATCTGACACCTTATGGAGAATGTGTGTGTGCCCCGACAAAGCACTGTGTTCAGGAGAAGAGGTACAGGGTAGGTTTATATGTAGTTTATGTGGTCTTGGAATGACTACGAATTCACACTCGGTATCTAAGGGTAGGCGAAAACCGTCCGGATCCCAAAGGCAAGTGTGAACCGGAGAGAGGCAGACTGGATTGTCGTGGGAGACACTGCTGGTAAAATTTGCAGGGCCACGGCAACCGTCGTCCGCGAGGGAGAGGTCTTTCCCAAGGAGGTGCTAGATTTAGCGAGACGAAGGCAGAGATTCCCACTAGGATGGTGTGGGTCTGACAAACGCCGGACTACAACATAGCGAGGTTAGGAAAGAGAGATGCAGAGGTAGTTGAGTGAGAAGTCGATGGTTTGAGAAGAGCCGCAGGCGCCAATGCAGAGAGAGAAGAGAGAGTAGTGTTCCAAGTGACTGATTCATTATGCAAAGAAGAGGAAGTGGGGATTGGCCCCCACTCCTCCCTCTACTCTCACTGACGTCATAATCTTTATTAACATAATGAAAGATAAATACATATTTTCTGATATTATTTGATGATATAGATACAAGGTCTGATACGAGAAGAGGGTGACTTATAATTATTTGTGATTAAGAGGTGGCTACAACATAGCTCCCCCAAGTTACACTCTTCTCGGTGATCTGAAACAAAAGAAATGGTAGCCGGAGCGTAGGCCCGAGGTAGCAATGTGGCTGTAGCAGGCAAGTTTCCGGCTCCCTCAGTTTGTAGCGCCAATCCGGATGTACTCGTTCGCAGGGTTGCTAGGCCGGGTGTCGATTTGTCATGAGTCGTCTTTCGCATCTTCGTTGTTGTATCATCTCCCGGGTGTCACAGTGAGTAGTTCCCCTGGGGTTCCGTGTTCCCTGTCGTAGTCCGTGTGATTAAGAGGTGGCCACAACTGTCATGATTGCAGATAATTATACTGCAATAAAGAGGTAGCAATAACGTTATACTTCTTGTTGTTGATGGTAGGGTCATATATCCAGTCTAGTCGGGCATTAATCGCCTAAACCAAGAATAGTTGCTTAAGTAGTTTATCCTGCCCCTGAAATGGGATTCTTTGCATCCTTAAACCACATAATCTTCCCAACTACGGCGTGGAGTTTGCAGAATACTATATATATTATCAGTATAGTATATACAGAATAATAAATAATGTCAGGTTGGTCATGATCGTTTGCTCAGAACTCGTTTTCTTTGCTCGGAGAATTTATATAGATTTTAAACGACAATAATTTGGAATCCATTTGGTCAACAATTATAAATTATCATTCATACCATGACAAAACGTACAACAAACGCACCATTAAGCCGGGAGCTCATTTTATTTTCATCAAGTGACAGGATTACTCTAAGCTATAGATTGTATCCATAACAGCGTCAGAAATGAGTCTAAAATTAAAATTTAATTTATAACCCTCAGTGAGGAGGAATTTGAAAACTGCCAGATGTAGCGGGTACAAAGAGGCAGGCTGAGGTACCCGCTTCCTGAGAGCACAAATAGACCGCGTCACTCAGCTGTTTTATGGAGCCGTAGCAGCTATTTTTAACGGCGAGTAACCGGTTATTTTTAATTGCGGTAACTGCTCCTCTCTTATGGAGCCGAGAAGAGCACATTAATTCTCATTAACTCGGGAAATTCCTCTGTCCCATTCCATAATACCGTCTTCAATTTACTAAAACCGCTCGTAATTCTGACTCGGTCGTAAAACTTTTACGCAGCTTAGATCTTTCTTCTTAATAGGAATAACTTCCTGAACAGATGTGGCTGTAAGGACTGATACAGGGGGGAATGGTTGGAAGAAGGGCATTGACAACTGAAGATATGGAGATCGGAGATATGGGCTGATAGTAATAAGTAGTGTTGAGTAGGGAGGTATAGGCTGACATTATGTCAAGCGACCAGGTGACAGTTTTGACATCTGGTAATCTAAAGACGTTTCCCTATCGGCTAAAGATGTGTTTATTATTTTAGTTTTATCAAAATATCCTGTTTACTATTATCACTTATAATCAACATACATATACTTTTCCTTTACAGAATTTGAGTTTTGCTATATCACTATTTTTCAATTCAAGAATCAAATTCTCTAAAATTTAGCCATTATTTCTAAGAGAAAATTAAGCTTTACAAGTACACTTGACCGTTTCAGGAAATATTGTACCAAATAACAATAAAATGTTATCAATAAACGTTGAAAAATATTAAATTTCTATTGCAATCTGGTTAATTGGATAGAACTGGGAATAAACTAACGAAACATTTAACAGCATTTGTCATGCTTGCTTTTTGCCAAGTAACATTACTGTTAAAAATACAGGGATTGAAACACTACAGCTGTAACAAAAAAGAAAAGGTATATTTACAATTATTTATTCTGTTTGGATAAATATTTCTTATTGTTTATCGAGCCTTTAATGTGGCTGAAAATGTTTTTGGTAGATGTAACCGATTTTAGATTAATTTGACAAGATTAAAAACGTGTTCATTGTAGATGATCATATGATCTATATAGATGCGTCATCTTGTAGCTAGAGAATCTCAGTGAAGAAGTCACCAAAGTTGGCTTGATAATAAATGTAGCAAAGACTAAGGTAAGTTAAATAATCTTTGTAGGGGAGAGTCTTTTAAAAGAAAAGAAGAAAGAAAAGCTTTATTATGAAGTACAAGCAAAACACTGGTATATACAAATATTAAGAGTTACGTTACTACATTCTAGTTGGGATGTGTGGGAACAAGTGTGGTCTGGGGCTAAAGCTGAGACATATACGTATAAGAAAAGGGTAGTTCCGGGAATAGGGAGCGAGGTCTTGGAGGGATGCGTTCGCTTACTTAAAAAATAACAGGAAACACCAATGACTTCCATGAAGTCACGAGGCAGGTGTATACTAGAAGAGGCTTGCTTCTACTTTTAGCATTATATATAATATTAGCATTACAATATTCTTAGCATTATATAACTGTAGACAAAATCAACTGCAAGAAAATAGAATGAAGTCAAAATTGCTTCCAAAAATAAAGTCGAAAGAGTGAGCAATTTCACCTCTCCTGGGTGTGTTATTTCGGAGAATGGAGGTAGGGAGGAGGCTAAACTGTCAAGAGTAAATAAAGTAAAATGAGTCTTCTCACAGCTGACAATTTTTTTGCGGTCCAAAAGGATCCACGTTTGAACTACGTTGAGAATTGTTCTGACAAACATGAAGTTTGTTTTGGTGTGCCGACGTGGATTGTTACAATAAATTTAGCAGGTATATCCGGTCGCCGGAAGGGGTAACCAATGGTGGGCTTTGGCAGTGGGCTGAAGAAACATGCATAGAAGGAAATATATAAGGAAGACATAGAGAGAGGTTAAGATTGCTACCTATGGGGGAATTTTAGGAGCGCTCTATGTTCCTTCAGGAATCAAATGCTACGAATTATGCTAACTTTCAATTAGGAAATTCTAGAACTAATCCTTAGGTGAACACATGGGTATAGGATCTCCCTTAAACAAGATTAGATAAAGGAGAAAACTACAAATCACAAACATAAAGTACTGGAAAGACCTTAATCTCGCTAAGAAATCTCAGAGAGGATTTACATTTATGAACGGTAAGAAATGACGGTAGGAAATAATTAGTTGTACATCTAGAATGAGAAATGGTACTTAATTTACTGTCACATATCCATGAATATTTTGGCCTAATAATATTGAATTGATATTGGAAAATAATATGGGTAATAAATCCAGTCGTTGGCGTGCTGCTGTTATATTTTTATGAATATTTTTATGGGGTATCATGACGGAGCGGGAACCAGACACATAAAGGTTAGCTAATTTAGGAAGAAGTGGCAGTGCCATCATTCACGGTGATAATGTGCGCCTATAAAAACAACTGGCGGAGAAAAAACAATAAAATTATCTTATCCCATGCATAAGGACAATAAAACCACTTAAAAACTTAGGGACACTCCAAAAATATAGTGGCCGTTAATGGAGTTTTGTATATTAAACTATAGAGTGGGGGAACAAATTTATAATACTATAATATAATCCTGTACTCGCCTTAAGTATTATCTATATTTTTTATTATGGTCCACTAGTTCAATACCAACAAAATTAGACTTCGCAACTAGTCTATAAAAATATTCAATAATGTTAGTGAATGAATAGGAGAAGTTCCTATTGATACATCAATTAGCCTAAATTAACTATTTCGAGAAACGATTGTAGCACTATACTACTTTTATTATATTATACTCACACAAAATTATTTTATTTTGTTAATATAATATACATATATATGTTATCGTCTCCCGGCTGTATACGATCAAAGAAGAGGATAGAATATGGATAATAAAAATGCACACAGGTTCGATTGTTAACTGGCTTTATTCTGTTCTCATCCTCTATCAATACCCAGGCTTTGTTTACATTAGGCCCTGTGGTATTAGGCTTAACATTTTCTTGCCACTAGCCATAACATATATATATATATATATATATATATATATATATAAGTTAAGTCCAGGCGCCGCTAGTGCCCAGCCTTAATCCCCAAACATATGTTATTTGTATATGTTTACAGGTAATACCTATAGATAGAGGTATCTTGGTCTAAATAAAGTAGTCTTGTTATAACGTTCTACGTGTTCTTATTACCAACCTTTCTTAGCTTGTAATTCAATAAACATTAACTGGTGCCGAAACCCGTGAACCGTGGAGAAAGAGAGTTATCGAGTGCGAGCGTAATTTTTTTTTGTTTTTTTTTCTTCTATACGCGAAAGAGAGAAGATGACTGAAGGAGGAATTTTGAGACAGCCCGTCTTGAATATCGTAGAGGGAGCAGATATTAGAAGAGTGGGAACTATGCCAGAAGTTCATGCCACGGCGCTCGCGCTGATGAGGGTAAAAGCGATGAATACCCAGGATCTGAGGAAGGCTGTTGCGGAGCTGGAGAGATTCACTGGGGAACTGGGTGAGCTGAACCATTTCCTAAAAGGAGGAGACCGTCTCACAGCTTTAATTGGAGCTAAAGCAGAAGAAAATTTAATAGATCCCAGAGACGCGGAATCGTTGAAGGCGGCCCTGATATGTCGGGTCAAGAGAAGTATACTGAATCAAATTCAGGCAGATGAAGAAACCCCGTGGGAATTAATTAAGATGAGATTGAAGAAGGCGTACGGAGGAGGACGATGGACTCCCGAGGAGGACATATTCCAAATGTTTAGGGAGACAAAGTCCCCAAGACAAAGTAACGGGCAATATGCTGCGGGGTTAGTAGTCCGTTTCAATAAGATAACGGAGAAGATGAGAGAGTCGATTAGCGTAGAAGAGGTGGAGGGTAGAATGGGATTCTTATCCACAATTCTAAAAGTGCAACTGGCCAAGGAGACAGGAAGAAAGGAAGGATTCTCTGATGAGCGCTCGTTCTCGGAGTGTGCACAATCAATGATCGACACTAGTGCCAAGGAGGAAGAAGTGAGGGTGCAAGACGTCGACAATGAGTGGAGCCGAGTTGCATACAAAAGAACCCGGACCCTGAAACCAACCTGGAGGAGACCAGAAACGTCCGTTATTGGTAGAGACAAGGGAACGACAGGAGAAAGAAGATTTAGAGGAACGAGACCGAGGTATTCCCCGCCCAGGGAAGAAAGAAAATGCCACGGATGTAGGAAGGCAGGACATTTAGTGGCACAGTGTCCTCGAACAAAATGTTTTGAGTGTGGCGAGGAAGGACACATCGCGAGGCATTGCCCGTATATCTTCCGGAGGAGAGAATACCAACGACCAGAACCAATGGAGGTAAACACTCAAGAAGTAAGAGAGAGACGGAGCATGACACATGGGGAGAGTGGATCATCAGAAGATGAGTCATCAGGGACTTCGGGAACTGAAGGAGAAGAAGCGAGGCGCAGCAGAAACAGGAGACAGACAGGGCAGAAGGTCGAGTCACGTAGATGGGAGCAACGTGATGAAGCCTGAGGAGCGTGTCGGCAGAGAGGCGACCGCATCCTGAGATGTAATCCAATTCGGGAGAGGATGTGTGCGTTGCCAATAATTAGGGTCAAAGGAGGAGAGATGTGTCTGGTGGACACGGGAAGCACCAACACCATCATGTCCCGCGGAGCGCTGGAGAGGCTGTATGGCGGAGAGAGGGCACTCCAGATTCAGGTATGTAATTGTAGTTTAATCACCCTGGGAGGCCCTTGCGAGGTAGTGGGAGAGTTAGTCATAGGGCTAAATAGGTGGGCGAAGAGAGGGGGAGATCTAAAGATACATATCGTAGGAAACATGCCGCGGGAGTACCAGGTGATAGTTGGGTGCGACATGTTGGGGAAGGTAGGCGCGCGTGTGGAGAATATCGGGGAAAAATGGAACATTAAGTTGGGGAAAGTGGAATATAAATGTCAAGGGACTATATGGGACGGAAGAGCGCGGATAGGGGCGGTTAATAAAATAGAGGGCTGGAGGGAAGGCCTACAGAGGGAGTTTGAGGATATTTTTTACGTAGAGGGAGACACGCTAGGAGCGACTGGGAAGACGGTCCACGAGATCCAGTTAAAGAAAGAACGCGTCACATACGTGAAAGAGAGACGATATCCGCAGGCACTACGTAGGCATATTAGAGAGGAGCTAGAGAGTCTCAAACGGCAAGGGATTATAATTGATAGCACTTCGCCATATAACAGTCCTCTATGGGCAGTGAGGAAGAAAAATAGACCTGGGGACGAGACGGAGAAATACAGGGTAGTTATCGATTATCGGAAGTTAAACGAGAACACGACGGATGAGAAGTATCCTATTCCCCGATTTGAGGACATATTAGACAGATTGAACGGGGCGACAATATTTAGTACCCTAGATCTAAAGGCAGGCTATCACCAGATCAAGATGAGTGCGAACGACCAAGACAAAACGGCCTTTACATTTGAGAGGGGGCATTATCAATTTACCAGGATGCCATTTGGACTGAAAAACGCCCCGATTACCTTTCAACGCCTAATGGATGAATTTTTGAGGGGAATAGACGAAGCGGTATGCCAGGTCTACATGGACGATCTGTTAGTTTTCAGCAGAACGGAGGCAGAGCACGTTGAGCACCTAAGAAGTGTATTTCAAAGAGTCCGCGAATTCGGATTAAAATTGTCCATGGAGAAGTCTCTGTTGGGGAAGAAAAAAATCAATTTTTTGGGCCACACTATCTCACAGGAGGGGGTTAAGCCAGACTCTACCAAAGTCGAGGCCATTAGAAGGATGGTGGTGCCCACAGATGTAAAGGGGATCCGTCGACTTCTGGGGACGCTTAATTATTACAGAAGATTTGTGCCGGACATGGCGGCATACCTGGTGCCTATTAATAATTTACTGCGAAAGGGAGCGAGGGTGGTAATTACCCCAATCATGGAGCAGAACATCCGGAAATGTATGTCTAGCTTACAAGAGGAACCGATATTAGCATTTCCCGATTTCCAACATCCCTTCACAATCACCACTGATGCCAGCGAATACGCACTGGGGGCAGTGTTGTCGCAGGAGAGAGACGGTGGGGAGCGCCCGGTGGCGTACGCTAGTCGACGGCTCACAGAAACGGAAGCGCGGTATAGTGCTCTAGAGAGAGAGCTCCTAGGTATCGTCTGGGCTATAGACCATTTCCGCCCATATGTCTTCGGCAGAAAATTCCGTGTTCACACCGACCACAGACCCCTACAATGGGTAGGAAAGTTAAAGGAGTCCTCGGCGCGGGTCACGAGGGGGAAAGAGTTTTTGTCCCAGTACAATATGGAGATCATATATAAACCCGGGAAAGAGAACGTAGTGGCAGACTGGCTGTCCAGAGCCATTACTGTGAATGCATTGGAAGAAGGGGAACCATCCGGGGAAATCCAACAGTTTCTCCGGGAATGGACACCCGGGGAGGATGGAAGCCTCGGTACGCGAGGAGATAGCGAAGGTGAGGAAACCCTTGAAGAGGAAGGTTCCGCCGCCGAAAGACCTGTTGAAATGGAAGTAACAGAAGGGATCGTGAACGACAAAAGACGGCAGATCATTTGGAAATCCAAGACCTCAGGGCGGCTGCAGATCGCATATGACAGTTATGGGAGAAGTAAAATCGCGACGATTTGGTCGCCACCAGGGGTTAGGAACCACCAAATTTGCCGTGCATTGAAAGATGCCTCGGAACCCGGAAAGACCCATCATGTATTTGTAGGGAATGCCACTATTTGGGAGAAAATTCGTAGACTCTGGCGAACGGAACAACTTGGAGTGGATAGGATATTTATACGGTGCACGTCGATGGTGGAGACACTCAAAGACAGAGAACAGCAGCTGGAAGTGACGCTGGCCTATCACCAAGGAAAAACGAACCACCGTGGAGTTCAGGAAACGTTGCAAGCGTTGCGGCGGAGGTACTTTTGGTGGGGAATGAAAAAGAGCATACAAGAAATGATAGGGGCATGTGCAGTTTGTCTCACTACGAAGTATGACAGACATCCGCCACGGGGGCGACAAGAAGAATCGCCCACCGCCGAGACACCGTTGAGTGACTTACAAGTGGATACCTTCACTTGGAGGGGGTATAAGTGGGTTACCACAATCGACAGCTTTAGCAAAGTGGCCATGGCGCACCCGGTGCAAGATCGGTCATCAGACGCGGTAATGCTGGCATTAAATACCTGGTTCCAGTTTTACGGAGTACCAGACCGGATCGCGTCGGATGGGGGCAGAGAATTTGACAATGCCAACATCCGAAAAGAAATGAAGACTCTCGATGTCTCTTGGCATCTTAATACCCCAGGGCACCCTAAGAGTAGAGGAGGGATAGAAAGATTGCACAGCACCCTGAGTGACCACCTGCGGGTATATCACGCGGAAAAGGGTCTGCCGGCGAATGAGGCAATGCCGAAGGCGGTGGCCGCTTACAATCATTCGATCCACACCGCGACGGGGTTCTCCCCGTTCGAGATCCTCTTTGGGCTGCGCGAAAGACGGAGAAATGGGGCAGAGACGGTAGCAGACAAGGGAATGGTGGAGAAAATGGCGAGTAATACTGTCGCTTTGAGGAAAATATGCGACAAAGTCAGAGAAAAGATAACGAGGGACAAAGCGAGACGAGTGGAACGGGAAAACCTCAAAGTCCGGGATCGAATGGGGGAACTTAAAATCGGGACTATCGTCTATAAAAAACTAGGGTCAAATAGGAGCAAAGAGCTGGTGCGATATGAGGGCCCATTTAAAGTGGTCGTGATTAGGGAACACAACGTCGTGACAATTGAGAGTATACGACCCCCTAAGAAGCGGCGAAATGTCCACATAGAACAGTTAAAGCTTCCACCTGGGGGGGAGGTTGTAGATCAGGAATGAGCTGGAGTGTCCTCGCAGCATACACGCAAGGAACATTGTAAATAGTTATAGTTATGTGATTTTTCCCACAGAAGTATTGTTTTTTTTTAAAAGTCAAAGTTTTCTTTTATGTTTTTTGTTTACAAGTGACAGTTGGTTTTTACGTTTTATAGGTTAGAGCTTAATGTGAGGGATTACAGGCTGTGTACGGGCGGGGCTGGCCTTTGCTCCTTTGTAACATTAGCGGAGCATTATTTGAATGGACTAAGACGTCCGAGTGTTGGACTTCAAAGTTTGCGAATGGGTGTTCGTAAACTGGTGGGGGGGAGTTAAGTCCAGGCGCCGCTAGTGCCCAGCCTTAATCCCCAAACATATGTTATCTGTATATGTTTACAGGTAATACCTATAGATAGAGGTATCTTGGTCTAAATAAAGCAGTCTTGTTATAACGTTCTACGTGTTCTTATTACCAACCTTTCTTAGCTTGTAATTCAATAAACATTAACTTACCAACCTTTCTTAGCTTGTAATTCAATAAACATTAACTTATATATATATATATATATATATATATATATAAGTTACGTCTAGCGGTACGGCAATGTTAAGCCTAATACCTTGTAGCCTAGGGTAAACAAACCCGTAACGTGTGTATAGAGGATAATGATGAGGAAAATAAAGCCAGTTATAAAACAAACCTTCTTATTATATCATCTACCTCCTTCTTCATTCCTTTTTCTCGATCGTCTACAGCTGGGAGACGATAACTGGTGCCGAAACCCGGGAACTACGAGTATTCTGGTAAACAACTGTGAGTAAAATTTTAATTTTTTTTTCCTGTTGTCTTATTGGGAAAAAGTGACCTAGTTACATGGTAGAATTACGGCCTGCGGCTTTCGAAGTGCCCGAATTACCTAGGGAAACGATGGCCGAAGCTCATGCAAACTCCCTGGCTTGGATGAAGGTGCGAGCGGCAACGTCACAGGACCTGAGGAGAACAATATCGGACCTAGAGAAATTCTCAGGAGAGTTAGGCGAATTGAACCATTTCATCAAAGGCGGGGATAGGATTATGGAAAGAGTAGAGGCGAAGGCAATTGAGGGTTTACTCGACTCTGGTGACGTAAAATCAATCAAAGCGGGCCTAGTGTGTAGAATAAAACGGAGCGTACTAAACCTAATACAGGCCGACGAAGACACCCCATGGACCGTGGTAAAAGAACGACTAAAGAAGGCATACGGGGGAGGCAGATGGACACCAGAAGAGGACATCTTCCAGATGTTCAGGGAGACCAGACGGCCCAATCAAACGAAAGGGCAGTACGCCGGAGAACTCTTGGCTAAATTTAACAAAATAACGGAAAAAATGAGAGAAACGGTGAACCTAGCGGAAGTGGAAGGCCGAATGGCATTCCTATCGACCATTCTAAAGGTACAGTTGGCCAGGGATACCGGCAAGAAAGATAGTCTACCGGGAGACCGATCGTTCATTGAGTGCGCCCAAGATTTAATGGACACTAGTGCCCGTGAGGAAGAAGAAAAATTAGAGGCAGACGAGGCAGGGTGGTCCAAAGTAATGTACAGGAGGCCGAGAATGCCGCAACAGGCATGGAAGAGGAAAGATCAACGGTATGCGGAGAAAAAAGGGGCGGTGGTTGAAGGAAGGAGACTTAGCCTAAGGAGACCGAGACCCAGCGGGAGGAAGGAGGACAGAAAATGTCACGGATGTGGAAGAATTGGACATTTAGTGGCGCAGTGCCCGCGAACAAAATGTTTTGAATGCGGAATTGAGGGACACATCGCGAGGCAGTGTCCATACATTTTCCAGCGAACAGAGAGGTATAGGCCGGAACCGATGGAGGTAAACGCACAGAGGGTATGGAGAAGAACCAGAACCCCCTCCGAATCGTCAAAAACTACGGGAGCGTCGGAGACAGAAGAAGAAGAAGATGAACCCAGGAGCAGAAGAGGAGAGACTGCAGAGGACGACAGGGACTACGTAAGAAGCAGACGATATGGCACGGAAGGAGGAAGGAAACGGCAAGCGGTGGCCTGAGGAGCGGGCTGGCAGAGGGGTGGCCGCACGTTAATAAACTATAGCGTCAGAGGGAATTACGGCGGTATACCCATTATTGGAGTGGCGAGAGGAGTGAGATGCTTGATAGACACGGGGAGTTCCTGTACTATTCTCAGCAGGAAAGCGGCGGACAGATTGTGTGTGGGCGAGGGGTCGTCGCGGATTCAGGCATGCGAGTGCAAGCTTATCACCCTGGGAGGGCCGTGTAAAATCGAAGGCGAATTGACGATGGGATTGGATAGGTGGGCGAAAAAGGGGGAATATTTGAAAATACACGTGGTTAGGAAGATGCCGCGCGAGTACGATGGTATCATAGGGTGCGATCTCTTGGGAAGGGTAGGAGCAAGAGTGAAGTGCCGTAACGGAATATGGGATATTAGACTGGGAAGAATGTTATGCCGGTGTACAGGAACCGTGGGGGACGGGAAGGAGCGAATCGGAGCGATCGATCGGGTGGACAACTGGGAACGCGCTATTCGGCGAGAGTATGCCGATATATTTTTCAACGAAGGGGACAAACTGGGAGTGACGGGGGAAACGTTCCATGAGATCCCACTGAAGCAGGAGAGAGTGATATATATCAAAGAGAGACGATACCCGCAGGCGCTGCGACAGCATATAAGGGAAGAAATCGAGGAATTGAAACGACAGGGCATCATAGTAGATAGTACGTCTCCATACAACAGTCCCCTGTGGGCAGTGAAAAAGAAAGGGTCGTCCGGTGACGAAAAATACCGCGTAGTAATAGACTACAGGCAATTAAACGACAATACTATAGACGAAAAATACCCCATTCCTCGCTTTGAAGACATCCTGGACCGCCTAAGTGGAGCAAAGGTATTCAGTACACTGGACCTGAAGGCGGGTTACCATCAAATTCGGATGCGTCGTGGAGACCAACACAAAACGGCATTCACGTTCGAGCGGGGACATTACGAATTCACCAGAATGCCGTTTGGGCTGAAAAACGCGCCAATAACGTTCCAGAGACTGATGGACGAATTTTTAAGAGGGATTGGGGAGTCGTTTTGCCAGATATATATGGACGACCTCCTGGTTTTCAGTCGAGATGAGGTAGAACACCAGGACCATCTGCGACAGGTTTTTGACAGAATTAAGCAATTCGGGCTGAAATTGTCTACGGAGAAGTCGCTTTTGGGACAAGAGCAGGTGAAATTTTTAGGCCACATAATTTCCAGAGAGGGAGTGCAACCCGATCGTGGGAAGGTGGAGGCCATCCAGCGGATGACTATCCCGAAAGACGTAAAAGGAATCCGGCGCTTACTCGGATCCCTGAACTACTACCGCAGATTCGTTCCAGAAATGGCGGAGTACCTGGTCCCTATTAACAATCTCCTTAAAAAAGGACAAAAAGTCGTCATTACCCCGGTAATGGAGAACAATATAAGACGTTGCATGGAGCGGCTACAGGAAGAGCCTATACTAGCGTTTCCAGATTTTGCACTCCCCTTCATGATTACCACAGATGCGAGTGAATACGCGTTGGGGGCGGTACTCTCGCAGGATCGCGACGGGGGGGAGCGACCAATAGCATACGCTAGCAGACGCCTTACTGAATCCGAGAGTAGATATAGCGCGCTAGAACGCGAATTACTGGGTATCGTATGGGCGATAGAACACTTCCGGCCCTACGTATTCGGGAGGAAGTTTCGGGTTAAAACAGATCATCGACCCCTCCAATGGGTGGGAAAACTGAAAGAGTCATCAGCGCGGATTACCAGATGGAAGGAGTTCCTCAGTCAATACAACATCGACATTATTTACAAACCGGGGAAGGAGAACGTCGTGGCCGATTGGTTATCCCGCGCGTTGGTCGTGAATGCGATCGAAGAGGAGATTCCGGGACCATCACGTGACACCCACCAATTCGTCCAGGAATGGTCACCCGGCGAGGAAGGGGAGCGGGAGGGGGCTCCAGCCAATGATGTTCCGAGTGACGGGAGTTCAGTGGGGGATAGGCCCTCGGACATTGAGGACCTCGACGCCATAATAAATGACAAGAGGCGCCAGATCATTTGGCTCACCAAAACTTCTGGGCTCTTCAAGATGGAATCTGAGAAGTACGGCCACTGCAACATCGTCAAAATCTGGTCGACACCGGGGATAAACGACGATACGATTTGCCGCGCTCTGAAGGACGCATCTACTCCAGGGAAAACGCACCACATGTACGTGGGAAATGCGACCATCTGGGGACGCATCAAACGCCTATGGAGGACGGAGAGGATCGGAGTCGATCGTACGTTCGTCCGATGTACCCTGAAGGTGGAGACAGTAAAAGAAGAAACGCGGCAGAGAGAAGTGACCCTTGCATTCCACCAAGGGAAGACAAACCACCGGGGAATCGACGCTACCCTGCAAGCATTGAAGAGGAGATATTTCTGGTTGGGCATGAAAGACACGATTGCGAGAGTTATTGGTACCTGCGACACATGCCTGACCACGAAATATGATCGCCACCCCCCCAGAGCAATACAGGAGGAGACGCCAACGGCAGACCAACCGTTGGAGGATTTGCAGGTGGACACGTTTACATGGAGGGGATACAAATGGGTCACCATTGTCGATAGGTTCAGCAAAACAGCGATGGCCCATCTGATAGCAGAACGATCAGCGGAAGCAGTCCTAAGGGCACTACGCACATGGTGCCAATTTTATGGCGTACCAGACACGATAGCTTCCGACGCTGGTAGGGAGTTTGATAACGCCGAAATAAGGGCTGAGGCGGCGGCCTTAGAGATCCGTTGGCATCTCAACACCCCAGGACACCCGAAGAGTCGAGGAGACGTAGAGCGGCTGCACAGCACGCTTAGCGACCACCTACGAATTTACCATGGAGAGAAGGGCTTAGAACCAAACGTGGCGATGGAAAAGGCAGTCATCGCGTATAACCACTCAATCCATTCTGCCACCGGTTTTTCTCCGGTCGAGACGCTGTTTGGACTTCGAAGATGCCGGCGCGATAGCAGGAGTACGGCGATCGATGAAGAACTGGCCGCACGGGTAGTAAGTAATCAGATAGCGCTAAAGAAACAGTGGGTGGCCGTTCGGGGAAGGCTCCAGGATAAGAAACGGCGACGGGTGGCGCGCGACAACCTCAAAGTCCGCGATATTCTGGGCAATCTTAAACTCGGCGCGCTCGTGTACCGGAGAAAAGGGTCGAACAGGGGTAAGGAACTAGTGCGGTACGAGGGTCCTTTCCGAGTGATCGCTCTCCGCGAACACAACGTGGTCACGGTCGAAAGCATTACACCCCCGATTAAACGGCGGACGGTACATGTGGAACAGCTCAAGTTTCCCGCGGGGGAGCCTGGGAGCCCCGTCGTCGAAACATAACTCCGGTGTGTGTCACAGGTGACCAGTCCCGAGAGGCCTATATATATATATTTTTTATTGGTTTATTATGTTTTTTTTGTGTTATATGGGTCTGTGCTGTGTTTTTAGATGGACCTGGAAGACATTTTTCTTTTCAAATTTTTTTTATTAACAAAGTATACTTTTTGTTTTGTGTTGCTATAGATACATAGCTGATGTCGCATGTTAGGAGTTTACGGGGAATGTCCGTAAACTGGTAGGGGGGAGTTACGTCTAGCGGTACGGCAATGTTAAGCCTAATACCTTGTAGCCTAGGGTAAACAAACCCGTAACGTGTGTATAGAGGATAATGATGAGGAAAATAAAGCCAGTTATAAAACAAACCTTCTTATTATATCATCTACCTCCTTCTTCATTCCTTTTTCTCGATCGTCTACAGCTGGGAGACGATAACTTATATATATATATATATATATATATATATATATATATTGAAACCTACCTCATTTTTTACCATTTCTTTTTCTACTTTATTTGATCAATTTACCTTAACTAATTTGGCAGGTCCGTCATGAGATCTTTAATTCAAATAGTTTTATGTCTTTGGCATAGGAATTTATCCCGATTGAATCGCCCGATCTCAAGGCTAATGTTGTAGTTATTAATAAATTGAGAAACTAGGAATTGTGAAATATATTCAAATAAAATGGTTATGACCAATAATTATAATTATATAGAGTGCTGACAAAAAGTATAAAAAAATATTCAATTCCTTTTAAATAAGGATATTTACTACTAATTACAAAAATAAATTTGAAATTTTAGCTCAATTTCTTTTAATGGATCCATAATAAAAACAATATTAATATCACCCAATCGATGATCTTCTATGATAATCCAATCAACGTTACTTTCTGCTGTTGGTTCTTCTCCTCTCTTCCTGTATGGTACCGCCAATTCGGGAGCTTGCTAAGTCCGCTCTTCTCGACGGTTGTGCTAAGACTGCCCGTTTATCTCATCCCCACTCCTAGGAGCATAAGGGAAGATGCTTACCAGATGTGAGGGTTCCTGGCCATGATATTCTCAAATATCATGAATGTTACAATATATATTTAGATATACGAGTATTTTCTAGAATTAATGTGTTCCGTTGCAATTTAGTGTCAGTATAGTAGCGTAGACTCTGGTGGGTGGGTGAGTATCCCAAGAGCCCAATTTTCAAGGCAAACACTGACTCCCAGCAAGAAAAAATCAAGTTTGATTATCACCTTGAAGTTCATGCATTTCCAAAATCCCTCTTGCAGTGACCGGAAGATAAAATACTGAATAAACAAACTTCATTTTCTTTTTTTTTTTTTTTGGGTTGTATTAGTTATTTTTTGTTAACCATAACTGAATTTTTTTGATATTCTTATTCGGAGTAACAGTATTACATACATGGCACATGTTTGTTGATATTTATATTACGTTAGAAAAAAAGTTTGAAGTCTCTCCCGATAAATCGTTTTTATTGATTTACTAAGATCAACAGAAATTCACGTATTGAGGCAAATTTTAATTTATTTATTGTAGTATATGTAACAATGGATTAATAAAAATTGAAAAGATAAAATCATTTACAGTTGCGATGTTATACTTTTTTTTATTGTTTCCAATCTTATCATTTATTTAATTAAGTGTTTTTGAATACAATTGTTATTCTAAATATGCTAATTTATGTATATTATTTTAAATTGTAAACCTAATGAAGCCTAAATAGGTGAAAAACGCCAACTGAGGATGGCCTTTAAAAAAGTATATATATGGGGAAATACTCTAGCTTTTTTTCCTAACATAATGATGACGAATAATCAATTTATTGTATTTATTTGTTATAATCAATTTATTGTATTTATTTGTTATAATCAATTTATTAACGATTGTAGGGAACATGGTCCCAGAATAAAGATCTTTCTTGATTGAGGCGATCAGCTCAATGAAGATTCCCCACACAACATATCACCCATCCTCAGATTAGCCTACACTACTGTAGCCTTTACAAATCCCGGACGGGATAAGGTCGCCCAATTGCAGGACTGGGGAGGCTCAGATTCGGTGGCCGAAATGCGGGCTGTCCCCTCTAATTGAGAATTATGTCCGGCAGACCGGACTGTAAATAAGTTCAGTTGGAGGTCTGCCGTCCAGATGGTCTCGCCTCTTATGTTCCTCTATTAGTGACTACCTCGCTCCGCTCTACCCCCGTCCCATTCAACGGTCATTGCCAATGTAACATTTTATGAATTGAACTACCACGGGCCTTCTCATATTTCATTATGCCGTGGTTTGGCAGGGCCAGCGGCAGGTAACTAGTTCTACTCGCACACTTCACCCCGCTCTTCTGGACAGGATTTACCTATTTTCTCAAGTTGCTCACTTCCCTTCACTAGGTTGAGTTAGCACAGATCCATTTCAGAACCGTTTCCGCACTAGTTGCGAGGAATGATCAGTGAGCCAAAAACGCCAAGTATTAAGTTGTTATCAGAGAATAATATGTAGGCTAAAAATAATATTATATAAAGAGTATATTTTTTCAAGTAGTATGTTTAAACAATAAATGAAAGATGAAAACATATTTATAAGCGCATAACAATAAACTGCTTTTAGGTCAGTCTTCATAATTCCATTTAACTTTTTTTTTGTTTTCTTGGCAATATTCCCAACTTTTTAACGTAAGCGGCTATTCATTTTCCCATTTCCATTCAGTAGAAGAGTGATGTGTTTTTAAAGTGTAGAACAGTTATCAATTTAATCAACAATAAGCCAGTCAATGTCAAAACCTTTCTGCTCTTAGTAACGTTGTTTAAGCAATTATTTTATTGACGTTGAGTTTTTATTTTATGTTATTTCTAGTTAATTGATCGGATGTACCAATTTTTATTTTATCCCCTTTTCTTTTGTGTCTTATTTTTGTTAAAAGAAAAAAAAACTTATTTTTTTCAACATATATATAAAAAATGTTGTATATAAAATATTTTTGTTTTATTTCCTTTTTTTTATGTATAGCCAATGTAATTATTTGTGCTAGTTATAGATCTATTAGCTATGTCTCCGGGGGTAATTTTATTCAGTCTAAATGTATGAGGTTTCGATAATTTTCATAGAATGAAATAATGTTTTGTTGTACAACCAGTGGAAATTTGGACGTGTACAAATTAATGTTAAATAGTTGAGTTTAATTTATTTAACATATTGTTTGTAAGAAAAATAATAAGGATAATGTACTATCCGAAACCCTGTAATCTGATTGGGAAAACCCTAAATCCTTTAAAGATGATTAAAAGACGTTGCTCAACCGGATGTCATTACGAAGGGTAGTCTGGATCCAGATGTCATTTGGCATAGTGACAGTGCCCTCACCCATCGACGGTTTGCAGCCTTGATTCTCACCGGCTCATCGCCAAATTAGTTTGCCTTGAGAACAGTTGGCTGGACATCCGGCTCAAAAGAAGAAACGATATGCGCGTATAGTTTTACCTACCCACAACAGGTTTTTTTTATTTGTGTATGTTTGTGTCGGTTAGCAATTGGTCATCATATCACCGTTTTTTAAGTAGTTCTAGCTGTTAACTTTCAATAAGTGTTTCGTCGTTTCTTTCAAAGTCAGCTTTTCTTTGATTTTTTTTTAACGAATGTTATTTATTTATTGTAATCTGTTTATTATTACACGTTTAAAAGTCAGTTTGTCTTTTATTCTTTCTCATTATTCAAAATAAAATCTTATATAATCTGGAAAGGACGTATTTTTTTAAATTTTCTCCTACTTTCTATTTATTTTAATTTTCAGAATAACAATGTATTATTTCATTATTAATTGATTTATTTCATTTTTTATATTTACAGTTTTCCTCATGTTCACTTTTTCTCGTTCTTAATTACGACCACTAACGACCTAAGAGGGGGAATCGGCACTTCTCTGGGGAAAAAGATCAGCTTTTGATAATAAAACGCTCCCCCCCCCAAACAAACGCGATATTATATTTTTTCGACACTGGGGGAATATAATCAACTACTCTTTGAAATTGCTGAATTGTTCAACGGTCCTCTCATAATCGGTTAATTACCATTTATTTACTAATGAGTAATTTCAACAAGTTTTAAAATCATAGAATTTCTAGCAAATGAATGTTATATTGACTGCTACCAATCTTGTTATAATTTAGGTCAAGCAAAAAAATTATTTGTGTAAAAGGTCTCTTGAGGCTTGATAATAAAGTGTAAGGTTGAGCCTGTTTGCTATAGACAACCTTCTTAAAATTTATAATAAATATCTTAAAATGGACTCGGCCCACGTGAGATATGGATTTCCCTACTTTCTATAGTGGAAATTATGTTTCTACCCTGATCTCAATTCAGATTTGAGTTTATTCTTACCGCATCCCTAAATTGTAACCCACCCTCTACGTTGTGCTGAGGCTGATGTTCTGTGACTTACAGCAATATGGAGATATTGAAAGAAGAATATATTTTAATTTAATTTTAATTAAATTCCTTTATTGTGCTATAATTACAATCTGCCTTTTATAAGGCAATAGTAATTAAGATAAATGATCTCATTCATACAATATTTACAGTTCATCATTCACTCGCTCATTCATACAATAAGAATATATTATATATGATATTTCGTAGTTTTGTTGCTTAGTAGTTCAGGCTGAATCAGTCTATTTATCTATGAGTTACGCCATTAAAAAACAAAACAAAAATAAATAAAATCAGACATGACAATTTTTCTAAAAATCATTTCTTGGCCATGAAATACACACAGTTTACAGTCCCATAGAAGTGCAGAATTTTAGCTATTTTATTTCCAGCTAACATGGTGACTTATTGCATGAAGTATTTAACAAAACATTTTTTTTAGGTGACTGATTTAATTTATTTACGTTTTTTTTTTCGGTGCTGATATCAGTTAGAAACTTTTGAACAAATTATTAATTAATATAATTTGTAAAGATATTATTATCACGAAAGTGTTCTTAGTTGGCGCTTGAATTATTTTATTATATTTTGACGTATAGTTTATAATCTTAACAAAGTTCTATTGAAAAAAACAAAAAAATACATACGCTTTTATTATAGTGTTTAGCATTTTTTTTTTTAGGTATTATTTATTAAGTATTCATGATACGCGTTTATTCTGTTGCGCTTATGCTTATGGTGGCTGAATTATTCAACAGAGGAGCGATTAAAGCAAACTGGCTCGGTAATTATGTCAGCTCACATTAATTAATAAAGGGCCGATTCTCTACACCTCTGAGGAGCGAGGAGGTTACGCTTTGCCCAGAGCAGCCCTCTCTGAAGTGTTTAATATCATTCAGCTTTGTACGAAACTCACCGCACAGGAGGCCGTTATTCAATGGCGATCCGCGGAATTTATTCATCAGACCTTGAATAATATCTGAACCAATAAAGGGACCCTCCGGGGTATTGGAAGCTTTGAACAAAAGATAGAGGCTGCAGTTGGCAATTAGTCAGTCAATATTGGTTACCGTCGAAGCAACAATAGCAACTTTAATTATAACGCCATGGTTCGCTTTTGCCGGATCATGTAACCCGTGGTAGCGGAAACATCGACTGGGTCTTCTTTTCCAATGGCGATCTTTAAATTTAGCTGCCGCAACACATAAGGTGCCCATCGATCTGCGGTCACATTCAGTCATCCGATCTCCCGTAACAATGGAACTATTTCTTTTACGAACATGCACTGGATATTGGATATACAACTCTTGGCTGTTTCGGGGATGTCTTTATATTTAATCGTTATAATTAATTACCTTCATACCTCTTTCATCATTACTCCTTCGTTCAACTTACTGGCGGAAAGTAATAGTATTCCAAATGTTCGTTGTAGCGACCACTAACTACACATGATAAATTACCCTACACTCTATTGAAGCGATTTGGCCCTGTATATATTGTAAATTAGTTAGATAAACAAATCTAAATAATATTACCAAATTACAAATTCATATCAGTGTAAATATTGCAAACAATAAATGACGTAGCTGCAGACGAGTTCACAGGCAGCCCCTAGAGTCTCCGAGCCAGTTAGCAGATACCTCCTACAAGCCGATTGGCCCAAATAAAACGCCTGCTGGTTGGCTGTTTCGGGCTATGCATATCCCTAGGTTTTAGCCGTCAATTCATTCTACCTACGGTTTGCCTCTGGACTGGTTGTTTCAAGATATTGCCTTATCATTCATGAAACCCTCACCTTCCTAATGGGATACTCTGGGTTCGTCTTGCCAAAAAATAGCGTTTCCTAGGAAGGGATCCCTTCCATTCAGACGACGTTCTCTGGGGCCCAGCAAATTTACCTAGTAGCGTCACCCCCGGCGATCCAGTCTGCCTCTTTCCGGTTCACACTCTCCTTTGGGATCCAAACAGATTTCGCCTACCCTCAGATACCAAGTGTGAACTTCCAAGACTGCCGGGGCACATACTGATAGTATAGTATGAAAAGTAGCCCGATAGCTCAATAGTAAGACCTGTCTTCAAGGGCATAGAATATTCAGACTCTCTCTCCGTCACCAGGACTAGAACAACTAGACCTCCTCGTGATGACCCAACAATCGTGTAAGGACCCAACACCAGCAATAAAACCCTAAGATGGACGACTACGGTTCGTATCTGTCTTCTTGTTCGATAGAAATTACTCGATATCTTAAGAAAATAACAAAACAAGAATTATTCTGCCTTCCTCAATTGGCTCAAGATAACAAATTTGAAAAATATTTTATGGAAATTAATTTTAATATTTAATAGAGTAATTTAATATATTAGTAAGTCATTATCCTATTAGAACTGATTCTGCGAGGTGATTATTAACATCAATACCTCTGCTATGTGCACCATATCAGATCCAATTAAACGCTGCAATGATGCGGTTATTTAATAATAGGAGAGGGAACGCCAAACGCCGGCCAAGCGTGAAGATAACAGCAACACCCGTTTTATGCTAATACTGCAGCCTAGATCCATTAAATTTTAATTAAATTAAGCCATCTACAGACATAAAAATAAATATTAAAGATATATTTGTTCAATGTTTTTATTGTGTAGATCTACTTTGGGGACTTAAGAATTTTCCACGTTATCGTTCATATAATGGAAATTTACTAGGGTACAAAACTCCCCAGATAACTACATTAATCAGAATATATTTAAAGATAAACCAAGGGTAAGAGTAAACAAAAAATAAACATACAAATA
The DNA here is from genome assembly GCA_930367205.1 of Acanthosoma haemorrhoidale. NCBI lineage: Eukaryota > Metazoa > Arthropoda > Insecta > Hemiptera > Acanthosomatidae > Acanthosoma > Acanthosoma haemorrhoidale. The sequence goes on from OV884011.1 coordinate 93,920,264, forward strand.
ATTTCAATCAAGTGCTCAGAAGCTAAATGACTAAGAGAAAAAAGTCTAATTATTTATTTGACAATTTTTATACCCTATTAGAAACTGAGGAAAAAACCAACTCAAAGATTCACTCAAAATAAAGGCTTCAGAATGTCATACCATATAGAATACCATACCATGTAGAATACCATACCACTTAATTATTAATAACGTTTCCAGCTAAATATATTTTGCTATTTATATAAATTATCTGATTAATTTTCGTTGGAGGAAAACATTCTACGGAACTAATTATACATATTTCATTAAGGGATTAATTTTTAATCGTGCTCTACACTAGTTAATAAGAAGGGCTGTCCGATCCAGAGTGGTAGTTCAATTCTCACCTGGAAAATGTTATGATTAAATAAAATTGCCATTAAAAAAAATAATAAAATTATATCATTGCCAGTAAAATCATGGCCAATGACGCTACTAATTGTACTATTAGGTCCATTTTTATGTATAAAAATATTTTATTCGTGGTAAAAAATATTGTTAGTAATTTTAATTAATAATGATACTTAGGACTGCCCTTAAGAAAAAAAAAAGCCACGATAATTTTCAGTCGTTTTTTTTTTGGTGAGGTCAAATTAAATTTAATTGTTAAAATTCTCCAGGGATCTCTTCTAGCCTTCTAATTAATGCCTTCCAGTAATTAGAGGTCTTACACCCACAGAAGTAATTACATCTATCGACTCCATTTAAATTCAATTCTCAAATTTAATTAGAGTTTATTAATAAAATGCTCTGTACATAATGACTTTCAGGATCTCAAAAAATAATATTTTTCAAAACCTCCTCACAACATTTGACACATGATATAAGGAATTAAACTGCACTTAATTTAGTTTGTACTGGAATTAAGTTTGTTTTAGCTAGAACATTGATATGGTGATTTGATAAACATTATTTTTTTTTTATAAATTAATTGTGATATTGATCTCACTATTTTGTCAATTATTAACTGGGGCTTGAACCCCGAGGTGACTAGTAAATAACTATTAAAATATTCCGGACACCTGAGTCGAGCAACCATATTCCCATGCAGAGAGAAAATCCACCGGCCGTGTGTCACTAACTGGGTCAAAGGTGAGGTCACAACGTTATTAAGGTCCAGGTTCAATCCACAGTTGAATAGCTAAAAATAATTTTTTTTGCCTGCTGGACAGAGCTCAATGGAGGGTAAGATAATCCGTTATCCGCAATCACCCGTACTAAATTATTCGATTGAAACCATCAGTAATATTCTTTCTCACGGCAAAAAATAACTTTAATATGAATGGATTATTTTATGTGAAATAGATTTTGTAACTCTTCTTGATTTAAATATTACTTTTAATCTACTGGCAAAATAAGTCCCGTTAACTATATATATTATTAACACCTTAGTTCCTATAAGTACTGGTCTTTACCATTTTAACTAGTTCTCCACACGAGTAGATCTCGCAACGGTTTTATTTGTTTTTCTCCTTCTCTCTGAAAAAGATACTCGTTAACTAAATTACAATTCACTCTTTGTAGAAACACCACCACCCAAAATTTAAAGATGTCGTATTTTATTGTGTATTAGTCTGTCTTTGTGTCGAGTTATGAAGAACAAGGTTCAGATCAGTATAGTTTTGTATTGATTTTTTTAATTCATTGCTATTCAAACCTCATTTGCAACCAAATGTGTGCTATGAAATATTAGCAAGCAGTAACTAGTTAGGCATGTTTAGTATATTGACAAGCACTCCCTCCACAGGGTTATCTTAGATGGGGAAAAATCACCTAACAAAAATTAAAGGATGACGCATTTCACAATTACACACTACACAAGCTTTTAAGAATTTCTTAAAGCATAGCTTTAAAATCCAGATAAATAATACGTATCATAAATCAAGATGTGGTAGCCTTTAATTGTATACACTCCTTAATGTGATATGACAATATTTATGTTTTAATTACAAGTATTTATTAAGAATTGACCCTTCATAATATTGTTTTTATTTTTAGCGCATCAAGTAACTTTAATGGAAAATATCATTCGTTTATATGATTATTAACGCAACTGAGGCTGTAAAAAAGTGCGAATACACTTTTGATGAAAAGTTTTATTGATTTTAGGTAATTATGGACCAAATATGCTCCGCTACAATCTACATATTTTTAATCGACGTCAAGATCTTTAATGTGATACTCTACTTAATAGAATATAAAAAATTTCATGTATCTAGTTTGAAGAGGATACTCACTAGACACAGACTAGACAGACACACGAGTGAAAACATATGAAATTCTGTTTTAGAAGAACTAATGAAATATTGAAAAACACCATGTAAAACATTAAGCCTTCTTCTATAACTATAATCTACAGACGAATCTCAACAGCACATGATTGGAAATAGGTCAAGAGCAAGTTGCCTTGGTAACCTTGAGGAGATTAATATTTAAATATTTAAATTAGGGATGCCGACGAGGTGGGATAATTACAGAGGAGGGTAGATCGGGCTAGCGGAAAATATCTAATGAAGCTAACAGGGTTGTCCTAATGGGATCAAGTTGACACCCCTGCTTCTCTCAACAGGATTATATCCAGGGTCAATTACACATATCTCCATTTTGTCACTCTATTATACATTGTCACTCATTTCAATTGGCTATGAGATGGTGAATGAGTTATTTATAACCTCTTTAATTTTTTGCTTAAAAATATTTATTGTTAATATTTAAAATGTACATCGACTTGTTGTGTACTGACGAAGTTCGTTGAGATAAATCGCGTAATCAAGGGTTGGTGATACTCCCTGTTGTGTCAACTTCTTCACCACGAATAAATAGAAATTCCCCCCTTCTCAGCCCAGAAAATATCCACTTATGTTTCCATATTTTAATAATAAAAACCTTAAAGCGTCAATTAAGAGAGGGGGAAACTAGTTTGTGAAACAGCTGAAGCCACTAGGGGGCGCGTCGGGGCAACCCCCCACCTCTGACCTCCCTATAGAAGTGCCCAGATCTGAGGTATTTGCCAGGTCTATATGTAGATGGTCAAGAGACTAGGTTATCATTGTTCTGAGTTTAACAGGGTAGCAGCTGAGAATTCGAACAGTGAACCAACTCTAAGGAAGGAAAAACCGAAATTGAAGAAATGGCGACGGTGATGGAGGTCAAGACCTCGAGGAAGTGGCTGGCTTCCACATCTTCAGCCGGGCTTCCTTGCACCCAAAAACCCAGCCAAGGCCAAGAGACCGGCGAAGAAATCGGTAGGGAACAATTATGAAAAGCTTGCTAGTCGCAAGAAAGCCCTCAACCAGCAGCACCTTATTCTTAGCTTTAATACAGATGGCATAATGACCAAGATATACGAGATAGAAGTGTTAATAGCACTCCTACCAACCCGACATTGTAGTAGTAACGGAAACGAGGTTTTCCACCCTTTAATTCAATCTTCGTAAAATCGTCATCACCCAGAAGTCAGACCTGTTGTCATACCCTCTTCGTAGAAACAACTGAATCAAGCTTAGTTCAGTATTTCAACTTATTTTAAAACTGAATTATCCATCATAGATACGGACACGTCCCAACGGCCATGATCTCCACTGAGCTTATTAAACTGTTGGATTCCGCTAAAGTTTCTTCACCCATACCTAAATCTTCGTTAACTGGCTTCAAGAACACTTTCTGACGGAGTATCTGCAATTGAGTTACTGAGCGTTTCTCAGTTGAATCTTAAATCTGTCCACCGACTTTAACTTTGGCAATGCTCAAAAATAAATTTTCAGGGACAATACGCGAACAAACCATAATTTAATGTATGGACCAAGAATGTCGTATTTTACCGATTACCTCTTCATTCTACCTGCAGCCATGGATGAAACTATATTGTACGTAATATTCAGTAACACTATGTTCATATAGCATAATTTCATAACATTTAGAAGACATCTGCAGACAGGTTTTTGTAGTCCATATATAGATGTAAATATATACATATGTATATATATATATATTTGTTATTAGCTCACTTGTTCTTCATAAGTACCACAGCATAGCACATTTTCATTCATTATGTTATGTTGCTTTGGCTTACTAATACTCCGATTGACTAATTCGTTTTAGTGACAAAGAAACGATACACTTGTTGGATTAGCCGCTTCAACATGCAATCCTAGTTTGTCTGCAGATAAGGCATCTTAATTTGCATTCTATATAATGATATTGAAATAGATATTGTTCTCAATGGCAGGTCTGGTGTCTTCAACGTCGGTGGTCTCTTCATATGATTCTTATCTGGTCTACCACTGTTCTGAATATTTGTTCTGGGTTCTGATGTACATTGTTACCCCTTCCTACCCCCTCGGTTACCTTCTATTCATTATTAGTGGGGAACATGTTATGTAACGTATTTGTCCAAAGTCAAGATAATAATCTTTGTAGAGAAGAGTCTTTTAAAAGAAAAGAAAGAAAAGCTTTATTATGAAGTACAAGAAAAACACTGGTATATACGAATATTAATAGTTACAAGTAGGGTCTGGGGCTAAAGCTGAGACATATTGTAACATTCATGATATTTGAGAATATCATGACCAGCCACCCTCCCACTTTGTCCAGCATCTGCCCTTATGCTCTTAGGAGTGGGGATGGGATAAAAGGGTAGTCTTAGCCTAACAGCCAGAGGGCGAACAAGAGCAAGACCCCGACTTGGCGGTATCCAACAGAAGAAGAGGAGAAGAAGAAGAAGAAGAGGAGATCAACAGTAACGTTGATTGGATTAAACGGAGATCATCGATTGGGTGATATAGATATTGTTTTTTTTATTATTATGGATCCATTAAAAAGAGATTGAGCTCAATTTTCATTTTTTTATATAATTAATTAGTAGTAACTATCCTTGTTCAAAAGGAAATGAATATTTTTTTATATAATTTTTGTCAGCACTATTTATAATTATAAGTATTTGTTATAACCATTTTACTTGTATATATTTCACAATTCCCAGTTTCTCAATTTATTAATAACTATAACATTAGCCTTGAGATCGGGCGATTCAATCGGGATAATTTCCTATGTCGAAGACATAAAAACAAGTTGAATTAAAGATCTCATGACGGACCTACCAAATTAGTTAAGGTCAATTGATCTATTAAATTAGGAAAATAAAATGGTAAAAAATGAGGTAGGTTTCAATGGGGGCCGTTCCGGGATTAACTTCAAAAATTCTAAAGAAACCAAAGGAATTGTGAGGTATTGCATGTTAGAATAATAACTAGTACTAACTACTAACAATTTATATTTTTCTGATAATTTTACATTTGTTACACAGACACAAATGACGAACACAAACATGACCGGGTCAGAGTCAGGTATAATAACGGTTGGGTCAAAAGACCCCGCAGCCCCCGACCCCGAACCCACGATAAATCATGTCAAGATGTTAAAACTAATCCTTGCCCAAATAAACAGTCAAAATAACGCAATTAAAGAATTTAATAAAGAGTTGAGCGGGAAGTTTGATCAATTAAGGGAAGAAATAAAATCGGGAAGATCGGCTAAATTCGAACAAGGTTACACGGATGTAAACGATAAATTAGATAGACAATTACGAATTTGTGAGGAGAGAACACTCCAAGTAAATAATAATGTTAATTCAAAATTAAAAGAAGAAATCATTCTATTGAAAAATACGACAGATCATGAAAAAACAAATTTAACAAAGTCACAACTAGTTGATGCTGATTGTCAGACAGATCTTAGCTTATATTCAATTAAGGATAATGAAGAGAAAATGACTTCATTGGAGGATGAACAGAAGATTGCAGATAACAATGATGAGTGTACCTCACGTCAACATGATCTAATAAAGCTTGACTATGAGAATAATATGAGTTTGTTGGAAAATAAATTTTCAGAGTTAGAAGATACAGCGAATATTAAGAAAGGAGAAGTGATTTCATTGAAAGATCAAATTACAGAGCATCAGCAGACAACCAGCGATAACGTGAAAAATTTAAAAATATTTCAAAATAAAGTTTTGGATATGAAGAAATTGGAATCTCAAATTCCAACTCATCTTGATGAAATTCCTTTTTGCGTGTTTGATTTGAACAACATTAAAATTAATGAATGGAAGGCATTTAAAAATAATAACAGGGATGTTTTTTGTTCGATACAATATGACTTCAAAAAAAGAAAAAAAAAAAAAATTATAGTTTTCTTTTATTATTTTCATTATTAAATGAAAATAATACTGATCGGATGACACATAAACTTTAGAAGTTTATACAAACAAAAACAAAACTATTATTAGAAGTATTGACCCTAGTAAAGTCTATGGAATTATCAGCAAGTGAAGCTTTTGCTTTCATTATCACTTAATCTATAAAACAGATCATAAATATTCTTTGAATGCTTAAGTCCATTATAATTAATTTTATAGCAAGGAAATAAAATGAGCTCATACAATTTTATACACGACAACGACCTCCCTATCTTTTCGTAACATTTATAATTTTTTTATAAACACTATCTTTTCACTCAGGTAAAATATTCAAATCACACACACACACTCGACAATTTTTCTCTATTGTTACTAATTACCAGTAGTATTGTCTAGTATTTTAATTAAAAACCAATATGTATTACTAATCACACTCAACCGTCTTTTTAACAAATGTTTTCCAAATCGCGTTATGATCCATAAAACAATGTACCTTCGAACTAATCCATACTAATTAGCATAATAATTTAGTTAAGTAAAAAATTAAAACAACTTGTACGTTTTTCAAGCAATTTAAAACCTTGCAAAATTTGAACTATTATTACTATAAACTTTGTAGAATTTCAACACCCGTTATAAACAACCAATTCAACAAACCGAACACAGCAACATAATATTGTGGATCCACTTAAAAAAAAAAAAAAAAAAAAAATTTTTCATAAATTTTTTTTTATTTATAAGGGAAGGCAATTGTAACATTCATGATATTTGAGAATATCATGACCAGCCACCCTCCCACTTTGTCCAGCATCTGCCCTTATGCTCTTAGGAGTGGGGATGGGATAAAAGGGTAGTCTTAGCCTAACATCCAGAGGGCGAACAAGAGCAAGACCCCGACTTGGCGGTATCCAACAGAAGAAGAGGAGAAGAAGAAGAAGAAGAAGAAGAAGAGGAGATCAACAGTAACGTTGATTGGATTAAACGGAGATCATCGATTGGGTGATATAGATATTGTTTTTTTTTATTATTATGGATCCATTAAAAAGAGATTGAGCTCAATTTTCATTTTTTTATATAATTAATTAGTAGTAACTATCCTTGTTCAAAAGGAAATGAATATTTTTTTATATAATTTTTGTCAGCACTATTTATAATTATAAGTATTTGTTATAACCATTTTACTTGTATATATTTCACAATTCCCAGTTTCTCAATTTATTAATAACTATAACATTAGCCTTGAGATCGGGCGATTCAATCGGGATAATTTCCTATGTCGAAGACATAAAAACAAGTTGAATTAAAGATCTCATGACGGACCTACCAAATTAGTTAAGGTCAATTGATCTATTAAATTAGGAAAATAAAATGGTAAAAAATGAGGTAGGTTTCAATATATATATATATTGTAACATTCATGATATTTGAGAATATCATGGCCAGGAACCCTCACATCTGGTAAGCATCTTCCCTTATGCTCCTAGGAGTGGGGATGAGATAAAAGGGCAGTCTTAGCACAACCGTCGAGAAGAGCGGACTTAGCAAGCTCCCGAATTGGCGGTCACCAACAAGAAGATAGGAGAAGAACCAACAGCAGAAAGTAACGTTGATTGGATTACAGGAAGATCATCGATTGGGTGATATTAATATTGTTTTTATTATGGATCCATTAAAAGAAATTGAGCTCAAATTTCATGTTTTTCGTAATTAGTAGTAAATATCCTAATTTAAAAGGAATTGAATATTTTTTTATACTTTTTGTCAGCACTCTATATAATTATAATTATTTGTTATAACCATTTTATTTGAATATATTTCACAATTCCTAGTTTCTCAATTTATTAATAACTACAACATTAGCCTTGAGATCGGGCGATTCAATCGGGATAAATTCCTATGTCAAAGACATAAAACAATTTTGAATTAAAGATCTCATGACGGACCTGCCAAATTAGTTAAGGTAAATTGATCAAATAAAGTAAAAAGAGAAATGGTAAAAAATGAGGTAGGTTTCAATATATATATATATATATATATATATACGAAAACGATAAGATTCTGGGAAGCAGGGATGTCTTGGAAGCATGAGGCTGCTTGGAAATAACAAGGGTTCTGCTGTAGCCCCTTCCACTTGTTCTTAGCATTTTAAAACTTAAGATTGAACATTTTTCCTAATTTGATGGAGGGCAGTCCGCTCCTTTTCGGTTCTTCGTTCTTAGGAACGATAGTGGGGTTCTGAGCCTCAGCATTCTAGAGCCATGCCACCATTTTACCATTTGGTTGGAAGGAAGAGGCACTACTTTCCCTAAGATATTGGGCATTATTATTTTGTCGGTGAGTAAGAATGTAACCTCTGACATTTTAAAGGTGTATTTCAATGTTACAATAATACCTTAAAATATGATGAATAGTTTTTAGTGAAAACATTAAATATTATGGGTCTCATGGAAAAAATTAAACGTAAAAAATTTGTGCCCCTCAGCATGTTAGTAGCAGCTAAAAAGTGGACGGTATTAATGCTGGTAATGCAAAAAGAATCTCAAATAAATTTCAGCAAATCAATTTCCGATAGCCAGCAATAAAAAGTGTGCATTTGACAAAACTTATTTTTTGTGAAAACTGTTTTGAAACCACTATCTTGGGTTATAATCACACTGGTAAATGAGCGATATCCTGGTCTTTTCACGGCACGATTACGGAATTACGGAATCAAAGGGTTTTTCATAGATTAAATTCATTTTTTAGTTATCACTGAAATTTATTAGCTTTATTCCACTGAAAATCATAATTCTTGTTTGGATGGCATTGATTGTAAGACATTGATCATCAACTGTGTTTCTTTATTGATGATTTAGTAGCGTTTCTTATAGATTTTAAATCAACAGGTACTTCATATATAAACAATTACAAATTTATTATGATAAAATTACAATCTGCCTCATTGGGCAATAAGTAATTGAGATAAGTGTTTTCATTCAGTCGTTCATTCATAAAGTATTTACAAACAGCCCAGAGTTCCCCCAAATCCGCATGGTTGTCACCTCCCTCGCATTCGAAAGAGGAAGCGGAGTCTTGGGAAGTCCCCCACGTTCCCCCGTCAGACGCGCCGGATACGAGCCAGTTCGTAGATAAAGAATGATCGTAAAACCTATTGTTTCACCTGAAATCGTTTGAAAATGCCGTTTCTGTATAAATTAAACAGTAAAAGCTATCACCCTTGTTGAACCGGGTCTGTCAGGTTCGTTGTCTTAAAAGGTATCTAACTCTCCGTGGCTTCCTTTTCTCAAAAGAGGTTTTATAGTATGACACAAATTGGATTAAATTTTGTTTTTGACTTAATTATATTATTTCGGTGTTTTAACGGATTGTTCGATAATTGTGCCTTAGCATTATATTATTTTAATTCTTCTTTGAATCGTTGTTTCACTTCTTCCACACTTGAACTATTGAAATATTTTCTCCGTTAATAATTATCAAAGGAAAAACCACTGAAGAAGAAACTGTCAAAGGATTCAAAAAATAAAATGAATAATTCCAAACATATTTGTAGCTAACATTTTTCTCTCGACAACTACTTCAATTCTCACAGCAGGTAACTAATACTCGATTACAAATATTGGCAAGCTTGTCCGGATCGATCCAAAGTAACATCGGAATTGGAACATCCACTACACAGAGGGTGATAGATGCCTAGCTACCTCGCCTGTAATGCAGGGATATTGACTCACTGGTATCCAAGCTATGCGAACCGCGTGGTTTACATAATAGTATTAATTATAACCGAACATTATAGCAACATACATAAACATAACAACTTACATTATTTACTGCATCGAGTAGTGTTACTCATATTTTATTTCTTTATTTACAAATGATACACGACATTATCAAATCGCTGAAGTATGAAAATTAAATGATTAATGATTGTTTTTGGTGTGATGGGCGTATTATTGATATATCGTTGAAATAATAGGGATAACTGGACTAAAAACAATCACAAATATACGCCTAATAATCATTAACTAAAGGAAAAATTAATAACAGGAATCCAAACCCGGGTCTTTAAGAGAAATATCAGGATATTCTTTAATGGGATTAATGGGAGGGATTAATTATGTTAGGGGGGGGGTTATGATTGTTTGGAGTTTCATGAGTTTTTCAGGCTCCACGTTCTGACTACTTGAGAAAAGTTCAAGAAAAAAAATAAACCTAGTAGTAATCATTCAGCTCCTTCATAATCTATGTTCAAAATCACACACAAATGAGTATAGAGTGTTGAATATCTACCCTGTCATGTAAAGTTTATATAAAAAATAATATTAAGAGCTGCAGGTTGGCTAGATGAAATTTGGTAAAAGGTACCAACTGCAGTTGCTATAGAAGTTAATAAACCTGGGTGGTCCAATAAGGCTCCAAGGAAATGTAGGATTTATGTCCCAGCAAAGGTTAAAAAATACATTACAACTTAACCAGATGAAGAGGAATTAGAAGGGAGACGCTTGGTGAGGTAGACAGTGGGGAGGAGCAATATTTGAAATAGGAGCGAGGGAATGAGCCCTTACATGTTTTCGGGGGTTGGTCCCCGGGAAAATTTCACTTTTCTTTAGCTCGCCTTCTAAGCAGAGATCTCTGACGGAGGACTTGTGCGTTGAGACGATGATCCCGGTCTGCACTCTTAGGGAATAATGTGAAAACCAAGATTAGCGTGTTGATTTTTATTCTTATTATTAAATAGTAATTAGTATTTTTTTTTGTTTTAACCTCCAAACCTACACTCCCAATTGTGAATTAGTGTGGGTGTATTTGTGTAGATATATATTTGTTGTTTTTTTCAAGCCAATTCTTCTTTTATTTTCATATTATTATCTTTGTTTACATTTTTTTTTTCATCATATTTTTAATTCCTTACAAATACGTGAATTTTATGAGTATATGTATATTTTTATAATATATTTTCTTATTTAATTTTGCTTATTTGTACATTATAAATTTTAGCTGGGAAACTTTCAAAGAACCCACATTATGTTAAATCAATGTTTGGTCTTAAGGGACAACACCCCAGGATTCTAAAGAGATTATTATTTGCATTGGTGGAGAAAGAAGGACTGAATTAGGTTTGTTGGATATTGTGGTGTTTTTTAATACTACATGTTTATTTTATGATTCTTTGGCTATTCAGTTTTTAACAGAGTGGGATTGCACAAAAAATACATTAATTTAAAAAGTCGTGCTCCGGAGGCGTTTAAGTAGCAGCTAAAAAGTAAACAATATTAATGCCGGTAATGCAAAAAGAATCTCGAATAAATTTCAACAACACATGTATTTAACAAGTTTTCTAGGTTTTATTATGCCAATAATTCAGCTTTTTTAAAATTTATTTTTGGTGAAAACTGTTTTTAAACCACTAGATTGGGTTAAAATAAGTTGTAAATGAGTAGTATTCTGGTCTTTTCACGGCACGATTACGGAATTGCGGAATCAAAGCCACGTGATTATTTTATGATCTGTTTATTTTTCTTTGGCTTATCAGTTTTTAAAAAAGTTGGATTGCATACGAAAACTGATATAAGTTGAATATTTTATTCTTTTATTGACCTTAAAAGCAAACAAGGATTCAAAAAATTGTAAAAATATCGAAAAATGTTGATATATTGAGAGAATAGACGAGACCTGCTTAAGATAATAAATATTGGCTCCCCTGTTGTTCGACATAGGGCAGCCGGTAATGCCATTTGGACTAATATCAGGAGGTCCCACTAATATATTTTTCACAACTAGTGACCATTGTTTTAAATTAGTACATAAATGTGATTTTTTTCTTTTACATTTATCTGACATTACTTTGTTCTTACAGTAATGTGCTTTCGTATGTGTTTTTTGCCCTCCATACCATCTTCGCACACTTCCTTGGTACCTTCCTCCACAAGTTCCTCCCTACCATCTTCTCTTGGTGTATATTTAATATTTAACACCAATGCAGGCGTTTATTTACATCAAACCACTCCCAGAAATTCATTATATGTCCTCACCCCCCATAGAATTAGAATAATACAAAATTCCTTCGTCATAATAGCAATACCGGTCTGAAACAACCTTCCCACTCCATTCGATACGCTTATTTATTAAATGTGTACAAAACAAGATTGTTTTGTTGTTTGCTATTCCGAACAAATGAGAAGTTGCTTATAGTATATAAATACTCGTTCTTAAGGGACATAGGCCTTTATCAAGGATAATAAAGATATTATTACTATCATCAGGATTTTTAAGACTTCTCAGATCAGGCTTCTGAGAATATGTGTGTATTTTCGAACACTATACCACATATTTTTCATCCGTTGTCTGCGTAGGCGAGTGGGAGTAAAATATCCGAAGGAGCGAGATAGTGGCTAGATAAAGGGCTAAGTAAAGGAAAAATCAGGGATTATCTGGATTCAGCACCTTGTTCCTGCAGTTCCACCTGCCCCTCTCAACTTACACACCAGCACCCCCTCATAAAATATTGTCGATTTGCTGTTTTCTTGAGTAACTAACCACGAAGGACCTTCTACTTCTTGTCCTCATTATGAGATCCAGTATCTTATCTTCTCATTAATACAATCTAGAGCCCTGAAGCACTTCGTCTTGTGAACATATGTAAAATTCCATTTTATTAATTAAACCATGTTCCTGAATCGTATTGATAAAACTAAACTTCAGGATGTGCACTAACATTAGATAACTTATTCAAAAGATGCAGCATACTCCTAACAAGCTGTGCTTTTACTCATCTGGCAAGCCCCAAACTCTTATTTGGTAAAGCACAGAAAATAACAAAAATATATTATATTTACATACTTCTGGGGTTTATTTGATGAATTTTTAGTTTAGTTATGATTTTGTAGTTAGAAAGGGCTAGGTAATTAAAATGAACTCAAAGTAAGAAATTAATTCAATGTGAGAATGCATTTGTTTAATAAAAAAACGTAGTATCTCACTTCTAAAAAATAAACCAAGGAGGTGAAAAGCCCTCTTTAGTGAATGGAATAACTGAGAGTGTATTGCCAGGTGTCCAACAAAGGGAAGTCAACTGAGGGGACAGACTGTGGGCACGATGCGTCTCCCTTGACTATTGGAGTTATCAGGTGTTAATGGGGTACGGAGGATTTAGATCCAACATGTACCAATTTAAAAGAGCCGAGAACATTGCCCATACTGTAGGAACCGAATATAGTGAAGCACTTCGTGCTATCCTGCCAAACCTTGAGAAAGAAAATGGCACGGCTGCTCCGATCGTGTACAACTTGGACAACCCACACCTGAGTCGTTGGTTAACAAGGAGGAAAACTTCAGGGCCTTTGGTTTTGTTCCTTCAGCCTTTGTTCAGAAGTGGAAGGAGCTATAGGGTCTTCTACGCACTTCACCGTCTCTAGGAGGGTGTTTGCAGGATGAGTAGCTGTGAGCTTTGGGAAGGCTCATTTATTAATAAAAGCGGCCAATAATGAAAAAGTGAAAGACCAATGCGCGTTGACCGGTGAAACAATCCAAGTGGCACTGAAACAGTGCTTGGCTCGCAAGCTCTTTGGCCCCTTAAGTGTGTTTCCTCCACAAAATACCACATGCGGGTACGTTCGTACAGTGCAATTGAACGTTTATGATAAGTGGTTTTCTTATTTATATTTTTACATACTCAGTTAGTTTTTATATCTTTTTATCTGTAGGGGAGTGCTTTGAAGTGATTATTGAGAATACATTTCCAGAAAGATAAAATGTCATCGCGAATCGTCAAGCCTTATCATTGCATCGTGTTCTACAATAGGTTACTTTCGAGCGTGTCTCCCCGCAGGAAAGACTAGAATTGCAGTTAAAATACGCTCCGCCGGGATACTCGGCGCAGGTGGGGCCTGGGATACGCTGCGCATTATGTGGGAGGCAAGTGCGATTCATGCATGGGTCGAGAGAGGCAGTCAGAGAGCAGTCCCATTGTGCAGTGATTAGTGCTAGTCGCATCCGCAAATCCCGCGCGATGACAAGAGTACCTACTCGACGCATTAAGTATATTTGCCATCAATTTTAGAATTGTAATTATTTTGGGTTGGTCATTATGTGTGATTATCTGTAAATTTAAACGGTCTATGAAGATGGGGAAAAAAAAAGAAAAAAAAAAGTGTTGGTCTATCTATTTGTAAATAGATTTGCCTGAGGATGTATAATTTTATATAATTATTTGTAAATTTAAAGGGGCTAGAAAGAAAAAAAAAAATGTGTCGGTGGCGTCGTTATATAATAACGATATAATTTTATAAAAATATATATAAAAAATATATATAAATATAATTTTATAAAAATGAAACATTTTTTGAAGTGTCCTGTTTGACATGGCTACTAAGGAGAAGCAATGAAAAAAGGAATACGGGAACTATGCATTTAATGTTAAATGGAACGAAACATTCGCGTTTATTCAAATTTAAATGTCCATCCCACCTTTCTTATTTGTCAGGAAAAATTGGTACATAACAAGAAATCAAATTGGAGAGAAACTTTACATTTATTCCATCTACAGGTCCTAAAAAAGAACTAGGATTATTGGCACTCAAAGGTCAAATACATGGAGAGGAAATAGCAAATGCTGTATTTGAGTGGATTGAAAAACATCATATTCCACCCTATACAATTGTTTCAATTTCCACAGATAGGTTTGTTGGTATTTTGAAAGAAAAAATTATTCACGAGATACTTCTTTAACCATCTGCATTCATCAAGAAGTGCAGACATATCCAGAAGAAATTTGAAAAGTTATGGAATTTATTATTATTAAGTTTATCAACTTTAGTAGACGATTCCTATTATTTAACTCAACTTAATCGTAAACTACAGGGTACAGGAAAAACATTTTTTTCGATGCTAGAAGTCATTTCATTCAAAAACAAATTATCTCTTGACAAGGTTTTTTAAGAGTAACTTTGATTCATTTTCCTAGCTGGTGGAAACTTTGACAAGAAAATAGTTCTGATATTGACATTTGCTATTTCGAAACACTTTTAAATATCACAACAGGTTTCAGGAACAGCAAAGCGGCGTTACCCTTTGTAAAAAACAACACTTAATGCTACTGTAACAGAACTAAATTTTTTCCCTTTAATATTGACATTGGCCACTTTGAAATAACCAAGGTTTAAAACTTTATTAAGTTAATTTTAGGGAGCGCAGTTTAGGGAAAGAAGATGTAGTGTGGAGGATTGAGAAAAGTATGTTGAGATGGTTTGTACATATAGTGGACGAAAGGAGACGGAACACACAAAAGAATAAAAAATTAGCCCTCATAAGAATTTTCATTGTCTCTATAGACTGATGAGTTTGCCGACAAGTGCACTGGAATACACGCACCCTATATACCCGTTACGTACCATGGGGAAACCCAATACCGATCCCAGGAAGGAAAAAAAAGATTTTTTTAAAGATAAGAACAGGTTTGTAATGTTGTTTTTTTTTTTAAATAAATTATTAATTTTGTAGGTAATCAAAAAACAATTTCATAATTATTCTACTTTAAGAGATATGCACCTTTCAAGACCATAAAGGCTCATGTAAACACACGTATTTTTTCATCATTTCACGGAGAATTCACGTCTAGCAGATGATATAATAAAACGGCCCTTTGCCTTGAAAAAGTTGTTTAGATCCGCTAAGTTGTATTTCAGCTTTAAGTTTATTAGATTAAGGCAAGGATAAATGAAACAATGGAAGGTTGCCTGTTTTATTAAGAGTTTTGTTTCTCTACTGTTCGCATTGTCTGCTGCCTTTTGTCTACATCTGTAGCTCCCTGAAGGGCGTGCGCGAGGGTTGATGGAAGGTTAGAATCTTTTAATTTGCTTCATTTCAGCCTTTTGGCTTATTTCTCAGCTAGTGTTTGTTTTAATAAATATTACAACATATGCTGTCTTAAAAATGTAAGAAAATGACTTTATTTTTTAAATAATTTTACAAACAAGGGCGGGTAATGCTCAATACTTATAAATGCTACTTTTTTTGGGGGAAATGATTCTTGGGCCTTGCTTCACCTCCCTCACTGGTATTGGAGTACCTCCAAGAACGGACCATATAAAGAAAACTAGACAATTAGAAAAATAGACAACCTATAATTGCTTAATTTATTAATTAACGGCTTAAATGTCGGAGGTGGGGGGCAATTTCCCAAATATCAGTTTATTTAACAATAATTATCTTCTCTGAGTGCCCATAAGGTGGGAGACGTGCCATGATCGATGAGATGAAGGTAATATAATAAGAACAGGTTTGTAATATTGTTTTAAAAAAAAAAAAATTATTAATTTTGTAGGTTATCAAAAATTGAGTGGGCCAGTCAGTCCTCATCCTTGAGAGATGGACGAATCTACTTCTACTCCAGCCTAAGACTATACTTAATTATTAGTTATAACATATAAATAGTAACTCCTGCTGAATTACTATATTTTTGTTACCATCACAGTTCCACTTACCTCCCATCCATACAACGTCTAGTACTTTTTTAAAATTATCTCTTCACTTCATATAATATGATTTAATTCCAAAAAATAGAGAAACAATTACATAATTATTCTACTTTAGGAGATATGAACCTTTTAAGGCCAAAAAGGGCGATGTGAACACAGGGCTATCGACTGGTCACTCGTCAACATATTAATATAAAAATCTTATAAATCGAAAGTAATTAACCAAAATTAATTTTCTGTTCTGTAAGAAAGTAGTTGGGCCAAGTGCAGGCTCGAGGATCCGACGTGCCGAAGACTTACCGCTCTCAGAAGATCTGGAAATAGACTGGCACAGATACCATCGGCACAGGCTATATTGACCTCCCACATCAAAGAGATGGTGCAGATAGAACAAGGTCTATTTAAGGCACTATAGTGTCTCCCATCAGTGGGAGGTTTGTTTACGGAGAAGTATTTTTGAACAACTGGCCTTAAAGATTGAAGTTATTTTTAATGTGTTTTAGCGAATATGCTATCTTAGCTGGTCTTACCTTTTCTATTTAATGATGCAGTTTTTTTTTTAGTTATGCAAGTGCCCGTCTATCTTCCAACGCCAGTTTTCTAGATAAAGTAATTACTTTATGTTTAAACTGCTGGTTGTGGGTTTAAATACAAGTTAAACTAGTGGTGTGACAAAATCAGACATTATTTGATTTGCTAATAACCTAAGACCTTACTTATGGCGGCCCTTGTCAACATGCGGATTCACACCAATTTTTTTTATTATGATTAAAAGCCGCATTTTATGATAAATATAATGTTTTCTTTTGACTGATATACGAATTGACTTCTTCGCATTAGAAATAAACGGATATGCTCATATAACTCAACAATAAATGTGCTTCATAAGTAAATCTCAGTTTAAAACACGGGTTAGTGTAAATATGATAATTGTTGCCACGCATTGCGAGAGGCTGTCCTATTGAATTTATTTCACACAGGGAATCATATTCGATCTGTCGGTCTTCATTAGTTCATGAATGTACTAAACAAGATTTTTTTTTGGTTTTGTTTTGAAAAAATATTTTATTTACGATAAAGGAAGACAAAGAGAGAAGCTTGTAGTTCAGGAGGTATATGTTCTAATGAATGAAAACCCTAGTAAAGAAGTGTAGCGAAGCGCTAACTATATATGTAAATTACCCTACACTCTGGTGTATAATGTATTATAATATAAATGCAAATCTTTGTAAACTTCTTGTAATAAATCATAGAGGGATCGGCAGATGTAAACAAGTAACAGAGGGACGAAGGTCCTGCAATAAAACCTGAGAGGATAAGCCACTGCCCCTAATAAAATAGATCCAAGCAGACCTTCAGTCACTTCCGGCAGTCATAAAATCTAAAAGCCATGCCAATAAACAGTCCTATAGGGGACGAGCGGTCACGTAGCTCGGCAGGTGTGACATCATAAAACACACCCTTTTAGGCCAACGGTCATAAAACATACCCCCTGCAGACAGGCTCCGCCTCCGGGTAGGGAGGGGGGACGGATATTTAAATCAAGGGTTTTCGCTCTGCAGAGTCACTCTTTTTCCTAGTCTCCTCAGCCGCACTACTTGGTCGCTTTACGCCAGGGCCGCTTGGCCTTGGTAGGCTCACTCTTCACTCTTTCCTAGTCTCTTCATCTAGATAGCCGCTATCACTCGTCGCGATACGCCAGGGACCCGGGGCCCTGGGTGTAAGCCCACTCAGCCTTCCACTTGTCTATACTCTCTCTGCCACACCTCTGCGCCGGCACCTTGCCTCACAGCCTCTAGCAGATCCTCTGGCGACTTGTACTATCACGCTGCCGATCTCTCGCCCGAACTCTGAAAACTGGTCTTATTCTTTATGAACCTCTGATCCTCATCCTGAACACAGTGTATTGTCGGGACACATCCCTATCAATAAATGGAGTCAGATATTAACGCCGACATGGAACGATTGTCCAGGTTATAAACTTGGACAATCCGCACTTGTCAGCAGGGCTAGAGTGATCAGGTACTCCCCTAGTGACAATCCCGACAGAAGTATATGAAGGAGTCCCAGAGGCCAGAGGTATACGGGGCCAATTAGGGAAAACTGAACTAACATCATAAGTATCCCCCCCCTCCAGGTGTAATCCCAGGATTTTTCGGACATTAACGGTTTCCCTCTCACTCCAGGTAATGGAGCAGTTTCAATATCGTTTCGATGAACAGGGTGTATAGCTCAACGATGCAAGGGGAAGGATTTTTGTAAGTTTGGTTACGGGAGATTGGAAATAGCAATGACGTAAGAAGAGGGGGTTATAAATAAGAAGAGACATACCAGTCCAGTAAGTCGTGGGACAGAGATACTGCGATATGATGAAATTTTTGTCCCCATATCTTATGCTATATTT
Organism: Acanthosoma haemorrhoidale; assembly: GCA_930367205.1. Taxonomy (NCBI): domain Eukaryota; kingdom Metazoa; phylum Arthropoda; class Insecta; order Hemiptera; family Acanthosomatidae; genus Acanthosoma; species Acanthosoma haemorrhoidale. The sequence goes on from OV884011.1 coordinate 93,939,360, forward strand.
TGAGCAAAATAAATTTAATATTCTAGTTCTTTTGAATATACTTACGAAGGCAATTCAATAGTTAAGACCAATATTAAATCTGCATCATACATGACTTGTCAACTAAGTGTTGTTTTGTTCATTCTCTAAATCTATAATGTGTTCATTTATTCATATTAATGCTCTATCATGCCATTAATACGACCTAGCAATAAATTAGTATATTACTATGTATATGTGTATATACTATAATAAAAATATAGTAATAAATTATTAATTGGGGCTATTCAATAAATGTTTTTTTTTATCAATATACCTCGATTTACCTTTGATGGACGAAAGGTGGACAATCATCAAACCTATTTTCCTTTTGTACTCAAACATATACTGTTGTGAGACCGAATGATGCTAATATAATTCTGAAACGGTGAAGGTCCGGGCAGACGAGGAAAATACAAAAAAGTTTCGAAGTAGCCTAAATAAGGATTGATCGCTTATTTGTTAAAATTCAAGGAATGGTAAACTGCTCAGAGTTTAGTAATTAACTACATGAAGCTTACCAGATAAACAATGGTACTGATCCATCGTTGAGCTCTAAAGAAGAAGAACTTAAAATTAAAATTAGAGTAAGGCTCTTTTAATTATATTGTGTTGCTATGCACACTATAATGCTATGCGACTATAATATTAACTAATGCAACTAATAACCCATAGAGATATTAAAAAAATAAAACAAAATCAAGAAGAAATAAATTAGCTGTAATTTTCCGAAATTATCATTAGTATATTATATGTGACACGCCCATATATGGGGGGGGGGGTATGGTTCTGACAGGAATGATTATTACTGTCTACAAAATCTCCCAAGCCAAAGACCAAGTAACATTCAACCAGCCTCTATTTCATTAAACGTTTCTCGTATATTCTTCAATTTTCTTGATTAAAGAGTATGTCATGATTATTTTTAAGTGAAACTGTCAAACATATCATTTTTTTTTTCATTCAGGTTGGTTCAAGGAGATAACAATGTAGAATTCTATTATCGCGACACATACCTTTTCTTTTAGTTTCCGCTGGTTGTCTAAGTCTCCGATCAATAGCAGAAGAGAGAGAGGAGTCGAGGAGTCGAGAAGGAACGACATGGCATGGAGGGATTGCAGCATTTTCCAAGTGCAAAGCTGATGAAGCTCCAAGCTAAATTTATTATGATCGATTTAATCTAAGGAAAACTTTGATACAAACAGCTGAAGGACCTACAACCCACTTTTGATGTTGTCTCTCACTATCTCTCTCCCTCTCCCACTCCCTCTTTCTCTCTCTCTCTCTCTTTATCCGAGCAGATGACGTAATTTAAAAAAAGAGGGGTTCATAAAGTGAATGCCTCTGATACGTTTGATGGGAACAACCCTTCGGTTTGCTACATATAGATAGAATATTTTTCTCGTTATTCCAGGAACTAAACATAAAAAGGTATGGATCTCAAAATGTATACATAAAATGTTTCCCGAACCTCGTTCTTATGTCACAATTTTAATAAACCGCCACATTTCTATGTGGTCGCTTATGAAGAAACTATTTTGTGGAAGGAAGCTATGATATCATATGACATCAAAGAGAGAGCTAAGGGTTGAGAACCGATAGCTATATTACCAACAGTACTTTACGGTTCAAGAATATAAAGTTGCTACTGTTACAAAGCAGCGATAGATAATAACGAATGTATTGAGTAACAAAGAAATTTACATACATCGGCTACCGACCAAAAGACGGCGTAAGCCAATCGCCTATTTCCGCAGTAGGAATAGCTTACATTACATGTAGAAAAGGCCACCCACCAAATAAGACCCACGTTGGAGCTGAAACAAACTGCTCTTACCCAAACGATAAGCATTGCATATGTTGCAACTCTGCAATTATATGACTTTGTTTACTGTAGTGAAACCATTATAAATTACTATAAAGTTTGGTTAACTGTTATAAATAACAGTGTGTTACGACACACCTGGCATGTGTTCAGAAGGTTTCAGTTTGAGCATATGCGTACTGTTTTCAATATCTATGTCTCATGTATTGTGTAAATAAATTATACTGCGTTATTCAATTAAATATGAAAATGTGTCTCATTATTCGGCCCCTTGTTACAACAAGTGGCCACGAGGATAAAAGTACAAAACATTGGGAAAATTGAGTGCCACTAACAATAATATAACCGCTAAAAGGTATTTTATTTTTTTTACTAATCGTTAAATGCCTGATTTAAACAAGGAAATCAAGTCACAATGAATTCAGAACAGTTTGAGAAGTTGATGTTAGTTTTGTCATCTGCTCTGGGAAGTCAACAAACCACACCAGCATTACCACTAATACCATTTGAAAACTAAGACCCGAAAACTAAACAGTTCGTCATACATGGAGCGTTTTGGATCTCAAAAACGTCACTGATGATACAAAAAAGGTTCAACTTTCGCGTTCATCAATTGGAAAAGAACATTATAACAACTAAGCCTCTTTTCTGGGACCAGATGATCCTATCAAGGAAATCGACTTCATAACCTTGAAGTGCCATTTCGAAAAAATGCTGTCTCCATCAGTCTCAACCGTCGTCTCACAGCACTACTTCCTCAGCATCACTCAGCAGCCACATCAATCAATTTCGGATTTCGTCGCATCCCTGAAGGGAAAGTTGAAGGACTGTGATTTTTACACAACCTGTCCCAGTGCCACCTGTAAAAATAGCTCAAATATTCCTCCGTGCTCAGTTCACCAGAGACCTGAAGGACAATTGGATACGCGAACAGATCCTTCAAGACACAACCCTCAAGGATTTCGATGGATTCGTAACGGAGGCCAAAGCACTGGAAGCATCTCGATTCAAATCGGGTCAATTGAATAAGCTACCTGAGAAGCCACAGGATTAAGTACAGACGCAAACAAGATTGATCGTCGTGAAGAAAGAAATCGTCGCAGCCGCCAGCGTTCTGGGTCTCAAGACAATCGTCGTCAGTCCAGTTTTCGTCCATATCATCGTTCTCAGTCCCGCGGCACCAGAAGCCGTGTGGATTATCGATCATTAGGTCTCGATGGCCTTTGTCTCAACTGTGGTCGCTCAAACCATAAATCGCGTGATTGCAGAACAGAGCGTAAATCCATGAAGTGCCACTCTTGTGGAAAAATCGGTCATGTCACGAAAGTTTGTATCACCACCCGGCTCCGGAAATCGAAGACCAAGAAGCTGTCAGCTGAATACCTTCAAGAGGAAGAGGATCATCACCCCAACAACGAATATGGTATCGTTCGGATCTGTATGAGGTTGGACCAGACACCGATAAATACATCGTCACAGTCACTCTCAACAACAAGCCGCAATCGTTTAGATTCAGGTGCACGTTTCTCCTTGATCTCAGAAACTACTTTCTAGAAATTTGAACTCAACGTACCGCTGCAACCGACTCCAGTATCTTTCCGCTCTTTCTCAGATCACCTTATCAAGCCTAAAGGTAAAGTTACCGTCTCAGTCGCATACAAAGGGAATTCAATGGAAGCCGATTTATTCATAGTGCCAGCAGGACATGACGCTTTACTTGGACGCATGTGGATTCGTAGTCTCAGGATCAGCCTCAATGAGATTGATAGCCACAAAAACTCAGCTCTCCGTCCAGTTGATGTCAATGCAGTCACTTCGCTCGAAGACATCTTCAGGAAATACGAAGACATTTTCGAGGAAAGGATCGGGTGTGTTCCGAACGTCGAAGTTAAGCTTTAACTTAGAGAAGGGGTGAAACCAGTTTTCGTCCGTGAATGGGATGTTCCGTTTGCAATGCGAGAGCGAGTTGAGAAAGAGTTAGCCACGCTAGAGTCTCAAGGAGTCATTAGTCCCGTTGCATCAAGCGATTGGGGATCGCCACTCGTTGTTATAGCTAAGCCTGATGGTGGTGTAAGGCTATGTGTGGATTATAAGTGTGGGGTGAACTCCAGACTCGTTGCCTCAAATCATCCTATCCGCAGAATAGATGAGGTTCTACATAGTCTCAGAGATTCTAAGTATTTTTGTAAATTGACTTAGACAAGGCATATTTGCATTTGCGGGTCGATGAAGAAAGGAGTAGGATACAAACGTTTTCAACGCATAAGGGTACGTTCAAAATGAATCGCCTCAGTTTCGGAATTAAGACCGCTCCAGCAGAATTCAACCGGATTCTGAGTCAATTGCTGAAAGGCCTACCAAAGGTCGAGGCATACTTCGATGACATCATCTGTCATGGCTCAGATCTCGAAGAATGCTCCAGAACTCTTATCGCATGTTTGGAAAGACTCAAAGAACATGATCTCCATCTCAATCGTGCTAAATGCTCATTCTTCAAGGAAAGCATAAATTACCTCGGTCATGTAGTGTCACACAATCAAATTTAGAAGTGCCCAGCTAAGGTTCCAGCAGTTTCTTGGATGCCGCGACCAAAGAATGTGGATGAATTGAGGAGATTCCTTGGCTTAATCACGTATTATTCTAAATTTATCCCAGATTTCTCTTCGAAGTCCTACCCGCTACGCTGCTTACTCAGGAGGAGGGTGAACGATTCTTTTGGTCTGCAGCTGCTGAGGCCTCCTTCTGGAATCTCAAGACAGAGTTGTGCTCAGACAGAGTGCTCATCCCGTTTGACCCGTCAAAACAGGTTATTCTCACAACTGATGCCTCGCCAACCGGGATAGCCGCAGTACTTGATTGATGGTCACGAGCGTGCAATCGCCTACGCCTCACGAGCTCTGACGCAGGCTGAGTCAAACTACAGCCAGCTTGACGGAGAGGCCCGGACTATCCCATTTGCCGCAACACACTTCTTTAACTACCTACTTGGCAAACGTTTCGTTCTCGTCACAGACAATGAGCCGCTTTTGAGGATTTTTCATCCAGACCGTACACTGCCGCATATGATCTCTTCACGTTTACTGAGGTTTGCCTCTTTTATCAGTGGGCTCGACTACACCGTTCGATACAAGAAAGGGAAAGAGAACGAGAATGTCGATTGTCTGTCCCGGGCACCAGTCTCTACAGCTAGTGAGCCACAAGTAATGTCGATTGATCAGGAAGTCAACGTGCTGTATGCTGAAACATTGCTCCAGATCTCCAGTATGGCTATCACTGTAGACACAGTCGCCAAGGAAACTGGGAATGACCCAAAGTTGGAAGCATTACTGCAGGAGCTCAAGACCAGCCGCAAGGATAGCTCGTACACTGTCTCTGGCAACATGTTATTCCGTTCCGATCGAACAGTAATCCAAAAGTCTCTCCAAGTGCCAATTCTCCAAGAGCTTCATGCAGCGCATTTGGGAATAACTAAGATGAAGCAACTCGCCAGGAGATACGTTTACTGGGAAGGATTGGACAAGGACATAGAACGTCTTGTAAAGAGCTGTGAATCCTGTGCCAAAGTCCGTCACAGTCCGCAGAAAGCGCCAATTCATCACTGGGATCAGCCTGATGAGAATTGGGAGAGAGTGCACATCGACTATGCGGGGCCTTGCGATGGTCATTTCTTTTTGATGTGTGTGGACGCAAAGTCGATGTAAGCCGAAGTTTGCATGTTTTCCGCGATGCTCCGTCCTCGTTTTCAACAACAACTCTGCTTTTTTCATATTTAGGCATATTTTCGGTACATGGTTACCCCTTGGCGTTGGTTTCAGACAACGCTGCCATCTTCAAAAGTGAAGAGTTCCAGCTGTATTGCAAAGAGCGTGGGATATTCCAAAAGTTTAGCGCACCAAATCATCCAGCCACGAATGGTCTGGCAGAACGCAGCATCCAGACATTGAAAAGAAGGCTCAAGGCTGCTGCTGATGATCCTGCTCCGCTGTGTTCTAAGCTGCGGAACATAATGTTCCGCTACAGGGCAACATCCTTAGCCTCAGGTCTATCTCCTTCGGAACTGTACCTAAAGAGAAGGATTCGTACTCGTCTTGATGCGCTGATACCAAACAGCAAACCTCTTGCTCCAACTGTGCCTACTGCATTGCGGGTTTGTAGTCTTCAAGTGGGGGAGAGAGTGCAGCCGAAGATTCGCTTAGGTTTGGCACCATCATGAGGAAACTCGGCCAGTACCATTGTATTGTCGAGTTGGACACAGGTCGCACCCAGGTCGCACCCTGAAACGCCATATTAATCAACTGGTCGCCATCTTGGTTCCGAAGAAAGAAGTCTCCTTAACTCCTTTAGTTCCACAGCACAGAATGGGGGTGCTATCGAAAACTGAAACTACAAGCTTGCCACTAGACCACCAATCGACACCTCCTTCACCACATGTGAGTAGTTCAGGTACACAGCGCGACTTGCCTAATCCATGCCATCCAAGGCCACCACCTGTTCAGCCTGGTCCGTCTGTGCCTCCATACCCTAGGCCTACCAGAAGCCGGAAAAAGCCGAAGTATCTTGAGGACTATGTCTTCAACGTGTGTTTGTGGACCTGTCCAAAAATAAGTGGGGGAGATTGTAGTGAAACCGTTATAAATAACTATAAGTTTGGTTAACTGTTATAAATAACAGTGTGTTACGACACACCTGGCATATGTTCAGAAGGTTTCAGTTTGAGCACATGCGTACTGTTTTCAATATCTATGTCTCATGTATTGTGCAAATAAATTATATTGCGTTATTCAATTAAATATGAAAATGTGTCTCATTATTCGGCCCCTTGTTATAACATTTACACAAATTCAATCATATCTATTTCAAATGTAATTATATAGTGTTTTTGTTGATACACAGGGCCATCGAGAAAAGATTATTGCTATGGTTTCCAAATTTATTATTTATTTTGATATAATTTTAACTTGATTCTTTTCTAAAATAAAAAAAAAAATGTTTTCAAAGAGGAGTTAATACAAGTGCCTCTTTACGAACCTACAAAACCCTCTCATTCCATCACCTCCTCACAAACCTAACAGACGCTTTCTATTTTGATTGGATTGATTTATTTAAAAACTATATTTTCATACTTGTATTCCTTCCATTTTTATTTCATTATTTGTTGTGCACATCCAAATGTTGGACTGACGCCTGCCTTGGTTTTTACTTTTGCGTCTTTATCTTATATGTGTATTTATTAATTTCAAGGATTACATTTAATGTTGTATTGTATTTTAATTACTCGTTCATATTGATTTTTTAGTTTTAATATGTCTATCGATCTATGACTTAATTAGGTCATGCAGTAAACTTTAAATACTATATTATGATGTAACTGATAAAAGTGACTATTCCTTTCAACCCTTCGAAGAAAGGCCAAGAACTATTGCATCTTGAATTCAGAAAAGTGGTGCCCATTGAGTACTTCCATTTAAAATGCACAATATCTCAATTTCATAGCTCCTTTTGTCTTTCACCATATAATTGTTTTAAAAGTAATTCTTCACCCCACCGTCACCTAAAAATTCACAATCAAAATCCTTTACCTCAGTATCTCAAAGACCTAATCCAATTCAAACGCCACTCGAGAACAGTGTGGCAAAGATCCCGACAACCTGCTGATCGTCGCTCATACAATCAGTACTGCAGGTTGGTAAAGTGGCAATTGGTATCCTTCCGTTCCGATTCTTTTAATTCCTATCTCTCCTCTCTGTCTACCAGGGACAACTCCTTGTGGAATATAACTAAGAAAATCCTAGAATATCCTGTTTCACACCCACTCCGCCTGTGATGATGGGTCCTGGGTGGCTTCGGATGGCGAGAGGTCGGAAGAATTTGCACTGATTCTTTCCCGTACTTTCACTCCTCGCCTTAATCCTCAAAACAATACTCATCGCACAACTATTGAAGATTTCCTCACTTCACCTATCCCTCTCTCACTTTCACCAAAAGCCGTTAACCCCTCTGAGGTCAAATACCTTCTGAAGAAATTACCTTACCGAAAATATCCAGGATATGATCTCCTTATTCCTCGAATCCTCCAACAACTTCCTCCTGAAGCCATAATCTTCTTAACCTACATTTATGATTGCATTATCCAGACGACACACTTTCCTCTCCTCTGGAAACATTCCATTATTGTCCTATTCGCCAAACCCGGTAAACCATCTAATGACGGCTCATCTTATCGTCCAATTAGCCTACTCCCTATCCTCTCAAAAATATTTGAGAAACTCCTACTAAAACGTCTACTTCCCATTGTTGAATCCAAAAACCTTTTTCCCACACACCAGTTTGGTTTCCGCCAACGACATTCCACTGCTCAACAAGGCCTTCGCGTTGTTGATCACATCTCCTCAGCCCTTGAAACCAAACAGTATTGCACTGCTGCCTTTCTTGATATAGCTCAAGCTTTTGACAGGGTTTGGCACGCAGGTTTGCTCTACAAGCTCAAAAGATATTTACCACAGACCCTTTTCCTAATCCTACAGTCCTACCTTTTAAACCGCTTCTTCCAAGTCCACTGTGGCTTAGAATACTCTAACTACTATCCCATAATGCAGGAGTTCCACAGGGCAGTGCCTGGGTCCCATCCTCTATAACCTATACACCACTGATGTCCCTTCCACCACCAATACCTTCTTGGCAACATTTGCAGATGACACTGCAGTCCTGTCAACCCATTCAGACCCTGATATAGCATCCCAAAACCTTCAAAAACACCTTGATGAGATCGAGTATTGGTGCAACCAATGGCGAATCAAGGTCAATGAAGCAAAATGTTCCCACATAACCTTTACCCTCTGCCGCAAGTCCTTTCCACCAGTCTTTTTAAATTCGATTCCTCTCCCTGTGTCTGACACAGTACAGTATTTAGGCTTCCATCTCGACAAAAGACTGACATGGAACTAAACAGACGCTTTGGACAACTGTACAGACTACTTCGAAGGACCTCGCATCTCTCAATAGAAAATAAACTACTTATCTACAAAGTTATACTTTATAGCCAATCTGGACAGATGGAATAGAGCTATGGGGGATGGCAAAAGTCGAACATCAAGCCCATCCAATCCTTTCAATCAAAAGTCCTGAGAACAATAGTAAATGCCCCTTATTATGTCAGCACCAAAACCCTTCATAATGATCTTAATAGACCCTACTGTAGTGACTACTAACTACATAAGATAAATCACCCTATACTCTATTGTATATATATTGTAAATTAATTCAAACAAATGTAAATAACATTACCAAACCATAAATCATTGTGAATGTTGTAAACAATAAAGACGCAGCTCCAAGTCAATTAGTTATAGGGGCTGGGAACACTACCCACCACATACATGTGCTGTCATTGGCTACAACAACGAGTCCCATGATTGGGCACTAATGAAGAAAGCCTACTATAAATAGACCCGGGTCTTTGCCTGTAAATCATTCACCCGACGACTCTCTAACTGATGATTTGAGGCTGCACTGATGTTCAAGACTTGGCCTTCTCATTTTTGAAAACCTCTGGACCTCACTTTCTAACCTCGCTATGCTTTAGTCCGGCCTTGTCAGGCCCCACAATCTCCTAGTGGGATTCTCAACATAGTGCATTGTCGGGGCACATGCCCATCAAATATGGAGTCAGATAGTAAGACCGTCATGAAACGATTGTCCAGGTCATAGCCTAATAAACATAAAGACGCAGCTCCAAGTCAATTAGTTATAGGTGCTGGGAACCCTACCTGGAGCAGTTAGTAACCCAGACAAGGCCTGTGCCACTACGAGAACATACACCACCACATACATGTGCTGTCATTGGCCACAACAACGAGTCCCATGATTGGGCACTAATGAAGGTTTCCTCACTTCGCCACCAGGGCTAGGGTAACTAGGCACCCCCCTCGTGACGACCCGACACCTACATTCTTGAACTCATCCCTTCCAAGTTCATAAAATTCCATAGTAACTTATCCAGCCACCCTAATTTCCTAGCACAGTCATTGCACTGCACCACCCATCCATATAATCCTCCTCGGAGATTAAAACAGCAATGGCCTCGTGACCTGCTATAAATACGTGACAGTGGGAGTCCTGGCAATGGCGAGTTTCTCCAATCATGTCCTGAGTGTCTGTGGCTCTCGCGCTCTTGGTCAGCCTCCTCTGGCTCTTATCCAGTGACACGGCTGACGAAGGAGCGTGGGGGCTTCCCAAGACTCCACTTCCTTTGTCACACGCGAGGGAGGTGACAATCATGTGGACTTGGGGGGCCTCTGGGCTGTTTGTATGTATAGTATGAATGAGTGAGTGAATGAAATTGTAAATTGGTATGAATGAGATTATTTATCACAATTACGTATAGCCCAATCAGGCAGATTATAATTTTATCACAATAAAGTTGTTGTTAAATAAAAAAAAAAAGTAGTTCGTGTTTCCGAATACTTATTTTATATTTTGTCCATATTACGTATAGGAAAAGTAAAAATTTTATTATTCGGTATGTACATTCGATGTTTCAGACACAAATGTATGTAATGTACCGTCCTCATTTTTCGTAAATTGGTTGAACTATGTCACAAAAAAACCTGTATGCCGTAAAGTATAATTAACAAGTTCAAAGTTAATTCATTAATAGTTACCTATTATTAGTATGTATTTAGCTAGAAATCAGGAATTTTGTAGGTTGCAGCTTTAAACTTTTTTGTCTTCCTACTCAAGTATAGAACCTAGCACAAGGTGTGCAAGGGAGTATAATCAGCATTAGAAAACGGCTGCTTGTGATGAGGAAGACACTCATATTCAGAAATATACTTATCGTTGAATGACTAAGCAGTTGAATTTTGTTTTATTCATAGCTAGAAAAGTCAGATGAATTGCTATGCAATAATTATATGCTATGCCAACAATTATATGCAAAAATGATAGGGAATGGTATTCGTTATTTTAATAGAGGAATTCGCGTTGACATCTGACTGAGTATGTTTTTTAATGTGTTCGAATCATAACAGTTTTAAATTTTTACTTTATTATTTAATATCGAAGAATTTAATATACTTTATGATATAAAATCAATGAATAGAAGATCCTAATTAAAGACGATCCAATTTCATCAGATCTTCTTTCAACCGGGCCAACCTATTGAGCAGAGACTCAGCCAAGAATGTTACACCTATAAGTTTATTATTATTTATTTTTGTTTTATTTTTCCCCCTTAATAATATTCTTATCCTGTTACAGATATATTTATTTAATTGGATATTGTTATAGTCTAGGCATTAGTGCTTGTGAATAAAATCAGAATTAGCGGATGTTATTATTTGTAAGAGCTATTCAGTTTTTATGTTTCATGGTTTAAGCTTCAAACCCTGATTTTAAAGGAATCTCCTCTTTCCTTGCCAGGATTTAGCAATGCTGCCATAGCAACGATGTTAGGTTACTCACGGCTGCTTTGGTAACTCGACGCCTTTATCTGAACACTTTACTTGCTACAAATTGCCTTACCTTATTGAGTGGGCCGGGAGGCAATAATGCCAGGTGAATAATGAAGGCGATCGATGGAGGCAAACTGTTTGCTAAAAGGGACCCTTTTAGAGTTGATGCAATAATCGTCGTTTGAAGACAGATCTGGCTAAGGAGGCCGGACACTGATGGCACCACCTGATGGAAAAGTTCCGAGGCCTCAGACAGAGCTCACCGCTATCTTTTCAGCTTCTACTTTCCTTTATTCCTCTTTCTCTTCATTCTTCGAACGCGTCTGCGAATGCCTACTTGCAAGGATACATCAAACATCCATGGCAGATCAGCTTCAAATCTGCTCATTGTAGGTATCCATAAAGTTTTTACCTAATTCCAGCTTACTTACTTACAAATATATTCTTAACCCGAACGTCCCTGATGCGATTAGTAAAGTTCTTCATAATCTTCAACCTCACAAATAACAAATATTCTAATGCGCAAACACTCCAAAAAGGGACACCTTTGTTTTTAATGAGGTTTCCTTAAAAATTAAGGAACTATTGTTCAGTCAAAATCACTAAAATTTGTATACACAAACTATACAAGATCATGCAATCCCGGATGTCAAGAAAAAACTCTCAGTTTCTCCAAATAATCTAAAATTTGGCTAAAAGAAACTGCTCGTCCCCTAATAACTTTTAGTCATAATGATAATAATTTTAAGTCACTGAATGTTGAAATCACTACTACAGGTATATTACATTTGCCAGATAGAAACATAAAGAGAAAATATTCTCTTAAAAGCATTACTCACCAGGATTACTCATTCAAAACAACAATCGATTGTTATATCTATTTCATTCAAGCAACAAATTTGATATAGTTTTAGTAAAAAAAAAAACTTCTTGTAATTGTGTTGATTTAATACAGTATAACTATATCATTCAATGAAAAAAATGAATATAACAAAATTATTAAACTAAAAATAATTAGTAAAAAATAATAAATTATTTAACAGCCGTCCAATTCGTTGTCTAGGAAAGTTCAGAAGATTAAATTTGATTTGATTATTACTTATTATTTGGTAATGTACTCTGGCACTCTTTAGGCGTTTAGGTCCTCCACATAATAATATTTTTCAACGTATTGAATTTGAATTGAATAGAATAATTTATAACGTATTGAATACGTTTTTATTTATTTGTATTACTACTTACCTAATTACTTAATTACTACCGTCAAAAGGGCCAATCAAATCCTCAATAACTGTTTAATGTAATAATTACGTCTAAGGAAGGTCAGGTTATAGTTTAAAAGAAGAAAAAAGAATCTGGGGGTGTTGTGATCTTAAGAAGAAGTGATGCTTTGTAAAGACCTGAAAGTATTTTCTACTGCACTACAAACGTTGTAAACTACGAATAATTGTATAAGCAATCAACTAAATCCAAATATCTGAAAGTGTGAATAGAATAATATTATAATTACAATGGGAAAATAGAGACAAATTATTCATAGAAAAACTTATATATCGATAGATTTAGTTGTTATAATAAAACTAAAAACATAGGGTTACCTCATTGAAAATATTTTAGGCAATAAGAATATATACACAAATAAATTCACATATTCTTAAAAAATTAACAATTTAAAATTAACTGAAATAAATCAAACAAAAACAATATGAAGGAAACGAAACAAGAACTTGCTAGGAAAAAAAAAAAAAAAAAATCCAGAAAATTACATACATACAATAATTCACCATTGGGAATTTATCCAATGATATTCAGTTCAATGCTGGCATTAATAAAAGGAGTATGGAATGAAATGAAAAGTATATTTTATTCTGAGACATTAGTCCCAAAAGAATAACAAACATATCAATTCGATAGAGCCACTCTCTGGCTTAGGATACACATGGTAATAACCAGTATTTAATTATATTTTAGATAAATAAAATAGAACAATATGCTGCAAATAACCAAGCAAATGTTCCGGGCAGAAGCTTGATCTAAATATTTGAGGGGTAAAAAATGGATAGAGAGAAGATGAGCGCAAACAAGAAATACAACTCGACATTTGGATTATTCTGAGTTGATTAGGTAAATATGGATTGCGTAACATAATAAATAATTTTATAATTACAAATATTATTACTTCAGAACCGGGAAAATGTTTAAGCATATTGCCTTTGTATGAAAGAGCCACAAGCATAAAGCTACCTACCACAACGAGCATCCTTTACACAGTAATCGAAGTTTAGCAAGCGAGTGGTAAGGAATTGTCTGATGCTTGTAGGGTATCTCGCGCTACCTATTTTATTCAACACGGGATCAATTGGCAAACATATGAAAAAGCTTATAAATCCATACTCGATATCTTATCAACAAATGTCCAACCTTTGTATTTTGCAAATATGTATATACACATTAATCCTACTTCTGGTCATGGTGAGCTAACAATAACCTGATTCAACGTGTAATTGAATTTTGGTAGAAGGGTCCCGGACTGAATCATAAATGAACGGGAAGAATGAGGTCGGCAGGCAATTAAAACTCACTGAAATATTTACGCTTATCGATTTGTATTTATTTTAATATGCATTAAATCGTAACATATTTACATTTCGCGAAGTGTGAGTTTGTTACCACCTGTCCGGTATTTTACTGGTTCATTTATTATTAGTGACAAGTTTATTTATAAAGCGAATGTAAAAGTGTATAGTTTCAATTTACTTCGTTATAGATTTTTTAAGCTGTTGTTCTAGAATCTGCTAGCTCTGTTAAAAATGATACGCAACTATTAACTTAGATAAAGTATTTTTAATTAGGTACCTACTACGAAAATAACTACCCTTAAACTGTGCCAATAAACTACATCCATCTGACTACGATTGGTTAAATCTTATGCAACCGACAATTGGACGACTGTAACACTTTAACAAGTACATAATAGACTCCCTCTAAGCTTTAATTCACTACTGCCGGTCACTCTAATTACAATCAGACCCCTTCTAGCAATGCTTACATTCATTGTAAAAGTGCCTTAGCTATAAAATCCCTTATCTAGACATAGTGATACATATGATATGAAAGAAAACAACTTTATTCTGGTGAAATAGTCACCTAGATATAAACTAATCACATTTATTAATACTGGATAAGCGAATTGTAATTTTACAAAGATCTTATAAAGGTATAAGCTAGAATAAAATTTTTATTATGTTAAAATTACAAATAGTTTTTTGTTTCGAAATTTTGTAGGAAAATATTTCAATTAAAAAAAAATTCTATATTTTTTTTGCAATATCCATTGGCTTGATCAATAACACAAATAATTCATGTAACGTATTTATGGATTTATAATAAAAACTATAGAGCTCTCAGACAATTTCTATGTAGAAAAGAAATTGGTTTCATAAATACATCCACACATTTTATAAATAAATATAAAATAAATTTCACACTTGGGCCAAGTCCCCTATGAATAATAAGTAAAAATAAAAAAAAAAAATCTATCTGTATAACGTAAAGAAAAGTTTCACGACAAAGAATATAACAAAGTAAACTAAAGTGTAAACCTCAAATAATATAAACATAAAAACGATTTAATCTATATGTATAAAATTATTATGAATAATTATAAGCATTCCATTAAATTAATGTATTGACCATTCAACTTTTTATCTGCCTAAACTGATATTACGAAAAAGTCATTCACTACTTTATTAATTATATCACATCAAAAGTTAAGCTTTAAACTGTTTAAAACATTTTTTAATACATCCTAATTACACGGAGTTGAACTAAAACTGGCTTCGGAAAATCTTAACAGTTATTTTAAATTTGGGAAAATGAAAGAGATTGAAACCTTCACGAAAAACATTTTTGAATGTAGCCATTAAAAGCAATGCAAGGATAAAAATTAAACCAAGCTTTCTCTTTTAACTTCATTGCCAATAGCAAGACTGTCATTTGATCTGATATGATTTTGAATCCTGTTGCATTCACTGTACAAGACTGCATTTAGAGAACAAAGAGCATTTGAAAAAACAAACCCTAAATCTGACAAGGAGGTGGTGAAGCACCCTAATGAGGCGCTACTCTTGTTGATTGCCCGAGACACTTATCTGGATAAAGGCAGCCCTTATGCAGTCCCTTTGGGCTAGATCGCTTTCCGTGATAAGTCTTGAGGGAGCCCTCCCTAGGGACCTTAATTAACACCCCATTGGAGTCTTTAAGCAGCTGCAGTCACTTACTTAAATATAGTGCATCGCCATTTGTACCATTCCGTCATTTAAATACATATCTTAGATAGAAGATTTGAAATATATTTATTTATTCTGGTGGATTGATAAACTATAATAATATCGTTAAAAATATCATTATAGTGATGTACGTCTTAGTGGCATTACTGCGCACCTTTTAGTCATTTTGTTTTGTTTAACTACAATTCCAGGAATTTTTTTAACAACTACCTCTATTTTTTACATTTGATGAATCTTTAGTTCCTAACCCAGGGAAGGATTTAATACACCATAGTATCACGATCCATTCAAAAATTAAATGTTTCGGATTACCTCTTTACTCGTCATATGGCATACATACACTACGAACGATTAAGGTTTATACTAAAGTGGTCTAGACTGTAGTTCGTATTACTAGCAGCTTAGTTCGTTAGATAGATTTAATCTGAAGTTTCTCTGAATACTTTTTAATGATGACGTTTTTCACAATTTACCTATTTGAAACTGACATTTTGCAAACGATCACAGGTCTGACTGTTTTTGTGCTTGACAAACATTAAAGAGATTACATCAAAATCAAAACATACAGTGGTGTAACCTAACTTGCAATCATCAATAAGACAGTCCATACTAAAGCCTACGGAGCATGTGACATTAGACGAAGAGAGGTCAGAGCAAGAAAGAATAGTAAACAGTTCATCGAAGTTTCATTCACCGACTAAAGAAATCTTTACGAGCCCCTACAATATTTAAAGTTATCCTACAAACAGTCTGAAAACCTTGCTTCCCCTTCTAAAACATGGAATTTTCTTCAAAAAAATACAAAGATATAAACTTATCGTAATCGTCATTTATATACGTATTGTCTCTTATGGAGACACTTTGTAATGGCGCTTGATTGATTCCTCTAAGCTTAATTTAAAACCTTCTGCATAATGGCCGTCAACTCCCATCAGTGATGGTCATTCTGGCAGTAAGAAAGAAACATATGAAAACTTTAAATTGATGGGAAAAGCTTCAATATGCAGTGTATGAATGGAATATTTTTGGCGATTTGAAGGTGGTTGTACTTATTCTCAGTCGGCAGCTTGGTTACACAATGTACTGCTCTTTTGTCTTTTTTTTGGGGAAAAAAATAGTAGGGACAGAAAAAAACATTTCATTAGAAAAGAATGACCTAATCGCAAAAGACTAATTCATTCCTGAACAGAAAAATGTGAAACATAACCCACTCTGTAATCCTAAAAATGTGTATCTACCTCAATTTCATTACAGTCAAACTAGAATTAATGAAGAATTTCGTCTAGGCTATGGACATTATTCCTGGTTTTATGTACTTAAAACAGAAGTCTCCTAAAATGAATGATGCAAACATTAAAGAAGGAATATTTGTGGGCCCACTAATGCATGATGAAAAGTTTGAGGAAATATTGAATGCATTGGGGAAAGCCGCTAGGCAAGCATACAAGCAGCATACAAAAATGTTACTCTGAGTTTTTTCGGAAATGGTGATATTTTCAACGATCTCATAAAAAATTGGGCTATAATATGTCATTGAAAGTACACTTCCTGTTCTGTAGATTTATTCCCGCGAAATCTGACGCAGTGAGCGATGAGCACGGGGAACACCTTCATCAGGAAATTTCAGCTATGAGATAAGATAAAAGAGGTATCCTAGGGCAAATGGAATCCTAATATACTTGGCGATTATTGTTGGACCATCAAGAGGGATGCTCTACAGGCGAAATATTGCAGAAATTAGTCATTTCTTACTTTCTAGATGAGTCAAATGTCTGAATATTGTGTAGTTAAGAATGCAGAAAGTAAAAGAAATATTTAAAATTATAAATGCCTGCCTCTCGGAAACCTTGGGTAATGGAGAAAACCCGATATCGGATTCACATGCTTTTTCTTCCCGAGACAAAAAAAAAACCTTTTTTGTTGTCCAGTGTAATTAATTGCCGATGCTAAAAAATAATGTCCCCGTAAGTAACTAAATTATAAATATTTTAAATAAAAACTAACTGTACTAAAAGGAGGTATCAAATTATTAATTATCATATTATTTAAAATCAAAGGAATAATATGTAATTCACATTCCTCGACGAAAAACTCTAATCACGGGTCGAGATAGCTGAGGGCTCTGGTTTAATTTTTAATTGCACTCTTCTCTTCACTATCTTTGCCTTTGATAATCTCTTTTTTTTCTAGGGATTTGTTTTTTCGCTTCCGCGCTCACGTGAATTGGACATTTTAATTACTCCTTTTTATATCAGTGGTAATTAATTAATCACTTAGTTTTCTAGAGCATAATAAAGTTTACCATGAGAAAAAAGTTAGTTATCTTCTGCCTAACAGTGCTCTTACCGCGATGCGAAAGCTAAAAGTCTCTCGGCTTCTAAGAATGAAAAACTTTCTGTTTATATTGTGAGAAATTTCCTCCCTTCCTAAAAATCTATTTATCACTCTCACAAAACATTTTAATTAACTAGTAATTACAACCTTATACCATTCATGTTAACCTTTTTATGTAATAACATAACATTTGGAAGTTCTCAAATGGTATAATGGTTGAAGTATCGGTATGAAGGATACGGATTCAAATTCTAGGGACTTGGTTAGTAAGTTTTGTTTCAGATCCAAACCAGTAAATTACTTTGAAGTAGTAAATGTAGAAGTGGGCCAATCATGATTTAATATCCAGCCCTTCTTGCCCTGAAATAAAAATCATAAAATTACCAAAAATAAACATTTTTATATAAGGGTTCGTTTTTGTCTTTATATACTATAGAAGCGATCATAATAATTCTATCGATTGCAAATTTTAACGGGATATTCAGTGACAGCTAGAATAATGCTGATTACATGTTGGTAAAGTTATTACCATGACAAGGAACAAACAAATTAAACGCTTCAGTTCAGTCATCCCCCCCCCCCCAAGGATAAGCACAAATAAAACGGTAACAGAGATAACAAAAATAAGTGATACCGAAAAAATAAATTAAAAAATGTGATGTCAATACAACGACCATTTAATTCTCATGCGTATGGGACAACCACGTGAAGGATTGCCATTCCTCAATATTTTCCTGTCCATTACACGTATTTCAGTTTGTTTTTAAGTAAGGATTTAGTCGATTTTCTATAATAGTGCCGATCCTCAACGATATTTGTAGTTTAATACTTAATAATGTAAAAGAATGATTTTGTTTCATATTAAACATGTTTGTTTCATATTAAAACCGATTTGGTAAGTTTCAGCAGATCTGATTGCCTCGACCAACGGGAAAGGTTCTACTTCCATTCAAGTACCGAAGAACGAATTTCGTCCAGCTGTATGCAAGTAAGTTCTGCGATTGCATGACTCAACATTATGTAATTAGAGATTGTTAAGCAAAATGAATTTCAAATATATTACAAAAATCAAAGTTTCTTAGAGCCAACAATAAAACTAGCTAATTTAATACTTTCCAAGCCGGTTTTAGTAGGTTCGTTGATTTTTTTTTTTCAAAATCATAAATCCTGATTCTACTAATTCCTATGTACGGTATTAATTAAAGGGCGTGTCAGATGAATGTGTTCGTTAATGAATATAATTTAATAGGACATCAACCAAAGGTCGCTGTGTAATAAAGCTCACTTAATTAAGATTTTATGCTACTTTTTATTTAGCTATTTACAATTTTTATTATTGCGTAAAGGCGGTTTTCTGTGACTAAGATGGTTTGACAATTAAAATGAAGTATTTTTGACCAAAAATACAGGCCGTGTTTTGTTCAAAATAATTTATTAGAGTTTTACTTCGGGGAGATTCCGGCATTACGCATTAGGAAACATTCAAGACAACTGATCTACAATTATGGATTATATAGCAAGAGATGGTACAATTTAGATTTTAAATGGCACTAATGTCCGTTTCTTTTAGTAACCTTTTTTTATAAAATTGAACACAGATGGGGTGGACTGATCGCTGAGTAGTGCCTGAAGAAGACAGATGTGGTGGGCTATCGAAAGCGCTTCTCAGTTAAATAAGAGATTGTAGAGATAAAAAAAAATTGGCGTTATTTATTAAAACCTGAACCGATCTCCTGACCAGTCAGTATTTAGGGAGTTTCAGTTTTAAGCGAGGGGCGGGAATTGTGTGTATGTGACATGTGTGCAAATGTAAATGTGACGTTACACGCCCTCCGTAGGTATTAGTGTAGAGAATATGAAAATCCCCCAATAGACACCCACAGTAACAAACCATCGACTGCCTGCTTTGAGACTACAAGCGCACGCTAATTAAACAGTGAGCGGTGAAGTGAAAGCCTCGGGGCTACAGCGGTGGCCGACGAATGACTCTAATTTAGCCTCTAATCAGCCGGATTGTGGTCCGCTTATCAAACGGGGCCCGCTGACAAACTAACTATTGGCCAGAGAATTAGAATTGGGAGTCATTTCGAGGGGAAAACGTAATATACACTGGTGAGAATTCATCAACACAACGGACAATAACGATTGGTATTCGGCCTTTTCACTGTATGTCGGATTGATTCGAAACTTACTGGGCACACGCATGATAATAATAAGGATAAGAATTATGTAAAGAAATGCCGGTTTTAGGACGAATCGAAGAATAAAGAATAAGGGATTCGAGCAGGGTGCATACAAACCACTACTATGAAATGATGGGGGGGAACCGAAGGTAAATGTTGACATAATGCAAAAAAAAGGTTTCCACACGTCACAACTGACCTTTCTTCTGTCGGTCTCACCTGGAGAGTGGTATAAGAAGTGGGGGAAGCAGGATGCCAATTAGAACTAATAGGGGTTATGCCATATGCCTTGCCTGCCGGCTGAAAACATCCAAATTCCTAAATTAACAAAAAATAAAAACATGTTACTTGACAGTCAATGCCAGTATATTGGCGGTCTATGCTTACCCAATGGTGCCAATTAATAATATTGCAGATATTAGTGAGGGTTAGCCGATAATGTCCAGAATGGACGAGTTCAATTCTCTTTAATGCACAGAAAAGTTAAATTGAAATTTGCAGAAAAGGTAATTTCCGTTAATTATAATGATATTGTGGGCCTGAAAGGAGAGGCTTTACTTTGAAGCAGATACAATAATCATTCATTTCTATGTGTGTAATTTCGCTGGAGTTCGTAAAACTTAAAAAGTCTGATATATGATATTCTGATATAATATGCTAAATGTTATAATTTTATTTTATTTCCTTTATATTTAGATACTATTCTCTTCCATTTTAGTGTTAAGTTGTGTACATATTGTAAGATATCTTTATTTATTTTCCTTTCTAATTGCTGTAAATGTTTTGTAAATAGATGCATGAACATGAAGGAACAGCTCTATCTTCCTGAGCTTTGCATTGGGTTTGTATTATTTTTATTTTATAGCTAAGGTCATGTATGGCATGTGCATTCATTTATTTATTTTACCATTGTCATTCTAAATTAAGGCTAAATATAACCAGGCGCTTAGTGACCAGACTATAAAAGAAATAGTATTTTTACACTTATACCTTCGGTTATAATATATATTCCATAAACTAAAGTACTCGTATACAGTCGGGTCGAGAACTCTACTCACGCGCGGATAAATTTTTGATAATATTCCTTAATTATACATATTTATTTGTTTGATTTGATATGCCAAACTTACACATATTAATTAAAATTAAAGGTCCCTGATTGAGAGTGGATTTGATTTTGCGTGTACGTTCACTATAAAAATTATTCATTAATATGGCTGCAGGTTACAGGTGAATTTTGAATAATAACCTGATTCAAATTAGTAATTTATTTGCATCAAGATTAGTTTAAGTTTCTTCAATCATGACCTGAGCGTCTGTGGCTCTCGTGCTCTTAGCCAACCTCCACTGGTTCGTATTTGGTGACGCGGCTAACTGAGGAGCGTGGGGGGACTTTCCATGACTCCACTTCCTGTTTCACATGCGAGGGAGGTGAGGTGTGGATTTGGGAGGTCTCTGGGCTGTTTGTAAATACTGTACGAATGAACGAGTGTATACAAATTGTAAATATGGTATGAATGAGAATGTTTATCACAATTACTTATTGCCCAATAAGGCAGATTGTAGTTTTATCACAATAAAGAAGTTTCAAAATTAGTTTTAGGTGTCAATAAAGTGAAAGATAATTAATAACTAGCATATTAAAGTAATAAACTGCAGTAATGTGATCTAAAAGTCATATCCAACTTGATGTCTATCAACTGAGGGAGACTACGGCTCGTTTCCTTAGTTAGATTGTTTGTGTTGTAGACGTTTGGCCAATCGAGGATCGGCACGGGGCTGGTCCCTGTTCTGTTGAGTTACCGAGTTGTTTTGAAACCCAGGAGTTTTAGTGAAATTGTAGTTTTTTAACAGTCAATAGCTAGACTTACTAGGGTTGACTCCTTACTTTACTAGGTTGGAACCGCACCTTCACGTTCCAAGTCCTCTTCATTACGGTAATCAGTTGTTTAGCACCATCCTGTGTATATGTGTGAAATTAGTTGTAACGTGGTCAAAGCCCAGATTCTCGTGTGTTGGGTAGTAGGGGACGCTCACCGCGGGCTATGGTCTCTTCGTCCCGGCCGATGCCCGGTGGGTATCAAGAAAAAGATAAAATAGGTAAACGTTGGTCTTTGACCTTTGCTGGCGGTCTAGTCGGTGGGCAGCTTTTCGTAATGACCTGACTCCATATGATCTTAGAAGGTGTGCCCCGACAGTGCACTATGCTCAGGTAAAGAGTTACAGGGTAGGTGTTAGGGCAGGTATCTAAGAGTAGGTGAAAACCGTCCGGATCCCAAAGGCGAGTGTGAACTTAAGAGAGGCAGACTGGATCGCTGGGGGAGAAGCTACTAGGTACAGTTTGTAGGGCCGCAGAGACAGTCGTCCGCATGGAAGGTTTCTCTTCCAAGAATGTGCTAGTTTTAGCGAGACAAAGGCAGAGAATCCCACTAGGAAGGTGTGGAGTCTACCATCGCCGGACTAAAACATAGCAAGGTTAGGAAACAGAGACCCATGGGTAGGTCACGGTTGAGTAGAGCAGCAAGCGCCAGTGTGTGTGTGTGTGTGTGAGAGAGAGAGAGAGAGAGAGAGAGAGAGAGAGAGAGAGAGAGAGAGAGAGAGAGAGAGAAGAACATTTTCAATTTTGTGTTCGTTGAAAGCCAATTAACCCTCACAATTCCTATCTCTTCCATTTATGTTCCTTGCACCCAGTTTTAGTTTATTATTAAACATGAAGAGTGGTTTTAAAAGAAACACTATCATACCAAAAGTGGGATTAACACATTCTTCATTGTAAAAAGTTTATTAATTATCGATTGTTGTTTCAACCTCTTCATCACGAATAATTAGAAGTTCCCCTCTTCTTGGTCCAGAAAATATCTACCTATGTTTCCATATTTTAACAATAAAAATCTTAAAGCGTCAGTTAAGAGAGGGGGAAACTAGTGCATGAAACAGCTGAAGCCCACTAGGGCGTGCGGGGGAGCCTGTGACCGCATATATAAGGGGCTAAGATTTGGGGCATCACCTAGTCCTGTATATTTGTTTATTTTCTTTTTAACTTAAAAAAGAAATTGTATTTTTAAATCTTACCTCCTTTAAATGTATCTGCGAAAGCAGCACGAGGAAAAAACTGTAAATCTTGTTCATCGAATTTTGTTCTGTTTTTAAAAATGAATAAGATAAAAAGATTTTTGAAATGAAAAAAATAAAATAAAAGCTTGCAACAGACACTACTTGGAACCCGGGATCTGAAGTGAACACTGCTCTCTCTCTCTCTCTCTCTCTCTCTCTCTCTCTCTCTCTCTCTCTCTCTCTCTCTCTCTCTCTCTCTCTCTCTCTCTCTCTGCACTGGCGCTTGCTGCTCTACTCGAACCATGGCCTCCTTGGAAGAGACCTCTTCTTTGCGGACGATGGTCGCTAAGGCCCTACAAACTTTACCTAGTAGCGTCTTCCACGGCGATACAGTCTGCCTCTCTCCGGTTCACACTCACCTTTGGGATCCGATTAGTTTTCACCTACCCTTAGATACCGAATGTGAATTCGTGGTCATCCCAAGACCACATAAACTACCTATAAACCTACCATGTACCTCTTCTCCTGAATATAGTGCTTTGTCGGGGCACACACCTTCTAAAGATCTTATGGAGTCAGATCAAAGCGAATTAGGCTGCCCGCCGACTAGGCCGGTGGCCAGGGTGAAAGACTATAGGGCCACTCGCTCTATCTCTTTCTCATCGCTCGCCGGACGGCGGCTAAGAGGTTGTAGTAACCCTAGCCCGCGGGTGGTGTCTCCTTCCCACTTTGGGGATACTCAGTTATCCGAGCCCGACATGAGCTATGAGGGACAGAAAAAAAGCCGACCATCAAGGGTATCCAATCCTTTCAATCTAAAGTCATGAGAACAATAGTAAATGCCCCTTATTACGTCATTAACAAAACCCATCATAACGATCTCAATATACCTTACATTCTCGAACTCATCCCTTTCAAGTTCATGTAATTCCATTGTGACCTATCCAACCATCCTAATCCCCTAGCACAGTCATTACACTGCACCACTCATCCCTATAGTCCTCCACGGACTTAAACGGCAGTGGCCTCGTGACCTACAATAAATGTGTAACAGTGGGAGTCCTGGCAATGGCTAGTGAATGAGCGAGTGAATGAAAATTGGTATGAATGAAAACATTTATCACAATTACATATTGCCTAATGAGGCAGATTGTAATTTTATCATAATAAAGTTGTTTTTAGGAGTACTAAACATAGTTATGTGCATAGTTGCCTAGGTTCTCCGGTCTTTACCACTGTAATTATATGTCATTAAGCTACGTAAAATTATAGTTTTATATTTTCTAGTTCCTTTTGATGATATTTCCTGGCTTCTTAACGGTTCCATGGCCGTAAATGGTCTTTGGGCCGTAGATAAAGGCTATTGTGTACTCGTGCTATCAACTTCTTTGTTTAAAGGAACACCAACCCCTTCTTCAATTTTCCACATTCTTCCTTGGTTTGACCAATTGGATAATATTATTTTGATTTTAATGATTCATCTTATATTTTTTTTAGAATAATAAATCTTTGCGCTTTGGTGCAATAATTTAACTTTGATTCGATAGAACCATCTTGTACATATGTACTTCATTGATTCCGTTGTCAACCTTTTTTGTAAGGGATATATATCGATAACAATATGGTTAGTTTACTTAGACCTATACATAGGCTTAAAGAAACTGTGATCCTATCGGGAACCTTCCACTAATGTGTATGGAAATGAAATAATTTCACTAATCTTCTAGGGATTTGCACCTGGAACTTTCTGTCACAGTTACGTACGGAAGCAGCTACACTAAACCATAGGATTGCTGTCAACATTGAATACTGGCACATTGTGATTCAGTGGCATCGATTGAACCATAACTGTGTCTATTATTAATAATTATTATTTGCGTTATTGAATTCAACTGGTTTTATAATTTTCTCTTTCACATATAATAATTAACTATGAATATTATAATGATGTAGAAAATGAATATTGGTCTATCAAATTGGGATCAACAAATGAAAATAAATTCACCGAGTACTTAATGATTTAAACGCTTATTCCATTTGCTATGAAACCCTGCAAGGTTCTCAATGTGCACCACACGAGAACTGCCATTGTAGAGAGACTTCCGCCCCTGAGGGTGGGGGATGATCAAAGACTAGCATTGATGACTGTGGAAGACAAATGCAAATAGACTGCAGGTCCCACAATGGACATTGTTAGCGAGCCTGTGGAAGTTAGGGGGCTGAGTCCGACCTTGCGGGACACCTTGTGCAATCGTGATTTATATCCCCGGTTAGTTAGCAGTTGGCCTGATAGCGCCATTCAAGCTTCGGTTTAAATTAGCTCCGACCAGATCGATATTTCTTAGTGCGTACCACTAATCCAACACCTCCCACCCGTGGCCTGCCACATTTTGGACACGACTATGCTAATAGATAATAAATCATTTTGAAATAGCTTAAAAAAAATTAACAGGTCAGATTGTAATATATCATTGTTACTATGAATTATATGTGAAGGAAAAAATTGATAATGAAATCACAACTCAACAACTATACAAAAAGAAATGTTTTACAGGGATTTTCGAATCTCAAATTGGATAGCTGCTCTGTGTGTAAACCTTGTTTAGAAATAGCTTTCTCAACCACCGAAGCAATGAGCGAGTATAGAAAATATAAAGTAAAACTGTGAGTAGAGCATACGGTGGCAGGACGAATACAAAACTTTAGTATAAAAACACTGGCGAGCATTAAAAAAAAACCAGGACTAAAAAAAACGAGCCAAAACCCAACAATACACAGCACCAACAGACAGCAGGCATTTTGGGAAGCTAAGAATTAAAATTTTCATTTTGACGATTTTGTTTTATTCGCCATCATTTTAGTCTTTCCTTTCTTTGTAAAAATAGCCTATTTGTATCAAGTCTACGACTTTCATTTAATCAATCTAAAGATTAGGTAAGTTACAATTTATAACCCGACCATCAGTCTTTATCTTAATTATGCAGTCCACTGAACAGTTCTTTAAAAATTTTAATTTATAAGTATCTGCTCCAACCAACCTCTTACAACTGCAAATGTGACACCGTACAACTTCATCCTAAGAATACAATCAGGTATTTAATGATTGATCTTATAATTTTTTTTAGAATAGAAAATCTTTGCGTTTTAGTGCAATAACTTTATTTTGATTTAATAGAACCACCTTGTACATATGTACTTCGTTGATTCATATAAAAAATACCTTATTTGTCAGGGTTGTATATTGATAACAACATGGTTTGTTTACTTACACCCTTACATAGGCTAAAAGAAGGGGGAACTTATTATTATTTTTGCGAAAGAATGACGCTCCAATAGCAAAAGATCCCGTTCGATCTAGTAGTGACGAAGCAATAAAGAAGACCTGATTGGCTGTGTTAATGTTATCGATCAGAGACAAACTGTTATTTTTTTAGAATTAGTCGATTAGGATATTATTACTATTATTCATATATATAATTTTTTGAGCCAATCTAAAATTTAAAAGCAGAAAACTTTATGTTAAAAAAAAAAAAGAAAATTATTTCATTGGCTATCGCTGCTACTGATACCTATGAGATACAGCAGGAACGACCTCGCGCGTTGGACACCTTTTTTTGGGGGGGTTTGTCGAGACCAGTCACTATGGATCCTAACTTCGTTGTAGTAGCATCAGAATTTGTCGAGTGCCGAAATTAACTTGTGAGACTAATTTGTCGAATCCTAAGTTATCGGTTTGCATTTGATGGTAGTCATAACAGATACATGGTTTAGAAGTTTTTTGTATCCTTCGCCTGAAATCGAGGATAGCAGTCAAAAATCATCCATAAGGCCAGAAGCTCCTGCCCGAGGCTGGACCGATCGCCGGACATGTAAAAGGGGATTGATTCCTAAAATTTTCCTTTCAATTTCGATCTATCCGATCCCGAAAACCACCCCTTTTCCCTTACAGAGAGACGGGTCAGCGGCGACGGGATTCTGCTATTGGTGGTAAGTTTGAAATTTATTGAATCTAAAATTATTAATTTATTGATTATTAATATAATTTGTTGCTATGTTTTACTCGATATTTGTCGTCGTTATTTGATATCGCAGTCCTAATTTCACATATATCTAATATTTCAGCACCAAACAAGTAGGCTTAGGATTTCGCTTCCTTCTGATGATCACCAGTAAACCTAAGTGTTGATTTCTGCAAATGTGTGGATAGTAACCATCATGCGACCTGAGAAAAAAGTCAATAATGTATTTAATAATTAAGTATAAATTACAAAAAATTTGTTTATTTGCTTCCTAATAGAATTATTTTAGCTTTAAATTCTTTTTTTAATCAATATTGAAGGTTTGCAGTGATAAGGGACTATAAATATTAAATAAACACCAAATAAATATTTAAAAAATGTGTAACCGACCTCTAAAATTTTAGAAAAAGGTTTTTTTATTTTAATTTAAAAAATGGTTTTGAAGGTCGTTCAAGTAGCCTGTGTTGTTGCTC
The DNA here is from genome assembly GCA_930367205.1 of Acanthosoma haemorrhoidale. Classification (NCBI taxonomy): domain Eukaryota; kingdom Metazoa; phylum Arthropoda; class Insecta; order Hemiptera; family Acanthosomatidae; genus Acanthosoma; species Acanthosoma haemorrhoidale. The sequence continues at coordinate 93,967,007 of OV884011.1, forward strand.
TAGTGGAAGACAGAGAGAGAGAGAGAGAGAAAGAGAGAGAGAGAGAGAGAGAGAGAGAGAGAGAGAGAGAGAGAGAGAGAGAGAGAGAGAGAGAGAGAGAGAGAGAGAGAGAGAGAGAGAGAGAGAGAGAGAGATTTTCCTTTCAATTTCGATCTATCCCATCCCGAAAACCACCCCTTTTCCCTTACAGAGAGACGGGTCAGCGGCGACGGGATCCTGCTATTGGTGGTAAGTTTGAAATATTTCAATAGTTGGTTCTCTATCAGAGAAATAAATTGAAAACTCGTTCGTTCCAATTTTGACCTAAAATTCTATTGGTGATTTCACAGCTAATTTATCCACGTTCACAATAATAAAGTGGATGAGTGGGAAATAAAATCAATGATCTTACTCCCAACCGAGTATGTAATTACGTCAACGGAGAAAATAGATTGATAATAACATATATTTTCTGCTTAAGAAATGATGATTTAATTGTCTTAAGTATAAATACTTTCAGTCAGTTCTACCATCATATGTGGCTCTTGAAAGCTCCTCAGAAGGCAATATCTCAATATCTTTCACTGTACAATAAGACAAAAGTTTCTGAGAGCAGACACAGGCGTTATCACTAAGTAGAAAAAATATTGGACAATCGTTTCTAAAACTAGTATGTCAAATATTCAAAATTGAGCATGGATAACGTTCATAACATAAGGAGTGACATGACCATGTTGATGAATAGAGGCTGAATGAAAAACTAAGTACCCCCTGTGTACTTTCTAAGAGGCTTTGAAGCCGCACTGCTAAGCTAGGATGTACTAGGCTCTAATTAGACCATTCCCAGATCCGTGGCAATCAAGAAAGGCAGGTTGAATAGAAAGATTTTTTTCTTCTTTCAGGGCATGTCAACCACAAGGGTCAATGGATGCCCGTATATATACCACAATTTTCTTGATTTTTTTTGCAACAGAGATTTAGAAAGATTAGAATGGTCAGTCAGGGAGAATGATGAGGGGGGATTCGTGTGTTGCTTTTTGTCTCACCGTTCAAAATCAGTGGTGGGCTTCCACTAAATGAAATACAGTGAAGAAAATGAACAATGGGTATTGTGAAATCTTGGCTGGCTCAACAGAAAGAAGGCTGAGATCTCCATTGTACTTACTGATGAACGATTGCACCTTTAACACCTAGTGCCTACTAAAGAGAACTCCAATAAGTGAAACCACGAGTTCCATTCGTCACGTTCTTTTGTGTATTCAATTAAATAGAAAAAAAGTATATGTACATGTAAAATAGAACATTAAGATAGGGTAAAAAGTCAGTTTATTCTAGGGAAAGCCAAATTTTTCTACAGAATGGAGTATGCCATCGAGTGTCGTTGGCTGTAGCAGGACTATCATAATTAAAAATAGGTGTGAACTTGGTATGATTCTCGACGTATGTAAAGTCGATAATGTTATTTACTTCCATTGTGGTTGTTCGGTGTGCTAGTTTTATTTCCGTCCTTCTTCATAGTAACTTCACTTGCACATAGGTACATTTGAACCTTGGGCATGAATTAGAAGACGCGATTGATCTATAGTAAAAACTCACCTACTATCATATGACTCACCTTAATTTTCTATCCGCTACCTAAACTATAAGTACTCGGAAGATTCGGTAACGGATTGCGGAGATGGTGACTCGGAAAAGTTGGCGGATTCTCGGTTATCTGCAGCAAGGAGATGCTGCCACCTTTTAGCGAAGGTCCCCAAGTGGGTCAGACCCAGCAACTTTCTCGTACGGAGGAGTTTCTAGCCTTTTGTTTCAACTCATTAGACTTTGGGACCTCACACTGAATTAAGTCCTTTCCAACTCCTGATTAAGTAGAGAAAACAGGGGGTGTGGGCTGGATTGAACCCGAAGAGTTGAAATCTAATTTTAATCCCTCCAGTGAGGTTTACTGTTAAAGATTTTTTTCCCACTTTCCGCAGTCTTTAACACCATTCTGAAAGGATTAGGGAAAAGCTTTACCTTTTATCCCCATTAAATGTCTTTTAAATATTTTCTGGATACCGCATGCATTTATCCATGTGAAGGAAACGGGCGTTTAAAATTAAAAAATAGTTTATGTTTATAGAGAAGATTTCAACATTTGTTACAGATCGAGATTTAGAATCACCCACTTCATGAAGAAAGTTAATTTTTCCTACCTGTGTAAGAGACATGGCTTACAAGAGTAAGAGTTTGTGCAAGGTATGTGTCTGCGATGTTATCCTACTATATATAATTATTAAAAATAACATCACTACTTATTTATTTAATTCGATAGTAAATTAACTTCAGTTTCCTTCATGATTTCTAGAGAACCTGTAGAAAGGTGCCCCAGGTTAATGGACGTGGGTGAAGCCGTCACGTAAAAATAGTACTAACAGTTTGATACCATAATATCTTCTTAGAAATTTGTTTCCTAGTATAGTAAAATACGTAGTTTTGCAGGCAAAAATGGTAATATGGCTAAATATATTTTTGATCCTATTTGAAAATTAGCAATTGTGGCAAGGTTTATAAAATGAAAACAACTGTGTTTCCGTTAGCCTCCCTAATATTTTGGATAGCATTCCAGAGGACTTGCACCTGAAGAATGACGGATTAAATATTATGGAGGAAAACTAACAGAGAAAAGACACCGATAAGAAAATAATCTGGGAAAATGCTTATGAAACACATAATAAATGTAGCCGGACATTTATAATTAAATGTTAATTATAAATTAAATAAAAATAATTTTTTAAAAAATGTTTAAATTTACAAAATAAATGAAATGAAATAAGCATGCCATTGAAAATATATTATTTAGAGATTTTTGGTAAAATATGTATTAACAATAGTATGGAGACTTAGTTATTACATTAGTTAATATAAATTAAGTCAAATAAAATATCATATCAACAATTGAAAAATAACAATACATATTTGAATGATTTAAACATTTTATAAAAATTCCCCCCGACCACCGAACTCCCTTAACTGAAATCATCTATGTGAACAAAATCGATGAGCAAGATCAACATTATTAGAGCGAGAAACAAGCTTAATCGGATGACATGAATAGGGTGTAAATGATTAATGTTTATTGAAAATTCTAAATCGGCAATACATTTTTCCTGGATATAAAACAGGAATACTGAAGATTACGGGGCTTTCCAGTTGATCTTGGTGAATTGGCTCGAGGCTGACCTTCCTAATCGAGAGCATTACATTCTTGGGGGCATTAGATGGATCATCCTAATCCTGTCAGAGCACATCTGCTTCAAGATCTATACCGGAGTATTACAGGTTCAGCCGTCATTCCAATAATCCCGTATTAGCCACAGGTAATCCCCACTATAGCTGGTAATTTATTAACCTATGTAGGCCACCTGAGGGCTGTCCTCGATATATTGGCTCCTCAGTCAGTGGCCAGTCCTGGCTATGTATCTCCTGTAATGTAACCGCTTATGTAGTAGTTTTTTCCGAAAACTGGAGTAGAAAACAAAACGTGGATACAAAAACTAGTTTATTTTATATTTGACGTACTATAACTTTGTTAATTGGGTAAGACACACATTAATTTTTTAAACAAAACTTTTACCTAAATCACCTTTTAGATTTGTAAAAAACGACTGCATATATATACATATATATATGAGTTAAGCTCTGGGCAGCATAAGTACTCAACCTTAATCCCCAAACGTCGGGATGTTAACATCCCGAAGAAAAATATACCGGGTTATAGACTTGAAATAAACAGTCTAGTTCTAACTTTCACGCGTGTTGTTTCTCTGTACCTTTTTTTCCTTTGTTTTTGAATTCTAAACCCGATAAGCATTAACTTATATATATATTTGTTATGGCTAGTGGCAAGACAGTGTTAAGCCTAATACTACAGGGCCTAATGTAAACAAACCCTGGGTATTGATAGAGGATGAGAACAGAATAAAGCCAGTTAACAATCGAACCTGTGTGCATTATTATCATCCGTATTCTCTCTTCTTCTTTGATCGTATACAGCCGGGAGACGATAACTTATATATGCATATATAAGTTAAGGTTCGGACATCGTAGGCAGCCAGCCTAATCCTCAAGTCATCGGGATGTAAACATCCCGAATGTATTTAGAGAGGCTTTAAAAGGCTTGTGACAACTCTTGTTCTGTAGCTACATTCAACCTCTTTCCTTTTTCTTCACGTTTTCGTTGACGATCATTAACTATAATTATATAAAAAAATATTCAATTCCTTTTGAACAAGGATAGTTACTACTAATTACAAAAAAAACATGAAATTTGAGCTCAATTTCTTTTAATGGATCCATAATTCTTCTCCTCTTTTTCTGTTGGTGACCGCCAAATCGGGAGCTTGCTCTGGTTCGCTCTCTAGGCGGTTGGGCTAAGACTGACCCTTTTTCTCATCCCCCCTCCTAAGAGCATAAGGGAAGATGCTGACCAGATGGGAGGGTTGCTGGTCATGATATTCTCAAATATTATGAATGTTGATATAAGTTATCGTCTCCCAGCTGTAGACGATCGAGAAAAAGGAATGAAGAAGGAGGTAGATGATATAATAAGAAGGTTTGTTTTATAACTGGCTTTATTTTCCTCATCATTATCCTCTATACACACGTTACGGGTTTGTTTACCCTAGGCTACAAGGTATTAGGCTTAACATTGCCGTACCGCTAGACGTAACTCCCCCCTACCAGTTTACGGACATTCCCCGTAAACTCCTAACATGCGACATCAGCTATGTATCTATAGCAACACAAAACAAAAAGTATACTTTGTTAATAAAAAAAATTTGAAAAGAAAAATGTCTTCCAGGTCCATCTAAAAACACAGCACAGACCCATATAACACAAAAAAAACATAATAAACCAAAAAAAAATATATATATATAGGCCTCTCGGGACTGGTCACCTGTGACACACACCGGAGTTATGTTTCGACGACGGGGCTCCCAGGCTCCCCCGCGGGAAACTTGAGCTGTTCCACATGTACCGTCCGCCGTTTAATCGGGGGTGTAATGCTTTCGACCGTGACCACGTTGTGTTCGCGGAGAGCGATCACTCGGAAAGGACCCTCGTACCGCACTAGTTCCTTACCCCTGTTCGACCCTTTTCTCCGGTACACGAGCGCGCCGAGTTTAAGATTGCCCAGAATATCGCGGACTTTGAGGTTGTCGCGCGCCACCCGTCGCCGTTTCTTATCCTGGAGCCTTCCCCGAACGGCCACCCACTGTTTCTTTAGCGCTATCTGATTACTTACTACCCGTGCGGCCAGTTCTTCATCGATCGCCGTACTCCTGCTATCGCGCCGGCATCTTCGAACTCCAAACAGCGTCTCGACCGGAGAAAAACCGGTGGCAGAATGGATTGAGTGGTTATACGCGATGACTGCCTTTTCCATCGCCACGTTTGGTTCTAAGCCCTTCTCTCCATGGTAAATTCGTAGGTGGTCGCTAAGCGTGCTGTGCAGCCGCTCTACGTCTCCTCGACTCTTCGGGTGTCCTGGGGTGTTGAGATGCCAACGGATCTCTAAGGCCGCCGCCTCAGCCCTTATTTCGGCGTTATCAAACTCCCTACCAGCGTCGGAAGCTATCGTGTCTGGTACGCCATAAAATTGGCACCATGTGCGTAGTGCCCTTAGGACTGCTTCCGCTGATCGTTCTGCTATCAGATGGGCCATCGCTGTTTTGCTGAACCTATCGACAATGGTGACCCATTTGTATCCCCTCCATGTAAACGTGTCCACCTGCAAATCCTCCAACGGTTGGTCTGCCGTTGGCGTCTCCTCCTGTATTGCTCTGGGGGGGTGGCGATCATATTTCGTGGTCAGGCATGTGTCGCAGGTACCAATAACTCTCGCAATCGTGTCTTTCATGCCCAACCAGAAATATCTCCTCTTCAATGCTTGCAGGGTAGCGTCGATTCCCCGGTGGTTTGTCTTCCCTTGGTGGAATGCAAGGGTCACTTCTCTCTGCCGCGTTTCTTCTTTTACTGTCTCCACCTTCAGGGTACATCGGACGAACGTACGATCGACTCCGATCCTCTCCGTCCTCCATAGGCGTTTGATGCGTCCCCAGATGGTCGCATTTCCCACGTACATGTGGTGCGTTTTCCCTGGAGTAGATGCGTCCTTCAGAGCGCGGCAAATCGTATCGTCGTTTATCCCCGGTGTCGACCAGATTTTGACGATGTTGCAGTGGCCGTACTTCTCAGATTCCATCTTGAAGAGCCCAGAAGTTTTGGTGAGCCAAATGATCTGGCGCCTCTTGTCATTTATTATGGCGTCGAGGTCCTCAATGTCCGAGGGCCTATCCCCCACTGAACTCCCGTCACTCGGAACATCATTGGCTGGAGCCCCCTCCCGCTCCCCTTCCTCGCCGGGTGACCATTCCTGGACGAATTGGTGGGTGTCACGTGATGGTCCCGGAATCTCCTCTTCGATCGCATTCACGACCAACGCGCGGGATAACCAATCGGCCACGACGTTCTCCTTCCCCGGTTTGTAAATAATGTCGATGTTGTATTGACTGAGGAACTCCTTCCATCTGGTAATCCGCGCTGATGACTCTTTCAGTTTTCCCACCCATTGGAGGGGTCGATGATCTGTTTTAACCCGAAACTTCCTCCCGAATACGTAGGGCCGGAAGTGTTCTATCGCCCATACGATACCCAGTAATTCGCGTTCTAGCGCGCTATATCTACTCTCGGATTCAGTAAGGCGTCTGCTAGCGTATGCTATTGGTCGCTCCCCCCCGTCGCGATCCTGCGAGAGTACCGCCCCCAACGCGTATTCACTCGCATCTGTGGTAATCATGAAGGGGAGTGCAAAATCTGGAAACGCTAGTATAGGCTCTTCCTGTAGCCGCTCCATGCAACGTCTTATATTGTTCTCCATTACCGGGGTAATGACGACTTTTTGTCCTTTTTTAAGGAGATTGTTAATAGGGACCAGGTACTCCGCCATTTCTGGAACGAATCTGCGGTAGTAGTTCAGGGATCCGAGTAAGCGCCGGATTCCTTTTACGTCTTTCGGGATAGTCATCCGCTGGATGGCCTCCACCTTCCCACGATCGGGTTGCACTCCCTCTCTGGAAATTATGTGGCCTAAAAATTTCACCTGCTCTTGTCCCAAAAGCGACTTCTCCGCAGACAATTTCAGCCCGAATTGCTTAATTCTGTCAAAAACCTGTCGCAGATGGTCCTGGTGTTCTACCTCATCTCGACTGAAAACCAGGAGGTCGTCCATATATATCTGGCAAAACGACTCCCCAATCCCTCTTAAAAATTCGTCCATCAGTCTCTGGAACGTTATTGGCGCGTTTTTCAGCCCAAACGGCATTCTGGTGAATTCGTAATGTCCCCGCTCGAACGTGAATGCCGTTTTGTGTTGGTCTCCACGACGCATCCGAATTTGATGGTAACCCGCCTTCAGGTCCAGTGTACTGAATACCTTTGCTCCACTTAGGCGGTCCAGGATGTCTTCAAAGCGAGGAATGGGGTATTTTTCGTCTATAGTATTGTCGTTTAATTGCCTGTAGTCTATTACTACGCGGTATTTTTCGTCACCGGACGACCCTTTCTTTTTCACTGCCCACAGGGGACTGTTGTATGGAGACGTACTATCTACTATGATGCCCTGTCGTTTCAATTCCTCGATTTCTTCCCTTATATGCTGTCGCAGCGCCTGCGGGTATCGTCTCTCTTTGATATATATCACTCTCTCCTGCTTCAGTGGGATCTCATGGAACGTTTCCCCCGTCACTCCCAGTTTGTCCCCTTCGTTGAAAAATATATCGGCATACTCTCGCCGAATAGCGCGTTCCCAGTTGTCCACCCGATCGATCGCTCCGATTCGCTCCTTCCCGTCCCCCACGGTTCCTGTACACCGGCATAACATTCTTCCCAGTCTAATATCCCATATTCCGTTACGGCACTTCACTCTTGCTCCTACCCTTCCCAAGAGATCGCACCCTATGATACCATCGTACTCGCGCGGCATCTTCCTAACCACGTGTATTTTCAAATATTCCCCCTTTTTCGCCCACCTATCCAATCCCATCGTCAATTCGCCTTCGATTTTACACGGCCCTCCCAGGGTGATAAGCTTGCACTCGCATGCCTGAATCCGCGACGACCCCTCGCCCACACACAATCTGTCCGCCGCTTTCCTGCTGAGAATAGTACAGGAACTCCCCGTGTCTATCAAGCATCTCACTCCTCTCGCCACTCCAATAATGGGTATACCGCCGTAATTCCCTCTGACGCTATAGTTTATTAACGTGCGGCCACCCCTCTGCCAGCCCGCTCCTCAGGCCACCGCTTGCCGTTTCCTTCCTCCTTCCGTGCCATATCGTCTGCTTCTTACGTAGTCCCTGTCGTCCTCTGCAGTCTCTCCTCTTCTGCTCCTGGGTTCATCTTCTTCTTCTTCTGTCTCCGACGCTCCCGTAGTTTTTGACGATTCGGAGGGGGTTCTGGTTCTTCTCCATACCCTCTGTGCGTTTACCTCCATCGGTTCCGGCCTATACCTCTCTGTTCGCTGGAAAATGTATGGACACTGCCTCGCGATGTGTCCCTCAATTCCGCATTCAAAACATTTTGTTCGCGGGCACTGCGCCACTAAATGTCCAATTCTTCCACATCCGTGACATTTTCTGTCCTCCTTCCTCCCGCTGGGTCTCGGTCTCCTTAGGCTAAGTCTCCTTCCTTCAACCACCGCCCCTTTTTTCTCCGCATACCGTTGATCTTTCCTCTTCCATGCCTGTTGCGGCATTCTCGGCCTCCTGTACATTACTTTGGACCACCCTGCCTCGTCTGCCTCTAATTTTTCTTCTTCCTCACGGGCACTAGTGTCCATTAAATCTTGGGCGCACTCAATGAACGATCGGTCTCCCGGTAGACTATCTTTCTTGCCGGTATCCCTGGCCAACTGTACCTTTAGAATGGTCGATAGGAATGCCATTCGGCCTTCCACTTCCGCTAGGTTCACCGTTTCTCTCATTTTTTCCGTTATTTTGTTAAATTTAGCCAAGAGTTCTCCGGCGTACTGCCCTTTCGTTTGATTGGGCCGTCTGGTCTCCCTGAACATCTGGAAGATGTCCTCTTCTGGTGTCCATCTGCCTCCCCCGTATGCCTTCTTTAGTCGTTCTTTTACCACGGTCCATGGGGTGTCTTCGTCGGCCTGTATTAGGTTTAGTACGCTCCGTTTTATTCTACACACTAGGCCCGCTTTGATTGATTTTACGTCACCAGAGTCGAGTAAACCCTCAATTGCCTTCGCCTCTACTCTTTCCATAATCCTATCCCCGCCTTTGATGAAATGGTTCAATTCGCCTAACTCTCCTGAGAATTTCTCTAGGTCCGATATTGTTCTCCTCAGGTCCTGTGACGTTGCCGCTCGCACCTTCATCCAAGCCAGGGAGTTTGCATGAGCTTCGGCCATCGTTTCCCTAGGTAATTCGGGCACTTCGAAAGCCGCAGGCCGTAATTCTACCATGTAACTAGGTCACTTTTTCCCAATAAGACAACAGGAAAAAAAAATTAAAATTTTACTCACAGTTGTTTACCAGAATACTCGTAGTTCCCGGGTTTCGGCACCAGTTATCGTCTCCCAGCTGTAGACGATCGAGAAAAAGGAATGAAGAAGGAGGTAGATGATATAATAAGAAGGTTTGTTTTATAACTGGCTTTATTTTCCTCATCATTATCCTCTATACACACGTTACGGGTTTGTTTACCCTAGGCTACAAGGTATTAGGCTTAACATTGCCGTACCGCTAGACGTAACTTATATATATATATATATATATATATATATCATACATCAAATAGTGTTCAAAGAATGATATTCATAGATTTTACCTTAAATAAGATTTTATAAGCTTGGTTAGATAATTTACAATAAGCCAAACATAGAATTTTTTATTAATATAAAATGATATTGAAATTATTCTTAATAATTAATACAAGGTTTTATACTACAGTTCACTGATTAATCTTAAAGACAGAGCTAAAATATTATTCACTTCAACGTCGTGTGTTATCTTCGGTGCAGAGTGTGGTTTCTGCAGACATTGTGAGTATAGGATGTGGAGACTCCCGGTATGACAGTCAATGACACCGGCACAGTGAGCGGCTGACTATTAGCAAACTAGTGAGTCTATAGTAAAGAACTTGATGGAATACATTTGTTATAGAATTTAATTCATCATTAATTCCTGTAAGGTCGTGTATGCCATTTGCCTCTGCTTTTTTTCATCCCACACAATTTTAAAATAACACAGTGACATAGTGGTAAAATAAGAAAATAATTGTTTTTTCTATCATTCGTTAGTGGAACGATGTAACCGCGATATAAGTGAAAACTATCGGAGTGCCTGATCTTGGTTGTACATCTCAGAACATACCGGAGAAAGAGAAAAAAAGAGTAGTCGGCATGAGAAAGCATAACTCAAGACAATCTGTCGACACTCGACCAAACAATAGGGTGGAGAATAAAACATGACGTCTCAATCGACAGCTGCTTTACAGTTCAAAAGATCACTGCACCATAACGTTACGAGCTCATTTTGGATGTTCTTTTTGAAATGTTGTTATGAACAAAGGGATCGTTCGAAGAAATAAACTACGGACCTATAATTTCCTCAGTGTCAATGAAATCATTAAAAATGATGAAATTAGCATTGTTGCCGAGTCCAAAAAGATAGGCTCTACTTTCATTTAGGTACGAGCTTCTTTTGTTTGTCTGCAGGTAAAGTTTCGTCTGTTCTACTATGGAGGTCGTAAAATGATTTCATTGATCTGACATTTCATAAGTTGTGGGATGAACTTATAATATAGTATGAATCTATATAACACCTCAAAATATTCTGGTCCCTTTTTTTTGTCGGGGTACAATGAAAGGAAGTATCAATTTAAACCTGGATAAAAATTATTTGTTTTAGGTAACCCTTATGAGATGCCTGCATAGACACAGTCGTTTTATACTTTTTAATTATACAAAAGTGGTTTTTAATTATTTAACAGATATGATTTGTTTTCTGGGCCGTTTAGCTAACATTAATGATTTATAAATCCGATTTATTACTCATGTTTAAGAACACCTTAAGTAACAGAAAAAAAATTCAAAACCATAAAAAAAATTACGAAAAATGTTGAAGCCCTTGATTACATGTATCCGTCCACTATTGTAAATTATACTTGACAACTGAGTCTGCTAGGACTATAACCTAGACCTCTCGGTTTCAAACTCATTTCTAAAATAATAGAAATAAAAATTGTAATTAATATTTATTGTAAACGGGGTCATTGTTTAGAGAAACCGATTAGCACCCTTAAGAACCAAATTACAATAAACATATAATATAATAAATAATAATAATATAGTTTATATCTCTTGCAGAGTCAATTTATGAAAATGAAGTGTCTGCTCTCTGTGCCAGTAATAATCTGTTAATAGAATTGACTAGTAAATTTAGTATAATTGTATTTTGTAGTTGTAAAACCGGTGGTATTGAAGGCAATAATTATCTGAACATATTACTGTACTAATTAGATTCTACCCTCAAACGATCAATCAACTTAGTCTGCGCCAATATAATATATCACATCATGCAGAAAAGATAGTCAAGGATGTTTATGTAAAAATAAATTATGAAAGGTCCGGTATTCTAAACGTATTTCCTGATGCATGCTACATTAACCAAAGACCCCTTAAATCTTTCAAAATCTAATTAGAGATTTATCGTCTAATTACTCCCCTTATAGGTCAAGATTTACATTCTAGACGTGGGGTGGCAATTTAATTCGGAATTGCTCTTGCGTGGGTGACACCCTGTTTCCCACCAACTATTAAAGAATTCCAACATTTCTTCTTTACTAAGCTAATTTCTTATTATAGTATACACTATATGAAAACATTTTTTTTTTTTTAAAAAGGCATAGTCTTGCTACTTTCGGTGAACGGAGGTTTCTTTTTATTTGTGTACTTAGGGATACCTCTGTGCGTACCGATACAGTATATCTATCCAATACACAACTGTATCCGAATACATAAAACGTTAAGGCAATAAATAAAGGATGCATCTTTTCTAAGGATACATATATCCGTTTATCTATTTACCTGACTTACCCACAAAACACCACGCTGTTACGCTCTAGTTGAATAATTAGAATATTTAATTTCTAGGAATGCCATCTAACGCATTATGTAATGCATTATCGTAAATTTGCATGACATTATACCTTATTCAAATATTTAATTCACTTACTGTTGGTCCCAATTAATGTAAGCCCAAAGTAATTTACCTATACAAATTAACTTGGTGATCAAAATAGAAAGAATTCAATGGTAAAATAGTAGTAGTGATACCATGTCGTGCGGCCAGGAGAACGCCACAGTAGACAGTGACCCTCTCGATGGCAATAAAGTATCATTTTATGCGGTTAGATTGGGTAGACTCCTCCAACTCACGGCGATCACAAAAATTACTGGAAGCTGGAAGACTGCTACTGTCCACCTTTACGAATAAATAAACTGGCTGATCACTACGCTGGAGATATCACGGCTAGGACAGGCGACTACCAATCACCTCCTCTGCTAGAAACGGAACAGAACCACATGTTTGTACCTCCGAAGGAGCGCAAGGCGATTCTTCGCCGGTGTCAGGGAAACAAAACACCAAGGCAGGACGGGATACAAACGGTTACGTTGAAACAAATGCCGAGGAAAGGGATACTACAATTTCCAAACTTGTACAATTCGTGTATAAGATTTTCCCCTTTAAATAAAGGTATTTTCCCGAAAAATGGAAACAAGCCATCTTGTTTCCATTGCCCAAGCTAGGAGCGACCCACTACCGCATGATCAGTTTACTACGACAAATGGGGAAAATTCTGGAGAAAATTCTTTTAAATTATCTCAAAGACCACTTTGCGGAAAATGACATCATTCCACCAGAACAGATTATATTTCAATCCAGCCTGAGCATAGAACACCCCCTTATGAAACTACAGACAGACATTACAGAGGGTAGCCAAAATCTAAACAGAAATAGCCATGGTTTTGATTTCGCTAGACTGCAAGCCACCCTCCCACGGGACTGACTATTTAATCATAACTAGTTTCCAGAAAAACCGATCGCTGCGGGTAAGGGTAGGTGATAGCTTCTCCGAAACCGTCCTATGGTCCTGCTGACCTGTGGAGTCCCACAAGGAGCCGTGCTATCCCCAGTACTTTGCAACATGTACGTCTGAAGTTGTCAGAACCCGGTATAAAAAAACGACAGTTGCTGCGACGACATCATGGTGTACAGTAGAAGCATGAGCGCCAAGTTAATCCTTAGACAGGCAGAAGTAGCCTGTAACCAGATCAGTGAGTTGTAAACACGAGTAAGACTGACTGCGTAATTTTCTCATTATAAAAGGTAAAAAGTTCACTGCCTACATCACTGTAGGAACGCAGCAAAACTCTCCAGCACAAAGTCTCGTATATTTAGGCGTTAAAATGCCCTGCCACCTCCGTTTTAGTGGTCATTATATCAGGAACTTGAAACAAACATAGATGAAGTCTTACCGGCTTACACACTTATTGACTTCCCCAAATTTATCACTGCGCCTCAAGCTCATGATTTATAAGAGTGTACTCAGGCCTGCTCTGCTGTACGGTGCACTGGACTGAAGCAACAGCAAGGCGACTCTAACAATTTCAAAACGGCATACTTATGAAAGTGGTCAGACACACTACATTCCAGCAGCGGAAAAACAGTAAGCTCCACGAGGATTTTGAGCTGCCTACGATGGATGAATTCATCCTCCATACACATATTAAATTCTTCGATTCGTTGCAATTCATGACAAACGCCGTGTTCAACACGATTACTGCAAATCCGTTCCAGCCATCGAGGCAGGAAATCTCTAGTTTTTAAGTTAGTATGTAAGTTTAGTTTTAAGTCCCTTATTGAAACCCGAAGGTTAGCCCCATCACCTAGTCCTATGTACAATTGTACGCTACCTCCCAATGTCGGGGGTTGAACATATAACAATCTTTTCAAAATTATTTTTACATCACCAGTCGAAGTTTCATTTATTCTGAAATCTTGAGGACTATGAATGAAATTGTTCTACTATTTCATTATTACGTACCGAACTATTTCTCTAAGATAAATAGAAATTTCTTTAAAAAATATCTTCATATTTCTTAATATCATTAGAACAAAGAAATTATATGTATTTGAGAAGTTAAAAATTCCGAATGTAATAGTGGCCAAGAGGAACAATAATTCAGAAAACTATTATGATTCATGGTCCTCTAGATGTTTGAATTATCGACAGAAATTTAAAGACGGCTGTCACGTTAAAAATGTGTTCATAATTTCAGTATAATTAATATTGTCGGGTCGTCACTAGGGGGGTGCCTGGTTACCCTAGCCCTGGTGATAAAGTGAGGGTTGTTTGAGTTTACAACCTGGACAATCGTTTCGTGACGGCATCACTATCTGACTCCATATTTGATAGGTATGTGCCCTGACAGTGCACTTTGTTCAGAAGAAGAGGTACAGGGTAGGTTATAGGTAGTTTATGTGGTCTTGGAATGACCACGAATTCACACTCGGTATCTGAGGGTAGGCAAATTCCGGCCGGATCCCAAATGCGAGTGTGAACAGGAGAGAGGCAGACTGAATTGTCACGGGAGACACTGCTTGGTAAGTTTGCAGGGCCGCGACAACCGTTGTTCACTAGGGAGTGGTCTCTCCCAAGGAGGTGCTGGTTTTAGCGAGATGAAGGCTGAGATTCCCACTAGGAAGGTTGGGGTCTGACAACGCCGGTCTAAATGTAGCGAGGCGAGGAGAAGAAGAGATGTAGAGGTTTTTCATAAAGAAGCAGCCAGGTTTGAGAGTTTCAAGTGGGGGTAGCCACGAGCCTAGTTGTCAGGAGAATGATTTACAGGGGCCAAATCACCGGCTTAAATACCCAGCTAGCCTTGTCCGCAACCAATAAGCATCGCCATTGTTGTGACCAATGATGTGGCTTTCCTTTGTTCCCTGGCAGAGGCTGGAAGGGTCTGCCGGCGGTTTGGGTCCATCCTTATACCTGGGTACTGACAGCTGGTGTCCCAGCTCATATAACTAATTGCACCCCGCATTTTTTACTGTTTAACACATTTACAATGATTTATATTTTGGTCATGTTATTTACATTTGTTTACAATATATATACAATAGAGTATCGGGTGATTTCTCTTATGTAGTTAGCGGTCGCTACACCTTTTATATATCTATCTGCCAAACAGTGGTCTCAACATAGCCGGAAAAGTGTTGTGAGCTTCTCCATTAGCAATTTTGTAATTAAAAAACTTGATCGATTCAGGTGATGAAGTTTTAAACTGAGTTGACAGAGGAATGAACCCCGTAGCTCGGGAATGTTGAAGTGCGTGTTCCAAAAAGAAATGGGAACCTTCAGCGAACAAGACACGACAGGCCATTAGTGTTCTTTGGACGGCTCATTGAATGGATTTCTGTATTGAGAATAGCTCATATTCGACACTTGGCGAGCCCAAAGGCTATGTAGGGTGGATTTTTTTATTATTTAGTTTATTTATTAGGATTACTTTATATTGATAAATCTTTATTTTAATGGAATTCGAATCTGCCCTTAAATCTGTAAGGGTAAAAGATATTTCTGATAAAAGATCCCATTCATACCATATACTAATTACATTAATTTTCTCATTCATACCTTATTAACAACCTACATTCCTACCATTTAGGCAAATATGCATAGCCCAGGCACCCTCCAATTTTCCCTAGCTTCGGCATCGTTGCATACGTCCATCTTGCGGTCGATTTTTATCTAGCATTCCCCACCACGCCACAACGATGCTGTTTTTGCTGCATTGGGCCTCATCGAAATATCATGAGACTAAATAATTTTATGGAATTTTTACCGTAACCTCATCAAATAATTTAAGTAACACTCATCCGAAAGTAATTGAATAAACGTAACTTCGTTTTCTCACGAATCTGCAGAAGACATAGAATAACGTCTTAATAGTAGCTTGAAATTATTAAATATGTGTATGGATGTACCCAAAAACACCTATTTCGTTTCCAAATGACATTTTTACCAAAGGTAAGAAAAAGGACAGGTTTTCTTGGGTGGACATCCACTGGTATCTCAACATCACTGCTCTTTTGACGGACAAGTGTGCATTGAAACACGGCGGCATCGTATGTGGGCACCGGGGCTAAAGGGTAGTGCGAGAGCCGTAAGGGGAGACACAGACCGATGTTTGAACTCCCAGTGACTAAATATTAACAAAAAAGTGCAGGGCCACTTTCGCTTCAATCTCCGAGATGGATTGTAGGGATTCGGAAGTTATTAAAGCCCTTGTAGACGCTAATTTCTTTTAAAAACTCAGTGGGATCATTTTCTTCGCTTTAAGAAAATATGAAATCGATTTAATCTTGAATATATTTTAGTCTGGGAAGTGATGCTTAAAAACAATTTCCCCCTTTTATTAATTCTAGGCTGTAAATGATGAGGGCAATTTATAACGTTTTCTTTTTCATGAAGTTGTACCAGAGGGGAGGGGCCGTTTTGGTTCTAGGCCGGCTGTAGGTTGAATGCCATTTTCACTTTATCACAAGCCTTCCTTACTTTGCCTTTCCCTCTGAGAGCCCATTTTCATGTTATCTTACCCCGCAGCCCCTCAACCCCTTTTTCACATCCCATTGCTGCGTGTTTTCTTTTTTTTTTTTTTTTATTCTTTTTTTCGCAACTACTGTGAGAGCTGCCCCCGATTTTGAGGTAGGTTGTATGCTCCTAACGACTACTTTTCATCCATGCCCCGCTCCGAGCGTTCCGCTCCATAGAAATATAACAAATCCCCTGCTACAGGCAAACCCTTTCAGCCACAACTTGCTTTATTAGTCTTTGCTTTAATTAAAAAAACAGATTCCGTTACGGAATTAATATTTTTAGATGACAATTAATTATTAAATGTAGTTACTTTTTAATATTTCGTCAGCACGTAAAATTATTGAACGTCAAGATATACTATGTCGTATAATCGTATAATAAAAATCGTATAAGAGGACGAAACGCGGGTGTCCTCAGTAATCAGAGACCCCCCCTTAGTTTGGTTTGTGTATACAGTGTCTATATAATTAAAAAGGTGATAGGGCTTATGGGGGTCATAAGAACTAAATAATTAACCTTAAATCTAAATAAACAAAAAACTTCCCGGAAAGTCTGTTGCCATCGATGCGGGAAGGGGTCATAGAGTTAATAATAAATAAATAAATAAAAGAGTCACTGTTTTTATTACGAGCTGCAATGAGTCCAGCAACGGGTGTAGGTCGGCGTTGTTTAACCAGTGGAGAGAGGTATGTCTGACCAATTTTCTCATGATACCGCTCTGAAATTGATGGAGAAATTTTGGTGTATTGTCAGTTAAGTGAGTATATAGTGGGGCACTGTAAACCAGGCCTGGCCAGACGAAACATTTATATATCATCCTTTTGAGACGAAGCTACTAGTTGGATGAAGTCAAAAACTGCAAAAGCAAGAAAGACTTGCGTCGTACTTATCTTCCAGGAGGTCCTCAGTCAATCTAGTGACAGAATGGTGTAACCGGTTCGTTCGTTTGGAATCTTCAGGGATGGTGCACGACATCTCAGATATAAATTTTGTTGCTAAATTAATGTATTATTTATTAATTTAATTTATAATAGTGTTTACTGTCTCGTACAGTTTTGTCTGATGTTAGTTTAGAAGGTTCATATGGATCAATCATCAAAACACACATGATAACAGTGTATTTTGTCTTATAATGATGATGCAGTGGATACATGGATTTAATATTGACACACATGATGAAAAACATTCTGATTACGCTGATTCAACATCTCGTTTAGATCATTTAAAACAGCAAACGAATCACTGTGTATATTTCCAGTCCGCTACTAATAGCACATTCGTGATTAAGTTCTTGGAAAACCCATACTCATTGAACTGACTTCACCTATTTCTGTGAGGGGAATCAATTTATTTTCCGTTCTCTTCTCTTCTTTAGTGTCTAAGGATGATTAATTATCCTATAATTGTTGTTACTTTTGTTAATTTAAAACTACGGGAAGTTAGTGTCATTATTTAATTTTGTTTTTTTACTGTTGATATTTTTTTTTTTTATTTCAGCAATTTATTAAGATAAAATTACAATCTGATTTTTTATTAGGCAATAAGTAATTGAGATAGATGTTATCATTCATACCATATTTACAATTCATCATTCACTAGCTCATTCATACAATATTTACAAACAGCCCAGAGGCCCCCCAAGTCCACATGGTTGTCACCTCCCTCGCGTGCGAAGGAGGAAGCGGAGTCTTGGGGAGTACCCCACGCTCCTACGTCAGCCGCGTCACGGGATAAGAGCCAGCGGAGGCTGACCAAGAGCGCGAGAGCCACAGACGCTCAGGACATGATTAGAGAAACTGGCAATTGCCAGGACTCCCACTAACACTTAATTATAGCAGGTCACGAGGCCACTTCCGTTTCAATCTCCGAGGAGGATTTTAGGGATGAGTGGTGCAGTGCAATGACTGTGCTAGGGAATTAGGGTGGTTGGATAGGTTACTATGGAATTTTATGAACTTGGAAGGGATGAGTTCAAGAATATAGGGTATATTCAGATCATTGTGAAGGTTTTTGTTGCTGACGTAATAAGGGGCATTTACTATTGTTCTCAGGACTTTTGATTGAAAGGATTGGATGCGCTTGATGTTCGACTTTTTTGCTGTTTCCCATAGCTCTATTCCGTATGTCCAGATTGGCTTAAGTATAAATTTGTAAATAAGTAGTTTATTTTCTATTGAGAGATGGGATGTCCTTCGAAGTAGTCTGTACAGTTGTCCAAAGCGTCTGTTTAGCTCTTGTCTTTTTAGCCTCGTGTGTGGGTTCCATGTCAGTCTTTTGTCGAGATGGAAGCCTAAATACCTTACTGTCTCAGACACAGGGAGAGGAATCGAATTTAAAAAAAACTAGCGGACAGGACTTGTGGCAGAGGGTGAAGGTTGTGTGGGAGCATTTTGCTTCATGGACCTTGATTCGCCATTGGTTGCACCAATACTCGATCTCATCAAGGTGTTTTGAAGGTGTTGGGATGCTAATCAGGGTCTGAATGGGTGGACAGAACTGCAGTGTCATCTGAAAATGTTGCCAAGAAGGTATTGGTGGTAGAGGGGACATCAGCGGTGTATATATTATAGAGGATGGGACCCAGGACGCTGCCTTGTGGAACTCCTGCTTTTATGGGATAGTAGTTAGAATATTCTAAACCACAGCGGAATAACTGTTGATATTTAGTTTGTTCTCTGCCCTTCAAACTGAAGATTATATACACTCTCTAATCTTTTCTCGTCATGTGCATACGACATTTAATACTAACTTTTCTTTCAATTTTATTAAAATGAACGATGTATATTGTATGTGATTCACAACACGATTATAAATATAGAGAGTTAAATAATCTTTGTAGAGGAGAGTCTTTTTAAAGAAAAGAAAGAAAAGTTTTATTAAGAAGTACAAGCAAAACACTGGTATATACAAATATTAAGAGTTATTTTAGTACATTCTAGTTGGGATGTGTAGGAACAAGTGGGGTCTGGGACTAAAGCTGAGGGTAGTTCTCGGAAGTGGGAGGGAGGTCTAGAAGAGATGTGGCCGCTTACTTAAAAAATAACAGGAAACACCAGTGACTTCCATGAAGTCACGAGGCAGGTATACACTTGAAGGGGCTTGCTTCTACTTTTAGCATTATGTATAATATTAGGATTACAATATTCTTAGCATTATATAACTTCTCCCGTTTTTAATTCCTGAACTCCTGGGCAGGATGGTCATAAGAAACAACATGTTTTACAGACAGTACATTAGTTTCTAAATACATTTTTCTCAATTTGGTTATAAATAATTTCCTTAGTATACAACTTAATAATAGAGGAGAAGGGTGAGTGTATAGGTAAGGTACTATAGCTTACAATGAATACATATGATAAATTAAAAGTTAAATATACATCAAAAAATCGTAATACTGAATGAAAGGAGTAGGAGTTATAATAGTTGTGGTGATACAGTCATATAAGTTTTTATGCAATGCGTTAGATATGCAATCATTGCTAATATTCTTAATGTTAAAATACAAAATGAGTTGGATTTTATATAGTTACATGTTCCAACAAAGGTTTCTTGTATATTGTACAGAGTTAAATTGTTTGGTACTACAGCGGTTATTACATTATTGTCATTTCGTACAGGCACAGGTAAAAGATAGATTGTACTTAGTTTTGGTTTTTTCTTTGCTAATTGTATAATGTAAAGGATGAGTCCGTTTCGTATAGCACATGAAATTTTACTTGTTAACCAATTGAATTACAAGTCTTGTGTTATAAGTTGGTCATCAATTAAGTCGGTATGCTTTATCATGTTAGCATGAAATATTTCCATTCTACATTGTTCTAAAGACTGTTCTTTGTCTAGTATTAGTACAGTTAAGTAATTTAATATTTCGTACAGTTCGGTTAGGTGCATAGCATATTGGGTCCTGTCTATACAGTTGATTACTTCCATGATTCTATTATTATTAGCAGCTATTGTGAGTGCCACTGTCAGTATCAATGTCGTCCATCTGTTCTCCATTTGAAACATTTTGTTCTTGTGGTATAAAATCTCTCTTTTTGCTTTTTCTTTTTCGAACTACATTATCTGTATATACTTTTATTATTTTGTTTCGTTTGTCAATAAAAGGTATAACAGGTTTGTATCTGTGTTCGTCTTTTGTTCTTGTTATTCGTTTAACGTAGGGTTTGTCCTTTTCTATTTCGGGGTCTTCTCGTTTTTTATTCAGTTTGTCGGTTCTTTGTTATTGTACGTTAGTAATGCTTTTTGTAATGTTAAATTTTGGTGTATGTCTTAGAGTTAAGTCATTTAGTTTCTTACGAGGTCGTTTAATATTGTTAGCACACAGTTTTTTTTTTAATTTTTATCTCTATATTTTATTACTGGTTTATAAGAATTATTATGCTTTCGATGGGTAGTCTTTTTATCATTAATTGTTCATCAGAAATTGTCGGATTGTCTTCCCGATTTTGATTTAGTTTTTCTGTTCGATCAGTCTTTTCTTTTATTATTTTTGTCTTTACTAAGTCATTTATTAGGCGTTTATCACTATGATATTTTTTAACATATTGTTCTTTTATTGATATTTGTTTGTTATTTTGTTAAGTTATTGCAAACATTATCTTGTCAGGAGCCATACCTAGTTTTCCATTTAAGAAGTTGTTGTGTGCAATAGTTGCTAAATAAAGTTTGTTAGTTAGCATCTTATAAGTTAATTTTTGATTATTTAATGTCCTTAAATATTCGATTAATGTGCTGTGTGCATGATTCAAAAGTCTTAAAGAAAACGAGTTATTAGGCGTTACATACACTGGTTCTATTCCATTCGTTTCAAGGAAGTTAGTAACTAATTTATTTCCATACTCTCTTCCATTGTCCATTCATATAGAATTTGGTGTCGGGTAATGTTCTAAGTATTGTTTTGTAACGTCACATATGTTAGTACTGTAATACTTTTCACGGTTCTTGTGTATAATAGTCTTTTTGAAAAAGTATCGATTATAGTGATTATGTATTGTCTTTCGTAATATCAATTATTAATCATTAAATCTTCAAAAGGTTTTTCT
Organism: Acanthosoma haemorrhoidale; assembly: GCA_930367205.1. Lineage (NCBI taxonomy): Eukaryota > Metazoa > Arthropoda > Insecta > Hemiptera > Acanthosomatidae > Acanthosoma > Acanthosoma haemorrhoidale. The sequence continues at coordinate 93,988,753 of OV884011.1, forward strand.
GGTTTAGGTGTTACCATAAATTTAGGTTTAATTGGTTTCCTTTCATTTTTAGTTTTTCTACATATCATGCATTTGTTAATATAATCTGTAATAATTTCTTTTATAGAAGGGAAATAATATTGCTTTCTTAATTTGTTATTGTTAAGTCTCAATTGTTCCTCTGTGTGATGTCTTTCCCGTGTGATAATTGGAAATAATCTCGTTTCGTTCGTCCTTATCTGTTACATTTAGTACATGATTTTTGTATCTTTTTATCTTAGCAGTAGGATATTTTTTCTGTATAATTCTTGATAAAGTATTGAAGTGTTCATTATATTACATTGAGTTTCGATTCACAATAAAGTCCACAAACATGTTTTGGTTGTATAATTTGTTCTAATATTTGGTCTAATAATTCTTCCTCATTATTGAAAGAAATGCCATATATTCTTTTATTAAACGGTTTGGTAAATTGTACGTTTTTATGTGCTCTGGTTATTATAATTTGGTGTTTTTCAACATTTATTGCTTTGTCATCAGGGGCTATAAAAATTTGTTGGTTACTAGAGTCTTTGGAGTGCTGTGTAGCTACTACACTAATTTCGTCTTCTATGGCTTCTGAGTTAAGTTCTTGTAAAGTTTGGTTGTATTCTTTTGAGCCATTAGGTGTTGCTTCTATTAATCTGTCTATGTCTTAATCTATGTCTATTAATCTATGTCTCCTGTTTCCATATCGTCTAGTTCTATAAAGGTTAAGTCATATGATGATTTTATTTTATTATCTTTAGTTATATGTTCATATCTTACAAGAGTTACTAGTTCTTTTTTATTCTTTATTAAATATAATTCATTATATATTATTTGACCATTATTAATTGTTACGTTTATTTTATTCATTTTAATTTCCTTATTCGTTCCCAATATAATCTCTGTTTCTAGGGTTTGCATTGTTTCCATCCCTAATAATATTTCGTATTTGTCACTAAAGTTGTAAATTTTAAACTTAACTAATAGATCACGGGACTTAAATTTAAACTTACTAATCAAACCCAATCTTGGAGCTAAATTTAGAATGACTGAGCCATTGCCTTTTTCGCTACCAGCTGGTGTTACCACTATGAAATCTTCCGACTTAATTTCAGTTCCTACGGGTACGGAACATGGGTGTACGTAGTTAATTTATGATCCTGTGTCTATTAAACAATTAATTGTCTCCAAGTAAGTCAGTAAATGATGGAGTTTCCTTCACTAGTTTTAGTTGATGTTGGGGGGCAGGTTGTGGTTCGCTTATTCCTAAAAAATGTTCATGTTTGTCCTCCAAGTCTTTAGTTTTCTGTTTCAATGTTTCGTACTATTGTTCTAGTGGGTGAGGTTCGTCTAAGTGATGCACTTCGTTACTTCGAACAGTTCGCATTGACACGGTGTTTTGTGATGGGAATGATGTTTTTTGAGGTCTTTGAAAGTTTAGTCGTTGCTCTAAAGTCCTGTTGCGGTTCATAACGTTGCTGATAGTTATTGCTATGTTGAAAGTCATTGTTTTGTTGATAATTATGTCTATAGTTATTTTGGTAATTATTGCGATGTTGAAAGTCATTATTTTGTTTAAAGTTATGTCTATAATTATTTTGGTACTGTCGAGGTTTAAATTGTTGCCCATTATAGTCGTTTCTCCTATAATTGTTTCGTCTGAAGTTTTGTCTAGGTCGGTATTCTTGTTGACTGCTGTTAATGTTTCCTTGAGGATACATGTCTTCCATTATAATTCTACAGATATTATGAAAAAACGTTTTTCATTTGTATCAGGTCGTTAATAATAAATTGGTTGAGTGCGTCCATAAGTCTTGCTGGACAATTTCTCAGAACGTGGTCTACAATTAGTATCTTTTGTGATAATATTTCTTACTGATAGAGGTGTCAATCATTATACGGTGCTGAAAAAAAATTTGATGTGGGATAGTTCTGTTAATAAAGCCAATTGTGTGTCCGTTTCTGTGCAAATGAATCTAAAAGATTTCATGTTGTAGGTGTGATGTTGTCCGACTGTCCTTGTGATTTACTAAATGTAATTTTAAGTCGTTTATTGATAGGAACTCTTCATACATGAATAATTGTTGCGCGTCACCAGTAAGTCTAGAAAGAGCTATTTGTTTGTATTAAAAAATAACAGGAAACACCAGTGACTTCATTGAAGGAATCACAGGAATCACAAGGCGGAACACACTAGAAGGTGCTTGCTTCTACTTTTAGCATTATACATAATATTAGCATTATATAACTGAGGACAAAGAAATTACAAGACTAGAGGCTCTCCTCATCAATAGTACATTAAAAGCACTCAATTTTCATATTAAAATGCACTCAAGTTGAAGGTACTTTTGCAAAGGTGACCTCTGCAGCTCTAATTGCTGTGAATTAATTAACAGAAACCACGCTCCCGGAGCCCACTCATACTTTACCCAATTAACTACTCCCACAACTCTTTCACACACATTATTTCGCTAATTCTTTTGTAGAGATCTCGTATGATGTAGTAGAATGTAGTAAACCGCTTAGTTATATTAAATACCTAAGCTCGAACCAGCCTGTGGATTTATTTTCACTCGCCAGCCCGTAAATTAATTGAGCGAGTACTTGTAATGACAGTGGCTTGTGCAAGGAAACATACTGCCTTACAACTGATTTTTTTTTGTGTTGACCATGGTTCAAATCCTGAAATTGTATTAATTTTTGAGGTCAAATGGGACTTTATTTTTAGATTCTTTTCTGTTCTAATAACATAGGTTCGATTTCCCTTCTGTATCCTTTGACGTATTCTCCTTTTTAATTCTAGACGATCAGCGTGTCACTATCTACTACAAATCTAAAAAATAAAACTAATTAACAATCAAAACATTTTGCTGGAAATCCTATAACTCATTCGCGGATCATCAATCACCTACCTTACTCTCTTCCATTCCTCTCGTCTTCTCCTTACCCAGTACTTGTCATCTAAAATAGTGAATCAGATACTTGAAGTATTTTATTAATGAGGTGATTGTCGAAGCTGCTGAAACCGCCAAACAAATCCAATACAGCTAAATGTCACTCATTCACTCTACAATCACTGCCAGAACACATTCTGAAACTTATTCCCTAGCACAATAATTGGAAGAATTAGTGGTATAGGACAGTCAATAAGTGGCCGTCAAGCCAAGGTAGTTGTGAATCCTCTCACAACGCAAATCCGAAGCTTGTTGTTAATCTGGAAGACGGAACAGTGGCACGAACGACTTCTAGGCATTCTCGGCGATCACAGAAAGTTCTGGAAGCTGTTGAGGACCACTAATAGTAAGACCTCTACTGCACCCCTTCACGAACCCTTATATTCTTCTTACTGCTGTGCAAAGAGTGAAGAAACTCAGGACATGATTGGAGAAACTGACAATTGCCAGGACATATTTATAGCAGGTCATGAGACCACTGCCGTTTTAGTCTCCTAGGAAGATTATAGGGATGAATGGTGTAGTGTAATGACTGTGCTACGGGATTAAGGATGAGTTCAAGAATGTAAGGTATATTAAGATCGCTATGAAGGGTTTTGTTGCAGACGTAATAAGGGGCATTTACTATTGTTCTCAGGACTTTCGATTGAAAGGATTGGATACGCTTAGTGTTCGACTTGTTTGCTATCCCCCATAGCTCTATTCCGTATGTCCAGATTGGCGTAAGTATATCTTTGTAGATTAGTAATTTATTTTCTGTTAAGGGATGTCCTTTGAAGAACTCTGTACATCTGTCCAAAGCGTCTGTTTAGTTCTTGTCTTTTTAGCCTCGTATTTAGGTTCCATGTCAGCCGTTTGTCAAGAAGGAAGTCTAAGTAGCGTACTATCTCAGATACACGGAGAGGAATGGAATTAAAAAACAAAACAAAAAAAAAGTAGTGGACTTGACTTTCGCTAGAGGGTGAAGTTAATGTGGGAACATTTTCATTTACTTTGATCCACCATTGGTTGCGCCAATACTCTATTTCATCAATGTGTTTTTGAAGGTTATGGGATGCTATATCGGCGTCTAGATGGGATAATAAAACTGGAGTGTCATCTGAAAATCTGGCCAAGAAGGTATTGAGGTTAGAGGGGAGAGTGAAAAAACTAAGGACAAAATATTACGTTGGAGACGTCATGGCTAGGACAGATGACTACCAGCCACATCCTTTACCACAAACAGAGCGGAGCCTCATGCTCGTATCTCCGAATTAACTCAAGGCGCGGGTATAAACGGCTCTACTGAAACAGATGCCGAAGAGAGGTCCAACTAGCCAACTTGCACAATTCTTCTTTCAGGTTGCAGTACTTTCCTGACATGTAGAAACAAGCCATCTTTATCAGCTATATATTTTACCACTCATTGGGAAGATTCTGGAGAAAATTATTTTGAATTATCTCTAAAACTACTGTGCAGATAACGACAGGATTTCAAGAGAGCCTTAGCAAAGAACACCCCCCCCCCTTGAAGCTACAGTCAGAAGTTAGTCAGAACCACAACAGGAACTTAGGTATGGCTATGTAGGTGCATTAAATAACGTTGAGCTGCACGCAGGCCTTTGCCATGTCCATCTGTGTCCATCTATGCCAGATGCTTTGCGGCTGGGGATGCCAAGGGCAACTCGTTGCTTCTTTTCAGAATTGCTGTGGGTGCGGGAAGGTAATAGCCTTGTACCTGTGGAGTGGCTCAAGAAGCCGTGTTGTCACTAGTGCTTTTCAACGTGTAAAAGTCTGAAATCACTGGAGCCCAGTAAAAAGGACCTAAATTGCTGCCTTCGCTAACATCACGGTTTATAATAGCAGCATGAACGCCAAGAGAGCTATTCAACCAGCCAAATCAGCTTGTAACGAGAAGAGGTCAGAAAAACTGACTGCGTAATATTCTCATTTCAGAAGGGAAAGAAACCGGTGGCTACTTCCTACACTGTAGGAATGCAGAAAAATATCCTACCAACAGCTTCGTATACTTGGCCATAAAAATGGACTGTCTCCTCCGTATTGTGACCATTTTACGAAGAAACTGGAATAAGCACGCTTACCGGTTCTCATGTTTGCTGATATCCCTCATTCTATCCCGTTTCAAGCTGATAATATCCAAAACCCTCCTCAGGTTGGCTCTGCCGTACGATGCACCGGATTTTAGTCATCTAAGGTAAGAAGCGACTCAAACAAGATCAAAATGGGATACTAATGAAAGTGGTCCGACATTGTTCATTCTAGCAGTGGAGAAATCATGAACTACATGAAGACTTTGAGTTTCCTACGGTTGATAAGCTCATTCGCCTTAGACATATTAATTTTTTTGACTCGCAGCAACTCTTAACTTACCACGTGTTCAACATGATATCCCCACCTCCATTCCCTCATTGATGGCAGTGGGTAGTCGAAGCGGTGACGTTCTAGGTTTAAGTTAGTTTGTAAGTTAGCTGTAAGCTAGTTTTAGTTTTTTCTTTCTGTAATCCAAAGGTGAGCCCCATTAACAGGTCTTGTTTGGATTGTTCTGGTCTCCTAACAGTAATCAGATTTTTGTTAGTTTTATAAGATCATAATGCATGTTACCATCTCAGTATAAGGAGCCCTCTCCAGCTCAGTATGTATTATTTTGAATATATTTAGTTTCTCCCTAGAGAGCTAACTCTCTCTCTCTCTCTCTCTCTCTCTCTCTCTCTCTCTTTCTCTACTAATTCTTTTACTAATCCGATATTTGTTAGTTCCCCAGCACAAGAAAACATCCATGTAAATCATTGTTTATATTAGGTAACGATCATTTTAATTTTATGAAAGTCTCTAACCAATTATGTTAATAAAAAACATTTTAATTATTCATAATAGAGCTTTTCTTTCCTTTTTCTTAAAAGACTCTCCTCTACAAAGATTATTAACTATTTACAACTAACTTTTAAGTGTGATGTATCGTTTTCATATCATAGGCAGCTTTTGACATGTTCCTTGCGTTGTCTGTCACTAAACAAAATACTTTGTCCAAAAAAATAGAATGTTCGCCAAAAATTGACTGGATAGCTTCGGAGATATTCGCGGCAGTATGGATTCCTGTCCTTTTTCTGGTTGCTGAAACTGCGGATGTCAAGGCCCATTCTAACGAAAAATTACCCTTGGCCATAATGTAGCTATCCCCTGAGATCGAAGTCATCAAGTCGAATGTCAGAGCAACATAATTGGTAAACTTCAAATGTTTAATTAATTTTATTTTGCTACGGCTATACAAATATGGCCATGAGGAATTCAATCATCGCAATACATATCGCGGATCCAATTTTTCGCCAAATCCTACAAAACCTTTTTTTGTTTCAAACACGTTGAAAAGGTTCAAGGTCAGTGGTAATAATTTAAATCAATTTATTTTCCGATGCAGCTTTTCTTTCTGGATCACCAGCATTAATATTCAGTAATATTAATAAACAGTAATATTCCACCCTCTCTCTCTCTCTCTCTCTCTCTCTCTTTAGTCTTGGCGCTGTCAATCCGACTTCCTTCTCAGTGGGTATTCCTGGCTTCTGTCAGCTAAACTAGCACATCCTTGGAAGACCCCTTACATGCAGACAACGGCTTCTGGGGCCCTAAAAAATGTAGCTAGTAGCGTATACCCCAGCGGTCCAGTCTGATCCCGTCTTTGGGATCTGGACAGTTTTCGCCTACCGAGTTTACAGATACCACGTGAGAACTCGTGGTCATTCCAAGACCACGTAAACTACCTATAATTCCTAGTCTGTACCTCTTCTCCTGACTGTGTACATCTACTGTTGGGGCACACCATCCATTTGGAGTCGGATCAATAAGCCAATACGAATTATGCTGGCCACTGACTTGGCCACCATCAAAAAAGTTCAAAGACCACAACGTCTGCCTGATGCTCACCAGACTGTGGTCAGGTCAAAGAGACCTCCCCCGGTAGGCGTGCCTGACCAACCTATGAATTTTTTCTAATTTTTCACCTCTTCGCAATTCAGATATATTCTTAAAAAGTTAGGATCATTTTATTTGTTTACTATTATAATTTTTAAATTACAATTACCAGTATTTCAACATTCATTTGGAGGACACTGAGTTACAAGGCAACAAGGGAGTAACCTATTTATCTGAAGGTCTTTCAAAGATGTTTAGTCCATCTGTGAATGGCAGGAAGAGGAGAAATTTTTATCTCAATTATTTTATTATTTATTTTGTTCATTGTATTATTTTTTTTTGAAGTTTTGAAATAAAAAAAAAAGAAAAGAAAAAAAAGATGTTTGAAATTTATAGGCCATCTAAAGTTACTAAACTCATTTCTTTTGTATTTGAAGTTAATAAATTCAGTTCACGCTACAAAATAATTTTTATTGAAAGATTATTTTAGATGTTAACAAGACTAATTCCACGTTAATATTTTATGACGTTTGAGAATGAAGGGAGAAGATCGATTTTGCATATGGGAGAGGGGGGCTCAACACTTAGAATATAATAGATTCATATCCCCTTTGCCCTGGCCTCGGTAATATCTAATTAGGGCTAAATGAATAAATCATGGCGTCAGATGACTGTGGCGTTACAGGGCGGAAGCTTCACACCGACATGGGATGTGAAATATAAATTTATTGGAATGTGGCCTACAGGTGTTCCTAAACTGATAAATATATTAAACACGGTTAACTGATATTGAACTCACGGCTGTTAATATTTGTATTTGCCACTGCCGGGTTTTTTGTCTCGTAACAACTGCGTAACGCACGTTACCTTAGAGTTCTCTGTTGTTTGCCATGATGTTTGTTATCAAGTGATGATATTGTATTCACGAGGTTAGAGAATCGTATTCAAGCAATGCAAAAATGTAAGCGATAGTTTTTATTACAATGAAGGGTAGTATTTAATAAGCCATAAAATGGTATAACAGTTATTCGTAAAGTGCAAATGGATTGTTAGTTGTAGTTACGAGATTGTCAGTTTTGCTTATATAACTAGAGTAAATATGACTGGTTATAAAATTAAATATATAGAAAGAATTATGAATTCTTTATACTTCAAATTATAATTAAAATAGGGAAGAAAGTGGTAAATTTAACGTTAAATATAAGAGAATTACTCTAGTTACTATTAACAAAGGGAATTGGAGGAAACCTCTTGATGAAATGAACTGTCAAATGAAGAGTCCCGTTCATGCGCTGACTTCTGTTGAAATAGAGAATCGTAACCTACTACAGCGGGATTCAGCTGTAGGTGGTCACTCAGTGGATGCGATTCGTACATCTAAGTGTATATTTCATCAGATTAGAATTTTTTTCCATTTACTTTACATTATTGCTCAAATTACATAGCATATAAAATAAAAAGTATTGAAGGCATTTCGTTTTTGTGGAACCTGCAAATTGTGTTATATGTTATATATTCTGCTTTGTTTTGTTATTTATAGTTATTTTAGCACAAAAACAGTGTAAAATTTGAACGATTTGCATTTTTTATGGGAATGCTCTAGTTACTGTATTTGAAAAAAAATCTCTGCTACAAAAAACGATACAGATTCAGATTGTTCAACACTAATATGATATATTTATTTTGAACTTATAACATCAACTGTCGTGCAACTGATATTTACTGGTAATTGTCCCACCAAAGCTGCCTTACCCATTATGTTAGCTTCTAGTAATTTTATCACGAAAAACCGATTTCAGGTAAATGTTCAAACTTTAAATGCCATGATCTGAAAAGTAAGAAGAATAGACTTAACCACTTATTTACTGTAGTTACGTTAAGATATATCCTATATATCATAGTCAACATAATATAAATTTAGATAGGAGTTCGTAAATGAGCTTCCTCTAGAAGGGCTCGAGCCCCGGCCCCGCAATAAATTTTTTTTCTCCTACAATTATAAAACGGCAGGGTTTCGTTTTACAACTAGTTATTATTAATGTAGAGTTCGATGTGATTACAAACTATAATTTTAAAAATGTCTTATGAACCCTTTGGTCTTAATTTTTCAGTTGTTTTTTTATACATAGACCAGGAGGTCCTTTTTTTTCTTTTTTTTTTTCAAATGCCACTTGGGGATCTACGAGGGTGGTCTGAAAAGTTTCCGACCTAACAAAGCTTTTATTTTAGCTTTTATTAATTTTATTATCATCTTCATGTTGAGGTTGGAAACTTTTCAGTCCACCTGTGCATTTTTCTTCAAAGTTATTTAACTATAAGTGATATTGTCAAGTAGGAACAATTTTATAAACAGCAGATGGAGTATTCTTTATTTTTATTTTTAAATTTATCTAATAGTCTCGATTTTGTTTCACTAGCCATAGTTATCCTGGAACCCTCAGACGAGACTAAAGATGGACAGGTGATCAAAAGGTGGATCGTTCAACTGAATAGCCTGCTCAACAGGGAATTTCTCCTCACACTTGAAAACAAAACAATCACACATTAGCCTATACTAAAATCAATCTAAACTCAAACTATACGGATCAGCAAAACCCTCAAACATCAAGCGCATCAATTCCTTCCAATATAAGTACTAAGAACATCAGTTAATGGACGAAGTTTATGTTTGGAATGAAACCTTCAACAATGACCTTAAAATTTCTGCTATTATTTCCTCGAAATTTTTAAAATTCTATCAGAACTTATCTGACAAGCTATATCCTATAAGATCACTTACAAGTATCGCCCAAGTTTCCTCGGAGATAAAAATGGAAGTGGCCCAGTGATCTTTTATAAATAATTAGTCACAGTTCAGGCAGTGGTCACTTTTCTCTGCTCGTGTCCTGAGCGTCTGCGGCTCTCGCGCTCTCTTTTTTTCCAACACTGCTGCGTAGTGGTTATGTGACTGCAGGGGCAGTGTGGGAGATCTTCCAAATCCTTATACCAAATAAAAACACAGTTCTCTGCAAAATCCGAATACCTCTAGTGAGGCAAGATGAAGACGTAGATACAAGTAAATTTGTATCCCTTTGCCATGACAAGGTAGATTACTAAACCGAAACATTTTATTCTTGAAAATTCTTGTAATTTACGAGAGCACGAAAAGGTGTTGGGAGTGCAAAAATATTCATTGTATATACCCTAAGAAAACCCAAGGCCAAGAAGCAATACTTCCAACTTATGTCAAATTAATATATTCAGTAATAGTACGCTCATATTTTATTGGAGATTACATTCTCACATGTCATTTGCATTATACCATACGAACAGTTCTCTCGAAGACAGCGGCGGAAGATAGGAAACACGTCATTTTTCACTTGCTTGACTCCGGCTGAATGCAGCCTGTCCCAAACTTGCTCGCTTGACTAATGTCAACAGGCTCCCTTACATTTTTCAACAAGATAACCCCCCACTGCTTCCCTTTATTTTAAGGAAAAAACATTCCTGTTCAAAGAATAAGGAAATTGAAACAAGGTCAAAGTGTGTGGGAGGCCTTAGTGAGGCCGGATTCTTATCTTAGTATCATACAATAAAAAAAATCTGAGCAGTTCTATTCTTTTAGAGTACCTCCCATTTTGGTAATTTTAAACGAATTCCTCCTTAGTTTCCTTGGTCTGTATTCATTGAAGTCTTGAATTCTGAATTCTTAAGGTTTCGTGAAGAATTTGTAGAATTAATAATAATGTATCTTAATATATGTTACTCAAGAAGAAATATTCTTTTATTTTTTACACAAAGTGGGTTATTCTTTGGCAGCATTAATTCTCACTAAATTTAAAATCAGTGAAAAAAAAATATATATATACATCTGTAGATGTATACTGTAGAATGAAAATTCCGAGTTGTAGCAAATTAAAAATACGAATAACAGCCAACACGCAACCACTAGTTGACACTTCAATAATAAATAAATCTAAAGAAGTAAATAAGTTAAATTAGTAATAAATACAACTTTATAATTGCCTGGAATACTCATTAGTTTGAGCTAACAAATAATTAAACAACCTGGTTTTGAAATATTTATTGAACGAGCTTGGCGAATGGAGTTCCAAAAGGATATTACGATTATGGATGAAGGAATTATATAACGTAATACTCAGCGGCAAAGTTAGCATATTAAATTATATAAATGATTAATATACAAAATTATGCGATTGAACTTGTTATATATGTAAAAAGCATGATTAGTACAAACAGGATGTATATATATATATATATATATATATATAAGTTAATGTTTATTGAATTACAAGCTAAGAAAGGTTGGTAATAAGAACACGTAGAACGTTATAACAAGACTGCTTTATTTAGACCAAGATACCTCTATCTATAGGTATTACCTGTAAACATATACAGATAACATATGTTTGGGGATTAAGGCTGGGCACTAGCGGCGCCTGGACTTAACTCCCCCCCACCAGTTTACGAACACCCATTCGCAAACTTTGAAGTCCAACACTCGGACGTCTTAGTCCATTCAAATAATGCTCCGCTAATGTTACAAAGGAGCAAAGGCCAGCCCCGCCCGTACACAGCCTGTAATCCCTCACATTAAGCTCTAATCCTATAAAACGTAAAAACCAACTGTCACTTGTAAACAAAAAACATAAAAGAAAACTTTGACTTTTAAAAAAAAAACAATACTTCTGTGGGAAAAATCACATAACTATAACTATTTACAATGTTCCTTGCGTGTATGCTGCGAGGACACTCCAGCTCATTCCTTATCTACAACCTCCCCCCCTGGTGGAAGCTTTAACTGTTCTATGTGGACATTTCGCCGCTTCTTAGGGGGTCGTATACTCTCAATTGTCACGACGTTGTGTTCCCTAATCACGACCACTTTAAATGGGCCCTCATATCGCACCAGCTCTTTGCTCCTATTTGACCCTAGTTTTTTATAGACGATAGTCCCGATTTTAAGTTCCCCCATTCGATCCCGGACTTTGAGGTTTTCCCGTTCCACTCGTCTCGCTTTGTCCCTCGTTATCCTTTCTCTGACTTTGTCGCATATTTTCCTCAAAGCGACAGTATTACTCGCCATTTTCTCCGCCATTCCCTTGTCTGCTACCGTCTCTGCCCCATTTCTCCGTCTTTCGCGCAGCCCAAAGAGGATCTCGAACGGGGAGAACCCCGTCGCGGTGTGGATCGAATGATTGTAAGCGGCCACCGCCTTCGGCATTGCCTCATTCGCCGGCAGACCCTTTTCCGCGTGATATACCCGCAGGTGGTCACTCAGGGTGCTGTGCAATCTTTCTATCCCTCCTCTACTCTTAGGGTGCCCTGGGGTATTAAGATGCCAAGAGACATCGAGAGTCTTCATTTCTTTTCGGATGTTGGCATTGTCAAATTCTCTGCCCCCATCCGACGCGATCCGGTCTGGTACTCCGTAAAACTGGAACCAGGTATTTAATGCCAGCATTACCGCGTCTGATGACCGATCTTGCACCGGGTGCGCCATGGCCACTTTGCTAAAGCTGTCGATTGTGGTAACCCACTTATACCCCCTCCAAGTGAAGGTATCCACTTGTAAGTCACTCAACGGTGTCTCGGCGGTGGGTGATTCTTCTTGTCGCCCCCGTGGCGGATGTCTGTCATACTTCGTAGTGAGACAAACTGCACATGCCCCTATCATTTCTTGTATGCTCTTTTTCATTCCCCACCAAAAGTACCTCCGCCGCAACGCTTGCAACGTTTCCTGAACTCCACGGTGGTTCGTTTTTCCTTGGTGATAGGCCAGCGTCACTTCCAGCTGCTGTTCTCTGTCTTTGAGTGTCTCCACCATCGACGTGCACCGAATAAATATCCTATCCACTCCAAGTTGTTCCGTTCGCCAGAGTCTACGAATTTTCTCCCAAATAGTGGCATTCCCTACAAATACATGATGGGTCTTTCCGGGTTCCGAGGCATCTTTCAATGCACGGCAAATTTGGTCGTTCCTAACCCCTGGTGGCGACCAAATCGTCGCGATTTTACTTCTCCCATAACTTTCGTATGCAATCTGCAGCCGCCCTGAGGTCTTGGATTTCCAAATGATCTGCCGTCTTTTGTCGTTCACGATCCCTTCTGTTACTTCCATTTCAACAGGTCTTTCGGCGGCGGAACCTTCCTCTTCAAGGGTTTCCTCACCTTCGCTATCTCCTCGCGTACCGAGGCTTCCATCCTCCCCGGGTGTCCATTCCCGGAGAAACTGTTGGATTTCCCCGGGTGGTTCCCCTTCTTCCAATGCATTCACAGTAATGGCTCTGGACAGCCAGTCTGCCACTACGTTCTCTTTCCCGGGTTTATATATGATCTCCATATTGTACTGGGACAAAAACTCTTTCCACCTCGTGACCCGCGCCGAGGACTCCTTTAACTTTCCTACCCATTGTAGGGGTCTGTGGTCGGTGTGAACACGGAATTTTCTGCCGAAGACATATGGGCGGAAATGGTCTATAGCCCAGACGATACCTAGGAGCTCTCTCTCTAGAGCACTATACCGCGCTTCCGTTTCTGTTAGCCGTCGACTAGCGTACGCCACCGGGCGCTCCCCACCGTCTCTCTCCTGCGACAACACTGCCCCCAGTGCGTATTCGCTGGCATCAGTGGTGATTGTGAAGGGATGTTGGAAATCGGGAAATGCTAATATCGGTTCCTCTTGTAAGCTAGACATACATTTCCGGATGTTCTGCTCCATGATTGGGGTAATTACCACCCTCGCTCCCTTTCGCAGTAAATTATTAATAGGCACCAGGTATGCCGCCATGTCCGGCACAAATCTTCTGTAATAATTAAGCGTCCCCAGAAGTCGACGGATCCCCTTTACATCTGTGGGCACCACCATCCTTCTAATGGCCTCGACCTTCGTAGAGTCTGGCTTAACCCCCTCCTGTGAGATAGTGTGGCCCAAAAAATTGATTTTTTTCTTCCCCAACAGAGACTTCTCCATGGACAATTTTAATCCGAATTCGCGGACTCTTTGAAATACACTTCTTAGGTGCTCAACGTGCTCTGCCTCCGTTCTGCTGAAAACTAACAGATCGTCCATGTAGACCTGGCATACCGCTTCGTCTATTCCCCTCAAAAATTCATCCATTAGGCGTTGAAAGGTAATCGGGGCGTTTTTCAGTCCAAATGGCATCCTGGTAAATTGATAATGCCCCCTCTCAAATGTAAAGGCCGTTTTGTCTTGGTCGTTCGCACTCATCTTGATCTGGTGATAGCCTGCCTTTAAATCTAGGGTACTAAATATTGTCGCCCCGTTCAATCTGTCTAATATGTCCTCAAATCGGGGAATAGGATACTTCTCATCCGTCGTGTTCTCGTTTAACTTCCGATAATCGATAACTACCCTGTATTTCTCCGTCTCGTCCCCAGGTCTATTTTTCTTCCTCACTGCCCATAGAGGACTGTTATATGGCGAAGTGCTATCAATTATAATCCCTTGCCGTTTGAGACTCTCTAGCTCCTCTCTAATATGCCTACGTAGTGCCTGCGGATATCGTCTCTCTTTCACGTATGTGACGCGTTCTTTCTTTAACTGGATCTCGTGGACCGTCTTGCCAGTCGCTCCTAGCGTGTCTCCCTCTACGTAAAAAATATCCTCAAACTCCCTCTGTAGGCCTTCCCTCCAGCCCTCTATTTTATTAACCGCCCCTATCCGCGCTCTTCCGTCCCATATAGTCCCTTGACATTTATATTCCACTTTGCCCAACTTAATGTTCCATTTTTCCCCGATATTCTCCACACGCGCACCTACCTTCCCCAACATGTCGCACCCAACTATCACCTGGTACTCCCGCGGCATGTTTCCTACGATATGTATCTTTAGATCTCCCCCTTTCTTCGCCCACCTATTTAGCCCTATGACTAACTCTCCCACTACCTCGCAAGGGCCTCCCAGGGTGATTAAACTACAATTACATACCTGAATCTGGAGTGCCCTCTCTCCACCATACAGCCTCTCCAGCGCTCCGCGGGACATGATGGTGTTGGTGCTTCCCGTGTCCACCAGACACATCTCTCCTCCTTTGACCCTAATTATTGGCAACGCACACATCCTCTCCCGAATTGCATTACATCTCAGGATGCGGTCGCCTCTCTGCCGACACGCTCCTCAGGCTTCATCACGTTGCTCCCATCTACGTGACTCGACCTTCTGCCCTGTCTGTCTCCTGTTTCTGCTGCGCCTCGCTTCTTCTCCTTCAGTTCCCGAAGTCCCTGATGACTCATCTTCTGATGATCCACTCTCCCCATGTGTCATGCTCCGTCTCTCTCTTACTTCTTGAGTGTTTACCTCCATTGGTTCTGGTCGTTGGTATTCTCTCCTCCGGAAGATATACGGGCAATGCCTCGCGATGTGTCCTTCCTCGCCACACTCAAAACATTTTGTTCGAGGACACTGTGCCACTAAATGTCCTGCCTTCCTACATCCGTGGCATTTTCTTTCTTCCCTGGGCGGGGCATACCTCGGTCTCGTTCCTCTAAATCTTCTTTCTCCTGTCGTTCCCTTGTCTCTGCCAATAACGGACGTTTCTGGTCTCCTCCAGGTTGGTTTCAGGGTCCGGGTTCTTTTGTATGCAACTCGGCTCCACTCATTGTCGACGTCTTGCACCCTCACTTCTTCCTCCTTGGCACTAGTGTCGATCATTGATTGTGCACACTCCGAGAACGAGCGCTCATCAGAGAATCCTTCCTTTCTTCCTGTCTCCTTGGCCAGTTGCACTTTTAGAATTGTGGATAAGAATCCCATTCTACCCTCCACCTCTTCTACGCTAATCGACTCTCTCATCTTCTCCGTTATCTTATTGAAACGGACTACTAACCCCGCAGCATATTGCCCGTTACTTTGTCTTGGGGACTTTGTCTCCCTAAACATTTGGAATATGTCCTCCTCGGGAGTCCATCGTCCTCCTCCGTACGCCTTCTTCAATCTCATCTTAATTAATTCCCACGGGGTTTCTTCATCTGCCTGAATTTGATTCAGTATACTTCTCTTGACCCGACATATCAGGGCCGCCTTCAACGATTCCGCGTCTCTGGGATCTATTAAATTTTCTTCTGCTTTAGCTCCAATTAAAGCTGTGAGACGGTCTCCTCCTTTTAGGAAATGGTTCAGCTCACCCAGTTCCTCCCCAGTGAATCTCTCCAGCTCCGCAACAGCCTTCCTCAGATCCTGGGTATTCATCGCTTTTACCCTCATCAGCGCGAGCGCCGTGGCATGAACTTCTGGCATAGTTCCCACTCTTCTAATATCTGCTCCCTCTACGAGATTCAAGAAGGGCTGTCTCAAAATTCCTCCTTCAGTCATCTTCTCTCTTTCGCGTATAGAAGAAAAAAAAACAAAAAAAAATTACGCTCGCACTCGATAACTCTCTTTCTCCACGGTTCCCGGGTTTCGGCACCAGTTAATGTTTATTGAATTACAAGCTAAGAAAGGTTGGTAATAAGAACACGTAGAACGTTATAACAAGACTGCTTTATTTAGACCAAGATACCTCTATCTATAGGTATTACCTGTAAACATATACAGATAACATATGTTTGGGGATTAAGGCTGGGCACTAGCGGCGCCTGGACTTAACTTATATATATATATATATATATATATATATATATATATATATATTAGGTTGGTGCGAAAGAAATGTCAGATTCTTAAGTGAATATATTAAACTGCATATCTTCATCCAAAAGCTGTTTATTTACTCAAAATATGCTCCATTTACTTCAATACATTTTTCCCAACGAGATTTTAATGCATAGATACCTGTCTTGAAGAAATTCTAATCTTTAGAATCAATGAACTCTGATATGGCATTTTTCAGACTGTCTTCATTTTCGTACTGTTTAGCCCGCAAAAACAGTTCTAAATGTTTAAATAAATGAAAGTCGGTTGTCGAAAGATCCGGTGAATAAGGTGGGGCCTTCAAAACTTTATATTTTAATTCATTTAATTTCGCAATTAATTAATTAATTAATTGTTTTGTACGATGCATGTGGTCGAGCGTTAAATTGGGTTAGCAATGATGAGCATACATTCAAGCGATCCAGCTTATTTCGCTCGGTTAGTTCGTGCGGTATCCACTTATCCATTTTTTTCACCTTGCCAATTTCAGAAAGATGCCGCAATATTGTTGTATGGTCAACTTCTATGCTGGCAGCAAGTTCCCTTGAAGAAACAGTTTGATTCGTTTCCACCAATGCTTTCAGAGCATCATTTCGGGTCTTCCACGGTTCATTTTGCAGGGAAAAATCACCAGACCGAAATTTTTCAAACCAACACTGCACTTTTCGATCGTTCACAGTATTCTCCCCAAACGCCTGGTTTATATTGCGTGCAGCTTTTGCAGCATTATTACCAAGCTTATACTCATATAAGAAAATTACACGAATATCGGTTGAATTCATATCGGTTCAAAATTCAAAGCAAATAACAGGGAACACTTTTGAGAAAATCTTCTTTGCTTAAATGTGACTCTGGCAATGGACAGTACGACTATAAACCGGGTTATGTCAAAAACAAAAGCATAACAAAAACAGGGAGACAAACGTTCACATTTAAAGAAAACCCGACATTCCATACGCACCAACCTAATATATATATATATAAGTTGAACGCCGGCGGTTAAGATGGATAAAAAAAGAATAAGGAAAGAGGGAAATGCACCGACACACTCTGACTCCAGTAAAAGACTGCTTTATTATTGATGATAATCCGACATACATAGGATCATGGGTTGTTCACATTCCATGATCGTATTAGTATTCGACATAGTCATATATATATATTCTGACATTCTCAGAAGTTATATACGTATATATATTCTGACATTTTCAGAAGTTTTTTTTTTTAATTAAAAGATTTTTGAAATTTCTACTTTAGTGATCATCATTTCAATTTCTACTCAATCGCAAAACATATAATTAACAATTGGCCGGAAATTTTTATGAATTAAGTTCAAACATTTTAAGAAAGCTTACCTCTAGGGTTAAAATCTATATTTTTGAAAATAATCTTATTTTAAAGGTGTTCACTTTATAAGTTATTCACTCTTGCAATTATACCCGTATACTATTATTATATTACTATTACCTTACAGGAATTAGGAATTGACACATTTTTGTTTTACCTTGGTTAGTTTACTTTTAACCCAGAAAATACAATTTCTTCTAATATCCCTGAACCTTAGTCTCATTTTAGAGTTGTATTTTATAAAAAAATATATTCCTTCAATTTTTACTGTTGTCTCGCAAAATCGTTAACAGCACACTGCGCGCTTCTCCCGCTCCACTACACCTCGGTTTGTACGTCTGTAGGGAAAACAATGATCATGGATGGTTTGGAGCGGGTTTGGCGTAAATAGACGTGGTCATTAATGGAAGTTTGATACCCTACTCAATATGACAGAAAATTATTTGTTATTTACTATTACTAATTAATTTACTAATGACCCCTTGTTATTTTACAAGGGGCTAGTTTTTATCATCGGGTCTTTAAATGGCATTATCAATAAAACAGCACCTCTCTAAAAAAAGTAACTGTTTGAATTAAAGTAGTTAACGATATTATTGACACTTTGTAATTATAGAATTGAAAAACCAAAGCATAACTTACACATCATTAATCAGGACATGGAGACGATTAATTTGGCACCTTGCTCAAAATTATTGAAAAATACTCGTGTTTTTTAATACAAACCAATTAAAGATTGTCATGTTTTATGGAGAAAGAGATAGTTGGAATGTTTTCGTAGGATCAAATGGGACCTTATTGTAAAATGCATGCCTCTATCTTGAACAGGGAACTAACAAAAGAATGAGCAGACAGAAGGACTAGCACTCGTTTGAAAACAACGCTTTTCTGATTTTGAGAACAACCTAACTAGCCCTGAAAAAAGGTATTCATCTTGGAATCAAATAGTATTGTCTTAAAGCTAGTATTTGCCGCTACTCAGGATCTGTACGTTTGTGTTCACCGTGAAACATAATTAAAAGCCGAAAGAATAAAATATGGTTTTAAATAAATTCTTTAGAATCCCTGGGACTGCCTTACTGTGAAATTAACGCCTCGCGGCACTCGACAAAAGTGAAATAAAATGAAGTGCTTACTGAAAAAAAAAAGAAGTAAATTTATAAAAGAAATAAAGTGTTTAAGAGGATAAGAGAGACAAGCCTAAAGGGAGAGGTACAGAAGGAGTTGGGATTAAAACTCCGGGCTTTAATCTAGGACTTAAAGATGGCAAACTTGAGATTTTCCGATCCCGGCTTACTGGCCGCTCGGCTCACTTGGATAAAAACTTCTCCCTGAGCCCCTTTCAAAGATTTCTTAGTCACCGAAGATTTTATTTTCATTTCAAATTTGTGTTTTTAATATCTCGGTGTCCGAATGGCACTTTGATCATGTGATGCCTTCGCCCCTTGGGTATTTTATAATTGCGGCAGAATAATTGGAAATTCTACGTTTATCAGTACACGATTGGAATTAATGTGAATGAAAAGAAAAAAAACTCGTTCTGGATCCAAGCCCCCTCAGAATAATTATATTGAACAAATTATATAGTTTTATTCTGCCATTACAAAAAAAATCTTTAAAAAATTTTCTATAAAATAACAAAACCTGTATAAAATGTAGTGATGCTACAGGAAATACAGAATAATTTGTAAATGGATTCACCTGAGGATCTATAATTGTATATAATTGTCTGTAAGTTTAAAGGGGCTATGAAAAAAAAAAAAAAAACATTCTCAGTGACGAAAAATATATACGTATATATAAAATATATTAACTAAATTGCATCTGTCTGAAGGGTAAAAAGTTGATGAAAGATACATGGCTCAAAAGTAGGATGTGAAGCAACGAATAGAAATAGGGAAGGAATTCAAGAGGTTTGCGGCTCGAGGAAAGAAGGACTTTTCGAAAGATGCACTCTTATGTGAAGGAATATAAAATTCAGAGGGACGGGCTCTGGCGTTTCGTGAGAGGATACAGGATTTGAATATGAAGGAACAGAAATGAGCAGAGGAAATATTTTAATGTCATAAAAATGTGTTAAAAAACTTTTGAGTCATAGCCCTTTATAACATATTTTTCCCCTTTCTCTTTCGTCTCTTTTAATTATTCATATAATTTATTTTCAACAATCTATGTTTCACTTGTTCAGGCATTCCGGACAGATTTAATAAGACACTTAGAGAAAATATTATTTAAATAATTAGCAGTGTTTACACACAAAATATACGTTAGAAAGATTAAGCACTGTAATATCGCTCCCCAATACCCGTCATTCTTCATCTCTACGTACTTATAAAACCCTCCAACATATCCTTACCTCTCAGACGCTCGCTAGGATCTTCGTATTATTTTTATTATTATTACTAACTTATTTTATTACTTTTTATTAACTATGTGTAATTAATATCATTTGACTGTTCTGTCAATAAATCCATTGCTGAAACCTTTTAAAATAGTAAGTAGTATTTATGTATTTAATTGCACTACTATTATTTTTCATCGTTTTTTATATATCTTAATTTAATTGTGTATTACAATTTTGATTTCAAACAAATTATTATTTTTCTTAATTTGAGGTATACTTTTTAGTTTTTTATTATTTTATTTTCTTCGCTTATGTTATGTATTGTTTCTTTTTTGTCCACCAGAGCTATTTACTTGTACATTATTATTATTTATAGAGGATATGATCCTAGAATCAAGATTTTTTTCCTATTTTCCTATTCTATTCTAACCCTTCAACTATTGCTATAGGTTATATCTATATCTTATTTTTAGCCTATCTTTTTATTGTTCTTACAATGGTGTATTTCCAGAAAATTAAGTGACTATTCCAGGCTGCATTTATAAATACCCGTTGTGCCCAAAATTGTTTTCTAAGCCTTTTTAATATATTGTGAATTATTGAGATGATCGTGTGTAACTTAACAAGATTTTTGGCATGAATCAGCTAACGCGATCAAAACACCTGGTGTACAAATCATATTTATTTATACTTCTCATATTTATGTTCATTAAGTGTGTTGAACCATAAAAAGTGGATGTAAACGAACTTTATATTTTAATTGAACATTCATTTCAACGAAGATAGTAAATATACTTTATCTATCCAATAAGTTGCTACTAGCAAACATATAGTTGAAAAAGTTTATTGAGTTATTTATTTTTTTTTTGCTTAAAAGGCTTTACATATCAACCACACAGGTATACCTGAAAGCTATTCATGCAGAAACTGTGGATAGCGATACTTGAACATTTTTTATGACATGTTTTATATAAATAACAACTTAGATATGTTTTTTTATAGTTTTAAATGTTTGAGATTGATGTTGGTTTTAAAGCTTTTATTAGTGTGTGCCTAATAAAACATAAGATCAAAGGCTTATCATTTTAGAAAAGAGAATGCATTTCAAGTCATCAAAACGTTTTGGATATTATAAGTTATAACTTAGTATCTAGATATACGCTGAAATGCTAATATTTAATTAAAAATTGTATTTTTTTTTTTTAAATATCTACCCTGATGGACTTTTCGTCTTTCAAGAGAT
Organism: Acanthosoma haemorrhoidale; assembly: GCA_930367205.1. NCBI lineage: Eukaryota > Metazoa > Arthropoda > Insecta > Hemiptera > Acanthosomatidae > Acanthosoma > Acanthosoma haemorrhoidale. The sequence continues at coordinate 94,010,205 of OV884011.1, forward strand.
TTGTGTTTAGTGGTTTATCGGCCGAGGAATTATTTATTTACAATAAATCGTTGGGCTTCCAGAATGCTTATAATAAAAACTAATTAATTGGGTGGGTGACAAAACTCATATTCAAGTTCAGAATTTGTTTTGTCTGAAGCATAACTTGGTGCGAATAATCACATACATTACAAAACAAGATAATTAACGAAAATCATAAGATTTTACCTGTGGGGATCGATTTTCAAATTTGCCTACGCGGTTGATTACTTCTCCACAATAACACAACATTATAATTCTGCTTCAATGGCGAAGCCATTGTGAATCTGCCGGGGCACTTAAAACTTGTGAGTCAGTGGGAAAAGTTCGATCATGGGAGGGAATAAGTGATTTATACCGGAGTTGTAAAAGGGGAAATTTTATATTCAACATTAGGCCCGATTGAGCAACTGTACTCGGCTATCGCATACCCCCCTCTTCTGTCTAACCTGTTTTCCGGTCTTTTCTTTGCCTTCACCTTCAATTTATTTTCATTTCAGGATTTTTTCCTTCTTCTCTTCATTGCTGCTTATACAATTATTTCTGCATTTTTATATATTTTTTAGGCAAGTAAAGAAACTTAATGCTTCAATAAGACAGGTGCACAAATCTGCAGCTCTTAGAATTAAGTTTTAGAGTTAAGTTCAAGGCCATATCTTACAATATGAAATAATTTGTGTTTATTATTTTGCGGACTAATACTCAAAAAGAGACTGTAATTGGGTATTTATATGATGTTAAGGAAAAAAAAAGCTTGGAGTCTTTACAAATGTATCGTTTTTTATTATATCACATCAAACACTTAACGTTTCACCTACTTAGGCATCCCTAGGGCTACATTTCAGAACAAGAAACATAAATAAGCATTGAAATAATACAATTACATATGAAAACACAATTTAATAGATAATAAGATTGGGAACGATATAAATAATACAACAACACTCCTGTGAATGATATAATGTTTCAATTTTTATTAATCTATTTATATATAAACCAAACTGGTATACACCTTACTGTAGCAATAAATTGATTGACAAACTAATTTAATTAATAAATTTGAAAAAAATAGTCAATGCACGTTGTTTACAGGGAGGGATTTTGTGCGTCGATTCCTTAGCTGAAAATATACACTGAAATGTTCAAAGGTGTCTTTTTCAAACATCCACCACTGCATAAATTAAATATTGCCATGAATTTTACGCAAAATAAAATCACGAGAAAAGCACTTTAATTTCAAAGTATGGCTGCTCAAATATAATGAGTTTATTACCACACAACATAAAATCAGTGCCATGGACATAATAAATATACTATCGGAAAATGTGCATGAAATATATTAACACAATAAAACAAGTGATAGTAGTATTTTAGTTAGTCTTAGTAATATTAGTAAATAGTGAAACATTACCAGACTTGTCAAGCAATATTCAAACCCCTCCCCACCCAAATACAGAATAAGAACAATCCGTATAATGATGAGGATGAATTATGCCAAGTCAATTCAGTATAACAGCCCCACCAATCGCCGTGTCTTTGGTCGGATACAAAAAAACTTAGGTTAAAAAAAAAAATGGTGGTTTTAATAACCTCATCATCAATGGGACTCACGCTCAACAAATTGTCTTAGCATTGTTCCTTCAGGTGAGAGATGTATTTTTCATCAATTCCCCTTCTTTTGTTTTCGCATTACAGTTTGCCCTGAATTATTGGAAACAGTTTTGAACATTAAACTGCTACTAAGGGAATTACGTATTTTGGTGTAGGCACTGAGAGAAACAAGGGATAAAAAGATACAATGTAATGTAAATAACACATTTCGAGCTTTGAGTTTACCTTTTGAATTCCCTAATTGAGAATCCCTAATTCATTTATTGACCACAAGTGCGCAAAATAAATATACTGAGGGTAGATAAGTAAAGAAATAAGTGATTTTGAACTTCCAGTGGTATCTTGCGAAAAATTGTGCTGCTTTAAACTAGAATATAATTATTCATCTATCAATTCAATAACAAAACATTAACAGCCTTGGATTATTTATAACCAATGGACTCTATTAGTATACTTCAGCAATTATTGAGATTGATAATAGCCATGTCTTAATTTTCAAATACGGCCCCCTTCTCCTACCTGTTGGGTCATTTCTGGCTGGGATCTATAAGGCACATCCATAACTCGAAGGTAACATACGAACTATCTGGAATAGATATATGTACATAACAGATATTTCACTAAAACATGCAATTATTTTATGTAATATACAGTTTTAAGTATTTTTGTGGGGTTTTGGTGGCGACTTTTGTCCTATCCCTTCTGGAAGTGAAGCTCGCTTCATACACTGGTTCATTCGGTAGAATCGATTCCACTAACTTATATAATTCATCTGTGACCAATAAAATGCACTCAAATCTAAAATGTTTTTACAAGAGTACTTAGTCTAAGTTTACAGACCACGAGTTTGTTTTAACTGGAAAAGGGCGAACCAACAGGATTTTTTTAGTTTTACTTGAATTTCCGTACCTATAGGGGAGGGAAGATACGGCATATTTTCATGAATAAAGTCGATTTCAGGATATTCTGAACATTGAAAAGATGGATTTGCATTAGAATAAGGCCAAAGACTCAGTGGAACAAAACATTTCTTGACATACAAACTTTAACTGAAACCAATTTGAACATATGAAACCCAAATTAGATGTGCTATGAAGACTAACATCAGAACCATATAGATTTTTCTACGAAAAGTTCTAAAAATTATCACAGGTTTTACGAACGAAATCAAACTCTTCACGTACCTCAAAATTCCTTATGTTTACGACTGCATTAGAACATTATACAGAAATATTCACGACAAATTTCGCGGGCACTCAAATCACTGATACAAGGACTGCCTATACCTGACTTACCTGTTAACAATCAACGACACGTTTGAATCTTCTAAATTATTAAAAATGAAATATCCACTTACTTATAACAATATAGGGGACGTATCACTGATGTCCTCTGCCTTTGTTTTTTTCTCAGCTCTCAAACTTTAAAAATGAAGGATAAGGGAAAAATAAAATAAAATTTATTTAGGGTGAACGGATCCTTTTACTAGGAGGAACTATTTGAAGGTTAGGTGAAGAAATTAAGGAATGTGGGAGACCTCGGTAGAAGTGGAAATGTTGCGGTGCAGTGGTGAGAGTCCACTGATGGGTGAGCCTTGAGTCTCTCTAGGCATCTAGTGCAGGCTCATTCAGTTGGATAGCAGTGGTGGGTGCCCGTTAGGGGCTTGTTGGTTGACCAAGGGCCATAATGTCCACCATCTTGTCTGCTTTCCCAGACCTAGTGAGTTGCCATCTTGCCAGGAGGGGGTTGCAGGTCACGGAATAGGGGGTTTTGGCAGGGTTTCATCGAGTAGAAGAAATTGATGTGTCTTCTTCTGATGGCTTTGGTGATGGTGGTTACTTCGAACTTTTCGTTGGTCTCGGGAGTTTTCATTTCACGGAAAGGGGTGTGCCATAGTCCCGAGCGCAGGATGTTGTTCTGGAAGTGCTGGAGTCTTGTTATCGTGCTGGTGTGGAGAAATCCTAAACCGTCAAGGTGGCTTCAGGACACTTTTATATATCAATAGTTCCAGCCTAAGGGATTTAGCCGGGCTTGTGATGAGATGCTGGAGAGAGTAGAAAGTCTTACGTACTCTTTTCAACTTCTTCTGAAGATGTGTGCCAAACGTCATGTACCTGCCTAGGTTGATTCCTAGGTAGCATATGATATTGGCGAGTTTGCAGTCAGTCCCGTCTAAGTTGAAGCTGGTTGGGAGCTTTCTTTTCCCGTGCTGGAAGGAGAAGACGATCCCTTGAGTCTTAGCCGCGTAGCCTGTCAGCGATTAATTGACTGGCACCCTCTGCAGCCTTTAGTGGTTTCACTGGGTTGAGGCTGTGCTGTAGACTCCTATGTCGTCCACATAGACCACCACCTCACAGTTGGAGTATGATGCTCCTACTATGTGCGTGGTGTATATGTTGTAGAGGTCCCAGCACCGACCGGGTACTCCTATGGTGGCATCTCGTCAGGTGGTAGATATGGTTCCTATTCGCAAAGAAAAAGTTCTGCCTGCGAGATAAGAAGCCATTATGTCCTGTAGTTGCTCCGGAAAGTATGATCTACAGAGTCAAATGATTTAGATCAATCAGGGAGATCATCGTAGTGACTCTGTTGCTACGAATGTTCGTTGCCACGTGATGTTGAAGTTATACCGGATTGTAGTCCGAACTGAGTCCTTTACTGAAGCCAGTCTGTTGAGGTGGGATAATTTGTTGAGGGTCGCAGTGCCTGGCGAGATGATTATTGAGAATCCTCTCCTAGATCTTTGACAATTGAGTTAGCAGACTGATGGGCCTGTAGTGAGCTGGCTCATATCCATTTTTGGCCGGTTTCAATAGTGGGACGATGACGGCGTGCTTCCACCTCTGGGGAAAATAGTGTAGTCTCAGTGAAGAGTTGAGGATGTTCACTATGTGGGATATTCCCTTCCGTGATAGCTGTTTCAGCAGGATGTTTTGGATGTTGTCGTCCCTTGGTGCTCTGTTGCCTCTGTTGCCTCTCAAACTTATAAAAATTAGGATGTAGGAAAAATAAAAATAAAATTATTTTGGATTGATGGGTGCCTTTCACTAAGGGGAGTCCCATTTGTAGGATGTATGAGAAGGATATGAGGTGTGGGATGCCTAAAGGAGGTGGAAGGGTTCGGGAAGGTAGTGAGAGTCTACCTATGGTGGAGCCTAGGGGAACCTAGGCATTGGTTTGTAGTCGGCCAGGTCAGACCTGGCCCCGCCCCTGTAGGGGCCTGTACTAAGTCGGCCTATCGGCCGGGAGATCGACCTACCCTTAGTAGGTAGAAGGGGTCATGTCGCTTCGGTTGAGTCGGCCGGGAGATCGACCTCAATCTCTCGGCTGTGCGTGGATCGTTCAGTCCCCGTCAGGGGGCTCAGGTTCTATGATGTTTGGTCCTCCTGGCTTCGGCGGTCCAGCAGTGCTTCCATCTGACGGGCATTGGTGGTGGTTGAAGGTCGGAGAATAGTGGGTTGTGGCTGTGTCGGAGTGAATCGAAAAATTTGATGTGCCTTCTCTTGATGAAATCTTGAATGGTGAGCACTTCAAATTTTTCGTGGATCTCGTCTGCCTTCATTCGGTCGAACGGGGTATGTTTGAGGGAGGTGCGGAGAACTCTGTTCTGAAATTGCTGGAGCGTTTTTAGAGTGTTAGATACTTGAAAAGTGGGGCCCTATACATCAAAGCAGGTCTCAGGACGCTCTGGTATATCAGCAGCTTGAGGCGTATCGATAGAGCCGGGCTGTGAAGTAGGTGTCCAAGGCTGTAGAATTTTTTCCTAACACGCTTTAACTTCTTACCGAGATGTGTTGTGAACGACAAGTGTCTACCAAGGGTAATCCCAAGGTAGCATAGCTTGTTACTCACAGGGCACTCTTTGCCATCTAAGACGAAGGATTTGGGTAAGTTCTTTCTCCCAGATTGCTGCAACCTGGTGGTAGGAGGTATATATAGTGGTGAGGGTAGGGGTCCGCTGGTCAGCCACTGTGATTGTCTTACTGTCAGTTTCCCCCGTCAGGTGGTCGGCTAGTATGTCGGCCGGTTCTGCAACTGCAGTTTGTCTACTGACTGTTGTCTGTCAATTGCTGGATGAACTGCTCGTTGTTTACCTGTCTTACTGTATTTTTCTTGGTTACAGTGGTTTTCACCAGCCACCTGAATGCTTTGTAGTCACTGTGTACACTGCGGAGACGGTCACCTCATATAAAGTCTTCCACCGGATCATCAGAGATGTAATCTGGGTTATGAGAGCGTTTATCACCGGTCTTAGATGTTTGTTCTTCATCCGAAACCACCTGCTCTTGATATTATTACGTTGCCGTATCAGTTGCAGGATGTGTTCCGGTGGCTTCCTCGGGGAAGTCGGTACCGGGGCAAACTTCGGTATCGAGGCATAGTCCGAGCCTATGGTGGCCTGCAAATGATAGGTGGCGCTGTCTATATCCCAAGTATCTCAGAGGCACAATTTGGGGAAATTCGACACTAATAAGATGCTTGTATTGGGCCCAATGGGCCTCTTGGTACTCGTATCTGATATCAGTTGGCTCTGAAATATTACCTTCTAGCGTGTAGAATACAGGCCAATGGTCCGAAGATTCGAAGTCGAGCGCCGAGTACCCAGTGACTCGATGGAGTTGTTGATACAGGAATAGCTCAGCTAGGTGTGGAGGACCTATCTGGGTCGAATATTCTCGAAACGCCGGTACGCCTGGGTGGATCACTGTAAACGGCGTCTTAATGACATATCTACCGCGTTAGCCCTTGTGCCACTCCACCAGCTATGATTGGCAATGAGGTCTCCAATAATGACGTGTCTTTTGTCTTTGCTGATCTGGGTGATTAGGAGCCTGGCTGTCGTCAGATTGGTTCTCGGCCTTCTGTAGATCCCAGTCACAGTGAAATTGCTAGACATTCGGAGCTGGAGGGTGACTACGTAGTGGTTCCTGTCTGGTGGCGTCACGGTCTAGGGCCTAGGCGTTTGCATGGCACTCCCTGCCTAACTAAAATAGCCACGCCTTATGTGGTTGTTTCTGTATCTTGCCGGTAGGTAGAGTAGCCTCGGAAACGACAGTAGCAGTCCTTTTTCAGTCTGGTATCTTTCAGAACTTCTACGTCCGGATTATGGCAGCAAAATATAGCTTCGACGTCACCCTGTTTGGGCCTAAGGCCAAAAATGTTATAATTTAGAAGGTTGTGCCCGATCATAGAGTTGCTGATCTCTTGAGTCTGGCCAGAACTCCTTTAATAAGACCAGTCAACTGTGACGTCAGCTGATTCATGGAGGTTATCATGGCGCCCAACATGTTGAACATGGCGTTTACATTTGAAGTTGGTGGAGCCGAGGGCGTGGGAAACTCTTCTGTAATCAGGTGCTCAGAATATGAGGTGGTTTGTCTTGGTGGTGGGGGTGCTGGAGCGTATCTGGCGGCCCTAGGTGGTGCAATTGTATTGTGCCTAGACTGGCGTCAAACCTCCGCATTTGTTTTAGTTTATCTGCAGTGAGAGTGGTGTCCCCTATTGCGATAACCGGTTCAATTTCAGTTTTGGTGGCGTCCCCTATTACAAGAACCGGTTCCATTTCAGTTTTGGCACCATTTTGGTCGCTTTTTCTGAGCCTGTAGACCGAGATTATACCACCTACCGAAATAATGTTGTTTTGAATTTCTTCGATGGGGTGAGTGAGGTCGAATCCATGTAATAGGAACTTTCCGTTGGGTTTTGTTCCCCTCGGGGCGTATATGTGGCACACAGTTACATTCTTCGAGTACCATTGACGATTAATTATTACCGAGGACTGAGAAGCTAATTAACTATGAAAGAATTTAATTTAACTTTTTTTAAAAGAAAAAAAGTCGGGGCTTATCCAGTGTGTCACGCGAACGAACTTTTTATATTACTAACCTGCATTTTACTGCCTCGTTTCTTTCCTTTTCTGTTTTTTTTATCTTGTTCAATGGATCGATTTAATTTATTAAACACGATTCTTTTTACTTGCATATGAAATGCCTAGAATTGGGTCGAACAAACATAACAAAATGTAAGAACTAGGAAAATGTCACCTGTGTTGCAGAGGTCAAATAAATAAACTTTTTTTTTTTCTCACACTAAACCCGATATGAGGAATACGAATATTGATTAGCCCTGGAATAAGATATTAGAGGGTAGTTATCGAAATGATGTATAAAATGATTCTGTTATTTTTCAGCACTGAGTCTCAACAATAAAATATTTAATTTTAGATTGGCACAACTGTGTCTTGAAATTAGTAGCATAGATAAAGTAACAATTCTGGTGTGTTTTTTTTTGATCTTGTTAGGTATTGAATATTTCTTTCACCGATTTCACCAAAAAAAAAAAAATATTGAACGTCTAGCAGTGAATTTATTACTTAACTCGTCTGGCTCTAAAATACAGTCATTGGCAAATATGAAAACATTTTACAATTAATTTCCTGTTCCAGCATAAATTTTGGGTTATCTATTTAGTCAAAGTGGTCATCGTTTCTAACCAATAGACTAAGCAACACGTAGGTATACCTTTAATTTGTTTATAACTTTTTATAAATATTTGGATGTGATTAGGTAACCTCTTAACAGCAATGCTCATTCCTTCTACTTTTTATGTTTGAGTTTAAGTTTTTAACTTTTTAAATCGTAACGAATTAGGAAAGAGTATATTATATTCTTCAGAATATTCTTTATAGAAAGGAGTAACAACAAAATAAAGAAAAAAAACAGGAGTAGCACCCTATTACATTTGGAATTTTCGGCTTCCGGAGGGCTCACTGCTAGAACATTACTTATCCTTGAAAAAGGGTGAATTCTTGCCCGGGAAGGGTTATTTAGTTTCACGGCCAGGGTAGCAACCAACTGTCCAATTTGTTAAAAATTATTAAATTTTAGGGTTGGTACTGTATTGGAATTTTCGCACAAGTTTTAATAGTAAATACGTAAGTAGATCATAGTTATATTCATTACATTTTACTTCATTGAGTACTTTTTCGTTCAGCTTTACTTTTTATCAAAGGTTTTTAATATGAATATTGCTTATATTTTTTTTTAAATCATAGATGACCAACTATGATGTCAGTTTTCAAAGCAACCTTGGATCTATTTTGGATCGCAATTATTAAATTTGAAATAATAACCTGGAGTTAAACAGTTTAGTGAGTCGTGACCATTAGTTCAATCAGGGCAGACCAAATTAGTCTTATTCATCAGCCTGAACTTGAACTGTTTGTTTTGAACGATGCATGCAGGCGTGGGATTCCAAAGACGGAAGAACGCATGTGAAAAACGTACATTTGGGACCAAAACTAGGTTCAGTGACAGGGGGCCTTCTGAAGATTTCTCTATTTCACAAGTGATTATTAAACTTTTCGTGTAGTAACCTACCTCTTACCCCGTGTTTACTACTGTTAATCAGGAGTCTCCTGGTATTTAGGACCAACTTCCACATTCCTCTACGCCTTTTCTTTCCCTTGGGATAACGATAGTCCAGATCTTGATTTCAGGCCCTCATAAATTTGAGTTTGGACGAGTGGTTAATGATTATGCTCGTTTTGTCTCTTAGATTATTCAGAGGTGCTAAAGAAGTGGGTACCCCTGTGGATAAAGCCTGATACAACTAGTGCACTTCTATGAAGGTAGGTATGTCTCCTGACTGTGATGTGAACAGCAATTTATATTATTTGCTTGGCGGGGAAAAGGGGTCTGTGAATTCGTTTTGAGCAAACTTATTAGTTTGGTTCTCTGGAGTTTGAAACTCTATTCAATGAGATGCCCTCCTCTGCTCTAGATAGACCAATGCTCTGGGTTATATTACAAATCCCACTTCATTGGATTAAGTATACTGCCTCAATTTCTGGTTCTCCCGGATATTGTGCCTATGCGAACTGGGGATTAATGTTGGTTATTCTGCAATAATTGTGCTACTATAATAGTAGTTATACGCTCATCTGAAGTTTGTAGCTCATGGAGATTTGGAACCAATTATTGATTCCAATCTTGCAGTTGTATGTTAGCATGGCGATAGAAAACAAATTAATGAAGACTTTAAGTTCACTGTATAAATTAAAACTGAAGGTCCATAATCGGGCTAAATAGATTATTAGTTAGGTAAGCTTTAAGATGAAATGACATTAAAGTCATTGGCTCGATAGGAAATTATGTTTACCTAAGACAAAAGGAAATACATTAAACATTAACTGAATCGTGGGGGAAAACAAAAAAAATGATACAGATATAAAAAATAAGCAATCCTTAGCTGCAGTTCTTTCTGCTGTTCTTGTCGATTGTTGGACAGAAATTTTCTTTATCGGATGTTTGGCTTCTTCATCATCCCGTCCTATTCCGGGCGCCCACCCAACCGGCCGCTATATTTTCTCTCAATTACAGGATAGTAAGCAAAGCAGAAAAAATACTATGGCTGCTTCTAATTATAGAAGTGAGACTTGATCTCCACTCGCAAGTTCATGTCATAGTCCACTTCAACCACCGACAATCGGTGTCTATTTCTAGATTGACCATAACAACAGCGCAATGAGCTCATCTGTTAAGGGGGGGGGGCAGATTTGTCGTCTCGCAATCACTTTCAGTTCCGAAACTCGACAAACAAATCTAGGTTCTTTTATTATTATTTTACTTTTATTTTTATTATAAATCCCTCTTGACTTGAAAAACCATACTCGAGGAAAGATAAAGAATTTCTTTTGGACGTAGATTTACGTTATAAAGAAATTCAAATATAACCTAAAAATCTAGCACTTGTTTGAGACAAGCTGTAAATAATTTATTGAAAGGTTACATCATGTATGGCATCGACTGCGCCTACGCTATGTTTATGCATGACAGTGTGGGAAGGGAATTACCAACAGAGTTGCTAAGGACATCAGTGCAGTAACAGTTAATGCAGGCAAAGGACAGGTAATGTCTGTCCATGCCTTTATTTGCATGAGCTACAGTTTCGTCGGCGTATCTTGGTCGTACCTCCCTGTGTGGTCTGGCAGTGAGAATATGAGCTACTCACGGCTGCCAACTAATTTTTTTTTAAACTTACTGATGACTAAATTTTAAGATATTTTTTAGCGCTTTTTGAAAAGGTGTTTAAATGACCTTTTTCTTTCTTACTTCTAATCTCCCTTTGAACATCCTTTTCGTTATTTTAAATTCCTCCATTATTTAAATAAAGATATACAGCAAATAATATGTCCTTATGAACCATTGAACAATTAGGTACAGTAAGGTACTATCTCACAGAAGGAAGGAAAGTATACATTAAAATACTGCTCGATAAAATCCCGATTTTGTGAATATTTCCCCATTTACTTATCCGTTTCGTATAATCCCCATTAAGGCCACCCCCAAGAACGGAAAGATCTCAACTAACTACAAAGAACAAGTTGATGACCGGAGAGGTTAATGCTTAAGAATATGAATTGTAGAAATGGCATTAAAATTCAAATATTTCAAATTGGAAATAGGCAGTTTTGAGAGCAACTTCCGTTTGTTTTTAACTTGTATGTGATGATTTTAAAGGGAACGTAATGAGTTATGATAATTGTATGTGTATGGAAGTCAGGGACCGGATTCGGAGAAAATTCATTCGCCCTAATGTACAGTTTTCTAAGCGGATATTTGTGAATCTTTCTTCCGTTTATTTTTGGTTGGAATGCAATCTGCAAGGTTAAAGGAAATCTATTAAATATATGGAGATTTTAGCTTTGGAATTCGATAGGCATTGTTCGGAAATCGGTCATCCCAAGTGGAGTGTGAAGTAGCTCCACTACACGTCTGAATATCAATGAACTTCGCGGTTCATAGAATATCACATTGTTTTGTGTTTATTATTATTATTGTAATAATCGGCACTGTTTCAACAGACATCGGAGTGTTTATAAGCTACCAATAATCTGATCTGCTTTGCGATGACAGAAGTGTAAGGCAATTTTACTTATTGTTGTATATATACCGAATGTTGCACTAATGTAACTGGGTAAGTCATGAAAACAAAAAAGTTAGTTCGATTAAATTATGTGAATTAATTCTCTGAGACTATCAAATATCTGCTGATACTCGATTCTCTGGAAGGAATAGTCACGGGCCCAAAAAACAGTTTTGTTTTTTTCTTTCATAGCCTCTTTAAATTTACAGAAAATTTTATACAATCCTTAGGCGAATCTATATATATATTTTTTTTTCATAGCCCCTTTAAATTTACAGATAATTACATATATAATTATAGATCCTTAGGCGAATCTATTTACAAATTATTTCTGTATTTCCTGTAGCATCGCTACATTATATAAAGGTTTTGTTATTTTATGAAAATTATATAATGAATAAACAAGTATAATGATATACATTATACATGACTGGACTAAACTGACTAATAAAGGTGATGGGGCTCACCTTTTTGATCAACCTTAAAACTAACTTACATACTAATTCTTAACCTATTTTTTCCCCGACAGTCTGTTACCATCGATGCGGGAGGGGTGGTGGGGACATAGTGTTTAACACTGGGTTTGTCAGGTGCTGCAACGAGTAAAAAAACTTAATATGGATGAACTCATTCGTCGACGGCACACCAAGCAATGGGTGCAGGCCAGCGTTCTTCAACCTCTCGTAAGGGGTATGTCGGACCACTTTTCGCATGATCCCATTCTGGAAATGTTGGAGACATTTGGCTGTATTGTCAGTCAAGTGGGTAAATAGCGGGGCATCGTACAGCAGAGCTTTGAGAAGTTAGCAAGTGCGATAGCCGGTAAGCCCTTTGTCGTACTTTTTTTTATTTTATTACTAAAATGAGTAGAGAAATGGAGATGCCTATCCATTTTTATACCCAAATAGTGCATTGAGAAAGCTGGCGAGTTCTCTTGCCCTCCTATGCTCTACGATTTTGGCAAGAATGTCTTCCCCTTTTGGAGGGAGAAGATTACGCAGTCGGTCTTCCCGGCGTTCACACTGATGTTTAACATGCCCAGTCTGTCACTGATAACGTTACAAGTTGACCCGGCCTGTGTAAGAGCTCTTTGTGCACTCATGCTGCTACTGTAAACCGCAATGTCGTCGGTGAAAGCGATTACAGTAGCCTTCGTTTTTTCAATTTTCAACAATATCAGATGTATACATGATGAAAAGAACTGGAGACATAACTGTATTTTGAGGAACCCACAAGTTAGAGGGAATGGGTTAGAGAGGCAATCGCCCACCCGTACCCATACCGATCTGTTCTTCAAGAACGATGGTATATAGCTGCTCTGGGCATTCCCAGTGGTCGGTCGTTACTAGGTCCAGGGTCTCACAATTGTTTATCCTGTGCGGCTGTTTTGTGAGTAAAAGATCTAGGGTGGAGGTTTGTGCACTGTTACCTCTATGGCGAAAGGTAGTTTTGAGGGTGAACGACAGTAAAGGGCGCCTTTGCCAAGGCTCTCCCCGCTGGGTTGGCGGTGTCATTTTCCACAAGGAATGCCGCGCATTTATGTCTCCGACAACCCAGTGGTTATTTCTCTTGGCACACTCTTTAATAAGAGCTGAGAACTCTTGGAGAGACGCCCTTGGTCGCTTATACATGGCGGTGAGATAAATGGGTGTCCCCAAATTTATCTTCACCGTCAAGTGGTGGGGCCTGACATCAAATGTAATCAGTGGCGGAGCCACTTTCATCCATGTGATGCCGTGTCGTATAACCACCAGAACTCCACCGTAGCCATCGGTCCGTTCGATCACAACAGAGTAGCCCTGTAGTTCTGGTTCACAATGCTCGTATCCGTTAGCACGACGATGTCCGGTGTGGAGATCGATATTAGCACCTCCACTTCTTCGAGTATAGTCATCAGACAGTCAACGTTGAAGTTAAGTATCTTGTACTTACCCATGGCGTGGCAATTGAGCAAATACGCACATAAATTCTGTATTCCGGACATAAATTCCCTGATCATGGTCTCGAGAATCGAGAACCAGGGCGGAAGGCCAGGGGTGTCACGTCTTGACGACGTTGCAGAGGTGACTTCCCCACAGTTAAAGCACTTTTCTTCTTGTGCCTTGTAACATTCTGCTCAATCGTGATCTTGCGAGCAACGAACACAGACGACTTTTTGGACATAGTGGTTTTTAGTGTGACCAAACTCCTGGCACCTGTGGTATTGTGGCATGCCCTTTTGCTGTATATAGGGGACTACCCTAAAAAGGAAATAATTGATACTTCGAAGGTCCTCTAGTTTTGTAGTTGGCGCCACCGTCACTAAGATTGGTGAGATCTCGGTTTTTGTGCCATGGGAGTCCGTATTTCAAAGGCGCCAGAAATCCAATACCCCCGGGTCAGCTTTTAAAGTTTCTCTTATTATTGTCATATCCTCACTCACATCGATGCCCATATTTAAAAACGTTTTTAACCGTTGGCCACCTCTTGGGGCATAGGTGTGGTGGGGAGTGTTCTCTTTGTTCAGGGCAGATATAGCTTTTTGTCGATCAGTCTCGTTATCAAAAAACAGCCTGACGCCCTTTTGAAAGGGCCAAAAAAAAACCCCGCGCCCGTGTCGTTATACGACACGCCCGCTGAAACCCCGATATGCGCCAACCACGCTCTAGTGGTAGAGTGTGGTTCTGGCACAGTTATGACGACCGGTGGTGGTTTTTTCACAGGGTGGTTCTCTTGCGTGCTAGGACCCGCTGTAGGTTTAGGTTTGGGAAGCAGGTCGAACCTATTGCTCACGACGGATACAGGCACAAATCCGGTGGATTCTGACTCCACTGGTGCCGGGGAAGCATGGCGGGTGCGTTATCGGACCGTTGTATGCACCTCTATGTTCAGCGGAGTAGCGTTCCTATGCCCTTGCATACGACTGTACTCCTCGGTAAGCCTCGCTGGTCTGTCTATTCCAGTGCAGTGATCGAATGGGGCACCGACCCCCTTCCCGGTGAAACTGCAGTGGTATGTGGCCCTGTGGAATAGAATTGATTTGTTGTTACCTGGCCCGTGCTGTCCAGCGACGGGGTTTGTTGTTCCGCAGTTTTTAATACAGGCAGCAACTTATCTGTTGTTTCTTTTGCCGGTGCTAGGCCTGCTTCGTCCTGCTTCTGCGATGCAGTTATCAGGGCCAGCAGCTCACTAACTCACGAAACTTTGTTAAATTATAAGACGATATAAAACGAATCTATAGTTAGAAATTCAGGATGAGGGAAAAATATAGAATATTTAGGTTAATCGGATCCTTATACTAGGAGTACCTGCTTGAAGGTGGCGTGAGAGGATTAAGGGGTGTGGGAAGCCTCGGTGGAGGTTGGTTGTTTCGGTACAGTGGTGAAAGTCCACTGGTGGCTATATCTTTATTGTGCAATAATTACAATCTGCCTTTTATAAGGCAATAATAATACAGATAAATGATCTCATTCATACCATATTTACAGTCATCATTCACTTGCTCATTCATACAATATGACATGATTGGAGAAACTGGCCATTGCCAGGACTCCCACTGTCACGCGACTATAGCAGGTCACGAGGCCACTGCCGTTTCAGTCAGAGGATTATAGGGATTGGTGGCGCAGTGCAATGACTGTGCTACAAGATTAGGGTGGTTGGAAAGGCTACTGTGGAATTTCATAAACTTGGAAGGGATGAGTTCTAGAATGTAGGGTATATTAAGGTCGTTATGAAGGGTTTTGTTGCTGACATAATAAGGGGCATTTACTATTGTTCTCAGGACTTTGGATTGAAAGGATTGGATACGCCTGATGTTCGACTTTTTTGCTGTCCCCCATAGCTCTATTCCGTATGTCCAGATTGGTTTAAGTATAACTTTGTAGATTAGTAGTTTATTTTCTATTGAGAGATGGGATGTCCTACAGAAGTAGTCTGTACAGATGTCCAAAGCGTCTGTTTAGTTCTTGTCTTTTTAGTCTCGTATGTGGGTTCCAGGTCAGTCGTTTGTCGAGGTGGAAGCCTAAGTACCGTACTGTCTCGGTTACAGAGAGAGGAATAGAATTAAAATAAACTAGTGGACAAGTCTTGCGACAAAGGGTGAAGGTAATGTGGGAGCATTTTGCTTCATTAACTTTGATCCGCCATCGATAGCACTAATAATCGATCTCGTCAAGGTGTTTTTGAAGGTTATGGGATGCTATGTCGGGGTCTGGGTGGGATGACAAGACTGCAATGTCATCTGCAAATGTGGCCAAGAAGGTATTGGAAGTAGAGGGGACATCAGCGGTGTATAGGTTATAGAGGATGGGGCCTAGGACACTGCCCTGTGGAACTCCTGCATTTATGGGATAGTAGTTAAAGTATTCTAAACGACAGCGGACTTGGAAGAAGCGGTTTGAAAGGTAGGACTGTAGGAGTCTTAGTAGAGGAGTAGGACTGTCTTTTGAGCTTGTAGAGCAAACCTGCGTGCCAAACCCTGTCATAAGCTTGAGCTATATCAAGAAAGGCAGCAGTGCAATACTTTTTGGTTTCAAGGGCTGAGGAGATGTGATCAACAACGCGAAGGCCTTGTTGAGCAGTGGAATTTCTTTGGCGGAAACCAAACTGGTGTGTGGGAAAAAGGTTTTTGGATTCAATAATTGGAAGTAGACGTTTTAGTAGGAGTTTCTCAAATATTCTAGAGAGGATAGGGAGTAGGCTAATTGGGCGGTAAGATGAGGCGTTATTGGGTGGTTTGCCGGGTTTGGCGAATAGGACAATAATGGAATGTTTCCAGAGGAGAGGAAAGTGCATCGTTCGGATAATACAATTTTATACATATAGGTTAGGAAGATTATGGCTTGAGGAGGAAGTTTTTTGAGAATTTGAGGAGTTAGGAGATCATATCCAGGGGATTTTCTGTAAGGTAAGTTTTTCAGAAGGTATTTGACCTCAGAGGGATTAACGGCTTTTGGTGGAAGAGAGAGAGGAATAGGTGAAGTGAGGAAATCTTTCACAGTTGTGCTGTGAGTATGGCTTTGATGAGAAAGGTGAGGTGTCAAAGTATGGGTATGATGCAGAACAAATTCCTCCGACCTATCCCCATCTGAAGCCGCCCAGGACCCATCATCACGACGGAGTGGATGTGAAACAGGTTGATAATTTAGGATTTTTTTGGTTACATTTCAAAAGGAGTTATCCCTGGTAGACAGAGAGGAGAGGTAGGAATTGAAAGAATCAGAACGGAAGGATGCCAATCGCCGCTTTACCAATCGGCAGTACTGATTGTACGAGCGGCGATCAGCAGGATGCCAGGATCTTTGCCACACTGTTCTACAGCGGCGTTTGGATTTGATTAGATCTTTGAGATGCTGAGGTAAACGATTATGATTTTTGGGTGACGATGCCTCCCAAGCCGACCCCTGGATCAGAGTAGTGAAGGAATGCACTGCATCATCTAGGTCTTGGGATGTTTTCAGAGGTACTTTGAGGTCTACAGAGTCTGTAAGATTCTGGCGGAAGTGGTCCCAGTCAACTGGGCCCCTAATAAATGAAGGAGGAGGCAGTTTGTGAATTGGATTTAGGGAAACGGTTAATAATAAGGGGCTATGGTCGGAGGAGAGGTCATCGAGGCGCTTGAGTGAATAGTTTAGTGTTCCTAAACTATTGTAGAAGAAAAAGTCAAGGAGATCTGGATTTCGGTTGGGATATGGTGGCCAATAGGTGGCTGTGTCAGGAGAGATAGTGGAGCAATGTCTCCGTGTGAGTGCAGGCAGCAAAGCACGTCCTCGTGTATTTGTGGATCTTGAGCCCCAGTGTTGGTGCTTTGCGTTAAAGTCCCCACACACAAGGAAACGATGCCCGATGGAGTCTAGAAAGGAGATGAATTGGGAATCGGGAATGGATTTATTGGGAGGGCAGTATACTGATGCTAGAGTAAGTGGAAAAGTGAGGGTGGTGATTGACACTGCAGTGGATTGGAGGAAATCATGTGATACTAAAGGAACTATGTGGTGGGATATGGAGTTATGGACAATGACAGTGCTACCTGCATGTGCTCTTCCATCTGGGTGATCAGTTCGATAAGTCTGGTACTGTCGAACGGTAAATGGTCGTTTACATGTAAGTCTTGTTTCAGTAATAAGGTGGTGGCTGTATCTAACCACGAAAGATGGTGTCAATTGCTTAGGGGGACTGTTTATTTTTTTTTTATTTCTTCTAGTTTTGTTTTGGAGATTTTAGAAGATATGAAAACATACTAAATGGTAAAAAATACATCTGTGCAATAAACCCCAAGCCACAAATCTCCCAAATCCTTAGACATATTATCCTTAAGCATCATAATATTTCCATCATTTCGAACATTATTGCTCCACAGTTTACTAAAATTCTTTTTAACTTCCTAGATTATAAGACATGCAAAATGGATATTAAAAGGGATATCATTAAAGAAATATAGTCAACTATTTACGTTACAAACTGGCTCTGCATTTTCGGCACCAGCGAGGATCTCTTTTATAGGGTGGATCTGTGCCACCTTTCTTATGCCACAATTTTGGGAAATAAACTTTAAACGTCAAAATGACATATTGGAATTAAACGTACTTGAGGATGAATTATGATGGCTATTGAAAGGGAATTGTGCCAGAGAGTGGTGGAGTGAGCAAATAAGGAGCGGACAAATGATGCAGTTCAATGCGAAGGGTAATAAGGGTCAGAGAGAGAGAGGATCTTGTGTCCCTGGAATAGAATGAGGACTTAAACTAAAGGATATTGTAAATATTAGGGGTACACAGGTTATTCTAAATCATAAGCAGACACGTAGCTATGATAGATTAGTAAAACATTTTTCCCCAATTTATTTTAAAACACAAAGATATTTTGGTAGGATGTTCATTCAATAAAAACAAATGATTCTAATATATTTTTGTACAGGGTGAAAATATGTACTGATTTTCTGAACCAACCCCATTAGCCAACATCAGTGAGAAGAGAGAAAACAACCCCTAGCCAGTTAGGTTTTCATTAAACAGTCAGGAGAGAAGACAGCGAGACAATGAGTAATTAGCATTTCCTATAAGACAGTTAAATTAACTGACTTCTTCAGCCGGTCTGTAATCAGAGGCGGGCAGACTTTCCGCTCCCGGTGGTGGTAGTTCTGTGCCGTTTAACCTTTGCCTCTCTATCTCCGTGCTCTCTGACGTCCGACGGGAAATTGAAATACTAAATTCACCTTACCCTATTCACCCGGCATCTTTTTCACCTTTTTTTTCCCACTCCAACCCCCCCCCCCCCCCCTCTCTCCCGGTTCCCTTTATACTGGCGGCCTGAATGAGCTATTCCGGGAACTGTATAATTCACCAGCCCCTGTATTATTGCCCTAATCGATTAGCTCCCTATGTGTTTGTCCTACTTTTCCCCTGCCCTATTTAACCAGAGTCACCCACATTTAATATATTTTATTTTCAATGGTTTTCCTTAAACTGTCTGTCTGCGAAAAACACGGGTTCGAGCGCCACAATGCTTCATAATAAAATTATAAACCAAAACTAGTCAAAATGATAGAACAGGTTGATGTCATATTGAACCTGCTTACCACCTATGCCACCACTTAGTTTAATTAATTTTAATTAATTTCTGTTTGTTTATCACTTATTTAATTATGTTTGATTACTATTTTAGACTCGTCTGTACAAGACTTTGAGGTTAGTCTATAGACAGCCGGTAATAAAGGATAAATTAATAGGATAAATTTTGCAATATAAAATTAAATGCTGCAAAGATTACCGATAGAAATCGTAAATTAAATCGCTTAGTACCTGACTCTCTGGCTTAATCTCCTTCATAGCTTGACAGAAAAAAGGTTTAGGTAGTAAGGTGTTACAATTACAGGAGTACTAGACGCTTGCGATGCCTGAAAGCTAATCGAATATAAAACACTAAAATCTAACTTGTGCTGAGGGGAAACTACATGTTGATGGGCCGGAAGTCTGAAATAACTCTGAGTAAAGCCTTAAGCCTTAAGCAGGGGGTAACACAGTGAATAAAAAGCGTATACCTACTACCTTTCGGTAAAGTAGGCTTTTGTGGTCCAGTCAACCCCTAGGTAAAATATATATAAGTTAATGTTTATTGGTTTTTGAATTAAGGAAAAAAGGAAAAAAGGTACTAAGAAACTACACGCATGAAAGTTAGAACTAGACGGTTTATTTCAAGTCTATAACCCTGTATATTTACATTCGGGATGTTTACATCCCGACGACGGGGATTAAGGTTGGATACTGATGCTGCCCGGAGCTTATCTCCCCCCCTGCCAGTTCACGCACACTTCTTTGTAAACTATGAAGTCTAACTTGAGGACGACTTAGGCGATATTACGATCACTCTCCTAATCGTACTGGGGAGCGAAGGCCAGCCTAAACAGTACACAACCTGTAATCCCGTACATTAGGTCGTATTTCTAAGGTACTCATATTCCAAATAGAACGCTGCCTCCAACACTGCATCCGCTAGTGACAAAATCAAAACAAAAAAAAAATTACATGGCTTATTACTTAAAGAAAACATTGGCATCTTACACGCTACGCTAAATCAAAAAGAAACTACAAAAAAAAAAAAGATAATACTCCTACAAATGGTACAAAGCGTACGTATGTATACAATACCAAATTTGGCTCCGTGCAGAAGCGAGGACACTCCTGCACCCTCCCCCTGGTGGGAGTTTTAACTGTTCGACGTGGACGGTCCTCCGTTTCTATAATCCTGTATATTTATTTATTCCGGAACCCGACGTCGGGAATTGAGGTTGGATACTGATGCTACCCGTTAACTTATGTATATAAGTCATCGTCTATCGGCTTTAGACGATTAAAAAAACAACAACGAGAGTAAAACGAACTGATATCTGAACAACGGGTAGGATTAAACTGTCTTTATTCCGCTTCTAATCCTCTATCTCTGTTTACAGCCTTTGTTTACATGGGGCTAGGTGGTATTAGGCATAATATTGCCATACAATAAGCCATAACGCCCCCCTACCAGTTTACGAACATTCCTCGTAAACTTAGAGCAAGCGACATAATGTACATATTAACCAAAAAAAAAAAAAAGATATTCCACTTAGGCTGATACGCTAACGGCGCGTAACCAGCAATTTAACAAAATTTAACTAGGTTGTACCGGTGGGGCGCTCTGGATCCGCCGCGAGAAACTTTAAGTGTTCGACGTGACCTGTCCTCCGCTTGATAGGCGGTGTTATGTTTCTATCGTGACTGTATTATGTTCACGAATGGTGATCACCCTGAAAGGACCCTCGTACCTCACCAATTCTTTGCCCCTTTTAGACCCTTTTTTCCGGTAAACTATCTTTCCAATTTTAATCCTACCCAGCACAATTTTGACTTATAGATTGTCTCGCGCAACCCATCTGCGTTTCCCCCGAATGATCACCTACTGTTACCCAGGATCCAGGCAATCTTCGGGTGTCATGGGGTGTTGAAGTGCCAATGGAGGCCAAGGCCACCACCTCGGCCCTTATTTCGGCATTGTCAAACTCTCTTCCGCCATTGGATGCAACTGTGTCTGGCACACCATAATATTGGCACCATATGCGTAACGCCTCTAACGCCACCCCCGCTGATCGATCAGCAATCAGATGTGCCATCACCGTCTTGCTAAATCGATCAAAGATGGTGACCCACTTATATCCCCACCAGGTGGACGTATCCACTTGGAGGTCCGCCAGTGGCAGGTCCACTGTAGGGGTTTCCTCCTGTATCGCTCTGGGGGGGGGGGTGTCCATCGTAGTAGTACTGAGATATGTGCCGCAGGTACCAACAGCGCTCGTGGTGGTGATTACCTTGGTGAAACGCGTGGGTCACCTTTATCTGACGTCATTCATTTTTGACCGTTTCCACCTTCAAGGTACAGCGGATGAATGTTTGATCGATCCCTAATCGTTACGTCCTCCACTCCTCCATAATCGTTTAATGCGATCCCATATCGTCGCATTGCCTACATATAGGTAATGCGTCTTCCCTGGGGTAGATGCGTCCTTAAGTGTCCGACAAATCTTGTCTTCGTTAATCCCCGGTGGCGACCAAATCGACACGATATCGCATCGCCCATATTTCGTGTGTTCGGCATTCAACAGCCCCGAAGTCTACGTTAGCCAAATGATCTGGCGTCTCTTGTCATTGATTATGTCCTCCACATCCTCTATGTCGGAGGGACGGTCTCCCACTAAACTATCGTGTCCTGGGCCGTCCCCTCGAGCAGTTCCCTCTCACCTTCTCCGCCAGGTGACCATTCATGGTCGAATTGCTGGATGTCTCGCGATGATCCTCCTTCATCCTTCTCTATCGCATTCACGACGATCGCCCTTGATAACCAATCTGCAACTACGTTTTCCCACCCTGGTTTATATACAATATCCATATTCTATTGGCTGAGAAACTCTATCTAGCGGGTAATTCGCGCCGGTGACTCCTTTATTGTTCCTACCCATTGCAGGGGTGGATGATCCGTCTGGATTTTGAACCACCTACCAAAGACATAGGTACCGGCTCTCAGGATCAGTGAGGCACCTGCTACGTTACGCTATCGGGTTTTCTCCTCCATCGTGGTACTGCGAGAGTACCGATCCCAATACGTACTCACTGGCGTCGGTGGTGGTCGTGAATTGTAGGTAATAATCCAGAAAGGCTAATACCGGTTCCTCCTGCAGCCGCTCCATGTATTGCTCATTATCCATGCATCAGCATGATGCATCTCATGCATATATATATTGTTATGATATTTTTAAATGGTGCTTATGTAAAAAATCTCAGAAAAAATTGAAGGACAAGAAGGCATCGGACAGGAAGTGAACCTCCTGAAAGTCGTCGAGCAGTGAGAGATGAACCTCCTGAGGGTCGTTCAGAGTTAGTCGTTGGGCAGACACAGAGTGAGACGGTGTGGCGTACCCAAGCTGGCACCATATAGTCCTTTTTCATTTATCAACAGATGCGACAACTTTACTTTCACTCACCATGAAGTCAGATCGAGCAAAGAGTGATATGAACAACGAGGATACCAACGCGAAGAAGCGCTGGCCAGCATAATAAGAAATTATAAGTACGTGATTATATTTGTATGTAAATTTTTAGCTGTAAATGTTAGTAATAATAAAATCAATGTTCCTTTTGCCAAAAGTTTCCTAAAATAATTAACAGAACCCTGAATTAAAGTAAAAGTTTGAATATAAAGTTTTTTTTTTAAAATAATTAAAATAATAATAATTATAATAGAGTAATAAGAAAATATTAGAATATTTGGCGCCCGAAAACAGAGAAATGTTAATATAGGAAATCTGGCTAAAGGATTATAAAGAGTGTCACGAAAATTGTGTTAAATTAGATATAAAGGTTAGGTAAAATTTGTATTTGTGATTAAGATTCATATTGATAGAATTCAGTCATGGAAAAAGATAAGCATAGTGTAAATATTAATCCAAATGAGCAAACTATAATAGATAGATACGTAGATAATAAAGAGGATGAGGTTTACAATAGGCAACCACGTGCTAGTACGAGCGTATCAAACAATGATCAAAATTTTAGTTTAAATGAATCAAGACGCGAGGAAAGTGAGATAAAAAAAAGTTTTTTAGATTAATGATGAAAAAATTAGACGAAGGTTTTAAAGAACAGAGTCGTATATTAGACGAAGGTTTTAAAGAACAAAATATGAACAAAAGATTTGAAGAAAATAATCGATTATTGGACAAAAATAAAAGTGATATGAACGAAAATTTCGAAAAATTAAACAAAAGATTAGATATCTTTGAACAAAGATTACAAAATCCTTTCAAAGAATTTAATGTAAACCTTGATAAAGAAACGGATTTAAAACCGGAACTGGGAAATCAGATAAATGATTTCAAAGAAGATAAATTAGAAACCGAAAGTAAACTCGTAGGTTATGAACAAAAACTAATTAAAAATAGTTTAGATACACATAATAATGAAAATAATGACAATAAAAAAGAAATCAGTGAACAAAAATTACAAAATTCTTTCAAACAGTCTGATGTACAACTGGATGAAAAAATACATCCTTTAAAAAGGGAGTGCCCTTAGGACTGCTTCCGCTGATCGTTATGCTATCAGATGGGCCATCGCTGTTTTGCTGAACCTATCAACAATGGTGACCCATTTGTATCCCCTCCATGTGAACTAACCACCATTGCTCTGGGGGGGTGGCGATCATATTTCGTGGTGAGGCATGTGTCGCAGGTACCAATAACTCTCGCAATTTTGTCTTTCATGCCCCACCAGAAATATCTCCTCTTAAACGCTTGCAGGGTAGCGTCGATTTCTCGGATTCCATCATTAAGAGCCCAGAAGTTTTGGTGAACCGAATGATCTGGCGCCTCTTGTCATTAATGATGGCGTCGACGTCCTCTATGTCCGAGGGCCTATCCCCCACTGAACCTCTGTCACTCGGAACATCATTGGCTGGAGCCCCCTCCCGCTCACCTTCCTCACCGGGTGACCATTTCTGGACGAATTGGTGGATGTCACGTGATGTTCCCGGAATCTCCTCTTCGATCGCATTCACGACCAACGCACGGGGTATCCAATCGTTCTCCTTCCCGGTTTGTAAATAATGTCGATGTTGTATTGACTGAGGAACTCCTTCCATCTGGTAATCCACGCTGAAGACTCTTTCAGTTTTCCCACCCATTGGAGGGGTCGATGATCTGTTTGAACCCGAAACTTCCTCCCGAATACGTAGGGCCGGAAGTGTTCTATCGCCCATCCGATTCCCAGTAATTCGCGTTCTAGCGCGCTATATCTACTCTCGGATTCGGTAAGGCGTCTGCTAGCGTATGCTATTGGTCGCTCCCCCCTCCCCGTCACGATCCTCCGAGAGTACCGGCCCCAACGCGTATTAACTGGCATCTGTGGTAATCATGAAGGGGAGTGCAAAATCTGGAAACGCTAGTATAGGCTCCCCCTGTAGCCGCTCCATGCAACGTCGCATATTATTCTCCATTACCGAGGTAATGACGACGTTTTGTCCTTTCTTAAGGAGATTGTTAATAGGGATGAGGTACTCCACCATTTCTGGAATGAATCTGCGGTAGTAGTTCAGGGATCCGAGTAAGCGCCGCATTCCTTTGACGTCTTTCGGGATAATCATACGCTGGATTGCCCCCACCTTCCCACGATCGGGTTGCACTCCCTCTCTGCAAATTATGTGGCCTAAAAATTTTACCTGCTCTTGTCCCAAAAGCGACTTCTCCGCAGACAGTTTCAGCCCGAATTGCCTGATTCTGTCAAAAACATGTCGCAGATAGTCCTGGTGTTCTACCTCATTTTGACTGAAGACCAGGAGGTCGTCCATATATATCTGGCAAAACGACTCCCCAATC
This sequence comes from Acanthosoma haemorrhoidale, assembly GCA_930367205.1. Classification (NCBI taxonomy): domain Eukaryota; kingdom Metazoa; phylum Arthropoda; class Insecta; order Hemiptera; family Acanthosomatidae; genus Acanthosoma; species Acanthosoma haemorrhoidale. The sequence continues at coordinate 94,035,139 of OV884011.1, forward strand.
CCTCTTAAAAATTCGTCCATCAGCCTCTGGAACGTTATTGGAACGTTTTTCAGCCCAAACGGCATTCTGGTGAATTCGTAATGTCCCCGCTCGAACGTGAATGCCGTTTTGTGTTGGTCTCCACGACGCATCCGAATTTGATGGTAACCCGCCTTCAGGTCCAGTGTACTAAATACCTTTGCTCCACTTAGGCCGTCCAGGATGTCTTCAAAGCGAGGAATGGGGTATTTTTCGTCTATAGTATTGTCGTTTAATTGCCTGTAGTCTATTACTACGCGGTATTTTTCGTCACCGGACGACCCTTTCTTTTTCACTGCCCACAGGGGACTGTTGTATGGAGACGTACTATCTACTATGATGCACTGCCGTTTCAATTCCTCGATTTCGTCCCTTATATGCTGTCGCAGTGCCTGTGGGTATCGTCTCTCTTTGATATATATCACTCTCTCCTACTCCAGTGGGATCTCATGGACCGTTTTCCCCGTCACTCATAATCTGCCCCCTTCGTTGAAAAAGATATCGGCATACTCTCGCCGAATAGCGGGTTCACAGTTGTCCTCCAGTTGATCGATCCGAATCACTCCTTCCTGTCCCCCACGGTTCCCGTACACCGGTATAATGTTCTTCCGAGTCTAATATCCCATGTTACGGCACATCTCTCTTGCTCCTACCCTTCCCAAGAGAACGCACCCTATCATACCCTCGTCCTCGCGTGGCATCTTTTATTCAAAGCTTCTTCCACCAACGCTGTTTGCGTTTCGCTGTTCGTCTTAAACATTCAGCACGCAACAGTATATAAGCCGCTGCAGCACACGCTGCTTCCTCGTCACTGTCCGATTCGTAAATTTTATACATTTGGAAAAAGAAATCAAACGCGATCTTGCAAGGCGTGGGAACGGTTCCTAAGAGCGCAAGAGGACATACTTGTAAAAGCTGGCCATTGGCTGGGGACTCATTCTGTAATATATGTTGTGGCCACCTCTTAATTACAAATAATTATAAGTTTCCCACTTCTCGTATTAGAAAATATGTATCTATGTTTCATTATGTTTAATAAAGGATATGACGTCAGTGAGAGTGGGGGAGGAACTAGTGGGGGAAACAGTCGCAGGTAGGGACCCATCCCCACCACAGCTGGCCGTCTATATAAGCTCCGGTATTAGACAGAATTAGCATAACGAACCGGATCGTCACTTGGAACACAACTCCCTCTTCTCTCTCTGCACTGGCACTTGCTGCTCTACTCAAAACCATGGTCTTCTCATTCAACTACCTCAGCATCTCTCTCTCCTAACATCGCTATGTTTTAGTCCGGCGTTGTCAGACCCCACACTCTCCTGGTGGGAATCTCTGCCTACGTCTCGCTGAAAACTAGCACTTCCTTGGGAGAGACCTATCCCTCGTGGACGAACAAACTTACCAGTAGCGTCTCCCACGGCAATACAGTCTGCTTCTCTCCGGTTCACACTCACCTTTTGGATCCGGACTGTTTTCGCGTACCCTTAGACACCGAGTGTGAATTCGCGGTCATTTCAAGACCACATAAACTACCTATAAACCTACCCTGTTCCTCTTCTCCTGAACATAGTGCTTTGTCGGGGCACACCTTCTTAAGATCATACGAAGTCAGATCAAAACGAATTAGGCTGCCCGCCGACTAGGCCGCTAGCCAGGGTGAAAGACCACAGGTCCACCCGCCTTATCTCTTTCTTGGCGCTCGCCGGACGGTGGCTAAGAGGTTGTAGCGACCTTAGCCCGTGGCGGGCGTCTCCTCCCCACTTTGGGGATACTCAGTTATCTGAGCCCGACAATATATAAATAATATAAAGTCACGAATCTTCTTCATTCTTTGAGTAGGTAATCGGGATGTGTGGAGCTTTAGAATGACTGAGCTTGGGGACCAGAGTAATTGGAAAACGTTTTTGAATTTCATGAACTAGAAAGGGACGAGTTCAAGAATTTAACGAATATTGAGACCTTTATGAAGGATTTATTTGCAAGAGTCTTAACTATTGTTTGAAAGAATTGGTTGCGTCTGGTGTTTCTTGGCTGTTTCGCTGTGCTCTATAACTTCTTTTCCGGAAGACGAGATTCGTTTTATGTATCTGGTTATTAGAGGTGTTATTTTAGCTTATGAATTTATTTCTAAATATATATATATATATAAGACAATTATTGAAGGTGGGGTGAATAAACTGAAATCAGTTTCTCTGTAAACAAAGTTAGCAATTTTATTCACTATATATTATATTATAACAATTATTAATATTGATTTACACAATCTTACCTGTAAACGAAGAAACGACAATCACAGTTTATAACTATCAATTCTCTATTCACACTATTTTATTTTACACACTATTTACATGTTCTGTTACCTCACATAACCTTCTCTATCTGATAACTGCTGCTCCATCTGGTGGCAGCCAGTGGAAACAGCACGGCAAATTCAAATGAAAGAGAGAACAGTTTCATTACATATATATCACTTATAGGGTCACTACTTTTCTATCCTGAATTTAAAATGAATACTGGAACTGAAGGTTAGGAAGGGTCTTTGAAGAATAACTACATATAGTACTCGAAGGCAGAGAGATCTGCTGGTTAGAGGAGAATTAGCAGCACATTATGTGTGCACTGGAGAAGATAAATTGCCCCCCCCCCCCGACAAAGTGACAGAACGCTACCAACAGGGGCTGTAAATACATTTCCCGTCTAGTGATCTTCCGTTGTTAATGTGTTCTTATCAACAGGTATTTCTTCTTCTGGCATTAAATGGTTTTGTTTGTCAAGATATTTACTATAAATAGTTTTACTAATAATATAATTAACAAAGCTAGTACTCGTACAATTAAAATATTACCTAATTGTGAATAGACGAAAAAAATCTCTGGGTCGAGATTTGCTATGATTTTGTGTGTTTGATGTGAGGGTGATATTTGTTGGGAGATATCGAATGTCAATTTTTTTTAATTATAAATAGAGTTTTTGTTCTTCCGCAGAATTTTATATAACTTTCAATAATTGAACATATAAAAATAGTAACCAGTAGTGTTTGAAGGTGTATGTAAGTATTGCAGTTTTTTTTTGGATAATTATAAGCATCTCCTTATGTTGAGTCCATTAGACCGTTTAAGAGCACGATGCTAGTCCGGATAAAATAACATTGAATTAATGTTTGAACAAACTTCGGTTGTTATTATGATCATATAACAGATTAATCAGAGAAAGGAAAATGTAAATGAATCTGTTCATGTCTAATAAGAAAAGTAAAAGCAAAATAGAATCAATATAAGGTGATAATATAATTTTAAATAAGTATAATAAAGGATACGGTACAGAGATAAGTTGTCTTATGTGCTAAAATTTATTTGTATATTTTTTTGTTCTTACATGCCTATTTCTATATTAATGTATCATGTTTTTATTTTAAATTATCATGTCAGTATTTTTCTCTTATAATATCATTTGTAATTAACAAAATTGTATTTGTCCAAAGGAGACGAATTTACTTTCTGAGAATCCCATGTAAAAGTAGATTTATGAGGTTGTATGCACTTGGCTAATTGGATCTTTAGATCACATAAGGTTATTCAAATAAAAGGTAAAACGAAATGCAATGTCAGAAAGTATAAGATTACATGTAAAAGAATTGATTTAGGATGAGTTTAAAGAATTTTTTTAGCATGTATTCAGAAATTGTAATGTGTACTATATTTTCTTGTTTTTGATTGTGTGTTCTTGGAATAAGTTTTTAAATGTATTAAATTTTAGTTTTGTTTCTCATGTATTCTTCACGTCTCATGTATGGATTCTTTGTCTATTCATGTATTAATAGTTGGTACTTTTGAGCCATCATGTAAGTTATTTAAAGAACCTAAAAGAAAATTTATTATTGATAAGTTAATGTTTTCCTTTTTTTGGGCGAGCATATGTTGATGAAAACCATGGTCTTCTCATTCAACTACCTCTAAAGCTCACCCTCTCCTAACATCGCTATGTTTTAGTCCGGCATAGTCAGGCCCCGCACCCTCCTAGTGGGAATCTCGGCCTTCGTCTCGCTGAAACTAGCACCTCCTTCGGAGAGACCTCTCCCTAGTGGACAACGTTTGTCGTGGCCCTGCAAACTTACCAAGCAGTGTATCCCGCGACGATTCAGTCTGCCTCACTCCGGTTCACACTCGCCTTTAGGATCCGGACGGATTTCGCCTACCCTCAAATACCGAGTGTGAATTCGTGGTCATTCCAAGACCACACAAACTACCTACCTACCTACCCTATACCTCTTCTCCTGAACACAGTGCATTGTTGGGGCACATACCTATCAAAAAATATTCCCTGTTGGGATATTCGGGATCACCGACGGTCTGTGAAACGAACAAAAGTCGGTTTATAAATGTAACATTAGCCAAGTTTTGCGTTTTTTATCTTTAATTTTTGTTAACGAATCTGTTTTAATTGATATTCTGGATTGTCGTTCGTGTCGTAGCCTAAAAAAATCATTTTGTTTAGCTTCTAATTAATTTAAACGTTCAGTAAGTAATTGAACTCTGTTACTCACGGTTCTCATACTGTTTAATTTTAACAATCTTGTTATCTAGTAACTAGATCACTAGGATTTTCATTGAATTCAGTTGATTTAATAATATAGAAATTGTTTCTGTTTCTGTATTTACGTTAGTTTCTTGTCTATTCGGTATGTTAAGTCTGCCTATGTTAAGCTTCCCTTATAATATTCAGTCTATCTGTAAGTTTTGACATGTATATATGTACATGAGATGTTAATAATCCTTATAATTATGAAAATACACAGTTGTTTTCAGTGAAGTCCACTTTCCTGCTTCCTTCAGTCTTGATGTATTCTTCTTCAACAAAGTGTGGTTCAGAATACCTTGGCGGATGTACATTAAAATATACCAGTGCTCTAATCCGTCTAGAAGTCCTGTTAATATTTCATCGGCCTTCTCATAAATCGTTATAGAACTTCTCAGGTCTATTCGTGCTAAACGCGGGATCGCTGAATGGGGAGGTTCTACTGAAGTTACTTTACACTGCCAAAATACCGAAGTCGGGCGCCAGTTAAAGAATGCCAATGCAGTTAAGACTTTTTAAAGCATAAAACGACGGAGTATTATAGAGGAGGGTTTATATAGAGGAGGATAATCAGGAAATGATTCAGTGCTGATTCATCTGCTAATCCTGTTTGTCAGCTTCCATAACTGTCGAGAACTGTGTAGCTCTTTGTACATGTTTCCACAACAGCCTCCGACCAGAAGCACTTCGGACAAACAAAGAAACGGGTGTGGTCTCGGAAACCAGACTACTATGGATACTGACGGAGAGAGGACAGCAAACAGCGGGAGCACACAGGTATGGCCAGTAAGTGGCTAAGTAGACTGGAGAGCAGAAGTAGATTCCAAGTTTGTAGCCTGAGAGATTGGCTGCTCCCAGATCCGACTTGGAGGGAACGGAGTTGCCTGTTGGCTGGCGACTAACTTTCTGTTTATTCTCAGTAGTGGCTCCCATTGTGATCTGGCTTCGGCGCCCCAACTTATCTGCCCCTTCTAAATGGATCCATTTAACTTTTATTCCCATTTAATTTTAGCACCCCTCCGGACGTACTCTTACCCCAGTGGAATACTCGGGGAAGCCTTGAATTCCGTATTATACGTAGTGAACGATGTGTTTCTGCAACTTCCCCTGTCATATACTAAGAAATAATTTTCAAAATGGCTTCTCATGGAAAAGTAATTACCAGTCAGCTTTGATTACAAAAAAAAATAGTTATGATTGGAACATAGCAAGTAATCAAGCAAGTAAGGCTAGGGACATGTGGCGAATTCCTAGAGTAAGATTGAACCGTTTTAGAATAAACAAATCTGTGACGAATGCTTTATGATTTCAAACCAATACACGTTACAATGACAAAATATTTTGGAGAATTGTTTTACTCCATGGATCTGCGTCCTTGTTTCACGTGCTGGAATAAAGAATTGAAAAAAAAAATCAATTTTCGTTCTAATCGGCTCTCAGTTATCAAAGAACGGGTGCGACTTGTCCTGTTTGATATTTGGGATAAGATCAAGTACTGTGTTGGAATCGTTGAATTGTGTCGAGTGACCGAGGCCATTAATATCTGTACTATAAATACTCGAAAACTTCTCTTCAAAGGTTTTATTATTTTCATCATCACCTTACCAATTAGCTGTAATTACTGAGAGATCTCAAACAGGATTATAAACAGTCATTTTTTTTGAGTTATGCTATTTGTATATTAATTTTCTATAGAATATATTTAGTACATCCAGTAAATTAAAACATTTAATTACAACAGTTGATGTATCACTTTATTTTTTAATCTGTATAACAACTATTCATTATTATACGTGAAAATTATTATTCCTAGTAAGTCCAATAAGCATTTATTTACTGTATTCGCTTAAAATTTATATTAATCATTAATATCATCAACTTATCTGCAACGTTAAGCATGCACATCAACGTTAAATAATCTCTTCATTTATTGACATGTGAAAATTATGTGCTAATGGTTGCAGGAAATGGCCGGTTTTTTACGAGAAACGTTTTTTAATGTTAATGGTTTTATATGCGCGATTTTTTTTTAAATGTAACATTATTTATTTCTAAAGATTTACACTTTTTAATGTTGATATGGTTTATTCAAAGAGGGAATTGGTGAAACATTTGAGCAAGATTGTATAATAAAAAATTACTAAGCCGGTACGATTAGTCTTTTTCAGAAAATAATTTGTCTGCATTATTACAAAATGTGTAAAGACTTTGGTAATAATTATGATTCGTTATCAAACGAAAGGTACTGAAGCTACCTCTCATCACATCTTCTACAGCCAGTTAAGTTTCTGTAACAAATGTTTCTCTTTTTTTTGCTACTGAATGGCTTAGGGTTGATAAATGACCCTTATCAAAAAAAATAAAGGCATCATTCTGGTTACTAAAAAAATATGTTCAAACTGAAAAAAATGTCGACTCAAAATTAATGATGCCTGGCAGCTACAGGTGAATAAAAAATACCGTGAACCCTTATTGACAGCAAAAAGCTGTATGTTTTCACTTCAGTCTCTTTTTTATCACATCATTATTCTTCCTTTTCCCAAATGTGACGTATTTATTTACTCTAGAACCTCATTGACCTGAGATAGGCTATTTAGATGTGAAGAATTTTAATATTTAGCAGACAAAAGTGGTATTGACACTTTCTGATCATTTGGAGATGCGAAAGTAACTAGAATAAAGCCTTGTTCCCATGAACTTAGCTAGCCTTGTCTGGACTTTGTCATGTCTCCTGAAGTTTTGGCAAATGCTTCGGACATCAAAGATTAGCGCATCTAGCAGTTGACAACTCAGTGCGGTTCGTCCCCCCCCCTTCCCTCCTTCCCGTGACCTGTTTGATTTTCAAGTAGATATTTCATAATGGAGTGGCATAATGAAAGTAATAATGGTATTTTCGGATTACACATTATTGGTCGGAGTTAGTTTTTCTGCAGTTTGTATTTATATATTTTATATTTATTTATTAATTAAATTAATTTTTTTCACCTTAAATTAATCCCCTACAAATTTTAGGGGAGACTAAAGTTTTTTTTTGAGAGATTTAATTTTTGAATAGGGTCCCTTCTCCTGTTTTTAAGACTTTCAATCCGTCTAGCTGCCTCTTCAAGTGATCTTAAAGTGATTCACCGTACGTCCTACGTCCAAGTGCATGCCGGATACAGTAGGGGAAGAGCAGTAGTTGAGCGGAGCAATATCACACAACTCATTCTCGGTATTATATTTAAGTATGTTATAATTAACTTCTCCAACTTAAATTTAATGAAACCATTAACACACCTGTATTTAAATTAAGATTCGAAAAAAACAGGAGTTTTTTTATATTGTAGGGGCGAAATGAAGTTTATTAATAACTAGGCTGAGATTATTGATGATTAAAGTTTATTTGCATAATTCATTGTCAGCTAAAGTCATTGATAACCCTAACAAGAGTTGCTTTTATGCCTCATATCCGATAATATCGAGGTCATATGAAGAACATAATTGTTTGGGAATTGACTAAAGCATGTATATGACTCAGGGTTATTATACAAGGGTCAAGGAAAGGAAATTAGGGGAGAGTTACATTTAGAAAGTAATAATAACGTACAAGTTATTTTTAATATTTTAATTATTTTCTATATTTGTCACATTTTGAAGATCTCTCGCCCTATTAAAAAACAAATATTTCCAAAGTTGTACTGCCAAAACAAAAAGAATCGAATCATTATCGATTTTTTAGCCCTTTTAAATTTACAGATAATTATATACAATTATAGATCCTCAGGTGAATCTATTTTATATTCTAATTATATTCTCAGGTGACTGGAATAAACTGACTAATAAAGGTGATGGGGCTCACCTTTTTGATCAACCATAAAACTAACTTACATACTAATTCTTAACCTAATGTTTCCCCGACAGTCTGTTGCCATCGATGTGGGAGGGGTGGTGGGGTCATAGTGTTAAACACTGGGTTTATCAGGTGCTGCAACGAGTCAAAAAACTTAATGTGTCTCTGGCGGATGAACTCACCCACCGACGGCACACCAAGCAACGGGTGCAGGTCAGCGTTCTTCAACCTCTCGTAAGGGGTATGTCGGACCACTTTTCGCATGATCCCATTCTGGAAATGTTGGAGACATTTGGCTGTATTGTCAGTCAAGTGGGTAAATAGCGGGGCACCGTACAGCAGAGCTGGCCGGAGGACACATTTATACATCATCATTTTGAGACGAAGCGACATGTTGGGTGAAGTTAGCAAGTGCGATAGCCGGTAAGACCTTTGTCGTACTTTTTCTATTTTATTACTAAAATGAGTAGAGAAATGGAGATGCCTATCTATTTTTATATCCAACTAGTCCATTGAGAAAGCTGGCAAGTTCTCTTGCCCTCCTATGCTATACGATTTTGGCAAGGATTTTTCCCCTTTTGGAGGGAGAAGATTACGCAGTCGGTCTTCCCGGCGTTTCACTGATGTTTAACATGCCCTGTCTGTCACTGATAACGTTACAAACTGACTCGGCCTGTGTAAGCGCTCTTTGTGCACTCATGCTGCTGCTGTAAACCGCAATGTCGTCAGCGAAAGCAATTACAGTAGCTTTCTTATAGTTTGCCCGGAAGACAGAATTTTAATCGAGTAGAGACCTTGAAAGATGTATAGATTTCACAGTGATTATGTAAAATGGTTATTCACATCTTAATAATTCTTGTATAAAGGTACAAACAGTGTTTCTTGTTTTCTTGATGACTAGAGAATAGAAATATCACAAGTTCAAAAAAACCTTACCTATTCGGTAATGAATGGAACAATGATTTATAGTGCTGAGAATGCCTAAATAAGCGAAACTTTAACGACGAAGCAGAAATAAAAGATATATTTCAAGGGAGACTAAAGTTCTTTTTTAAAGATTTTATTTTTAAATAGGGTCCCTTCTCCTGTTTTTAAAACTTTCAACCCGTCTAGATGCTTAAGAAGTTTGTGCAACTTAAAGTGATTCCCGTACGTCCTACGTCCTAGTGCATGCCAGATCAAGTAGAGGGAAGAGCAGTAGTTGAGCGGAGCAATATCACACAAGGGGCGCGGAGAATGCGTGAGTGGGCAGTAAGTAGTCACTCGAGTCGTTGATAGGAAGATCCACCCAGCTTGTACCGACTGCCTGTGGTTCGATAAATCGTGGAATGGAATGCCGTAGAGAGCAAGCTGGTGTACTACCCCAGCTGTGCTATTTATCTAGCGGGCACCTACTCACCGTGCAATCTCATTCATGGTTAAAAATATCCAATGTGTATACACACTGATAAAAAGTCGTTTAGATATTAACCGGAAACAGCACTCATATCAAGTACTGATTGTATGCGTGCTGTAAGCCGGCTATTTTTACGTTGAGATTAATTTCAGGTTATTTTCGTTGATCTTCAGTGTTTGATATTTTTTAGATTTTGAGCTGTATTTGTTAGTTTGGTGCACTCTCGATGGGTTCAGATCCCAAAGGCGATTGTGAGCCGGAAAGAGGAGTACTGTACGCTACTACGTACATCTTTTAGGAACCCAGATACGTTGTCTGATTGGAAGGAGTCCCTTCCAAGGATATGCTAGTTTAGGGAGGCATGGCCAGGGATCTCCACTGGGAAGGCCGTGGAGGCTGACAATGCCGCACTAAAGCTAGCAAGGTTAGGAAATAGAGGTGCAGAGGTAATTAAATAAGAAAGCCATGGTTCGAGCAGAGCAGTCAGGAAAATTCCTAGGTGACATTCCGGCTATTTTAGGGTTGAGAATGTCGAAACCAGAGTGCGTTTGGAGCAGTTTCTCCTATATCTGTTGTTTACAGTGCTTGGTTATAGAGCTCATATGTAGGCCTCAGAGTTGAGACCTGTGTCGTGGTCGCTGTGTTTATACTTATATACGCTTATGGTTAGGCGTTATATATGTGGCCGGTCGTCTCATTACTTTGTGACCGGGTGGTTGTTTTTACACCTAGAGGTAGAGGTGGCAAATTCTTATAACCTTTTCCTTTCTTTTTTGAATAAGTGTTGTTGTTTTCAGTTATTAAGGTGAAAATCGTTTTAATAATACAATCCACTTTAGCTGTATCGTACTAGTGAAATATTTCCCATTTGTATATGTTTAATTTGTATTTAGGTTATACGATCTGTTGCATGGCGTTAGTTCAGTAAGTCTCAATTGTCGTTTATTTCTCCCATTTTGATTTATGTTCTTCACCCAAACTTTCAAACAGGTTGCCAATACGTAAAATATTACATGTGTTTCATTACAGTTATAGTTTAATTTAAACGGTATACATTTGGCCGTGTCCGGGGCACTACCTTAACCCTAATCACAAATGTGGGTACTGTACCCTTACGTTAATAGCATGCATGAAACATCGTTAGAGAAATATGTCGCCATATCTACATGGGCCAAACTGCACAGTACATAATATTATAATGCAGTACATAACATATTATAATATAGTAATAGTACTGTATATTATTATAATTATATATTATAAACCCATCTTCTTAAGCTAATCTGCCAATTAAGTATTGTGGACAACTTCGTCACTACTGCATGTCAGGACTACTGGCTGTTATGGACTCATCGTCGCCGTATTGAATTCCACCTCAGGATAAGCCTGTTTATCATCACTGAAAGACTACCCAGTTGCTTTAGTAGAGTATAACATTTAGTTATTAAAATTATGTCAGTCATTCAATATATTTATGAAACTCCTTTATTGTGATCAAATTTCGATCTGCCTTCTTGGGCAATAAGTAACTATAATAAATGTTCTCATTCATACCGTATTTACAATTTTCATTCACTCGCTTATTCAGACAGTATTTACAAACAGCCCAGAGACCTCCCAAATTCCATGATAGTCACCTCCCTCGCATGGGAAAGAGGAAGCGAAGTCTTGGGAAGTCTCCTATGCTTCTCCGTCAGCCGCGTTGCTGGATACGAGCCAGTGGAGGCTAACAAAGATCGAGAGAGCCACAGACACTCAGGACATCATTGGAGAAACTGGCCATTGCCACCTATTTATAGCAGGTCACTGCCGCTTTAGTCTAATTACTGTGCTAGGGGATTAGGGTAGTTGGATAGGGCACTATAGAATTTCACGAACTTGGAAGGGGTGAGTTCAAGAATGGAGGGTATATGTAAATCGTTATGAAGAGTTTTGTTGCTGATGTAATAAGGGACCATAAATAGGACCTCTATATCTATAGAGATATAGATATGTTGCCATAAATGGGACCTAGTTATAATGGCCCATTTGATGTCTTATAATTTGTTTTCTGAAAATATATTTCAGTAATAAATGATATTTTAACTTATTATAGATTATAAAGTTGATTTTATTCTTTGATGGATTTTTAAATAGTTTTATTATTTTTGAATTCTATATAAGATGCTCACTGCATGGTGTGCAGCGGCCGAAAGGACATGTATCTATTTATGTATTTATTACTTTATTTCAATTTCCATGAAATGTTTGTTTCTAAGCCTGCAAGCGTATTAGCAGATGTACTGTACGGAAAGCTTGGAATTCGCAGGGACGAAGAGCGTGAATACAACGCCCCCTTTAGTAACGTGGGGTTAGTGTTCATCAAACTTACTTCACAATTATGAGTCCACCTAATTCGAGAGATTAAGCCAAAAATATACCTTCATTAAAATAATCTAATAATTATATAAAAAAAGCACCATTGATCAACTCGTTAATAACATTTAATCATATTTTGTTGTAGATGGCATCACTTTTGTTGTCCCATAAGCCATCAAACGGCTCAATGTATAAAAGATTTTATGACTCTAGGTCAAATAGGGGTCATACAACAACTAGACAGACATAGGGGCGAAAACGTTTTAGAGTTTTTATGTATTAATAATTATTAGTCGTGCTATATAATCCAACTGGTGAATATTTTAAACAATAATTATTAAAATAAGTGTTTCTGGTTTAGTGAAATCTTAAAAATCTCAGAACGACTTTTCATGGTCATAGAAATAAGACTAGATCAACTAAGGAGTTTAGATGGGTGCTTCACTATTTCACTGGCCTTCACTTTATTTAGGCACTTTATAAATAACCTTTTATATTAGGCACTTATTAGGCACTTCACTATGGTTTACTGGCCTTGGAACCATACTTATAACGTCAAAATTATTTTTAATGAATGTTGTGACTGCCAATTTACGTTTGTTTGTTGTGACTGTCTATTTATATTTTTCTGTTGTGGAAAATTAGAAAAGATCACAGGCTCCCCAAAGAATTCTCATAATGTTTTTAACCTTTTTTTTATTACTCGGTTGTCGTGAAAATAAGTTTAAAGTAACCATGTTGGAAACAATGTTTTTGGATTTTCAGTACTGGAAGATAAATTTACAAGAAACAATTTGTTCATTTGTTCAGTTGCTCTTTTGTTGTTAAATGAAAGTTACCCTTAGAAAAAGCAAATTTTATAAATACATAAAACCGAAGGTATTGAAGTTGGATGGGGAGGTAATGTGAAATGAAAATGAAGGTAATGTTATAGAATGAACACTTTATCCCCATTGTATTGTTGTTTCATTCCTAAATGGATTATAACAATATAATATAATTTGTTGTTTGATGTCAACCAACTGAATAGTTTTGATGAACTGTAAAAACGATTCTTGGAATATCTTTGTTATATTTACTTAAGTCAGAGTTAGCTGATGACTACAGTGACGTTATATTATAAACGATTTAAGGCAACGAGAAAAAATGTGAAGAATTAAAAATGTTCATTTTTGTATTTGTATTATCAAAAAGTAAACTCCACTTAAAAGGCTCGAGTTTATTCAAACATGAACTACCCCTTTGACTATAACAAAGTATATTAACTGAACTTTTTTGTTTAAGCACATCTAGCGTATTTTCCTCATGAACAGGAATATCAGAAATGAGGAAGTTTCTTTACCTTTTCGTCGTTTATTTATTTTTTATATAATATAATGAATTTGGAATTTATGCAAAAAACTTTTATGCAATAAATATCTAACAAAAGTGCAAACCAAAATAAACTGGAAAGATGAACTGGTTATCATGTTTTTTTTATTAAATATATTGCATAATCCGTTGCACTAGTTCTGAGCCCTGGGGAGTCAGCAGTTCACTAGGTACAGACTATTCAAAAGTTTTATTTTTCTACACTTCAAACTCTATTGGCATTGTATTGTGTGAGCAGCCCGCCTTTACTTTAGATATTCGGGAGCTGTATTTGACTTTAACCACGGTAATATTAACCTTGATAAAGTTGGGCTAAGCATTGTTTTCGTCCCAAGAATACACTTTTTTCACGCTTCTTATAGAAATATACAAAATTTGCGTAACAGGATGTTTTTGCTGGTTTTCGTTTCTTACTTTATGTCATTATTTTGCACTTGAAAATACCCACACGTGGATAAATAAAGTTATTTTGTAACTGAGGGTATATTATAACCTCAGAATAATTTACCTTTTTGTAGATACCATATGCGTAAATCAGTAAAATGCACCCTACTAATGTTCGGAGAACATGAGATTAACTGTAACGAACCAAGTTTCAATAAAATGTTTTCGAATATGGTACCACCCCCAATTCCGGTTTACCCCGATCGGCAAGACCTGAAATTCACTACTTGTTTCTTTCTCAAAAGTGAGCTCTTTGGGTTACCCACACTGTTTGTCTTAAATACAAACATATACCATGATATTTCCTAACATAATAATAAATAATTTCAAGATTATAAGGAGGATGGGATAAGCTCTTTTGAGATAATTCTTTTTGATGTTTGCAGCTTCTAATATGTTATTATTAAGGAGAGAGGCTCAAGATCGTTGAATCTGCCAGTACTTTGTGGGCAGTGCGAGGGAGGCTTTTGTTTGGGTAAGAGACAATCTTCAATCGTCATCCTTCCTATGCAAGTTATCATTTGACCATAGGAAAAATCTGATCTTGAAAGGTCATGATAAACCTTAGTTAGTGAAAAGACCTCCTCGTTATTGCATTTTAGCCAAAACAAATCAGTACATATCGAAGTGTAGTGGAATATATGTAAAAACATTTTTCAAACTATTCACTACTATAATCCCTGTTTGGAATTAATAATTACCAATGTAGCGACCGCTAACTACATAAGTTAAATCACCCTATACTCTGGTGCATATATAATGCAAATCATTGTACAAGTTTTTAGCAATAAACCATGCGCGGGACCGGCAGTCGTAAACAATTCAAACGTAAGTGGGTCGACAGCCGTCAGCCATAAACAGACCCTTTTAGACCAAGGGTCGCCACCCGGCGGTCATAAACCGGGTTAGCCACCGTCCACCATAAACTGACCCTTTTTAGACCTGCGACACCTTCCGGCAGGAAGGGGAAACAGTATTTAATCCCGGGGCTTCTGACCCTAAAATCTACTCTCTCCTCATCGCCTCTGAGTCTGTTACCCTCTCTTTAGTCTCCTTCCAGACTCTCTGACGACTTGTACCTGTGACGCTGCTGGGCTCCCGCTCGAACTCTGAAAACTGGCCTTATTCTTTATGAAAACTCTGTACCTCTTCTCTTGAATATAGTGCATTGTCAGGGCACATACCTATCATAAATGGAGTCAGATATTAACGCCGTCCTGGAACGATTGTCCAGGTTATTAATTCGAACAATCCGCACTTGTCATCAGGACTAGGTAACCTCCGAGTCACAACCCGACAACCAACATTCTAGGTTGGTACACCAGAGTGCGTTTCGAAAGCTTTATAGCTAGGTTTCCTTTATATTGTTTTGAGTTATGTTAGTAGGCCTCAAAATTGACACCCATGTCCTTTTTTACAACCGTAGTTTCCATGTGAAAATTTGCATACACCTTGCGGTGTTCTTTTTAGTGACGTTTACATCTGAAGGTCGAGGCGCTCCTAATATGATCCCAGTATTTCAGTTGTACTAGTGGCGCAAATGATGGTACTAATTTATCTGGCATGTTATACGTTATAATACATATTAAATTTAAAAGGGTTTATTTTAATTTAATAATGTATTTTACTGATTATTTTAAAATTTTATCGATCTATCTATGAACGGCATTTTCTTGTAAAAATTAATAAACTTCCTTAACAATAAATTAAATGATTAAATTAATCATTCAACATTATGTCCCTTTGTCTTCTCACTAAGTTGAATCATTTTGATTAATGGAAGGTCATCTGGATAAAAAAAAGTAATCTTAAGTTGTGAATGTGATATAATGAAGTATATATGAAAGAATAAAAACAGGAAATGACTCTAGATTTCAAAGAGAAAAATGCAGTATTTGAATAATATTAATGCGAGGTCAAACATATTGAAAATAATAACGTAATAATGTCTTCGGGTTTCTGGGTATCAAAGTTAAATAATCTTGTTCGAGGAGAGTATTTTAAAAAACTTTATTATGAATAACAATCAAAACATTGGTATATATACAAATATGAATGAATTACAGCACTAGGACATTCCTTGACTAAGGCTAAAGGACAAGTGTCCTATTGAAGGCCCTAGCAGGTAGCAAAGGGTTAGGATTGGGTTAAAAGACAAAGGAAGGGTAGACCATATGTCTCAACTGAAGTACATGTTTCAGCTAAAAACGAATATTATATAACTGAAGATGCAGGGCGTACTAGCCCGTACTGCCCAAGTTCAAGGTAAGGCAGCATAGACCACCATGGCACCATCACATTTGCATCCATCCGTAAGAGTTTATATGTTAAATATTTCAATTAACATTATTGGAACAAGTTTATTATTTTACGTGAATCTCACATATCGAATCAACACTGATGTTAAAATTACTTTAAAGAAAATCGGCTTCAAGGCTAGCTTGTATCTTTAGGTTAGGTGAAACCACTCGTACATTACTTCAGTCTAGTTAAAACTATGGCGAGGGATCCATATGTAACAAAGTTGAGCCTCTGTCTTTCTATATTTTGTATGAATTTATTTTTATTATATTTTCCTACACCCCTAACCTATTGTGGCACCAAAATACGGTTTCCCTAACCAAAGAAAAATTGTTTTTTTCTCAATTTTTTTTAGCAATCTCAGGGACCTTATACATAAGCAATTTATAAATTTAGGAACCAACTTATAAACTTGATAAAAATATTTCTGCTATGAATCCGTCTACACCAGATGCCTTTTAGATGTTTAATTGTTTATTACATTTATATTTCTCTATGAGCTTAACTATACTTTCGTGTTTTCTGTGAGATCTTGCTTGGAATCTATCTAATTGTTCAATGTATACTTATTTCGGTCTATGTGTTCTCAGTCATTATGAATTTGTTCATAAGATAAGGTTATGTTTCTTGCCTGCCCCCCTATGAACGTACCGCTAATATTCTGAACATTTTGAATAGAAGTAGTTGCATTTTTTTTTGGGGGGGGGGCTACTTCTAAAGTGATATGTTGCGAAGAGAAACTATTGAAATATAATAATAATTTGTTATAGATAAAAAAGATAGACCAGTTAAAAAGAAGCTAGTAAAAGACCGGCGATGACCCGAGCCGAAGAGCTAACAGGTGGAGAGGAGGTGCCGTAGTGGGGGCCGCTCGGCAGTCAGTACTCGCTCGGGCATCGGACAGCCATGAGTGTCTCTCTTTGACGATGTTTGTTCCGTCTTCTTTTCGCGTCTTCGTCATCTTGTCCTCGCTGACCACCGTCTTCGTAGTGAACACTGGAGTAGCTGCTTTGGAGCTAGGTGAGTCCTCTTTATATTCCTTTGACGCTAGGGGGGCTGTCTCTTCTTGTAGCGTCTTGGACAAAAGTAGAACATATTTCGTGTAGTGACATAACGTAGTGTACGTGATACTACTTCCTAGACAACATTTATTTCTTATTTATATGTAATACGTTGATACATTTCTTAATTGTTGCGACGGTCCTGGAAACTATTCCAGTCTTTACTCGGCATAAATGACAAAATTAATTTGTCATTTGCCTAACAATCTGTTTTTTTCCCCACCAAAATTTCCGGGATGTTATATATCTCAAAAAAACCCTCCCAAAAAATAAACGTAGTTTTATTGCCGTTCGAGTTTACTTGAAAAGGAGTTTTGATGAATAGTTGTACTATTTATTTATTTGTAATTTGTTTAATAGGCGATTTTCAAAGACCGTTTAACAAATGAAATAAAGGATTTGAGGCCAAGTCAGCAAGTAGTTTTTTCATAAACAATTTAAACTAACTATCCATCGCATGGCAAGAACATCAAGTGTGATATATTGGAGTAATTAATAAAAAACCTAGGTCATTATTTCATAATTTATATAATTTCTTGCGACTCGTCTTGAAACGTAATGCTGATTAAATATGACTTGATTTTATTTTGGGAATAACTTAGTAATTAATTAAATAATATATATTTTTTAATTCAGATATAAATTGTTTAAGACAAAACCGTTTTTTCTTCTATAACATTTTTAGATTTTGTATTGAATCTATTATAATAAAACAATGTATTTTCATTGTAAAAATATACCAATATAATAAAATGCTCAAATTCTTTTATCACTGAATGGTTTTCATGGTTTTCTCTCCTCAAATTTGTTCGGTTAAACATAACGCAGTTAAGCCTCTCCTCGATTGATGATGTCATCTTCATGACATTCCTTCTGGTTAACGTAGGTTGCATACATTTTATTTCCTATTAGCTTTTAATTTATAAAATAAATGACACAATTTCGAAAATAAATAATTATATAAAACTAACTTTAATTTAATGAGGCATAATACGGAACCTACAAATAAAATTTCATGTGTGAACATAGAAACCATAAATGCAACTCGCCGGAACAGAGCAGCAAATATGAGCGAGAGCTGTCCAAGTTTTGAATAAATGTAACAATTCGCGTTCTAAAACAAGTTTGTTCAAAACCTAGGCCAGGACGACTTATATTCCGTAAATGTTGAGGCACTTTAAATAGTTCCGGGCAACTTTTCATAAATATTAGTTAACAAAAACGCCTAACAGTGGTTATTAAACGTAATTAATTTCATGGAATAATAGGATGATCGATTAAGGGATAAATAACAAATAATTTCAACTGGTAAAGTCTATCGTTATATTTCGTAAATTTGGAATGAAATTTGTAAACAGTAGCTGTGGTTTTCACGAGTTCCTGCCGTTACAGCACAATGCAATAAGAGTCTTATTAAGGTGAGGTGGCGCTTGGGCCTCTGCATTTGAGCGAAACGTGCGGACGAAAACAGAACTGTTTTCGCTTTCACCGTAAGTGTCAAACTAAGGTTTATGGGGATTGTTTTTTGTTTTTCTTCATACGGATGACACATCAGAAATCGATACTTAACTCTATTTCAATACTTTATTTATAATCGGACTACATGACCCAATAATAAATAAATAAGTGGATGTTCACTGGAACTATAATTGGTTCCAGTAGTCGATTTTCGACATCGAAGTTCTCAACAGTTAAATAATCTTTGTAGAGGAGAGTATTTTAAAAGAAAATAAAGAAAAGCTTTATTATGAAGTACAAGCAAAACACTGGTATATACAAATATTAAGAGTTATGTTACTACATACTAGGTCGGATGTTGAGGAACGAGTGTCTGGGAAACAAGTGGGGACCGGGGCTAAAACTGAGACATATGTGTATAAGAGAAGGGTAGTATAGAATCGGGATGGATGTCATGGAAGGGAAAAATAGAAAAATATCAGTGACTTCTATGAAGTCACGAGGCAGTTATACACTACCTTCTACTGTTAGCATTAATATTAGCATTACAATATTCTTAGCATTATATAACTAACGATCAGTCGCACTGCTGTATGAAATATTAGTGGAAGTATGTTTCATACACAATAAGTTTATTTATTTGTATCAGGACATCGGAGGTTAAATAAATTCAGCTGAAATATTCATTTCCCATAGATTTATCACTATTGACTATTTATTATGTAATCATCGTTAATGAATCAACGATATAACATTATCATAATTAGATTATTCTATGAAAATATATACCACAGAAAAATGAATTAACAATGAGAATTTCTCTCTTATAAATGGACATTTAATTATATTAGTATAGTACTGGTAGTTGCTCTATTTAATAGTATAAAAACCCCAAAACACGTATCTTTCCAAGCACCATTTAATAATCATAAAAGTTAAAATAATTTTAAAAACACTGTTTCAAACCCAAAATCAAGAAAAAGATCATATATATGCGGCCACTAATCTCCTTTGTGGTTGACAAGACAAAAAGATCTTTTTGTTTATGAATAAAATTATCCTATCTTCGACACACTAACAACGCATAATGCTCCGTTTCGTTTTCTTTTGAAATACCCCGCCATTTATCATTGGCTAATTGTGGCATCAACCTCGTTGTAAAGAGATATCTGTCATAAACGACTGACAATAAACCTGTAATTTACATGACATTAACTTTTCCTTCTTTTTTTTTTTTGCTGGATAGGCTTTTTATTTTGTATAATCCGTATCATTAGGGACCTGTCAAATTAAAGCGGCCGCTGTATGAAATTAATTTTGTCCCTGGAAGCAGTGACCTTCAGAAGGCTTGGCTTTTCCTAATGAAAGTAGTCATCTGCGACACAATTTTTGACTTTATGACAATTAATGCACTTCATTATTATGGGTATGTCAATATGTATGTATTGTATTTCCTGTGAAAAAAACTACTCTACCTGTGATTGATTTCCCTGGTACACCCAACGTCTACAATCCTTCCACGAGTTAGCGCCAATAATTACAGGCCTTACGTCATGGTAGGAATCATCAATTTCGGTCCTTTGAATAGATTAGACCAACTCATCAGGTGGGGCCGAAAAGTGTGTTTTTTTTTTCTTGTTGTGCCCATCGTCTGTTGATATCATTAGTATTGGTCGTAAAAATGATTCATTTTTTCTGAAATTTTAATTTTGTATATTACAACCGCGGATTGCACTTTGTTTTTTCCAAAGCTCTCAAAATTTGAAAAGAGGAATGGGGGAAAGATAAAATAACAAAGAATTTATGGGAGTGAAAGATTTGATGGATGAAACTCAAATTTATCTATTTACAACGGATTGCAATTATTACTTAAATTACAGTTAATATAATATAAGAATTAAGATTTCACGCAAAGAAAATCTGTCTTGTTATTATAATTTTTTTAAATCTTTTAAGTAACAACTCAAATGCATTGAAGAAGTCGAACTTTTTATCGAAACTGCAAAAAAGTGGTTTTAAATGATTTTTATATTTTGGGTAGTTCAAGCTTCAGTCTCTCCAAAACATTATTTTTATTGACAATACATCATCTACAGTCAACGTTTCGCCTTTTCGGGCATCTTTAAGACTACAATTAAGAACAAAATATAAAAAAAATTACATTCAATAATAGGTTATAACGAACGTTGACTAGGAATGATGTATTTTCAATAAAAAGAATGCTTTGGAGAGACTGATGCTTGAAGTATGAATACTCTGGAATATAACAGTTTGCTTTTTTGTGATACAGCTGTTATAATTTATTGTAGACGTGTGGTTAATTTACTTTATTTCGAATCTGGGTATGATTTCAGCGATGTAAGCCTAATTTAATTGTTTTCTTTGTCGATTCTTTAATTTGTACTTACTACTTAGTCATTCTCAGAGCTATAGATAGTAGAGCGTGATGTTGACCACACCACCGTGTTAAATTATCGTAGGTCAACAAACAGTCCATTATTTCCCATGGGTGAACCTTCGACCCTACATAGACTGTACAGCTTTTTTATTTGTCTATTTGTATTGTATGTTGTACCTTTTCCAAAAAAAGATAATATTTGTCATCGACAAAGCACTTTACTTATCAGTTATCTCGTTGCTAATGATTTCGACCAAGGCCATCAAGATTGTGATTAGGTTTCTGTTTATACCTATCTCAATTTCAGGCGTATCTAAAGTTATTTTCTATTTATTTCTTACCTGTACAGGATGTTAAACCGTCCAAAATAACTGTATGATAACCTACTTCCTTTTAATATTATGCTATAAATATAGCAACGGGTTATATTTGACGGTAACGGGTCGTAACTTGAACAAATGATCTACTTTTGTCATCGTACACTTTTTTTTTTTTATCACTTGATAATAAACGTTTAAAGTAGAAAAAATGATGAGTTACTTATAAAAAAGAAATACATTTTCTGGGCCTACGACTGATGGGGCACAGTTATACAGTAAAGCATCAGTCGTATCTGATCCTTCCTATACAAACGCCCTGAGAAAGAAAAGTTAGCACTTCATGTTAGAGCAAGGTAACCTTTATAATGGCTTTATCCTGGATCTTAACCCTTAAACCAAATTCCACCACACAGTGTACTATCACCCTGATTCTTAAGCACATTCTCGAGCCACTGCCATCCATCCCATCAATTTTCCTTAGAGACGTCATCAGTGGCATCATTGACCCTAATAAAATTCATGGCACTTACAAAAGGGTCATCATGATCAAATGAGACGTTTAATTTCAAAACACTCTTAATCCATCTTCAGAAACTTTACAGGACAAAAAAACAAACGACTCTGAGCTGGGTTCGATACTAGTATCCACTTTACAAGTCGTTATTTGAAGGTACGGAGGTAGTTTTAATCAGAATCGCTCAATGAGGTTATAGAATAGCCCTTATACTTGGAAAAAAAACTCAGTTTTGAGAAAGTGAATCGAGCTGGTTTTGATACTAAACGCCTCGAATGTCCCATTGTCATTGTCGATTAACGTATGGTTCAATGTGGATCAATACGTCTCACTTAGTCTAGAATCAAAATCATCGTAAAAAAAAGACAAATACGTCTACCTCTTCCGACATGGCAGCGGCATTGTTCGAGACCTATTTTACATTGTGTGTGGGCCGATAGCTATCAACGACATCAATGTGTATTACCCTTGGTATTGTATACCACTGTGAATCATCTATGAAGGATTTTTCAACCTCGTTTTCGGAGTTTGAATGGTGGTTTCCAGTGAATAAAAGACGCACGACACGGATCTAGCTGTAATTAAAACAAAAAAAAAGAGCAGATTTTGTTCTCTAAATACTCACGTTTTTAAGTAATTTCTTTAATGAATTAGTATAAAATGTTGGCATCCCATGAAATGATCGACAGTTATATAATCTTTGTAGAGGAGAGTCTTTTAAAAGATAAGAAATAAAAGCTTTATTATGAAGTACATCTGGTGATCATGAAAACACTTGTATATACAAACATTAAGTGTTACTTTACTGCATACTGGGTAGAATGTCTAGGAACTAGTGGGGTCTGGGGATAAAGCTGAGACATATATGTATAAGAAAACGATAAGATTCCGGGAACCAGGGAGGTCTTGACAGGATGCGGTTACTTACTTAAAAATAACAAGGGTTTTGCTGAAGCGCCTTCCACTTGTTCTTATTATTATAAAACTTCTCCCATTTTTAATTCCTGAACCTCCTGGGTAGGATGGCCATATTAAGAAATAACATGTTTTATACACAATACATTAGTTTCTAAATACATTTTTCTCAATTTGTTTATAAATAATTTCCTTAGTATCTAACTTAATAATAGAGGAGAAGGGTAAGTGTATAGGTAAGGTACTATTGCTTACAATGAATACATATGATAAATTTAAAGTTAAATATACATCTATAAAATTGTATTACTGAATGAAAGGGGTAGGAGTTACAATAGTTATGGTGATACATTCATCTAAGTTTTTATGGAATGCGTTAGATATGCAATCATTGCTAATATCCTTAACATTAGTACAAAATAAGTTGGATTTTACATAGTTACATGTTCCAACAAAGGTTTCTTGTATATTGTACAGAATTAGATTGTTTGGTATTATAGTGGTTATAACATTATTTTCATTTCGTACAGGCAGGTAAAAGATAGATTGAACTTAGTTTTGGTCTTTTCTTTGGCAATTGTATGATGCAATGAATGAGTCCGTTTCGTATAGCCATGAAATTTTACTTGTTAACCAAATGATTTCCAAGTCTTGTGTTATAAGTTGGTCATCAATTAAGTCGGTATGTTTTTTCACGTTAGCATGGAGGATTTCCATTCTACATGTTTCCAAAGACTGTATAGAACATTTATTTGTATAGAACAGAAATACTAGACATAGGCCTAGAATTTGAACAGTTAAATAATTTAATATTTCGGTTCGGTGCATAGCATGTTGGGTCCTGCCTATAACGTTGATTACTTCCATGAATATATTAATATTATTATTATTATTATTAGCAGCTATTTGCGAGTGCCACTTTCAGTATCAATGTTCACATATTCTCCATCTGAAACATTTTGTTCTTGTGGTATAGAATGTCTCTTTTTGCTTTTTCTTGAAGCTAATGTTACATTTTGGTGTATGTATTAGAGTTAAGTCATATACTTACTTATATAAATGTGTTAAGAGTTATATAGATGTCGTGAAAGGCTACCTCGTTACCAATGTTTATCTTCTTTCCTCTACCCTTGTTAAAATTGTCTTTATCAATTTAATATAAATCTTGAAAGTTTCTATGATTTGTTTGTTCATATTTGCTGTCTCCTCGTTATTATGTTCTGTATTATAGTTGTTTCGTTCAACTTCACTTATGACATTGTCATATTTTTGTTTGTCCGTAGCCTCCATAGTACCAGTTACCAACTAATTGCCGTTCCTAGTCCATTTATTAATCCACGTTTTTGTCTTCTATTATGATTTCTCAGTAAGTCAATTTTATTCTTAGTTTCATGTATCATATCTGCTATTAAAGGGTAGATGGTTAAGTTATGATAGAGTAGAGTCTGTTTTTGTGTTTTAGTTAGTTCTAAGTCTAATAGGCGTATGTTATAAAAGTGGTAAGTTTTAAAGTTTTTCAATTATTTTTACATTATTTAAGGTGTAATGTAGTATTCCGTTACTGTTGGTTAGTTCAGCAACTTTTAGCGAAGTTGTTGCAGTCCGTAGCATTGTCTGAATTAGCAGAAGACTCTTTATTGTTATGTGAAACATATTTCCGTTGTGTCAGATGTTTCTTACGAGGTCGTTTAATATTGAACATATCGTTATTTTATTGATACGTGTTGGTTATTTTGTTTAGTTATTTCACATTTTACAGAGATAAAATCCACTAGTCTTCCGTTTAGCGCTTTCTGCTATAATAGGCTTTTGTTGTTTTGTTTTTTTTCAAAACCAGAACCACTTGTCATCAACGAGTTTCCTCTCTCTCGTCTTTAAGATATATGAAATTTTACATTCCCATTTGTTGTTGTGACACTATAGATAAGTACGGTTATATATAGTATTTTTTATGTAATAAGTTAGGTTAAGCTATTTGTAATGAAATTACAGTATAATTATTAGCATGATTACATGACGAAAGAACAATTTTGTATGCCAAGAATGTTTTCACAAATCGTTAATTAATATATCATTTCTAGGTTTTATTTAATAAGTATTTGCACAAACGATTAATGATGTTTATATTTATTCTGCGACTTTCAACAGTCCCAAAAAAATATCAAATATAAAGATATAAGTATAGAGAACGACATTCTGGCCAATGTAGGAGATAAAATAAAACTTTAGTCTTCAGTTTATCACCTAATAATAATTAAATAAAAAAAGGATTTTTTATTTTTATGTATGTAATATGTAATGGTAAATGTTTATCGTTCATATTCTTTCCTATAACGTAAAACTGAAGTTTTTTAGGATCCCGTGAATTTTTTTAATAAACAATTTAGATTAATTAGGCGGTGAAAGAATGGTGTGGATTTACTTCTTTCCTTTAATTTGCGAATGAAGTAATTCGTTAGCTCACCACTTGGCAAGAAAAGCAAGTGTGATATGTTCGAATAAATAATAAAAGGGCGAGGTCATTATTTCATAATTTTTGCAATTGTTAACTCGGCTTTAAACTCAAATTCATGCTGATTACATTTCACATGGATTTATGTAGAGATTCAGCTTTTAATTAATTAAATATTCCTTTAAGTTAATCAAATATAAATTGTTTTAATTTAAATTTAATTAAATGTAAAGACTAAATTTCAGAAACCTAACGTTATGATGTTTTTTTGTGTGTATCATTTATAATTTTTAGGTGTGTACTTCTTGTATGATGCATAAGTTATTTGTTTACAATTTTAGAACGAATATTTATGATAACACTTTCGGTTTTTTCATCATTTTAAAAAATATAGACATATTTATATATAATTTTCACATTCTTCGCACGCTAAATGGTGTCCTTTCCTCGGATTTGATAATTTAAACCTCTGCTCGCTCCTTTTGATGATGTCATCTCTATAATGAGACACTTACTCATACGGTGAAGAAGTTTATAGCTCACACTCGTTGCTATTCTTTGATTATTCGATTAGTAAGCGAGTGATAAATGATTGATTACTTAAGCGGCGATACAAATGGACTGAAATCCTCAGTTCCTGGCCAGCCTAAACGCGCATTCAATGCCTGCCCATTCTCTGTGTGTAGGCATGTGCAGAAGGGGGTATCCTTTTGTTTATCACCTCAATCCCGGGAAATTGGTTGTCTTCCGAAGCTCTATTATTTGCCTGCATCAACCACGAGGATCATCGATACCCAATTATCGTTTTCGTGATTTATTATTATTCCATTTTGTATTATATTTCTGGTTTTACACTCCTGCCCACAAAACTGCGGCATGTAGTCTTTCCCTCCTTATATCCCTCATGCTTCATCCTTATGAACCTTCGAATTCTCGTACGCCAACACCTCATCACTATCCAGTCTCCAGACAGACGCTTGCTAGTGTAGGAACCGTTTATTCATCTTGTATTATCATACTTTTATTTTTGTATTTCTATTTTTATTTCGTTATTTACTGTTTTATTTCATTATAAATGTTTGGCTGGTTCCTTACTAGGTTTTTACCATTGAGTATTTATCTTACTTGTTACCTTTTGTTTTTTTTTTTTAATTTTATGGTTTACATTTAATGTCGTATTGTATTGTGATTCTTATATGTGGATCCATCTATGACTTTATTTAGCAAGTGAAGTTAAATAATGTTTTATTATTATTTTTTTTTACAGAGGTTTACACTTTCTTTTACATTTTAATTTTTTTATGATGTAATAATTCACTTTATTTATAATTTGATCGTTATTATTTCTCATAGGGGACTTTGTCTTGCAATATGTTTTTTCTATTCTATTATTATTTGGTAGCACTTGGAAAGATATTTTTAAGCTACTTAAAAATAGCATTTGAATTAATTAAATAGCATTTGAATCCGGGTGGGTGACTATAGTAATGAAAAAAAAAAATTAGTGTAAAAATGGTCCAAATATAATAATAATACGAACGTACACGTTTAAAATATAATATTCTAATTGGAGTACTGCCAAAGAATAAATTTATTGTATGCCAGTAAAAATAAAACAACAAGATGAAAAATGAATAATGAGATAAATAGTTTAAATGAGCATTGATTAAATGTGCTGATATTGTTCGGTTGGCTATGAAGTTGAGTATTGAATATTTTGTTTATTCTGAATCGGCAAGGGGTGGATAGAGAAAGGAATAGAACCTCACGATCTCCACTCTTCCTCATTCTCAGGACACTTGAAAAAAAATGCTCGACGGTAAGGTCAGATTCTCAGCACCAGTGGTTGTTAGGTTAGTACAAACATGGGTAAGTCTGGTACGGGGAATCCTCAAACAAGTCAACTCAACTTCCTTACTTCTGTTGGGCCTGAAGGATGTATCCCTAGCTTCGTCCAGAAGTTTAATCTATCAGAGCTTATTATTTGTGGCTAAGCTCCACTCGTTGTGCCAAGAGTTCCGTAATACCAACTTGTACTTATGCAAGAGCGGTCAGACGTATCTAAACAAACATAAAACATAATTGAGACAATCTGTTTTTATTTTTCTATTAGTATAAAGAACAGTGGGAGTCCTGGCAATGGCCTTTCTCCAATCATGTCCTAAGCGTCTGTGGCTCTCGCGCTCTTGGTCAGTCTCTGCTGGCTTTTATCCAGTGACGCATCTGACGAAGGAGCGTGGGGGATTTCCTAAGACTCCGCTTCCTTCTTCGCACGCGAGGGAGGTGACAACCATGTGGACTTGGGGGTTCTCTGGGCTATTTGTCTTTACTGTATGAATGAGCGAGTGAATGAAAATTGTAAATTTGGTATGAATGAGATCATTTATCACAATTGATTATTTCCCTATGAGGCAGATTGTAATTTTATCATAATAAACTTGTAAAAAAAAAAAAATATAAAAAGCTCTCATTTTCTGGAATAGATAGCTGAAACGATTCTTGATTATTATTTTGTTGAGTAAAATTGGCCAAAGGCCCGATTTAGATGGGAAAAAACTCGTATCAAAATATTTTTTGCAAGGGATATTCATTTAAGGAGACACGGACCTAGCAAAGAATTATGCACTTGGCTGAAGACCTTCAATAATCCCAGACCGTTGTTTTGAAAACACGTTTAAATCGAATTCGGCGAACTCTGCCCTCATTTTGAATAAGGTATTATCAATATCTGCCTGTAAGTGTTACTGCCAACATCTCCCGTTTATTATGGATGTCATTTCTACAGCTGTTGTAAACCTTGAGCATCTTCTCGTATGGCCATGGGTACAAAAGTAATAGAATTGTTTATTTTTATACGAAATTTAAACTGATAATAAAATTTGTCAAAACACACCTATATCCAAAAGCATACAAGATGATTCTTGTTTCTTTTTGTACCCAATTACGTACATTCCATGTCAGTCAATAAATGTTATGCTTATAGAAAAACCTTATTCCGTAGAACGACTGATAATACTGCTAATCTGAATATTATTTGATGTCTACTATTTTATATCTTAATGATTTTCTTAGATGATTATTGTTCTAGTAAGCAAAAAACCTCGACATACGCCCCATATGAAGTTTTTTCAGGACGTAATCATAAAGGTTTAGTCCACCTAAATCGGGACATTGAGTCCCACTGTTCAACGGTGAGTATACGAGTCTATCGGACGTAGGCAGGCCAACTCATGCCAAATTTAAGAATGAGTCACACTTCCGCTCCTCAGAAAAACTCAAGGCAGAATGCCAAAAAGGGTTAAAAACCATTTTGCAATTAAAATTAAGAATCGATTAGAATTCCTCAATGTTTTTGTCACTGATTACACTGTACGCGAAACAGACGTAACGTATTACCTGTCACAACATTTCCCATAGTAAATCGCTGAAAGAAATTTATTCCGTACAGTTTCATTACCAGAAAACCAATCATGTTCGCGGAATCCACGGATTACTGAAACAAAGCACGAAATCATTGGTATTCAGAGTTTGTTAAATGCACACTTGGAAGTTAAGTCTAGACGGAACGTGACCGCTAATTTCCAACAATGTCCTTCCTTTATTAGCGGATGCAATTTGTTGGACACTTTGAAGAATTCCATTATTTTATTTCTTTCTCGACAGCGACGGCCGTTAGGGGGAACTCTCTGATAATTAGTCGATTAAAATTCTCCTCTAGTCTTTTTCTGTCGAAAAACGAATAAGAAATTTACAGACGAAATGCACTGCCGCGCAGCTTGGACAAAGGTCTTTTAGCACCCATCTAGCAGTATAAATATTGCCTTGCGCTGCTCTGAAATAATATACGAACATTTATAACTGATTAGTGCGATTTATTTTGTCGAAGGTCAATATTTTGATCAATACAACTATTATAGACCAAACTGGTCAATGAATGTAAAATTCATTACGAATTGAACAAACGTTTTAAAAGACAAAGGTACTTACGGTCACGGCATTGCATTAAGAATGTGCAGTTAGTATTTTTCCACAAGAAAATATATTTTTAAAATATGAAAAAAAATCACGTATTGTTTACTTGTGGTTAACATTTCACTTGGTTTCAAATATTTAGGAGGTATTTATTTGAATAAAAGAGTTCTTTGGGAGATTTAAAATGATAGCAGACATGCAGTCTTGAAACAGTCTGCGTGGTAAGATAGTCGCTTTAAGGTACATAAATATTTGAAGAGAATGGCTCCGGGAAAAATGAAGCGCGCTACCGGGAAGTCCTAGAATCCGTGACGCTTGAAGTAACGTTGCTGTCCCATAATTGATTAGGTACAAAGTTTTGAATTTTATGTAACATTAACACATAGTGTACTGTGAGTTTGTTGGGAAATCGGCTTAGGTTGGTAAAAGGTATTTTTTCATCAAATGTATTAATGGACAACGTTTCCACCTACTATGTATGTCTGCATCAAGTCCTGATAACAAGACAAGCATTTTTGTAATAAACACGATTGGTAATACTTAGTGACAAATGTTAGATACAGAATAAACGGAAACAAAATAAGATATGGCTTCATGAGGATAACAATTCAGAACAAGAAACCTAAATTTATATTTATAGAAGACAATCGTAAACAAAAACACTTAATTTACTAAATTACCAGACTGGAAACAATAAAAAGAAGAAAACAATAAACCTGTGAATATTAGTATTATATAATTTTCAATAATCCATGGTTAATAAACCGAAATGGTAACTTAACTGCAAAAGTAATTAAATTAATAAATGAGTTATAAGTGCAGTGTGGGTAGCTAATGAACTAATGTTAATATCGAACAGTTTATGTATTTGAATTACACAGATATGTAGGTAATAGATAAAAACAGGTATTCGTAAAACAAAAACATGGATGTACAAAATATATGATACAATGTAAACAGAAATTGCCAATTCTTTAAAAAATATGTCAATGAAATATAGTTGTTAGGTTACCATTAATAAATTTGAATTGTATCTTTTATAGGACGAAGCCTAACTTCCAAAAACTCTACTCACGTCTAACAATCAACTCACAGCATATTATGTATTCATGTTTCTTAAAGTCAAAATGATTTATTTTGTTTTATCAGTTTTCAATGCATGTCTGCTATCACTCAACTCTGAAGACGGTAGGTCCTCAAGCGGCTCACCTAACCATTTAGGCTAGGGGAGTGTCCTGACAGTTTGAACGAAGTCTTTACCTCATAACAACCCTAGAAAAAATACTTTAATGAAACGGTCGAACTGGTATTATTGATTTATGAAACGCGTGACAAGTGCGGTGGCCCTCAGTAGTTGATAAGTATTTAGCGTGACGGAGCGGTGTTTCTGATGGTTTAACGAACACAAAAATCGACAATTGGAATTAAAGTAACTCATGCTCTGTTGGCAGTCCGAAAATGAGAAACTGGCCGTCTGTGCATGGAGAACTGAGAAATAGCTCAATAAATTCCTGCGAAAAAAAAAAGGTTTACGTAATTTTTTAGTTTTATGTATCCAAGATAGTCTCTCGAAAGGTTAAAGGACGCCGACCTCCACCAGTTGCTTGGCGTGCCGACGCGTCGTATCCACCGCTCTTCCAGCATCGATGGCAGCAGACTGAAAAATTGGATTTAGTTAGCATCAGTCAAAATCATCTATAAGGTGTGACCCATCACCTTTTTTACGCTCAAAAATATTGTACTATGTACTTGAAATTGTAACCGAAAAATATTATGCATCCGCATAAAACATGTTCGCTACAGTACGTACTGCAATTTTTTAAATAGATTTAAATTGTTTTAGAGCCTATATTTTGTTCAAATGTAAACAAAATTAATAAAGGGGGGTAACTATAACAAATAAACGTATTTCGATACTGTTCTTGTAATTTATATGTCCCTTAAGAATATATTTAGCCAATGCTTCATTTTATACCAACAACCGTACCCTTCGCGCTCATTTCAATATCCCATTCAGTCAAGATTCAGTCACCTCCCGCTACTGATTCGTCCATTCGTTGCTCTTTACTCCCTCCTCCAAACCAACTGGCATTTTGTTTATAGTGAGCTTTATTGAGGGATTATTACTGAGATGACAAGTTAAGGTGTTTTGGCTAAGCTAATGAGCAGGCCATTTACCCCAAAAATGTAAGAAGACGTATTAAAACTGAAGTTATTTGCGCTATTTAAAATACTATGTGTTGATTGCATATAGACATTTCAATAAAATTTTAAAATAGTATATATCATTAAAAAATACAATAAAATTCATAATTTCTGTGAACACCGACCACAGAACGACCGAGTCGGTAAAAATAATAAACAAGATTTTTCCTCGCAAAAAAAATCTTATTAAAAAAATATTGCATACATACAGCATCAACTCTCTATTCATAATTACTCTTATCCAATAAATTAATTACTAGTGATATATTTCAATCTATGATGTCTAATCACCTTAGACTAACGAAATAATATAATTATTTATTAACGTTATTAAACGATCTAATTCCGCCATTAACTAGGCCATGAGGCAGGCGTGAAGGGGCCCCATTACGAATGACGGCGTGTCCAGCCGGCCGTGTAATGGTGACGGCTATATAGATCTGTGAGAGCTCGGCCGGCCTGGCTAAAAAACCTCAATGGACCCTCCGTGGCAGTGGTCCAAACTTGATAGATTTTCGGGCGGGAAAAAAAAAAGTCTGTTCGAATCAGGCCGGGCCATTGTTTGTCACTTAGCCGCTAGGTTAGTTCCATCTGTTCGTTCCGATGTCAGAGCCATCGGGGAAAAACATATTGATCAATGTGGATTATTCGTTAAGGCTAAGTCGGAGTGGATGTGAAAGAAATTGAAAACTTTTACAAATTACCGTTTAAAAACTAAGCAGAATTTTTATTTTAAAAAATTGTTAATTTTATGTGTTCGTGTTCCCAGGCTCCACGGAACCGGCCGGTGCCCTGGTTACATCCCAGTCCCACTTGTAAGGCGGTGGCTTTTGATACGAAGTTTTGATTGGAGGATATAGATAAAAACCTTCTTCCTATTTGTTGAACCATTTTAACTTAAAATTGCCTTTTCAACAAATAAAAATAATTTTATATATATTAAACACCAACACAAAAAAAAACTATTTAAATTGGCTGTTACGACAAAATTCCTTATTACTGAGGTCTCAAAAAAATTTTTTTTAATAAACGAATCTTAATTTGACCTTTGTGAATACTTAACTTAAGTTAACGAAACTTAATTTTTCGTGGTGGACTCTTTGTGGAAGATAACTGAAATATCAGATTAATTCTATGCAGTTTTTTCTATGCAGCATGTGTGTACTGACAGACTAAATATGATCTCGCTATTGGCGAATGAAAGTAGAACTTCTCCGTTCGAGCTCCACAGTTATGCTGACGATGTGTAGGTAGTTTATTTTATTTTTTGTAAATATTCTTTAATTTTGTTTTCCAAAAACACTTTATTTTGTCATATTTTGGTCTACGATATTTAGAATCTTTGAGGAACGAAACTAAAATTGCACCGTGTAATCCTTATATTTTCTGTTGCTAAGCTGGATTTTATTCGGTATACGAAGTAATAAAATTTGTTAACTTATTATGCATTTTTATAATTTGAAAGTTATGAGACCTTTTTTCTCTTAATATATTTACTCTAGTTCAGCTACATTTTATATAATGTGTGAAGTTTTCTGTGGTAGGCTGATGTACAAAAAGAATTGTAAATATAGAAAGTGATATGGCTCACCTTAAGAATGAGTTGTAGTAATACAAACCTTAATCTAACTAACTAACTTATACTAGTTTTTCCGAACAGCCTAAATACATCGATAAGGGAATGGGGCACGCTTTAGCTTGTTCACTATTTTATTTAAACTAGGAAGTGAACGACCGAAACGATACGGGAATGAATAAACGAGAATACATTTTAATTAAGTGTTAATGATCAAAATTTCACAGACCACTCAAACTATCGCTTTCCTCCTTGAACTAGTGAATGACCCTTCACTCCATTTGAATGGAATTCCATTTAAGCCTACACTATAATCAATACAAAGCAGAACAGGCTGACACACTACAGCAATACCACTACACCAAATTAAGCTCCTCCTTCAATCTAGCCATCCAAACTATAGGTATCATAGGTCTTGTACAATCAGAGCTAGGTAATAATCTAAACCGTAAGTTAGGTAATCCATAAGAGTCTTCCATTGGCTGGATTTTGTCTAGTTTTAGGATAGTATCCGTAGCACCATGATTCATCACCTATGACCTTGGAAAAAAACTTGGGTCATTTCGGAACTCTCCTTCAAAGAAAAGGATACTTCTAAGCGACCTTGTTTTTTTTTGTGCAATCAGCAGCATGTTTTCCCGAGCAGAAAGCAAAACTTCACGTTATTATTTGTGTAGAAAGGGCTCCCTTTTCTTCAAAGTGCTCGAGGCATAATGTCTTCAATTTGCGATTTGTTCTCCCCATGTACTGGACATTGCATTTGTCCCTAGTAAAATTGTTCTCAGTAAATTTTAGTAGGTAGTAGACTCCTTACCGGAATCTAAAATTATCTGGTCTATGGTTTTTGTTATAACATTTCTCGTACTTTTGTTACTATTTACTGACCAACACTTAAACAACATAGTCTGATAAGGTTTTGAATGTAATTTCGTTTGGATTATTTTTACATGAAGGTTTAAACAGACTAAAGACGACTCCTCTGTACCAGAAAGTAAAGCCTCTCCTCTGGTGACCCCAATTACACCACACCGTAAACTCTTTAACGCAACAGTCCCTTTGCTGCTCTTGTTCATTATTTTTAAGAGCAAAATGTTTGAGCACTGAATTTGTTAGCGGTTGTGTGCCTGAACAGGATGCAGAGAATGAGAGAGAAGGCACCGACTGGAGACGGTAAGAGAGATATTGGGATACCCTGTCGGTGGCAGAAGGTAATCCCCTGCCAGTCTGTGCAAAAACGGGAAAAGGATCCCGACAATCTGTCAAGCAGGTCCGTCTGTAGGGCTTCCTATGCTTTTTGTCAGGATTCGTCACTTTTTCTACTCTTTAGTCATGCGACAGCTCGCTAGGCTAACTGTTTCTTCAGCTTGTAGAAGAGCATGCATTACGCAAAAACTATGATAATACTCTTCCTAACCGAGTTCTTTCCAACGCATTTGCTCTTTTCAACTAACTATATGTTTTTTATATGTAAATAAATCTCCCCTAGAAGTGCAACAGAGAACTACAATAAAATATCGCATTCCTACCATACTTACAAATTTTTATTTACTCTGTCAATCATACCGTAATTACAATATGCATATATACAATCAGGGCATAATTGAAAAAAAATTGAACGCCAGAACTCCAGTATATATAGAAAAGATCATGGGACCACTTCTGCTTCAATCTCCGAGGAGGGTGATACTTCTTTTGGAGAAGAGTAATATCATTGTTGGTTCATTTTACTTCGTTGGCTTTCATCCTTCATCGGTTGTACCAGTGCTTAATTTCGGGGAGGTGAATTTGTCACTTGATAGTGATCTCGCTAGAGAACTTGGATAGTCAGATAATTTCTGATGGACCTTTTTTGAGGAAGTGTTTTCTTGGATATTGGGAATTTAAGGTCACTACGTGGGGTTTTATTCTTGACATAAAAAGGTGCATTACCTGATGTTCTTAACATTTTAGATTTGAAGGATTGGATACGGTTGTTGTTAGAGAGTTTCCTTGATTCTTAAAGCTCAAGTCCTTTATCAAGTTGGGCTTATTACGGCGTAAGGTGGGATTTCTTGTTGTCTATACAGTTTTCCGAAACGTCTCTTGAGTTCCTGTATTTTAAATCGCGTGTGAGATTTCCAGGTTTTGTCAAGATGGAATTCTAGGTATCGCACTGTACTGTCAGGAAGAGGACTGCCTGAGGAGCTTTTTTCAAGGCTGGTGGGCTGAATCTTTGTCATAGGGTAATATCATTGTTGGTTCATTTTACTTTGTTGGCTTTCCTTCATCGGTTGCACCAGTGCTAGGAGGTGAGTTTGTAGGTTATGGGATGCTATGTGGAGGTTACGATGGGATGAGAGGACAGCTATGTCATCAGCAAAGGTAGTTATCAAAGGAGGAAACAATATTAAAACAACACGTAAGTCCCAGTTTGGTGATTCACTTTTAATGGTTTGTTTTGGGGCTATAACGTTATCAGCAATTTCGTAATTGCTTTTTTAGAGTTTATGTTCTTAAACGTATGGGAAAATCAGGAATTAAATTCTTGAATAGCTTCTGAGATAATAGGGATTTCAATAGTTGACGAATTGATAATTTTCAGGGTTTTTTTTTTTTTTTTTTTTTCTTAGTTAGCTCTTAAACTTATAAAAATAGGATGTGGGAAAAATAAAGGAAAATTATTTTGGGCTAATGAGTGCCTTTCACTAAGGGGAGTCCCCCATTTGAAGGATGTATGAGAAGGATATAGGGTGTGGAATGCCTAAAGGAGGTGGGTGGAATCAGGAAGGTAGTTAGAGTCTACCGAGGGTGGAGCCTAGGGGTACCTAGGCAAGGGTTTGTAGTCGGCCAGGTCAAGCCTGGCCCGCCCCGGCAGGGGCCTGAAATAAGTCGGCCTCTCGGCCGGAAGGTCGACCCTGCTTAAACAGGTAGATGGGTTCTTGTAGCTTCGGTAGCTTCGAAGATCGGCATCGATCTCTCGGCTTCTTCAGTCTCCGTCAGTCTGTCTCCAGGCTTCGTCGGTCCAGCAGTGCTTCCATCTGACGGGCATTGGTGGTAGTTGAAGGTCGGAGAATAGTGGGTTGTGGCTGTGTCGGAGTGAGTCGAAAAATTTGATGTGCCTTCTCTTCATGAAATCTTGAATGGTGAGCACTTCAAATTTTTTATGCATCTCGTCTGCCTTCATTCGGTCGAACGGGGCATGTTTGACGGAGAACTCTGTTCTAAAATTGCTGGAGCGTTTTGAGAGTGTTAGGAGTCAGATAAGATAATTTTCAGGTTGTTGTTTTGTTTTTTTTCATCCTTACAGTCATTTTATTTTATCGAGTATTTAGTAATCAACGTATTTCATGGTTTATACCCGTAAAATTTCAGGTCGTTTAAAATATTTTTATGGCCGTTGTCGAAGAACATACAGACGGACAGACAGGCAAAAGACGATCCATACCTGAATGAAAATTGCCCCTTTACTTTCGGTCTCGGAAAGTATACCACGGCTCAATTGGATTTTAATTTGATGTTTTTGCCCGAGGTTTATTCCTTTTTAGTAAGTTTTGACACCGGACGGACGAAACTGCTTTATCCGTGGACCGATCACATAATGAGCCTTGCCATAAAATGAAAATCTTTGAATGGACAGCTTTAAACAGTTTCTATTCAATAGATGAAAGAGACTTTTTCCACGAACCCTGAAAGCTTTCCCCCTGGATAAAAAGGACCATTTTAGACATCTTTAATGAGCCAAGAAATAAAGCACTGTCGTTATAAAGCAGGACAATATATTGTGGAATTGGGGTCATGCTTCACAAAACCAAGAAATGTTCCAATCGACCAAGAATATACTTTATAATCACTTACATACTTTTGATAATACATTTAAACAGTATTTTGTAGCTAATCTAGCTAGTTCCTCAGTTATGGTGGATAGCTCAGCATATCTCGTTGCATGTAACATTATTAAGTCAGTAACTGGGAATTTTCATTTCCGCATAACATTTTTCCAAACATAGCGTACAATTTTTTTTTTGGGTGGGAGCGTTTTCCACCACTTAAACCCGTGCAGACATGATCGTTTCATGCCTCTTCTAGTTACCAGAAGTGACGTCACAAGAAAAAAAGTCACTGCCGAA
Source organism: Acanthosoma haemorrhoidale (assembly GCA_930367205.1). Lineage (NCBI taxonomy): Eukaryota > Metazoa > Arthropoda > Insecta > Hemiptera > Acanthosomatidae > Acanthosoma > Acanthosoma haemorrhoidale. Next base: position 94,072,408 of record OV884011.1, read on the forward strand.
AGTATTACTTGAACTGGACTCCGTTTCTCATCTTAATGTCACACACAACTAGTCAATGCACTAAATATGACCAACGTCATGTCTTGACATGACCTGCCTTCATTCAGCGATTTCCCTCTCAAAACGTTGAAGCTACGTTTGACATTTTTCTACTGATAATAACAAAGAAGTTCTTTTAATGTCTATGTTGTTATGTTACAAGTGTGGTCAAGTGAGGTGTGTACAGTTCTTATGTCAGTGCCGTAAATTTTATTGTTATTTAATTACAAATCTATTTCTCTTAACATTTGCCTTCTACTACCAATTTAAACCCACTTCCACCATTACAGTATTCATGAATTTGTATTTCCACCGTGAACCGTCCACCTAGACCAAAAGTTTAGTCTCTCCAAGAAACATTTGTTTAGCAAACCGGTTGAAATGCTCAAACGGTGCTTGATCAGTCAATTTTAATAAATAAAAATTCAGGTTATGTGAAAAAGGATGTTTTTTCCAATTCCAGTGATCTACTCACTAAGGTTCTGCCGATGATTGGTAACAAACGTTTTGCCAACAAAATAGTTTGTTTTAGAGATAAGAATTTATTTTACGAATAAATCCACATTCAGCACTAACACAAAATAGTGGTTTTTTTTCAATCATATTATATTGACCTTAATTGCTAAGTCAGACTAAGAAATTTTATATTAATTAAGTTAACTATAGTATATCATCTAATTCAAAAGATGTCTATGTTAATACTTTTACCCTTTGATAAAGGCATTTTTAACTCTTCACAAACGTCATTGGGAAAAACATCTTTGTGAGTGTATGGTAGTTGTTGTTTCAAACGTTAGCTCATCTTCCAATTACGTCCTTTATGAAGCCATTTAAGCTTCAGGGCTCTGGCTGTTTTGTTTTTTTTGATTTACGTTTACCACGTGAATATTTTATTATTTTAATGTAAGTATACCTTTTAAATCATTTTGTATCTACCACTAGGTAAAATTTTTTCATAACATAGTAGTTAGAATTCCTGACTAGCCTTGGAGGCATTGATTTGACTTTTGGTTTCCCATATTACTTTTTAATACGAAAATGTGTTTGAACACCCAGACATGGGAGGTCACATTGTCTCGTATATAATTATTATAATTATTTTGAGCCAAACATATTGTCTGTAATAATCTCCTTATTCTCAGTATTAGGATCGTTTCTAAATTAAATAATTGGTAAATGGATAATGGTTATCAGTAAACAGTACATGCCATTTGGAATAATGCGTTTTTGGTTTATTTGTAATGGTGTAAAATATAATATATGTACATGTCAATACAATTAGCATTTAAGAATTGTTTGTCATTCAGAGATTTGTAAATTTTGTTAAATATTTACACATTTTATTATTATTATATATATCTTACATCGAAAACAATAGCGAGAAACTTGGATGATCAAGAATCCTATGATAATGCTGTGCCGCTGATTAATTTATATTTTTGGTGACTGTTGTGAAAGCCTTTTAATTTATATGGTTTGTTTTTTCAAATTTATATCCGTTTAAATGGCCTTCCAGGCTTGCCTCTACAGAGCTAGGCAAAAAATTATAATTTTCTTATTTTTTACCCAAAACAGTATGGTATCTATCACATTCATAAATAAAGAAAATTAAGCTTTGTCTCTTCCCTAGATGTGCCACAGCATTTTTCCCATTCAATAGATAATAATTAATAAACGATTGATATGCTTACGTTGTTCTCCGCTGGACGATCATCGCAAAGAACAAATAACCTATCAGATTTATCAAATCTCTTTATACACCTACTTAAACTAACGGCTGCAGGGATGCTGATATCACACTGGGTGCGCGCCACATACTCGTACAAGTGTTGCAGCTACACCAAAATAGTTTCTAGCGAAGCACTTAGCACATAAACACATCTTAAAAGTTTCGATGCACGAATGCTTGTTTGGACGCTGATATTTTAAATGTTTCATTACAGAGCTAGCTCAAAGGAAAGAAGTTATTTCTACATTTACTGCCGGATGTTGGAGGCATCTGTAAGACATAACAGCATTCCTACTAGCAGTGGAAATATTGTCTCCAGTCACATTTCTTCTATGCACCCTTCAATTCTTCGCTTCATATGATATTTGTTTGGGCTTAACACTTTTATGTATTCCAGCTTAGGTTGGCTCCGGTTCACAAACCTGTAAGAGCAAAGTGATTCCACTGGGTTTATTCCGTAGGACTTTCACAAAATGAAGTGTTTAGGGGAAAACTCTGCAGTGAGCTATACTTTTAACAATGTAATTAGCGCTTTACAAAATAAATGGTTGTATTATGTTCTATTTTAGTCGTTTAATATAAGGTTTGTAAAATCGCAAACATTTCTTGGCCCACATTACGCTCTTTTATATAAATCTTGTTTAAATATATTGTACACATGCCAAATCGAGTTTTTTTGTTTTTTTACTCGTTGTTTATACCACAATTATATTACTGCTTTTCAACTAATGTCCTGTGAACCAAGGTATGTTAGAATATGTATTCAGATAAGTATGTACTTTAGTGTACTATGATATCCACTGTACTATGAAAAGTACTCATTAACTAATGTTGAATGCTCAGCAGCTTGGAATTGACTTTGTGCGATCGAATATCGTTCAATCGGTGCAACTCATATTCAATTGCAAGTAAATGCAAATTGTTCAAAGTACCTGTGGAGTGTCGAGCGGATTGTATAAATCATTGAACTATGATGATCAATTGCCATTGGAAGGATGATGAAAAAAAATGCTTGTTTTAGCAACTTTGGCTGGTTTAACTGCAGTTTTACTGTGTAAGTGAGTAACTTGCTGTATGGATAGGGTTGAGACATCAGGAATGTTTGAATGTAGACAATTTACTAGCACTAACCTTAATAATACTGTTATATTTAGTTTCGCCGTTAATTTACCGGTTCCTGACTGTATGATGTTAAATTACCTTAAAAGCCAATTATTAAATAAGAGTTGGTATTGTACAATATATATACGAACGCTGGTGGTTGTGGGCGGTTGATGGTAGTAATTCAGCCAAACCTACTCACCAATCGTAATTCTTCTCCCTCAACCTTTCACGCTGGATGGATTTATGGATCGGCCACGCACATATCTCCTTCTGTACCTACATATTGTCTTCCCTTAATTGTTTCCTGTATTACCGTTATTACGGACCGCTTATCGACACAACCTGCTAAATTATTTTTTGCCAATGTTTAAGAAGTAGGTTGCCCTTATTGCCAAATTGATACGTAAAAAAAAAACTTCGGAGTCTCTTAAAATATATTTTTTTCATTGATATATCATCGTCAGTGAACGATCCGCCTATTTTGTCATCATTAGGACTACAATTTAAAACAATATTCATATATTTACTTATTTAGGACTAGAATAACGTAATACGAGAATCAATTAATAAATAATAATATTGGAAAACAATAAAAATATGTAAACCTTTAAAAATATATAAGGTTATATTAATTTAAGTGCCTCGGTTTTTGTACTTCTATTCGAAAAAAACAAATTAATATATATATTTGTCCTTCATTCCTTTGGTAACAGTAATCGACACAATTTTTATAAATCTACGTACTAAAAAACTAGGATTGTGCTAGGTTTTCGTTTGTGATGATTGTATCGAATTTCTGCTCACATTAGGGGTTTCCTTATCTGCTTAAAGACACGACCATTCATTTTAACTGCTGATGCCAGTCATTTTTTTCTAGCTGTTATGCCTACTGAATAGATACAAATCTTAACTTGCAAGATTGAAAAAGAATCGAATTTTATAATTGAATATTTTAGGATTAGGATTAGGATTTTAGGGTTTTTCATATGTCCGATCATTAATTCATAATCTTTAAAAAATGTTATTTTTATTGATTTACGCGCTTATGTTCTTAAATTTAGTCCTGACAAGATGGCTATTCTACCGAGAGGGGGGTGGGGTGTAGGTTAGTAGTACCTTTTATTATTAGAAATAAAATTTCCACCGAGAGTTTTGAACCCAGAACCTCCAATCATGTATTGATGTACACCAACTACTAACCTTGATAAGGGAACCTTATTTTTTGAGCTTAATGATTTTCTCATTCAAACCTGTGGAGGCAGGTAGGTCCTTGTAGTGTTCGCTGATCATAGGCATTTCTATATTAAGAAATTTTTTTAGGTACGTAATTTGTAGATTTTGACGGCGACGTTACTCATATATTCTTGATGTCACGGTTTTTGATTGAGTATTTCATTGGAATGTGGAATCGTGCTCCATATATTCATTTTATTTTGATTTGTTTAGTATATTTTTGGTTAACATCACTATATTATTTGTATAATTGCAGGTCTATTTTTCCTTACATTACCTCATTCTATTCCGTATTGTTCTACACAAACGTTTGATAAAACAGCTTAGGTTACGTACAGGTTCTTAGGTGGTTATAAGGCTGGGTAGTTGAAACCGCCATTTTACCTAAATCAAATGATTGTTCTGCTGGTAAATTGCTATGTCAATACGACCAAGAGAGATATGAAGGATATATTCAGAAAAGATGGCCGCTCTATCGGTGAATTGGATCTGCGATATGGCGCAATATCGGCGTGACAGGTGTGCGCTGGCATCAGTGGGATTATTCCTGTTGCCGCACGACCAATAACCCCTGCCTCGTCAGCCTCCGGTCTCAGCGCAAATGGCAAATCCACTTTACATGATTGAACGTATCGCAGTCCCGAAATCTCGGGTAGATCCTTCATATGCAGTAAAACTCAAGACCTGTGTGTACGGCTGGAGTTCAGTCGAGTATCTTGTTTTTTGTCTAGCTCTTACGTACTGTCTAGGCATGATATAGGGCAGGAAACAAGGAACCAGTTTTCTGGCAACTAGCCCGCTTTCGGAACGTAAGTGCTTAGTTCATTATATTTTATAAAGAAATGCTTTACTACTAGTATATATTCTGGAGTACGCAGATGCTGAAAGATAATGGGGGATTCCGTGGAAAGCATCAAAAGTTACTGGGAGCTGATATGACAGTCCGCCCTACCTGTCCCTACTGGGGAGAAGAAAGAATTGCAGAACAAGTTGTGCTCATATGTTCCGCCCATGTAAAAGTCAGAGCCAACCTGATACGTAAAACTGAGCATTTTGGATTCTGTCCTGCCTGTGTTGGTGGACAACATGCACAATTCTCGGGCATTTATACTTTTAGTTCAGGAATGGAGGTTCTAAAAGTACCAGCTTATTTTAACATACTTAGGAGAGCCGAATCCAACTCAAGAGTTAAAGGAAGAGGAAGGCGAATAAAGAATTAAGAACTAGACTGTACTGTAGGGCAGTGTTGAGGGCTCTCATGTACGTCTTTTGTACGAGGTTGTTGGAAGTTCCAACCTTGCTTTGCCCTCAGAGGTAAGGGAAAAATTTAAAAAATATATAAGTATGTATTTTTGAAATTTTTTGTTTTGTTTTTGTCATTAGGATTTTTATTTATATTTTTCCTAAATTAACATTTATTTGTACTTGAATGAAGATTTTATTCACAACTAATTGCTGTATAAATGGATAGCTGGAGCAATTAATAGATGGAATTGGTTTTAGAGTAGATAAATAGAAATATTAGCAAAAGATTATTTTTTTATGTAAATATTGGAAATAAATCGATTTTGTTTATTCCTACTTGTAACCTTGGCTCCGGACTTGATTGTTAAATTGAATCCTGACGATGATCCAGACGGGAGTAGATCTACTCTTTTTCAATCTGTAGAGCTAATTGTATCCTGGTCTCCAACCCTCTCATATGCCTCTCACTTGTCCCAGCCCTTTTGTGGTCTAAACCTATAGTTAGAGTAGTTAAATAAATTGAACAGCTTCAAGTTTTTAGAGTATGCAGACATATTTACGAGATGGACCCGAGTGCTTCGGTGCCCGTACGAGAGAACCTGCTAAACAAGCTTCATGTGATGTGGACTTGTAATTAGTTGTTGATCACGGGTCGGTAGAATAAGGTCTAAGTAAGTAAGTAAAGGACTTCAACAAAGTTTAAATTAATGGACCCGTTAGCCATTTTCGGGAAAACTGCTCAACTGTCAAGAACGAAGTTTTCGATCTCCTTGGAAAAGCTCTTGTTCCGGGCGCTAAGCTCAAGTCAAAATTTCTTCGGGGCGGTACAGTTGCCAGCACTCAACCGGAAAGTGGTCCATTTCCGTTCGTTACGATATGAAAGTTTGGCTGCTGTTTAATCTTGAAATTCCGTCTAATTAATTAAGTTATCAAGCTGTCACATATCTTACATACGAGTTCCTGGATGCTGTTCAGACTTATTTAGAGCGATGAAATTGTAGTTAATAAAATGGCATAACTTCGTACCAAAAATACAAGCATGTTTGCTATGAGGCCTAAGTTCTTCGATTTTCTCGATTAGTTTGTATATTATGTTGGAAACTCATGCATTGAATCCGTTTATTCAGATTTTCGGATGTTTTATATGTAAAGGCAATAAAAAAATCTGGAACGAAAAAAAGTGTGCTGAAATACTATATTATCCTGGATGAGAGGCTATAATTTTAAACAGGCGAGGAAGAGTTTTATTTGTCTGTATATCTAGCTGTATTAGATGGTAAAAATGATCCAATCAACTAAAATTTAAATGTTATAAGCCTTAATAATTTTTTTAAATGAATATTTTTGCTTAACAAATTATTTTTAGTTTAACTATTAAGTATTTTTTCCAAACTAGACAAAGTATTTTTATTTACTATTTTTTAATTAATGTTTTTTTTTCATATCCTTATTATATACGTCACGATTCTACTAATAATTTCATTTACTTTAAAACATAATATTTATTTCATGATTATCAATCTTTACTTAACAAAATATAATTGTACGCTTAAAGGGAATGCCTAAATTAATTAAATTAGCTTTAGTCTAAAAATAGAAGACTAACATCAAAACTTATAATTATGAATATAGTCTTCATTGAATTACCTTAAAATTTGAATTTAGGAAAAGTATAACTTGGAAAAAAACCTAATGACTAAAAAATAAGAACTATACGCTAATAGAAAAACATTTATTAATAACATGTCATCCCCTTCGCCCATATTTTTGGGTAATTTGTCTACTATATTTTGCAGCGATGGATTCTCGCAATGTTTAATATTTCAATAAATTTTGAAGTCATAACGGAAGTACGTGTCCGAGCGAGTAAACAGATGTAGCTGATGTGATATTTTATAAGTTCTAGGCCATTACCTCTTAACTTTTCCTTCGGTTTTCTGAATCCGCTTCTTCTTTGTTGAAGTAGCTGCACATCTCCCTCAGAATTAATTCCAACAGAATCCTCATATGCAGTGATGATTTCATATTTAATACATTATGTCAAATGATAATAGTTCATGACCACTGGCAATATTATCTAATGGTAACTAGTCACCTCTGCTACAGTGGTGCGGAAATTGTACTTTATTCGCCGGGCAGAACATGCGAGCGATGAAATTCCATTCTGGGGGGTCAGCTCTGAATCCCTTGGTACGACAATGGGATTATTTTTTGTACCGCCCCCTCCCCCTCTTCCTGCTTGTGAAATATAGTACAGCAGAAGCATTAGCGGAGGAGGAAGAAGCACTTGAAATATCGGAGCTGGCGATAGGTCGCTAGCGACTAGTGTTTCAAGTGCCGCCAGCAGCAAGGAACCTTCCATATTCATAACCGGCCAATTACTATTCAGTTGGGGCCCCGGTGGCGATTCGTTCCTCTAAGCAGTAAGTCGTCTGCTGGATTTGTCAAGGGTCGCTTTATTGCTTAATCGCCCTTAAATCCCTTACCTTCTGTACCCTCCGCCGAATAATTTTATGGCTTACAGCTACTTATAAACTCTTATATAAGTTATAATTGAATCGTGACCTTAATATCGAACGGATAAGCTCCAGAATAAGAATTAAATTTATTGCAAGGTATAAATTTATATACCTCTCATTGCTATTACTTATTCCTATCCATTCGGATGCATATTTAAAAAAAAATAATAATAAGCTTTGTAAAATCTAATTTTTTTTTTGTTATTTAGGCTTTTATGAGCATATGCTTTTTGAGTTAGGTCTGGGTAGTTATAGTACAGTTAGTTGCTGCTATATTTAAATGTCGTATGTAAAAATAAGACATTTTGTAGTAAACCGCTCGTGACGCCTGGCGATTGAAATAAAATTACATTCTGGCGATTGTATATGTTTTTGTAAATTATAAAGTACGGTTAAGATAAATAAGAGATCAAATATTCCTTAAACAAGAATAGAAATTTTGTTAACACGTTATTTACTATGATCTACAAATTAATGATTTCGTAACAATTCATATTTTATTTATTATGGAGTGACCCCCAGGTGGCTTCATCCAACCGATCTCCTTCGAAAAACCCTCTCTTACTGTCTGGTCCTCTTGAACATTGAATCTTCAATATTTATTTTGTTCTCTGAATTTCTTTCCTTTAGACTTCTAATCTGATAGTGTTCAAGGCAGCCTTTCTGCTGACATTTTTTCAGCGTCCAAACCATCTCAAACTGGAAATTTCAGACAAAATCTATTTATGGTTTGAAAGTATGGGTATTTCAAGTGTGTTATATCAACACTAGAATTTATTGGATAAAAGGTCTTTTAAATGACTACTTAATGTCACCAAAAATAAATTCCTCATATCATTAAACATTTAGTTTTCAAAAATAAAACATAGATCTCTTCCATTGCCCAAAGTGATTTGACCTAAATAAATATTTTTATAGCTTTAAGCAGTCATATCGTCTATTCATTTGTTGTTGACCCGTTACACTGTTACAAATTCCAAAAAAAAAAAAATGCTTTTATTATAAAAATATGTATAATTTAAAGTTAAACAAATGTCTTACATGAAGTTTAATTTAGCTGCACTTATCTACCTACCTACGCCTAGATGCGACCTATTTGCCTCAATCCCGAAATAAAATGCTCATACTCCTATGTAGGTTGGAAAGATGTATAAAAAGTCGAATTCAAATTCAAAAGTTATTAGGCTGAAAAAAAACAAAAAAACTTCACTCCCTTCTAAAATAGAGGTTATTCTTGTTTACATCAATGTGTATGTTTTACGATAAGCATTCAGATAGCGAGATACAACAGCGCTTTCTTTGTGCTGTGAAGAAGCTGGTCAAAAAATTGTTGGACGCACTCTACCTAAAAGTATAAACCATGTTTACAATCCATTTATACTGCCGAATATAGTTGCGAACAGCTACTTCAAACCTAAAGTTGAGTAACATGGTGAGGGGGGGGGGGGGAGGTAAGAGCTATTTCCTTTGCTGTATGAGTGTTTTTCTGTAGTGTAGGGAATGTCTTCAAATCACTTAAATTTCTTCATCGAAAGGAAGCCGGCACACCTTTAATCTTTAAGAATAAAAACCTCAATTGATACCATTTGATTTAAATGAGGGAAAATAGGCGATCACTCATATGTCCTGTTATGTAACAAGTAACTATTGATCGTTCACTCTTAATAAAAAAAATCAAAAATTCTTGTACGATGAGCTATAATTTAAATGGCACATGGCATGATTTTGGTTTTAAGTAACACTACTTTTTGATTATTTTCATAAACTTTTCTTTAATTGGTAAGCGCTTTCAACACCCCAACTAATTTTTAGTTCCCGAGTTGTTTATTATGGCACGAACTTCGCAATAGTCGATCCTGCTTCGTTATTTTTCATTCTGAGCTTTCAGAACTCAACGTAAAATATATTTAAGACATGAATATAACTTAGTGTAATAAAGTTCCTTGAATCAATAATATTTGCACCCGGCAAGATTGATTCAGCTGCCAATGTTTTAGCTCTTCGATTACATTTTATTGTTCAGTTTTCATTTTCAGCTGTCGATCATTAATTTTATTATATTTGGTCTTTATTTTTTTCTTTGCATGGGGGGGCGGAGAAAATACGGGCAGTTTTCAAAGTAATTGAAAAAAAAAACTTTAGATTTTAGATTAAAGCTGTGAAGCCACTGATCCTCGAATCTACATTATTCAATACGGCATATAGCTTTAGAAAATATATTTCGTACATGTAGAATATTTAACATGCTGATCCACACTCCATGCCTTCCCGAATTTACGTTTTTGTTGCTATGCCAGGTTGTGGAGTATCTTGGCTGCTTCATCAGAATCACGTAGTGGTAACAATGTGTCTGCTACAAGAGGCCGGTACGTCTGACCTTTGATTTGAACCGTTGCTTCATAACGGTCTTCTTAAGGGTTTTCGCGTTAAATCTCCTTTTGCACACAGCTATCCACCCCGTTCAACGCTAGAGCCATGCTCTTAAGCTCTTATAATTCTATATGATAATTGTTTCATTTTAATTATTGATACGCCAAGTGGCACAATGGATAACGGAGTTTATTTACTTCATAAATTGTAATCTATGATAATTAACATTACACTTTACATAACGGGTGCCGTTAATTCAATTTCCTCTTGGTCTCTTATCCATCTATATGATCATCATCCATAAAAGGAGATGTAACCCAATTACTGCTGGTATTTATTTATAATTAAATCTTTTTAAAAGGCTAGCACATTTAACAATTCAAATTGACACCAGTTGTAGTGAAACATATATGAATTGTCACGTTATACTTTCAACAAAACAAAATAATAGGAAATAAAGCCTACAAGAATTGTTCATCATTCTAGGTTTCGTTGTTTTCTGACTGTGGTCCAGTTTTGTGCAGTCGATTGTGTGAGTGAAGTGAATGAAAAATGGGATTTTTGGGGTGATTTGTTAGCCGTGTTTCCTTAAAAAAAAAAAAAAACGCTGAACATAAATTCTCCTAAAATTCTTCAATGATTTCACAAATACGATTTGGACTGAAGTAGTCAGGATCGGCGTAAGCAACTTATATTCGTTCCTTTCCCTGTCACCGGCAGTTATTTAGGCAAAGTAGAATGGATTCATGTACCATACATCCATTGTAATAGGTTAATTAAGTATTTTCCGTCTATCGTAATACTGAACTGCGAGCCTCTTTGTCCGGTGAATTTCAATATTGTGTTTACAACTTAGTAAAAGTCTTTGAATATATTCTGTCAGTGTGGCATTACTTTATGTTGGTACTATCCTGTTTACATCCTGCAGGTGATACACTAATTTTTACCGCTAAATTGGCACTTTTGACAGATTTTGAAATAGCTATTTGCTCAGCATGATTGTTTATGACGGATCACCTTTCTATTGCATCATAATCATTATTGAATCAACTCCCTCTACACTTTTTAGGGTGCGATAATATTTTTTTTCTTACATTTTCAGGCCTTCAGCCACACATTTACTTCCGAACATCCTAGGGGCCTGACACTGTAACTTACACCCTTACCCGGCCATGATAGACGATCCCACTTAAATAGCCAACCAGGAATCCCTAAATTTACCACTGACGACGAGACGGCAGCTCCTAAGGACCCGAACGGGGCACACCATGTGGAACGGGACAGATGCCCTGTGTCCCGCACAATAACTACACTAATTAGGGCAGAGAAATTATGACGTCTCATATATCAACTTTGGGGAGGCGACCGACAGTCCTTCGATCTGTCAGCTCTTGGCGTCCCTGAAGACATCATGGCAGCCACTTCTCAGTACATCAACTGAGTCAGTCTTATATGTAATTGCTAGTTGAAATTTAGGTTTGGAAACGTGATGGAAATAGATTATAGCCGAACACATAGGGAAAATCTGTGCTTGCAAAGGTAAGGTGCTGCAATTACCTGTCTGTTCTCTGGCAGTGACCGTAAAAGTCGGTCTAAATTTTTAAAGTGGCCATTAAAGAGTGGCACTGTGGTCTTCGTTGTATGAATTTCGGTTAGCTTGTAATAACAGTGTGTGAAAATAAGGGATTAGGCCCCTTCGTGTACGGAGTAAATCTGCCGATTTTTTTGAGTAGATCCGCAGGCCCAGGACTTTCGTGCATGTTGGAATGCCCGGAGAGGCCGACCACGGTCTCTGGTGTTGTAGATAAATGCGCCATAGTCAGTGAAGTTTTAATTTGTTTCATATTGTGGAATATATTTTTGATATATGGACGAAAGGAAAAGGAGCGAGGCTAAAAATAAATAAACAGTAGATTTATTAATATATATTTCATTTTAGTTATTATATTAACTGTTAAATATGGAAATATCGTAATTTTGAGACAATGGAACAAATAAATAAATTCAATCTGTCTAGTGAAAAACGTGAACAAATATTTAAAGGGACGCGGGTCAATAGCTAACCACACACGAACGGATTTTTCACTTCGCTTTTTCAAATCCACCAGGGGATTAGGCCCCTTCGTGTGTGGAGTAAATCTGCCGATTTTTCTGAGTAGATCCGCAGGCCCAGGACTTTCGTGCATGTTGGAATGCCCGGAGAGGCCTACCAAGGCCTCTGGTGTTGTAGATAAATGCGCCATAATCAGTGAAGTTTTAATTTGTTTCATATTGTGGAATAGATTTTTGATATATGGACGAAAGGAAAAGGAGCGAGGCTAAAAATAAATAAACAGTAGATTTATAAATATATATTTCATTTTAGTTATTATATTAACTGTTAAATATGGAAATATCGTAATTTTGAGACAATGGAACAAATAAATAAATTCAATTTGTCTAGTGAAAAATAAATAAGAGTTCTATCATTCTATTAGAGTAATTAAATACATAAATTAATTATCATTTAGATAATAAAAAGAGTATTATGCAATATTAAATTTTAAAAAATATATTAGTTGTTAATTCTTTATAAATTGTAAATAAATAGATTAATGAAAAGATAAATAATATCTTAGAAGTGGTTTAAAAATCTGATCAAAACATTATTGGTCCGCAAAATAGAAAATTTTAGTTTATTTTTCTAAATATACATATTATCCCAAAAATAATGGAAGAATAAATAAATAAACAGATAGATACCATTTTAAATCTAACAGGCAAAACAAGTTTGTTTTGGGGAACATTCAACAGTGAGGGAAATATTGCATTAATACACAGTGACAGGCAGGTCTAGGATTTTCAGACCAACGTACGTGTATGGTGAGTTGTCTCTGCTCCCGTCCTTTCCGTTTTCCCAAGAAAAATCTTTGCTAATCTCCTCTGACTTTGGTTTTTTTTTTTTTCAAGTTACTGTTCTGAAGCTATTTAAGATTCGGTGTTCTCAATTTTACATAGGGTTACGGACACACTAAATCAACGAAATAAAAAAGAAACCTTAGCCAACTAAAGTAGTAATCTGGTATTGTTGTAATGTTTCGCCACTAACAGTATTTTCGGTTTAACTGTCGGTTAAACAAACACCTCTTTAATTTGGGGATAGTTGGATCACCAATCTGCAGATTCTGCAAGAAAGAGGGAGAAACGGCACGTCATATAATATGTGACTGTGATAACCTAGCTAGAAGGCGATACCTTCACTTTGGTAGTGATCGCATTGTAGACCCCAAACTATGTGAACTGATCGATCCATTCGGTATCCTCAGATTTGCAAGGGCCGTGGGCCTGTCACATATATAGGACAGGGACATGGACGGCGCACAATAGGTCTCACTGAGGCCGTGGTGCACAAATGCCGGAACAAAATAATAATAAAAACAGTATTTTTGATCAAACACACTAACTAGTATTTTTTTTTTCACAATCTACCTATATGTATAATAATGGATCTATGTGGGTGGTACAGTCCAGCGTAATTGACCAACACTTGGCACTCATACGAAAATGATCAAAAAATGAATACTGAGGGAGTCAGGGAGAGCAGGAGGTTATTAGTCTGTCATACACAGTTTTGGTGATCGCTGAAATGAATAGTGACTCTCACTATGCTATTTAAGTCCAAGTTCAGCCGCAATCTTCATTCGGTCGTATCAATACTATATTTTTTCGTTGGTAAAAAACTAACCAATAATGAATTAACGACAGTTAAGTAAAGCATGCTTAATAATCTGTCAGGATGTTTGTGGGAGGTTTCTTTGGGTCCATTACATTAACGAGAGTAAACTACACTAAAGAAGAAACTACAAATAACATTCTTTCCTGTTTGTTTTGTGGAGAGGGTTGTTGTCCACATACACACATTTACGCCCTAATTTTCTCCAAATTATGGCAGAAAGGTATCTTATTTTCACCTATAACTAGTAAAACAAATCCACTCATGAAACTAAACCATAACAACTTCACAGATATGAGTTTCAAATTTCTCACTAAACTTAAACAATTTATTTAAAATAAATATTTGGATTGTTCTTATGGTATGGGTATTTGTAATTATATTAGATCGATCCGTTCAGATTCCCCATGCCCACTTTTCAGCTGTACGACCACGATGTGTCATATAAATGTACCCTCTCAGGTTATGTACGTATTTTGTACTTGTTCACACGATTACTCTTGCCATCTGCCACAAAACATTCTGGGACGATTCGCTTACGTCCAAATGTTATTTGCAGTCCTGGAATTATTACCTGCTATGTAAACTGAAAGGGTCAGCTTACTTTTACTTGACTTATCGTCCTTGGGAAATATTGACTGTGTTGTTCGCGTGTCATATTACATAGAGCGAAACTCAACCGGTGTATAGTACAATTCACAACAAAGCAATACAGGGATGATGGTATCATATCAATGGCTTAAAAATCCTTTCAATCGAGTTACAATAGTGTTAAACATGATGAAAATTGCGGAAAACGAAATTTCTTGTACCCCCTCCCCCCATGAACTGGGTAAGAGTACAATGTTTACTAAATAACTTATTTAGAGTTAAATATTGTTATTCATTGAACTTTTTAGGGGCTGGGTAGGTTTTGTTCAAATTGATGTCACTGTATTAAAGTCAAAGTAATATTTTCAATGAAACAATAAAATAAAATAAGAACTAAAAAAATAGACATACTTTTCGAAAAAAAATCAGATTTTTTAAGTCTAGGCTTGTATAATTTGACTTTTGATATTGATTGTAAATGTCAAATACCAACTTGGGCCTGTAATAGTACAATTTGAAACTTTCTTTATACATATCTATTAAAAGGTTTAAATTATTAACTATTAATAATAGTGGAAATTATTCCACAAGAAACGGTAGTAATTAACTATTAAATCATAGTTTTCTTGGAACGGTTTCTTTTGTGTTTTGAAAAATAAAAATTTCGAATAACGTGTTGCATCTCAGATTGTTAGCAATAATTATCCCTTTGGCTCTTCAATTTAAATATCGAAAATAATAATCTCTACAAAAGAAGGTATTTAATATCATTCGTCAGAGTAAGAGTCAAACAGAGACACTTTTATGTTGATATTTATACAGTGTTAAAATTAGAATTTCAAAAGGTTAAAAGTCTCACACAAAATATCTTTTTTTTATTGATGCAATATTCTCAGGACTACGATCCAGACAAGTAACATTAATTTAAATATATTTGTAGGCAATCATATAAAAAACACTCAATTTAGTAAATAATTTTAATTCGTTTTATCGTTATAATCTGAATTTTGTAACCTTAATGCAAAAATAAATCATAATTTTTAAAATGGTAAAACAATATGGCATTGTAAAGTAACCCGATTAATAAAAAAAACATTTACAATAAGCTTTTATATTTTTGAAAACATAATTTTAGCGCAATCTCAAGAAGATATGTAGTTCACACTTTTTTGTTGTGTTAAACATTTATCTAGTTTTGTTTCATTCTGCTGAGGCCTGAAAGATATAGTGTAGAATCGTCTGCAATGGTGTGTACATGATATCTTTTTCCTGATTAAATGCGGTACATAGGCGTATCTGTGGCATCCGATGCAATTAGTAAGAGTCCTTTTAGCTTAGAGAATAAAGTAGGACATGGATCGACGAGGATGCAATCACTAGACTTTACTTATCCCAGATGAAAGATGATCATTAATTAATTTGGCTAAGGACCCAAGATTTGTTGAAAGCTCGCTAAGAGGTTAGTGTGGGGTCTGCCGGTGGAGTGCCCCCCCCCCCAACTCACCCAAGCGCCATTGAACTAGACCTATTGATTGATTATTGATAATTATGACAAGTGCCATTGAACCTGTTGATAATTGATACTCATAGCTGGTAGGCCCATTAAAAACTCATTAATCCCTTGCTGGCAGGTGTATCCAGGGTTCCATTAGCTCAACTTGGGCCCGTTTAAGGACAAAGCTTCTCTTGGGCACAGCTTTTGACGTGTTTGTGAATCGTATTCTATGGAATACTTGGGTATAGCTAATTAATCACAATTGATCGTCATGCTCGTTTAGATTGGGGTACTCCCCGCCCCGAATGGGCAGATTTGCTATTTATTTAAAAAAAAAGTTTTATTAATTATGAATTGGCCATTATACTCTAAGGCTATATAGAGATGACTATGATAGATTAATCTGCTGTCTCTAGATGTTTTTTTTTAACATCAAAGTTATCTAAAAATATTGTCTTAGAAATTTCTTTATTTGTAAAATTACGATTTGCTTATCTAGAGTTAATAATTTTTTTTTTAATAGCTCCTTCATACCTTGTTCACAGCACACCTTACTCAATATGTACATATGTAGATTTCACTCCAACCACCAACATTCATACGTATATGTAATTACAAATTCAGCCCAGGAGTCCCTATGTCCCCGAGGATTGTCCCAATGAAGGTAATGGAAAGAAAAATAATAAAACGTGTTCCTATTTCTAGCGTGTTCCTATTTAAGTAGTAAAATAGGCTGAAATCAGTTCATCTCTATTTTCTGAGCTGCAAGTGCTAAAATTAATTTTAGGATTATTGGTAGCTTTTTATTTTTGTTCACAATTGGTATTAAAACTTTAATTGTTTCAAGATGGCTGCGACATGCATATTATCCTTTGTACGGGCTGTACTGAATGTGAGCTAGAGCTGAGGAACTTATAGAAACAATGAGGGAAGAAAACTGACCAGTGCTCAAATGCCAGAACTCCCATTGACTAAATACTTTCACTTCAATCTCAGAGAAGAGTTGTAGGGATGGGTGATACTATAAAGTTATTTTATCAGAGGATTTCAGTTAAGATTGCTTGGGATGAGTCTTCATTAGACATAATAGATATATGTACATACCGCAAAGGGAATGATGTATACTTTATAATGAATTCTATAAATTTAAAGTTACAGCTGAGTACATGAAGTCCTTCAAGTAAAGTACACGGACTTCATTAGTTGAAATTATTAAGTTGGATACACACACGTCTGTATTAGGAGTGGCTGGCTCTAGCGCCGGGCTTAACTAAGCTATGAAACGTGAAAGGTCTGTGCGAGATTGCACAGATATATTTATGGCACCACGTGATTGATAAATATCACGGATCACGATTTCGTTGGAGGGTTTGAATTTATTATACACATGTGTAAGGTCCGCCTGCAATCTAACAGCTTGAATCATCTGGTAGATACATACCTGTGTCTGTTTGACTTTAAAAGCATTTGTAAATGATTATATTTCTTGAGATAAATTAGCAGCCAGACTTCACACGTCTTCCTTTCAGTCAGAGAAAAAAAATTGTTTTCAGAAACAATTAAGAAAATGAACTATTTCGATGTTCGTGCAGGATTGAAGTATAGGGCCGATAAGATGAAGACCGGGCGATAACGGACCGGAAGCCGATATCCGCTAATTGATTTATTAGCGGACACTAATCGGAGGAAGGAAGGGCATGTCTCTTCCGTCCAGTGGTGCTTATATCTGTCTGCCCTCTGTCGATAACATGGCTGCCGAAGTATCAGTCCCAGGGGCCAACCGTGAAGGTAACCGAACCTGTTTTATGCATTAATACTTTTGAAGAAAGCAATGTTCGATCAATGTGAAGTTTTGCCTACAAATAATCCATATTTGTAATGTTTATAATTAATTTTGTATGTTACATTTTGATTTCCTTTTAGTTCTACTTTATTTGCTATAATTGTTAACATATTGAGTAGATTTCAACATATGGTTATTGTGGCCTTTTTAAAAAAAATGCTTGTTATATTAGGAATGCATTTGAGTTTTTGGTCAGGATTGAATACTTTTTATTAATGGTGTGCAGCATAAAATTTTATTAATTTGTTTTATTAATATTTTCCTTTAGCTATGGATTTTTCTCTTTTATGTATTTATCTCTGGTCATTTTTTGTACTAATTATTTTTTATCAATCGGTCCTATTGATTGTTTACGATTTTGAGATTTCTCCCTGAACGAGCTCCAGCCGTCGCATCTTGGAAACGGATCACTTGGTTTTTCTTTTCTTTTTTAAGTTCAAAAAAATGATATCTTGTCTGCGAAGTGTTCAGTTTAGAATCATAAATCTGGGCGATAGAATTGAAGCACTCTAAACTGATCAAGATCTTCTAACGCTAAAGAAAATTTTGGTTCAAGATATGTTTTATTACTAGGATTATTAATTACTTGATTACTGAATCGATATGATGCTATCAAATTATTAATATTAAAACAACTGAAATAAGTAACAGACGGCTAACCTGAAAAGTTCACCATTATTTATTTATATTCTAGTATATTATAATGGCTGTTACATTTTAATT
Source organism: Acanthosoma haemorrhoidale (assembly GCA_930367205.1). Lineage (NCBI taxonomy): Eukaryota > Metazoa > Arthropoda > Insecta > Hemiptera > Acanthosomatidae > Acanthosoma > Acanthosoma haemorrhoidale. Next base: position 94,091,011 of record OV884011.1, read on the forward strand.
AAAGTTAAATAATTAAAATGTTTGAAATGAATCCCATTATATATTAATCGGTTTTGGATAGTACAATTTTAATTGAATCTGAAATCCTCGATGAGATTCCCAGACTTGGGGTTTAATTTGGATTAGGTTTTCCAAGCACATGGAACACTCAGTTCGATATTGTATTGTCGAGTAATTTTATCAATGCTTAATTTCTTATCCTATTGGTTGAATTGTCTCATAATTTACATTACATATTTCCATGTATGTAATAGATAGCCATCCAGCTATGGGCTATTTCTAGATAAAGGTAGGACATTTATATAGTAAAACGTTTTTGTTGTATGTAAACAATTTTTTGTAACTGTTTAATATCATTTGTTAGCGTTGTATTCATCTTAATGCTTGTATCGAAAACGATAATGTGTTTTGCAAGATGAAGTTGTTCCTAAGTGAATTAATTCGTCTAACGCCAATATTTAGGTTTTATTTTTTTCTAATATATCAGTTAGTTTTTTTTTTTTTATATAAAATAGTTTCTAGTCCAATAGTAATTGAATTATTATTACCATGTCTATATGTCGGTTATGTGTAATGCTAAACTTTACATAAATACATATCCATGATACTGGAAATCAGTTCCCGAAGCGCCTGGCGTGGGTGTCGAACGCCTTAGTCCCGGTGCAATTTATTTATTTATATTAATATTAAATTTTATATATTTAACAATGCTAAAACGGCAGTCAAACTGTCACTATTATCACTAGAGCTCTCACTTGTTGAGTGACTTGAGTTGAAATGTTAGTTGCACCTCTTGGGTACGTCACTCTTGAGAAACTATGAATAGTTGCGGTCTGGCATTCTGCGTTAGGGATTTCTGCGTCTCTTTTATCTGATACGTAATGGATAGTATTTTCAATTAATTTCGCCTTCTACTTTCTGCCAGTGTCGTGACGGTTGTCAGGGCAGGAAATCAATAGGGTTAGTTTGTCATGTGTCAAGAAATATTTGACTGTATTATATCTAACGTCGAACGTATATTCAATTAATAGAAGTTGAATATCCCTATTAACAAGACAGTCCTTCTCAGTGTGTTGTTATACGCTTTCGAATAACTTTTTTCACAGCTTACTGCCGAAATGAGCTAGGCGTGTTAACTCACCGCCATCGCTACCCATTCATGTTTCAATTAGCGATAGCCAGTAGTGGATTTAGTAAGAAAGCAGAGTCGAACAGAGTAAAAGCTCGCTACTGTAACCTAGTTTGCCTGTAACGGCCGTTATTCCCGACTAATGGCCGTGCAGAAGATTGTGGTAACAACCACTCGCTATTATTCTGCCAAGTAACGCTAACCGAGTTTACTCAGATGAAATTAAGTTCAAATTCCCTTTCAGAGTAAACCTATTTCCCTCGAGGCCATTTAATGAGATTTGAAATTCACCTGGTTTTATTTATACAAAGACACCAGTCGGAACCAATTAAGTCTGGTTAATTCTAAGAAGGCTGAGCTACCTCTGAGGGTCGACTAGTACGAATGCTTTTGGTTAGTTGGCCAGTTTAAGCAGATTTCAATGATTCGTTCCATAAAAACACACCAGAGTCGTTATTATATTCGTTAACATAATCACGAAATATTAGGAAGAAATGAAACTTCGGTAGCGTAGCGCGGAAAAGGTTCTTGAAGAGGGACCCTGAAGGTAGAATTAATTAACCGATATAGTGGCGTAATTTATTTTTTTATTTAGCCGCAGACGCAGCCTGGCCTGTCTGTGACTAGACGTGTAAGCTGTAATCAATCACCTTGGCTCGACAAACACACCCATAGTCGTTCCAAAACTACAGCCTGTTTAGGAATTGTTCACCCTACTCCAGTCAGTACTTCCTGAATCCAAAAATAAGGGTTCTACTTCGAAACGTGTGGGGTAAACATAATCGAGTTGCGATTTCGCCATATGTTGTACATTATTAGCCATACATATAGTTGATGATTCCAATAGTGCTGCCTTAGACTCACCTGACTGACAACACACCTAAAAGTCTCCAACAATTTAAGAACGCTAGGATGAGATAAGTGGTCTGATATATCTCTCGAGCGAGGCTACAGAACACCGACCTGTTGCTTAGTGTTCCGCCGGTGGTTGAGTTCGTCCACCGGAGACGCATTATGTTTTTTGACTCTTTGCAACACCTTACCAACTGATAGACGGGGAACTGAGGATAGGTTAGTTTTAGTTTACAAAGTACCAGGTGCAATTTTAGTTTATTTAAGTTCCATTGAGATTCTGAATATTGTAAATCAAAATATGTCAAATTAAAGGGGGTGTGGGTTCAAAAAATATCGATAAACAATAATGTATGCTCAGTCAGGAGATTCTGCTTTTTGAGGTCGATCCCAACTTCTTTGATGAATTTATGAGATTTTTTTTCGAACCGACAAACCATAGACCGCTCACCTTATACTGCTTAATTAAAATGTACCTTTTTTGGTAAAAATCCTCATGATTTTAATAATTTTTTTCAGCACTGATTTTGTGAGTTTCTTCGGGCTGATCAAATCATATCTGATTTGAGTACCAAGGTCTTTTTATATTTTTCATGAGACGCTATGATGTCAGTAAACCAGGATGAGCTGTCGGAATCCAGGCTGTCGTCTTTGTTGAGGGCATACAATCCTTTCTCATGCAGTATCTCTATAATTTCCTTCTTTGTGCTTTGGTGCCGTCGTGTTATGACGGGCTTTTACCAAGCGCAGGGGCTGGTGATCCGGTCTCCCTAACACATCTGCGACAGAGGGGTCCAACGTCTCCTGCGTTCTGCTTCAACGAAATAGAAAATCGGCACATGCAGCACGATGAGGCTCAATTCATTGGAAAAATGTTCCATTTAAAAGGTCACATAAATCACCATTTAATTTGTGATAAAAAAAGTATCCTTTTTTTAGAATCTAGCTATTTTTCATAGATAAGTATCAATTTAATAGATTTCCCAAAAGCTAAAATATATATCATGGATTAAATACGATCCCGGAAATTTCAATAGGTTATTTTATATTAATGTTCAGTTATTTACAACTCTTTTTTATTCTATGAAATATTGATTTTTAGTGACTGAGAAGGCAATTTATTATAAAAATAATTCATTTTATTTACATCGTTTCATTCAAGTTTTTTCCAGCGAGGGAGTCCAGTGAGTATTTGTTTTTTATTCTAATGTATAAAAAAACCGTTGACCCTATAGGTGCGATTAGTCCAAACACAGCTGACAATAAATAACAGAAGCACAAGTGAAATAAGGCCTGAGCCGGCTACGGAGCAGATAAGATAAGGCCAATGGATACAAAAAGTGCACCGTAGGCTAATCGAGGTTTGTGTGACCACGCTATCTCAGGCTACACACTGCTCATCCCTTTCGGGGTCGATCTTCGGCAATGTTCTCCTCTGTCTGTCTCATTATTTGTATGCATTGTCGCCTGCACTAGGTCCGCTGTATGCAATTTACAAAGCCGCTTTATCGTTCTAGTTGATCTGAGGATCCGGTGGCTCGCCATTTTTCTTCAGTGGATTAAATATTTTTTAATCGATTACAAAGTAAATTATTTACTTGGATGTGTATGTTTATATATTAAAAATTTATTAAGATTAATAGGACTTTCATAAAAATCATAAAGAATAATAGTTTATATAAAACCTTTTTTTTTTTTTCCTTTTTCTTTTTTTCCGCCCTACCTGAGGCTGAGCCTCAAACGGGCTTCGTTTATATAAAACCTTTTCAATTAAAGTAATCTCAGGGTTCTATATGTGTCTAGTGCATAGTTTAGTTTGTTTCAAATGTTTCATATTAACCCTATTGCCTGAAGAGTATATAGTTAAAAGTGCGATGGGTTATCTTCAATCCTTTTATATTCCGGTCTCAAAGATGTGGCCTTTCCTTAACACCCGGTCTCACGACTGATGGATAAAAGACTCAAGACCAGAGAAATCTTTCTCCCTAAATCCCCACCTAAAGTATTTGGAAATCCCAGAAGGTAGGCTTGACACCTGGGCATTTGAGGCCAATTCCGTCACACTACGTCTATACAAATTATTTCATTGAAAACTCACTTCCTCGAAGTAAACCTAGTTCTATTTAATTATATATATGATTGTCTATATCTAATGATAGTTAAAATAGCATTAAAATATATTATATCAACTAAATTAAGTTCTTGAAAAGAAATATATCGGGAAATGTTTCAGTTTAATTTATGAGTGTTTAATTATTAAGACAATTGAAGCATCAAATATTCTTTTTTTAGCTTCTGATTTTTTACTTGTGAAATACAAGTTGATGAAACGTTATCTTTCTCATTTAATTTTATTTTGCCCTCTTCTCGTTATTGAATTTTAACCAATAACTAACCATCGTATTTTGAAGTGTGAAACAGACCATTAAAATTTCAGACCGATTGAATAATTTTTTCAATGATGATTTTTTTTTCTGACATGCATCGTCAATTTTTTTTTACTTAAATGGAATGAAATTATCACCCTTTGGGCTCAGTTAATGGGGTTTCCCCCCTTAACCCCTATAATATTATTTAAATAATAATATTTAAATTTATATACAATATGAATTGAGCGTTGAATGGCTCCTTGTTCTGCATGCTTTGCAAAGTAAGCAGTTTCTTACACAAATACTATTCTAATTAAGGTTAAAAATTATACAATGTAAAAAGGACCAGGTGATGGGGTTCACCTTCGGACTATATAACGGGATAGTTATAGGGGTTGACAAAAGCGCTTAAATACCCAGTGGTTGGAAATACAATGTCAGGTCCTCCCTCCATCTATCAATCTCAGCAATAACGTCTCAGTAATGGATCCTTATTTACCAATACTTTTATCTTAGGAATTGATGTGGTCTTTATTGGTTAAGTATATCCCCTACCTAGATCACCTCAAATATCAACTTCTCCAGGGGAGTCTGTTGATCTCAGGGCTGACACTCGACGGGGGGTGGATTCATAGTCAGATGCAACCAAACCGTCCACCAATCGAAACTAAGATAGCCCATCAAATAGAGCTGCAAATCTGTAAATCATTTAACAAACTATAAAAAGGCAACTTAGCCACCTTTGGTTAGCATCACTCAAATTATATTCCGGATCCATATTCCGAAACTTTCTTTTTGTATGGATTATTTAGATGACTTTCGCCACTGAATCCAATTCGTGATGAAATTGTTCTTCGTTAGGAGGTCATGGTTTTTTTTTTTTTTTTTTTCTCCGTGTGGTTCTAATTAGGTGCTTTAATTCTGTGAACACATTTAAATTGTTTAAGCTGTTTTAAACGGAACGGATAATTAATAGCATCTGCTTTCACTTTTTTTTTTTGTAAAAAAAAAAAAGGAGAGTTGGCAAATACATTCTTGTTGTGAAACTAATAATTTGATAGTGGATAATTTCAAGTTGGTATTTTTTTATTAGTCTCCTGTCCGTAGTTCCTAGAGCTGTTAGTAATGAGAGACTAGTAGTTCGGCCTTCGCTAGTGAAATGGTGATATATGAGGCGGCATTGAACTGAAAGTGCGGACCCTGTGAGAGTCGGGTGCCTCCTCAAAGCTCTGTAATTAAATCACTGCAAGCCAACTTTGCAGCTTTCCACTAACTTGACCGCTTCGCTATTTTAGTATTAACTTTTGTAAAGCGCAATCCTAGTTCGTTACTTGACAAAGAGTAACATTAATTTCGGAATACTAGTACCTAATTCAATCATTATTTCCATTTAATTTAATTACTGGCTGTAGATTTCTTTGGTGTTTTTTTCAAAACTAGAAACCTATTTATTATCAGCGCTTCTGTCTGTTCTGGTCACCCTAAGCCCATTGAATACCATAGAGACTGTACTATATAATTCAAATCTTTATTGTGGTAAAATTACAATCTGCCTTATTGGGAAATAAGTAATTGTCTTCAATGTTCTCATTCATACCATATTTACAATTTTCTTTCACTCGCTTATTCATACAGTATTTAGAAACAGCCCAGAGACCTCCCAAATCCACACGGCTGTCACGTCACCCCTCTCGCATACGAAAGAGAATGTACCCCAGTCTTGGGAAGTACCCCATGCTCCTCCATCAGCCGCGTCACCGGACGATAGTATACGATATACAATAGTATATTTTTTTTATCTATTTAACCAAGGTGGCTACATCCACGCTCCTCACTTTAGGACATCTGTACTATTATTGCGACCATGTACAATTGTTTTGGATCAGTTATACATCCCACATAACGAAGAAAACTGAAGGTGACAGCTTAGAGCTCTCGAAAGCGCTATCACATTAAAGAAGAGGTTATCAGTTGTAGAAAGACAATAAGGGTGTTTTATAATCATATTTCTGCTTCTCTTCAGAATGGGAAGTGAACTAATTACCACAATTCATTAAATGTTTGCTATAGATTTCGGAGCTCCTGTTTGGGTTAGGGGCATGTAATTTTGCTTGACAGTCCCTTTCGATGCCCCCATAGCCCTAATAACAAAATAGCTCGCGAACAATTATGTTATGTTAATACTCCTTTATTGTGCTATAATTACAATCTGCCTTTTATAAGGCAATAAGTAATAAGATAAATGCTCTCATTCATACCATATCTACAGTTCATCATTCACACAATATTTACAGACAGCCCAGAGACCTCCCAAATCCACATGCGAAGAGAAAGCGGAGTCTTGGGAAGTCCCCCACGCTACTCCGTCAGCCGCGTCACCGGAGGCTAGCCAGTGGAGGCTGACCAAGAGCGTGAGAGCCACAGACGCTCAGGACATAATTGGAGAAATTGGCCATTGCCAGGACTCCCACTGTCACGCGCTTATAGCAGGTCACGAGGCCACTGCCGTTTCAGTCTCCGAGGAGGTTTATAGGGATGAGTGGCGCAGTGCAATGACTGTGCTACAGGATTAGGGTGGTTGGAAAGGCTGCTGTGGAATTTCATAAACATGGAAGGGATGAGTTCTAGAATGTAGGGTATATTAAGATCGTTATGAAGGGTTTTGTTGCTGACATAATAAGGGGCATTTACTATTGTTCTCAGGACTTTTGATTGAAAGGATTGGATGCGCTTGATGTTCGAGAACATTTATTAGGATTTATACTGTATTACTGCATGAATGACAAAGTGAATTCAATATTTAATATTTAGTATGAATCGAATCATTTATAACAATTGTCTATTTCCTATATTAGAGCAGATCGTTTTTTTTTTTTTTTTTTTTTTTTTCAAAATTAAGATTTATCAATGTTAAAAAAAAACAATAACACCGTGATGATTAATAACCCTTCATAATTGTTACTTGAACAATTATTTCTTTACAGTTATTTCATGGCAGTTACTTGAACAATTATGAAGGGTTATTAATCATCACGGTGTTATTGTTTTTTTTAACATTGATAAATCTTAATTTTGAAAAAAAAAAATACGATCTGCTCTAATATAGGCAATAGACAATTGTTATAAATGATTCGATTCATACTATATATTAAATATTGAATTCACTTTGTCATTCATGCAGTAATACAGTATAAATCCATTGAATATAGCCAAACACCCTGGAATCCACTAAAATCACCTGGGGCATTGTCACCCCCCCTAGAAAAAATTATGGAATCAGGGATCAAGGCGATCCTCCGCACTGCTCCTGCTGCCACAGTACTATTAGATATCATCGGTAGAGAGGAGAGGGGGGGCATAGTAGCTCAAATATCAGGTAAATTACTGGGTATCTCAAGTTCATTGCTACTTCAATCTTCGAGGAGGATTGAAGGGATGTATGGAGCTAGGGTATGGATTTATTATTATAATAGGATAATGGCGGTGATGTGTTCGAGAATAGTAAGGCATGTAGCGTTTATAGGTGACGTATAATGGGGCATTTATTTCCTTAGGACTTTGAATCTGAAGTATTCGATGTGCTTCATATTCAAATACTTTGATGTCCCCTAGAGTTCTGGTCCATAATGCCAGCCAGATTTATTTTATGATGTTTCGTAAATGTGTATTAAGTTTTCTATTGAGCGGTAATGTTTTCTGATTAGCAGTCTCTATAGTTATCCAAAACTTCGATTGAGCTCTTGTCCTTTGTTTCTTTTGTTTTCCAAGTTCGTATTTGGTCGAGGTGGAATCAAAGGTATCATACTGTGTCGTGTGACTTGAGGGATAGAAGGTGATTTTTATGAAAAGATGTAAATATTGGAAATAAGTTAATTTGAAAAAAATTGCCTGGAGCTGGCCGTAACATTTCACATTTGGATACTTCAAGGGAGGTACAACACAATGAAATCAATAAAAACCTTACACTAGGGATAGTGAGGATTAATCCTTATTACTTAGTATACCTAGATATAGCTTTTGTATTACAAACAAATATTAAAATGTAAACCAGAAGTAAATAAAACATGCTTTGAATAATTGTAATAGAAAAAATCTAAATTTTTCTTAACTAGTATACGCATTATAACTCTATCTTCTAAAAAAGTAATTGCCAAATAAAAATAAATGATGATTATTCGAAGTATTTTATTATTTTACTCCTTACCACCCCTCGTCCTCCTAAATTCCTTACTTGAGTTTATTCTTTATCTATTATCGGATGGATGACTGATGGATAAAAGACTCAAGACCAGCTGAGGAGACCTCTTTATCCATAAATCCCAACCCAAAACATGTGGAAATCCCAGAAGGTAGCCTTGACATCTGGAACTTGGCGGCCCACTCCAATACACTTACCCCTGTACTCATTATTTCACAAAAAACTCATTTCCTCAAAATCAACCTAGTTCAAATTAATTATATGATTATATATATCTAATGATAGTAAAAACAGCATTAAAACATATTATATTAACTAAATTAAGGTCTTGAAAAGAACAGAAAAAATATCAAGAGAGGTTTTAGTGTATGTTATGTGTCTTTAATTATTGTAAAAATTGTAGCATCAAATATTCTTTTTTTAACTTCTGATTTTTAATTTGAGATATAAAGTACTAGTGAACAGGATCTAAGTCAGTTAATGATTAATGCATATTAAGTAAGCAATCACACTAATGTTCTTGATTAGTAATATGAACTTTATGGGACTATAATTACAAAAATTTCATATTTTATTTTCGCAACCTTTGAGATTATTTTTAATTTTGTGACACGCTACCTTTTGCTTTTTTCGTTTTCTGGTTCAGTATTTGTCCTTGGTGCCCTGTAATAAGTTGAAATTAATCCTAGTCCCTTGTACATTTACAATCCGAGCCGATAGCTGCCGTACCCCCGAGGAGAATGATAGGCCTGGCTTGAGGCTGGCCAGCAAGCAGGGAGCCGAGGTGTCCCTGCGGCGCGGTGAGTACGTGCCTCGCATCCCCGCCAGCCAGCCTCCAATTACAATCTATATAAATCTCTTTTCCACTTTAGCTATTGCCCCATTTCCGTTCGAACCCCCTTTTATTTTACCTCTTATTACTTCTAAGTTGCCGTTGGATTGCCTCCGATTGCGGAAAAGATACCGCACAAATTTGTCAAGGGCCTAATACCTAAGTTTCTACGCAGTCGTGTCTGCGGATGGTAATTCCCTGCAGTAGTTTTTCTATTACCGTAATTGTTAATTTACATTTTTTATGAACACAGTGAGGATTCATTGGTTCAAAAGTTTACTTATTATTTTAACATTACCTAAATATAATGGCTTAGGGTATAAAACATTATGAAGAAGTATTTTTTACAACGATCTATCGTTAGGATTTTTAGTCATATTTTTTCATAAATTAAAACTTATGCGTGACTTTAATTATAACCAAGAGCGATGGCATCAGTTTTTTTTGTTTTTTTTAGACTTGATGGTAGCTGTTATTGTAGTAATGTACTCATTTACAATTTTTCAGTAAAGCCCATATTAGGTTTCGCAGTATCTAGTTGGACCTTAGTCAGTCATTCCAATGTCAGCAAACCTCAAATCGTCCAAATTAAGTTTCTGAGAATAATATTTAACAAACCGAGATACACTGCAGCAGTTAAGTTGCCCGACACATCTAAAACTGATTATATTCATTATATTATAACGTAATGGTTTAGAGCACAACATGATACGAAGACATGTTTTTCATGCCTTCTAGTTTTTTTTTCTCATTAGGTTTTATAATTTATATTTTTTCCTCAATTAAACTTGATGCGTACTTTAATGAAGATTTTATTCATAACCGAAAGCGATGATGTTATTTATTTTTATTTTTTTACATTGGATGCATTGCAAGTTAGCACAAGATCATTTGTATTAAGTATATATTGGAAATTGATTGATTTGAATTGAAAAAAAATTAAACATATACAGAGCTGACCGTAACATTTCACATTTGGATGCTTCAAGTATAATACATTGACATTAATAAAAAACTTAATCTAGGGGTAGTGAGGGTTAGTGATTAGATATGTTCTATATATATTGATTATAACAAACAAATATTAAAAAAAGATTAAAATGTAAACTATAATGAAATAAAAAATTCTATGGAAAAAATCTAAATGTTTCTAAACTACTATACATACGTATCGCAACTCTACCTCTTAAAAAAGTTAATTTACAAATAAAAATAAACAATAATTATTCGTAGTCATTTTATTATTTTACTCCTTTCCACTTCTTGACCTCCGAAATTTCTAACTTGATTGTATTAACTTTGTACACACTAGATTCATAACATTACGAAAAAATACTGCAAATTTATTTTTCAGCTAATATTGATGGGATATGTTGGTCACTTTTGAATACTGTTTGTAAGTTTTGATTGATTTCTGTATGTGGAAGGAAGGGCTGACGACAGGACGTCCTGTGATACAGTTTATGACGGTCCGGCCACTGTCCAAAATTAACTGTTACTGTCAATTTTATTGCCACCATTACGACAGATATGAAATCTGGAACCTCGTCACGAAACCCGACTTGGGCTGTTAAAAATGGTTATAAAATCTGTACAGTGAATGGAGGAGTCCCAATAAAAGGGAGGAAGAGGGCGTTAAGGAAATGCGTGTCCTAGGATGAGATATGGATTGGTCCTCTGGCAATAAGAACAAGGCAGGTGCTGTCTCGTACACGCAATTTTACACGACGTCTACAACAGCTTTGTTTTGGAATTAGGCACGGGAACAGGGAGGTGTTCGTTCCTCCCCGAGTCCGGGGCCGACCCTCCTCGTTTTATTAACCACGGCCCTTCCTCAGACTTAAACCAACAGCGGGGGCTGGTAAATAAATAAAATGGCTGTCACGGAGGGAAATATATTTTTTCAACCTCTAAGAATCTTAAATGAGAAAAAGCGGCTGGATGAAATAGGTTTCCAGAATTACACCCTTTCTTCCCATTGTGACCTTTTAGTAGCGTGATCGAATTATTTAATACATGTAATTTACGTTACTAAGTGTTCGTTTAGGCCGTCCCGGTAGCCTAGTGTTTCATGTGCTGTTCCCTAAACGCCTAGACCCGGGTTCGATCCACTAGGATTTTTTCTTTGAGAGACGGATTAGGTATGGGTTTACGCAGTCTCGTGGGAATAGATCAGTGACTACTTGAAAAAAAAGGCAGCGAACCCGTATCAGAAAAGGGCTAAGAATGATAAATTAGTAATATTTACACTATGTAAAAAAATAAAAGCCTTTATTTATAGTTAAATAATCAGACGATTCTTTGCCTATTCAGGCATCCTCGACTCAGAATGATATTACCTTTAAATTATTATTCCTTCATTCATTTATCTCATTATTGCATACCTAATTATCACACATGTCACTTCTCCAACTCTTGAGATTGAAAATTTTGTATTTTGTACATCTAACGAAAACAAGCAATACTTTGTTGGGTAGATTGTATCCTCTTTCGGTCGTCGAACCTGCTTCTTTATAAAAAATTATGCTGTGAATTTATTTTTATTTATTTATTTTAAGGTTTGTTCTTGGCTTCATAATAGTTTTTCTAACTTATACATGTGTTATGTACGATGTCTTATATTAACGTATGTTATATGTTGACCTAAGACCTTCCAAATGTCTGATCTAAATCTTAGTTTATGTTAAACAGTTATGACGCTTTATAAACTAATTACTGAAGGGAGAACCCACGCAGCGTTCCACCTCCCACAATGAATAGGGGTTTACCTAACCCCAAAAAGTTATTAGATGTGATGTACAGCACAGTTAAAGATTTAAAACGATTAATTACTTTTTCTAATTATGATTCGGAAAACAAATTATTTTTAATACTCAAGACGTCTAGGTATTGAATTTTATATGTGATATGACCGCAACGTCTGTATTTGTAGTAATTGATTAGATAATGACAATCGTATTTCATTGATATTGGTTGTTTTTATTGTCTAATCAAATTATCAAATGGGTCCTCCATGTAAAATTAATATCTTCATGTCTATAAAAGGCTTACAAATACCAAAACACAGGGATGAACGCAACAGTCTGCTTTATCAAGAACCAGCGATACCTTGAAAAGAAATTAACCTCCTCTCCAAACCGTTTGGTCACCGTTAGGAAGAAATTATACGTGTACAAAGGTTTGGTGCATTTATACATTCCTGACTTATTACTGGAAAGTTTATTGGATGTGCAGAAACCTAAGATTTCTATAATAATTTGTTTTTGCGACCTAATGAATTCAAATAGAACTGAAGACCTTCGTGATTTATTGCTTTGATTGTTAATTATAGTCTTGGACTCGTATATTTTTCATCTCATTTTTTTTCTTTGTATCACTTACTGGAACTATTAATCACAAGGGGTATTATCCATAGTAGCACAAACCTTGACTAACTTTTTTTAATGCCATTTATTGACCCTTTTCTATTTTTAAAAATAAATGCACAGATTTTTATAACGCTGAACGGGATTTAAAGCGATATCGTGCGTTCTATGCAACGAGGAGCTAAGAACGATAACACGTTTAGCGAGTCTTGATATATGTTAGGTACTTACCATAAATGATCTTCCTCTAGAGGATCATTTACAGACACGATAGTTCAGCTATCTCTTCTTGATTAATATATTTATAAATTTTGACTTCGCAGATAAGGAATGACGTTCTTACTGACGATAACGAAACCGCGAGAGAGAGCACCCTCCCCCCACCCTGTTCTATTTTACATCTCATAGCGAAATCGATATCGTTCTAAATGAGAATCTAATGCATTATCAATAGAGAATATTTCGTCAATCTTTGGCTCGGCGCTTTCCTAAACCAAACGATTTCGCTTCTCCCTGTGCATTAGAGCTAATGTGAAAGATGATAACGGAAATGTCATAATCAATACTAAATGATTGAGTAACAATGTCATGTCAAAGCTTTTTAGTATCCATTTAAAAGATAGAGGATGTGTATTTAAATGAATATGTTATTCGTAACCAAGAGCCTTAACGCTCATTTTTTTTATTGCCTGGATCCATTGTTTATTGTCAAAAGATTATTTTTATTAAGTTCATATTGGAAATAAATTGATTTGAGTTTGAAAAACAGCTGTCGTAGACATATCGAATACCTGTTTGAAAGTAGAGACTCTCCCCTGAGTTTGGCAACTTTGGCTAGTTACTTGTGTGGTCACTTTGACACATAATGATTGTGTATTGAAAAATTGACCTCGTTAAAATTTTATAGCCTTCTTATGTTCGCACAAAAGCATTATCGGTCCGCATATGAAATATACAAAAGCTCTAAAATTTAAAGACCTATGAAGTAACTTTAGGTCCAGCTTGATATGATTTGACTAAGGACAACTGTTTAAAACGGCCTCTGTTAGGTTTGTTTGCGCAAAGTTTCCATTGATCTGGCTGATTGATGGCTTTCGACATAGCTATACGGTGCTGGCTGGCATCTGTCCATAGGAAACTTGGCCTTTGTACAAATAGTCTCATTCTTAGTTTTATAAATCAGCTTAAGCAGTTTTCATTCTCATTTTTGAGTATTGTCCTTTTTAAAGTAATCAAATTGAAACAATTAACAGCCAAAGAAAAAAAATATGCTGGCAGGATCAGGACGAGAGATCGCCTCCCACAAATATGTAGTCGGGACCTCAACTAACAACTTAGGACTAGATAGTGGTGAGGTACCGTGCCCATGTTCCAATCCTGTGTATTTTTTCTTTTGCTGTTGATTATTGTTAATTATACCACTAAAGTTTATTAAAACTTAAATATATATATTTATTATTAATATATTCTATCGACATTAAAATATTTATTTTCATGTTTCAGGTAAGATTTTTCTCGGCTTACTCAACACTTACTCGGTCTGACACAATATGGTTCGTATTTGTTCTACGTCTGGATTACAGACACAAATTTCTCGTTTTACTAAATGTTTCTTATTGACTTATTTTTGTCTAAATTTTTACGTATGATGTTTGATACGTCTTAGTTTTGGTTGGAAAGTTTACGATCATAATTATTAGCTAAAAAATATATATATATATATATATATTTATGGCAAGGATTTGAGCTCAGGCTCTATAGAACCTGAATTTGAATCATTGGCTGTCAATTTATTTATATATTTCAAAACTATAAACCTGTGTTTATGCACCAAAACCCACTGTGTGATAAACTAAAAATGAAATAAATAAATACGATGACATAACCCTTGTACTTCGGTCGAGCCGCATGTCTAAGAGGTGGTTACTTTATCTTGATTGGTTGATGGTGAAGCTTGTGAATGCATGGAAACCAACCTGGGGTTCCTTCAGCGACCGCCTGTTCTCATCGACGCGTAAAGTGTGGACGAGGCATGTTGAACACCGGCTTTGTTTGGTTCAGCTATTCAAAGAACTAGTCTTGTCTCGGCCCTATGATGTTTTTGGCATCTCAAACACTACTCACCTTTTTCTGAATTGTTCGTAAAAATTTTTTTTTTAAAAAGTTCCCCATTCTGGAATTTTCTGGCTTTTATGGGGGCTCCTTCAGCGTTGCAGTGGGTAACTATACGTCAGCTTAACTTTTATGATGGTTCAAATAATATATTCGTTGGTTAGATTTCTCAGCATACTAGAAACACCTTTTCTGGATATTTGAGAGCCATTTAACGTTTTCATTTAACAAAAGAACAATCAGTTGTACGCTTTTTAAAATACAAGAATAGAGTTCACATTAATATAAATACAAAAATATGATGTACGTCTGTGAAATATGAAAAAAAAAGTAATGATTTTTCCTCGATCAATTATAGGAGCAGGAATGATAAAAATTCTAATAAAAAACAGCAACTTGCTAATGCAATAGTCTCAAAATAGTATGTTATCAGTTAATATGTTAGGAGTGTATGGTTGATGTGTATTTGTGAATTAATGTCACTGTTCAATGAAATGATTCTCATCTTTCAGTACTCCTATTTATCTCACAATTTGTTTTTTTGCTAGACCGGCTATTCAAGTCGATGTTTTTTTCATCGGTTTATTAAAAGCTATTATTATCAGTGATAAATTAATGGCTTTGTTGGAATGGCATTGCCTCTCGTAACTGAGCTATCAGTCCGTCATGGATGATAAACATCACTGTATGTAAATGACGCAAAAGATCCTCCGACCGCCTCTTTTTCACTTGGCAGTTGTTAATAAAAAAAAAGAAGTTAATAAAGATGCCCTCTAAGGGCCCTTCCAGGTATTAATACACTTATGACAGTTTTGACTGATTGCACGGTGTGTGCCTTAAGTCCCGAAACATGTCAATTAGTTATCCGATAAATATCTTCCTTTCGATTATTTAAAAGGCCCTCCTCTCCTGAAGGGGTATATATTTTTAACTGCCTTCCCCTCAAGCCCGGTGTCCCTGTCAGGATAAATCATAACAAGTTAAACACTTCCCTCTATTATTAGCCGCCAACGTATTTCACTACTTTCATTAGAGCCTCTCTTCTTCTTACTGTTTCATTCATCTTCTCCACTTTTTTTTTGTTTCCTTTTTCTTTCAAGTGAGGTCTAATTAAATAAACGCCTAGACGCCATTTTCTCTTTAAATCAGCGCTTTAAGGCATACCGCCAATTTATGTTTTTCTGCTGACTAATATTTCGTATATATAATAGGTTGGCAAGAGTGTAATTACGGTTTTTTTGTGTGATATAAAACTCAATTTTTTCTATACAAAAAATGAACTTTAATCAGTCAAATATCTTCCATTCTGTTCGATGACCTTTTTCCATCCTTGTGGTAACTTCATGATCCCGCACTTATGAACTTATGGTCCTTATCAGCAAAAAACGCAACCAAGTGCGATTTGAGGTCATCAAGGTTTGTAAACTTCGAAATAAATGATAATCCGATGGTGCAAGGTCGGGGCTGTATGAGGGATGTGACATCACTTCCCAACCAAGCTCCAATAGTTACGTACGTGTTTCTAAATATGTGTGAGGCCTCGCATTGTCGTGGTGGAACCCAAATATCGATCTTCTTAACGAGTCCAAGACGTCTTATATGATTTTCAATTGTTGCCTGTGATACATTTAACTGTTTTGCAATATCTCGCACAGTTATATGACGATTCGATTCAATTATGGCTTTCATTTTGCCATCATCAACTTCAGAAGGTCGACCAGAACGTTGGTCATCTTTCAGTGAAAAATCTCCAAAACGAAATTTGTTAAACCAATTCTGACACTTGCGTTCTGCTAAACAATCAGCACCATAAACTTCACATATCTCTTTGTGAGCCTCAGCCACTTTCTCGCGTTTATGAAAATAAAAAAAGCAAAATGTGTCGAAACTGCTTATTGCTGCACTCCATGTTAAAACTGACCGTAAATTGACAGTTGTAAACAAAATTACACGGAATTTCTTTCTATTGCAACCTAAAGGTATCGATTACCAAATCTCAAAAGAAAAATATTCTAACATTGACCAAAGAATAACAAAACAAACATAATACTATCTACTGGTGCAAACCGAAATCACTTTCTTGCCAACCCAATAATATGATTTTGATTTTTCTACACTATAATGAATTACGATTTTCACACGAAAGCACTTAGTAATTCGTATTTATTTCGCTTTACACGCTTTCTGTTTCTTATTCCGGGCGTTTTCCGCAGCCTATACTGCCATTATCCAATGCTCAGAATCTTGTTTATGATAGCGGTGTCTGACTTCTGAATACAGAATAAACATCTTGTGGGAATACAAAATAGGCACCACAAGCAATCCAATCATAACATTACAACATTTAATTCTGATAGAATTCTATTTTATTAATCTTAGGGTACTAATTCTGCATTGAATGAGATAATTGACGGAGAATAATATGTATTTGCAAAACGATCAAAACATATATAATTCATCTCCGAACAGTCATTAAAAAATATACTTGATTTCATTTATATCACGTAAGAAAACATGAACTGTTGATTTAGATTAAATGTAAGTTGGTATTGTAAATGTGTAAAATTTCAAAATTATTTAGAGTATAATTTTAAGGTGTTTCAGTTTAATTTTAAACCTTCTTACTTTGCTGACGTTACTATGTTGTTTCATTGACCATTCTGTCATCAAATACTGTGATCGATGCATTGGAAATCATCATAGGCGTGTACATAGATTTATCACTTATGAAGAAATTCCTTTGCTTGGAGTTGATAATAAATTGATTTCATATTGTATGATATTATTCAATCCTCATTTATATGTGTAATTCTGATTAATTAAAGAAGTGTAGCAGATCGAGAACATACATCATTAGAAATCAAATATATGATTTTTGTGTACTTGTTATAGGTAATAAATAATTTATCCTGAGTAACGCAATTTTTGTAGAACTCAAACCACTGAGTGACTCGTTCTTACCAGTATTTATAATACGAGTAAAATGGGGTGTAAAAATGACCGGTACTTTTTTTTTCAAACGGATTGATCCAAGGACTGTAAATCCGTTAATCCTATTAAGTGTTTACAAATACATATTGCTTTATTGTACCGCACTATCTAAGTTTGTTGATAAGAATCCGACTGCCTCAGTTATATAATATTCGTTTTTAGCTGAAATGTGTACTTCAGTTGAGACATATGGTCTACCCTTCCTTTGTTCTTTTACAACCCTTCCTAGCCCTAGACTACCTGCCTCCAGCAAAGAACCCCACACTTGTCACTTGCCTTAGCCAAAGGATGTCCTAGTGCTGTAATTCATTAATATTTGTATGTATACCAGTGTTTTGATTGTTATTCATAATAAAGTTTTTTAAAATACTATCCTCGAAAAAGATTATTTAACTCCTCGATTACGTCACTCGCAGAACTTTTACAATAGTCTTCAATCAGGATCTTCGGATGGAACTGAATGTACATTGAAATGTTTTCGAAGAGGTCGATCAATCAATGTCCCGTAGAAGGCATTTGAAATCGCCGCGCTTCAGAGCAAACGTATTATAGGCGTTGTTGACTGCGGCTCTACAAATGCCACACGTGTCCTACGAAACAGAGCGGAGAAGGAACGTCTGCCATCCCTTGTCCGCTGACTAATCTGTCTCAAGGATTGTTACGTGTTTTAGGACATTAATGACTACTACTAGTTGGTATCCTAAAACGAAAGTTAAAAAAAAAAATATGACTCCAGATGTGACCGAACAGTTCACAGTTGCGGGTGGTACGGCTACCGAACAAAACGAAACCGATGAACATTTCGTACGCGATTCTTCCGCTTTGATGATACCTTGTATAAAGTCCAGTGAGTTAGTCAACTGTAAAATATAAACTACATAAGTAAACTATTAGTCGAGATTTTAACCATAAGCAAATAATTCTTGGTATATTTAAACAGGCTACATTATAATTTCCCTTGAACAGCTAAAGGACTTTGCATTGTGCATTGTGCATTGTGCATGGATTGTTCAGTTGGAAGGGATTTCCTCATATCTGAGATGGAGGTCCTGGGTTTGAATAATGACCATCTTGTTATATTTTATCTTTGGCTAATAATTGTAAAACCAGTAAGATATAATTCTTGAATTAGCAATTATCAATCCTTAAGTAAACAAAAATCCTCTTTTGCCACAGCGTAGCTAATATTCAATAAGTAAAGCAACAAAAATTTAAGTCCGGTTAGTTGGCTACAACAAGCTTACTGAAATTATCAATTACCTAAATGTGCTTAAATACCTCAGCTGAAGTAGGGTTCATCAGAAGAGCCTCGGCGGCAAAGTTTTGAGTTGGGAATCTAATGTGACAAAGAGAAAAGCAACTGAGGTCAAAATTGTTAACTGCTCTTAGTGTTAATTCCCGAAATGGTTAACCGCGGCATGAGGCTTAGACCCTCAACTTGGAAGACAAGCGGCACCGCCAACCACAGCCCAGATTTAAACTATACACACTCGCACTGTAAGGACAGTATCAAAAGCTCCGCGACCCCAACGTTAGCTAACTTCTGGTTGTCAGGGAGGGAGTCAAAACTTCTGTAACGTACGGGTCAGTAAAAGGTACTTAAGTAATATGAATTGTCCGAGACATGCGTGCTCTGTTGTAAGTAAAAAAAACCTCTATTAGTAGGAAAATTAATTCCCAAGGATGAAGGGAGGGACTCTTCTTTTCTCCAAGTTCTGCTGTTTGCTCGGTCCACGATAGCATTCATTTTAATGAAGTGTTAAAAATCTGTAATTACTGTAAAT
Source organism: Acanthosoma haemorrhoidale (assembly GCA_930367205.1). NCBI lineage: Eukaryota > Metazoa > Arthropoda > Insecta > Hemiptera > Acanthosomatidae > Acanthosoma > Acanthosoma haemorrhoidale. Next base: position 94,110,643 of record OV884011.1, read on the forward strand.
AGTGTACGTACTCATATATGGTATATAAATGTATCTATAAACGGTGTATGTACATAGTTGCATCTGTAAACAGTGTTGTACATATGTATCGTATATAGTTGCGTCTATGAATAGTGTGTGTAAAACAGAAATTGTAAAAGGTATAAGCAAAAATACCTGAAAATGGTATACTTATATGTCTACATTGCATGTGTGTGTATTTTATATATATATATATTGTAACATTCATGATATTTGAGAATATCATGACCAGCCACCCTCCCACTTTGTCCAACATCTGCCCTTATGCTCTTAGGAGTGGGGATGAGACGAAGGGCGAGTTTTTAGTCAGTCTTAGCCAAGAGCCAGAGAGCAAAGCAGAGCAAGCTCCCGTTCCGTTGACGGTCATCAACACAAGCAGAGGAGAAGAAGAAGAAGAAGAAGAAGGTTACACGGATATCATCGATTGGGTGATATAGATATTGTTTTTTTTATTATGGATCCATTAAAAAGAGATTGAGCTCAATTTTCATTTTTTTTATATAACTAATTAGTAGTAACTATCCTTGTTCAAAAGGAATTGAATATTTTTTATATAATTAATGTCAGCACTATTTATAATTATAATTATTTGTTATAACCATTTTACTTGTATATATTTCACAATTCCCAGTTTCTCAATTTATTAATAACTATAACATTAGCCTTGAGATCGGGCGATTCAATCGGGATAATTTCCTATGTCAAAGACATAAAAACAAGTTGAATTAAAGATCTCATGACGGACCTACCAAATTAGTTAAGGTCAATTGATCTATTAAATTAGAAAAATAAAATGGTAAAAAATGAGGTAGGTTTCAATGGGGGCCGCTCCGGGATTAACGTCAAAAATTCTAAAGAAACCAAAGGAATTGTGAGGTATTGCATGTTAGAATAATAACTAGAACTAACCAATAACGAATTATATTTTCCTATAATTTTACATTTGTTACACAAACACAGACACAAATGACGAACACAAACATGTTCTGGTCAGAGTCAGGTACTGGGGTTGGGTCAAACCCAGCCTCTAAAGGAGACCCCTCAGCCCCCGACCCCGAACCCAGGATAAATCATGTCAAGATGTTACAACTAATCCTTGCCCAAATAAACAGTCAAAATAACGCAATTAAAGAATTTAATAAAGAGTTGAGCGGGAAGTTTGATCAATTAAGGGAAGAAATAAAATCGGGAAGATCGGCTAAATTCGAACAAGGTTACACGGATGTAAACTATAAATTAGATACACAATTACGAATTTGTGAGGAGAGAACACTCCAAGTAAATAATAATATAAATTCAAAATTAAAAGAAGAAATCATTCTTTTGAAAAATACGACAGATCATGAAAAAATAAATTTAACAAAGTCACAACTAGTTGATGCTGATTGTCAGACAGATCTTAGCTTATATTCAATTAAGGATAATGAAGAGAAAATGACTTCATTGGAGGATGAACAGAAGATTGCAGATAACAATGATGAGTGTACCTCACATCAACATGATCTAATAAAGCTTGACTATGAGAATAATATGAGTTTGTTGGAAAATAAATTTTCAGAGTTAGAAGATACAGCGAATATTAAGAAAGGAGAAGTGATTTCATTGAAAGATCAAATTACAGAGCATCAGCAGACAACCAGCGATAACGTGAAAAATTTAAAAATAATTCAAAATAAAGTTTTGGATATGAAGAAATTGGAATCTCAAATTCCAACTCATCTTGATGAAATTCCTTTTTGCGTGTTTGATTTGAACAACATTAAAATTAATGAATGGAAGGCATTTAAAAATAATTACAGGGATGTTTTTTGTTCGATACAATATGACTTCAAAAAAAGAAAAAAATTTATAGTTTTCTTTTATTATTTTCATTACTAAATGAAAATAATACTGATCGGATGACACATAAACTTTAGAAGTTTACACAAACAAAAACAGAACTATTATTAGAAATGCTGACCCTAGTAAAGTCTATGGAATTATCGGCAAGTGAAGCTTCTGACTTCACTATCACTTAATCTATAGAACAGATCATAAATATTCTTTGAATGCTTAAGTCCATTATAATTAATTTTATAGCAAGGAAATAAAATGAGCTCATACAATTTTATACACGACAACGACCTCCCTATCCTTTCGTAACATTTATAATTTTTTTAAAAACACTATCTTTTCACTCAGGTAAAATATTCAAATCACACACACACACACTCAACAATTTTTCTCTATTGTTACTAATTACCAGTAGAATTGTCTAGTATTTTAATTAAAAACCAATATGTATTACTAATCACACTCAACCGTCTTTTCAACAAATGTTTTCCAAATCGCGTTATGATCCATAAAACAATGTACCTTCGAACTAATCCATACTAATTAGTATAATAATTTAGTTAAGTAAAAAATTAAAACAACTTGTACGCTTTTCAAGCAATTTAAAACCTTGCAAAATTTGAACTATTATTACTATAAACTTTGTAAAATTTCAACACCCGTTATAAACAACCAATTCAACAAACCGAACGCAGCAACATAATATTGTGGATCCACTTAAAAAAAAAAAAAAAAAAAAAAAAAAAAATTTTCATAAATTTTTTTTTATTTATAAGGGAAGGCAATTGTAACATTCATGATATTTGAGAATATCATGACCAGCCACCCTCCCACTTTGTCCAACATCTGCCCTTATGCTCTTAGGAGTGGGGATGAGACGAAGGGCGAGTTTTTAGTCAGTCTTAGCCAAGAGCCAGAGAGCAAAGCAGAGCAAGCTCCCGTTCCGTTGACGGTCATCAACACAAGCAGAGGAGAAGAAGAAGAAGAAGAAGGTTACACGGATATCATCGATTGGGTGATATAGATATTGTTTTTTTTATTATGGATCCATTAAAAAGAGATTGAGCTCAATTTTCATTTTTTTTATATAACTAATTAGTAGTAACTATCCTTGTTCAAAAGGAATTGAATATTTTTTATATAATTAATGTCAGCACTATTTATAATTATAATTATTTGTTATAACCATTTTACTTGTATATATTTCACAATTCCCAGTTTCTCAATTTATTAATAACTATAACATTAGCCTTGAGATCGGGCGATTCAATCGGGATAATTTCCTATGTCAAAGACATAAAAACAAGTTGAATTAAAGATCTCATGACGGACCTACCAAATTAGTTAAGGTCAATTGATCTATTAAATTAGAAAAATAAAATGGTAAAAAATGAGGTAGCTTTCAATATATATATATATAATCCTTTATTGTGCTAAAATTACAATCTCCCTTTTATAAGGCAATAAGTAATTAAGATAAATGCTCTCATTCATACCATATTTACAGTTCATCATTCACTCAGTCTTGGGAAGTCCCCCACGCTCCTCCGTCAGCCGCGTCACCGGATACTAGCCAGTGGAGGCTGACTAAGAGCGCGAGAGCCACAGACGCTCAGGACATGATTGGAGAAACTGGCCATTGCCAGGACTCCCACTGTCACGCGTTTATAGCAGGTCACGAGGCCACTGCCGTTTCAGTCTCCGAGGAGGATTATAGGGATGAGTGGCGCAGTGCAATGACTGTGCTACAGGATTAGGGTGGTTGGAAAGGCTACTGTGGAATTTCATAAACTTGGAAGGGATGAGTTCTAGAATGTAGGGTATGTTAAGGTCGTTATGAAGGGTTTTGTTGCTGACATAATAAGGGGCATTTACTATTGTTCTCAGGACTTTTGATTGAAAGGATTGGATACGCTTGATGTTCGACTTTTTTGCTGTCCCCCATAGCTCTATTCCGTATGTCCAGATTGGTTTGAGTATAACTTTGTAGATTAGTAGTTTATTTTCTATTGAGAGATGGGATGTCCTTTGAAGTAGTCTGTACAGTTGTCCAAAGCGTCTGTTTAGTTCTTGTCTTTTTAGTCTCGTATGTGGGTTCCAGTTCAGTCGTTTGTCAAGATGGAAGCCTAAGTACCGTACTGTCTCGGATACAGGGAGAGGAATAGAATTAAAATAAACTAGTGGACAAGACTTGCGACAAAGGGTGAAGGTAATGTGGGAGCATTTTGCTTCATTAACTTTGATCCGCCATTGATTGCACCAGTACTCGATCTCGTCAAGGTGTTTTTGAAGGTTATGGGATGCTATGTCGGGGTCTGGGTGGGATGACAAGACTGCAGTGTCATCTGCAAATGTGGCCAAGAAGGTATTGGGAGTAGAGGGGACATCAGCGGTGTATAGGTTATAGAGGATGGGACCCAGGACACTGCCCTGTGGAACTCCTGCACTTATGGGATAGTAGTTAGAGTATTCTAAACCACAGCGGACTTGGAAGAAGCGGTTTGAAAGGTAGGACTGTAGGATTAGGAAAAGGGTCTGTGGTAAATATCTTTTGAGCTTGTAGAGCAAACCTGCGTGCCAAACCCTGTCAAAAGCTTATATTGTATAAATGAGAGATATTGCATACTGAATAGGATCATTTAACTAAATTGCTCATTACCCCATTAAGGCAGATTGTATTTTTTTTTTTAAATGATGATTTAAATTTACTTACCAAACATTAAATAAGAACATTATGTGACCAGTGTAGGACGATATATGGAGTATATCAGTTGTCACGTCACCTTTTTCCCGTTGTAGAACTAACCGGGATAGGTAAGGTTGTCGAAGGTTCCAATGGACATCAGTGAGTCCGAACGCCACACGGCATCACTATCATGTAATAATTAGGTTGGGCTTGAGGAAGTTAATTATTCAACAGCCTAGTTAGTAGAGATCGGGAGATCACAGAGTAGAGGTGAACGGAGATTGACTGCTCCAGTCGTGACTAATCAATCATTCGCTGTCACACAGCCATGAAATGCGATGGATGATATCTACATCAGACACATGTCACCTGGTACACACAGCCATTCGTGAAAATTCCTCAACAGTTCATGCATACCAACGGACAATGTTTATTTTTATTACGTTTGTGGGCGAGAGCTGGTAGGTCTAAGCCCGAACCCTCTATGGATGGCAGTCATCAATAGCAATTGTGTTGTCACTGGTTGCTTCATCTCGTACAAAACGTCATAAGTGCAGTCATAAATTTTGTCCTAGCTGTAGGTTTTGTTTGAGCTTTCATACATATCAATAAATACATATTTTAGTTCTGTTTTAGAGTTGTAATGAACCTATGTACATAACATAAAATAAATAAATACTCTTTCTCACATCAGTTTTGTTCAAAAATAAATTAAAAAAAAAATAAAAAAAAGGTACATTGGGTTTGCTATTTGCTTCTTACATTTCAAAAAGCATAATATCTCTCTTAATTAATTATCTTTTGCATTTTCAAAATTTTGTGGGGGGTCACATTTTCGTTTTGATAAACAATGCCAAAGCAATGGTAACAAATTGCAGTAATTCTTAACGATTATATGTTTAAAGATATAATAATTGCGAAGTAGGTTTTATTATTTATTTATCACTTTTCGTAATTACAATGCCGCTAATAGACCTGGGCAGGTCAACTATGTTGGCAAGCGCTATAACATAGTACTAACTCTTGGAGAAAGTTATAGAAACACACTCATCGCAATATAAACATAATTATGTCACTTCCTTTTCCTTCCCCTATGTATTTTTCTCCTGACAAAATAAACTTTTCTTATTGTAAAGTCTAACTTAGCCTGAGCTTATTTAATTGACGACCAAGCGCTCTCTAGCACAAAGGTGGTGTATTAAGCCCCGGTAGTGATGAATTTATTAAATACCTTTAAACATGTACCTAAATTATAAGAATGCAACTAAGTTTTATTTATTATTGAACAAGCACGTTGTGGAATATGCACACCGTTTGATTTCATTGTCCAAACGGTGCTACCTCTCGCTAATGTGTAAATAGATTCGCCTGAGGATCTATAATTGTATATAATTATCTGTATTTAAAGGAGCTATGGGAAAAGGGGGGGGGGAGAACAAAAAAACCCTTAACCCACCAGCCCCGAAAGTTATATAGCACTATTTTAGAAACTTTTTTACTGTGCTAAAATTACAATCTGTCTTTATAGCACTATTTATTGGCAATTACATGATCTACATTATAACATAGTTCGTGTTACATACTTTTCCTTTTATAATTTACTTTATATTGCTGACACGGGTTAAATTATCCGTTAATTGACATCGGATAAATTGTTATCCCGCACTCAGAAAATATCCGCTGAACTATAGTGAATTAGTGTATAACGTGGTAAATGAGAATTGATTCACCCACTGGAATTTACATCTGTATTCAATTACAGCTACATTATTCTGCTATTAGCCACTGGTGGCGTTGTTGGGGATTCCAAGCGTTGCGATGTCTGGCAGTCGCCTGTATCACTGAATATTCATGCAAGCTCGTTATCTGTTCGATCTATACGCGACGAATTCCTATTTTTGTCACGAGCCAGAATGAATCCGGGGTTTGAAATGACACCTTTGAAAGATAACGGAACTTCGGTATTAATAGATTATAAATACTACCTCGGACAAACTCTATGAATAAACACGCGGTTTTCTCCAAAATATTTAAAAAAAATAGAAACAAATAAATCGGAATGCCAAGACAACATATGCGTGTTAAGATGAGGAAATGAAACGAAGATGACTCCAGTCCACCTGGAAAAGCTAGAAACGTACCTCGACCTGGAGTTTCGGAGGAACCATATGGTACAGTATGGTAACCATATACAGGAACCTATGGAAGAAATGTTGGCAGTTTTCTTGAAAAAAATGCCAAGAATATATTTTTTTTTTGTTTAAACTAAAACTTGACCTAATAATCTTATTAATTATTTATTACATTTAACATACAAATAATATTTTTCATGTACTTATTTATTAGGTTTTTGTCACAATGACTTATTCACAACCATGAAAATAAATTATATAACCATTGAATGAGATGATAGTGACTAATAGAGGATAATGAGATAAGAAAGAACATCTACTGATGCCTCCTATGTGAAAGATTATGTTGATGCCACTTTATTTAAATTAGGTAGTGGGGTTTTATACTCTAGTTCCTCCGGAGTTGTGACATATCGGTTAAGTATTGTATTGCTGATCCAAGTATGTGGTCCGTATAGATTTTGATACAATTATCTGTACAGTATTGACGACTGTGGCGAATTCGTAAGATTGTGTGTAGGTTCGTTTTTTGACATACTGCGGTTCACACCATGGATACGTCCAGCTAATTAGTAGATAAGAGCCGTTCTAGTGTCGCTTGATTTTGATTTTTTTGGTTGTCCAATAAATCTGTTGTAAGTGCTGGTCCCACGTTTGTCGTTTGTCGAATGTCAAACCAATGTGCATATATTTAACTAGTGGAATTACCCGGCGCTGCACGGGGTTTATTCCAATCATTGTGTTTTCTTCCTTTGTTTTCCGTTGCAACTCATCACCAAGTAAAGTTACTGTGTTAGTTCGTATATTGTTTTAAAGAAGACGAGACTCCCATTATTATTTCTAATAAAGTAGCTACTTATTTATCCTAATGAGGCTGTGTGAACCTGGAGCGAACCCATCTATCAGAGGAAAAAAACCTTATAAGAGTTGAGTATCGAGTCCGGGTCTCTGCAATTCGGCATGCTAGCTACTTAGCATTGGGGACGGCCTTCTTACCCGACAGGAAAAGTTGCATGATATGACGCAAGAGGCCACAATTTTAGATTAAAGGCGTATTTCAAGGCCGCTATCACTGTACGCTTGTGAGTTATGAGAAGTTGCCTATGCTCAGTCTTTTTTTTTTTTTTTTTTTTTTTTTTTTTCTAAGCTCTCAAACTTATAAAAGATAGGAATCGGTAGGCACTTGTCGTTCACAATGCACCTCGGAAAGAAGTTAAAGAGTGTTAGGAAGAAATTCTTCAGCCTCGGACACCTACTTCACAGCCCGGCTCTATCAGTACGCCTCAAGCTGCTGATATACCAGAGCGTCCTAAGACCTGCATTGATGTATGGAACCCCTCTCTACAAGTATTTGACTCCCAACACTCTCCTAAAGCTCCAGCAATTTCAGAATAGAGTTCTCCGCACCTCCCTCAAACACACCCCTTTCGACCAAATGAAGGCCGACGAAATCCACAAAAAATTTGAAGTGCTCACTATCCAAGATTTTATCAAGAGAAGGCACATCAAATTTTTTGACTCCCTGAGACATAGCCACAACCCACTATTCTCCGACCTTCAGCCACCACCAATGCCCGTCAGATGGAAGCACTGCTGGACCACCGAAGCTTGGCGAATGAAAGACATCATAGAATCAGAGGACTGACGGACCTACACCCAGCCGAGAGATCGAGGCCGATCTCCCGCCCGACTCAACCGACGCCACATTACCCCATCGAATAATGCTCAGTCAGAAAAGGATTCAAGCTTTCCTGAGTTTTTCAAGGTCTCTGTCGATGCACCGTCGTTCTTTGAGGACAGCCAACTTCGCCGAGAAGAAGGAATCGACAGAGCAGACCAAAAACTTACAAGCAAGAAGTATCAAAAGTTTCGAAGAAATTTATAAGTAACATGACTTATCACCTAGAGCCCCCAAGGTTTAATGATACATTTGCACAAGATCCTTTAGACTGCACACTAATAATAATGTTTATCTATTTTACGAAGTTTAATTTATTTCATATTTGTTACTCTATTTTTCTATTTTCATTTTTGCTTTTCTATTCAATTGTATAAAGTATTTTAATATTTATATTTTGTGTAAATAAGTTATTTATTTAAAAAAAAAAATGCTTGAAGTAACTCAAAATATTTTTGATTATTGATATTACATCGAACTAAGTTGACGTTTCGCCTATTCAGGCATCCTCGGGACTATAATTGAGACAAAAACACACACAGAATAATTAAATTTACAAACATAGAAAATAATCATACACAAAAAACTTAAAATAATAAATAATTAGAATGACCACAATCCAAAGACTAAAACGACACTCTTGAGACTGCTACGATCATTAAATTCACATTCATTCACGTGTTATACGGAATTAGTAACCTTTCTGCAAAAATTAATCTAAATTTAAAAATGGTGAATCAATATTGCTTTAGAAAGTAATTAAGTTCATACAAAAACCATTTACAAAACCTATTATGAAGAAGTTATTCAAATGATTTAGAATGAGATACATTTTTAGTTATACTTCATATGAAAAACAAACCTTACCGTTTCGGGCTAGGCTATATAACTGCTACCATCGTGTACTACAGATATTAATATACATGGGTCTCTTTTTGGAGTGTTAGTCTCTCAAGAATAAGATAAGGTATTCTAATTAACGTTGTGTTCGCCAGTGTCAAATCCCCCACTTCCTCTGAACTCGATCCGGAATTAGACAAACACACAGAGGTAGAGAATCTATATAATGGCCAGAGCCCATAACCAGATCGCTTGTACAGGGCGGAACTGCGTGACACAATGCTATAAATTGTTCTATTATATTTTAATGGGCCTATTACTGCTTGAATTGCGCCGCACACTTCGAATTAATAGTCCATATACCGTACATTACCCGGCTTATTGAAGAGGACAGATTATATTACGTGTAGTTCTTAGAATTATATTACAATTTTATTTTTACTGCAACACTTAACTTTACATGAATCGAATGAGGTAATAGGGACATTATAATATTGGACTGTTTATCAACAAATTGCCAATATTTTATGAATAATTTCCGGTTTTAATCAATTTTATTAAGATAAAATTACAATCTGCCTTTTATTAGGCAATGAGTAATTGAGATAAATGTTATCATTTTTTTTTTTTTTTTTTTTAATCTTTCAAAAATTGAAACAATGCCCCTAGACTATGTAACAATTTTTTCATCCTTACTGCCGTATATCTACATACTAGGGTGACATATTGTATAAAAAAAAAAACTTTAAACATTTAAAAAACAAACCTGACTACTCGAGGTATTTTTTAGCCATTAAATTATTCATGTAAATATTGTATGAGTAATTTAATGGCTAAAAAATACCTTGAGTAGTCAGGTTTGTTTTTTAAATGTTTAAAGTTTTTTTTTATACAATATGTCACCCTAGTATGTAGATATACGGCAGTAAGGATGAAAAAATTGTTACATAGTCTAGGGGCATTGTTTTGAATTTTGAAAGATAAACAAAAAAAAAAAATTTCCCACGGATCATTCCTCCATTTAAAAACAAATTTATTTATGCACAAGTGCTTTCAGTACCTCACACTGATATTTTCAAGTGTTGAGAAATATCAAGAAACCATTAGAAATTAAAACTTCATACATTTTAGTAATTCAATATTCAACGAAGTAATATTCAATAAAATTTAAAAAAAACCAATGTCAAGAACACATTAATGCACTTAACTAGTTTCCACATCTACGTGAAAAATTAAAAATATATCAACATAGCATATATGCGTTAGCAATTTTTTTAAAAACTTTAAAATACAACTTTCAATTGAACAAAGAGTAATCTACTCAAAATACTAAAATAGTATTTACAACATAATCGTTATGAAGCAAACAATATAGTGGGAAACCAAAACATTCACGTAGATGAGTTCTATTAAATTATATTTAAACGATTGCTAACAGAACTGTGTCAAAACCACTTACTGATAGGTAAGGAAAATGAAGCCCGTTTGAGGCTCAGCCTCAGCTGGGCGAAAAAAAAAAAAAAAGGTAAGGAAAATGGCTTTATTTTTCTTCTTCAACCAGCTTAAAAAATCCTTGAAAGTTTTCGTGAACATTTGAATTGTTTATAAATAAATTGAAATTGAAAGTTGCATAAGTTGTAGAGTTATCAGTTAAAAGGGACAATTATACTTTTACTGTCTGTAGTTTTATCAATAATCAATATACCATCAACCAGTTTTATAGCATGCTTGCTAATCTCTTATAATCAAATTAAAGTCGTCATACCTACATATCAGGTGATACCTATCACATGGACATGATCCCTAGAGCCCCTGTCCGTGATAACCTAATCTTCTCAAATGTCATTCAACTCACTACTTCCTGTATGACACTTCCGTACCTATCGGCAACCAATCAGTCGATTTAGTATGTGAAAAATAAGATATCATATAAATTAACTACAACCTCGATATCCGGGTATTCGATCATCCGTTTTTTATTTAGACGAATCGGAATGTTTTTATAGATAACTTTTTTACGAATTTTCCATAAATCAGCGAATATAAGTGCGAAAACGTACTTAATACTAATACTGTCCTTTGGAAAATGCGCCATCTCACCCATCTGAATCCATATTAAAAACAGACGGAGGACAAATGTACATCTACTATCTACCATCTAATATAACTTCGTTAATTGAACCTGTTGAAGGTGTGGTAGCCAGTTTAAAAAATATGGCACAGAAATACTTCTTCATTTTATACTTGAAGCAAATTGTGTGAAATCCATAAAGGATATCCTTGAAAATGTGTACGATAAAAGATGAGTTTTCGCAGTTTCTGTAGCGTGGGAAAGATAGCATTAAAAAACACTGCAGGAAAATTTTAGATGAGATTTAGATGAAAGTCGATGAGGAAGTTGGAGGACAAAATCCACTCACTGTATGATGATGAACAAAACGACATTGAAACAATAGATAGTAGAAACAATTTATGATTTCAATAAAGTAGACTAAGACAATGTGGTTCTGAGGATGGGAGGTGACGAGACTGAAAAACAGTACAGTCAACCCACTAATGACGAAATCTAGGTTGTACTAATTCCACAAGACAAATAATTTAAATTCTTTGGAGGCCCACAAAGGACACCCTAACCTTCTCATTCAGACACTTTCACCAGACAATTATCCATGAAACCACTTAACCATTCAAACAAAAGAGATAGTAAGACCTCCTGAATAGTGCGATTATAATCCTCATTGTGCTACCCAGAAAGATATACCTGTGAACATCTTTAATCATTTTCTCAAAAGTTTTTGCTGTAATGTGTAATGTTATGCGATTTTAACAATAAAGGAAGAAAATAATTGAAAATTCTCGAAAAGCATTATTTGAAGGCATCTTTAATTTAAATTACTTACATTAGACACCATATGAAATTATATTTATATTTTTAAGAACATGCAGTGGCTAGTGGCAAATTCCTCCATGGCAGAATGTAATATTAAGTACATTATCACACACCTTAATGCGTAATAAAAACCAACCATACAATTTCATGTTGATAAAGTAGGAATCATCAAGAATGTTAAATTATCATTTTCTAGATTATTTAATTGGAAAATCTGCTTTCTTTAAATAAATAAAATATTATAATAAATTATAAAAGGAGTTTGCATTAAAAACGTCAATAAAACAGCTTACATTTAAAAAAGTTCTTAAAGAATCACCGACACAGACAAATTTAAACTTTAATAAGTATGCTAATAAATTCGATTAAATATTATATTAAATTATTTTATAATTAATGACAATAGCAAAAATAAAACTGTATTAAAAGTAAAAATGTTTTTTTATATATAGAAAAAAAAATACCGAAAAAATATCCTGACATATCATGTTGTATTGTTAATAAGTATATTTAAATGGGATATTCATTTATTTGTAGATAAAACTATTTAAAGTCAAAAAAACTATTTCTTTATTTAACTTTTACTCAACATTGGTAATATTATTTTATTGTGATCTGATTCAACGCAATCAGTAGTTGTATTTAATTATACATACGTTTACAATCTACGGCGTTATCTTGTATTTTTCACTCTTCAAACGTAACATTTATGTCTTCAATATGTTGAAAATATTAACATGCAAATCAATTATTAAAGGGTAAAGCAAATCAATTATTAAAAGGATTAAAGGAAAGTCAAATAAATAAAGTTATTAATACTTTTTATAGTTTTGTTTTATTTTTTTAATTAGTAACATAGAGAGATATTTGAAAGTTTATCTCATTACTCGGTTTAAATAAATACTATTCTGTAGTTAACTAATAAATAAAATAACTTATTCAAATGTTGGCTCAAGCGAACAATGAAATGAGCCCTTTGAGGAAGTTCACGATGCCCTTGAGTCCTCCGATCACGTCGGTTCTCTTCGCGTCAGTCTGGAAGCCACCTACCCCGTACCCCGGGGGTTGGTAGTACTTGTCCTTGAGTCTGAGGAATCGTCCGGAGACCACGCACGCCATCATCGCCAACAGGAGGATAACCTGAAAATCAAAGGATCGGATCAAGCTCATCGGGACAGACTCATTCATTCTTCTTTCGTCCAAAATGGAAAATTGATCATGAAAAAGTTTAATTTAAAGATTTTCACATGGCTAAGGGAACATTAAAGGTGTCTATGCAAAAAGAATTAAAAAAAAATACCAAAAAATGTGAATCAACAATTTCGTAATTTAATACGTTCCGAATCGGTAGGCTTAAAACAAACCTTTTAATTTGTATTATAACCTTATTATATTTTATTCATAAATAATTACAGCTAACTTAAAAACAGATGTAAAGGAAGGGTATAGGGTTGCACGAGGCGGATATAATTAATAGGTTAAATTTTTAAATGAAATTCAGTAGAAATATTTGACAACACCAAGGCATATCAGTTAAAAATATTAAACAGAAATTTGCGCTAAAAACCCATGACAATAATCCCCAGCTATAAATATTTCATAGGCAAGTATTGAATTAGTAGAAGGGATTTTTAAATCAATATGACGAAATTCGGGCCTGCAAATATTTTGATCACCATTTTACTTTTTATCATTCTTATTTAGTAATGGACTGGAACCAATATGACATAAAACTGAAAAAAAAAAATTTATATTTGAAGGATATTACGCACATTGATGAAGATTTATTCTTTACTATTTATTTGGAACGAAACAACACGTAAGACGAATAAAATATTGATTTTAAAGAAAATAATTTTTTTAAAGAATGAAATTGTCAATTAGTTTGGTAGCCCTAAAGTTTTTTTTTTATACGATTGTGCATATGTTGCCTGAAAATGGAATAATGATAGTCCAAAACGTCACAAGCAATTAATAAATAAAATATAAGAAGAATATTTTGCACATTTTTTCCAGGGATGTCGAGAGCTTTTTTTAAATCATTTAGTGAGTTTTCGGGAATTCGATGAGGAACTTGCGGGAAGACTCCGGGCCGAACTAGGTGCCATCTCGTTCTGTGTCCTTAATTTAGTTATGTACTTAAAATTAATTTTGTCATTGATAACAAATTTTGATGATAGGGGAAATTATCTTCAGGTAACGGATTGTTCCGTCAACTAAACAGCTGTCATTCGTTAATTATAATTGCCTACACACGAGCATTCGGACATAACGCCAGATCGCCAGGAGATAACGGGATTCCTCAGTTGTGGTCGGACGACATTTACGCGCGCTATGTTCCGAAACGTTGCCACTTTGTTTGGCTGACTGTCTTGTAAGGGTTTTGCTGCTGATCGTAAACAGGCTGTTGTAAGGCAGCCAGCAGGCTCGAGCACGATGTTAAGTTCTGTTTGAATCCTGCACCACAAGCCAGCTCCAACAAATAAATCATACGAGATCACAGGGGACATCTGTGCGCGCCCTCCACATCAACAAGTCAGCTAAGCAGATAAACCCTCAGACCCTGGCCGTTTCCTGTTTTTGCTCGGCTAAATTTAACAGCACTATGAAGGAATCGTTTGTTTAGAATCTGGATTTTATTTTATCACCACTGCTGAAGGAAATAGGAAAATCCGGTGGAATTCAATTATTTTAGTTTAAGTCTGTGCAACGTTTAGGGAATCCGAAGGAACGGAAATTGACAAGATTACTGATACAACTCAGGAGAAAATCACACTGGTAGATCATGAACTGGTTTGGCTAGCTTAAGATTTGTTTGGGATGAAGAAATCTTAAAGTTTAAATATATAATCGAATGGAAAAAAAATGTGTTCCCAGGCATGTCACCTGTGTATAAAAATGACGTCAAAATAACGAATTCATTTCTGGGAAGAAAAATGAACTATTGCAAAATAAATAAAAATGGTAGTGCAACATAAAAAGAACGACCCTCTACAAGAAAAAAAAATTAAAACTAAAAGGTGGTTTAACTGCATATGGTAAATATATAGACATATAAAAAACAATATGAAAGCTTTTGAATCGATACATACGAGATCAATATAAGATAGGAAAAACCAATGTATGTAGTTTAGTATACATATGTATATATATATAGTAAACATGAAATAAAATTATAAACTCAAAAATAAACGTATGAAAATATTATGAATAAGTCGTAAGTAAAATAGAAAGCGTCTGCCTGGATGTAGAGGAGATGTAATAGGGGTTTTGAAGTTTTAAGAAACCGTCGTTTCTAGTGTAATTCTAATCGTAACTCCAAAATGCTTTTCATTGACAAAATATTCACTTAACTAATGACTAAATGAAATAAATTGTATTTGTTTAACTGGTATATACTAGCAGACATTTTTTTTGAAAAACACTTGAATATATTAGTTTAAAATCTCAGCCACAGAAGGTTAAGATGGTTATTATTATTATTATTATTATTATTTGTTCCGGCATTTGTGCACCGCGGCCTCACTGAGACCTATTGTGCGCCGTCCATGTCCCTGTCCTATATATGTGACAGGCCCACGGCCTTTGCAAATCTGAGGATACTGAATGGATCGATCAGTTCACATAGTTTGGGGTCTACAATGCGATCACTACCAAAGTGAAGGTATCGCCTTCTAGCTAAGTTATCACAGTCACATATTATATGACGTGCCGTTTCTCCCTCTTTCTTGCAGAATCTGCAGATTGGTGATCCCACTATCCCCAAATTAAAGAGGTGTTTATTTAACCGACAGTGACCTGTATAGAGTCCTGTCACACTTTTGAGTGTCCACCTGTCCATTGATAGAAGATAAGATGGTTAATTGACACTAAAATATATTTTATATATATAAATTGACACAAAGAAACGCCTATTAATATAATCACGGATCGTTTCAACACTTTTTTTTTCTATTGATGTATTTCAAAAAAATTCATTAGAATATCTTTGAGCTTATTTTTGAGTTGATGTCCTTAACCACGAGTTAGAAAAACTTCATTTTTTTTTAAGCAAGTGAATTTTGAACTGGCTAGAAATATGAAAGTCATATAGCTGTTAAGCAAATCCCTCGCCACCTGGTTATTTAGCTTGAATCAAACACGATCTGCGCGAGTCAGTTAGAAGTATTAAAAAATGAAATATAATTAAATATTCTACTCAACAAATTTAAATTTAATGACCATTGCACTGTGATGGCAGGTAAACAGATATTTTTAACAACTTTTTTTAATCGATTCGAAGCATTTTTTAAAAACGAATGCTCAACATGAAAAATTGTTAAGTGACAATTGTCATGAATTGTTTTATTGGAGCTTTCCAATCAAACCCTTTTATTTAATGACTGTAAATAAATTAATGGACTTTTTAAATACACACCCTGTTCAATTATTCCATAATCTATACACGTTAATAGCATTAATGCCATTAATGCTCATGCTGCCCTAGAAAACCCTCAACATGCGCACATGGGACAGTGTCAAACAGTGGACCGATGCCTTAATAATAAATTGTTATAATTTATTCAGGGCTTCGGCCCACGTGAACTATCGACCATCATTTGCTACTGTAGAATGTTTCTAGCGGCTTCCATTCAAGTCATTACTATTATCATTAATTCATTAAAAATAAATCAATATGATTCTGCGAAATTATTGTTTATTTTGTTTAATAGATATATCTCTATCAATGAGAAATAATGACAAAGCGCAATAATTTTTAAACTGTAAAAAGAGCGTTAGTGGGATAAACTTGTGATCGGTAATTAATTGTTGAAATAAACATAATTTAATAATAAAAACGTAAAGCATAAACCGAGTCTGATGTAAGAGGTTCCAATTTTTAACAAATACTGGATAAGTAATCAACCTAAAATTTAAAAGGTCTATCCAACAATACCCTGGGACACCCTAAGTTTTGGAAAAATGAAATAAATATTTTAAAAAGTCTATCTCGTCACTATTAAATGACTCACCTCACTCTATTTTTAAGTTTTTTAAAGTTTAGAAGCCATTCAAGATTTAATGTTGATTATTGCACATTAAACAGGGTATTATAAAAAAATATTTCATTAATATTCCAGAAAATAAATAATAACAAAGCCAATAACATGAATAACACATATTAAATGTTTCTATATTGAAACTTTTTTATTGTGCTAAAATTACAATATGCCTTATTAGGCAATAAGTGATCGTGATAAATGTTCTCATTCATACCATATTTACAATTTTCATTCACTCGTTCATTCATACAGTATTTACAAACAGCCCAGAGGTCTCCCAAATCCACATCCTTATCACCTCCCATGCATGTGAAAGAGGAAGCGGAGTCTTGGGAAGTCCCCCGCCGCTCCTCCGTCAGCTGCGTCACTGGATAAGAGCAAGCGGAGGCTGGCCAAGAGCGCGAGAGCCTCATACGCTCAATATGTTTCTGTTGTCAGAATTACAGATATTCACTGCTCATAATGTCTATGCTTTTAATTTCAATTATATGAAGAAACAATTCAATTAGCTGATGAAAAACTTTTGTTGGAAACTTTGATATGATGAAAAAATAAATGAGAGTTGTTAACAAAGTGATCCTCATATCACGTTCATTTCGGAACAGAATAGTTTGACATTTTCTAAATTTTGACTCTACATTCGATTTTACTTTACCAACACTGTTTTATATAACTGCCTTTATTTTATTATCCGCCGCGGATGAATACTAATTATAGTAACTATTTACTTCTTGGCATCTCCTAAATTTAAAAAAAATATTATTTTACGAATTTGAAAACAGTAAAAACCACTATGTACTTACTACGATAGCTTTCTTCATGGTGTGGAGGAGGATGGATGGATGGTTCTTCGGTGCTGAGAAGACGCTGCAAATGATGACTCCTTCAAACTCCCATGGGCTTATATAGTAGCAAAGGTCTTGTTGGCAGCCCTTTTACTAAACCTTTCATAGGCCCTTTCTCCCCAGACCCTTCACCAACCGGATTCCAAAACCCAAACAAAAAAACGATTTCAAATTTTCCCAGGGTATTGTAATATTCTCTTTCACTTTTTGACAGCACAGATACTTACTGCACGTAGTATTATTAAATACTAATTAATAAAATTATTTTAAATTTAATTGATCTATAATGATATATGCTATTTAATCATGATTTGTATAAGGAGTGATATGTTACCCAGCACATAAATAAATATAAAAAATAACTAATTAATGAACTATAGAGTGTGTTTCAGGGAATTTATGGCAGTTGACTTGCTTCATAAATTCGAATTACAATATATTAACGATAATTACTTTTGAAGGATTCCTTAAAAGATTTTTCACACATATTTTAATTTTAATTTATTTCTCACGTTAGTCCTTTCCGCAAGCTGGATGGATAGATTTTCACAAATTCAAAGGCAACGAAAAATAAAAGTAGTGAGTTATGTAGAATAAATAGGTATTGAAATGCAAATAGAATAGTAGTATTAAAAAAAAAAAAAAAATAACTCATATTAAAACTTGTTTCAATAAAATTAATAATAAATAGTAAAGTAAAATAAATTAAAAAAATAACAAAATAGATTACAAAAATAAAATGTAGAATCCAACAATGTAAAATTTTAATGTGGAATAATGCAATCAAATCTGATTCAAAATCATTATATTCCTATTAATTGTTTTTATGTGTGAATAATTTTAATGTTAGTATTTTTTTCTTATAATTCTTTTGACATGCCTAAAAGTGTAAACTATATGGTCCAAAGTAACATTCGCTATTGCCGGTGAACCTTATCAATGGCTTGTAATTTTTAGTTATTAACTCTATATATTTATAACTCTAGAAAAATTATTATTAGAAGGAGAAATAAATGACAAAAACGGAGAACTGAATCAATTTCTGACTCGCCGGAAAAGCGGCCCATTTCCCTCCTCTTGGCATTGTTTGAATCACTTTTGTAACCCGACATAGAGTGGAGATGAAATAAAAAGAGAAGAGAAAACAAAAAAATGTTAAAAGACAAAAGGCTTTGCTGAGCAAACATGGAGGCCTTAAGTGTTTCCACCAATATTGTCATTTTCTTGCTTCTCAGTCTCCGCACAGGTTTCGCTTAACTCCTCTTGTCTCCGTTGAAGACTTCTTCAGCGGAATATGTATTTGCCAGACAATGCTACGACTTTTCATCTCTTACTACTCCACGTTTTATTTGACGTCTTATTCCCTTGTGTCTTTGGAGTATGAATATTATTATGTGTTTATATTATCCCTAATAATTTTTTGTTATTTTATTCTTAACTCATAGAAGTTTTGAATTATCGTTAACTTTCAAGATTCGGTGAAAATTTATCTCTATCACATTCCAAAAAGTGAATTAAGAATATCCTACTGGAATTGGACCATAAAAAGGGACCGATTTCGATTTATGGAAATTGTAATCCACTGATCAGCTTTATTTGTTTTTCAAATCCAGTTAAGGTTGACATCTCTTTAATTCCTAGACTACACTAAATGGATTTGTAAACGGGGTGGCCTCGTCTTGCCTTCAGTTTTGTTTTAGCGTTCGGTTAAACTATATGACACAAAAGTTATAAGTAATATTACGTCATTACTGGAAACGTAAGCGTTCAGCCGCTAACACATACCGTTCGGTTTGTTGTCAGTACTCGGTAATTGGCAAGAGAGCTTGAAGTTTCCCTATACACTAAATTGTGGGCTGCATAACTTGGGAAAAGTGAATCGCTCATCAAGAGTTGTTACCAATGAATTGACCACGAAGTCGACTATAAATTTGTCAAAACCCAAATGTGCATCATTTCATTAAAACAATTGTTACTTGCGATGGCAAGTGGATACATTGGATAAACTCTATGACCAAGAAACTATGGCTAGACTGCAATCATTCTGCTGCGCCAGTTGCTAAGTAAGGGCTATTTGAAAAAAACACATGGCTCCCTGCATTTTCTAATTACGAATGCATAATCCATTCCAGAAGGTCGAACCATTAATTCATAACTTTATAGTGATCATTTACAAAGAATGTATGTTGTGTTCCAATGTTACCCAGGATTAGTAAAGATAAATCGGGTCTTGTTTGAACGTGATAATCCCCGACCATACACTTCTCGTTACACGAAACAAAACATTTCAGATCTGGACGGGAGCTTCTCCCTCACCCTGCTCACAGTCCAGACTTAGTACCTTCCGACTACAGTCTGTTCCGGTCAATGGCTCACTTCCTTCAAGGAAAAACCTTCAATTCTCTGGACGAGGTTCAAAATGGAGTTGCGGAATTCTTCTGTTCAAAACCTTAGTGTTATTGTGAAAGAATCCGACAATTAGCCTCGATTTGGCAACAAACCATAGAACACAACGGTGTATACTTTGTATACCTTTTTTTAAAAAAAAAAAATTGTGTTAAAATAAAATAAAGATAAAAACTGTTTTTAAATTAACGAGGAAAACAGTAATTTTTTTATGACTCATCCCATTACATATTGTTCAACTTCAAGCTGGATTCAAAGTTTATAATATAATATTATAGAAAGATAAAAGATATAAATAATTAACAAGTCTTGCAATAGTGGTAGTTTTTCTTTATTTTTTTTAAAGAGAATCGTGTGATCTTGTTAAAACAATTTTTTATGATTAATCTTAATTTGCTTAGTAATGTTAATCTGTTCTGGAATCTTTCTTGATTTGGGATTATTTTTCTTGTTAGTCATGCACGATTTTTTGAAATTGAAATTATATTGACATTTTAAATTTGTATTTCCTAGCACAGACACACAGGTGAAAACCTAAAGGTTTCTGATTTGGAAAGAGCAACGAAACCCTAAAGAGTATGTAAAATATACCGTAAATTACATAAATATTATTGGTGGGTTAGCTTTGTAGTGATATGAAATTTAAAGTATAATATATGCTTAAATTTGATTTTACGTCATTACTCTTTATATTGAGGCTGTATTTACTTATTTATTTAATTTTCAATTTTCTCAACTCAAATCATGCCGGAAGACTATAATATCATATACTTGTATAGTTTGATTAAAGATATTTTTTGGGTTGGTTCTTAATCCCCAGCGACCAAGAAACGGTTTCCATCAAGAGCCGGGGGAGGGGCTGAGGAACAGTTGGCCCACGGTAGCTTCATAATGGAGCAATAAAGTGAGAATTTAATTGTTCTCTAGAAGGCCGTAAAGAAGAAATAAGATGTTTATTAGCTTTGGAGCTGTGCCTTCTCACAGCGCCCTCCTTTGTCCTTAGGAGCTGCTGGGAATGTACGGGCCGTGTACTTGCAGTACTTTATGGCCAGAGCACCTGGCTGCAGCGGTACCGGCCGGCTGCTTGGGTTTCCGTACTCAAATGGTCCTTACTGAACCTATTGGAATACAATGTTTTGCACTATATGTTAATTTATTTATTGTATAAACACCTTTTCGGTATATCATATTGGACTAAAGGCTTTTTTCTATTAGGAAATATCGACAGTGTCATTATTAAATTTATAACCGCAACGGTTTACCATTATTATTATTATTATTTTATAGCTCAGATAGAGAGATGAATGTTTAAAATAACCGAAAACCGTTGTAAAAAAAACAGCTTAAAATACAAAAAAAAACAAGTCAAGAGTAGACCAGAACCCTGATAAAATAAGGAATAAGAAAAAAATACGGGTATAAATAGTTGAAATGAGCATATGTCAAATATTTTGAAGTAGTCTTTCGGAATTTTATTAGTCATTAAGTGAGTATGACTATGACTTTGGTCTTCCTTTAGGAATGCCGTATGAAAGTTGTATGCCAGTCCCTAACATGAGGTTTAATTTATCTGCAATTATTTTCAGTGACTAATTTCCTCCCATTCCCCCTGGATTTTCACATTCGTCTATTAAATAGAGAGGCTATGTCTGCCCCGTTTAAGTACCTCTAAGTCCTCTCAAACTTCAGAAATGCTTTGGATTTCGCCAAGCAAACCCTTAGAGACAATTAAATACCAAGTTCGTATTTCATGAATGTCAAAGAATAACAAGTGTCACTAAGCAGCGGGTTTGGGACTAAAAATAATAAAATCATTATCCGTCTCATTTATTGTCACTATCACATTTTGATTGAGATTTATTTTCATTTTCATCATTTTTGCATGTGCTTAAGTTAATATTAAAGCAACTTATTATTACTATGTTAGGTATTTCATAGTGTTATCAGTTTACACCCTAGTTATTGAAGTTTCTGTTTAGTCCATACTTTATTATGTCGTTAATCAAACAATTTTTAGTTTAAAAAAATCATTTATCACTTTGTGCCTGTTTATTGTAACTTTTTATGATGACTAAGTTCTTTTTCTAGGACTGGTATAAACCCGTTACCACCTTAAACTCGTAATTATGTATAGCAACACGTCACTGAATCTTTTTTTTTTTTTAATTTAGCTCTTACTGGGACACATCCACACATAAGTTTCTATGACACTTGTCTTCTTTTCTTCAAAAAATATTGATTTTCTTCTATACGGTAACAGAGTGAGTCCGCGAGGAGTGGTTTTCTGATCCGAAGTAATCTTCTACCAAAAGAACGTTTGACCAGCAAAGAGATGTACAGTTTCGAGAGGCTATGTCTCCCTATATCCAAACACATCCGATTCAGGCAACTATGTCTAAAAATCGCTATCCGAAACCTGTGCATCGGGGAAATAGAGATTAAGCGGCTCTTCTGAAGCTATAGAGCTTATATCGTGATACCCTCCTTGTCCCTTGAGAATATGGAATAGTCAGCAGTCTGGTGAGTACCATGTGGTCGAGAACCGTTTAGTGACTGTCAGGACAAACTTTCTTAGTGCACTTCCTTTGAAGAGGATATCAAACGTCCAGCAAATATTCCCGGATATGACACTTCCAAGGGCTTCATACGAAGGAATGTTATTAGTCCTTATGATGTAATACATTTGGAGGTGTAAGAGAGATAAAGTGAGTGGGAGCGAATGAGATTGAGTTGTTGAAAGTATAGTGGTGGCTAATGAAAATGACACATTAGGTATTCGGCATGTATCCAGAGATTTTTATTTTCGGATGTTAAAAATTCAGAAAATATGGCATTCACATTTAATAACTGAACACCACAACCTAAGAGTTATAGGGTACTTAGCTCGGAATGGAGTTTGATTGGAACAATTAAACTTGAATGAGTTGACTGACTGCTTCTTGACCTCCAGAGTTCCAGTCCATCACTAAGTGAGTTTTCTCTTGAAATTGATGGAAGTTCTGTAAGTTGATACTAATCGGCCAGGTTGATTCTAGCCTCTAATTGAATAATAGAATAAAAAAAGTTTATTTACAACTTTATATACACTTCAGTTACTATATTGTTATTACATGTTATCACTGTATCATTTCCATGTAAAATTTTATTGTATTTTTATGGCAGGGAAAATACAAATAAAAACCTACTCAATAAAAGAAAAAAAAATCTATTTAAGAACCAACTAAACTTCATTTTTACATCGAATTAGTTTAATGTTAAATTAGTGCTTACTCTAAAGCAGGTATGGGCAACCTTTGACATGTTATGGGCCAAACTTTAGTGTGCAAATACGTTCGCGGGCCGCGTTTAAAAGTAGTGCATTTTAAAGTAGTGTTCATAATTTTTAGCGATAGATATCAGTCAGCCATGAAATAATACGACAATGTTATTACAACACAATTTATTAAAATAACAAAATGAAATGAAAAAATAGGTACCTACAGCATTAAATTAAATCGTTAAATTTAGAATTGTTACAAACTACGAAAGTTAAATAGCGACACCGAAATCAATGAGACACTTGAGCTTGAATTTGGGAAACTAATTCATCGATGTTTGGATTAATTCCACTGGTACAAAGACGTAAAGAATTTTCCAAATTATCGTCAGTCAGCCTTGTACGATGTTTTGATTTATTAACTTTCATCAATGAAAAGAACTGTTCGCATTTATAAGTACTGCCAAACGCACAAATCAATCTTCTTGCAAATTTTCTAAGCTGCGGAAAATGGTCTTCTTCGAGGTATTTTTTGTAGAAATCGCACAACTCCACGTCTTCAAATTTAGATTTTAGGAGTGAGTTTTCTTGAATCTCGATCAACTCCATTTGCAAGTGTATTGGAGCATTTTGTACATTACTTTTTGTTGGAGTAGCAAATAAATTGAAACAGTCTTCCATGTGTTTGAAATCGCTAAATCTGATCGAAAATTGCTCCGACAGTAACTTGAGTTCTTCAGCATATTGAGCGTAAGCAATATTTTCATACGCAGAGAGCGTGGTGAAATGGTAACTGTTACCAGACAGCATATGTGCCTCCCACAAGCGGATTTTGTTCTGAAACGCTTTCAAATGGCTGTACAAATCATTTACTAACTGTCCTTGTTTTTGAAGTTTCAAATTTAAATCATTCAAATGGCCTGTAAGGTCGACAAGAAATGCTAAGTCACATATCCATTTTGCGTCACTCAATTCAGATAGTGGTTTATCTTTTATTTGCATAAATTCTGCTATCTCATTTCTAAGCTCGTAAAACCGTTTCAGCATTTTCCCTTTGCTTAGCCATCTGACTTCACAATAATATGTTACGTCGTCATACTCGGCTGATATTTCATCCAAAAACGCCTTGAACTGACGATGGTTAAGCCCTCGGGATCGAATAAAATTGATGGTTTTTACTACCACATTCATAACATTCTGGAGTCGAATGGACTTAGAACACAAGTTCTGTTGGTGGATAATGCAATGAAGGACTATCAAACCATCTTTTTGCACATTTAATTCAGTTGCTTTTTCATTCAAAATTCCGATGAAACCTTTACGTAAGCCGACCATAGAAGGTGCACCATCTGTGCATACTCCAACTAATTTCGACCATGGCAAGCCAAAACTTGTGAATACCTTTTGAACTTCATTAAAAATGTCCTCTCCTGTAGTGGTTCCTTTTAGCGGCTGTAAAGCAAGCAATTCCTCAGTAATAGTGAATTCTTTATCAACACCTCGAATAAATATAGCCAGTTGAGCTATGTCAGACAAATCGGTGCTCTCGTCTAATGCTATGGAAAATGATTCAATACCAGTCATACGGCCAGTCAATGTTGTTTTTATATCATTAGCCATCATTTCTATACGTCGTACAACGGTTCGTCTTGACAAACTAATTTTTTCAAATTCATTTTTCTTTTCAGGACACAAAACACTGCAAACTTCTGACATACACTCCCTGATAAATTCTCCTTCGGCAAATGGTTTCAATGACTTTGCCAATTTTGAACTAACTATAAAACTAGCTTTCACAACATTATCAAGTTGTGTTCTTTGTCTATGAAATATTTGCTGCTGTTTTTCCAAATTTGCGGTAAGTTTCTGGATTTTGTCTTTTCTTATTTGTCCTGTCAGTGAGAGCAGCGTAGGATGCTTAGTTGAGTAATGCCTCTTTATATTGAATTCTTTCATCACCGAAATGGATTCATTACACATCAAACAAATAGGCTTACCATTGTGCAAGATAAAGAAGAATTCTTCAGTCCATTTTTCTTGAAACTGGCGACCCTCTGCATCTACTTTTCGTTTCCTTCCACCAGACATCATTTTCATTTACTTATCGTTCGATAAACTTAATAAGAAAATAGGTATAATTAGTAAGCACTCAAGATGCACACAAAGTCACAAAGCAAACTTATCACCACGGTAGCTCGAATAGGACTGAACTAAGTTCCGGCCATCCACCCGCTTATATAGGCAAAATGAAGGAATGATCTAGAATCGTCTAGTGTAGAACAATACAATTGCGAAGCAATAATCCTTTGTTGCGCCGCCAGTGTGGCGGCAAACATCAATGGCTTTGAACTTTGATGTTTGCCGCCTCACTCTTTGATGATCACCGCCACTCGGCTTGCTCGCTCACTTGATTCCATGAGTATGAGTAAGTAGTGTATTTTTTTTTTTTAAATTGGGTTTTTCAAAATGTCTCGCGGGCCGGATCAAATCTTACAGCGGGCCGGATCCGGCCCGCGGGCCGGCTGTTGCCCACATACGCTCTAAAGTATATTTCTTTTAGATAGAAAAACATAATAAAGAACGGGGACAGTAAATACTCTACTCATGGGGCATATTATAAAAACTTAAATAATTTTAATAAAACAAATCAAATTTTATGATATATATATAAATTTTTTTTTTTTTTGGAATATATCTAAACATTAGTCTTTCATTTTCCCTATTCCTAATCATGGAAGAAGAATTACTTTAAATATTAAATTTACATTACTTTACTTTTTTTTTCGACAATTCCAGTTATATTACCTTATCCAAAAGATGTTCAGTTTATTTCGGGATGTTTTAGAAAAAAATCAAAATTTTAGAATTATTGAAATTGTTTTACTACCTCTATCGTATAACATTCATGGAAACAGATGAAATACGATCAGCCGTATTGCCCCATAACTGATGGAAAGTAGAAACTCTCCCATCGAGCTGTACCTCAAATGGCTTACCTAGAGCTTTGTAACTTGGTCCCCAATTTGCCACACATTATAATCATGAGTGGTTATTTACAGTCATCAAGCATAAATAAAAAATATATTTTTTTTTTGTCAGATTGTACACAAAACGAGTATGTATATATACTCATTATGTGAAATACATAAATATATATATATAGATTTATGTGGCCATCGCCAATTCTGAATTCACGGCGCACGTTTACTTTTCCACTGAATAAGCGTAAAAATGTTGTCATTGAGTCGGGTCAGCCTTTTTGTTAAATTGCATTCATATTAGTATCATTGATTCTGTTGATTATAACATTAATATATTGTTTATTTTTAAATAATCTAGACAAAAATATGAAATCTGTCTCTCAAAATATGATCATACCTGGGCAGACCATCTCTAACGCTATTAAAGATAATATTTTTCACTAAAACATCAGTAATACAATATAGTATATACATTTCTAGTTTATATAAATAATTCCCTTCCATTTTAATGTATTATCCATGTTAATTTCTTAAGGTACGTTACTTTGGGTATTCCAAATTTCCAATTAGAACAATAGAAAATCATTTGAGTATAAATTTAAGTATAAATTCACGCTAATGCAACACGATTAACATTTGATAGAGAAATCAAATCAGTCAGTAGTTGAATAGCTAGATGGCATCCCTACAATTTTAATTATTCAACTAGAGTCTAATAGCGTGGTGTTTGTGGGTGTCAGATAAATATAATAATAAGTCAGATATAAAAATATATCTACCAGTAGAAAAGATATTTATATATTGCCCTACAGTTTTATTTGTATTCAGCTGAATATCAGATAGATTAGTGTATCGATACGCGAGGAATCGACACCGTATATACTCATAGAAAATTCCGCAGTTCGCTTAACGTAGCAAATATATTGGGAGGTTTCATCAATTTTGAAAGTAGCTTTTAGAAAGTTAATAGAACGCTTATTCACTTATGAGGTCCTTAGTTACGTTTCGAAATTATTTATAAGTTTTTTTTCCTTGGATATAAACCCTTAAGTACGTAGGTGTTGATAGTGCGGTTTAAGCAAGATAGAAAGCCGGTTTTATGAATTACTTCTGAACGCCTCTGCTTCACAACTATGTTTTATCCGCTCGACCCTCGGGACCTCGCCATGTTTTTCTAGTCACTTATCATTGTTTTGTGCCGAGCAGTGCCTGCACTTCCCGACTAGATGAGCATTTGCATTGCACAGTCGATGGGCGGTACACCCACAACGGCGATATTAGCCCATGTCCGATACCGTGGATCGAAGACTTATACCTGTGTCGTGTAGCGAAGAATATTATCGAGCAGAAGTCCTCGTTGCATAAAGGCCACAGTATCAGTTAGAATATGAATTATGTGAATATTGTCCTGGCAAGGCACGTACATACGCCAAGTCTGTATGCGTATAGCCACAGCGATCGAAAACGTTCGGAGGCGAGCATAGTGCAATCCACAAAATTACCATCTTGTAAGAGTCGTTGCTTTGAGTTATATATTGAGCCATTCATTCTTTGAAAGTTGTTCAGATTATCGCGACACTGTTTGACAATATCTTCATTTAAACATTTTGAGTTTTGAGTTGGTACTTTTTTTTAATTTCTCTTTACGGTTGACCTCGAAAATAGGTCATCTATTTGAATACAAGTTCACCTTCACAGCATATTACACGTATAAGTAACAATGACTGCCTTATAGATTATAATTATAAGTGCATAGGAAAATAAGAGGGAAATAAATATAAAATAAAATAATATAAAATTGAAGAGGAATAAATAAATAGATCAATAATATGAACAAAAAGGTGCAACGATTATAATAATAATATAATTAAATTATATAATTGAAATAATATAAGCCTGCCAGACAAAATGCATGGACCCAATGCTTTAAACTCAGAGCTTTCCGTAGAAAACTGGATACTATCATAGCGCTAATATTTAATGCCCCATGGTATGTGGATAGATCGATTTGGGGTTCTAATTAAGGACCATTAATGAAATTTCCTTGTGGGAGGAAAACAACTGCCTCTAGGCCAAAAGGAAGGAGTGAACCAAGGCATTCGTGTTAGCATTATTAACAGAAGACTCAATGGCATTGTCAATCCCTTATGAGAATGGCTGAGAGGAAATAAATAAAAGGAAACAACGAAAAAAGGACTTTGTGATCAGGGCAGTAATGGTTGAGTGGTATTTGTAATGAAATTACTTTTTAAATACATGACTTATATTATAGAGGTTACTCTTGATTGAGTTAGTAGTCAATATATGACCGATACATGAACATTTAGTGCCATTACTCTAGACTTAGACACCGCCCTGCGAACAGGAGGGCGATATCGGAGAAATACGCAGCTACTGTTTATCGGTTTTGAACTAAATGGGTGCTGGCTTGGTTCCAGCTGTAGCAGGTGCCCTGGAGCAGTGTTCTGTCTGATCTGTGATCTGCTACTCCTGGTAACGCCTACTGTGTGGTCGCAATAGTGGCTTCTAGATTAGACATCGTGCATTAGGTTTTACATAATCATATTTTACGAACGAATGGCAGTAATTGTCTCGCCAGTAGGAGTAAATAGAGCTGTGGAAACCTAATAAACAAACAATAATTATTATTCCGCTAACGCATAACAATTTGTTTAAATATAATTTATTTAAATTGAAAGATAAAAATCCTCAAAAAACTCTGCTCATAGAATAGTTCAAACAAGAACAAATTTTATATGTGCGTTCTAACAATTAACGATTAATGAATGTTATACCATCGGCTAATTTTGATATAATAATGTTTATTAGTAAACGAGTTCTTTTGAATACCCTACAGTAATAATGGGAAGCCCGTTCTATGAATAAAAATAAAATAATTGATAATATCTACTACAGTTAAAAATAAATCATTGTAAATTTAAGAGATGTATTTTACTCATTGTGAATTAAAATTTGGAGTAATAAGTGTTAATTTACGTCACTGTTAAAATAACCTTGTCAGCAATTTAGAACACGGGCTCGCAAATGAAATACTATCTTCAGCACGACATCTATTCATATTTTTAAAAAGTTTTTGAACGAAGATTAATTTAATAATATTGAATAACGATGATTTTTCAGGGTTTTAAAACATTTGGCCATCAGTGTTGAACGTAATTCATTTCAGTGTGTCGTATCTGGTGGAAAGTTGTTTTGAAATGGAGCATAGATATGTGTTCAGCCCTCGAAAGTTTCCTTTGTATAATATATGTATGTTTCTAGATCTCGATTTGAGATTAAAAAGGATCTGGAACATTAATAATTTATGTTTTTTCTGTAAGTTAAAATAATGTAAGTGTAACTTTCTAAGAGGATTTGGTAGATTCAACATGTTTTTCAAGGCTTGGAAGAATTATTTAAAAATCTGAAAATATATAGTAATGAACTTAATGTTGATATGTTTGAGTAATTTGTCCAATCCAACATACATTATTTTAATTTATAATTTGATAACTAAATACCCCCTATTAAGCAACATTAATATTGTTATTTAAAGAAACATTATATCTTACCCCCATCAATCATTACTTCTTATTAGTCATTATCAATTCATGTTGAAATATATTAAATTATTCACTTATACCCACCTATATAGTGATATAATTACATTAATGGATTGCACTACTAAAGTGGTAATAATTCAGATATATAATTTTCATGTAACGTTGAGAGTGACTACTCTTAATGAAAGATTTTACTTTTGTACTAACCCGAAAATCGCACTCTTCTCATTTAAATCAAAGTAATAGAAAGGTTGAAGGAAAAGTATAGAAGCAGAAATCATTTTAGTTTTTGTTAGACACCTAAAAGATGGGATACAGTAATTAATAATTGTTGTTAGATACCTAAAAGATGGGTGATCCATAGGTTACAATCATTTTCCAGCCACAGTAGGAATTCTGATTTTATTTAGTGAAGTAGTAGGGTGAAAAACTAGAGCTAAGAACTGACAAGGCTAGACTACTCGAGTCTCTATCTTGCTATAAAAAACCTGCTACTTTTTTCGAATCAATTATAAAAGATTTTAGCTTTGCGCATAAAGCTTAATTTCAAAGACGATTTCGTAAATCCCTTTCTTTTTATACATCCCAAGAACAGGTTCTGGTAATCTTCTTCCAATCTGCTGTGGTATGTAGGACGGCTGTCTGCGTTGAGCATTACCTGTCTGTTGGGCGGGTATCTGTCTTTGTCAAAGTCTTTGAATGTTTGTACTGACAACTTGTACCAATGACATTTGGTGTCTTTTAAACCTGTTCTTGTTTTAAAAGATTGAACTTTATTTTAGAGTTAATAAACTTTTATATTATTTATCTTTATTGTTTTATCTTGCTTGTCACTAACTATTATTGAAGAATGTTTATTTGCAACCAAAATTACTAAGAGCGTTTTTATTTCTTGTATAAGGGTTTATGGAGTTTTGTTCCATAAAGTATTGAGGTAATTACTGCATGATGATTAGTGGAGATTGAATAAATCTTGATTTTAATTTCATTCTATAAACTCATTCCACGATTCCTACGTTAACACGATATGCCCACACGATTCACCGAAGGGTTAGCCAAAACCGGTCATTTTGGCAAACGCTTAGAAATTCGGTAATAAACACATTTTTTTTTACACAATTAGCTCTACAAGCATTTGTATTTTACGTCTTTTGATTGGAGATTTTAGGCCTTGTCCTAATACAGAAAGATCTTATGTCCGCGGAACCATTTACTTCTTGTCTAGGTCAATTTAAAATTACTTGGAACTGAAATTCTGTCAAGGACTAGGGTTTCGAACCGACAACTTTTAACTTACCTTATAAAGTAATCATCATAATCATAAGCTATTCAATGGAATCTAAAATGTTCCACCTTGGTACTAGTAACGTTCCCGATACCCTTACGAAAAGGTGTAAGCAGAAAGGGAAATGCTATAAATGAAGAACAAATATGAAACATAACCAATAATAGAAGTCTATATAATAAAATAAAATAAGTGCAGTCAAAAATTAGTGGATACAGAAGACTGGCTTATCTGCTATTGTCGGAGAAGAATAACAGTCCTTCAGTTCCCTCGGTGTCGACTTGTCATTAATAAAGCGATATATAAACATTTGATTTTTAGATGGGTTGTTGTGTATCGATTGCAGTATCGATTATGTGAGCCAGTCTAATCCCGCTCTCGCGTGTTACCTTCAGTTAGTTGTTCAGTTCATTACGAATCAACGTAACTAATTTATTAAAAGTGTATCAGTTCATTAAATATAATAGTGGTATAAAGAGTGTGTTTTCCCTTTATACGTTCCTATCCAGACATAACAAAGTGGCGACGAGGATGGGATACAGAGAAAAGTGATATTTAATCTCAAATTTTATTGTCAACCTGGAACAATGGACCCTGCTCAATTCGCCCAGTTCTTGCAACTACAACAACAACAATTTTCCATTATGTTAGAAAAATTCTCATCCATACATCAAAGCTCTTCTTCAACACTTCCTCAACATAATGTAAGTAAGTTTGATACTTTTGATAAAAACACGGAAACTTTTCAACAATACAAAGAAAGGTTTGATAACTTTCTTGCCCTAAAAGGCTTATCGTCAGACAAGGCCTCAGCAAAAATGATTCTTTTAAATAGCATTGGCCCTGAATATTTTGAATTGCTCAAACTATCAGTAGCACCAAAAGAACTCAATACATTAACATTTGATGAAATCACTAAAACCCTTGACGATCAACTGACCGAAAAAAAAAATATTTTAGTTGAAAGACATAAATTTTTGTCACAGAAACAAGCACCTAACCAATCTATCCAAGATTTTGTCACCCAATTACGAAAATTCGTCCCTGCGTGCAGCTTTAAATGTGAATGTGAGAAGTCTGTGGCAGACCTTTTTTTACACTCCCAGTTTATCAGAGGCCTCTCTAACCAAGACATACGCCACCAACTTCTTTTGGATGACTCAAAAACATTTTCTGACGCTGTCTCAAAGGCACAAACCTTAGAAGCATCAAATGAGGCAAGTCAGCAATTCAATATACCCACAGAAAATAATTCAAACAGTGTACATAGACTTTCGAGACCACGAAGTAGGAGTCAAAATAACTATAATGCAAAACCTAAAGATAAATCAAATTCAAGATACACACGCCTTAATTTGAAGCACCTTGGA
The DNA here is from genome assembly GCA_930367205.1 of Acanthosoma haemorrhoidale. Lineage (NCBI taxonomy): Eukaryota > Metazoa > Arthropoda > Insecta > Hemiptera > Acanthosomatidae > Acanthosoma > Acanthosoma haemorrhoidale. The sequence goes on from OV884011.1 coordinate 94,143,471, forward strand.
ATTGAAGGGCTTTGTTTAAAATGTGCCCGAAATAATCACATTTCAAAAAATTGCAGAGTTGATTCGACTAAGTTAAAATGTCAATACTGTGGAAAGTTGGGGCATGTCGAAAAAGTGTGTCTAAAAAGATTAATGTCAGAGAAAAAAGGAGTGCAGGCAGTAGACTCAGAAGAAGATTCATTCCTCCATGATCAGTACACAATATATGAAATTAACAGTCAGGATCAAGACACACAGAAGTATGTCGTTCAAGTAAAAATCAACAATATAATTCAACAATTTGAAGTGGATTCAGGAGCTGGACAAACACTCTTAAATGAATCAAATTTTAATCGTCTGAACCTAAACAAGAAACTTCAAAATACCAGCATCCGATTTCGCTCTTACACCTCAGGTATTTTCGCACCCATTGGAGTAGTAGAAGTAGAGGTTCAATATAAGGACATAAACTCAATAGAGACACTTTACGTCGTTTCAGATAAGTTTTCCCCACTTCTGGGCCGTTCCTGGATCAGACACCTAAACATCGATTTGCAAGAAATTGATGTTGGGAAAATCAATAACAATTCCATACATTCAACAATTCCTGTTAACGTCGAAAATGTGATCTTTAACAGATACCCGGCGATATTTCAACAAACTGTGGGCTGCTGCAAAAACTTCAAGATTTCCCTTAAATTACAAAACAACGCAAAACCCGTAGCTTTTAAGGCTAGAGAAGTACCGCAAGCCCTGAAAGCAAAAGTAGAGCAAGAACTCGAGACACTTGAAAAGCAAAATATCATCTCGAAAGTCCAAGAGAGTGACTGGGCTTCCCCTTTAGTAGTCGTCCCCAAGGCCAATGGTAAAGTGCGCCTATGTGTCGATTATAAGGTGGGGGTAAACCCTCAACTTCAGGACGCACATTATCCTATACCAAAAATTGACGACCTTCTTACAGCACTCAATAGTTCAACGTATTATTGCTCACTGGATTTAGTTAAAGCATACCTCCAGGTCCCAGTCGACCAAGAAAGCGCAAAGATTCAAACGATCATTACCCACAAAGGAACCTATACGGTTAACCGTCTCTCTTTTGGCATCAAAACCGCGCCAAATGAATTCCATCTTATCATGGACAAAGTCCTAGCAGGCCTACGAGGGGTCACAACATACTTTGATAACATCATAGTTCATGGGAAAACAAGAGAGGACTGCTATAAAAATTTGATTGCTTGCCTCGACAGACTACAAGAATTCGATTTGCACCTCAATAGAGAAAAATGTGAGCTATTCAAGACCAAAATTCAATACTTAGGTTATGTATTCGAACAAGGCAAAATTTCGAAAGACCCGGCTAAAGTCGCGGCCATTACGAAGGCACCAAGACCAGAAAATCAAGACGACGTCAAGAGGTTTTTGGGCATGGTGACCTATTATGCCAAATTTATTCCGAATATTTCAACACTATCGTATCCATTGAGACTGCTTTTACAAAAGCTTGAATGCACACATTCCAGCAATGACGTCCGCTAGACTTCTACGCTATGCAACCTGGCTCACAAACTTCGACTACCAAATTGAACATAAAAAGGCAGAAGAAAATGTACACGCCGATTTCCTTTCAAGATCCTCTATACAGGAAAATATTTCCCAACTTGAACAAAATATTGAAGAAGAAGTCTCGTTAACTTCTAACGAAACCATTTATACTATTTCCAACGATACGCTCAATTATAAAACTCTCGCTGAAGAAACCTCACGAGATGAGCAACTAACCAGAATAAAATCAGACCTTTTGAACGGCGAAAATAATATCACGGAATTCTACCTGCAAAACGGCATAATTTTTAAAGGACAACGAGTAGTCGTTCCAACGTCCTTACAACAAGCAGTTCTTAATGAACTTCATCACACCCATGCAGGGGTTGTAAAAATGAAGCAGTTATCCCGCCAATACGTTTACTGGAAAAATCTAGATAAAGACATTGAACATCTTGTCAGAGCTTGTCAGGAATGCGTACGAATTAGAAAAAATCCCCCCAAAGCACCCATCCATCACTGGGATGAACCCTCAGAGAATTTTGATAGGGTTCATATGGACTATGCGGGACCATTCCAAGACCACCACTTCTTCGTTTTAGTAGATGCTAAGTCCCGCTGGCTAGAAGTCCGTTTCTCCAAGAATGCACCAACAACAGATTCAACCATTCAATACCTTCAAGATATATTCTCAACTCACGGCCTACCAAGAGTCCTAGTTTCAGATAACGCAACAATATTCAAAAGCGAAACATTTCTCAAATTCTGTACGCACCATGGCATTCAACAAAAGTTCATAGCCCCAGGCCATCCCGCCACCAACGGAATCGCAGAACGTAATATTCAGACCTTTAAACAGAAATTACAGGCCATGACTAGTTCTACGTTACCTCTCCAAAGAAAAGTCCAAGAAATCTTAATGCGATACAGGTCAACCCCGCTAGCATGTGGGAAATCACCATCGGAATTGTACCTACAACGTAGAATACGGATTCAATTAGATCTGCTGAAACCACCTCCACAAACACCAGCTCTTTCCAGCACCACTCAGGGTAGTACACGTCAACTAAGCGTGGGAGATCGCATACAAGCAAGGTGGTACCCCCACACTGGCAAACCAACATGGAGACTTGGAACTGTAATCCAAAAAATTGGGAAGCTTCACTACATAATTAGACTCGATATTAGTGGATATAGCCTGAAGAGGCACATCAATCAATTGCTTTTCATTGCGAGCGACGCCAAACCCAAGAAGAGAGTGATGTTTACTCTACCACCCAAGAGTCCAACCAATGATGACGAACCAAGAAGTAATCTTCCAGAAGACGTCCAGCCAGATCCAAGTCCAAGACCATCGACCCGCCCGCAGCAACAACAAGAGCAACCGAGGGTCCAGCCAGAACCCATTCTGAGACGATCAGGCAGAAAACGGAGGCCACCAGGAAAACTGCTAGACTATGTGACTCAATTTACCACCTGATTTAAGCAGACTATAATATGTCTATTCTTTTAATTATTCTAATTAGCGTGGGAGACTGTTGTGTATCGATTGCAGTATCGATTATGTGAGCCAGTCTAATCCCGCTCTCGCGTGTTACCTTCAGTTAGTTGTTCAGTTCATTACGAATCAACGTAACTAATTTATTAAAAGTGTATCAGTTCATTAAATATAATAGTGGTATAAAGAGTGTGTTTTCCCTTTATACGTTCCTATCCAGACATAACATGGGTCGTGGTTATTTTTCAATGAAAATGTTTAAATTCCCGTTTTCTAGCTATAATTAAATGAGCTAATTACCAATAAGGGCATTCGGTAGGTTTTGCTTCCAATTTCAAGCACTAAGAAATATAAATAATGGTGTAACGTATCGTCATCAAATGTTTCCACCGCATAAAATTCTATGTCTTTAAGTCAAGCGGATTGGTGATAAAAAATCGACTCTAACTTTAATCAAGTTTATCATAATAGTTTTACCAGATACTATGATAAAATTGCTGTAATAGTTTAATTAGTTATTTTCCAGATAACCTTACCACTTCCTTGAATATGTTCTTCTTACACAATATACTACCTTTACACTAATACCTCTGATACATGACTAGCCCTCTTTATCATTGTCTCTCCCGGAATTATGCCTTAATTTAACATCAGTTATGGAGGTCGCGAAGTCATTCATTCATTGTTACTTGGTGACCATGCTATGAGACTTTCTGTAATTTCCGTAGAAGAATAACGAACGATTGTGACTTTCGTGGTTTACTTTTCCTTATTTGTAATAAATAAATAATTACTTAAATAATAATAATACTAGTAATAATAGGTGTGATATGTCAGTAAGCAGGAATGAGCTTGATCTATTTACGGGTATATCAGCTATCATCAGTGTAGCTATACAGCATTTTAACATGTTTAATCTGGAATCGGCTGAAAAGTAACATTTGCTTTGACATATTTTTAAATATTGCCGACACAAAGCCCCCGCTGCCAAGAAATTGTTTTGCCCACTCATAAATTTCCTGTGGGTATTAAACACTATTAATAAATCTTACAGGATTTACTTTTCCAGTCCTCTTTAGTTTATACCTCAGCGGCTCAGACCCCCGCACCAGATGTTTCGCCTTCCCTGTATACTTTATCGCCGAACAGTATCCGAGACAATTCGATCTAGAGTTAATTACTACACCTGCTGTAATTAATTAGTCAGAGATAAATGAGTCCGTGACTCTCCATGACTCCGGACGCCTACGGTTATGATAATCCTTATGAAAATCCGCCGAGTGGGCTCCGATGAGTGACGTCTAGAAGCCGTTACTAATATACAGAAATACCTAAATTCAGGAAGCAGTGGATGGTTTTTTTCCAACGGTTCTGCTACTTAGTGGTCGTAACCTTTGGCTCCTGGTCTCTACTCGAAATTGATCACGCCCAGCTAAATTAGATTGCTTCACTGTCAGCTAACCGTGAAAGGTAAACGGGAAAAAAATAAAATCTAAATAACCTCCAATTCTGGTTAATTGTAATATTATTATAGGGTTGTTATTGAACATATTATATAAGAAAACTGAAAAATATATAACCAAATCGGTTGTTTGGCGAAGAGAAAAGGGTGGGCGTTGGTCGTTGATGTGATCAGTGATGCTCCAAGCTGTCATCCTCAGTTATCTCTGCAATAAAATTAAAAGTGATGACAACCAAATGATAACAACTTTTACCTGCGCATATGGAGACAAACTAATTACTATTATTATACCTGACAATGGTCACGGCCATTAAGTAAAATATAAATTATATTCCACTAACACTGTAGAACTGTACTTATTTTGAAATTGTTCTTCTAATCTACTACAATAAAAATTATTAAAATTCAGAAATACATGACAGCTTGACTGGGCTATTACATTAAATAGGTTGTCGGTTGTGAAATGACAATAAAGCTGGTTTATAATCTATATTTAGCCTTATTTGGCCCAATTTTATACAAATTTGATAAAAGGGATGTAGTATAGGAAATAAGAATAAAAAATAAATATGAAATAAAAACATATGACATTATTTAAATGTCTTGATACAATTTTGGTTCGATTCTCTGGTGAATAGGTTGGTCTAGATGAAAGTATCCATCCACTGAAGAAAGTACCCGTTGAGATATTGGGGGCATTGGAATTTTGTGCCAATTCGAACTGATTTTGGGAATTCCTTACTAACTAGTGGGTTCTCCTAATACTTTCCCTCAGTCATTTGTTCGTTATTGTTAGCAGTCTCGTCCTGATTTACCTGCTCGTGCTGTACCAATTAGAACAGCATAAGTTTTTATCGTTAAAGTAATGACGCACAAGCTTGTCGTAGTATGGTTAATTCTGTTGGTGAGTATATATTGTTGTTGTTGACGTTTATGATGTTTTAGCGGTTTGTAGGTTGTGTGTTGTGCATGCAGGTGGGTTATGTGTCAATATGTATCCTAAGTTAGAGAACACAATGAACTTCTCGAGATTAAAATTCACTTTACTAATATAGTTGTTCATTTTTTCACACACACGAAGCAGCCCAACTGATCGGATAATTGGATGCATAACTAGATGCAATGGCTTGACCACGCTACGTTTGTTTTGAATAATTTGACTGTTTACAAACCGACCTACCAAAACTGGTAGTACTACTAGCACTTGTATTAAATGCAATATTATATACAGTACTCAATACAAGTATTGGTATTAGTGACTAATAGTGTACTAGTAAGTCTGTTATGTAAGTGTGCAAAATAAGATCCAATTGTAGCAATGTCTATGACGCTATTTTGGGCTGGGATCGAGTTTGCTTTTGGGTTATAAGGTTGTATTTATATCCGCCCTCAGAGACCTCTTGAACAGAAATTAGAAGAGGCTGGGCTGTAAACCCTAACCGTCATTAGGTAGGTAGGTACCGTAAGTAGGGGCTTAACGCTCTAGGGTTTACTCGTTGTGGATTGGTCATATACCTGTTACCGCCCTTCTCTAACCTCTCCAATAGCCAGACCGTAGGAATGTCATGCTTCATTTTTTTGTTTTTTTTAAAACCCTTACGGCTTCATACTGAATCGGATAATTGGATAATTATCAAATTAACTAACTTGGCAAGTTTGGCCAATGTGAGTCCTCTCCTCCAATATTTCCTATCATATTCAGTAATGTAACAAGCATTTCTAATTATTCACATCAATCACGTGTTGAGACCGCAACGGACAGTAAAATCACAAAAATGATCAGTCATTTTCATTTAAATCGTATTAATACTTTTTCGAACCCATACACTTCCGACCTAATCCAAGCAGTTTTTTTAATTGTATGTTTACAGAATAATATATAAGCCCATTATGAATAATAAGCCCTTATACTAAGTATAAGTAAGGTACAATGCAGTTAATTCGTTTGTATCTTGCTTATTGGGTATTTACGAAATACATGCATGATTGGTCCTCTACGAGAGTGTTTCCATCTCTTCAGATTGTTGTGACTGGAGCTAAAAGTCGGCTCGGATAGACTCAAGAAGAACATTCGTGATTCGTTGAGGCTCGGCATGGCCCATGACCTCTTAAACACAGCCCCACACCAACGGCTCCTTATATATTCATGACAGTGCCCCATTCAAATGGCGTGATTCCCAGGGCAAGCACGATGTACCTTCCGGGTCTTCTGTCGTTGCTACTGCATCGCTCACCGGAAGCCTTCCGACGAGCCGTGTCTGTCAGATGACGGTATTTCGTTGGTATTACTTTTCCAGCAGCGATGCCGCTGTCTCTTAGTCATCTTAAATCCTATGCTTACAATTAATAGCTGTGCATTAAGGTCCCATGAAAGGCTTAAGTGTGTGACTGGCATGTTGGATAGCCCACCCGTCGCATATCTACTGCTGGTAGGAAGTGTAATCAGAACATGGGTTGAATTTTCATGTTATAACTCAATGTTCATATGATATCTATCGTTTAATTTATCTTAAAACTACTAAAATAAACTGAAAAACACTTCTGAAATATTCTTCTGTCCTCTGGGAATAACACAAATGAGGATGTCTCGCTAAGAAAATAATAGAACATGATAAACATTTAAAAATTATTAGGGGGAGGGTGACATGAAAGGTAGCTGGGGTATGTAATAATTTGGATTAAATAAAACTAATAAAAAAAATAAGTAAATAATAATAATATTAATAAATTCGGATAATGAACTAAGTGCTAGTGCCTCGCTTTAAAGAGTGGGAGAGTTGTGATTAAATACTGGAATAGAGTTCCAATAGTTGTTTTTTTTTCCTACATATCTCTTTGTTACAAAATTATTACAGAATTCAATATAGATTCTACAAATAAATCTATTTACATTAGGTCATTGTATTTCCTGTTGCTTGGCTATGTTTTATACCATTTCTCATTATCCTGCATTGTTATTTGCGCTTGTACAAAAGTATAATGATGCACATTATAGATTAATTTATATAACATCAGTTGCAAAAGTTTTTTTTTTTCCCCTTAGCTCTTAAACTTATAAAATAGGATGTGGGAAAAATAAAGGAAAATTATTTTGGGCTAATGAGTGCCTTTCACTAAGGGGAGTCCCCCATTTGAAGGATGTATTGGAAGGATATAGGGTGTGGAATGCCTAAAGGAGGCGGGTGGAATGAGGAAGGTAGTGAGAGTCTAGCGAGGGTGTTTTTAGTTGCAAAAGTCTGCGGCGCAGATATGTGGGATGAGAAACAGCTCGGATCGGTGGGGTCCAGTTTTGCGAAATTCGATAGCTGATAATAATTGGTGCGAAAGTCTTGGTATCTCGGGTATAGATCTTAGTAGACAATTTATCAGCCGCTTGTGGTGTTTGAGCAAATCAAAAACCCTGCTGTAAATCAGCAAATGGTTCCCCGATTTTTATTATATGTAAGTGCTGTGTGAAATTTCAAAGCGAGATTTGAGTAATTTAAAAAAAAATAACGAAAAACAGTTGCTTTATTGGTTTTTAGTTTGTTTGGAGGCCAGTAAGTACACTCAATTCTAAGAACTTGTAATCAAAACTTGAAGCTTCCATCTTCTATAACCCTCTAGTCTGTTATGTTTCCCTCAGCTCATGATTTATTTTGAAGTGAAATTATTCCTTTATTGTGCAATAATTACAATCTGCCTTTTATAAGGCAATAAGTAATTAAGATATATGCTCTCATTCATACAATATTTACAGTTCATCATTCACTCGCTCATTCATACAATATTTACAGACAGCCCAGAGACCCCCCAAATCCACCGCAAAGAGAAAGCGGAGTCTTGGGAAGTCCCCCACGCTCCTCCGTCAGCCGCGTCACTGGATACTAGCCAGTGGAGGCTGACCAAGAGCGCGAGAGCCACAGACGCTCAGGACATGATTGGAGAGACTGGCCATTGCCAGGACTCCCACTGTCACGCGTTTATAGCAGGTCACGAGGCCACTGCCGTTTCAGTCTCCGAGGAGGATTATAGGGATGAGTGGCGCAGTGCATTGACTGTGCTACAGGATTAGGGTGGTTGGAAAGGCTACTGTGGAATTTCGTAAACTTGGAAGGGATGAGTTCTAGAATGTAGGGTATATTAAGGTCATTATGAAGGGTTTTGTTGCTGACATAATAAGGGGCATTTACTATTGTTCTCAGGACTTTTGATTGAAAGGATTGGATACGCTTGATGTTAGACTTTTTTGCTGTCCCCCATAGCTCTATTCCGTATGTCCAGATTGGTTTAAGTATAACTTTGTAGATTAGTAGTTTATTTTCTATTGAGAGATGGGATGTCCTTTGAAGTAGTCTGTACAGTTGTCCAAAGCGTCTGTTTAGTTCTTGTCTTTTTAGTCTCGTATGTGGGTTCCAGGTCAGTCGTTTGTCAAGATGGAAGCCTAAGTACCGTACTGTCTCGGATACAGGGAGAGGAATAGAATTAAAATAAACTAGTGGACCAGACTTGCGACAAAGGGTGAAGGTAATGTGGGAGCATTTTGCTTCATTAACTTGATTTATTATTGACATTTCTGAGTTTTTCTTCGTTTTTTTCGTCTACACCAGGTGTTCTGTCATCTCATTTCATTATTAATTAACAATGTAGTTATTCCTGGTTATTACTCTAATTAGAGTCCGTATGTCAATAAATACAATATTATCGGTGTTAATTATGAATCGTTTATTTTTTTTAAATTTTATAAATAAACTCTGGTTTATTGCAGCCTATCGGAATACAAATAAAAGTATAAGCTACTTGTTCTTGAAAAACGGGGACTTGTGATGTTCAAAAATCTAATAGTAACGCTTAAGGTCAAAATAAGCAAAGATATAATAATAAAGACTTTGTACTAGCAGACTTATTCTCAACTTAGGAGTTATTATTTACAGTATTCAGTTAATCGCCTGGTTTAATCAAATTAAATTCATGGTTCTATGATCCATGTAGAGGTGGGAGACAACACTGTCGCTGTAGTAGGCAGTTGGTGCTGAGCTACCAGTGTGGTTAGTACTAGGTGTTACCTCTCAATCTTAAATTGCGTTGTCTTAATCGCATTCGCTAATTATTTATTCAAGTTTTCATTTATCCTCAACACATACCAGGACCCATTCCCAAAAGACAAAATCCTTGGGTGAGCTGAGCATCGGACTCCGCAGCTTGAAGTCACCATGCTAACCACTAATATTACCAGTCTAAATGAATGGTCGTCATTTATTTATAAATATTTTATATTTACAATTGCTCGCGAACCCTAGTAATGGTAGTTGAAACTTTGTCTTTCCGTTTCAAACATTAAAGGGGACTTGGTGGTGGGGAATAGAAACCCCAGTAAATTAAAAAAAAACAATAACAGTTAATCCTCTAATAAACCCTACTCTAGTAGAGAGAAAAAATCAAATCGGTCTTTGGTGTATCTTTGGGGTCTTACTTGTTCTTTTTTAATGTTTTATATTTCCACAGGGTACTATCCGGTGTTCTAACTAAAGTTCAGTAGGAAGGGCATTCAGAAGATAACCCTCTCCCGGGTGAAAATCAAAATCGGCCAGTTTCATGACGACCGAACTGTTCTTACCCTATATTTCGCCCAGTCACTTGGTAAATTAAAGCATTAAGTCCAGAAATTGGCCGAGATATTGGTAGTTGTATGTAATTCTGGTGAGATCTAAGTAGTAGGTCGGCCTGGGTCTGGGCAGACCTGGTGTTAGGGCGAGTACTACTAATTTCATGATTGCTAGCTTTTATCTGGCATTCAGCCCCCCCCCCCCAAAAAAAGTACTGAAACATTCAGATATATGTTAGATTCCTCATGAAGTTTACACTAATGCTACTCATTATTTTATAAAAACCAAATTACTGTCTCTACGCAAGGTCTTTATTTTATGCAAACAAATTTGATTTTGCAGTCAACTTCAGGCTATGGAATGGACATAAACAAAATTGCGTAAATTTAATCCAATATAAAATGATAATTATAAAACAGATTTATTTGTTTTCCACAACTGATAATTTCTTCTTCATTGGAAAAGCTTAGAGCTGTCAAAAACGCTGTTTCGATAAAGAAGAAATTATCAGTTGTGGAAAGACAATAAAGCTGTTTTATAATATTACCATACCATTATACAATACGGCATTTATATTTTAATTTGATTTGATTTTTGTTATTGCCATGCAGTTTGATTAATCATCTTCAATCTACAAACAACATTAAACTACTATACTATTAAAATTAAATGTCTGTCAGGCGAATCTTTGATCAGGTGAAGTTATTGTCTTCCCCATAGTACTGAATCGACTTTAACATTTATTGGATCACATACTACAACCGGCAAAAAAAACTGAAATTAATTATTTAATCGTTAATAATTTATATTTGACCTCGCGTTATGTGCAATGGCGTAATGACTGTTAGTGACCAGTGTTAAATTATGCATTATTTCACGCCATCAGTAATTTTATTTACCATATATGAAATGACAATTCATCTAAGAAAAATAAGTCTAAATTTATGGTGTGATATCCGATCGCCTTGAAAAATACAAAAAAAACACAGCTAAATAACAAATATTATGTAATATTCATAACCTAGGCAGAACTAACAGATCTCTGGAGTAAATGTTTTTATAAAGGCAATATTAACTCCCACTCTTCTAAAGTTTAATTACAATACATAATTGAAATTGGTTCTATTATTATCTTATTACAATTTTATTTTGATCTCTTGTCGATAGATCTTTCTTTCATAATTTTTAAACACTTTCGAACTGTTTCGTTTACGAACATTAAATACTATTGTGTATTATGTTGGTTGTTCACTAAATAGATATTTAGTGCACATATGTGTTAAGTGACTGTTGTGTGTCTGTCACTTAACACACAGTCATCGATATATGGCTAATGATCTATTAAGGTAGATAGTAAAACAAATTAAATGTATTCAAATTTAATTTCCGCTGACATTTTTTTTCCTTAACTTGAAAGCTCACAGCATTTTATTATTTAAGTTAGATTATTAATTGTATACAATTATTTTTATATGCTGTCATGTAATATTATGCATGTTGAATGGAAAATGATATATTACTTCTTGATTTACAGTGCGATGCGCCTCCCCCCTGGGAATGGAGTCGGGGGATATCCCGGATTCGGCAATATCGGCGAGTTCGTCCTACGATTCGGCGAGCGTCGGGCCTCAGAACGGCAGGTTAGAATTACATTTAATTTATTTGTAATAGCTTTACGAATTTTTATGACAGTGTCAACCTCTCAAAAACTTATCATCTCTCAACCGAATATCAGAGCTAATAGACCAAAAAAATATATCACCAATATATGTTATTCATATATACTCCTTTCAAGAGTTCCATTAATTGACTACTTTCTCATCGTTATAAATGTGACATCTGAAAATTAAATCATTGTCTTTAAAACTATTTACGAACATCGTTAACATTCGGTGTACGAATTAATTAGGTTTCCGGGTTATGTGGTTTGGTTTTAGAGGCATGGTACCAAACCAAAATCGTTTGGAAGATATGTCCGGCCAATGAAACCAAGATTGATCATATACCCAAAAACTCACGCCTAAGCAAAGAATATTTCCAATCAATGATATAAGAGTAAATTATTTACTATCATGTTAGAAGTAAGAAGAGTGGTAACTAGAAGAATAGACAAAGGGGAGATAATTTAAATGCAAACCCTATTTTTAAATGAAGTTGATTGAAGTAGCTTCCAAAATGAAAATTTAAGACTTTCTTAGCGCCGCACTATTATGTAGTTTCCTTTTCTCCTCATATATTTGCAGCGAAAAAGAAATTGCGAAGAGATTGTCGTTTGCGATAAAATATTTACATAATTCTCTGAACTAAATACGTTACTTTAAAAATGAAATTTTACTTGGATGCCAATTGAGGAGTTTTCTCTTATTAATTAGGTTTCCATTGTTCCAAAAAACTACTGACTAAGCTTATTAATACTGTGAAATAAAGAGCTGCCTCTCCACAACTTATTAATCTGTAGCAGTTGCTTCTGTCACCACACCGCCAAGACTATGAATGCCTAGCAACCAACGTCCAGCGTGAGACTGAATTTACTTGAGATTAATAGAAAGAACCTCCCAGCTCGAACCTTTGAGGATCTGGTCCGCCGAAAAAAACGCTTGAAGGAACCAAATTTGTGAGATGGGATATACAGGTCGGGAAGGTGTTTGGGTCGAAATTAATAAATTTTTAGACAGGCAGAAGTAGATGCATTTGATAATATATGCACTCCAAAACATAATTAACACCAATAACATTAATAATCTCGTAAGATACAAGTTTTTGACATTTATGTCGAAGAAGATTATTAACATGCATATAAGCATATCTACCTAAATGCAAAATTTAATCTTTTAGGCAAATCACCTGAAATATGTAGGTATGTTTCGAAGTAAAATTTTTTTGGTTCGCTAAAAACTACTGGTTTAAAGTAAATTAATAGGAACACAACGCTAAGTTATCGGTTTGTGCTCAAGTCTTCATTCCTAATAGGAAGGTTAGCTTTTTTATTGTAATCCCTACGCCTCATAAGGAATCCAGCCATTATGTGTTCATCAGATAAATAAAATATTGTCACTTGTATGTGGAATATTGTGAAGTATGTTTGTAGGTGTTTACACGTTATACAATTATTGTGATGAAGCTGACATGTTGATTAATCTCATACACAAATCCTGTAATTTAACACCACATATAAACGCTCAGCCGGAAAGTCATCTTTATCTATCCTTCTCCCATTCATTCATGTAAATTCTATGCTTCGTTAGTCATAATCGTTACATTAAGTTTGTTAGAATTCTAAAAATAATAGAAAATAAGTTTCTTAGAACATTTTTTGACAAACCAAGGTACACTGCAATCCATTCATGCGAAACTCTGTCAGCATAGATAAATTACCCAAAAATAGGGCTTCGGGCACAAAATACTACCGTCTAGTTTGTCTTCCTCACAGGTTTTATAATTTATATATTTTTTAAAATTAAAAAATATGTGTAGTTAATTAAAATTTTATCCATAACCAGGAGTGATGGTGTTCGTTTTTGTATTGTTACCTAAGACAAGATACTCGGGATCCCAAGAGACTCTCATTTCGCAGCACTACTTCGAGTTGGGACGATTCTGCCCGTCGTCAATACCTCCTTCGTACCCTCCTCTTCAGTACTGTCATGACCAAAAAGCCTCCTTACTTTCACAACTTCCTCCTATTCAAATCAGCTATCAAATGCATGAATACTATATCCAGCCTTTCCGGCCTGTGTATCCTAGCTCACAAATCTGGTTCCTTCGATCGTTATATTCTTATCCGTACCACAAATCTTTTGTAACTGTATTCCCAACGATATCCGTCGTTCATAAACGCCCCCAATCTTTAATTATAAACGTACTACTGATTTACTATTATTACTTAAGTACTTAGGCTTCCATCTCGACAAACGACTGACCTGGTACCCACATACGAGACTAAAAAGACAAGAACTAAACAGACGCTTTGGACAACTGTACAGACTACTTCAAAGGACATCCCATCTCTCAATAGAAAATAAACTACTAATCTACAAAGTTATACTTAAACCAATCTGGACATACGGAATAGAGCTATGGGGGACAGCAAAAAAGTCGAATATCAAGCGTATCCAATCCTTTCAATCAGAAGTCCTGAGAACAATAGTAAATGCCCCTTATTATGTCAGCAACAAAACCCTTCATAACGACCTTAATATACCCTACATTCTAGAACTCATCCCTTCCAAGTTTATCAAATTCCACAGTAGCCTTTCCAACCACCCTAATCCTGTAGCACAGTCATTGCACTGCGCCACTCATCCCTATAATCCTCCTCGGAGACTGAAACGGCAGTGGCCTCGTGACCTGCTATAAACGGGTGGCAGTGGGGGTCCTGGCAATGGCCAGTTACTCCAATCATGTCCTGAGCGTCTGTGGCTCTCGCGCTCTTGGTCAGCCTCCACTGGCTAGTATCCGGTGACGCGTCTGACGGAGGAGCGTGGGGGACTTCCCAAGACTCCGCTTTCTCTTCGCATGTGGATTTGGGAGGTCTCTGGGCTGTCTGTAAATATTGTATGAATGAGTGAGTGAATGATGAATTGTAAATATGGTATGAATGAGAGCGTTTATCTTAATTATTTATTGCCTTATAAAATACAGATTGTAATTATAGCCCAATAAAGAGTAGAATTAAAAAAAAAAAAATTATAGACAACTAATTTATTACTTCCCTCTTATCTAACAATACATAATTTGCCATTATTATTATTTTTATATATTTTTATTAATTTCATGACGCGTTTATCCGCCTTGTAAATAATATCTATATTTTCATTATTTTATTCGTTGCGATTGCAGAGAATATCATTTACCTCTACTCATTTATACGTTTTGTTCATTGAAGTCTTCCCCTATGTACATAGGCCCTTTATTATTTATTAGTTAATCATATCAGTTTAATCATATTTCAGTTAGACATATTTTTTTTTCTTTTTTGTTATTTTTATGTCTTCTTACAATGCCCTAGAATAAAGTGTTTTTTTCATTTCATAAAATACATTGAGATGAATTTCAATTAAGTTGTTAGTGACACATATTATAATACGTTGCGTGGCTGAAGCTAGACTACTTTCAGAGCAGAAAAAAATGCTTTCACCGCACGTATTGGGATTGTGCAAGAATGTATCATTGAACATGTTTGTATACTGACAGTTTAAATTAAACAAACAATATTTATTCCTATTCAACTCGAACCCATTATCAGCTAAAGAGTGGCTTCCTGTTTATTCAAGCGGTCGCGTTAGAGCTTGCTTCGGTTATCAAAACGTAGCTTTATATCTTATCCTCGGAGATAGGGTACGGCTGATGTGGGATTTTCAGCAGACTTGTCCAAACCTGTTTATCTTGAGTTGAAGGATTGTTGTAAGCCCGCTTGACGGATGATTACACAAGCATTTATTCTATTGAGCATGTCCGGTTTTTCGACATGGGGAAATATAGTTTTTTTAAAAATCGGGCGAAAGTGAAAATGCGGCTAACGATCAATAATTAAATCTTTCCCGGACTAAATCATTCAATATTTGAAAAATACGTATCGTTATGAAAATAATGTTTTGAACAATTAAAATTGAAAATAATAACAATTTGAAACAATTAGTTTCTGTTCCTATATCGGTTGAAGGTTACTCTTTTAATGTGATTCAAAGAAAGCCGATTGTTTTAACTCCTTCACACGCCAAGTTTAAGAACGGCCCAGGCAATATTTTACCAAACTAGGTCGCTTGCAGACTTAAACTCACTCGAGTGAGAAATTCTCTTTTCTTGTAAAATCTTTAGTTTCCCTAAGATCTCTTTTTGCCCAACATATTCTTTGTGGTCTTGGACTTGGTGCCTTTTTAGGTAGGGAGCTTACTTTAAAACAAGTACAAAGCAACCGTTGACGAATCGTCTGTTATCAGATAGTTTATTTAAAAAATAATTCAATCGATGTGAAATTTAAAAAGTTTATTCACAACATTGCGTAATGTGATCAGTTTTGCCGAAAATGAAATAACGCCAAGTATGAAACAAATAAAATAAAAAAAGGTCTAGCCAGTAATACAAACTTTTAAATTTCTTGTTACTGTCTCTCTCGAACACTCACCACACCTTCACATTAATCAATTAATTGGGATTTTCACTCCTCCGAGTGTTCAAGATGTCACAAGCTACACCTCCGAAAATTTATAAAGAGGAATAATGATAAAAATACTAAAGATAAACAAAAAGGAACATAAGAATATTGATCGGCTTACTTTCTATTTGAAACTGTTTCATTGGTTGTTCCTTTTATTAATAATCTATATTTATTTTTTTCCTTGTTGTTTTCATTATTTATAAATCATGACTGCTTATTTCGTTTTCTATATTTCCCCATTTATTTGTAGTTTGTTTATTGCGTTTGCTAATAATTATTGTAAAAACCAATTCCATTATAGTATATGATTGTGTAAATTTTGATTTTTATCCCCCTGGTCAAAGAATAATTTCAAAGATATGTCAAATAATTATTTATTGAAGACTTATCAAATCGCGTAGGTAATACGTTCTGAATTGTTTTTAATAGTTTCTGTTTGATTATATGATGTGTTGATAAAGCAAGATTAAGTTACCGAAATGGTTTAACATCTAAAACGAAATAGTTTTGATAAAAAATGGTGATTTTTTTTTATTCTCACTTAATTTTCTTGATTTTGTTTCTTCACTTTCTCCGTCCTTTATTCCGTTTATTTATATCTGAAAAAAAAAATCAATAAAACAATGTTAGTCAAAACAAAAATGGTGATACTAATAATCCATAGTTCAACTTTCACTTTTAAGTTGAAAAAATAATTTGATACCGGGTTGAGGGAAATTTGATATGGTTACGCAGGTTTGGCGTCCAGTGTTACACGTAGGTAGTTGAGATTTGTTCTAGATGTTGTCGGTAGCAATATCTTTAGTATTCGAGTCTGACGAAATTATTGTGGTGAAATTTTTCAGCCCCCGCATCGTTTGGGTTTTGCGGTGTTTACTGCCCCTTAGGCAAGCCCCATTTGGGCCGCTCCCTCCACCGCCTCCTGTATAATCAGATAAAATCTATAACTCCTTTTCTCTATTGCATCGAATGATGACACCGATCGCGCGATTTATCAGTGGCGATGTAACCTTTGGCGGGTATTACATCAACAGGTGGGAGGGAAACAGGTCTGGCTTAATAAAGCTCTTCCGAGCAAAGAATTCCTTGAACCTGCTGTCTTCAGCCGCTTGACTACAGGCTCTTTTAGAATAAACGTTTTAATAATAATTTATTATGAAGGATTCTAAATTATCAACAAACCTCCCCATGGTTTAACGAATACATTTTAATTAAAAACAAAATATTAAGACTAAATGCATATACAGTAGGATCTCCGTAATTGGTCCCTCTGGGTAATCCGAATTTATTGAGGCCCCCACTGTGTACTCCATATCTTCGGAACCGCGGCTGACATAACCGGGGAGTTCACGATGCGAATTTCTCCGATAATGTTCGAATGAAAGCTTCTATCCTTTCAGACGAAATTCTTTCAGTTGTAAATTTTCTTTTAGGAGAATGCTTCAGTATTATACTACTGGTACTTCAGTATCATGTATATACCGGTGACCTAAAAAGATTCAATTGAAATAATTTTCAATACTCGCCGACGATGATCAATCAACTCGCAAGACGTTGAAAAAACCGAAATTAGAATATTTGCGGTATGGTGAAATATGTGCCTTATAGATCTTATGAAGAAATTAATTTGTTAATTGTGAATTTGCAGTTTCATTAATAATTACCGTAGGTAGGTGATACAGTATATCTTTAAAAAGAGATTTTTTTTTAAAGTACCATGTAAGAGTAAAAAAAAAGGCTAAGTTAACAATAATAAGGTACTGGAGATATTTGTAAAGAATATTAATTCCGGTTTGCCTATGACAACTGATCTTTATTAGGGATTATTCCCTGAGACAAACGGATTAGCTAGTCTGATGCTAAAGGTCCCCTTCGCATTAACAACTAGCATTTTGTTTTAAGTTAGCTTCATAGACTCACTAGTTGTTATTAAAGTTACTAGTAGTATCGGCAACCGAAACAAGTTATCAAAAAGTGAAGTACTAGGCTCTGCTTAATATACTTTGTATTGTATGCATGCAGCCATTTCAATATAGATATTTAAAAGAAAATATGTAAAGTTGTGTTTTAATGAGCTTGATCATGACCAACGTGTATATGTCTAATTCCTACGCAATGGAGAGCAATGACGCTCTATGATGTCGAACCAATTCAATTAAAACTTTAAAAGGATTATAAAGTTTGAAAATAATTATTGCTTGGTACTAAAATAGAAAAAAAAGTAGGACTTGTTTGAGAGGGTGTTTTAGTTTTTTTTTTATATAAATGATTAACTAGTAAAATCTTGAAAGATGTGGGTTGCAGATGACGTAATGAAAGATTGGCACACTTTTGGCCTATCTTGATGAATGCTAAAACATGAAATTGCTCTATCCTTATGAATTTACAGCCTCACTTAAACGGTCTCAACTATAAGAACGAATAGAATAAAATCTATGTCCTGAATTCTTTTGGGTTAAATGGCATTTTTACGAGTTGAACCGATGTGAAATTTAGGGTTGGCTTCCCTTTGGGGAAGAGTCGCCAAGCCGTTATTGTTAACGGTCCCGGTTCGACGAAGTGGGACTGGAAAATCTCTTAAGCCTGAGATACATCTGTATCGGTGTTATATAGGCTCTTATGATACGCGGAGTCGTTCGGAAGTGTGTATTAGCTTATCGCTTGGGGGGGGGGGGAGCTGTTTAGGTTACTTATTGGAACGGTACTCGATACGTGACAGGAACGCCATAAGGCCGAGAGGCTAGGCCCCCGGAGGATGTGAGAGGAATTAATCAGCCGAAAATACGTAAATGGTGTGAGGGGCCATTAGCCGCTACCTGGGAGGCACTCTGCGAAGAAGTATCGGCCGGGAGGTGGAAGGTGCGTGGTCGGCCGAATACAAATGTATCGACGCTATCGGCTATCGACATTTCCTCTCCGATAGCTGCCATCAATATACCATCACCGCGCAGATAAAGATGTTATGCCTCCGACGGTCCTCCCTTAATGGTCCGGTCCAGGTGGCGTCTTTGCCGAACAAACTGGGGCGAGTATCCATTCATTTGAGATATCTGCTCCAACGACTCACTTTACTCTGTATTTTCGTAGTATGTATTGATATTTTTTTTTTGGCATAGCCAATGATCATTACGCTGATTTTATAATTACATACACCATCATTTTTCCTTATTACGATAGCCAGATAATGCTAAAATTTAGCGACCCCGTGAACAATTATGACGGGTCGTTAACCTATTAATTAATAATTTTTTTAGGCCACATATATTACAATATGTATTTTAAATTGATTTATTAGGAGGTTGGTTTCGTGGGAGTGAGTTTTCTGTTTAAATCCTGTACAGGCGTGTTCATTGTCTGTAAACATACCTTACACCTTTTGTGGATACAATTTTATGATGGTGGGGGATGTCCAGATTGACCAGACAAAGCACAGTTGTTCAGAAAGTTGCGTGCCCTTGTTTGAGTTAGAGTTTGGAGTTTATTTTAGAGTTGTTTTCAATCATTAGAAGCGGCTTGTCCTCCTTTAATTCTCACCTCCTTACTTGCTAAACACCGCACGTAGGAGATTAGGCTAGAGCGTCGCTCATGTCTAACTTTATCATTGTTGCATCGTTAACCACACACTGATCATCTGTCGGTGGTCTGAAAAGTTTCCGACCTAACAAATCTTTTATTTCACTAGCCATTATTTGTTTTATTTTCAACTTCATGTTGAGGTCGGAAACTTTTCAGACCACCTGTGTATATATCTGTGTTTTGTCCTTGAAGATGTACTTCTATGTGAGTAAACAAACAGGGCCGGTGATAAATATCTGTGACTGCTAATATAACATTTATTTCCTCCTCGATCGGGGAAAACCTACGAACACCGTCCATATTTAAATGACGCGCGGATGATTGAGTGTCCATTCTTTGAATACGACCGTGGGCAGTGCCAGTACCTTTATTTCCGCACTAATGAACGGCAATAAATTAATCGCCATGTTAGCTTAGACGATCGTATTTCATCTGTCTCCATTTGTGTTCGACAGTCTGTATTAACTTACAGACTTTATTTATTGTCTTCTCGGCCCTTTTGTTGTCGATAGTAAGATGCAGCAGCTTTATTATGATGTGCTTGTGGGATTTAATATATCGCGTCATCGATTGTAATATTTGAGTCCTCTACCTGTACCACTCATATATCACCAGAAGACATGATAAAATGTTATTAGATTAAAATATAGGGGAAAAGTTATTTTTCAAAAAAAAAAATGTTCTAATTTTTACATAATAAAAATAATATTTCTCTAATATGCAACGCATCTAGTCTAAAAAAACTCACATAATCGCTCTTGGTAATGAATAAACTCTACATTTAAGTACACATCAATTTTAATATCAATTGTCAAGGTATTGGTGCTTATGAAGAGACATGTACATGTGTATACTATGGATTTATCGTCAAGCTTTAGTCCCTCAAAAATATTCTTTTATCGAAAAAATATTTAACAGTCAACATATTGCCTTTGAGGCATCATCAAGGTCTACATTTTTAAACAAGATACATATATATAATTACATTAAAGAAATATGATATCTACAATTTTTGCGTGTTTTAAAAGGTATAGTACAAAGTAAAAATTTAAACGACTAAATACTAAAATTTGGAATGTTTTAAGTTTGTTAATTTATTAAATATAAAGATTGGACAAATAAATACTCAGTAAAAGTAGTGATAGTATAACAACAAACCTGTGATAGTTGTTTTTGCTATTGATATTTTGTCAATAAAAGGGTATTTCATTAGTCTTCCAAGAGGTGATGAACAACACATAGTGCAAATATACATAAATTCTAATTTATGAAATAATATAAATACAAAAATAGCAAAAGTCAAAGGCCTTTCATTCTGTTGTATTAAATGCATGACATACTATTATAGATATAAATAAATGTAAATAGCAGGCCCGCAATGAGCAAAATATAATTAATACCTTTATTTAATTTCTGTGATACCCATGCATATCATATCCGCTGCACCAGTTTTAGTGTAATATACGAATTAGTCATTTATTTCCTTATAAATTGGTTATGAATTTTAAAAGGCTGGATGTATCACACTTGATGAATTACTTAGAGCAGTTCCTAGTTCCTAGTCCTGGTACAATTTCGTTGCTAGTTTTATCAAGGGATTATGATTTTTAGTGAGCTTAATTAGGTAGTATTTTTGCGTCAGAAAGGGATTTTAACAAGGATGACCATGGTAGTAGAATATGAACATTTGAATTAAATCTGTAGATATATATAAAAGTCCAAGTATATAAAAGTACTAATGAAAAACAAAACAAAAATGTCTAAATAGGAAACTCAAATATTTTTCGGTGATTGACCTCATTTTATCACCATATCAAAGATTAATTTCTTTCAATTTTTCTACTCAAATCTTAATTCATCAATCAATTAATTTTATTATTTTAAACTTCCATATACGAAACAAAGAACACAGAAAATGGAAGTGCAATATCGATTACCTGGGTACGACCGACTACTACCCGTGGGCTTGTTGAATATCTATATGGTAAAAATATTGCTTGTTTAACCAACCATTGACTTTATTTTTTGGAATATATTTAATAACTTTTATGCAAGGGAATCTGTAAAGTTGAGGACACTTTTTCGTAAATATCACGTCAGGTTTAAGGTGTTTTCTTACGTTTTACTAACTGTTTATATATCTTAACCACAACATATGACACATAACACATACAGCGTATGCCGATGCACAATACGCTATAATTGTCTGGTATATATTTGAAATAAATGCAGCTTTCTCCAGTCTCCATACGGTACAGTCTGAATTCAATGTAAACTTATTTTAATAGCTACGAATTTTATTTACGTATTTTCTGTTGTGAAAGTCTCTTTGGAATGATGTTAACACATACTCACCACACTACAAAGTTAACCAAAGGCAGGGGAGTCATCATATATCTTCGACTGAATCCCTCCTTTCCCCGATAGTTGGAAGACCAGTAACTGATAGCCCCATCTGCTGCCAAGGAAGGGTTGAGCAGGAGGCGTCACCATGTGGCCAGCTCTCAGTGTAAACAGCAATGTGAGACAAGCACGATAATGTTGTGTGTATACATGGTAATGCCGCCAGTAAACATGGTAATGTTGTACGTAAACATGTATTTTTTTGAGCTCGTTAAAGGATAAACACACTTGCAGCAACGGGCTACAATTCGGCGCCATTATTTGATCTGAACGCCGCCCGCGGGATCCGCCTGTTTATTTTTCTCGTCAGCGTCTTCCCGTTCTTTCCTTTTCCACCGCTTCATCGATATCCTCGTGTTGACGTGTCAATTTAGTGCTGAACCGCTAAAAACATCGCCAGACGCTTTCATTATAACCGTAAATATCTCTCTTTTTCGAAGAAATCAAAAGTTATGTCAGTCAAACCAGTGTTAAATTCTTATGCTTTCATATAATGGTGAAACACAGGCGAACTAGCACTCGGTAATTTGTCGAATACTAATGGGTGGAATGCCTTATCCTTGCTTTTTCTTTTTTCTTTTCCATATCTCTTTGTTACAAAATTAATTATAGAATTTAAATGTAGATTCAATACATAATGGAGCTTATTTATATATACTGTAGTTGCCTACATTTTGTATAATTTTTATTACCAAATATTATTAATATTTTGCAATGCAATACTTATTAAACATGTTCTCGTACTACTTAAAGGTACAAATGTATGAATGAATGGAAATGAAACCTTCGTGCTCACCAGGTGTGATGCTAACTTACAGTCCTTGCGAGTGGTTCTTCAGGGAGAGCTCATCTTGTGAAGATCCTCACTCGCTCACTAGCTGTTAGACAATTGGATATGGGGTTGGCCCGGGTACGAGTCCCGATCCTGTCAGTATATTTATTATTTGCCTAATAATTATTAATGTATGTTAATTCAATATTTTGGCCCGTGTAGATTGTGTGCCAATAATCAAAAAAAAAAAGGGTGAAACAATTAAACTTATGAATTTAGCTAATATTTATTTAAATAAATAATAAAATTAAAATTTGGATTATAATAGAGTAGGTTCATGTTTACGTGCACAAATGACAGCTAAACTTTCAAAACATAACTACAGTTTAGATGATATGACACAAAATTTTAGTTTGTACAAAATACATAACTTTTCAGCCGATACTCGACCTTTCTCGGAGGAAGAGATCTCCTCTTATAATTTAAAAATAACACAATTTAGTTTATAAACAATTAAATTATTTAGTTGAATTTAATAATGAAAAAAAATTCCAATGTCTAAGGTCCATCGAATACGATTTTATTGACATTTTTATTGAAATTTTGTTATAATACTACAGAATAATACTAATTTCTCATATAATTTATTTTTAATTCAGCATTTCTGGGGTATCCATTAAAACATTCTTGCGAAATATTATATTTCTATATGACACTGAGATGGCAAACAAATAGTGAAGCACTTTTGATAGCAGTTTTAACGTTTATACGTTATAATAGTTAACTTTAGCCCTAAAACTTATTGTACATTATTAAATAGTAAGTCAAGATCTTTCACTCAATACTCAATGTGATAGAAAAGTGGTTTTTTTTTGGTTTTATTGTTTTGATTTCTTGTGGATCCATCTATGACTTATTTTACTAAATGCAGTTAAACAATCTTTTATTTTATTTAGAATTATTCATTCTAATAAACTTTATTTAACATTATCAATATTTTTTTTATCATGCTTTGGCATTTGACAGATGTGAAATTGTCATTCGAACATCAATGTTTTTCATAGAGGACTTTGTCCAGGAAGAAAAATTTTTTCCTATTCCATTCTGTAACGTATGTGGGACTTAAAAAGTAATAATTATAAGTCATTGACTTAATAATCAACATATGACGAGGCTATTTATGATTTTTTATTAATGAATTAATTTATCATACCTATAAAAGAAATCATTGTTCGTATCAAGACGTTGAAACTTATAATTTGATATCCAACTAAAAATTATGGGAAATGTATATTTTTTTCATATGAACTAATGTATTAATGATGCAACCCATAATTTTTGGAAATGGCTGCATTTAAAAAAAAAAATTTCTGATGGCAAATGGGATTTCTTTGTAAAATTTTATGAGCAGGGGACTCAAAAAGTCTAGAACATATTGACACACGTATGACAACATAAGGGTTTGTTATTTTTTAAATCAGCAAAACCTTGAAAAATGGTAAGGCCACCACTTAGTATAGGGTGATAAACTCTACATATATTTGTATGCCCTAAGCTAAGGGCGTTAACCGTTAACCGAAATAAACAAACAAACAGACGCATATCTTTTGGGTTTCAAGTATTTAAATTGCTGCCGGTTGGTTAGTATCTTATCAGTTCACAGCTATTGAGCTCCATCAGCCCTTGGTTCCTCTGAGAACAGTAATAAGGTTAGGAGTCACAATAGACCCTCGAGTTTGAGGTGCCTAGTGGCCAACGCCGTACCCCGTAATTTAGAAAATCATATCACTACGGTATCGTTTTTGGAAAAATGGAACATCTCAACGACTATTTGAAATTTTGTTTTCGTTTAAATTTAATTGAATCTAAACATAACATGAACAATTGGGAATCAATAGGGAGAAAATAAAGTTAATATAGTTCATTTTTTATGGAATTTTGTAATTACGAGTAGTTTACGAGAGTAGTAAACGATTTATTATTTAGTTATTTTAATCTTACAATTCTTAATCTTAGAAGAAAAATTAAAAAAAAAAAAAAAATAACTACAAGGAAGAAGGGAACAATACATGCTAAAGAAAAGTTACGTTCTCCAATTTAGAAAAGACCATTCAAGGTTACCAAGCTCCTCAATGGAAACTCAGATGCTCGAACTTAGCACTTAGTAAGTCAAAGGCAGTCTCATGAAATGGAGTAAGAAGAAGAAATAATGCAAAAGGCGAACAATATATGCTGAAGAAAATTAGTGGAAATTGAAGACTCGCTTCCTCCAATTGGTGTAGAATAATACTAGATAATAGACTGTTACCCTCGAGGTCGACTTGTACATAAAAAAGCAATATATAAACATTCGTGTGGACTAATTCGATTTTTAGATGGGTTACGGTTATTTTTCAATGGAGAATGAAAAATGTGAAATTACCGTTTTCTAGCTACAATTAAAATTAACTAATTACCAGTAAGGCCATTAAAATGAACTAATTTCTTCCATTCTCAGGTACTGAAACATATTAATAATTGTGTGACGTGTCGTTATCAAATGTTACCTCCATATAAAATTCTATGTCCTTAACGGATTGGTGGTGAAAATCGCCTCTAACTTTAATCAAGTTTATCATAATTGTTTCACAAATATTATTATAAACTTCCTATTCTAATTTTCTCAGAAATTTTCCAGATAAGCGCTTTCTTGACAACCTTCAACCACTTTCTTGAATATGTTCTTCGATAATATACCTTTACACTAATACCTGATAAATGACCTAGCCCCCTTTATCATTGACTCTCCCGGAATTATCCCTTACTTCAACATCAGTTATGGAGGTCGCGAAGTCATTCATTCATTGTTACTTGGAGACCATGCTAAGAGACATCATCAGTTGATTCTCTGACAGTGGTTGACTTTCTCGCTGACAACCTCTTCATCATCTTAACATAAATACTTTTTGCATTTCCGTACATTCCGTACCTCGTTGAATGACGACTTCTCTTAATCCTCGGTTAAATCAGCTCATAATTGTTTCCTGATATTTATCCTCACCCCCCCCCCAGTGGCTGTAGTATTTCAGAACACTATACCGATTTGGGACTAGCGACTAAAAACCCCACTTCACTTCTCCGATTCAAATCAGCTATCAAATCGCGTATCACCCTAAATCCCACCCATCCGATTTGCATCATTCTTCCCATAGATATGCCTCATTCTGTGGTTCTAACCTGCCCGATTCGCAAACCTCCATTTGCAAGCATATTCGACTTTCCCTATCAGTGTCCGTGATTGAAATCAGATTATAACATCCCCCAGTTTCGATCTGTCAGTGCACTCTTAAATTCTCATGTTTGTCAGTTCAATTCCTATATCTAGCTAACTATATTCATTTATGTGTTACGTTTGTCCAATACCATGGTGCTAAAGTGTCCTGTTACATTACTAACATTACTTAATTAACATTACATGTCAACCAACATGTTTTTCAGATTGTTAGTACACAAATACCTTAGGTGACTTTATAGTGCGGTCCTTTTTGTAATTATTTTCAGTTTTGAATCAGCAAATGTATGTACCAAATATCATCTATTTTGTTTTAAAATATCCTTTAAACTAGGCACCGCAGTGGCGCCGTGTTGTACTAAGTAGGTGTTTTGCACCCTTAGTGCACTGACCATCATGAACTGATAATACAAAATTGCCGAAACTTTTGTAAATAGGTACCACCCGAATATAAGGGGGCGAATAAGTTACGAGACAAAGAATACCTAGGGCTGTTCGGCGGACATGAATGGAGGCGCGGTCTGACTGATGAGTTCACAGGACGGATCCTCTCCTAAATAGACAAGTGAAGGTGAGAGAGGGAAAGAAGCGAGGAGACATTATCCAATTACGGAAGAAGAGGAATGGGCGCTATAAGGCCGAGGGAAAACAGGCAAATAGGCAGCTGTTTGACGGCTTGTACAAACACATGTCAGTCCGGCTCAAGACTAATGGCGTCTGCTGGCTCCACCACCGCAGGCAGTCTGTCGCTCCCGGTCTCTTTTTACCCACCCCCCCTGGATATATTTCTGATCTACGTATTTCATCTTCGATACATTATCGCTTCTACAATGTGATTTCAATCAGTGTTAGTCGTGAAAGTTAGTAATATACAATTTGGTTGAGATCGGATAAGGTGGGTAAATTATTTATAGGCGATATTTCGACGTACTTCATTATCTTTCAAGTTAGAATAAAAATAACTTTATCTCCAACATTTACTATATAATAAACTATAAAAAAAAATGTATTCCTGGTTCAAGGCTCCTATGAACAACAATACAGTACATTCGTACAGGTAACCACTTTATTTCTGAAAAACTAAGGAATATACATGATAAAGAAAAATTACTGACTAAAATAATGTGTAAACCTCAGTAAGAAATAAAAGATCGCTTAGCAGCATTCAGTAAGTATAGTCATACATAGATGGATCGACCTGTTAAAATGAAAACCTTTCAATTAATACATCGCAGTAGCTTACAACCTAAACATACAATAGTAGAAACGAAGGATGGTGCCAGCCAATTAAAGTCAATAATGAAATAAAAATAGAAATGCAAAGAATATATACATAAAAATATAGTACACTTAATGAATCGTTCCCAAATTAGGCAAGCGTCTTCTGGATGAGTTGGAATAGAAGGGTTTTGTAGGCCCATATGGATAAAGCATGATGGACTTTAGAAGGGACTTTTAAATAAATCTGATAAAATCCATATTTCTTTCTTAAGCTTGAGCCAATTCCCGAAAAGTCACTGTCGAGAGAGTTAGTAAGTAGAGTAGTAAGTGCGTACGAAGATACCCTCTACTTTTACTTTATTTATTATTGTCGGAAAAGGGTGAACAATTGTCGGAGGTCAACAATTGCCGGGGGGCGTCACTAGGGGAGTGCCTGATCACTCTAGCCTTGGTGACAAGTGCGGATTGTTGTAGTTAAGAACATGGACCATGTTCCATGTAGGCGTTAATATCTGACTCCATTTATTGATAGGGATGTGTCCCGACAAGACACTGTGTTCAGGATGAGGTTCAGAGGTTCATAAAGAATAAGACCAGTTTTCAGAGTTCGGGCGAGAGATCGGCAGCGTAATAGGTACAAGTCGTCAGAGGTCTGCTAGAGTCTGTGAGGCAAAGTGCCGTCGTAGAGGTAGTAGACATAGAGAGAGTAGACTAGCGGAAGGCTGAGTGGGCTTACTCCCAGGGCCCCGAGGCCCTGGTCGTATCGCGACTTATAATGCGGCTGTGGAGGCTAAGAAACAGAGTGTGTTTTCAGGGCGAAAACTTACTGATATAAATATTGTAACCCCTCCCACGTGGAAGGCGGAGTCTGTCTGCAGGTGGTCTGTTTTATTATCCCGTTGGTCCAAAAGGGTGTGCTTTATGATGTCCCACCTCCCGAGCTACGTGATCTAAACTGTTTCTGGCATGATTCTATGACCACGGGACGTGACTGCAGGTCTATTTTAAGGGGCGGTGAGGCCTACCCTAGGTTTTATTGCCGTACCCTCGATGCTACTTGTTTACATCTGCCGATCCCTCTATGATTTATTACCAGAACTTTACACAGATTTACATTTCTATTATAATGCATTATGAACCAGAGTGTAGGGTAATTTACATATATTTAGCACTTCGCTACAATTATCATTGTATGTTTTGTTTTTTTATAACATGTACGAATGCTGTACTCGTACATATATATGTTTTTGCTACCCTTACATATTGAAGCGGCAGTGGCAGAGGCCTGACATAATCAGATTACCCCCAAGAGGTCTGCTGGTGATGGTGTACATTGATCACGTAGCCGTGTAGATATCCGGCCACTGAAGCTCTCTGTTAATCTGTTCCCTACCACACATACTGATGAAGTTTGCCTATCCGTCAAGTTTTACCCTTTTGTGCTTTCAAAGGTGAGGGTGTAAAACAATGCCTATCGTTTGTCGTCAAGAAAAGTACTGACGTAACTGAAAATGTGACAGCATCGATATAAAGTACATTTGGACTTCCGTTGCGATTTTAGTCATACACCCTTCGTCCAACATTCATATTCAAAATGACTTAGAATTTTATGTGACGAAGTGGAAAGAAGCCTGGTACATTGGTGGCTTTCTTAAGAGCAGGACATTAAGCTTAGACTAACCGCGGTCTATGCAGAATGATATCTTAACGACAGCAAAGAAGAAGTCAATTATGTGTAATACCATGGATATATATGCATACTTGAACATAACTCTCACAACACTTTAATCCCCTGACAGCAGTAAAGCGTGACTTTGACTTGAAAGCGTCAGACAAGATCATTGATATCTCTCTCTCTCTACTGTTAGCCTAACGGTTCTCAGCTGACAAATTCTCCAGTGGGTGATAAATCACATGTCATCGCTTGACAGGACTCTGGCAAATATAGTCGCTTTTGTTATGCTCTTTCCTCCGCTTTGATCCTTCAAATAACCACTGAATGGAAATAAATCTACAGTATAATTACTGAATCTTTTTTTTTTTTCGTTAATAGAAGGGGAGCCTAATGAAAAGAAATAACCGATTTGTAAGTAAGTTACCTCAGTCTCAGATTGGAAGTTTAACTTTTTAATTACTTGTTCAGTATCATTAATTACCCTTAGGAAGACATATTAAATTTTTAATCAAGAGTTAAAGGTATTTAAGCATAAATTAGACGGCTCCGGGGCGGTGTAAAGAGATGAAAGGATTGAAAATTGAAAGGAGCCTCTATTAAGAGAATGAAGAGGGGGTGGGTTTTTCAAGGATTAGGACAAAAGAGCATCTGATAGGGGATGGATGGAAAAGTTTCCACGTAAATTTTCCCCGGGGGCAGCTAAATAAAATGAGATCCCAATTACGCGATTTAATTAAATACAGGGGAAGTTTTGGCGGGGCGGGCCCCCGCGGGTTTCCGCACTCGCCTATAATCCTCCTTTTTATGAAAAAATGTCTTTTATTTAGGCTCAGCCGTTTGTTGGCTCTCTGCTTATCTCCTCTTCGGATTACTTCAGAAAGACCCCTTCCTCTGAGTCTTGTTCGGTTATTTCTTCTACCCCTCCTCTTCTTGTGATTGTTTCGCTCAGCCTTCTTCTCGTTTATTTAACTAATAATCTCGGTCTTGGCTGTTTCCTTTTCTTCCATTGTGTGTTGTTTCCTGCGTTTATTTAGATTCAAAGTCCCCCCTCTTTTTATTCAAGCGATTAAAGGAACAAATTGGCTTTTAAATAAGTCAATTCGGAATACCTCGTTTAATTTATAAATCGCCTTGATCTTCTTCCGCTCAATCTTTGTTTTTATAAACGCTTCCGCTTTTATCTAATTATATCCTGTCCAAAAAAAATATATGTTATAATTCCCTAAATTTAATCGCGTACTGAGTATGAAATTATAAATATCAGGTTGCTAAAAATAAAAACACATTATCTTAAACAACAACATTATTGGTTCGACGGAGCGTGGTGCAGTTTTTGTCGCTTCACAGCTTTATATCCAATTTATTCTTGAATATTTCTGTCCTGCTAGGACGTTATCTTCGAGCTAATGGTAGCTATGCTACTTGCTGGAGTGGCTCTCAAACGACGACTGCTGTGAACATTCGGGTATAAATTAAGCTGTTTTATTACTACAGCAACAAAGATAATGCAGTAATAACAACATTGTAAAATACACAAGCTACTTTTCTTGATCAATTCTTCAAGTTAACATGTATGAGAGCGTGAACAGAAACAAGTCCCAATCGGCTTATAGACACAGAGGAAGGAGATCCGCAACAAATGTAAAAAAAAAAAAAAAGCATAATAAAGAATTATAATATATAACTTTTTTACGCGGAGTATGCGATAAGCATACAATAACTTGTATTGTATTATAAATATTCCTGATTAAGCATTCACGTTTAATTATATTTGTTTTACAATCCTCTCAAAAAAAAAAATTACATATATTATTCCGAAAAAATATTTACAGCTACTCCCCTGTAAATACTTATGCAATTTTAAGTTTACTCCGATCTGACATGGTTCTCCTTTTTTTAGCTCAGGTCTGTAGAAAGATTTGCGCTACCAAACCAAGGTTAAAGAGCACTGACATTTCAGTCCACTTAAGACTGTATTCTAAAATAAACCTTCTGGGATTTTGAAATATTATCTAGGGATACTCATACCCAGGCTCTGGTGGTATTTTTGGAAAACCTCTTGACACTGTTAGCGGAATGAATATCAGTTTTAGTAAAGTTCAATAATAAAATCTCATGTTTCGTTTTTATTTTATCAATTGAAATATGTCGATTATATTGAACAAAAAACCTAACCAGGTATGGTTTAAATGATTAATGAGACGTCAAGGAAATCTCTCCCCAGGGAAACATCAAGCAAGGTTTAGCTTGGGTATCCTATATGTAAATACTTGTTTCCCATCACATCAATAACGATCTTTTCAGCAGTTAAGTTCTGGTTTGTTTTACATTTTAAATGCTTCGTATATAACTCAGTGCTTCCTAGTTAGATGGGAAAATAATTTATGAAAGATAAAACATATCAATACCTACATGTACAATATGACATTTACTATAAAAGAATATAGAATGTACCCTTAAAGGACATGAATAAAATCATTAACAAAACAATAAATACATAACTAGATTCTAATTTTTAGTCTGAGACTTAGCCTACAGATGTCATATAATGGCAATAAAATTAATTAATATTACTCAGAAATATACATTTATTTTATTTTATTCTTCCAGAAATCGCTTATTTTTTACTTTATATTAACCCCAAAAATATTTACCTACAAAATTAGACAGTAATAACAAAATGATTTATAATTACTAAATGTTATATTTATTACATGAGGGTATTAAAAGTAGTCTCACTCAGTGGTATACTACTAAAAGAAGAAAGTAGATTAATATGTGGAAAGTTGTTGAATAAAGACGTAATTAAACTAATGAGACACTGACAATTGGTGAGTGAGAAAGAGAGAAAGAAGTTGGCTGGCTAATCTAATGCTAGAGGCCTATCTGAAGAATATTGTGTAACAATGACCTTTGGAGACAGCAGGTAGTTAAGTTGTATACGGATAAGGGGTATGGGTAGGATGAAGGGCACAACGAAATGTTTGGAAATTGATATAGAATTTTTTAGATATATAATTGGTAGTAAAATGGGGATTATAATTGTAGACATATAATGGGAAAATGGTGGTTTTTCGAAGCTTTTTTTAATTTTAACAATTGGTGAAAGGAGATAGTTGCACGAAAAATTAGAAGACAAAGTAAGGGAAAATATAGGGACTTCCGAACTTTGACAGTTGATAGCGGCCATATTGTTGAAGCTGCATCTGTCGAATTGGCTGTTATTGATTCAGTCTGTTTTGCCGAATCACCATGGACGAATATAGCGTTCAACAACATGTGCAAATAATATTTCGATAGGACTATTCGCAGTGTGGTGGATAAATTTGAGTCCACTGGTTCAGTAAACAATCGACAAACACCCGTACGTCGGCGAAACGCAAGATCTGCCGAAAACATCGCTGCTGTCCGTGAGAGTGTGCAGGAGAATCCGAGGCAGTTGATTTCGCGTCGCTCACAAGAACTCGGTCTTCCGCAGACCACAACTTGGCGAATTTTGTGTCGTGACTTGGGCCTGCACCCGTACAAAATTCAAAGGACCATAGACAACGACGTGTGTTCGCTGAATGGGCCCTGGAACAGTTGGAAACTGAATGGTTTGTTTGTCAACAAACAAAATTGTCGAATTTGGGACGATACCAATCCACATGAGATCCAAGAGCGTCCAATGCATCCCGAAAACGTCACTGTTTGGTGTAGATTTTGGGCTCATTTCTATTTATATAGTCATCGGTCTATATTTCATTGAGAACAATGTTAGCCAGACCATCACTGTCAACGGCGAGCGCTATAGGTCGATGATTAACAACTTCTTTTGGCATGAATTGGATGATATGGCTACCAACGACATGTGGTTTCAACAGGATGGCGCTACGTGCCACACAGCTCATGTCACATTGGACATTCTGCACGAACGATTTGAGGGCATGGCCATCTCACGTGGAGGTGGTTTGAACTGGCCACCGAGATCGTGCGATTTGACCTCGTTAAACTTTTTCTTGTGGGGTTTTCTTAAGTCGCAGGTCTATGCGATTAAGCCACAAATCACAGCGGTCCTTAAAGCCAACAAAACGCATGCCATCGGTCAAATTCAGCCTGATTTATGCGCGAGGGTCATGGAAAATTGGACTTTTTGGATGCGCGCCACCCAGCGAAGCCGCGGGGGACATTTGCACGATGTTATATTCCATACATAATGGCGTCGATGAGCCTTTAAAATGAATAAAAAATTTCGATGATATCTTAGATACATTAGGTTATCTCTTATTATTAGGCCAATGGATTATCTCATTCATACAGTATTTACAAAAAGCCCAGAGACCTTCCAGATCCACATGGTTGTCGCCTCCCTCATGAAAGAAGAAGTGGAGTCTTGGGAAGTCCCCCACGCTCCTCCATCACCCATGACCGGGTACGATTCAGAGGAGGCTGGCCAAGCGAGTTTCTACCCAGCACCTAAAAGAAGGTAAATGTTTTACCACCGTCGGCCCAGTCTGGAGAGCGTGAGAAAAAGAGGTTATATTAGGCTGCAAATCAGAACAAATAGAGGGGCAGATATTATTTTTATGATAAGGCTGTTTTTCTACCGCCTCGAAACATTCAAATTCCTAAATTAAAAAATAAATAAAAATATATGTTACTTGACAATTGAAGCGTTTACCAAAACCAACAAAATATTCAGCTTATTCCTATAACTTCAATGGAGGGTTCTGGTGAAAATCACCGTTGAATAATGACTTCAGAAGTGCATCTTCCTATCAAACCCAGCTCAGAGTGGTTTGTTTTTTGTCTATGTTATGTAATGTAAAATTTCTTAAAATGCTACGAGCTGGTTTTCAAACTAAACGCCTCAATAGTAACTAACCTCCAACGAAATCGAGCAAACGTTTATTGAAAACTTGAACGTATAAAGCTTGAGATGAAAAACTTGTTGTATCCCAAGTACAAACTAACCTTTAAACTCCTGTAGCTATGAAATGGATTTAGAAGTAGGAGGGATGGAAATTGTTAATCAGACGGCGGTAAGAGGAGAGCCGTTAGCTGCTGGTGAAGCAATTGCCGCCGGCCCCGGAAGAGGATTAGACACTGGCCAGAGGAGACAAGACCACTAATTGTTGGGGGCGCAGAGAAGACGGATTGGAACTAGCTACCCACTAACAGATGGGGCTGCACGAGAGCCTCTTCCAGCTCTTATTGTCAACCAATTTTTTATCGATTAGTTCTTGTGTCTGTCTGTTATATATCGGTCTCTAATAAATAGAGCGAAACTGGTTTGTAGCAATAAGACCTGTACACTTTCTAATTATTATCCAAAGAAAAAAGATTAACATATGTCCCGGGACTTCCTCATCCCCGGTTAGGTGCTCTACCATCTTAACTATCGCAGAAAAATATCACTGGACCGAAATCTTTAGACTAATATGTAGTCTTATTATTTTATATTTTCCGAGAGTGCAACGGTTCTTGTTCCATACGGGCACACAGTGCACGGTGGAACACCTTACAGGAGATTAGGAAGTCCTTAGCTAGAAGTTATTAATTTTTTTTGGTTAATAACTATTAAATCTCAGATATGAACCATTAATGTAGTCACTAGAAATACAACCTTTCCTGATTAATAGATTGTCGAAAGTGAAATAATGTGTGAGACTAAATATAGGCTAAATATAGCTCTTTCCCAGTATTCCTCCATAGTCACTGTATGTGTCTGTGATTTTGACAACGAGCTTTGAGTTCAGGGTCTGGAGTGGAGGGACCATTGTGAGCACATCGGGTGGTAACCGGGGTGGTGGCGACAGGCCAGGGATAATTAGAGTATTTGAATACAACGGACCCCGCATCACAAAGGGCACACACAGGTTGTGGTTTTGTAGGCAGTAAAAACTGTTCATTGTTAAACATGAAAACGGTCCCTGCGTCATCTTAGGGATAGGCCCCCTAAGCGGGGCTGCGAAGTATAACTCTTATCATTTTTGGATATTTTCAATTTTTTAGCGTTTGATTTCACAATTATTCATTTCGCACAAAGTTAAAAAGTTAAAAATAGAAAACTGCACTATGCTGAGTTTCTTTATGTCTTTAATGCGTTCATAACCATAGGAATAATGTAGATAGCTTCTGAGCAGTGAGGGCTAGAAAAATTAAAAGTAAGAGAGAAGAGGGTCGGTCGTAATAGTCATAGAGGAAATTTGTTTAAGCTTAATTTTTTTCTCTGAAATTTAAAGCTATCATATACAACGAGGTGTTTTGGAATATAATGTTATAATTTAAGATCGATCATCCCACCTTTCGTGCCTCTCCCTCTTCAAAATACACCAAAAAACAGAAAAATATCATCTTTTTTCCAGGGTAAGTTAGACTCGTTTTCAAGAAATATTTTTTATATATTATGGAAAAGTTACCTATTCGGTAAACAATAATGATCGAGTGGGATAATGAATTTCAATAAAATACTATTCTGTACTCAGTTCCGAGGATGCCTGAATAGGTGAAACGTTGACTGGTGATATAACATTAGAAATAAAAGCTATTTCGAGAGACTGACATAGAGTATTTGTAGAAATATATCTGTAAATCGTATAAGCTGGATCATCGATTTTTTTTTTGTACACTTTTTCTATTCTTCTCTTGTCCCATTTTGAGGTGAAATTTGAGGTATCTTATCAGGGTACACCCACTTCTTAATTTATAGTCATGAAGTTCATTGTCCGTTTAGGGGTTTGAACCAAGATTCTAATATCAGCTTATATATTAACCCCAGATGAATTTTCAATAAGCATTATTCAAGTAATAAAAATACTTTCAAAGGAGCTAATGGGAACTACTAAAATTAATGAAGTCTCCATGCAGAAGCCATACAATCTATCTTTTTTTTTAATTTAATACTGAACAGTACCAAGTATTTGAGATCTGAACAAACTTATAAATTAAAACGCTACACTAAAACCTTCTACTTGGCTAACGCCCACCCTGGGTCCGTGTAAAACCGTAAGTACCATCGTATGTTTAATTAATCGCCGAAGTTGAACAAAGCCCCTTACTTGATCCTAGAGGCCTACCTTCCAGCTGTACCTTGTGGCCACCTATAGCTTCAAATTTCATATACCTGGGGAGAATTAGATGGGATTCCTCGGGAGGCGATGTTGCCGGGGCTGGGGCAGTCGTTTAAAACTAGCTCCTCAAAGGGCCTCTTTCTCCAAGAATGCTTTCCATTTACTTTTGTCGTCGAGGGAATTCCTATCCTCTCCCTGAGCCCTTCCCTACTATTTACTTGACCCTCATCAGCTCTTAACTTTGGCCGAGCTGCCGCGTGCTAAGTCATTATAAAACTTAATTTGGCAACGTACGTTTCCGCTTCTCAACTATTTCCATCGGGTTATTACTTCGGTACCTATTTGTCTATGTAACCAAGAAAATTAAACTTGTTCCTTTGAATACTTTCTTCAAGTACAAAAGTGATTTAATTAGATTTATTGAAGAATTTTAAATTAGTAGCTATCTTTTCGTGGCTGTTTTTCTTAATGATAAAAATTACTTGTATTGCGTAAATGATGGGTGGCTATTAAATAAAAAAAAAAAAATACCGGCAGGCTAATTTTCCTGAACTAGATAGACCGGATACATAGAATTGATTATATAAATGTAGGCCACTAAAATTATTACAATAATAATAATTTCTCTTGCTTAGACTTGAAGGGGGCTTTTGACCATGCCAGGTGGCCATCAAGTCCTACTGGATCGTCTCTGCCCCAAAGAACATTTACTTTCTAATAATGGGCTATTTAAATATTAGCTTCTTACAAAATGAAAAACTCCATGGAAGGTAAGCTGGAGAAGGGGTGAGACAAGAGGTATGAATCACCTATATTTTTGAATTATTACCATAAATATGCAGCTGACAATTGAATTACCCAGAAATTCCAGCGTTTGCTATTGAAAATTGCCAGCAAATATTCCTGTAAATTACAAAAAATAACCAAAAGTATGATAAACAAAATACAAGATTGGTCCAGTAAAAAAATTTACAATTTCAAAATGAGAAATAAAATTTTGTTATATTTTCTAGACTTATGCAGGCTGGTTATAAATAAAAAAAAATCCATACCTTTAAAACAATAAAATACATTCAAATTTTTAAGCGTTATACTTATAAACTTATATAAATATTTTTTCGATTTCAGTTAAATTAAAATTAAGTTCATCTAATTTGTACTCTATGTAACAGATAATTCTTACAATAAATAATTGTAAGAATTGCCCCCGCGCAGAGTAGAAATTAATAATTATTAATAGTGGGATAGGCACTTCAAATAAAAATTAATTTCAAGGCTAGATGGTGGTATTGTCCTACTATGCTTATTGACTAATATTAACTATAAACATATTGCATAGTTTCCACAAGGATGTATACATTCTTATACAACACTATCGAGTATTGGCTGAAAACTGATATTCATGGGAACAAGAACACCATGTTCAACGCAAGTTACATAATTAAGGATTTAAATTGCATAATCATGGTTTAGCGATACATTTTGATGCAATGTAATTCTATGAACAATAGAAATTACGTATTTAATGACGTTCCAGCAGGTTTCACTATCTTTTAGCCAATATTTTAGTTATTCACAAGTTTTTAGTTTAATTCTTAAAAAAGGTATATTTAGTTGCCGAGATGCTTTCACCAATAAAATGATAAAAAAAAAAAAGATAATGTTTTTTTCACAATGATTTGTGTGAGACCATTGCTAAGTTAAACCCTTGCAGTCTATTACACTAAGACGTCTGACAAATGAACCATTATATGTTTAGAAAAAGATAGTACATCTTTACTTGCTAAGTTCATACCATAAAGTCTTTCGTAACGAACTATAAGGTTTGCCCAAACTCGTACAAACTACGATTACTAACACATCCGCAGTTTACCGGTACAGAAGTACAACCAAGAAAAAGGTAGTTCATTGGTGTTTTCTCTTGTAGCAGTAAACTTAAAGCAGGTGGGGTCCCTTTAGTATCTCTTCGCTTCCTACTTCATTTATTGTCTGTATGTATATCAAGTTTAAAACAACTTTGTCGGTACAAAATGGTGAGGTTACTATTCAAAGGTTCAACTGTAAGTGTCAATGATTCGTCTCAATCCTAGTCGTCAAATTGGGAGATCTAAGATGATAGGCAGCCCAGTTTTGTACAAGTAATTATCCAGTAAGACTCGCCTGTGAAAGAGAAAAGATTTGTTTCTTAGCGAAAAGCAAAAGAAAAGCTGAAGTAAACGGGAAGGGCCGGTGGCGTGCATAAAGTACACGGAGGAGCTGAGTGAAAGATTAAGGATTCATGGCTTGGTTCTTTATTCAGGAGCCGAGGCAAACACGGAGGGACACAGAGCAGTCGATATATGTCCCTTCTTAATGTAAATAGGGGTTCTAACTGCAGCGTAGCCCCTGTGATCTGAATATCTACCGACTTGGCCATTTCTCCGGGAAGGTCTAATGCTGGACCGCGGTCAAAGGCACCCCTGAGAGAATCAGTCCACGTAAAGCTGTAAATCTTCATGAGTGCTCATGTCCGGTAGGGGACTCGTTTTCTGAATCTTTCTGTCAGAAGCTGGAACAGCTCTGTACGCTATCGCCAGGGCAGTGTCAAGGAATGTACATCATAATCCATATGTGTCGTTTAAACCTAATAATTGCCAATCGGGGGTTGGGCGGGTCCAAGGTGGTTTCATGATTTCGGGAGCTGCAGGGACCAGCGCACTTTACCATCTCCAGGGGAGTGATGCAGATTGAGCAGCCGTAATATCGGAGTGCTCATCAAGAAGGCACCATTGCACCAATATGGATTGAAGTCCCTTTGTATATAGCAATAAGTTAGCCTTATAGAACAAATAAAACCGGCTTAAAAGACAAAAAGTGCGCCGATCAATGCAATACACCCAATTACACTGGAATAAACACATCACAGGCAACGAAATACCCCATGGTACCTTCAACAGTGAGCGAGACCCCGTCTGGGACACGGATCCTGTGTTACGGTATTTAGGGTTACAAGGTTTCAAGAATTGGAGTATATAGTATAGGAGTTAGTGTAACTATTTCATGATATGAAGGTTTTATTTCCGAATCCCTAGATGGGCAATAAACTATTCGACGAATAGAGATAGAGTAACATACATTTTCTGTACTAAATGGGAGTACATAATGGCCAATTAACATAAAACATGCGAGGCTTATTACTTTGCTTTAATGCAAACAATGTCGTTCTTTTGCAAATATGAAATCCAGGGCAGTCCATTCCTCCTCTGTTTTTTCGTTTATTCTGTGAGACATCGTCTGAGGTTTCTGCCTTCTTAAGGGACCCTCTTACTCTATTTTTGAGTTGAAAATAACGTATCATAACTGATGGTTGGACTATCTCGTTTAATTTCGAATACCTTTTCTTCAGTAGCCTTGAACAACACTTGGTCACACACAATGTGTACAAATGCCTTGTTTTCCAGGCTAACTCTAAAACTTTTTACTTTATTATGATGAAATTACAATCTGCCTACTTAATAGGCAATAAATAATTGAGATAAATGTTTTCATTCATACCAAACTCTAAAACTGAAGATAGTTTTTTAGAGGCGAGTTGTATTTTTATATATCTATTAGTTATACGAACTTAATGATTGTTATTTAAAAAGTCTTATTTAATCAATATATGTTTCTATTTTTTTTTTCTGTAAACATTGTAACTTTTAGGGCAATCGTCGGAAAATAGTTATTATTTTAACAGTTAGTGTTCATAATCTCATAATTTGTTATGCTGTATATGCTTAGCCAGTGCCTGACCCCACTTCTATGTTCTATGTATAGAAATGTTATTCTTTATTGTACCCCTTAAGGTGCTCGATAAATGTATCCGATGTTTTATTGCATAAACATAGAAAGTGCCTGTTTAAATTACAGCCCATAAGCTTCGGAGAAACCAACCGTAACGAGGCTGGGTGGAGCAGGGCTTAGTAATAACAGGCCAACAGGAATTAATTTTATTTTCCCCTTTCGGCACCTGGGATAGTTCTGTAGTACCGGCTTTGCCTTCAGCAGCCGATAATGGACCGACCCTATATGTTCTAGCTCAGCTGCAATAATGGAAGAATTCCTTCATTACCTCGACGTTCATTGTCGGTTAAGCATTTAAGGGCTCCCAAGATAGGAGTGGCTCTGCTGAAGGGATTGTACTAGTGGCCTTGTTCTCAATCGTTCTGTAGTTCCAAGTAGTGCTTGTAGTTCTGACTTATGTATGGGCTAATATCGATGGACTCAAAAGGACAATGGATCACGCAAGAGGTACGTACAAGTAACGAATAGATAACATATGATGAAAAAATAAAAGAGGTCTTTATTCGTGGATTACTGTTTTCTAAGAGAAATGAAAAACCATCGATTACACATATAGAATAGTAATGATTTATTGCATACATGGTATGAATGAGATAATTTATCAGAACTGCCCGTTGCCCTATAGGGCTGATTGTAATTTTTTGCTAACGAAAAAAAATCTTTATTGGAACTTCTTTATTGTGTCTTTATTAAAATTACAATCTGGGTTATTAGGGAATAAATAATTGTGATAAATGTTCTCATTCCTACCATATTTACAATGTATCTAGAAAAAAAAATATCTACTGGTTTCAGTTTTTTTCAATCTTGGGGTAACCTTTTTAAGTTGTCTGAATGATTTTTTTTTCCAGCCTGAGAAAACGTTTGGAAACATTATATAAATAAAATAAATCATATTAAACTTACATTACAAGTTATTTATATGCATTTCGGTCCACTCTTTAGTACACTGGAAAATGCCAGCCAGCAAGGAATGTTAACTTGATTTTTTTTAGTATTAAAATTGAGTAGCAATTCGATCTTTTTAACTCAGGTCTGGGAATAAAAAAAAACAAAAAATACAGATAAAAAAACTAATTCAATCTCAATAAGTCTAGAAACTGAATTGGTTTAAGGGACAAAACCACGTATTTTTTTTACGTATTTTGCTTTCTGGATATGGGAGAGTCTACTGTATGAATTATAGAAAGAGAATCCTTCAAAGATAATTTTTAACAAATAGTTAAGGTAAACTTGGAGTATTTGTATTTCTCCCAAATTTAGGGGATAAATAGCCCGTCAGAACACGAATAACATTATTTTATGTATTGGGGTAGTAATTCACTATTTACATTTTAATCTGGCATTGTAATATTATTTTAGGGTCATTTTAACTGAATAAATTCACATAAAAATAAAATAAAATACTGATATTACAAACTATACTGTAAAATCAAGAGTCTCTGGCATTAGTTCTGAATAGGAATTACATAAACAAATGATATGTAGTAGTAAGTTTCATGCCAAAATAAACTTCGATGTAGAAAGACTGTTAAAAGTACTTTTCACTACTTTTGAGTTCTTACCGAAAATAAATACCGAATCTTATTATTCATCTTAAGGACATGCCAAGGTTTACTACCCTAAAATTGCCCTTCTTTATCGTGGACTAAGTATGTTAAATGTCGGTTTAGTCCAAATTAGTACTTATCGATATGGACACTTAACATAACCAGGAATGTAACTAAGAAGGAATGGGGCCTGTAGCTATTGGTATCTCAACTGTGTAAGCAAAGGATGCGGTTGGGTGGTTATTTTTTTGTGTGCTACCCTTGTTTTGTGT
Organism: Acanthosoma haemorrhoidale; assembly: GCA_930367205.1. Classification (NCBI taxonomy): domain Eukaryota; kingdom Metazoa; phylum Arthropoda; class Insecta; order Hemiptera; family Acanthosomatidae; genus Acanthosoma; species Acanthosoma haemorrhoidale. Next base: position 94,185,311 of record OV884011.1, read on the forward strand.
AACCTGTATAAACATGTCAATGAGATGTTTCTTTTAGTCCTGGGATTTTTTATAGTGTTCCTTCTGGAGCAGCAGTCTATGCCTTTGGCTTCATTTCCTTTATCTGATTGGGTGATCGTGTAAAGTTGATCCTCCATCACTTTTTTCATTGCTACAATTTCTTCTTTTTTTTTAAAGTTATATATGCATAATGCTGATCATCTCACTTCTACATTCATTGCTGGACTTGAGACTTGATTGATAGGCTGTCTATCATCTTTACTAGTAGCAACTAAATTGGTGTGTTATTTTTCAATTAGTACATTGTAATAATCAGTTTTTTGATTATGAAATACTCCGCGTGTTTCTTAATTATTAAATCAAGCCTTGTCTAAAAGAAACCTATGCATTTTGCTTGGTCCCAAACATTTTGTTTTTGTAACGTCTTTGAAATTATGTTTGCGTTACCGTCTGTATTGTGACCGTAATTACGACGAAAGAACCCGAGTTCAAATTATAAATAGTTTCTCAGCTGTGACTTGAAAACTGTATCGAATTTTTTACGATTATTGTTTTTGTTCCTACATCCCATTGTAACATCGAATTGTAACAATTTCCAGTGTTTTCGAATGTGGATTTAAAATTTCTGAGGGATAAATACATTTTAGCGCAAGGAAAACAGACAAAAGGCTCTCTTTTTGAGCATGGCAATTCTATATTGATAATTCTAAATGAAAGGTGTTTATGTTAAACCAATCAAAAAAAACAGTAAAACAAATAAGGTACTACGTCATAGGTTTGAGACATTTATATATTTATGTAAGAAAACCAGCTAAAAATCAGTTAATAGTTACTGTATGAGCTAGTTCGGTAATAAATCAACCACATGAATTGAATTTTTTTGACATTAAAAACAAGTAAGCATTGTAAAACGCTTAGCGCAGTACTTTTGTCTTAAGCCCCTCCCTGTGGCAGACAAGGGCTAAGTTGATGATTATGAAGGAGGACCAGAAACTGCTGGTTTACAAACCCAACATCAAAACTATTGCAACGTGCCCTGGGTGCCTGCAATGTGGTCTAGTCAGGACTAACACCCGTGGCAGGGTGAGGACAATAATCCAGCTAGCAGGATACCTTACCCCTTTGCTAATAACGATAAAGTCAATTTAAAAAAAATTATGCTGGTTGTGGTCTAAAAATTTATCAATCCAACGCTCTGTCCGTTGTATTGAATGATCTAGGTCAACTTCGGCGCTATATCGGGTAAACTAAGACCCGTAATAGAGGGATGGCCATACTTTCGCATCCCGGAGAGGACATATATCAAAAGCCAAAATAGAGAGTTGATACAAATGGAGTATAAATACGGGACTGTTTTTTCTCATTTCAACAAGTAACTGTGCAGACAAATATTTCAAGGATGCTTTAGTTCCGCCACAAGTGCGATCTGAGAAAATCGAAGAGAAGGCGAGGAGCCTGTTTGTGGGCCATGACTGGGAATAAGTTACGTGGGAACTGAGGAGGCTTATCCCGCTATCAAACCTTCCCAGTTTATTGTCTACTCAAACATCCGCTACCATCACGAACTTAGTGTAGGTTAGGGTTCTTATCCGCCCAAATATCCAAAACGTGATTCGTGAACAGAACCCAACTACCCAAACCCTCTTTTCGGCGGTAGCCCGACCCCGCATAAAACTTATTTAGATCAACGAGAAATGATAAAAGAAAAAAATCTCTTACATATTAAAATCACGGAGTCCTCTCGTGTTTATCGCCATGGAGGTTCCAGGGATATTTGTTACACGCCGCTTATCTTGACAGCCATATGTAATCATAGATAAATCTTCATTTTATTCTTTGTTTATTTATTTCGCTCGTACCTTTTGTTACATGTATAGAGATGAACAGTTAACAGCCCAAATATTGCAACAACACTGCATCACTCATGATGGAAAAATTTCACAAACATATCAGGTTAAGTCAATAATTAAAGGTAATCGGTTATAAATATTTTCTTTAGAGAAAAGTAAAATCATTTTTTTTCTCTCTATAAACCTTCAATGGGCCCCGAGACTCGATATATGCCGACAGAACGTAAATATTTCTTTCTACCTATTAAACTAAAAAGTTTAAAAGTTTAAATTGAAATAAATTATTAGAATATTTCTTCTATGTATATTTCTGAAATATCTACTAAAATTTTTGTAGGTAACTTTCATACGCTTACTAATTTCCCCCCTTAATTATTGCTTGCAAATTTGTAAACTGAACATATTTTATTGGTTGTAGCTTAGTACGGATGCTCATAAGCTGTAACAGGTTAGAAGATTAAAACTGGTTCTATCTCTAATGCCTTTTTCTGTAAGGTTTCCCTGGGAGACACTCTTGAAATTTAAGGAACATATGTATTAACCGTGATTACTTTTTAATGCTTTTTGTCATCACCTCAAAAAAAATTAATTTGACAATTAAATTAAAAAAAAATCTTATAGGCTCGTCTTGCATTCACTATTTTCTATACTCAAGTAGAATTATTAAGGGGTACTTAAATGGACAAAGCTATGCCCTTTTGGTTTAAAGTTCTGTTGTTGAGGCTTCAACCTTATTTGTGTATTTATTTTTTTAGTCTTCAAAAAAACCAGTTATTTAAAGGCTCAGCATTCTTCTGGAATAGAGCGTAGCAAGAATTTATCATCTAGTTAAAAAAAAAATCGGGGGTTCCTCTCTTTCTGAGACTTGTTAGGTAGACGGGTCTGTTCGGGGCTCACTTTGACTACTGAGGGAAAATAAAACGTATAAAAAGTTATTCTATAAAACCATAGTGAGGGCTAAACGTTAATAACCTAACACGTTCATTATGGAATCTCAAGATCCACATATTACTGACGGCAGCAACCTTGGCAGGCCTTTCACACTTGTTGTTGTGCTTACTTGGGGAGTGAATTTATTGTTCATTAGAGCTCTGTAAATTAAAAATGAATGACTTTGGATAGGATATACTCGTAAATACATTCCTATCCTGAATTAGATAACATACGGGCGTTGAACACAAAAATTGTATTTTTCTGCCTATGCTACCATTTTTTTTTTCAATTATGTTATGCATGGGTGTGAAAAGATGAAAATGAATATGACCACTTAAAGTTTTCCATTCTCAGAAAATACTCCGGTTAGTAAAAACATATTGAGATAAAAAAAATAAAAGTAGAGGAACGAGATGAATAACGTCCCTGCCATCAACCGTACGTAACCGCGTACTTTAATTTATCGCCTGATCCGATACACGAGTTTTCCAACAAGAGGACCTCAACGGCCGAAATAAAGCGGGCAGTAAAAGAGATAAATGATTTGCCTCCGCTGGCTGGTACAGCTTTCTCAAAAAGAAGAGAGATCAAGCAAGATTTTCTCAAAAAAACGCTCCGATCGGGGTTGTATACTTTTAGTCGGTCTATATGTCTCTGGGAACGATATGTCAACGAAATTTATTATATTGTATAAACTTCTGTCCACGCTTTAAAAGAAAATTTATAACGATTACTTATAAGATCGTATATTTGTTAAATAAATTAACCTTTCAAACTTTATTTCAATTCTTTTGAGATTTTTTATCGGAGCGTTTTAATTAAGAACTGTTTGGAACCTTGAAGGAAATAAACTGTGAGGGGCAAAATGCAATATATTCAACCAGCAATATGAAATCGTGCAAAGAAATATCACTTCACCTGTTCAAACGAGGCAGCACTTACACACTGATCTAACAGGAGAAGAGGCTCTGAGCACCCTTACTTGCGCAGACGGGCTCTCTTTGATGACCCCTAGATCCAGTGTAGAGGGGCCTTTAAAGAAGAATACCATATACTCGTTTGGAGAGACCTTGTCCGGGGTGTTGGTGAGAGTTGGCTTTGAGAGCGGTTTTTTTCTCACATCAAAGACAGCCAATATGCGCAAAAGCAAGGGTGCGCAGTGGATTTTTTGTGACTGATCAAACGATTCGGCCAATGTGTGGATCTACATGCTATTGGTTCATTGTGTAGAGGGACCTTATCAGTTGCAAGTGCGCAGATAGAGAGATTTGATATTGGCTAAGCTCCTTCTTGATAGGACATAGTTCATAGTCAGTAGCTAGATCAAGCAAGGGACGTAACATGTACGATCATGCCCTATCTTCATATTCATATCATTAACTAATATATTAATAGATGATTATTCGAGACAACAACTCAAATGTGGGAGCTACCGTAAGCCGAGGTCTGCTGGTGGGTTATACTTGAAGTTTGAAGGGCGGCATAGGGTCCTAAGAGTATGCTTAATTCCGGAGGCCAGGAGCATTTGAACTTTTTCCATGAACACGAACTATGTACTGGTGTTTTTTTTTATTGCAAGAATTACGTAGAGGCGTGTTTTTTTATCCACATCCTCAGCCCCGCCTCTATGTCCTGATAATCATAAATCTGTACCTGATATGGTGAACCTAATGCGCTGCCGGTATCTTGGCCGGCTTCTTGGGGGTCCCGATATTCGGCTAAGCAATTTTAGGCCACGTATACCTATACCACAAGGCGCTGATGATCATTAGGTTTTGCACTCCTTAAAAAAAGGAATAAAGAAACAAACTGGTGATTATTTATTAAAAACATAGTTTAATAATTAATGGGCCCGAAGAGAATCCGTCGTGGTGACATTTGCGTTTTGGTTTGGACTGATTGAGATAGCAGCTGAATGCAAACGGTAGGAAGGACTGGCTTTGGCGTGGTCTATCCATATTAAATTGCTTGCAAGCTGACTAGCGATATTAGAAGGTCCATTTGATCCGGACTGTTGAGTCTTCCCTAAGTATAGAAGCCTGTGAATTTTATTTATATCCACTACTATGTACGCCTTGCTATACCTAGGACTAGCAATTAATACCGCGTAGGTGGACTGGCTACCTGGTCGCTAACTTCCCACTATACCCCCAAGCTTCCTGCCAATTATACACAACCTTTTTCATGTGCCCGATTTCTTATTTATTTATACATTTGCTATTTAAAAAAATACAAATGGAAACAATAAATACGTTATTTCCAACTGTGAGCTGATACTGCGCTAAAGACACTGCCAGATTGCGTTACCCGGTTCAAAGAAAGAGGCGTGGACCGCACCGACATTGATACCTCGGCCGAAGGCTACTGTTATCATGTTGCATGTTGTTACTTCTGACCTCTTGCAGTTTATTATACACTTACATAACGGAAGTTCTATTATAGATTTATATTCCATTACATAAATCTATCTCAGCAACGCTAAGATAATAAATGCATAGTACATCAGGAGATTGGGTCATTTTTTTTTTAATTTATTTTTTTTTTTACAATTTCATCACCATAACGAAGGATCCGTTATAAAAATAGTAAAATATTGGTATAAAGCTTGTATTTCTTTCTGGGCTTACTGGGTCATTTTTTTTTTTTTAAATTACTGTACAGATATTTGCTAAAGGTGGAAAACAGATTTCGTTCACCTTGTTTATCGTTATTAATCACGCTGATTTCCCTGGAAAGAGGTTTAATTTATCCTCCAAATAACATTCCTAAATCTTACTACGACCTCTCTCACAATTACGAAGAATTTGGCCTAAAAATGTTACTAAAAAAGACATTTTTTTGCTGCTAACTTTATATTGGAACTCTAGATCCATTAAATTCTTCTGATCTATTACTCATTGACCGTTTGTTTGATGAAGATTAAATAAATTACTAACGAAATTGTCAGCATATGAATTTCTTCTATATGGCGACCAATGAATGTATTTCGTCAAGCAGGCCTAATCATTCACTGGGTAATTGAAGTATTTTATCTCCCTGATTAAAATATTAGTTCGGGGTGATTTCTTAAGGTTTCCGTTAGCAAAACTTGTACCATTTAAGTTTTATCCCTGAAAACCGAAAGATAATGGTATTTGGTTTAAAACCCAGCTAGGTGGAAAAACTTTATTTCTTCATAGTAATTAATTTTTGAAGTTGAGAAGTTTTCAATGTTTTGCTCTCTCTTCAATTATTAAACTATAAGAAAAAACCGATTATTTTTTAAATTATTTGCATCGTTCTGTTTTCTTGTTATTTTTTTCTAGAATGGAGACTGTTTACATTGTGTTTAGTGTCTTGACCCCAAAAGGAAAAAGGATTGTTCCATTTTAAGTTTCTTGAATAATTTTCAAACTGTCCCTGCTTGCAATTTAATGTTAATGATCCGCGTAAGGCTCTACGGGAAAATTTTTAGGTGAGTTTAACTTTAATTTAAGTTTGGGAAATTCAGCAACATATTACATGAAAAAAATTCTAAGTTAGTTTAAACTTGATTGTCCCACTTGGCATAAATTTTATTTATTATTTTAATTTAGGGCAAAGCGTTGATACAATTTCACTGGTCATCCCAAACGAACAAAATAAATTGTATTAAATATGTATGTGGATTAAAATTCCCTTAAGGAAAAGAGAGATTCGTATATATTCAAGAAAGATTACTTCATGAGCAGCTTGAGCCTGTTTGAATAATCCGTGTTGAATGGGAAGGGAAATGAAACTTTTTCCTGGAAAATGTTTGTAAAGCTGAAGAAGCCAACCCTCGAATGGAGAGATGTCGGTACTGAATAATAAAAAATGAATAAATAAAGAAGCAATCGCGCCTAGGAATTGATCTATACATCATTTATTCCAAACGTCTTTCATGAAAGGAGATTGCTCCTTCTGAAAGTTTAACACTTCAGATGTTGCTGTTATTTCTTAAGTTTATATGATCACCGTTTGGATCCTCACCGTACTGAATTATTATTGAGTTATCACCCGGTGTGGAAGTTTATACAATAAGATCTGGTATTAGCGCTGTAGACTTTTATTAATTTTCGAATTCCTTAGAAAATTTATTAATAACATTGGTTTTTTAGGTGGTTAGTAACTAAAACTGTATTGTATGGATACATAATTGTACGGTATCATTAAGATATTAATATAAACAATCACTAGTTGTGGAATGGAATCGTTAGCAACATTTTAATATCAACACAGCAAATTTTAAACTAAAGGACTATTTAGTAGTCTACTACGCTCTTTGCCATATTTTTCTGTGGTTAATGACTTAGTTAAAATTAGTTAATGAAATTTAATATTAGCTAGGCTCTTCTTTGATTATTTTTTTCATGGAATAATTTATATTAATGCTTAAATACATTATATCAATATATTTACTCTTTGTATATTTGAAATTACTATTAGTTCGTATGGTAAATAAAACCTAGTGTAACAACCGCTAACTACATAAGATAAATCACCCTATACTCTATTGTATATATTGTGAATTGGTTATAATATGTCGTAAATTAATTTAAACAAATGTAAATAATATTACCGATCCACAAGTCATATCAGTGTAAATATTGTAAACAATAAAAGACGCAGCTGCAAAAACTAGCTCAGAGGCCCTGCAGAGGGGGTCAGGTAGCTTCTGGGGCCTTGTAGAGGGCTGGGTTCTGGTCTAAAACATGCAAGCGTTATTCAACTCTGCAATGCGGTTGGTCAGAATAAAACCTCGGCCTATTGGCTGGACGAGATCGACCCGAATAAGACCCCAGCCCATTGGCTAATTGGGGCTGTATACACCCCCTAATTTTAGCCAATAATTCAGTCTAACTATGGCTCTCTGGACTGGTACTTGCAGCTGCACTGATGTTTCTAGATTTGGACTTCTCATTTATGAAAACCTCTGCATCTCTCTTTCCTAACCTCGCTATGATTTAGTCCAGCCTTGTCAGACCCCACAGTTTCCTAGTGGGATTCTCTGCCTCTCGCTAAAACTAGCACCTCCTTGGAAGAGATTTTTTCCTTGCGAACGACGGTCACCTGGGGCCCTACGAACTTCACCTAGTAGTGTCTCCCCCAGCGATCCAGACGACCTCTCTCCGGTTCACACTCGCCTTTGGGATCCGGACGGTTTTCGCCTACCCCCTCCTTGTTCTCTTACCCTCAGATACCGAGTGTGAATTCGTGGTCATCCCAATACCACTAAAACCACCTCTAACCTACCCTATACCTCTTCTCTTGAACATAGTGCACTGTCGGTGCACATACATATCAGTTGTGAAATCAGATAGTACAGTAGTAAGACCCGTCATGAAGCAATTGTCCAGGTCATAGCCTAATCAACCCTCACTTCGTCACTAGGGCTAGGGTAACTAGGCTCCCCCTTGTGACAACCCGACATCAAGGAACAAGAACTTTTAGCTCATTGTGCTGCGATATTGTATTGGGGCCTAGTTTGTGCAGTAGTATAAGTAAGGGATAAATTAATTAAATACTAGCCACCACTCAGATACTGCAGGACCTACGCTCGCGCAGCGTCAAAACACATTCAGTCCTTTTAATGTTTGTATTATTGTGAAAATGAACAAAAACCAAATGAAAATTTATTTTATTAGGATCGATAATTTCGTGTTAGATAGACAAAAAAAACATTTATTCAATATCCCTAATTAATAGTTAAAACCCCTAGTTAAATACCTCTTATTAGGTCCAGCTACTGGAATGATGGAAGATTGATACATGCGAATAGATGTGGTTAAGAAATAAAATAAACAATATGTGAGGGACCATAAATAACTAGATTTTGTTAAATAAAAAAAATATTATAGATAAAGAATAATAACATAACGTTTGGGAATATGCTTGATATGTTTAGTAATTACTAACAGAGAATATCAAAATGAACATATCACACTAAACAGAAATATTACTGGATTATGATATGTATATATATAAAAACATGTATAACCAGTTCGTCAAAACATTTGAATTTCCATCAGAATTATATTCAAAAGAACCAGAATGTCGAATTTGTAGGTTCTAAATATGGCATAGTATTCACATAAATTGGCAACGGATTGTGGTAAATTACGAATTAAAACTCACTGTTGTTTAGAATAGCCAACACCAAAATTGTGCTCCTAGTCAGGCTCTAGATCAGCTTCCATCATCAATAGTCCAGTGCCATTCCATTAGCCGAAGAGTTATCATCTCTTACGCGTCAAGCCAAGTGCTCGTTGTTTCTTAGCTTGAGATGACGAATTTAGGTGTTCATATTTTCAGATTTCTTTTAAATTGTTCAATTATAACATAAAGATATACATACGTGAAGGGAGGGAATTTAAGCCTTTAACATCTAACTAGTTAATCCATTTGTCCCTAGGAACTACTCTTAATATGTTGTGAGGCAAATTGGATTTCTTTAAAAATATTTCCAGTCCCTTACACAATTTTCTTTATTGTTAACTTATTCTTATTTTTATGATATGTCATCCCTATAATTATAAGTATAAATTTATCTTGATGAATTATGTGATGGGAACTGGCTCTCAAAGTTTTCTGATTGCGTAACATCATGTCCAACAATATAATTTTGAAATTTGGTTTAGCTTACGTAGCACAAAAATCCTATGATGAAATTATAGGTCATTTTTAAGTTTGTTTTTTTATTAACACGCTATAATGTATGATTAATAATTTTGATTTTACATACGTTTGATGTTAAATACGTGCGACATGGCTGTATTTACTATAAAAAATAATGTCCCTATGTGATATCATTCGTGGGCCTTTTCCCCTACACTGAAATATAAGCCTCCCTCAAACAGTTTTCCGATAGAAATGAATATATGAGACATGGTCCCTCGCCGTGTTGTCCTGTTGGCTCCGGAGTTTTATTCATATCGGTGCGGTGTGGCACTCGGTCCCGTGGGAGCGATTTTCCTCTGCCATGCCGCTCACAATATTGGATATCTTTAAAAAATTGTCCCTGTTAGGTAACCCCAACCCTCCCTGATGGAAGCAGAGAACATGTTTTATTGAAAAGGGCGGCAGACAATTGCAGCCGGTAAGGGCGAGGCCTGTATAATTCCCAGCTTCGGCGCCGCGGCGCCGGTTCTAAGCTTCAATTATATTATCTTTGTATCTCCTTGTGACCCTCAGTTATAACAGTCGTTTACTCACAGTGGTATCAATAAACCCCATGATTTTTATTAATCGAATGAATTACCGGTACCAAGGGATGATTCGATCACCAGAGGTCTCCATGTAAAATTTCATGTATCAAGGCCGTACAGGATACTCAGTAATTGTGATATGTGATGTACAAGGTGGAATGAAGTGCTGCTTACAGAGTAGCCCTCATTCTGTTCTGGTTTATTTAGAGGTATGCTGCAGATGCACGCAGAATCATTCACCTAAGTTCAGCAGTAGCTTCTGAGACGACAAATACACATATATACACGTCAAAATATGTATCCACATGTTAATCGTATATAAGTCCTACTGATTATTGATTGATTTTTATACACGTTATACATTGTTATGTCAGGTGCTGTTACGTCATATGATTGTTCGTATTTGCAGGCTTGTGTTCGGTCTAATTCCGACTGGGAACCGTTCCCACGGCGCGTGGTTTGGCAAATCTCAAGTGATCCTTTTCTTGACAACTTGCCAATGCCAGGCGCAAATTGCCTTCTTCAGTTTCATTTGTTTTGTTTCTCCAAATGGTTAGCAAGTCTCCATGTTTTTCCCAGTGGAGGGCCGTTATCATCTATCATAAGGTTTTTGGGCTGTATCAAAAACACAGAAGCCAAGTATTTAAGGAATTCAAGTAATTAATTAAAAGAAATGGCCATAAGTTCTTACCTTAATAGTTTTAGTTCACTCTGGTGTGTAGATTGAGTGCATAAATGACGCCATTATGACATAATGGCATCACATAGCCAAGCAAACCTTTTCTTGTATAATTCGTACGAGTCAATCCCAGTTTTTCGACTGTTTTTCACTTCCATAGCCAACCTGAAAGTAGCCATTATATGTTCTTTCTTCTTTTTAAGTTGTTTTAAAGATTACTATTATTTTAAATACGCTTTCAAACATCATATACCTGATTCATGTCATAGTTCCATCATGTTGTGGATTCCTTATAATTGATTCTCCCTCCTACAAATCTACTATCTCTATTATAACTTCATTATGAACTACGAGCGAGCAGTACTGGCTTGTCGTCTGCCGGATGCACAAGCCTTTCAAGTTGGAATCATTTACCGAGATTTTATGAAAAAGGGCGTGCCACCATAATTCACCTCGAATCCTGGCGGGTCTTCAACTTCCCATGACGTGAGGTAAGACAAACTTTAGGGAATGCTCTCCTAGCCACGCGTCGTGGGAACAAGTCTGTAGACAGATGACAAACTATTTCGTTTTGAACCAGATAACACACTTATTTGAACAATTTCTCAAAGTCCGTCTTTATACTAGTGAAATGAACTAGTATATATATATAATTACTAGAAATTATAGAACTGTTAGTATATAACAGAATAGTTTCTGTTTACGAATGCAAAAGTACCAAAACAAGATTTTGATCTGTGGTAGAAATATATTACTGCCCCACGTAAAAGCCTTGGAGAACCACTTTAGGAAGGATTATTCTGCTGTTAATTCCAAATATCCGGCTAATTTCTTTTGATTTCTCGCCTTTTTTTTTCTTTCTTGCCTGCTTTATTTTATGGTAGAACATCAAGTTTACTTTCACTTGAAGCTTTTTTTTTTTTTTCTGGGGCCTGCTATATTTTCTTATACATTTGAAGAAATTTTACTCTGAGCGAAAACCAACGCGGACTTATGAACTTTTAAGGTCTAGGTTCAGTTTTTAGCGTCATTTTTGATTTTATGACAATATCATTGTTTCTGGGCCTGTCCCTACGGTGGGGGTCGTAATTTTGGTCAAGAATAGATACTGTCAATATAAGAGTTCTTAATTATTTAAAAACTTGCGGTCCGAACTCCGCCACCTCTCCATATTGTTTTTTTACGTCCAACACCCTTATTTTCGCACGAATATATTTATAAAATTGAAGTATTTGTTACAAGTTACATTCGAGGCGGCTACTGGTCACATATTTCGATCATTGATATTGATACCCTGTACACTTTTATGTACGATTTTCATGTTTCTCTGTTTCTTAATGTAACGCACATAATGTAACGCTGTCTGCTGTCGAGGATGCCTGAAGTGATAAATGTAACATGAACCATCCTTGAGATTGAATTTTATTGGAAAAAAATATCTTTATAAGGGCAGCAACAAAGTAATATAGCTACTAACTAATATAGCTTTCATCAATGGTAACAGCTTCTTATGAAATATATTAGCAACTGGCACAGCAAATATAAATGAAATCAAGTAGAGATGGAAACCATGCAATCAAGCCCATCTAAAAATCTTTGCAAAACAGACGAACGATCTGAATACTAGTGGATGAAGTAGCCCTCTCTCAAAATACGGTAATGCGGCGGGTTGACGAGATGGCAGAAGAGGTGAGCTCCTATGTTTCTAAGCCCGAGTTTGTGGAATCACAAATTGGGCCCGCGGCCGGGGAAGGTTGGCCGCCTCTGCCTTAAAGTAATTTAGAAACGTAAGTTAATTATATAATAATTAGTGTAGGTCGGTGTAGAAGCACTATGTATTTATAAATAATATGAACTATCGATTCGTCAGATTAAATATTAAAGGAATTGTTTGTTATAGCAATGAATCATCATTACAAATTATTTTAAGACTGTTCCAGCCGGAGACCCGAGGCTCGAGACGCTCCAACACGGGAGAAGGAATGCCGCAGATCTAGTTAATAAGTTAAGCGGTGGTGGCTAGGTGCACTCCGAATATGGAGCCTGCAAGTTATGGGCTCAAGTCCCAGCACGTCTGGGGTTCTTCTAGCCGGCGCGGCTTAGTCTGCCACACTTGTGTCCGACTGTCATCCCTGACGGGAGGGGGGAGGCCACCAAAAAAGTAATGGAAGTTGGGTTATGACATCGCTAATTTTTTTATTATTATTAAATTCACATATTATTTAACAGGTGACCGGGAAGGGCAGTAAACGGAGACTGAAATCCTGTATAAATTTACTTAACTACTGCCCAAGTTACTTCAAACCATGTTAAATGATTAAAGAATAACAGACTGGGTAGCAGTAGAATAGGATACGTTATTAAACTTTTCAATTTTTATTTTAGATCTGTCCTCCCACAATTGTTATTTCACATGCGCTTTCAGCTGGTCACGTGACAATTATCATGTGTTGCAAATACATGAAATAAATGGTTTCAGAAATTGATATGTACGTGGTAACAGTAAATTACTATTATGACTTAGCTGATCCAAATTACAATTGTCAAAAATCAAATGTCTTGAAACATTGTGAAGACCTTGTATTCATTATTTAACAAAAAAATCTCACATTATTTTTTTACCAATTTTGATAATTCCCTTTTTTAACGAAAAAAAAAGTATTAATAGATATTATATTGTTACGGAGTATGCTATTCATCTTGCCTGGAATGTATAAAATACACAATTTCTAATGTTGGCTTAAAAATTTATTTGAGTTTGAAATTATTTTACCGTCTATAATGTGTCAAACATGAACAAAATACTCAGGACTGTTAATGGTAGTGGCTTATGAATTCAAAGGGTCTCTTTGAGAAATATTACAAGGTAGCGAAATGCTGTCGGACCTTTTCACGTTTTCCGTACTTCTTGTTAATCTGTCAACCAGCACCAACTCAGCATACTTGGTGCTATTGATGAATAAAACATTTAAATCGTTAGCATATTTTTAATTCAATAACGTAGAAATAACATAAAAAGAGACAGGGGAGAGTGAGTGGAAGGGAGAGAAGGAGAGAAAATATCTGATAATCTTTAAGATTATACAAGCATTATTCACTCGTGATCAGAAATCGTTTGGGTAAACAAAGTATTTTTAGACAGAGGAAAGATGATCCAAACATCTTTCGGGTACTTGGGTAGTAATTAAAACTAAATTAGTCCCAAATATAATAATCATTGAGAAGATCGCCACCACAGACTGCAAGTAAACCAGTATCCCTGAGATTTTTATACATGTTCTCTAAATAGGATATCTACATCGTTGTTTGGTCTAACAGTTAATAATTAAATAGCACTTTTTTACAACATACTTTTACAAAAAAAAATTATAATAACAATAACAATCTTGAAAAGGCCCAAGTTTAAACCTATTACCAGAAAAATTATTAGGAAGATGAAGAACATTTGATTTTTGACAATTATATAATTTTTACCGGATTAGAATTGATAATATTTTACATTATCTACACTGTTTTATTTGTCATTGCCACACACATTATGTTAATTTGTTTAAAATCGTTCGCTTTACATTTTGTGGTTCTTGGTTTGAATCATTGATAATGACATTGATTTCTATATACTAATAGATAATAATAATTTGTATAGATTAGACTAATCGATAGCATGATTTCAAGTGGTGATGAACAACAAATGGTTTGTACCGAAAATATCGTCTATAGTTGTATCCGACATTCATCAGGAATGATTTGAAAAGAAACTATAACTGTACAAGTTATTTTGTTAATTATCATACTGTTATGGCTGTGTTCATACTGCTATGTAAATATCCCATGGGTTGATGTCAAGTATTCGTTAAAAATGATCAAAATGGACTACCGGCTTAGTTACTTTAATCCAGCTACCTACTGGAACAGGCGGAGATTTATTTGAACAGGTGCTCGGAGTCGAAAGCCAATTAGAGCTTATATGTTTTCTAAGCTCCCTAATATCGGGCTTAGAGATCTAAAGCCGTAATAAGCAGGAACATCATCTCTCTCTCTCTCTCTCTCTCTACCTCGCAGAAGTTATTCTTATTTAGTTTACCTAATGCTTACCTTGTGTATAATTTTCAATATTTTTAGGGAAAATGTAAGATTGAAATTTTTTTATATTCTTACTGTTACTTTGATAAAAACAGGCTTCTGGGCACACAAAAGAATTGTTCAATTGGAACAAAGTATGACTTATATTAACAAATGAATCTAAACGTGTTACTACTGAAATAAAGACTTAATTTCCTTTTTTTTTCTTATAATTGAGCTTTTGGATGGTTTGTTGGGTTTTTTTATTAAGTTTGTTTTCACCCGTCTGTAGGTCTCATATTTTTGAGTCCCTTGCTCAAGCTAGAGAGATAATAATGCTAAATATATAACCATATATAAATAAAATATAACCAGCCTTATAATAAATAATCAAAGATCATTAATTTATTTTTTCTATTACATTAAGTAGGTTATGAAATTGATCTTGACGTCTTGATTAACAGTGAATAATATGTATTCCCGCTTAAGAATAATTATATAAAATCGTTAAAAAGGTCGTCAAATGTGCAGACGTAACCCCAGTTGAGTATTGACATCACTGGTGCCCAAGGGGTGCTAATCAGCCACGCTATAAAAACAAAATTGGTTCAATTATTATACAATTTCTTGTGATTAAAAAATAAAATATCTCAAGTTCACTATCAGATGTGTCGAGGTTGTAGTGGACTATTATCATACAAATTCATGAAACCGTTAATAAAATCTTTTCACAATAGTACAATACCTTTAATTGTTTGTTGCATTACATAGCAAGCATTTTTTTTATTAAATAGTAAAACAAACAACACAGTAAAGCTCTCACACTCCTAACTCGTTCTAGACTTTTTTTTTCTTTTTTAACATTGTTAAAGTTTTGACAAAAACCATGAAATGCCTACCACTAATTGTAACACAGGATAAGGTAAATTCAGCTTTTAGCAGCGGTTGTTAGCTCAAGAGAAAGTCTCCCTAACGAACTTTTAAACCAAACACCATTCAACACCAATTACAAATGAGTGCATTCTAAAGCTCCCTCAGGAATTCAACCTCTCTCCTGACAAAACTATTTCTGCCTCCTGGGTTGAAATGCCACATTAAAAAAAAAAAAAAAAATCCTTTTCGGTCTTCAAAGTTGTTTTATTTTGAATTTTACAATACCAGGAATTTTTCAACTTTATTTTAGATTAAATGTTTTTGTTTTTTTTACGTAAGTTGGAAAATTATGTTCAACACTTTATACAACAGGCTGTGTTACAGCCTTATGGAACAGATTTCACAAACGATTTAGGTCTTTGTTAGTTCTACCAAAACGATTTTGATGAAAGTTGCTTTTACTTTTTGTAATTATTGTGCATTGAACTCTCTATAGCATACATCAAGACGTCAAGACTTTTGATTTTATGCCCTCTTAGTAAATTAGGGTAATATATATTGTTTATTAAATAAATAATTTATTATTGACAGTTCATTTTTTTCATGGCGTTGTTTTTATTTTCGCGTTTATTGTGGGGTCAAGTGGAACAACTAGAAGAATAACATCTTGAAAAAAACACAAGTTTGGCTAAAGTTGTGGCCAAAAAGTTGATTTGTAATAATTTAATGAATTTATCACAATAACAACTACTTAATTAGTTAATGCCCTGTACTCATGCTTTATAGGGTTATTATATATTTTTCATTTCTTCTCGACGTCATATGGGACCTCTTTGTACAATTATACGCCTTTAGTACTAATACAGGGTTCAAAAAGACCAGAAAGTACAAACAGACAGGCTAACGGATGAAAATGGTTTCTGGTGTAGTATCCGCCTTGAGATTCGTGTCTGTATGGTGGTTTCAATTCGAAGTGGTTCTATTTCATGATGAAATTACCTCTTAGTTCCAATCATCTGTTAACAACTGACTCTGTTATAACGAGATTCTAAAAAAAATAATATGTTGCAATCTGAGCCCTTCATCTTAGGGAGAATCCACAATTTATTAGGCAACTCACCTGTCATTGTAAATAAATAAATTTATCATGGATGCCGAGTATTGACAATGGATTATACATATTTGTGTCGCCCTTTTCATTAACTCGCTCGAGGCTCCATTAGCAAGTACTCACGTTTCCAGTTTCATTTAAATTCTGTAATTGACATTTAATCAATAATACACTCAGGAAATATGGATCGTCCACCATGTTTATACAGCTTTCAGGCCAAGAGAATCCAAATTAATGAGTATCTGATTCTGGAAAATTAAGCGTTAATAGTATTGTTATCTCTGTAAGGGCATTGATTCGAATCCATGATATTTTAGTTATTATTTTAGTAAATAATTCTGTGAGTTCAATGAATTACTCACAATTTTATCTAAATGAATCGTCGTGGAGATGTATGTCAAATTATTAATTGAAAAAAAAAATCAGGTATTAATTATGCCAATTTTTTAAAGGATTTCTATATGCAGTAGTCCTTTTGAGATTTCAGGGATTTGTAAACCCGTTCCATTGTAAATAAATTTTTATGTAAACGATTCCACCATTTTTCTATTAATTTGCTAAATTCGCTCACCATAATTTTTATGATTACATACTTGTTTTCTGGGAAATATTATTGCATTAAACATTTATCACACCATGCCAGAAACTCAGGCTAAACATAAACTCAGAGAATGGCACGAACACTACAACGTTGATATTCATTCATGATTCATTTGAACATCCGTTTCGTGAGATTCAAAACAAGATTTTTTCCGTTTCTATGCTTAGTATTGTTGTAGAGCGAAGTATGAAAGATGAGGCTGTATTTTCATTCAGGTACAGATAGGATTCTGTTATTTTGTCTGTCCGTTTGTTGGTAGTGGTCTTAAAAAATACATAATGGATCTGAAATTTCAATGCTATGTTACACAGCAACCTTGAAATATGCTGATCAGTTTTTGGTTTAGAACCAATCAGAGGAACTATAGAAAAAAAAATGCAATTTTAAATTAAATTAGCCCATGTCTGCAACTATATAAATTAACAGCACAATCTCCGATAATTTTCTGGCATCAAAGTAAAAATAATTTCAAATATATCTCAAAAAAAAAGTTTTAGTGAAAACTGCTATTGCTTACCAGCATTAGTTTTTTAGTTACCAGGATGGTTTAGTATATAAAATGAATTATTTTTTCATACACATGAATAAGGAGTAATTGTTTCTTCAACCATTTAATAAGTTTTTAAGGAACTCATTCCGAGTCTACCGTACGTCTCTAGTTTTTCTTAGAAGTAGAATTTCTTTTTTCTATTTCGTTTTTATTTCTTTAAAAAAGTAAATTTTTTCCATATTCTATCTACATTAAAAAAGTTGTTAAAAACTGATTGATAGATCACTATTGGGAGTTTATTGTTATGTGCATAAAATGAGTTAAAGGTTTTTTCGGGAGATCAACTTGGGTTGATGAAAGTAAGTTGTTATGTTTTCATCAAATTTATTAACGGGTAACGCAAAAACATACGATTTATGTCTGCATCAGGTCCTGGATAGAGATAGTAGAGAGTCGTGATTGCTTAAAACATTTTGGATTGGTTTTCATAGTCAGATACTGATTTTCTTTTTCCCTTAGCTCTCATTTTTTTAAGATTATAGATAAGGGATAATAAAAGGAATTTATTTGGGGTGAGCGGATCCTTTTACTAGGAGTACCTGTTTAAAGGTGGAGTGAGGGAAGCCTCGGTAGAGGTGGAATTGTCGCGGTGCAGTGGTGAGAGTCCACCGAAGGCTGAGCCTAGAGTCTCTCTAGGCATGTAGTGGAAGCTCATTCAATTGGAAAGCAGTGATGGGTGCCCGTTAGAGGCTTGTTGTTGGTTGGCCAAGGGCCGTAATGCCCACCATTTGGTCTGCTTTCCCAGATCTAGAGATTTGCCATCTTGCCGGTAGTGGTGGGGGTGTCAGGTCTTGGAATATGGGATTTTGGCAATGTTTCATCGAGTCGAAGAATTTTATGTGTCTCCTTTTGATGGCTTCGGTGATGGTGGGGACCTCGAGTTTTTTGTGGATGTCAGGAGCCTTCATTTCACGAAAAGGGTATGCCATAGTGCCGTGCGCAGGATGTTGTTCTGGAAGCTCTGGAGTCTAGTTAGTTATGGTGCTCATGTGGAGAAAACGGTAAAGCGGAGTTCCAAAATATAGTGCTGGCCACAGGACGCTTTGCAGTTTCAGCCTCAAGGATATAGCCGGGCTTGTTGTGATGAGATGCTGGAGAGAGTAGTAAGTCCTACGTACTCTTTTCAGCTTCTTCTGCAGGTGTGTGCCGAACGTCATGTGTCTGCCTAGGCTAATGGCAAGTTTGCAATCAGTCCCGTCTATGTTGAAGCTTTCTTTTCCCATGCTGGAACGAGAAAACGATCCCTTGCGTCAGGGTTTACCTGAATGTGGACAGCTCGTAGCCTGTCGGTGATTAACTGACTGGCGCCCTCTGCAGCCTTTAGTGCTTTTGCTGGGTTGAGGCTAGTGCTGTAGACCCCTATGTCGTCCGCATACGCCGCTAACTCACAGTTAGAGTATGATGCTCCTACTATGTGCGCGGTGTAGATGTTGAAGAGTAGGGGTCCCAGCACCGCCACATACGCTCAGGACATGATTAGAGAAACTGGGCATTGCCAGGCCTCCCACTGTTACGTATTTATAGCAGGTAACGAGGCCACCTCCGGTTTAGTCACCGAGGAGGATTATAGGGATGAGTGAAGCAGTACAATGACTGTACTTCGGGGTTAGGGTGGTTGGATAGGTTATTATGAAATTTCAAGAACTTGGAAGGGATGAGTTCAAGAATAAAGGATATGTTAAGATCGTTATGAGGGGTTTTGTTGCTGACGTAATAAGGGGTGTCGGGTTGTAACTAGGAGGTGCCTGATCACCTAGCCCTGGTGACATGTGCGGATTTTTCGAGTTAATAACATATCTGACTCCATTTTATGATAGGTATGTGCCCCGACAATGCACTATGTTCAAGATAAGAGGTACAGAGGTTTCATAAAGAATAAGGCATGTTTTCAGAGTTCGAGCGGAAGCGAAACAAGCATAGTTACAGGTCGCCAGAGAGTCTGCAAGGAGACTGATTTACAGAGCCAGAACCCTGGTTTAAATACCGTTTCTGCCGGGAGGCTGCTAGGGTCTAATCCGGCAGCGGTTCCCGCGCACACCTGTCACAAGGCGCGTGACCGGAAGAGAGGCCTAAAAGGGTCGCTTAGTTTACGACTGTTTATTGATGTCAGGTAGGATCCCTTTTCTCTTAGGCCGGTGTATACCTGGCGGTTTATGACTTGTTTCCCTTCCGTGTTTTATTGTTTAGCACTTTACAATGATTTACATACACTTACTTCCTGTTATTTATCTTATCTTACAATATCTTTGCACCAGAGTATAGGGTGATTTAACTTATGTAGCTAGTGGTCGCTACAAGGGGCATTTACAATTGTTCTCAGGACTTTTGAGTGAAAAGATTGGCCTGCGTGCCAGACCCTGCCAAAAGCTTGAGCTTTTTCCATAAAGGCAGCAGGCAATACTGTTTGACTTCAAGGGCTGAGGAGATGTGATCAACAACGCGAAGGGCTTGTTGAGCAGTGGAATGTCGTAGAAGGAAACCAATCTGGTGTGTAGGAAAAAGGTTTTTGGATTCAACAATTGGAAAAAAACGTTTTAATTGGAGTTTTAAAAAAATTTTTGAGAAGATAGGGAGTAGGCTATTTAGACGGTAAAATGAGGCGTCATTGGGTGGTTTACCGGGTTTGGCGAATAGGTCAATAATGGAATGTTTCCAGAGGAAAGCAAAGTGCGTAGTTCGGCTAATGCAATTTTAAATGTAGGTTAGTAACATTATGGCTTTCGGAGGGAGTTGCTTGAGAATTTGAGGCGTAAGGAAATCATATCCAGGGGATTTTCGGTAAGGTAGGTTTTCAGAAGCTATTTGACCTTAGCCGTTATCTTTTAGTGCAAGTGAGAGAGGGATAAGTGAATTGAGGAAATCTTCAACAGTATGGTTTTGATGAGGAAAGTGAGGTGTGTAAGTCTGGGAAAGATGCGGAGCATCTTGGGGTGATTCCCTGTGACTGTTCTCTGTTTTGAACTCCATCGGTAAAAGTGACAGAAGGCCTCAAATTGCTTGCTGGGGTGCTTCTTTAGCTACCTCTTGATAGCTTCTCTTCTCCTGGCCGACGACGTAGTTCACTTCTGGACTTCAGGATTCTGTAAGTTTGTAGTTGGCCTGATGGCCTTGCTGGCAGAGCACGCATACTGCAGGCGATTTCAGGAGCTGTTTGCACAATTTACTTTTGCGCTGCCCACTACACTTTACACATCTGGGAGGGTGGTGGCTGTACGATTTTGTGTGCCCATATGCCTGATAATTATGGTACTGGAGGCTGTCGCGTTTGGGGTATGGTTTTTCGACCTGTATTCTAGTGTAATACAGGTGTGTTTTCTCCACTCCAGGTGTTCGCTTGAGATCTACGAAGAACAAAGGTAACGCCGTTTTGATTGATTCCTCTTGTTGCCTGTCCTTACGTAACACTTTCGTTGTTTAGCGAACTTTGAATCCGAGAGCTCAGAGTTCGTCTTCAATTTCATCAGCTGGTTTGGTCAGGTGCAGATTTCTGATCTCTACTCGTAGCGAACTTTCCTGCTTTAACTGATAAGTATGGTAGTCAATAGTCACATGCTAAACAATAAACATTCCTTACCATTTCTCATAAAGACCTTATGCAGACATAAAGTATAAATCGTGTCGAAACATTTTTCATTAATAGATTTGAAGAAAACCTAACAATGCTCTTTCATTGGCCTAGACCAATCTCCCTACAAAATTTTCTTCTTATGGATCAACTAGTTTTGGATAAATTCTTAGCATTTACATATTTGATATTAATTTTAACAGTCAATATTTCGATTCACGCTGAAACTCCCCACAAAAAACCCTGAGAAATACCACACGATGGTTTTTTTTTTGTATACGATCTTGATTTGAAAAATTACAATTATTAATTGGGATCTAAGAATTTGTTGATACTTATGTACAGTTTCCATTCATATAGTATATAGGGTCACATTCTGCCCAAAAGCCCCCCTCCCATTCCGAATGGGATTCTTTCATTTAGATGAAGACAAGGCCGGAAGCAGTGGAGTTCCTTCCGCTTCCTTTTCGGATATGAGGCGAAGACTAGAGAGAGGGAAAGAGAACCACAGACGCTTAGGACATGAGTGGGGATGATGGCCTATGCCAGGACCTCATGACTTACCTATCTATTTACAATACATCGCTAGGCCACCGCTATTTTTTGCGTCCGGGTGGATTGTAAGAATGAGTCTTACTAGGTAAGGAGTTAATAAGAAGATTTGGGTAAGCGGATAGGTTTTTGTGGAATTAGGAAAATCTTGAGTAAATAAAGCAAGGAAAGTTGGCGCAAGGCGATCACTGGCAATGGAGTTACAAAATGCAGGTACAGGAGATACAGGAGATGTACATAGTTAGTACAAAGTTTGCGTCATTTCCCGTTAGCATTATTTTATCTGCGCTACGATCGATGGCAATATTTGGTCCCGTCAAACTTTCAGTAGTCATTAGTGTTCTACGATGTTCATCATGTTTTATATTTCCTTTATCAGATACATCCGACGTTTTTTCCCCCGAATATTTTCCTCCCCCCGCCGCTCAGGTGTGAAAAAAGCCTCCTGAAATAAGAATTTCTCTTTATGAAGACTAGAGGTTTTAAATTTGCCTCCTGGAGGCCTAGAGCTGGCTGGTAATAGAACTTTTATCAGAGGTTGTCCTAATATATTTATCTCGTTTTCTCCCTTATCACTGCCTTATTTATCACCCTTAGGCCTCACTGTCGTAAAGAAGGATTTGCCGAAAATGAAAGCACCATCCTCAAGGGGGAGCAGCCATGCCTTCTCCTTTATAACAGTATCGTAATTTCTTTTTTCCCCTATTGAAAGGTTATTTTATTTTTCAACTTCAAAGGTTCAAGGGCTGCTTCTAACCCTATAAACATATATGAAATATGGACTCACTTTATAGTTTCTTCTGTGAGCTGATGTCTTGAATTTAGACGATCCCATCGGTTGGCGATAGAATAGATTTTTTTTATTGTCTTATGCTTTATTTATGTTGGTATTAGTTTTTGAATTAAATTGGATCCCATCCAAGGTCTGGAAATAAAAATGAAACTTTGTGTGGTTTAGACACGTTCCTCTGTTTCTTATTTCTGAAATATTATAGAAACTTCTATTTTTATATATGCTGATTCATATTATTAGTCGGATATAAATAGTTCACGATTTGTTGATACTGGGTTCGATTCCCTTTACGGACAGTACATTTTCCCATTATCTGTAGATAATCAAATTTAAGAGAAGTGTTCTACCTACCCTTGCTTATCAAGGTGTATCAGACATCAAACGCCAAAATAAAATTAAAACCAGTAGCAATTAGTACCACTGCATTATGTAAAGTATTTTAAAAATGAAAATGAGGATTATTAATACTGAATAGATTTTATTTTCAGTTTTAATGAATGAAAATCCCTTCAAAACTGCATTGTCAACTTTATTATTGAACGATACATTATACAATATTGTGATCAGCCAATTTGTTTATTTCAATACAATGTACAATGTAGTTTAAAAGTTGCCTTAGGCAGAATTTCTTTGCGCAAAGATTTTATTGTTAATATCTTAAAGCGTACGATAAATACGCTTTGAGTATCCTACTTTTAAAACATATAAATAACAGGTTTTATTAGGAAAGATTAGTTATTTTGTTCTGATTTACTCAGGAACTTTTAAATCCTTTATCATACCGTATGTTGTCACATCCTCTAAACGAGGAAAAAAAGTTTGTATGAAATCGAATACTGTGTTTACTGTGAGAAGACAGTATCATCGTTGATACGGTCAACATTGATTAAACTTGAATACCTTAGTTCAGAGTTTTCAGTAAGATGATTCTAGACTCTTATTCCCCCACTTATTCTGTGATGAAAATCTGGTCGGTTTTGGAAATTTTTGCAGAGAGCGCTAGAGAAGTCGGTTTTGAGTTTCAAGAGGGACTATTGTTTTCTATACGAGGGTGGTCTGAAAAGTTTCCGACCTAACAAAGCTTTTATTTCACTAGCTTTTATTTATTTTATTATCATCTTCATGTTGAGGTCGGAAACTTTTCAGACCACCTGTGTACATCATGGTCTAGGCGTCCCTGCAGTGATCTGACCGATCTCTACCTTTGTTTTCGATTTTAGTACGAATGAAGGGTTATAAATAAGAAGACACCAAGTAGGAATGTTATGTAACAAATCGTTCACAAACCTGTTACGCTCACAACTTTTCCTTTCTTGTTACATGTTCACTGACTGCAATTATAAGGTAAAAATCGTTTTGTTATGCGTAGCACTCTGCTTTCCCAGCGCTCACCAAAAAAACCATGGATCATATATTTAATGATACGCTATATTATATGATTTATTGTACAGCATTTGTTTAAATTGTATCACATGGTCGTTAGCGTCCATAGTTGTTTAATGGTGTATCTTGCTGATTTTTTTAAGTAAGTCACGTCCTATAAACGAGGAAGAATACATTTGTGTGACATCGAAAATATAAATATACTGTATATACTGTAAGAAGACAGTGTTATCGTTGTTGATACGGACGACATCGGTTAAACTTAAATATCTGATAGGTAAACCACACAATTCCAGTTGCGATCAGTTATTTATCCTTATCAGAAGCCTATATGTTGAGGTTAAATTACGTAATATATCCGTACAATGCCTTGATATTTAATATTTATAATGCTGTTCAAAGGCAGCAGTTACACCGAAAACAACTTTGAAAACTTATCGCGGTTTTAGATCTTCAGAGAGGCTGAGAATTAAGAATGGCGCTGATCACGTGATCTTGGGCTGAAATCCTGGATATGTCACTATTTTTCTCTCTTTAGCCGATAACCTAAAACGATCCAATAACTTTTATCATCATTGGACGTCTGACGAAGTATAAATTTTCCTATAATAATTAGAGCTCTTTGCATGAGCTGTCAACACATAACGAACCTTATCTTGCCATAAATAAATGTCTAATAAAAGTTGCCCAGTCCATGCGAAGTAGCTTGAAGCCGTAAACAGAGCGGCTTGCCGATTAGCTTCAAGCCTTGGTTACTTATCAGATTTGTGAATCGGATTTAGCCTATTTAAGCATTCCGGTTTAAATATAGCCGCTCATAAGTCATTCCCGCCAATCGTGTTTCTATTGATTCAATTGATTTCATAATCACTTCCCCTTTACGACCTGTCGTTAATTACCTTCGATTTGATTAGCGTGGCTGACAGCCTATCACTTCAGATATCAATCATACAGTTGTGCAATTCTTAGAGGTGGTCCGTTTAAGAAAAGGAGATCTGCAATTGATTATTTTAATTGGTAAAAACGAACAATATTTATAAATCTCTGGTGAATCTTGTCTTAATTTTTTTTTCTTTTTGAAGCCCCTTTGATTTTGATGTGTTTGGATTTACAACATTTAGAATCTTTAAAGAACTAAATAAACTGAAATCGCACCTACCTAGTGGGTCTTATATTTTCTGGAGCTATGATAGTGTTTTCTAGTGTATCAAGTTATACGACTGATTAATATATAGCATATACGAGGTTAGATCAAAAAGTAACGAGAATTTATTATTACGGTGGTAAATTTTTTTTTTTAACCATGGTGGTTCACATGTCTCTGAAATACGTTGAAATTTTCAGCTGTTTTCAATGCTTACTTTTTTAGTAGCAGCCTTTAAAACTATAGGTGTTCTGTTGTTCTCGCCGATTTTTAGTTTAAAAAAAAAATGGATCAAAATTTTTATTAAATTTCCCTAACACTTGCCCTAACGCGGGCACCCAGCGAGATTATCATCTTCAACGTCTTCACGGCCCTCTTTGAAACGGCCATACCACTCATAAACTCTGGCTTTACTCATAGTAGATTCACAAATAACCGCTGTAAACATTTCAAAAACTTTGCTGTACTTCATTTCATTTTTTTGACAAAACAAATCGCTAAAAATAAACGACAACAAAATCGAAGAAGTTAAGAAAATGATTCTGAACGATCGCAGAATTACTATTAGAGAGGTTGCTGATGAAGTTATTAGGTTACTTGGATCATGCCAAGCGATTTTTGAGGCCTGCTTTTTGAAATTTGATCGGGACGTGGCTCACTCATAGCGGTTTTAGTTCGATTCTCACCTGGGAAAACATCTCTAATTTAAGATTTCCCTAGTATGGCTTGTTAGTCATTATTATCATTAAATTATTGCTCAGATCCCATACTCACGTTCTTCATATTTTTGAAATCTGTTACCTTTGCTTCAGATTTCTTTATTAATAGTGTTCGTGAAACTTATAAGCTTGGTTCATTGTTAGCAACTCGTATTTGAGCTACCAAATATATTTATAAAACTATTATTAAAGTAAAGTGTGGTTATATCTAAACTCAGAATTTCCTGTCTTTCTAAAAATATATGCTGGCCATTACACGGGGACCTCACAACTAAAATATCCTAAGTTTGCCCAAACAGCTATTACAGTAGATTGAATGAATTTATATTTCCTCATTATCAATATTTATTCCTTTTTTTTTTTCGTTGTTCTTTGAATTTATCATTTTTTTGTTAAAGTTTGTATATTTATTAAAACAGCCAAGAAGAGTAAAATTTGACAAATTTATAAATATTTGTACATCTTATGATATAATCACTTTCAGTCTATGATTCTTCATTAAACTTGTGATGATTGGAGCAGACCTCGTCTGAAATCGTGGTGATGGTTGAACTAGGAGACCGTAGTTAGCATTGAATTAAATGTGAGCGGATTACTGCATCATAAATCGCCGTGAATAATGTTAATATATTACTGATGTATGTTATTAGTCATTAGCCAGTAGTAGTGTTGAATGCCATTAAATTCATTTAAATAATAATTTAATAATTATTTATGTTATTTAAAATTGTCATTAACAATTATTACCCAACGGTACTACTGATGTTATTACTGTGGTTAATTGCATAGCTGTTTTTTTAATTGCTATTACCAGCGATATTATGCTGATATGAAGAAAAAATTAATGTCTTAAAGATATCATCTCATGCCGTTTGCGTTACTGTTAATGTTAATTGCTACTTATTAATAATTCAACTAACTGACTCACCTAATAAATTAAGTTTAAATGTTTTCTAACGGTTTGAGTTCAATAGACCTCTTCATTCTAACACAATTTAGAGGATTAAATACTATATTAAACGTACATTATTATTACAGAGATCTTTATTGAGTCCAAGCCTATAAGATTGTTTTACTTCATCCACAAATTATTCAATACTTTGCATATTGGAGTAGTGTTGAGTGACAAAATTCTTTTCTTGTTTTGTTCAAATGAAATTTACAGCTTCTTTTTATTCATAGTAGTTAAAATTCAATTGGATTTCTAGCTTATAAAATTGAGAGTATTAGACTATCAGAGGGTTGGCGAGCGAGCCATTTCATAGCGTAACGCCGCCTTATATTGGCTGCAACCCTTTAAGGAAACATTATAAAAACTGAAACAATTCAAAATGCTTTTGTATGTAACTCAAGTAAAAGTGTGACGATTGGTAACTTTTTTTTTTTAAGGATTTGGCTTATTTCGGCCTAAAAAGCTCAGGTCATCACTACTGTTGGGAGCCTACCGAAAAGTTCCGACTGAGTGCACTACCGGGAGAAGAGGAGAGCTCATTAATCCAACAGCTCGCCATAAAATATTTTGGGCTAACTTTCGAATATTACAGTTTATTGTGTTCTATTTTTCTAAAACAACGACAAACCTTTTTTGTATACTCGCCTCTTTTGATATTATAAGCTTAATTCGTCATCCACCGAGTATATCGATAAATAGTGTGCCGTGGAAATATATTAAAAATTCAATCCACGGAGATGGCTCGATCTGTGAATAGAACTGTATCCACAAATCTGGCATCCTTGTTTGCGGCCCATCCTGTCCACTATAATTTTTCTGTGGCTAATAATTACTAATACAAATAGTAGAGGTTCTTTTAGCAGAAACGAACCTGCGCCAATTGGGAATTGGGAATACTTGTGTCAACATGCGTGCTGATAATTGTCCTCTCTGTGTCCTGTTGGTCCAGATCGATTACCCTGTAAAACCCAGTGATGGCGGGCTGCTTCCGTGTCGCATTTGTAACAATATCAGTAAAAGGCATGGCTACAAGCTATTTCAAAAGGAAGCTTTCGGTACAATGCTTTCTAAACAATTTTTCTTCTAATTGCCCAGTCACTGTTTGTCGTCCTTTTATTCAATGTATGCCTCCAAACGATTATATTTCAGCGATTTCACGATACCCTCTCTTATTCTGCCACAAAAAATTGGTAAATATGGTGTACTTCGTTCGTTGTATTACGAATATTACAGTTTATTTTGTTCTGTTGTAGTAAAACAACATTTTTTTTTTTTATTTTTTTATTTTTTTTTCCTTCATAGCCCCTTTAAACTTACAGACAATTATATACAATTATAGATCCTCAAGTGAATCCATTTACAAATTATTCTGTATTTCCTGTTGCATCACTACATTATATACAGGTTTTGTTATTTTATAGAAATTATATAATCGAATAAACAAGCATAATGATATACATTATACGTGACTTGACTAAACTGACTAATAAGGTGATGGGGCTCACCTTTTTGATAAACCTTAAAACTAACTTACATACTAACCTCTGGTCTCCTTTCAAAGCGAATAAATCTTTCGCCTTTTTTACTAAAGAACAACATTTTTTTTTTTTTTCTTCATAGCCCCTTTAAACTTACAGACAATTATATACAACATTAAATTTTTTTTTTTAAATCGCTTTGTGAATTGAATTGAATAGAACTTTATTGTGCAATAATTACAATCTGCCTTTTATAAGGCAATAATAATACAGATAAATGATCTCATTCATACCATATTTACAGTCATCATTCACTCGCTCATTCATACAATAGGACATGATTGGAGAAACTGGCCATTGCCAGGACTCCCACTGTCACGCGATTATAGCAGGTCACGAGGCCACTGCCGTTTCAGTCTCCGAGGAGGATTATAGGGATGAGTGGCGCAGTGCAAAGACTGTGCTACAGGATTAGGGTGGTTGGAAAGGCTACTGTGGAATTTCATAAACTTGGAAGGGATGAGTTCTAGAATGTAGGGTATATTAAGGTCGTTATGAAGGGTTTTGTTGCTGACATAATAAGGGGCATTTACTATTGTTCTCAGGACTTTTGATTGAAAGGATTGGATACGCTTGATGTTCGACTTTTTTTTGGTTTAAGTATAACTTTGTAGATTAGTAGTTTATTTTCTATTGAGAGATGAAATGTCCTTTGAAGTAGTCTGTACAGTTGTCCGAAGCGTCTGTTTAGTTCTTGTCTTTTTAGTCTCGTATGTGGGTTCCAGGTCAGTCGTTTGTCGAGATGGAAGTCTAAGTACCGTACTGTCTCGGTTACTGGGAGAGGAATAGAATTAAAATAAACTAATGGACAAGTCTTGCGACAAAGGGTGAAGGTAATGTGGGAGCATTTTGCTTCATTAACTTTGATCCGCCATTGATTGCACCAATACTCGATCTCGTCAAGGTGTTTTTGAAGGTTATGGGATGCTATGTCGGGGTCTGGGTGGGATGACAAGACTGCAGTGTCATCTGCAAATGTGGCCAAGAAGGTGTTGGAAGTAGAGGGGACATCAGCGGTGTATAGGTTATAGAGGATGGGGCCTAGGACACTGCCCTGTGGAACTCCTGCATTTATGGGATAGTAGTTAGAGTATTCTAAGCCACAGCGGACTTGGAAGAAGCGGTTTGAAAGGTAGGACTGTAGGATTAGGAAAATGGTCTGTGGTAAATGTCTTTTGAGCTTGTAGAGCAAACCTGCGTGCCAAACCCTGTCAAAAGCTTGAGCTATATCGAGAAAGGCAGCAGTGCAATACTTTTTGGTTTCAAGGGCTGAGGAGATATGATCAACAACGCGAAGGCCTTGTTGAGCAGTGGAATGTCGTTGGCGAAAACAAAACTGGTGTGTGGGAAAAAGGTTTTTGGATTCAACAATTGGAAGTAGACGTTTTAGTAGGAGTTTCTCAAATATTTTTGAGAGGATAGGGAGTAGGCTAATTGGACGGTAATATGAGGCGTCTTTTGGTGGTTTACCGGGTTTGGCGAATAGGACAATAATGGAATGTTTCCAGAGGAGAGGAAAGTGTGTCGTTCGGATAATGCAATTATATATGTAGGTTAGGAAGATTATGGCTTTAGGAGGATGTTGTTTGAGAATTTGAGGAGTTAGGAGATCATATCCAGGGGATTTTCTGTAAGGTAAGTTTTTCAGAAGGTATTTGACCTCAGAGGGATTAACGGCTTTTGGTGGAAGAGAGAGAGGAATAGGTGAAGTGAGGAAATCTTCCACAGTTTTGCTGTGAGTATGGCTTTGATGAGAAAGGTGAGGTGTCAAAGTATGGGTAAGATGCAGAGCAAATTCCTCCGACCTATCCCCATCCGAGGCCGCCCAGGACCCATCATCACGACGGAGTGGATGTGAAACAGGTTGATACTTTAGGATTTTTTTGGTTACATTCCACAAGGAGTTATCCCTGGTAGACAGAGAGGAGAGGTAGGAATTGAAAGAATCAGAACGGAAGGATGCCAATCGCCGCTTTACCAATCGGCAGTACTGATTGTACGAGCGGCAGGATGCCGGAATCTTTGCCACACTGTTCTAGAGCGGCGTTTGGATTTGATTAGATCTTTGAGATGCTGAGGTAAACGATTATGATTGTGGATTCTTGGGTGACGATGGGGTGACGATGCCTCTCAAGCCGACCTCTGGATCAGAGTAGTGAAAGAATGCACTGCATCGTCTAGGTCTTGGGATGTTTTCAGGGATAATTTGAGGTTTACGGACTCTGTAAGAAGCTGACGGAAGTGGTCCCAGTCAACTGGGCCCCTAATAAATGAAGGAGGAGGCAGTTTGTGAATTGGTCTTAGGGAAATGGTTAATAATAAAGGACTATGATCAGAGGAGAGGTCATCGAGGCGCTTGAGTGAATAGTTTAGTGTTCCTAAACTATTATAGAAGAAAAAGTCAAGGAGATCTGGATTTCGGTTGGGATCTGATGGCCAATAGGTGGCTGTGTCAGGAGAGATAGTGGAGCAATGTCTCCGTGTGAGTGCAGACAGCAAAGCACGTCCTCGTGTATTTGTGGATCTTGAGCCCCAGTGTTGGTGCTTTGCGTTAAAGTCCCCACCCACAAGGAAACGATGCCCGATGGAGTCTAGAAAGGAGATGAATTGGGAATCGGGAATGGATTTATTGGGAGGGCAGTACACTGATGCTAGAGTAAGGGGAAAAGTGAGGGTGGTGATTGACACTGCAGTGGATTGAAGGAAATCATGTGCTACCAAAGGAACTATGTGATGGGATATGGAGTTATGGACAATGACAGCGGTACCTGCATGAGCTCTTCCATCTGGGTGATCAGTTCGATAAGTCTGGTACTGTCGAACGGTAAATGGTCGTTTACTCGTAAGTCTTGTTTCAGTAATAAGAGCTACGTCGATCTTCTTGTCATGGAGTAGTGCTGTCAGTTCGTTAGTGTGGGTGCGAACACCATTCGCATTCCAAAGGAGAATGGATAAGGAGTCGGAAGGATCCACTTATGGATTTTGTTTAACGGGGATAAGGTAGGAGACAAGATTTGTAAGAAGGGAAATGAGAGGTGTAATCAGGGTTCTGAACTCTGTAAGGAATGAGGTTAAAAGGCTGGTGAGATCTGAAGAGCTTGAAGGTGGCGGGATATGCGAGATGTGTGGTTGAGGATGGGATTGAGTTTGCCGATTGCTGGGATGAGCGGAGTGCTGGGAAAGAAGAACTTGCGGAGGAGGTGTGGGCAATGCCTGTGACTGCTCTCTGTTCCGAACTGCGTCAGCAAAAGAGACTGAAGGCCTCAAACTTCTGGTGGGGGCGCTTCTTGGGCTACCTGTGGCTGATGTTTCTTCTTCAGGACGACGACGTTGTTCACTTCTGGACTTTAGGATTCTATAAGCCTCACAGCCTTTATAGTTTGCCGGGTGGCCTTGCTGACAGAGCACGCATACAGCAGGTGATTTTAGGGGCTTCTTGCACAATTCACTTTTGTGCTGCCCACTGCACTTTAAACACCTGGGAGGGTGGTAGCAGTATGATTTTGTGTGCCCATATGCCTGGCATTTATGGCATTGGACGATGTCTCGTTTCGGGTAAGGCTTTTCGACCTGTACTCTTGTGTAGTATAAGTGGTTAAGCTCGTAGATTTTCTCCACTCCAGCTGTTCGCTCTAGATTGACAAAGAATAAGGGCATTGGTTTCTTGATACTTGTATCATTTTCTTGTCTTTCCTCACGGAGGAAATCGCTTTGTAATAAATAAACTATTCATTCGTCGGGTATGGAATAGAATGATAGTATGCCTTGCAAATATTTTGTATTTCGTATAATATTTAGTATTAGTTCAATCTTCGACCGGGAATTGAAGGGTTTGCTGCAAAAAGGAGGTAGCTCCATCCCATAGCTGTTGGGAGTTAAAAACACTTTCTTGTGTAAAAAAAAAACCTCTTTTATTTGGCACAAAAAGGATGCAGCTCCAATCGTAATATGTAAACACCATAATTGAAAGTAAGCAACAACAATATTTTTACATAACTTAAAATTTGAATTTTTTAAACGTTTTGTTAGGTTTCCCAACAAATGGAAAAATTGGAGCTACCTCCTTTTTGCAGCAAACCCTTCAATTTGTTTTAAGTTAAAAAAAATTAGTTTTAATTATTTTGATTTCATGGATATAACGGTGTCTTTATACACTCCCATTGTGGGCATAAAGACTGTATTAAATATTATACCTTTATAATAGTGGGCATGTGATCCAAATTTCTTTTTTTTTTGGTTAAAATGAATTCAACGAACAATCTATTTGTGGGTAGTACTATCTGCAGGGTATTGTAAACAGAGTAAACACCTAGTTTTTCTTTCCATAATTTGTTTGAAACGCCAAGCTATTATGTCAATATATCTTAAGGTAATCCAAAATAATTAAAAATGCAAAGAGGTAAAATTCTTAAATAAATAGTTTTAAGTAATATGTGGCCGAGTTCCTGCGAAAAATTACAAATGCTCTTTTCTGTCATTAATTACACTCTCCTTTGAGATCTAAGAGCTATATTTCCCAATTCCCTAATGGAAAATAATATAGTACATTCATTATAGTACACAGCTTTTCAATTTCTTCAACCCATCCCTATCTATACCCCTTATACTTAACTCTATTCGCCGTCTTTAAAGAAATTAAGATCTTGGTCAAACGATCTGTCCCTATCTAATTAACTTGTAGCATTCTCCATGCCCTTTTCTCTTTAGTACTCATTACTCTGCTTGTCTCTGTGCCTTACAACTTTACTAATTACTTTATCCATCATTTTGATTCTACTTAACTACAATAACGTTTGTACGCTTTCTCCTATTTTCCATGATTAAGTGGTATACCACTCGATATGCTTTCTGTAATGTCACCATGTACTCTTAGAACATTAAAAAATGTAAAATTGTTTTATGTTTTATGATTTTTAAGATAGTGTGTCGCCCGTAAACTATTTTTAAGTTAAAAGTTCCGTAGTAATGTATTCTATTCTGTAGCTTTGAAGAATTTATTTTCAGTTCCATAATCAACAATGCCTTTAGAAAAATTATTTAATTGAATGATTGAATAGGATGGTGGATTGAATGACATTTTGAGCCAGTATCAGATACCTAGATACGTAGGCCTAATTGATACCCTCCGTATCAGATGTACACACTGGCTCAATCCATGCGGAAGACAATGAGGACCATGAATGGTAGGGACCCCTTTATCGACGGCTCACGACCGGAATGGGTTACGACACCCTCCATGATACCTAACTGTGTCATCTTCCATTCAGCCGTCCGTCTTGCACAACCTTAGTTCGTGCCACTCAAAAATATTGTTTCTCTCAAACAGCTTAAAAGGCGCGCTGATGCATTCCTTTTGGTGCCACTCGAGCCCTTTATTGTGCTGTTCTTTCATAGGGCGATCCGAAAATCCATCCCAGGGTCTTTCGTTGTCGCCCAACTGAAAGAACGTTTGAAAACACTACAGTTGGATTATGATTATTTTCTATTGCTTATCTACTGCCAATCAAATCCTTCCATCAGTCATCTGTAAATTGAGCAGCCAAATGTCCAACAATTATATTCCAATTAAGTCCCAACGCATTCTGAATCAGTATCTCGAGATCATATCTACTCGAGACTTTACACCGTTAATTGATTATTGAACAATGATCCTACACTATTTTCCATAGGATCGCTATTATTTTTAGTACCATCGAAACATCAAATTGATGCCTCTTTTAAAAAAAAACACAAATAAGTTAAACTTTCGATGTCAATGTCGATTTTAATAACTCATTTTAATTATATTTTAAAAAGACAAAACAAGAATTACATATTATATGATTTGATACCTTGATTCTTAATTTCGAATCTATTAACTGACAAAATTTATGTCGCAGGATTTTCATTAGTTGGAATGAATGAGTAGTAAGGAAGGGACTACATAAAAACGCCTCAATGTTTGTTAAAGCTTTCAAAGAGCTTTGTGCTTAGTTATGCGTTTTCTTACTTTACAGTATAAATGCTTTTGATCTTTTCATGGATCAGAATAAATTGTCAATTTATATTCATAATAATTTATTTTTTGTATGACGCTGTTTCTCGTCCGGAATCGTGAGTATTTTATTAAATCATGTCATTTAAAACTCAAGTAATACTGTGAAATCGGATAGAGTAATCGAAATCCAAAAGTCGGTATTATAATAAAAAATAAGATTGTTTAAATGTCATAGAACCAAGAGAATCGTTTTGTTCTATAAAAAAAAAACCCTATCTGCATCTATAACTGTACATACTAGTCCAATACGGTTATTACTCAGGGACCAAAATATACGGAGACTCAATTGGTGTATCCTTCTCAGTTAAAAAAATACTAAAATACGTTCATAAAATGGTATTTGTTTTTGATGAAATCTGTAATAAAAAAAAAGAAACAAAATATCTACAACATAATAATATTGCTGGAGAATAATGGAACTGTTTAAAACTTATTGCTAGTATCACTTACCTAAAAACTTCTAACAGGTATAATTTCACGTTTAGATAATCATATTTTCTAGGGTCTTGGAATAAAACAATCCAAAGTGAAAATTCACGTTTAAAGTTATTTCACCGGGCCGTCTGTGGCTCTCACGTTCTGTCTCAGCCCAGTTATTATCTATATTGTGGTTACATGACTGCAGAGGTAGAGTGGAAGATGTTAAAGAGACCTCGTTCCTTCTCCTTTCCTGGGGAAGTGACATTCCCGCAGTTGATTTAGGGTGTTCTTTGTGCTTTGTACATTTAATTTTATTTCAACAATATTCGAGGTAGTTATAGTACGGCATAAATTAATACTTTTAAATTTGAACCTCTCTCATTCGTTTGGAAACTCGTGAAAACTATAGAAAAACAAATAATACTGTCGGGTCGTTACGAGGGGGGTGCCTGGTTACCCTAGCCCTGGTGACAAGTGAGGGTTGTTTGAGTTTATAACCTGGACCAGCGTTTCATGACGGCTTTACTATCTGACTCCATCTTTTGATAGGTATGTGCCCGACAATGTACTATGTTCAGGGTAGATAGGTAGGTAGTTTTTATGGTCTTGGAATGACCACGAATTCACACTCGGTATCTGAGGGTAGGTGAAATCCGTCCGGACCCCAAAGGCGAGTGTGAACCGGAGAGAGGTATACTGAATTGTCACGGGGGACACTGCTGGGTAAGTTTGCAGGGCCGCGACAACCGTTGCCCACTAGGGAGAGGTCTCTCGCAAGGAGGTGCTAGTTTTAGGGAGACGAAGGCAGAGGTTCCCACTAGAAAGGTGTGGGGTCTGATGACACCGGACTAAAACATAGCGAGGTTAGGATAGAAGAGATGCAGAGGTTTTTCATAAAGAAGCAGTGAGGTTTTCAGAGTTTAGGCGGGGTAGCCACGTAGTTGCCAGGAGAGAATGATTTACAGGGGCTAGACCCTCGGCTTAAGTACCCAGCAAGCCTTGCCCTTGGCCAATTATCATTAAGATTGGTGTAACCAATGACGTGTGGTTTCTTTGTTCTCTGGCAGAGGCTGGGCGCCGGCTGTTTGGGCCCCTCCATACCTGGGTACTGACAGCTGGTGCCCCACCTCATATACTACTTAGCACCCTGCATTTTTTATTGCTTAACACATTTACAATGATTTATATTTTGTTCATGTTATTTACATTTACTTACAATATATTTTGTTCATGTTATTTACATTTGTTTACAATATATATACACTAGAGTATAGGGTGATTTATCTTATGTAGTTAGCGTTCGCTACAAATACAAAAACTAATTATTTTTTCATTATTTGCAAATGTTTTTTTGGAAAAAAGTAATCATTTTTGTAATTAAATCAAAATACACGTGTTGATAGTAATAGGGTTAAGTAATTGTATAATAAAGCGAAATATTAGCTTAAGCCCGAAACACATCTGCATAGGTGCAGTTAATATCACTCACACTTTGCCAGTCAATAAATCTAAATTTTTGAGTTCCAGACATACGAGATTTTTACAAACCCTCCCTGGTTCGAGTTTCCTCTTCATTACGAATCCCTTAATTATTGCGGCCCAGCAGTTAGTAACGGAAAGAGATGTCTAAATTTGTTTTCTCCTTTGATTAGCGATCTGTTAGTAATGAACGCCAATTCCATCCAAGATTAGGGGTACTTGGTGTCTGGCTTCCATTAGTTCATATCGATCAGCACCTGATGTGCACTTTGCCGGCTCTTCTTCATTCTAGTTTCTTTGAACGGGTTTCGATGCCTCGCTAAATGCCGGAGGATAAATGCTGTTAACGTTCGGCGGAGTAACGGTCAAAGCTGTGCTGAGGCGAAAATAATACACGGAACAGATGCCGCCACTTATAGAAGGGGTGAAGAACATTCTTTGACTAATCCCCCCTTTAATATACTTTTTAAACAGTTTTATATTATCTGGCTAAAACTTTTTAAACGGGGGGATTTAAAATGCCTTGCTCCGCTGTACAGCCCGCTTGACTGAACATGGGTTCTGGGTATAACCTGGGAATATTTATGAAAGAACCCTGCTTCCCCCATCTTGAGGAGGAAGGGGAGGGAGGAGTACCTACGAAGGGCAAATTCTCTACTTAAATAAACGTGCTTATTCTTCTTTTACTGTTTTTTTTTTCTCTTTTCTTTTGCAATAAGATCCTTTATTCGCCACATAAAGTTTAGTTGTGGCGTCTATGACAATGCACTTCAACAGTTTTATCTTGTCATTTACAGATATTTGATCTGTGTAAAATATAATTCTTATCACAATATTTGAATTTGCCTGATTTAAGGTCTTATATATTTAAATATATCCAATAATGCATTAATTATTTATATTGGTCATTTTAACGATAGGTATAAGATTTTGGCAAGGCTTTAGTCCCTTTTAGAGAGAGAAGAATACGCAGTCAGTCTTTACGGAGTTCACACTCATGTCCAACCTACCTAGCCTGCCACTGATTACTTTACGAACTGACTCGGCCTGTGTGAGCTCTTTGTGCACTCATGCTGCTGCTGTAAACCACAATGTCGTCAGCGAAAGCGATTACAGTAGCTTTCTTGTAGTTTGTCCCAACATTGTCAGACCTATACATGTTAAAAAGAACCGGAGACAAACCGCTCCTTGAGGAACTCCACAGGCTGGAGGAAAGGAGTTCGACAGGCAGTCCTGTACCCTCACCGTTCTGTCCATCAGGATACCTATGCTCCTATTGTTTTTGTTGAAATTCAATATTTTTTACTATTTTTGTTTATGCATATGTGTTTTTTTCCCTTAAAACGAGGTTGCTTTGTTGCTCCGCAACCCAATTAAAATTTAGTAGGCATTATTTTGTACAATAAAGTATTTCTTTCTCGGATATTTTTCGTCTATTTTAACGTTAACGTTTATCATAGTTCACTTCCCGTGATGTTATTTATTGTTGTAATTAAATAAAGAAACACCCAAAAGAGTAAGATCGATGTTAATAAATCTTAAAAAATTAAAGCAAATTGACACATTTTTCATCTATCGTTAATGCTCCGACAAATATGTGTATCGGTAGGTTGAATGAGGAGTGCCCCATAACTGTTTTTTAACTTTGGAAATTAATTTGAAATACTTTAAGCTTACTTGTAGATTATAGATTTATATCACCCGATCTATTACGAAAGTTATCGTAAAAGTGTGAAGATGTTTTTCGTTTTTATGTATTATCTGAAACATAATTAGCTACTATTATGATGTGTACCCATAGGCCAGACTGTGTATACAAGTGCCATTTTCGTAATTTTTATGGGGCCAGTGTCCCAGACTAATTTTAATTCCATTTCATCAATAAAAATCTGTAGCGCTGCTACCATTAGTAGCTCAGGGCTGTTATTAGCTGGGAAACAGAGAGTCATCTGCGTTTATGATAATGGCCTTAAAAAAAAAAAAGAAATGTTTATCAGTTAAGCGGGCGGTCTGGATAAGAGTTAGTTAGTTACGTTTTGGGGACCGGTGACAAATCACCAGATGTTTCTTCGAATCGACTATTAACTATCATTCACTAATGACTAAAGGGACATTAACTGCATAATACCGTCTAATTCTACACAATCGTGAAGCCAGAACGCTACTTTATTTAATTAAAAACCTGTTGAATATTTAATAGTGATCGACTTGCCTGGGACGTGGGATCCGTTAACGTCATGGTGAGACATTTTTTTTCGCATGATTGTTGTTTGTTATATAAG
Organism: Acanthosoma haemorrhoidale; assembly: GCA_930367205.1. NCBI lineage: Eukaryota > Metazoa > Arthropoda > Insecta > Hemiptera > Acanthosomatidae > Acanthosoma > Acanthosoma haemorrhoidale. Next base: position 94,224,039 of record OV884011.1, read on the forward strand.
TTTATTTTCCAGGCAGTGTTGATAGGTACGTTATTAATGTAGAACTATCATTATTTTTAGTTCGAGGTTAACGAGGCCCAATTTATAATCAGGCTCCTTTGATATAGGTCACGTTCATGGTCTGACTATATGTATATAACGTTGATTTAGTTTTCTAAATATTCCCAGTAGTGGGAAGAACAACTCTTCAAAAATGCACTTCCAAGGTGAAACTCTTACCCACAACGCCTTGGTGTCTGGTTTCTTAATCTCTCACTGTAACTCATTGAAAACTTGAACATATTTTCGTTTTTTGGATTTATGTTCCCTTCCTTAGTGAATACAAGGATTACTTACATGCGTCTCTACCCTAAGGAGCTTCAGGTGTTTTAACATGATAAAACTCAATATTTGTTCAAACAATTTGTGAACTTTTGCCAAATTTTAGACAAAATCTTACCAAAGCTATGATCTCTTCACAATCATCGTATTATGCCGTGTGTATAATTATAGTAGCATCAATTCTAACACAGATCTTTCAGTGATTGGAAATACCTGGATATGGATTATCAAAGGTGTCACATGTCTAATGCCTGATCACGGGGGCATGCTTGTCAGTGACAGTAATTACAACCAACTGTCATGTAATATCCATTTGTGTGAGTATATTGTATATTCCCATGTATAGTAAACATGCCATGTTCTGACATATTTATTTATTATTGTCGAGGCGTTTCTCTTCGATATTTGAATTCCGAAATCGCCATACGCGATGATAGTGGTACACATTGGTAATAGTGATAGTTTTATAAACCGGATGATGATACAAATAAAAGAAATCTCATGAAAAATATTAAATGGTTAATAATAAATTACTTAGTAACAAAAAAATAGACCATTTCTACCATCCTAAATAGGTATCAAACTACAGAGCTTGACGCTCTGTTATGTATCTTGTGTTGGGACTTTGATGTTACAAAAGTCTTACAAACCATCATCACAATTGTGTTCGCAGCACTACTTCCATAAAGAGGGGTCATATTTTGCATGGATTATTTCATTATTTTTGGTATTATTTATTTTAAAGAAATTTAAACCTTGATCTTGTGGTTAATGAAAGCAGAACGGAATGTGTCTATTGTTAAATTGAATGTCGTTTTCGCACCCGTAAAAATTCTTTAATTGTGCGATGCAATTATTTTACTTGAATTCAAAAAAGATATATATGTATATATATCATAAAACCCTTACCATTTGATGAATTCCGGCTTACGGGTATATTTTTTTAAATATTTAAAAGTATTTGCTTGTTTCCTGATTTTGTTTGACTTAAATTATAGTCGTTAAATAAAGGCTAGATTTTATACACAGGGCGATAAATAAAATTAACATTTCACTAATGAAGTTCTCCACCGGAAGAAAGATGCTATAAGTTAAAGAGTGTTCAGGAAGCGAGGCACGACCTTCCTCGTGTGCAACCGTTGTACGTTTCTATTATCGCCCTGAATAATTTTCTAGTGACTTTATTTCTTTCGCTCCCCTTATACTTTTTATTGCTGCGGGTCAGAGGACAGATAGCCGACCCCATAACTCATTCAGATGGACTGACTGATAAGACCATGGTTATCGTTTTAAGACCGGTGAGTTACTATCAGCCATCACGGAATTTCTTCCGTACGTGTTTGGGGAAAGGGAGCTCAATAAAACGAGAAATGTTCAGGTCATGTTAGCGTTTAGAGGAATATTTACTCCAGTTTATAATTTTATTTATTATGAAATGGGGTAAAAAAAAAAAAAGAAGCCGGATTCTCAGCGGCTGTATTTGAACTGTAATTGCTTTTAGAATGTTTAATGGCTTCACCGAACTTTTTACCTCTAAAGGAAGGTATTTTTATGCCTCGCTCATATACGAAGACCGTATCGGATGCCCTATCTCATGCTCATGTTTTATTTGTACTCGAGGAATGGTCTACTTCCTGGCTATTACGTGAAGCGACCTTATTCCAAAACCAAATAACCCCCCTTAGTGAAAGGCACCCATCAATCCAAAATAATTTTCCACATCCTATTTTTTATAAGTTTGAGAGCTATGGGGGAAAAAAAAAAAAATTTCAAATATTCTTATTAGTAATACGCAATGAACAAACTTATGAAATTATATTGGGCCGCTATGCTATCGAGACCTCTATTAATCATTATGTAAATATTTGTTAGGATAAATTATAATATTTGTTAATCATCCTTAAGGTGAACCCCAACACCTTAAATTATAAAAACCTATGTTGTGACATCTACTATCTACAACTGATGCTATTAGTTCTTCTGCAACAGTGGTTACCCACCGATATCTTCATTAGTGACAAGTGGCAAATCTCTACTAACATTTTCCTCACGGTTCTCTAACAATATGGAGTGCAGCGTTAGCAATTGTTATCTGCTTACGTATCAATTAAATCCCCTACTACAAATATTATATATCCACCATAAAAAAAAAAAGTACGCTACAGTAATTACAACAAGATAAAGTGCAATTTTAGTTAATTGACTAAAACTAATTTTAGATAATCAACTTATTGTAGATTATATAATACGTTAAAAATGTAAAAAAAATAATAATATAAAATTAAGGGTTTCGTAAACAAAAAAATAACTGCCGTGTCAATATAGAGGTGGAATGGATAAAAAGCACATGCTTTTCCAATATAGTGTATGATATTGCAGGCTGTATAATCGGTTTATTATGAATTCGCTAATTTCTTACGACCTGTTAATTCTTGTAGAGGAGTCTCAAAATAGAGAAAAATGATACTTTCGGGGTCTAAGCGTTAACATAGCAAAAAAACAAAAAAAAAGGTATGATATCAGCGCGTAGTAGGGGTCGGACCTTAGACTGAAAAGATTATAGAAAGGCGTACTTAATTTTGTTCCACGGATTGGAGAAACATGAAAAATATGATAATAAAACATAACGATAAACTTCTAATGCTACAAATTGATTTCTGAACACGAGATCAGTAATGTTTTAGAAACTGTTACATACTGAGGACTGAGAAAGGACCCAAAATTCCACCAAGGAATAGGATATGATTGGTGAAAAATTATTGAAGAAATTTAGATTGTAACCGGTCACTTACAGTGGAATTGCCTTAAATTGTTATTGTTCTATATAAAATGATTATTTTTGAACGTTACTTTCCTCAAGACTGAAGGCTACGATGACCATTACAAACTTTATAAACTCCTTGCACCTGTCAGAATACAGTATTTATGTCTCTTTAGATTCATTCTGAAAGCTAACATAAGGAAAGCTGAAAGTTTCGTACCAGGACTAGCTCTATATACATAAGGGATTTTCATTTTGAACGCTGGTGTCGTTTTTTTTTACGTTTCGTATTTTATAAGGAAATATAAAATACCAGACTGTGCTTCTACCTTAATAGTTATCAACATTGAGGAGACTTACTGAAGTAAAAAACCTATGGATTAAAAATAAATCAGATTCATTTATTTAATATATCAATCATCCAGTAGTGATACCATTCTTTTCCTATATTATATCCTATAAATGCTTTAGAATATGTATGTATTGTTGATAGTATAAATGGTTAACCTTTCATCGTGCTGCTTACCCATACCACCATAAATCCTATTTTACATTCATAATTGTTTAATTTTTATTTTTCACTATGAAAAAGCTAATGTTATGGTAGTCATGGCAACAGTTTATTATGCCAGAATCTCTCCCCTGCCTAGCACACTGCCATCCGACTAAATAAGACTGCACTACATGCCTAGAGGGACTCTAGGCCCAGCCACCAGTGGACTCTCACCACTGTACCGCAACTATGAACCTCTACCGAGGCTTCCCACACTCCTTAATTCCCTCACACCACCTTCAAGCAGGTAATCCAAGTACAAGGATCCGCTCAACCCAAATATCCCTTTATTTTTCCCTCATCCTTAATCTTATTAAAAAAAAAAAAAACCTGCCTAGCTAGAAGTTAAGGCCATAGTGAGAGGTTTGGATCAGCACAAGATTGATATTCGGGTAGGACAATGAGTGTGGCAAATGGAGAGAATTAAATGTTGTTAAGTAAATCTGGCAGACAAGGCCAATGTTATGACAAGGCTTTCTTATGTTACAGAATATATCATTCTGATGGCTTAGGTTAATGGAGGGTGTGGGGGGGATGTTGGTATAAATTCGGTATAAGCATTAAATTTGGGCAACAAATAGTTAACAGTTAACAAACTTGAGGTTGCAGGCTTGAATATCAAGTTCTTGAATTAATTAAATGGAGTATTGTCGGTGCATTATCTAGGATTAAGAAATTTTTTGCAGTTGCTTTTATTTATTTTTTTCCATTAGTGTGATTAATCTTTCCGGTATAGCTAGGCAGGTGTGAATAAACGGATAATGGTCGACTGAAGAGATTTATCTGTTTCTATTGGATATGCGTTTTCCTATTCCGCCTTTCACTTGACTAATGGAATCCTTAATCGCAGACCAGACTACAAGAACTGTCCCTGATGTATCATTCATCTATAGTGCTGATGGTATTCTAGGAAGAGAATAAAAGAGATTTTGTTTGTTAAAGCCGAAGAGGATTTTGACGCCCGTGGCCGAGTATGGGGTGGTTAGTCAAATATTCGTGTCATAGCTAGCTGGCCACAGGGGCGAATACCAATAGGCCGATATTTGTGGGGTCACTCTCGACAACATGAGGAATTTGTAATAACGTATTCCAGCTAGCGGAACGGGATTTATAAGAAATACTGGGACCTGACCTGCATCCTCCCATCTATTGCCTCCCTCTCAATCCTTTAAAGTGCAATATTTGCCTGGCATACATACAGATGTCATCTCTAGTGTGCTTGTGAAATAAAATGCAATACATTTGCTTGTTTAAACAATTCTGTTATCTAAAAATTAAAATTATTTTTTAAACAAACTCTAGAATTATAGAATACACAAATAAGAATGTTTACAGCTACTTAACAGTTTCAAACACAATTTAACTTACTTTGGATAATTTTACTCCCCTTGGTATATTAGATAGCATCCCTTACAATTATAAAATTGTCTAAAATAGACATAGCATAAAAGGATTTTAATTAAAAGTAAATATTTACAGAAATGTTTGTGAGGTGCATTGTAACAGACTACTTTCTTTCGAAGCCGAAGCGTTACAGGCAATTGGTGAATGTTGGAGGCGGAAACTGAATAGTAATTCAGGAAATATGGTGTGAAGTAAGGAATTTTGAGAAACTATATGGCCAAAAAGAGGTAAAGTTAGAACACCTGGTTTTACTAAAGACAAGTTTTCTAATACTCTCATTCATAGTGAGGCTTGATTGGTTATTTCTTGAAAAATAATAAAAACATATTTCTCAAAATCATTAAATGAATTTAATTTGTCAATGGTTAATTTAGAACTGGTTTATTAGGGTTAATATTTTAGGTCATTAGCCATTTCTTCTATTTTCACTACAGTATAAAAGTACACTTCTTACAAAAATAGTAGTGCAATATTTGTTTCGCAATTGATTTGTTTCGGATTTAAATTTTTTATTAATTAATATTATACGTTTTCAGTGACAAGGGGCTATATATAAGGAAAACTCCTTAATATTGTTTTTTAAGTAAACAGAAATTTTTATTTTGATTACTTGTGTAACTTAATTAAACATTTAGCAATATATTTTTTGAAATTTTAATTTAATAAATGGTTTTGACGGTCAACAAAGCAGCCCGTGTTGTTTCTTTAGTGGAAGAGGTCGAAGCCAAATACTTTTCGGAGATAAATTATTCGTTTCCATATGTTTGTGAAATCGCAGGCCCGGATCAGGTCAGCCCTCAGTGACAGAGCCAAGAGATGACTGGCGTTTTATTGTACTATACACGATTCTTTCCAATTTAAACCCTCAGAGACCAGAATCAGTGCCATTGTTGACCACTGATCATCGTTTGGAATTAGCTCGGGAACACCTTATGTGGACTGAAAACTGACGCAACGTGCTGTTTTCAAATGAGTCACGCTTCTCTCTTTATACACCAGATAGGCGGATGAGAGTTTACGGAAGGCTTCATAAGCGCTACTCTCAGATTAATGTTATTGGGAGGGTTTGGTGTGGGGTGGAATTTCTTCGATGGGCGAACACAACGCTCTACGATGTTCTCTGGGCAAAAATGACCCTGATACTGGTCTTTGAGAGTTTGAACTCACTTCAGCAGTGTTCTTAAAAATATTTCAGCTACGAAGAAGTTGAGCAGTCTCAGTAGCAGTTGATAACCTATTCCTAAGCGTGTGTTGTACAATAAACCGATCATTGGCTCTCATTATTTGATCTCTGGATAACCATGTTTATTCAAATATGATTGGCAGGTCTTTGAATATGCAAAAATTATTAATGAAATTCTTACATCTGATTTTTATTTGCAGATTGCGTCACGACAAGAACGGTGGCGCCTGGTGCCCAAAGAACATGGTAACCAAGGAGGCTGGAGAGCACCTAGAGGTGGACTTGGGTAGAATGACAGTGATCACCGGGACCAGGACCCAGGGCAGGTTTGGTAACGGCCAGGGACAGGAGTACGCCGAAGAGTTCCTGCTGGAGTACTGGAGGCCGGGCTTCACAAGGTGGCGGCGATGGAGGGGCAGACAAGGCAAACAGGTGAGTGTCTTCGTTTTTATGTGAGAAATGTGTTGGCTACAAATTTTGAACGTAAGTAATGAGAGTAAATTTAATAGAGGCAAAGAAGGGTCTACTCAATTCATATTTTAAAATGATATTAGTATTTCGTTGATGTAACTAATGCCTTTGATAGTATAATGGAACAAGACTTCGAAAAAGTATTAAAAACAGAAGGGTGCTGTCCTTATAAGAAGTTTATGAACATTTGAAACACATACAAATCTTTTGTGGGAAACATTTTTGGGATTTCTGGGGTACGGATGAATGTGCCGATTTTATGTAAGTAGGTAAGTAGGTCGAAAATATTGCGCAAATGAGAGATATGTGATATTGTAAATTTGGTACCAACCAGGTCATTTTGCAAAACTGTTTGTTACCCTAGTAGGGCAGATTGTATTTTGTCTCAGAAACAAAGTTCATAGCAAAAATGTTTTTGCTCATCATTGTAAAATGAGTGACTGAACTTGCCACTGGTCTTTATAATGAAGCCGCCACGTTACTGTGATGTGCCTATATCTGTTTATTTATGCCTATAGAATTTATTTGAATTCGATCTGTGATAGTTGAAAATTAGAAATCGTGTTTATAGTGAAAAGGGGGTGAAGGGATTTTACATCAGATCAGATGAGGTATTATAAAATGTCCATGATAATCATCATTTAACTCATCGACATTTTCATATATCATTTTATCTTTACGTTTGTCCATTACTGCAGAATTCATTGAATTGACATGAAAACGCCATCATTTATGTTTGCGAATACATCGCTGACATGGGTTGGATTTGCCTTATTATCGCATAACACATCCATGGGTGTAGAGATCAAGCCAGGCTATCTGCCTATACGTTACCACCCACCTCAGTAAGAATGTTGAGTATATTTCATAGGGCAGCTAAGAAACGATATCCCATCGCATAATTGTCAATTTAACCTTTGCTCAATAGGCCACTGAAAATGAACAATGTGAAAGCTATGTTGCTGTACATAAATCAGTAGTTCGCTTATATTCTGGAAGACTAATTAATTTGTGTAGTTAGCTCTCCACTTCATGAGTTTAGAAATTTTAAGTTTAAATTATTCTCTGGAAGTTTCGCTGTTAAATGATGAATGACCGTAACTCCATTGCTCCTTGTAGGTTCACTACGTCAATTAAGTAGTTTTATAGGTTTCGAAATGAAAATGCTTCTCACTCTTCAACTAACAAATATAAATCTGCATTTCACATCTGTTATTTATTTCAACATGTATAAAACTGCTAACGAAGAAGGTTGATTCTTCAAACGTTATATATTGGTTCTTAGGTCGCTTTGACTTAAAAATTATTTTATCAACGGTTGCTTTTTTTTTTGAGATTTTTTGGTGTGTTTTCAAAATTTGCGTTATTTTTTCTCTAGCCTGGAAAATAAAACTCAAAAAGTTAATATAATAAGAAAAATTATGCTTTTGTGCTACTTTAGGTGTATAATTTAAAAAAACTAAAACTTCTTGTCTCTCGGCAAAGTTTTATATTTTGGCAAAGGTTCTAAGTGCTTAAACATTTGCGATAACCTGATATGGATGAACATAAAGTACAAGTATTTATTACCCTAGTAGGGCAGATTGTATTTTTTCTCAGAAACTAAGTTCAAAGCAGATCTATTCTAATTATAGGGCTTTATTTATCAAAAAAAATTGAATCTAAATAGTTAACAAATTAACCCATTTAATAATTTAATTAACCGATTTATAAATAGATCGGGTAAGTTACAACCACTTTTGATTGAGTCTGAATATAAATTTGTCTGTTATTTCGTTTCTTATAAAGCCCTATGAAATTCATTAAAAAAACAAATCATTTGAAGGTAATGTTTACTGATATAGAAAAATTACAATATATTTTAAAATACAAGGGTTCAAAATTTGTAAAAATTACTTTTTTTGAATTTTTAAATCCAACAAAATAAGATATTAGAATTTCGGGTTTTTAGTATGAGTGGAGAGGAAGATTGAAAAAATTAATGATCTATAAAAAAATCAGTGGTACAATATAGAAGGAAGCAATCTTGAAATTCATGTTCATTCCCCTCCCTGAATTTTCATATTTGATCATGTCCTTCAGTTTCATTCATTGGACCTAGAAGAAGTATTGCAATTAGCCGAAGTTGATTGTATTTTTCCTCCAGACAACGTTGATGAACCTTCAGAAGTCTTCCTTGGGAAAAGAGTTGTTGAGGAGCTACTGACTGTTATAGAAGACCCTCTGAGTGATGAAATTTACTTAGATAACTAAGCTATGAATTATGGGCAGAAATGGGATTTCGAGGGCCAATACGACAGACTAGAACTAAAACGTGCCTCTGAGAGCCCACGGACACCTTAAAAAAACAGCGAGAGGAACGTAGATTCAAAATATGACGCTTCTCACAATTTATTGTTTGTTAAGTGGATGGATAACAGCTTTGTAACTACAGCTACAATTATAGCCTCTTGCAAATATTTCAAGGTTTTGTGGAAAAACAAAAAAAAAGGGACAGATATTCCTTAGCCTAATGTTATAAAAATGTTTAAAAATAACATGAGTGGTGTAGACTTGGTTGTTGCACGATTATATGGCATCGTAATCCAAAATAAAACTTCGTGGAAAAAAGATCTACGGGTGCATTTTCACAATAATAATAGAAATTACATTAGTAAATACCCACCTGTTATAGAACATTTCAAATCCACAAAATAAACTAGAACTTTTATTTTTGTAAGTGAAATTTCACTCAGCTATTTAAAATTTCGAAGCGTTTGAAGTTATGCTGGAATACCTCTGGAGAAAGCTTAAATGACTCAAGCTTAGTCGTTGAGATTTGACGGAAAGGGTCCATTACCTTGAAGAGATCAACAAAGAAGATGCCAGGCAGAAGCGTGCAAATCAAGGACTCTCACTTGCTGCAGTAAATGCAACAGTGTTACTTGTTCTACGTGTCATTAATCAAAAAAGTTCTGTACCATTTTAATACTCGTAAAATATTTATCTAAATACTTGTTGCATGAATGTATACGTTTTTCATTTTTTAGTTTTCAGTGAATCGTAATATTGTAGAATCATACGTAATTTATTTTAAAAAAATGTTGTATCAACCTTTTTTAAGTGAAAACACAGAAATTTTTAGTTGTCTTGAATACCATGAAGAATACCCGCCTCTATACTACTATATATCAGTAAATGTATCCAATTTATAAAAATCAAAATATCATATTTCTACATTATTTTAGTTTATTCCGATAAGAAATTATAAACAAAATAAAAAAGTTGAACAAAAAAATAATTTGGTATTTAATATCATAAATAGATAAAAAGTTGAATCGTCAAAAAGTTAACAAGCTCAATAGTTAAAAAAGATTTAATGGTTAAAAAAAAAAATAATTAAGAACCAGAATAATTATTGAAATGATGATAGACCAAACATATAAAATCAAATAAATAAAAATCATACGTATGAATTAAAACACTCATTAATTAAAAACTTCACATATAATTTATATTTATTATTATTGTGGTGTTTAGCTATTTTATTTGCTTATCATTATATTATTTTTTTAAGTATTCAACTTTATAACAATTTAGCTTTTAAATATTTAAAAAAAAATTAACAATCCATAATTAAGAGATATTAATATCTATATTTCATATTTATCTTTATGTACTTATGCTTAAATGTAGCACTAAGTTTAACTAGTAAACAATTGAAAGAGCTTAGCCGAAACTCATTGTGGAGAGTCAGGGAAAAGTTGACAACATTGGTCCTGCAGACAACTATTAGTATGAGTAATGGTTTTTAGTTTCTACTTTATAACTGTCAGGTTACATGTGGTCTTTAACGGGGTTATGTTCCTAGCAGGTATCCCTGCCAGTTCGTATGAGTCGACGTAGTGTAGTGGCTAAGGGTCTAGTATTTCTGAAGATATTTATGATATTATGTATGTTCTTTGGTGTTTAGAGTGCATGTATAGTGATTTCGTCATTGTATAATTCGTGTTACTGCTTGTATCGCTACATGATGCTTAAGAAAATAATCTACATGAAGGCGACTACGGTGCACAAAAGATGTGCATTTTTATTTATTATCCTGATAATTGCTGAATAACTATTGCTATCATAAGAATAATTTCCGTGTATGATAAAGATTAAGTATTATTAGAAAATGCGTATCTACGCTCCACAAAAGGCGTTATCATCATCTTTCTATTTTTCAAAAACCTTTATCCATCGCATTTGTTAGTACGAGACGCCGAAGATGTAATAATGATTATTTTAGTCAACTTTTATGAATATGTGCCGAAAACATACAAACTCAAAAGTATTCATTATAAGAAAAACCCTTTTATTATATCGTTAGTTTGGAGGAAGAGTGCCACAATATGAAAATTGTTTTCCCTTTTTTGTGGGGGTTGGAAATCTTTCATTCACATATATTTCTTTGATAAAAAATGTCAGATTATCAGTTTCAATACTTACTGCGGGAGAGCAATCGTGGCGATAAACCTAAATTAGGGAAACTTCAAACGCTTCTCTTGTAAAATTGTTCTCTTTTTCGTATTGTGGCACTGATACACTGAGTGAACAATACATGGCTCATGTTATGGCTCATTGTAATCTATCGAGTAGCTTGTGTAGTACGTATAGTAGTACGTATTCAAATGAAATTGAAAAATAGGTTAGAAATTAATAATATATATATTATCAGAGTTTAATCTAATCTATCAATTTTAACTAGAAATGTTACGAGAAGATTTTGTTTGGCGAAACAGAAGTTAAATTATCCTAGTCATGCTAACGTGGTTGTGGGATCTATCTGAAGTATGCGGTGATGTCAGCAGTCTGGTGAGGACGGACGCCAAGTCGGCAGTAGCTCTTGAATATGCATAATTTATCACGCTTGTTCTTCCATGCTCGATATATTTTTCAATCTAATAAAGCTGAAAAATAAAATTATTTTTCAGAGTAACGCTTTAAATCACTGTAAACGCAGAGAAGACCGACTGCGTAATCTTCTCCCTCCTAAAAGGGAAAAAACCCTTGCCAAAATCATATAGTATATTATTACGTTCTTCAAATATATCAGTTTTATTGTTAACTTTAAATTTATTTTATTAACTATTTACTATTAGGTTCTATTAACAAAAATAAATCTGGCGAAAAGATGAATTTAATTACAAAAAAAACTTAAATTAATTATTTATAAATACTTGTTTACAATTTTGCTTCTTCTTCTTCTTTTATCCTCTTCAATTATTTCCAAACCAAATCAACTCTTTTTCTTGTGTGTGTATTCCTTATGATACAACAACAACTATACTCTCTTTTGTTTTTTTCATACACTCTCACTTGTTTTTATTTTGCCTTCTTGATAAGTTGGATTAAATATTATATAAAAACTCCACAATCTTTAATATCACAACATTATGAGGGCAAGAGAACTCACCAGCTTTCTCAATGCAATATCTGGGTATAAAAATGGATTGGCATCTCCATTTCTCTACTCATTTTAGTAATAAAATAGAAAAGGTCATACACACAGGTCTTAACCGCTATCGTACCTGCTAACTTCACCCAACCTGTCGCTTCGTATCAAACTGATGGTATATAAATGTGTCCTCCGGCCAGCCCTGCTGTACGGTGCCCCGCTATTTACCCACTAGACTGACAGTACAGCCAAATGCCTTTAACTTTTCCAGAATGGGATCATGCGAAAAGTGGTCCGACATACCTCTCTCGAGAGGTTAAAGAACGCTGACCTGCATCCGTGTCTCCAGTGGATGAACTCACCCACCTACGACACATCAAGTTTTTTGACTCGTTGCAGCACCTGACAAACCCAGTGTTTAACACTGTGACCCCACCACCCCTCCCGCATCGATGGCAACAGACTGTCGGAGAAAAATTAGGTTAAGAATTAGTATCTAAGTTAGTTTTAAGTTTGACGAAAAAGGTGAGCCTTCACTTTTATTAGTAAGTTCAGTCCAGTCACGTATAATGTGTATCATTATACTTGTTTATTTATTATATAATTTTTATAAAATACAAAAATAATTTATAAATATATTCGCCTGAGGATCTATAGTTGTATATAATCATCTGTAAATTTAAAGGGGCTATGAAATAAAAGAAAAAAGAAAAAAAGGAACGCTCATTTTTTTTTTTTAACATCCACCATCATTTTAACCAGCTGTATTTAACAATAGATCGATATATCAGGAGCAAGTTGGAATATAATGATCTAAAAAAAAAATACAATTTGATTCATAATAATCAAAAACAAAGTCAGATTACAAATAGTTGTTTGCTTAATACAAAAAACGGAGGTAATTATTCAAGATTCAATTAGTAATTAGTGAGTGCTGACAGCTCGGTTGTGAACAGAACCTCTGCTGATATTTTACAATGAAGAAATGTCCCAACCGCTGCCTGGGGAGGCAGTGATTGAGTCCAACAAGGAAGTCATTGTAGCATTCATAGCTACCGAGCCATATTGCTCTAGTATAAAAAGAAACCAACCTCTTCCGTTGACAACCTCCTCTATGATCAGCTACTGCCACAGCGTCCATTCATATACAGTGCATGTGCATCATATACACCTTCGCCACTTGTTCTTTTCTTTTAAACATATGTACGATAAACAAACCAATAAGAACAAATTTGACTCGATGAAATTTAATTTAGAAATGACAAAATAAATACGGTCGAGTATTACTCGAGTAAGGGGGAAGGAGCAGTTGACTCTTTTTAATGAACCTCTACAAGGTTGGGACAGAACAATCTTCTAAGAAGAAAAAACAACTAACGTTTGCCTTTCGTTTGGTTTTGTTTCATTTATTGATGGTTTGTGTGTGTTGTGTCTATCATAAATTTAGTCCAGATAGATTGCATTTAGTTTAATTCAAACATATCTTGCTTTTTTATATTCAAAACTTAATGGAAATATTGATGCTAACGTTAGTAAAAATTCATTGGATATTCTCATCGACGATAAATAATTCCGCATATACCACTCAAAGCCTGTCCACCAGTCCTCTTCAACGGTTCACTTCTCCCTGTATCAGGAATAGTGCGATACGCTGGATCTCAGTTCGGTAAAATAGCACTAATATTGGAGCCCAGATATGAAACTTGAAAGGCTGGAGGTCAACAGACGATTTAAACTACACAAAAGGAAATCTCACTTCGCAATAGAGAAAAAAACTCTTGATGTACAAAGCCATACTAAAACCAATTAGGACTTGTATACTTGAATTACGGGGAGCAGCTAAAATCTCGAACAATAGGTGCATCCAGTTTTTCCAATCAAAAGCTCTAACATCAGTTAATGCATATTTTATGCTACTGGCGAATTAGTGACCTGAAATGACCGGTAGCCTAGATCTCATTTCAACAAAAATTCTAAAATTTCATCAAAGGTGTTTGAAGTGGAAGATCTTTAGAAAATTCAGGTTCATTGGGAGTACTGGTACTGATTAGTTTTTTGTCCTTACATAGTGAGCGTCTGCGGCTCTTGTTTGTTCCTCCAGGCTTACTCTGCCCCTATGTATAGGTGCTATGGCTGCAGGAGTAGCTTGGGTGGGGGGTCCCTAATCCTTGCTTCCTCAATAGCCGGTAAGGTGACAATTCTGCTACTGACTATGTATAAATATCATATTGTTTAAATGTTTTTCTAATGCTGTATTCAATATTGTGAATATGGTATGAATGAGATTATTTATACAAATGGGCTATTGTCTTATTAGAACAGGTTGTAATTCTAATCAATTAAACATTGTTTGTAATGATATATATATATATATATATATATCATTACAAACAATGTAATATATATGTATATGTCATATATAATATTTATATATTCCTCATTTTCGCCTATAAGAATAAAAACAAAATGAACTCATTTACTATATAACGGTGTTTAATTATTTTTTGAATACCCCCCTCATAATTCAGAAATCTGTTATAGAATTCTTGCAACGGTATAAATGGGCCATAATAAGTTTTGCTTGTTTTGGTAAACCACGTTAGGCAGCTTAGAGTTCTCATTATGTTTGAAATAAACAAGGTTCTTCGTTTTGAGCCCTTGTGAAAATTTCATTTTCCTCTTCATTAAATTTAATATCTACTCGGCATAGCTCTGATCTAACGTGACATCAGACTACAGCCGTCCTAAATATTTACCTCTATTATACTTTTATATGAAATTGGTAAGAAGCACTAGGGTTAACTGTGTAGCCTTGTAGTTATCAATTATGTTACTGCTTTTCTTAATAATTTCTCGTTTGCTAGCTTTAATACACTTATCTTATGGGTTTTGAGGACTTACCTTAAGTTAATTCAAAACAAATTAAATTGTAGAATGGTTGCCCTATACCAACAATAATAACGATTCGGCTAGTCGAGAATCATCATCAATGATGGCCTTAGAATCTCAGCTAGTCTTTATTATTATGATAGATCATTGCAGAGCCAACTATTCAATGTGGAATGCCCGGAGAAGTCTGGTCTTGCCCGTTGTCATCCATGTTGCTCTCCTTTTTTTATCTACTGTTAGCTAAAATAATGTGAGCTTAATCTATTTATAAGACGAACTAAGAATAAGTGTGAAGTACAAGGTACAAAGCTAAGAAATGACTCGGGCCTGCAGGGCGTTCTTTACTGCTTCAGCGTGGCGGGGGCGGTGTAACAATAAAAAACAACAAACTTACCCTCTTTTTTCCCCGTCAACATGGGATTACTTTCAGATTTAGTCTCATCCTCGGTAGCGCACACGCATCGGGACAGAACCGACATATTTATAGAAGGTACGCAACATCGCAGCAGCTGTCTCGCCGATAGCTCACTTCCGGAATTAGGATCAGTAACTGTACTTCAAACTTGGGCCACCTCAGTGACCATAAACTCTAACTAGCAACGCAGCACACACACACATATAAACATCAACTAATATGTACTACGGGGCTGGTCATATCAAAGTTTATGCGGGGAAGTTTATTATTGGCAGAACCGGAAGTTCGCTGGCATATGTGGCCTCGGTGTCGCGCTATAAAACGCTGCAGGTAATCATGCACTTCTAACTAAAATTATCCGGGTTATTATGCGAGACGAGTGCAAAACTAGGGCACTGGATCCCACCTACGTCTTGTACTCATAGCTCATTCATTGTATTACCAAACCGGACAGTTTGGTACAGTAAAACTAAGTTGTACATTTTGCAAGGAATAGTGAAACGGACGGACTGAGTCAAGAATTTTATTATTTTTATTGCATATATTTTTTTTTGTACGAAAATTATTCTAGAAGAAAAAAAAGTATCTAAGCTTTACCTTATTATTAAATATTTATCGCTCTTGTTCTTTCATAATGGATCTTAATTAGTTTCTCAAGTTCAAGCTGTTTAAAAAAAAGCAAAAAAAACAATTAGCTTGATTAGGATTTGCTCCGCCTCACAGGTTTACCGTCCAAGATGGCGCTTTAATGGACGTACGTGCCGAAGAATTAATACCTTTTCCCAAAGGAAGAATAGACCGCATAGACTTGATAGCATTCATTCTCTTTCTGCTCGCTACACCGGATAAACGCTCTTCCCAGAACATCAGAGGTGGGAAAATCGTAAATTCAACTTCTCCCAACATGGTCTGTCATATTTGATTATAGATCTAAGGCTATTTGGAAATATCGCACCTTTAGATCAAGTAGTCATAAGAATCACTTCAAGTCAGCAGATAGAACTGTTACAACAGCTAGCAGATCCCACGTTATTTATGATTCAATAACACACGGAATTGATTTTGACAATTCAACCCTCAACGAGATACTGGTATTATTGTATGAAATTTAATTGATCAAATTCACTATACATACACATGAAAGCAAACAAGTTTACTAATGCCAATATTCTCGTATCAACAATGCTAAAATTTTACCACGTATAAGCATGGACTTAACCGAGAAATGTTTTAATTACACGAACCTAACTGAACTCTATTACAGGACGATAAGATACATGTTACAAGCTGTTCCCACTATATTCTGTCCTTGGCAAACTTTTGAACATGTACAAAGTATGTATGGTAACATATGTTATTACCAGTATATTTCATCACCAAAAACCATGTTCAATAGTTATTTCTTAATTAAGCTCTGTGAATGAAGTCAGAAATTTGGGATACAAAATGTGGCGGTGCTTAGCTCCCCTCATTGGCTGTCAAATCGTTTGATGGTGAAAACTTATTAATTTATAGCTAGGGCAGAGTGCCCATGGCGCTGTTTTGTTTTAAAAGTCGGGTATGTTTGCTAGACTCTTTCCAAGATTCTTAATCAATTGTTTTTATATATGTTTAGTGGGGTTTATTAAATCAAAATACATTATAAAACTGAGAACAGAGAGAATTCGAAGGAAAGATAAGAAACAAAAATACCTCAAAAACACTCATACCATTCTTTGGCATCATAAAAATACGTTGCTATGAGTGAATTATTCATTAAAATCAGATAACATCGTGTTTGAGAAAACAACCAAGGTCGAAGTTGACTCATCGACTCCTTATTCGTTGCAACAAGCACTCCTGGCTCTCTCATTGTCTTGGCATTTATGTTAGACAACCTGGTTTTCTAAAGATTAGGCTCATTGGTAGAATCCAAACTTAATAAATATGCGGACTTAGAGGAGATGGACTTCTATTATTATGACAACACGATAATGAATGTGAAAATTTTTAATTTTGCATTCCATAGGAATATATAATTCAGTGGAAGACAAGTAGATTGTCCTATAGTTACTTATCTTGCACTGAAACCCAAACCCGCTGACCTAAATAATAGGTTTTTATTAAGCTTATACATTTGCACTAGACTTCCCACAGCTATTTAGAAAGCACTCTTATCAGTTTAAAGTAGTAGTTTGTGTAGTAAGCATTAGTGTGGTAGTGTGCTTCTACATTCCTCAACAAAACTCAAGCTAGCTGGAAAATTGTCACCCAACACAAATTAAACTATTTCGAATGCATTTGTAAGATAGAACACGTTGACATAAGGTTACGAGAATTCAATGAGGTCATTTGCGGTGGATTTTTTTTGGACATTTGCTCACAAAGTACTTTACGGAGTAAAATGCTCTTTTTTCAAAAGGGTACGGTTAAATTATTAAACTTCTTACTTTTTGGGTAAATACACGTCGTCAGAAATGACGTTTTTATGCTTCAATTGAATATAAAAAAGTACGTCATATATGTTTAAATTTTATGATTTCTCAAGTCGCACTTTATTTATGATTTAACTAACTGATTAACTATCGTTTTAAATATTTTAAAACATAATTAAGTTTATTTAAAAAAAAACAAAAAAACTTTTATATCGCGGGAAAGCTAATGGCAGGCAAATACTAGTCTGTTTACTAGTTTTGCAATATTTCTAAATTAGCTGATTTTTGTTTTATTTATTTAGGAAGAAGCTAGAGCCTAATTATGCTTTCAAAATTTTGGTATTTTTAGAAATAATTGTTGTTATCCCGATCACAATATGCGTCCAGACATGAGCGAATGGAACTCTGCTGACATATCAGCTCTTTTATGTGGTACTCACCAAGAGATAGTGAACAGCACTCCGTCATGAATATTCTTTCCATTGTGGAGTTCGAGACCTCTTTGTTCGGCTCCCCCGCTAATCTGTTGTCGGCTCCCCCATCTTTCGTCGCTCTTCGGTCGGCTTCTGACTCTTCTATTCAGTCCCACGGTGACTGTCTAATAGCGCCGCGTCTCGTCGATTAAAGACTGGTCTTGTTCCTCTCTATTTCAATGTGTAGCACTTGTTTATTCGTTTAATGTTTCTGACAACAATATAGTCTGCTAGACGGAAAATCTTACCTCTTATTTGAAAACAAAATACTGATTTACAAAACCAATCGGGACTTACGAACTGGGATCTCAAACATCAAGCGCATTCAACCTTAGACGAATAGAAAATAACTCATTTTACGTCACCAATAAAACCCTCTATACTGACCATAATTTACCTATTCTTATACACGCATTCTAATTCCACTGGCTAGCTCTACATATACCTACAATGATCCTTGGCCATCATTGCTTGTTGTCCTAGCACTGGCCAGAATTCACCTCTCATATCCTGAGCGTTTGTGGCTCTTACAATCACACTCGAATGAGTTTACTTACAGAATTGTAATGCTACATGATTGCAGAAACTGACTATTTCCAGGACTTTTACTGTTATTTATTTTTTAATAGAGATTACTAGGCTATCTTTGCTTCAATGTACTTCAATGTACTATAACGATTCTGCTAGACTATTAGAACAATTGGTTAAGGTTTCTGTGTCAACTTTGAAGGAATGAGATCTAGTATGCATATCATACTATTATATCATTAAGATACTTAATGAATAAAGTGTCCGCTTGTTCCTTAAAGGACTTATTTTACAAGCCCTCCTTTTGAATATGGGTGATTTAATTGAAATAAACTGTCACGAGTTTATTGAATTCTCTTATGGCCCAGGATCAATTCATTGATATTTCTAAAAAGTAAATTATTTTCATAATCTGGATATTTCAATATTGAAAGTAATGACTCGGGCAGGAAACTGACATAAATAATAACAGTGATGAAAGAGCCCGTATTTAGATTTAAAGTTACAATGTTAAATAAGTAAGATGGCTATTAACCAAAAGGCTCCAAAGGTGCTAATGGTTAGGCGCTATCCTCTCCCCATAAAGTATTTATAATTCTCTCTCACTTCCTTACTCAATATTTCCTTTTCAATTTTCTTTGCGGAGTTGCTATTGTTCATTAGTTCCTAGGGGACCAGATGCTCTGATTACATGAATAATTATGAATAGTTTCTGAGAAGATATGCATTGCTAACTTGTGGTTTGGTATAATCATTAGTCTCTTAATTAAACAACATATCAATGACTGAGGTTGGAATAGTGTTTACTTGGTTTTCTTCTTGTTCAGTATATCATCTTTCTGCTGTGGCTTGGCTTATCACTTTCCATATTTATACAGATTTAAAAAACAAACTGGCTTATGGAATGTAGTTGGAATCATCATTAGATTTTTTTATTATGAAATTTAAGTCATTTAACTATAATTATCATAAATTTGTCTTTGAAGTTTAGAATTATTTTGAAATTATTAATCCAATTTAGGGATTAAGTGGAAAAATTATTCATTTGTGCAGGGTAGCTTAGTTTGAGGGGTCCCAGATTTGAGTCTTGACCCTATACTTTTCCTTTAGCTATTAATTATTAATAATACTGGGTTTCATAACACAATTAAATTTGACTATATTAATCCAATTGTTTGTCTTTTCAGGTCAGTGAATGAAATCGGAAGTGTTTACATGATAGTCTACTTGGTATGTATGCTGGTTCAATTCAGATGAATGAATGGTACTAGACATCCTTAACATTTAAATTACTAAAATCTAAATTGACAGTGAATATTTATTATCTTAACTAATATAGCTAAAAAGATAACTCAGATGTGTATAACAGACTAAACTACTCACACGAAAACAATGCACTGTACAAAGTAATTAAAAATCTCCAAAGATGGAAAGCTGGTAGATTCGTGACGTATTTTTCTGATGTTTGTGCAACTGCAGCTCAATGCAGTCTGCCCTCTCCCTACACTTGTGAATCCCGAAGGCATTCAGTGTATCTTTCAGTAGAACCCATCCATATGGATGAGTTAATGCTCGTACGATCTTCGATGATGGAATAAATTATGCCCAATTTCCTTTCTCTTGTTTTACTGCTTTTTATTGCTTCCTCATGATACTAGCCTGAATATCTAATGAGTTGAATAATAGAATATCGA
Source organism: Acanthosoma haemorrhoidale (assembly GCA_930367205.1). Lineage (NCBI taxonomy): Eukaryota > Metazoa > Arthropoda > Insecta > Hemiptera > Acanthosomatidae > Acanthosoma > Acanthosoma haemorrhoidale. The sequence continues at coordinate 94,244,564 of OV884011.1, forward strand.
TCAGCTGTTTCGCATTCATTGAATGTATTCAGGGTATGACATTATTTAAAGTCTTTAAAAAATAAACTGTAAGCCTCAAACACGTAAGCCACGTTATATAAATATATCTGTATACTGTATATCATGAAAATCTATAACATGAACATTTCACAATAAAAATACTTATTTTAATTTCGTCACGGATATAACTACTACGTGTGAGAGAACCGTTTGCATTAAAGTGGTATTTATTTTTTATTTTGCCCTCTGCCGAACTGTTAAATTCATTATACTAAACCGAGCCAGTGATGAATTCGGTATATTTCTAATTTCAACTAATATCAACTAATTTCAATGAAAATTAGTATTTTTAAATTGAACATGTTAAATACTAATAGGTTAATACCTAATTTATTTTAATTTAAACAATGTGTGTTAGTTCATCGTAACAGTTTCGACTATCTATTCAAATTGTTATAGAGATTGTCAGTTAAAATCGAGATTAATACTTTTGAATTTCACTGTTTGTGCCATTCTATTCCTTATTGTTGCCACATGAAATGGCACGAAATATGTCAATAAGTATTAGTAATACTCCGGAATATCTAGGCTATTTTTCAAGTTTATTGACCTAGGTCTTTTCATTGTTATTCATTCCATGAAATATTACAGCTCATACATAACTGACGTTTATGAATGTATGAGGTTAAATTGATGGATTTTATTATTGGGTGATATTAAACAAATTATCAAGTTAAAGACCTTATTTGCCTTATTAGAGGATTGCACTCAGAATTTACTCTGTGTAGGTAATTTTCAAGTTGGTAATTCATGAAGTCAAACAACCTGATCACATTTATATACGTTTATTTTTTTAAACAAATATATTCGATTTTGAACGACAGCTTGTTATTTTTAGTAGAATATCAATAAATAATTATACCTATTAATAAGAAGACCGTGTTTATTTGAAAATATGATCACAGAAAGAAATTAACTTGATCTCTACATGATACGTTTAAAATAAAAAACATATTCCTAGATCAGACCTTGTTTGATGATTGGCTGATATTCCTTGTTGTCCTAAAGTAAACAAGCTGTATGAAGATTTTCTAAAAATAATTTGTCCTTATTGTTGTAAGTCCTTAGCTCATGAAAAAATTGTTAAATGAGAGTTTTGACTTGAAATTTAGAAACGTTTTGAGTAATTGTGAACGGTGTACAGCAGATGCGTAAACCCGCACTGCTCATAAGCATTGCTTATTTTTTGCGCATTGAGGCCTTCAAACAAGCGCTGATAACTTAATTTTGATTATGTTTTCTCGGGCTTTGTTTGGTTTTTTTTCTTCAATACTCGATTGTGAGATCCCTGTTCAGCCAATGAACATCATATTAGATTGATCGTGTTTGTTTCCTAGAAAAAATATTACCAACATTCACGGAGCCGGTGAAGGAGACAGTCGAAGGGGAGCAGATACAACGATATATTCAAGTTCAAAGTAGAATATAGGATGGGAGAGGGAGTCAAGGAATAATATTTCTCAGCTGTCGCCGCTCGTTCTTGTAGCTCGGTGCGGGGCCCATCAAAGCCATCACAAACTAGGAGCTATGAGGCCGCCACGACTCCCTCCCTACAGGTCTTGGGTACCAAAAGCCATTAATTCAACGGAGTATAAAACCCCTCTAGAATAGAGAGTGAGATATTTTCTCTATAAAACAGAATTCCTTTCAATTAATTTAATAATGATTTCCTTTTAATAATTTAAACGGCGTACGTAAACTATTTAGAATGACCTGTATATGTAAATGGGCAAATCCCACAAAAATACATTACATTCGCAGCTACTCACATGGCTGACTCAACAACGATTGACAAACCAATTGTCTATACCAAGTTAGAGGTCCTACATTCAAACAAGTACGCGAAGGTAGTTTTTCGCTTTTATATGTTCTACGACAGGGGTCCCTCAAACTACGTACATGGGCACCATGACACCCGGAAGCCTGGATATCAATTGGAAGTTACAAAAAAGGTCTTTTTCTATAATTAAAGATAAAGAAATGGCTCATATACTGTGTAACTTTAAAACAACCCAAGTACTCAGTGGACCGATCAAAACTAAGGCTTAACTTAATAGGTTTTCACTAATAATGTGTGAGGTGAACAAACTTGGTGACATCAGCTGTCTGACTGTCCGATATGGAGAACAACATAGCTTAACAAAGTACATTCTGCTAACTGAGAAAAACTGGCCTATGGAACTCTAAATAGTATAGTGGCAACTCAAGACAATAAACAATTCTAGAAATTCATACGTAAAATAGACTTTTATATTTTCAAACGGGTGTGTTCAACATTATCCATTACAACATTAGTCATCCATTTATTCCATCCATCTAGTTACTTCTATTACTGTTATTTAATATTGATTAAATATACGCATCTTGAACTAATGTAATCGTAAGTTCAAAATGTACAAATTATAAGTTTCATTTGTGAAACACATGTTATCATTGTTTAGGAGCATGTGGGAAATAAACTCCCTCTCTTCTACAGTTACTAAAAAACAAAAAAAAAAACTTTTTATAAGAATGAGAGAAATATATGCATAGTTCTTTGAGATTTTTTATTTAACATTTTTATCATCCTTTAAGACCTGTTTGAAACACTATTTTAAAAGTTTAATATCATCGAGCCAATGTTTGAAAGTCCTTTTCTGTGAATTATTTTACTTCACAAGTCAATATACCTGAAATACATTGCAGAATTTGTATTAGCAAGGACAAAAGAACTTGAGGTAGACATTTTTGATCTTCGGAACGACAGTCTCTTAAAATCTAATGTATCGAATGAAAACATTTTGAATATAATTCACAGATACGAATTTATTTCCACATACTTGTGTAAATCATGGTTTTTATCACTGAATCATGAATATTTCACCTATTATAAGATATTTATTTGAAAAATTGCAATTTGCTTGTCCAGCATTATTCATTGTGATTTAATAATTTATAGAGGGGGAGGGGGAGGGAGAGCGGAAGGGAGAGGGGAGAGGGAGAGAGGAGAGAGAGGAGAGAGAGAGAGGAGAGAGAGAGAGGAGAGAGAGAGAGAGAGAGGAGAGAGAGAGAGAGTGAGAGAGAGAGAGGGAGAGAGAGAGAGAGAGAGAGTGAGGGGGAGAGGGAGAGAGGTGTTCCAAGTGCCGGTTCCGGGTCCTCTCTGCCAACCGCTTACTTACGACTATGAATATTATTATTTGTTCCTAATTATAAAACAATGTGCCATGAAATGGAATGACACATTGACTTTGAGTTTTATATCTTTTATAAATAATTTGTATTCCACGTAAGGTTTTATATTTGTTATTTGTTTTACTAAAGAATATAAACAATAAGTTGGGTATGTTAAAATTACTTTTTCGAATGTTAATATTTTTTTGTTAATTAGTGTACTATAAACTATGTCCAACTGTAATATAATGGATACAAAAATATTGGGGAACCCTGTTCTACGATAACGTTCTTTATAGTGATTTAATCGATTAAAAATTTCAAAAGTATATTCCACGCCACCTAAAAATATACTGATTGTTTGTTTGGCTTAAAATACTATAACGAAAAGAGTGATACAGAAAAACGCCGTCTTAAGTGATAACTCCAAAGGAAGAGTAGCAACGGAATATTTAACAACTTTTTCAAGAATTTAATTTTTGTTGCAAGTCGATTTACATACACTCGTACGTTGTGAATGTTGGTGTTACGTATTATAAATATTTATAATTATTAATATTATGATCCTATATATTTAAGTAGTATTAAGTATTCAATTTTTTATGATTTAAGTGTTCAAAAGTTGTTTTATGAAGCAATACATTACCGACAGTGATGCAAATCTAGGTTTCTCTCTAGTCTTTAGGCTTCAAGAGTCAACTATGTAACAGTATTATTATTATCATTCTCGGCTTTGGCTGGTTATTTTTCTCAGAAAAGTCTAAAATTTGTTGTAAAAGCCTTTTTCCTCTAATTCGTAGCGCCTGAGTTACACGAAAGCCTCTAAAGAGATTATGATTAAGCTTTTATGTAAGGGAGGCATATATGAAAAAATGACAGCTAAGCACCAGAAGATAGGAAACTCCCTCCTCCCTTGTCCAAACAGACCAGGAACGGCTCTTGTCAACTAGTCATGATTATGATCAGACCTTGAAGAGTGCAGGCTTCCTTTGCCGTCTCAGTCCTTCTGAGTTTATCTCTCCTCCGATGCTTCTAGATTTATTTATTCTAGGAGTATTAATGGCTACTCAACATGATTATATCATTTCAGATAGATAGAAAATATTTTTGTTCTTGTACCAGGGCCCTTATGAATAATAATATGGTACAAATAGAAAATTCAATTCTGACCAACAAAAAAAATATTAAACGACTAAGAAAAATAACAAAATAAACTAAAGTAAAGGTTCAATCTCTGCTAAGAAAAAAAAGAAGAAATTTACAATTGTTACAGCAAACAATACTCTTTTATGAGTGCTTATTCTTGTTACTTTGCTAGGCAAATCTGTCTGTATGTCTGAGTTTGTAACGACAGCGCGCGTAAAATTCAAGTCAGTAGTATAATTCCTTTATTGTGCAATAATTACAATCTGCCTTTTATAAGGCAATAAGTAATTAAGATATATGCTCTCATTCATACAATATTTACAGTTCATCATTCACTCGCTCATTCATACAATATTTACAGTTCATCATTCACTCGCTCATTCATACAATATTTACAGACAGCCCAGAGACCCCCCAAATCCACCGCAAAGAGAAAGCGGAGTCTTGGGAAGTCCCCCACGCTCCTCCGTCAGCCGCGTCACCGGATACTAGCCAGTGGAGGCTGACCAAGAGCGCGAGAGCCACAGACGCTCAGGACATGATTGGAGAGACTGGCCATTGCCAGGACTCCCACTGTCACGCGTTTATAGCAGGTCACGAAGCCACTGCCGTTTCAGTCTCCGAGGAGTATTATAGGGATGAGTGGCGCAGTGCATTGACTGCGCTACAGGATTAGGGTGGTTGGAAAGGCTACTGTGGAATTTCGTAAACTTGGAAGGGATGAGTTCTAGAATGTAGGGTATATTAAGGTCGTTATGAAGGGTTTTGTTGCTGACATAATAAGGGGCATTTACTATTGTTCTCAGGACTTTTGATTGAAAGGATTGGATACGCTTGATGTTCGACTTTTTTGCTGTCCCCCACAGTTCTATTCCGTATGTCCAGATTGGTTTAAGTATAACTTTGTAGATTAGTAGTTTATTTTCTATTGAGAGATGGGATGTCCTTTGAAGTAGTAAAATTCAAGTCAACGGTGATTCAGCAAACCGTTGATTGGTTTTGTTTACAGCGAAATTGTTGTAAATATAATGATAGTCATTATCATTAGTCATATAACCATAGTCATTATTTATATTTCTTATAAATATTTGTTCTTTAATTCATAAGTAATTTATTAATGACTTTTCATTATATTTCATGGGACTGGTTTTAATTTTGGGCATCCAATGGAAGTAAAATGAAAAATATTAAACTTCTGAAAAAAAAACTTGTTCAATGAAGTTGTGAACACGATATTGATAACCTTTTTAATAACATTCTTTAATTATATTTAGAAAAAGCAAAAACGTTTTGTTTACGAGGACGCCAAAATTTTCAATTTGATACCTTACATATAAATGACAATTTTTTTGGGGAATTTGAAGTAATTAATTAACCACAGTTTCTAAGTTTTATAGATATGGCTCTATTTTTCGTGTACTCCTTGTAAAATAGGACCTTCTAAGAGGGGCGGTGAACATATCCGGTTTTTAAGCGTGCGGTGCCGTAATTACAGCTTGAAGTACAGAACATAAGTTATTAAACCGTAGAGTACCCATAACTCCGGCAAAAATAAGATGCCGTCTTGCGATCTTCCTTAATCATTTTCAATAAATGGATGATGAATCAGCACCACCAATTGGTTTTAAAACATATTTTTCGACACGGTTTGGATAGACATCCATCGTTGGCATCCGAACGCGTTCTAGAGTCAATTCACGGTCATGTGTGTATTGAATTACTACGGTCCCGCAGCTGCGTAAACCAAAACATTGTAAAGTAATGTTATTCGCTACGTGTACGGTTGTTACTGATCCATCGATAATCTAACAGATTCCTACGAGCACCTAATCAATTATAAAATAGTCGACTTATTTTTTCCTATTTTCCCCGCATTTTGAATTATTTAGTAGAAAACGTGAGCCCAGTGTATGTGTCGGAAAATGGTTTTAGGCAGGTTGAGAGCTCTACGGTACAGGCCGGCTATGGTGAATACAACATGCGTACGCCATGAATATACACCCGAGATTGAATCTGTTCCTGGCAGACAGGGGTTGGTGTTTTCCTCGCACTCCATCATGAATGAACCATCAGCGGAGTCCAGTCCGATCCGATAACAACTCCAATGGGTTAGCTAATTCTCGACCCGTTTTTTTTTTTTCAATCCCCCCTTTGAATCCAGCCATCTCACGGCGACACCTGTACAAATCCGAATTAATACTATTCATCTAAAATCCTTTTCATTCGTCCTTTTGCTGTGGACAGTAGCTTTTCGGGACAGGCATGTCGAATGATGCGACCACAATGGAGTATTCACGGAGGATAGGATGAAAAAGTAGTGGACGTGTGATATTTTGTGATGTCCAATACAGTTCTGGTTAAGTGTCTATTCTCCTCAGATATTATCCAAGTCTGATTTGGTACGCAATAATGTAGTGTTATTTATCCATCCCTCATAATGTAACTAAATTAAATTAACGTACAAGGGGATTCACTCATAAGATAAAATTAACAATGAAGCCGAATTTTGTTTATCTGGAGCAATTTTAGCATCAGTTTAGACTTTTTGTTAATTAGGAGGTCATTAAATTAAATTAAATTACCTTGTTGTGGCTACCTCTTAATTACGAATAATTAGAAGTTCTCCTCTTCTCGGACCAGAAAATATCTATCTATGTTTCCATCTGTTTAATAGAGCTTATGACGTCAGGTGGAGAGGGGAGAGAAGCTAGTGGGGGAAACAGCCGCAGTTGGGGAGCCATTCTCACCACGGCTGGCCTGCCTATATAAACCGAGCGTCTAAGAGCGGAAAATAGAAAGAACCAAAACGGCACCTAGAACACTTTTCTCTCTCTCTCTCTCTCTCTCTCTCTCTCTCTCTCTCTCTCTCTCTCCCTCCCTCCTCTGGCGCTTGCTGCTCTACTTAAACCGAGTTCTTCTCATTCAACTACCTCTCTCTCCTAACCTCACTATGTTTTAGCCCGGCGTTGTCAGACCCCACACCTTCCTAGTGGGAATCTCTGCCTTCGTCTCGCTAAAACTAGCACCTCCTTGTGAGAGACCTCTCCCTCACGGACGACGGTTGCCGTGGCCCTACAAACTTTACCTAGTAGGGTCCTCCACGGCAATCTAGTCTGCTTCTCTCCGGTTCACACTCGCCTTTGGGATACGGACGGTTTTCGCCTACCCTCAGATACCGAGTGTGAATTCGAAGTCATTCCAAGACCACATAAACCTACCCTGTACATAGTGCACTGTCGGGGCACACCTTCTAAGCTCTTATGGAGTCAGATCAAAACGAATTAGGCTGCCCACCGACTAGGCCGGCAGCCAGGGTGAAATACCACAGGTCCTCCCGTCTTATCTCTTTCTAGGCACTCGCCGGACGGCGGTCAGAGGTTGTAGCGACCCTAGCCCGCGGAGGGCGTCTCCCCCTCACTTTGAGGATATTCGATCTTGATCCGATATACCTAATAGTGTTTTAGTGTTAGTGTTTTCCACGGTCGCAAGCTGAAGGTGAGCCTCATTACCTAGTGAGTGTATGTGTATTGGACTTACTAACATCAATCTGAAAGTATTATATTTTATGCACTCCTTAATATGCATCTGCGAATGCAGCACGAGGAGACAACTGTAATTCCAAATTTATTTATTTATTTTTGTCATTGTATATATATTATCAATAAAGAGGTTTTGAAAGAAAAAAAAAAAAAAAAATACCTAATAGTTAAAAAATAATTGTCTATAATAAGTAAAAATAATAACAAAAATCATTATCATTATATTTATTATTATATAGAAGCTAACAAAACCATGAGTGGTTTGCTGCATCATCAACCTTGACTCGAATTTTACCTCTTCTGTCGTAGCAAACCATGGCATACAGACATTATTTGAACAGTAGCAAATAGTGGCCGTACTTTAAGCTAAGTGAATATATATCGTAGTAATTGTTAGACTCCAATACATGGGGGTAGATTGTAACTGTAGACTGTAATTGTATATTGAACGAAGGGTAAAATGAAATAAAAAATGTATAGATTTCTCTCTTGAAAGTTAAAAATTGTAATCTTGAGCTTAACTTTGTGTTTTTCTCTTTGAGCTTTCGCCCGGGGAACTCTTGGATTTTCGGCACCTAAGTAGTAACATTATTGAAGCTCTTTTCAAGCTAACGTTGGCGTTATTATGCTTCAAATATAAATTTCATGGAACGCTCAGTAATTCTATATATCTACCAAGCGCTTGTCAATTATCTTCAGAACCTCAAAGAACAATTATACAGTTACCAACTAAACAAAGAGGGATCATTAAGAGTAGCCATTAGGAATTTGCACCCTACAACAACACTGACAAAGTCCAAGGCCTAACGTTGTTCTCCTCATTCTCCCCCAGCACATGTCCCATAGCATTTCGGCCTAGCATATCTTAAATTCGTCCATCACCAAACTCCACAGTTCACCTCTTTAAACTTCATCGCTCCTCCAATATTATTTCTCAGAAAACATGTTGAAAACAGGATCGTGACACTCCCAAAACAACATTACCACCCTCATTTGGAATCATTCTTATTGTTTTTGGCTAATAATTATTAAAAATAGTGGAATCTACACTGGGACGATCGGAAACTTGAAAAAAAAAAACCGACTTGTTCGTTTTATGATGCTTAGTAGAAATTTAATACAGTTTCAATTAAAAAGGGCAAATAAACTAACAAACACATAGTTAATTGGATTCCGTATGTGCTGTAATTCGGTAAGGCTTATGTAACCTTTGGTTATAGGGCCTTTACTGTTCGCTAAAAGCCAATATCTGTATAGCTGGCAGACTGGAGGCCGTAAGGGCCCTTAAGTAAAGAAAATCCTTGTGAAGACGTCAGTAAGGCAGGAGTAGCGACTGGATAAGATCCTTTGGAGCTGACCGATTCCGAGATTAGAGAAGGAGAGTGGGAGCCGACACGGCTCACTTAACTCCCCCGTGTATTCCTACATAGAACAATAATGGGACCGGATTTTTTTTTTTTTTTTTTTTAATTCGTGCATTCTTTCCCTGAACGGAATTTCACCATCAGCACAACTCTTTTTAGCAATGCCAACATTCAAAACTCATTCCTACATTCGCTGTATGTAAACATTCATCATGAAACGACCATTTTGGATGTGAATCCCTGGACGGGACGCGAGTTGTTTTGTTTTTTTAAATGTTTTTAAACGGGATTACCTAGTTATTTTTTTATTCAGTGCTAGTAGGGGATTTAATCCTATATAAGAGAATGGGGCAATTCCATTGTGTCACATTACAATGGTCATTCGAATACAATGTAAAAAATAAAATAAAAACCCAGTGAATTTCATCACAAAAAATCTGACTGTATCAAAATAGAATTTGATTCAGAAAGCTTATATGAATTCAATGAGATGTTTCAATTCTATGTATCGTAGTTTTATTGATTTATTTATTATTTTACTACTTTCCTCTTTAATGTAGGATACTCATCATTTTAAATGTTATACCGTTAATAGTTTGTAGTCAATTTCATACAAGTATTTAATTTACATTATTTATGGAACATACTTTAGTGGCTTTACTGACTGGGCTTACTGAGAAACTGTAAACATTGGGTACATAAATGGCTACCAATAACCCCTTTCTTACATTTTTACTCTGTAAGTTGCGAATAGCTTTTTAAAAGAGACGACATTTTGCATGGAGGTCACATCTGGTTTATGGAAAGCATTAGCATCAAACATAAGTAAATATTATTAATTAATTATTTAAAAATAGTTATGTAGAATTATATAAATTATTGTTATAGTTATTTTATGTAAAATAAAGTGTTTTAAAGTAAACTATTGCCCTTATTTTATGGTTATATTATTATAATAGTGTATGTGTAAAATATCTAACATTTGATATCTTGGTACAGACAGCTTGGGGCTCAGGTTTTACTCTTGCGATTCTTATGGCTAAATTATTTTGTTTTTTGGAAAAATTAAACATCATGTAATTGTATAATTAAGGAATATGATGGTATAAATGATAAAAACACTGATAAAAAAATAGACATAAAGAAAATTATCTTCCTCAATGTATTTGTTAAGTTAAAGTAACAATATTGACGAGGGTGTGGAGTGTGTATATATTAAGAAATAAAATACCTTCTGCCTCTCCACAGTTTTATTATTTATTAATAAAGCTGTGTAGAGCCAGAAGGTGTTATATTTATTTTAAGTAACGATATACATTTCGAAGGTAAGGTATTTCAACTGCCTGTGAATAATATATTTCAAGCTCCTACTTATTAACAGAAGATGGGAGAGCTATCCACATGAGAGTCGCCAATTTCTAATTAGTTACAATTTGTTTGGGGCATATCCTGTTTTTGACTCTTTTTCCAAGTAAACCATCGATGATACTTTTCGATTTTTCAAAACACATGTTAAAAAGATACCATAGCTACACAATATTATTTTGAGATTATTATCTTATCTTCTATGTAGACGGTTGAAAGTGATACGAGGCATCGGCTGAAGATGTTGAAGATCACACAGGTAAAATGGAGGGTCTCAACTGCGCTGACGCTGGTATCGTGGATCTTGAGCTTGGCAATCGTGTGCTTGGTCTTTATCGGGAAGTACTACACTGTTATATGGAAGACAGAATACCTGTGTTTTTTCATTGAAGAAAATTATCGTAGCTGGGGAATGAATTGCAAAAAGATCACCCTATTGACTTTGCCCAAACAGTCTCGTCCTGGTGTCGATTTCCGCCCCACTCTACTTAGTCATCACCACTGGCCTCCTAATCAACGTCATCATGGACGAAAGATCTCAGCTTGTATTGAGCGGGCTGTACTCTGCTATTGGATCCGTAACTTACTCGTTCGTTGCTGCATTTGCCACCACCATAACCACGGGGAATTACCGTCTGGTGAAAAAGCCAGTGCAATCTTGTATGTTATGACAAGTATCGATAAGTATGTATGACAAAATCGAAAAGTATCATCGATGGTTTACTTGGTAAAAGAGTCAAAAACAGAATATGCCCCAAACAAATTGTAACAATATGATTGCTATAATAATAAAAAATATGAAGGAGCTTTATTGTCTTTCCACAACTGATAGTTTATATTTTAATAAGCGCTAACGACAGCTCTAAGCTAAGTCAAATGATAAAACACTTTTACCTGCGCTTAACAAAGACTTTTAACTTACTTAACAAAGGTCACAGTTATTTAGTAAATAACATATATTTAGTAATATAAAATATATTCCACTAACAGTTCTGAACTGAAATTATACTCTACTACAGTTAAAAAATCTTCAAATTCAAAAATACAACAAATGTGTTGTAAATAATTAAAAGTCAAAAAACAACATTAAATAACCATTATCCATTCATTATTATTAACTATCAAACTATTGAAAAAATTGTCAACAAGATGTTATAAAATTAATAAAACCTACTGAATACACAACTATATATCAATCTTACGGCTACTCGCCCAACTGGTTTTGTGGGATATTTAACCCATCTAAAACAATAGTATCGTATTTATCTTTTAACAGGGCTGGATTTTTTAGCATAGGCATGTTTGCTATTTCTTTCTTTCTATTTATATTATCTGGCATTAGGGAATCTATTTTTATTCCAATATTTTCCAGGCTATTAATTATTATTTTATTGTTTATATGGTGTTGCAATGCAAGTTTATGTAGTGCCCTTCTTCCTGTAGGTGTTGTTAGAATGGCTAGTTTTTTTTTTCAGATGCTCTTTGCATCTAACTGATAATTTTCTATTTGTTCTACCAACTTATGATTTATTTCATTCCCCACACTCTATTATATTCACGCCCGATCTATCTTTTAACTGAATCAGGTCTACAGTATGGGAAAATCAGTTTAATTTTGTAGGCTTCACCATGCCCTTTTTTTTCAAAACCTTTCCCTTATCTGTCAAATATTTTTCATAGATATGGATATAATATGGCACCATTTTTTAATATACTGATTTTTTTTTTATCCAAATCTACTAATCTTTTATATTCAATGTTCCGTTTACTTCTCAATATCATGTCTCTATCATATCATCATGTATATATGGCTCGTTTCTTTATCATAATTAACCCTGTATAGTGGGACGATAAGTAATTTATTGATGAGGAAGTGGACCATGGACATCTTGTGATTAGTAATGTGAAGAATACTTACGTATCTCCTACATCCGTGTTCTTATATTTCCTAAATATTCTAAACATATGTATTTTTCCACTTCTGATCGTTGTTAAATCGAGAAAATTAATGCTTGTTTCTTTTTTAAGTCGTATTATTTTCTTTTAGTTTTTTTCTTTTAATTAAAACAAATATTGTATATCACTGGAATGCCACATTTATTTACACTCCCGTTATGTGTACGATTTGATGTATATATGACTTTACTGGGCTAATGCGCCTTCCCTCACCATCACTCCTCGTGCGGATCACCGAATAGCTATTGTGAAATAACAAGCGCCATTTGAAAATTGAAATACTGAATCTGCTGTTTGCTGTTAAGAGTTTCGCAATAAAGTCTTCTTTTTTTTTTCATTGCACTGTGTACTTTACCCTCTTCCCCACTCTATTCTTATATAATTTCCAATTTTCAAATATTGGTTTTTATATTTGTTATTAATTTTATATTTTGGATGTAAGTATGTAACTCTAGAATGAAAAATACACTTATAGATTGTTGGTGTCTAATCTGCAAATCTAAATTTGTAACTTCATTTTTAAGAATGTTCTGAACAATTTTTGCAAGGTTCGGTTTACTGTGTTTTAGCGGTGTAATAAACGTAGCTGGGGAGCCATTTTTTGATTAAATTAAGTGTTTCTCTCTGTCTTCTATTTCCCGACTTTCTGCTCGTGCGCATATGCTTTTGTAGTACGAACAAATATTTCTTGTTCAGTCACTACTTCGGTCACAAAAATTACATCCAACCTTTATCTCGAGTAATTGATCGGGGTCTCCTATGTCTTTTAGACAGAAGAAATCACAGGTGAACAAATTAAATATCATTAATATTCGTAACGGTAGGTTATTAACCACCCCAAAACTCTTTAATATTTTCTAGATGGAAGGCAATTTTACGACCTAATTCGTTAAGTATAGTCGATTTAGTTGAGTTGCTAAAGGTGCCGGAGGTTCAATCAAACACTCGGTAGTTTAATAATAGAAGCTTTCGAGGTAATTATGTTTGCCAAGAAGAGAGCAAGAGCATATTAATCAAGTAGTGAGTTTCGGTTGGTGAAGAGTCCTAATGCCCGTGGCTAACAAATGACCCACCCACCCCAGCTATTTTTTGCTGCCCAGTCTCCAGTGTAAATACCGCCGTAATGAAACAGTGTTTACTTTCTCACTGACGGAGGAAGGATGTTTTCCAGCTGAGTGTGTCGACCCATAAATAGACTGTTTAGTAAACAGTCATTGGTTAATAAGGCGGTTAACCTACCCTAGCTTTATGGGTTTACGTAAACTCTGTGCTTTTTTACTTTTATTTAAGAATAAGAGTAAACACCTAGAAAAAAAAACAAGTTTTGATTACTTGAGCTAAGCCAGATAATATCTTATATTATCTGTACTATATTATACAAATATCTTATACAGCAGCTTTCTAACCGCTGAATAACTAATCGGTTAATGCTACAATTTGAAACACAAAGACACTGTCTGATTGACACGCGAAAATACATGTATTTTTCGCGCAAGCGCTTGATTGACAGGTCACACTGTCATTTTCAACTGCTAAAAAATTACGCATACGTCACAATTAACCGTGTAGTACAAAATGTTTTAATAGAATTTCTTATTTGTGAAAAAAAATATATAATTTCTAAAATTGTCGAAATATTAAAACTACTAAGTCGTCACTGCAATAAAAAAATAAATATATAACATAAAGAATTAAAAATAAAATGGTAAAGCGTTTTTAGAAAAATGACTTAGACTTAAATATTGAATTTCTAATTTTATGCTATTTTTCATTATGTATATTTTTATTTTAATAATATGGGTATTATATTTTGTATCTTATTTGTATTTTTTATTTCTATACTTTTGAAGTTTTAACAATTTTTAGAGGAAACTTTTAACCATTTGTGAGTTTTATAGAAAACTTTATATTATATGTATTTTATCACATATTCTAGCTGTGGGGTCGTCTCGAGGGGGATGCATAGTTACCTAGCCCTGGTGACGAAGTGAGAGTTGATTAAACTATGACCAGGAAAATTGATTCATGAAGAGTCTTACTATCTAACTCCATATTTAATAGGTATGTGCCCCGACAATGCACTATGTTCAGGAGAAAAGGTATAGGGTAGGTAGTTTTTGTGGTCTTGGAATGACCACGTATTTACACTCGGTATCTGAGGGTTGGCGAAAACCGTCCGGATCCCAAAGGCGAGTGTGAACTGGAGAGGCAGACTGGATTGCCGTGGGAGACCCTACTAGGTTAAGTTTGTAAGGTCACGGCAACCGTTGTCTGCGAGGGAGAGGTATCTCCCAAGGAGCTGCTAGTTTTAGTGAGGAGAAGGCAGAGAATCCCACAAGGAGAGTGTGGGGTCTGACAAGGCCGGACTAAAACATAGCGAATTTAGGAAGAGAGGTCCAGAGGTTTTCATAAATAAGAAGGACAAGTCTTGAAACATCAGTACAGCCGCAAGTCATCAGTTAGAGAGCCGTCGTGAGAATGATTTACAGGCCAAAACCCAGGTCTATTTATGCTCGGCGTGCCTCGTTAGTAGCCAACAATGTAAGGCGTTATTGTGGCCAATGATATCCCAGTTTGCGGTGGTGCTTTGTTCTCGCCAGTGACTCAGGCCTCGGTCTGGGTCGCCCGCTTCCTGCTCTATCCTTTCCATCCTCTAACTAGTTTCTTTTTGCAGCTGAGTCTTTTATTGTTTACAACATTTACGATGACTTATGGTTTGGTAATGTTATTTGCATTTGTTTAAATTAATTTACAACATGTTATAACCAATTTACAATATATATACAATAGAGTATAGGGTGATTTATCTTATGTAGTTAGCGGTCGCTACACTACTTATGACTATACTTTTGACCTATTAAATATTTTGGCCATTTTAGATTTTATAAATATGAAATTAAACTACTGATATTTAATGTACTTTTCCCTATAAACATTACCTACCGCATTGTTATTGTTTTTTCATTGTTTAGCACTTTAAAATGGCAGTATGAGAACGTCACACAGTGCTAGTGCGTTAAATACGAGTAATTTGTGGGTAGACACCTTAAACCCTTTGAACAACGACTCACAACCAGAATTCAAGCCCTAAATTATCAATTTTCGCACTGTTTTTTTATTAACATATATAACATAACGATCTTCTCACGCGTTTGTTATAACAACGTAGGTTCGATGTGTTTCTTAAAAAACAATAATAGTATTAGCTGGTGTCAAACGTTCTTTTTTAAAGTCTCAGTCTATGAGAATGCGAAAGGAAAACTAGTTACAAGTGAAAGAACCTCAGAAGTAGACAGACTCTAGCGTAAATTATGAAAACCGCACTGCGTTACGCCCACAATACGAACCTGAGGATAAAAGAAACAGCGGACAAAAGAGTGGGAAGATTATCAAAACTCGGGATCTTCTCTTATCTCAACTGGTACAGCTGCAGTCAGTCCATGGGATCCGGATTCGAGTTCCAGCAACAGTTAGGGGAGCGTGATAAAAGTGTTAAATTGTTTGGATCGTGTTAGAATGTCTCAGTGTAAAGTACGTTATTTATTTATTTATAGTAGTTATTAATTACAGTTTCAAAGATAAGTTATCCTCAAACTATACCAACTGAAGCCAAAGCTCATGAGCTTTTATTAATTACATCTTTCACAGGAGGCGTCTAACATGACTGCCAGTCGATTTTCGTAAAACAAGTACCAGTCAGGTAGTCAACTATTACTGTTTTGCTCAAAAAGTAAACAGAAATTTTATTTCAAGATAGTATTACGGGTTTTTAATCTTTTCTAACCAAATTGTGAGTTCATAGGTCAATTTCCAGTGCTCTCACGGCCTCATATTGCCCTCACATATGTTGACATAATTCTTAACATAACGTATTTGTTCCTAATCAATATTATTCTATCTTCCAGGGGCCTAATTAGGGTTTTTAGACCATCTACATGGGCTGACACTTAGGCTCCAGAAAGATATTTTCTAAAAATAAAAAGGTGGCAAATCAGTTTTGGGGATGAGTTCTCGAGAGTCGGTTCAAGTTTTTGGGATGAAGAGGTAGAGGACGACATTTTGTGGGAGAGAAGATGGGTTATTGAGTGCAGGCAGACCCTGGCAGGTACTCGACTTCCTTCGACATTTTTTCAATGCATCATTGTAAATAATGAACTAAGACATAGTCTTAAGGTAAGCCATCTTGATCGTTCTAGTAGTTGGTTCCTCCAGACGAATGCACTTTTGCCTTAAATCAAAAGTGAGACATGCGTTGCCAATTTTGTTTGTGAGTCTGAGGAGCGGCCAGGCTTTTCCCTCTTTTTTGGGTCCATGGGCTATGCGGTGGATGATGTGTATAAGGGGGCTAGGAAATTCACAATTGAGAGTTACTATTCTTGATGACTTTAACAGTGTATGCTATCGACAGACAGTGAATACATGTCCACGTGTATTACTCACGTTTATTTCCACCGTGTTAAATGCTGGTCCTAAAATTAGCACGTCTTCATTTTTGCCTCTTTTATGGGCCTATATTTTCACATCTCTGATAAACTGTTACGGATATAAGAACTCTAGCCCTCCGTTCTCTTGCCTCTCACGATTCTATTTCGAATCGGCTTCAATCACTGTGAGGATTCCTTCCCTTAATTTAATTTATCTGTTCTGAAATGAATTGAAAAACAAAAATAAAAAACTTTGCTGCCTGGTGTTTTTTTTTTTTTTTTTTTTTTAGTTTTCAAACAATTTTATTAAGATAAAATTACAATCTGCCTTTTATTAGGCAATGAGTAATTGAGATAAATGTCATCATTCATACTATATTTACAATTCATCATTCACTCGCTCATTCATACAATATTTACAAACAGCCCAGAGGCCCCCCAAGTCCACAAGGGTCACCTCCCTCACATGCGAAGGAGGAAGCGGAGTCTTGGGGAGTCCCCCACGCTCCTACGTCAGCCGCGTCACTGGATAAGCCAGCGGAGGCTGACCAAGAGCGCGAGAGCCACAGACGCTCAGGACATGATTAGAGGAACTGGCCATTGCCAGAACTCCCACTATCACTTAGTTATAGCAGGTCACGAGGCCACTGCCGTTTTAATCTCCGAAGAGGATTATAGGGGTGAGTGGTGCAGTGCAATGACTGTGCTAGGGAATTAGGGTGGTTGGATAGGTTACTATGGAATTTTATGAACTTGGAAGGGATGAGTTCAAGAATATAGGGTATATTCAGATCATTGTGAAGGGTTTTGTTGCTGACGTAATAAGGGGCATTTACTATTGTTCTTAGGACTTTTGGTTGAAAGGATTGGATGCGCTTGATGTTCGACTTTTTTGCTGTCCCCCATAGCTCTATTCCGTATGTCCAGATTGGCTTAAGTATAACCTTGTAAATAAGTAGTTTGTTTTCTATTGAGAGGTGGGATGTCCTTCGAAGTAGTCTGTACAGTTGTCCAAAGCGTCTGTTTAGTTCTTGTCTTTTTAGCCTCGTGTGTGGGTTCCATGTCAGTCTTTTGTCGAGATGGAAGCCTAAATACCGTACTGTCTCAGACACAGGGAGAGGAATTGAATTTAAAAAGCCTGGTGGACAGGACTTGCGGCACAGGGTAAAGGTTATGTGGGAACATTTTCCTTCATTGACTTTGATTCGCCATTGGTTGCACCAATACTCGATCTCGTCGAGGTGTTTTTGAAGGTTTTGGGATGCTATATTAGGGTCTGGATGGGTTGACAGGACTGCAGTGTCGTCTGCGAATGTTGCCAAGAAGCGGTGTTTTAGCGATTCGATACGGCCCGTGTTTTTTGTCTTAACTTTATTCTCAGTTTTTAATGTTCATTGGAGGGTGTCCTCAACTCGTTCGTCTCCTGCTGCATTTGTATAATTTTCCTTGATTATTTGTTCGAAGCCTCGTGAAATAATCTTGTCTATTCACATCTCCCCATTTCGCTATATCATAATGCATTGCTTATCGCTCCATCATGTATGCAATTGCTAATACGGACATGGTCCAGTTTTTCAGTTTAGATTTCACCGTGGCTTCATTCATAGACGTTAATGCTGCGTTTGGGGCGAGAAGGGTATACCATTACTGACAACTCACCTAGTTCAACCTCTCTTGTAGGATTGCGCTATACAATGGACTCAGAAATATAAAAACTCAACAAAATGACTTCGAAAAAAACAAAATGAGAGAAAGTCAAGTGTTCAATCTAAAAAGAATTCACTTGTCAAAATTGGTAGATACTCGATTCCCTTCCGAATGATGTGAAGAATGCATACGAATTTCGTTAGACGAGTGGGCTAACCTGGAAATTTCACCTAACTGCGAATTACAAGGGCTTAATATGATTATATCAATCATTCCTGATCTCTTGCACTGTTGAAACAAGACTGATCCGTTGTTATAAACAAATCTAAATTCTTACTAAGACCACTACTGACTTCTACCGCTTCTATATTTGGACTGCTGCTTCTAACTCACAACTTCACAGACTGTAGTTACTTAAGTAAACCGTCACATATGATCGCTTCTCCATCTTTCGTTAGAAATCGATAAGCGCCTTATGACCAGATGGTTTTTGAGAAACTGTGATAGTCCACACATCAGGACCCTCTTTCCTCGAAAGTAGCAATATTAATTGGCGTTTTGTTCTCGGGGGAACATGTGGCGAGAAGGGAACTCCGTGGGGATGAGCGGGGTCGACAGGGTCAGCAGTATAATTGCCGAACAGTTCTCTGCCAAGTGCAGTAAATCGCGGCTACACGGCCAATCAGCTTCTCTCATTTGCCTGGGCTAATCCTAAGTGGGCAGGCAGATGGCGGATAGGCCCCCACGCCTCGTCACTGCCAGCTGAAAACTCCTTCCCATGATAACTCACCAAGTCTCTTCAAATCTCCTTTTCGGGACAGTCGGCATTTCAGCCTGTCTCTTCTCTCTTCATTATGAATGCCATTCGGGTTTTTTTTAGGTAAAATATTAGAAGGAACCGAGGACAGGAGAAAGTTTTTCATCATCATATGCAAAGCTTCGTCGACGTCGTTTCACTGTGTTATTAAGGGATTTTCGTCTTCATTATGGCACTTATTTACAAGTATCTTATGCACGATTTTACTGTTGTAAAGGAAACTGAATCAACAAAAAAATAAATTGACTTACGTACAGGGACCGCTGCCTTTACAAATATGGAACCTGATTTATTATATAGAAACCAAACTTCCCCAGCAAAGAATAGAAAAGAACAGTCGTGTTTATTTATTTTTGTGATAGAGTATGCGATGAATAATTCTTTGTTAGTGTTTTCTTAATGTATTTTTTTTTATTTTGTTGCATTATCGTAATTTTAATAATGCTGTAAACACGCTCTGACCACCGTCTAAACAATCTGCAACAAGTATGGAACCTAATTTATTGGAAACAAGACTTCCCTGAACAGAACAGGAAAGAACAATCGTGTTTATTTATTTTTGTGATATTATTACATTATTATATGATATTATTATTATTATATTATCTGTTTACAATAGGCCAATATAATATGTCCTGTAGCTTTGGTACATTTTATACAATTTTTCACTGTAATTTGCGATGTACATTATACATTCATTATCTATACACGTTTACATATCTATTATGTGACGATTAATGCTTTGTTTTCATCTATTTTTTTTTAATTTTGCCTTGATTTTGATTTTTTGGGTTATCAATAATTGTAGGATATGATTTTTTTCAAAGCAACTTTATTTTGATTTACAATAATTAGAGTCTGTAAGAAACTTAATAAACTATAAGTGCCCCTGGTGCTTCTGCATTTTCTATAGCTTTCTGTAGTTACGCTATATTTTTTACAGTATATGAAGTTAACTACTGATTTAATGCAAGTATTTTGAAAGTTGATGTGGCTCATCCTCCGGCAAGATTATCGGCCAAAATTAACTTAGCCTAAGTTTTGCGTACAGTCTGTTGATATATATCTAACACCAGGTCAACCACTCAACCTTTCTCAACCTTCAACCAACATCAGAGAAAAAAACTTGATGTCTCCGGTGGATGATTTTTTTTTTTCTTTTTCATATCCTCTAGTAATAAAAAATTATGGAATTCCATACAGATTGTATATAAACTAATCTGTTTGCAATAGGCCAATATAATATGTCCTGTAGCTTGGGTACATTGTATACAATTTTCACTGTAATTTGCGATGTACATTATACATTCATTGTCTACACACGTTTAAAAAGTAAAGTTAAAGTTTAAAAAGTTAAAAAGCTCAACTTATGAATCATAAAACTTAAAACTGACTTATATATACACTATAGCTCAACAACTGCTGGGCATATTCACTGGACACACTTACTCACCCCCCCCCCACACGACGTACTTAACCGACAGTAGAAAGGTCAGGGCATGTCAATCAGGACTTATCCTGTTGTTCTTATCCGTAACAATTGTATATAGTATCTATTGATTTATATTTTAATACATTATCATAGTCAGAAAGATTATTTGTAATCGCTTATTTAATAAGTTTTCTCGTGTCATGGATGAAGGACCACAGGTGATACGGGTCTAGCTGGCCTGAACTAATAGGAGACCTTATCATTACCGCCGTAAAAACAATTGTTTTGGTTGATTGATCGATCTGCAGTGACGAAGCAAAGTTTGCCTGAATCATGTTGTTTATTTCAATCTCCCGAGTCATTTCCATTTAGAAACTGATCAGGCCTCTTGGATAACGCGGTTAACATTCCTCTTGGTAAAATATTCCCAACCACAAATAACGAAACTGGAAACATAATAATATAATAAATACATAAGTATGGTGTTTTTTTTATGTTTTTGCGACCAATACCAGGTCAGTAAGGGTCTTAGTGGATCCAATATTACATTCAGAATTGTATACAGGATTCACGTTTTTTTTCATGGATTCGAAGCCATAACCTGGAATTGGGACATGAGATGACCTTCCTAAAGAGTTCTTCATCATGAAGCTCGAGGTTATAAACTGGTACCCAGTGACTGTAACTGCAGAGGATGTCTGAAGCTCATCTGCTGGAACTTTTTCATTTTAAAGGGCCTTAATGGTGCTTACTGACATCAGATTAACGAAAGTTTACTGAGCCAGCTGCTCCTATCTTAATGTAATCTCGTTGTAAGGTTTCATTACTGTAGCGACCGCTAACTACATAAGATAAATCACCCTATACTCTATTGTATATATATAGTAAACAAATGTAAATAACATGAACAAAATATAAATCATTGTAAATGTGTTAAGCAATAAAAAATGCGGGGTACCAAGTAGTTATATGAGATGGGACACCAGCTGTCAGTACCCAGGTATATGGAGGGGCCCAAACAGCCGGCGCAAACCTTCCAACCTCTGCCAGAGAATAAAGAAAACCCACATCATTGGTCACAACAATCCTAATGGTGATTGGCTAAGGGCAAGGCTAGCTAGGTATTTAAGCCGGGGGTCTGGCCCCTGTAAATCATTCTCCTGGCAACTACCGCCTCGTGGCTACCCCGCTTGAACTCTGAAAACCTGACTGCTTCTTTATGAAAAACCTCTGCATCTGTTCTCTCCTAACCTCGCTATGTTTTAGTCCGACGTCATCAGACCCCACACCTTCCTAGTGGGAATCTCTGCCTTCGTCTCGCTGAAACTAGCACCTCCTTGGAAGAGACCTCTCCCTCGCGGACGACGGTTGCCGTGGCCCTGCAAATTTTCCTAGCAGCACTCCTGTGGCAATCCAGTCTGCCTCTCTCCGGTTCACACTTTCACACTCCTTTGGGATCCGGACGGATTTCGCCTACCCTCAGATACCGAGTGTGAATTCGAGGTCATTCCAAGACCACCTAAACCTACCCTGTACCTCTTCTTCTGAACAGAGTGCACTGTCGGGGCACATACCTATCAAAAAATGGAGTCAGATAGTAAAGCCGTCATAAAACGATTGTCCAGGTTATAAACTGAAACAACCCTTACTTGTCACCGGGGCTAGGGTAACCAGGCACCCCCCTCGTGACGACCAGACAATTACTATTACATTATTAAATCTGTTTAATCTCAACTAATCATAAAATGAGTCTATTTCATATTCACACAAAATATGAACCTGTCAATGATAATAAGATGTATAAACATGAGACATTATTGCAAAAAAATACTGAAAGAGAAGAAATAAGCTGTACAAGAGTGGTAATGTAATATTTCGCATACGAATTAAACAAGTTATGAAGTGGAAAAAATAGCCTCGAAGACCAAATTTTGACCGGCATGATTTTTTCATGTTCAACGTGAAAACAATTCGACTTGTTCAGAACCTTCTGATTTTGTACGAATGAAGCTAGAAATGATGATCAAAAAACGGAGTTTTCAAATTAATTTTTTTTTCCCGGCTCCTAGGGCACATCGGCAAAGGTGCTAGAACACATAGCAAATATTTTTCGACCAATTATTAACTAAAAAAGGGACATGCAATTAGTGACCTCACGACCGAAATCTCCACTTGTCAGTTTTTATATTATATTATATTTTAGCTTTTTTTTTTTCAAGTTATGGATATTTCATTTCAATCAAGTAATTTGTTCCCAAATATTTTGTTTCGAACATCTTGTATTTCAGAAAGGGACGTTGGATGTACCCCGGAGCTGTGGTCAGTTATACACTGTTGGCCATATAAAATTTATGTGCGTACCGCAAGTTTATGGTTAAAATCTCTCTGGTTTAACTAGGAAACTTTATTCATTAACAAAAACCAACTTCATCCCAAGCAGCTGGTTTCAACTGGTTAGTTTCATCTCTCTCAGGAGCAGACCTCTTTAATTTCGCGTCCATCTGTAAATTGACATTTGTTTCTCTACTTTGCGAGCCTTGTCCTCTATGAAGATGGAACGTTATGAAATGCAGTATGGTTATATTTAGGAGTGAATTAACTTTAATTTAATTTATCTGTTTAATTCATCTTGTGTATGTGTATAGCCAATATACTTAATTATAAACAGCCTAATCCAAAGTGTTATTGAATGTATAATACCTTTAAAGTTTCCAATCGATGATGATGCTTGCCACTTTAACAGCAGACATACATACGGCTTGCCGAACATGATAATCGTGGAACATGAAGTAGTACGTTATTGCTATTATTATTATTATTATTATTAAGAAACACATTTTATTATTAAGAAACACATGAAAGTCGCTAAAGTTAATTTCTCTAATTTAATAGTTCCTGTTCCTTGTGAAACGCTTTATTGTATAAGTTCAACCCCCGACATGGGAAATGTGTCAAATTTTATATAATGTTGTAAAAGTCATAAACTGCTTAAAGTCGCCATGTAATAAACCCCTGTTTTTTGGGTGTGGGCCGATTTTCCTTACGGAAAGCAAAGGTGCCCCATCTGTTACGGAGTGTCGTTTGAGGGTTAGAGGATTTTACAGTTTACAACTGTTATCTGTCACGAAGGCATACACGAACACAAAGGGCCATAAAGAAATAGCCTTCTGTTGAAGAGAGGTAGATACTGTCCAAGACTAGAGGAGATACTTCGTGACGAGACAGTTTGGGATGACTTCCTTAGCAGTTCTGATGTTGGAAGGACTTCCTTAGCAACTGTTCTGTGCTGAAGACTTGGTCTTGGGCAACTCCCAGGAGTGGGGGTGCTGCTTTGTGCTGAGTACTGGTCTTAGGATCTCAGACACTGGGGTTTTGACTCACATTTTAATCTTGAAGCCATCGATGTATGCCAGTAAGAGATAAGTTTATAGTTAAGCTAGCAACATATCTGTAATCTAACTATTACTCATTGTAATCAAAGTCAATCAAAGTACATATTCTTTTCGTAAAATATTTTTTAAACATTAGTAATAAAATATAGTTAAACATTGTTTGTTTAATATAAATGAATCCCTTCATTTATTTTTGTTATTTATAAATTATTTGAGTAAAAATTCACGTGAATGCAATACACTGATGATTCGATAGGGGATCAAGTTGGTCAGACGTTGAATAGTTAGATGGGATTCCTATTATAATTATTCTACTAGAATGTAACAGCGTGGTGATCGTGGGTAAGCCAGGTAAATAATTAAGCGGGTATATGTATCTGTTGAAAAGATGCATCCTTTTTATATTGCCTTAAAGTTTTATGTACTCGGATCCAGCTGAATATCAGATACATACAGTGTATCACTACGCAGAAGTATCTCTCAAATCTTAAATAAAAGTCTCTCATTCGCCGAATGTAACACTATTAAGGTTTTTAAAGACGTTAGGCTCCCTCTAGGTCGCTTTCTCTAAAGTCTATGCCACAGCATAAGATTGGTTATGGGCTTGACAACTGTTAAGTACTCACTCGTATGTGCGGCTAGTAGTCATAAGTAGTCAAAAATGAAATGTGTTTTTCGAATCACTAAGTGAAAATTCATTTGAGCTGCCTTTTCCGTGGTCCAGTAGCCACGTAATTGTTTAAATTTTTTATCTAATATTTCTTTAAATCGATTATGAACTAAGTGTTATTTTTTTAAATAAACACATAAACGAAATTAAGGACACTTAGAAATGATTGATACTTGCGAGAAATGACGTTTCTTAAAACTAAACGGTTGTTTTCGATATTAAAGATTTCATTTCATTTCAGTCACCGTCTCTGTCTAGGCGTTGTGGGATATGCCTTTAAATTTCCGATAAATTAAATCACGTTAATAGTCATCAATAAGAATATCTGCCCCCTAATTAGTATATTAGCTTATGCACATGAACGCATTAAAAAACCCAACAACAAACAAAACATCATCAGAATGCATAAAGTCCTGGTGATAACAAACATCTTTAAATACAAGTACTATACTTATATTAAAATTAGCAGAATAAACGAACTTACAATAATTAAAAACATTATGGAAAATTCTATAAGTTAATGATCGTCAACGAAAAACTTGAAGAAAAAGAAAAGAGGTTGAATGAAATCACAGATTGAAAGTTGCCACAAGACCGTTTAATGAGCCTTTTAAAGCCTCCCTATATACATTCGGGATGTTTACGGCTACCTAGGATGTCTGAACCTTAACTCCCCCCTGCCAGTTTACCCATATCTCTTCGTAAACTGCAAGGTCCACCGCACGCAGCACATAGCCTGTATTCCCTTACATCACGCTTACGGTCTAATACATTCGTAGTCCACAGAGATCTCTGGCTTGGCAATACATAACCAAACAACAGAACACAAAGAAAAAGAGATAATAAAGAAATAAAATAAGACTAATAATAACAATAATAATAAAATACAATACATTCGCCCGTGACCTGGCGGCTGGCAGGTGAAAAAAACAAAAACAATGGAACTTATCCACATTATGAAGTATGAAAATAAAAACTCTCTCTGTGCTTGTCATGTGAAGTATATGATTCCGGATTAGTTGCTCCGTATCGGATCGAGGGCACACAAATTAATAAATTTCATGTGAAGTTTCTATTCAAATTATTTATACACATATTTTATTTATTGATTGTTATCTATTGTTGCTTTTAGTGGTTGGTTTTGTTTGCTCCTACTGTGAGATTGATATTTTTGTCATGTGACTTTTTATTTTAGGAAATGAGGATGACAGCTTAGAGCTGTGGAAAAACTTTATTCAATTAACTTTATTTTAGAGATTGTTATTTAAATATACGGATTCTAAAAACTAGTTGTCACGTCCATTCGTCAGAGTTCAATTATACACTCCAACTATAAAAAGCAATTTTCAGGTTCCTGAACAATAGGCCCAAAAGTTGATCCAGGTGTTCTGCTACACATTAGCCACATTCTATCGCAGATCGCTTTGGCACAAATACTGTTGAAACGCTTTGAGCGATAACAGTTGTCGGGCGAAGTCAAAGAAGCAAGTGCAGCTATTTTGTTATATTATATATATTGTTACATAAATATTACAAATTATGAACGTGTTTGCTTGGCTACCTTGTCATTGACTGGCATGTATTGAAAATGAGCCGCGTTTTTAATATTTTTAAAGTACTCTGTGATTTCTGTGGCCAGAGCACATAGAAAACTTGGAATTAGTTGTCACCAACATTTTATTTTTCGAAACCCCAAACTTTTGTTTTTGACAAAAAAAACTTGTGACGTACTCCCTGTACTCCAAGTAAGCCGCACAACTCCTGAGACGTAAGGACAACCAGTTTATTTTACATGTAATCGATTCTAGTCACCAAAAGGCCCGATATGAGGTATAGTTTCTTCATGGCAGTATTTACTATTTTTGATAAAGTCTTGTTGTTGCAATTGAAAATGGGACGGTGTGGTTTGGAATGCTCTCTTGCACATAAGTAAAATACTAATTTGTGGGCAGTGATTGGTATTGATGAATATAAAAAACCAGCACACTCAGCCTAACAAACATGTTTACGTCCACGATAGTAGATCATAGATACCAATACAAACCTTCAATCTGTTTTTCTTGTCACAGAGTCATCAATGGCTCCGCTGAGAAATATTTAATGTTTATGAGCTAATGTGTAAGACCTTGTGGACATATACTTCATTATTTAAATTGGGATCGGCGAATTCGGTACGCATTGCATATGATACAAAAGGAAAACACAGTTACCTAATGCTTGGAGGCCGTGTACGAATTTGGTGGAGATGTCAATGGCGGTGTAACAGCCTAGATATAGATGTCTTCCCCATATCGGATACAGCTTGGACCCATAAATTATTGACTGGGAGACCCCCCCCCCCGCTTCAACCACAATAGACATGTTCCCCTAATTATTTCTGCGACAGCTGGGCCTGCACACATCCTTCAAGACGCCTACACCGTGTCTTGAATTAGTGTCTTGACGCCTGACAGAGACGGATACCTCCACTTATCCAATTTGTTATAGTTGAGTTGGAAGAAATCAGATCTCCTTTTAGGAACGGCGCCGCTTTCTTCTTGTCATTACGTATTGTTTAATCGTAAGCTAATAAGGTAGCCGACCTAGTAAAATGTGGTATATACCCATATACTCATTAGTGAATCAATGTTCATTATTTCATGTTGAACATTAAAGATCCGCGATAATTAGATCGGAATCGATTGATTATGATATCAACGTATATCATCTGCAAAGAGCTATCTTAATAGAACATTCGCCGATTCTGAGTTATAATGTAAATTGACTTCACCATCAATCAATTTGTAAATATGTAGGTATCAATACTCTTCTAGTAGTATTTATCAAAGCAAGGAATATGTAGATCTAATAAAGATATTAAAAATAATTATCATGTTCAGATCAAATATGTTTGAATAAAAAATTAACCCTAATTTCAATCTGAAAAATGAAAGAATCTAAAAAATATAAATGTTTTTGAAAATTAAGTTGGTAGTGGTAGCAGCGCTCTCAAGACTACTTCGGGCTCAGTTTGAGAGGAGAGAAGTAGATGAGTAGCAACATTTATTTTTCGGGTTTTGTTGATTTTTTTGAATCATAAACTTTTATGCTACCACCCGTATGTTTGTCAGTCTGTATCGATGGTTGTGAGCCCCGTAAATATTTGTAGAGTTATGTTTAATTGTAGAAAGTGGCGCTGAAACTATAATTTTACTAAAGTATATTTTTAGTTATTTAGTTTGCGATTTATTTTGGTTTACATTTTCTGGAGTATTGGATTCCATCTTTATTTCGAAGCTTTCTAATTTATTTGTTAGGAATTTTTTTTTTATGACATTATGAAACATGGTTTGTACCAACCGAAATAGGATTAACGATCTATGTAATGTAGGTACCTAAGTTATTATCACTAATTTCTAATTGAAGGCCTTTAATCTGTTTCAATAATTATTAGCCAAAAAAAAAAAGTTAGTGGTTCTTAATGGGTTCGAGCTTCGGTCCTGTGAGTATTTTTTTGAGGTTAAAAATAGCTATTTGTAAGTGATTATTGTTTTCATTTTAGTTAAATTTTCTCAAAAGGTTTAACAAACTAATAATAAAATCTTAGACTTTTTTTAGATAGATACAATCCTTTATTGTGCTAAAATTACAATCTGCCTTGCTAGGCAATAAGTAATTAGTAAATAGTAAATAGTAATTCCCACTAACGCGTACACTCCACTTTAGAATGTGGACTGTCAGTTGCAAAATGGTGGGTCAGTGATCTAGTGATTTATAGAAAGGCACCTCTTCATTGCCTGAGGCGTGTCTCAGGTAAAAGTTCCTTCTCCGGCTATTAAAGGACTCAAGTCGTGCCGGCCCTTGCTCAATAAAGTACCGACAAACCCCAATTATTTTATTACGTTTCCAGGAACTCCCACAAAATATCCCGGATGATTTTTCAGGCCCTTCTCACGTGGCTAGAGTTTTCAGGGAATTCCTACATCAAATCGTTAATTCTTTAATAAAAACTATGTTTTAAATTATTTCTAAGTAATTTATAATAAAGTAAAATGTTAATTTAAAATGTTATTTCTATATATTAAAAAAAACACCCTTTACTTTATTTTAAATATTTTTAAAAGAGAAACCAATACTGTTTCAATTTTATTTTCAAATTTTTTTTATTGAAAAAGTTTTCATTATTTTTTACGGGTTCGTTTATGAACAAAGGCAAAGGAAGTAGAAATGCGTATTTCGAGGGTTTCTGTAGTGGACTGTGGTTCTAAGAACCACAGGTGGGGCAACGAGTCGTAATATAGTGTTGCAGATTGCAATTACCATTTTTGAAATAGTGTTTTGATATCTTCATCATGTTCGATCGTTTTATCGATTGTAAGAAGTCGATAGACTTGGGACGAACGATTGAGAGGCACTATCGACAATCGGTCATCCTTACTTAGTTGTCAGAGATTCATGGTTCTTTCCAGAGGGCTTACTGAAACCCGTACATCTAAGGGTTGTAATACTATTTTATAATATTATAGTAATAAAAGAATTACCGAAATAACTTTTGTGCAATTGTTTTAACATGGTTTTAACACTGAGTGTGCAGGCAATCGATATGAGGGGAACGCCAATTAATACGGCATCTGGGTAGTTTCGTGTAAATAATAAACTATAAATATTGTGATAATTCCCATGTTCGAAAAGCTGTAGGTGGTTGCTGTGGTTTGCTTTTACGTTATAAACTTTATAAATATTAGTTTTTTATACTTTGTCATGGCTGAAGGGAATTATTGTATTTAACAATGAAATATATTGTGCAATAATTACAATCTGCCTTTTATAAGGCAATAATAATACAGATAAATGATCTCATTCATACCATATTTACAGTCATCATTCACCCGCTCATTCATACAATAGGACATGATTGGAGAAACTGGCCATTGCCAGGACTCCCACTGTCACGCGATTATAGCAGGTCACGAGGCCAATGCCGTTTCGTCTCCGAGGAGGATTATAGGGATGAGTGGCGCAGTGCAAAGACTGTGCTACAGGATTAGGGTGGTTGGAAAGGCTACTGTGGAATTTCATAAACTTGGAAGGGATGAGTTCTAGAATGTAGGGTATATTAAGGTCGTTATGAATGGTACTCGCTTCGGCGGTACATATACTAAAATTGGAATTGTCTTAAGGTAATTTATCAGCCTCCAAAAATGTTTAATGTTAAAAGATAAATAGGAGTAAAATTAATAATTAGTAGTTAATCTTAAACAGTAATATAGTGCAGTAATAGTTTAATGATTGATTACACCAGATTAAAAATAGTATTTACATAATGGTTGCTTATTGCGAATATCTTCTACGTCATAGCGACAGGCTTGCTTGAGACTGTGAGACTGAGGGCCTGTGAGTGACTAAGAACTAAGATAGAGATTTTCCTGAACCTGGTTCGTTTATTTATTAAAAAATAGAATATTTACACAATACATACTGGACCAAATGCCCTTCTTTTACTGCAGCAGGGTTGCATTTTAAGGACTTACAAGCTAACTCAAATTGGACTACGGTAAAATGCAACCAGGACCAGGTGATTGAGCCTACTGAGGGACCTTAAACTAACTAACTAGTTGAACCTAATGTGTCCCGCTCCTACAGGGGATTGCTATGGACGAGAGGAACGGTGGTCGGGATTGGTCATGAGAATGTGGATATCGCTCCGACTGCTTATATACGCTAAAGGGAGTTCTCCCTCGATTTCCCTTCATCAATTAACTCGTACTTGCTAGTGTACTTATGTACTAATGCACTGATATATCTGTACCACTGGATACACCTTCCCACTAGTTCCAGGTATACAAATGACCGAGGAGTCACATCAACTATAACAGAGATAAATGATTATTTGGCAAGCCTTGTTTCCGGAAGAATCTGTGCCACTTCCTTAAACTAAGTGAAGTACATATAGAGGAAAATTTAATTGGTTCTAAAATGTTGTGAATTACTCTAAATGTTTTATACTGAGGAACTAGTTATTTTTTATTTTTGTTCTCAGAACGTGATAAATAATGATGATATTGTGCTCCATTACTATTAAAATGATGATTTCTAAACTAGCTAACTATATCTTTGATACTATGACCTGCACTCGGTAACTTGGTGTTAAGGCAGGAGGGCTTCTTAATAAACAGCACTCTAACGACAAAGCAGTGTGCTAATTAGGTGCCCAACAAATAAAGTCCTACCTGATGAGTGGTGCATCCCAAAGTCTAGTCTCCAAAGGGAGCTGGATGAAATTTCGAAAACCCTTCGTCCTTTGAATATTCCATGAGCGTGATTAAACCTTACTGTCAACACACTCCTAATTTAGAATTCTATTTCTTTTCCCGGACAAAGCGGACATTGAATTTCTTTGCACTACTTTGATTACTTTCAGCCCTTCTGAGACCCTCCTTTTATTCCAGCCAGCGTTCAGTTTAATAAAAAATTGTATCGTTGAAGTAGGTTACTCGCACTGTGGGAGAGATAAAAAAAGATAATATGAAAATATTTCGAAGATTATACGAAAAGTTCAAACGGAAAACAGCTTTTGAAGTAACTTTAAACGTTAACTGTTTAAAATTTTAGTAGTAACTTTGAAATCACTTGTTTCAATAAACTCGTCTTTTCAAGCATAAAACTATATTTTTTCTTAGAGTTTGTGTTCTATTCTTAAAACCTTCTCTTTATTTCAGAGAGAAACTATGCTCCTATTCTCTAAATCCTGTACAGAAAATTACAAAAACAGCATAGCAACAGCGTTGAATAGGAACATATTATTCTTAGCAAAAAAATTCATAAAATGAAAATTTAATTACTCTTAATAATTGACTCACCTGTTTTGATCATTCTGATGTTTCAATTCATTTTTTTGTGCAAAGTACCAGCTAACATTCTCCTTGTATGTTCTTAAGCCTCGTTTTCAACTTCCTTTAGGTTTTCCCTACATTTCGCATATCTGCTACATTAACGTTACATCTCAAAAAACTCGTTTTGGTTTGAATCTATATTCATTCACTGAGGCATTTCTGTAGCACCAAACTTTGACATTAGAAAAAAGTAGTGCCTTTTCTGTAGAGAGTTAATTTTGTGCTTAACCACCGTATGTTTTTTCCTCATACCGAATAGAATTGGATTTCTGAGATGTGACTTTACTGTAGCCGATTTTCGCGTCACGTTTTCAATTCTACTTCTGTTAAAATTGTGATGACTTCGATCTGAGAGGCAATATACTATTGCATCAATCACTAAGGCATCAATATACTGAATGTCACATGACATTTCAGTATTCGTATTTACAAATATACGGTCATTCACAAATGTGAGTCCAGTTAAAAAAAAAAAATTCTACAGAAGTATTAAATCCATGTAGTTTTACGGTACAGTTAAGGGGCCATTGCTTGTACCATCTAGAGGATTATGGAGTTATTGGTACAGGTCTCAATACAATAAAGGCGGCTCATCAAATGGCACCAATTCACTTTTAACTGCCGCATGTAGGAGTTGGTGGCACTTAAACTGCTCCAGGCTTATATTTTATAGGATTATAAATGATAGCAGCCGTCCGGGCATCTGGCTTATTGGCCTGATAAAATACGATAATTGACGGTACACCTGTTATGTCGTACGCGTTATTAAATCTTGTTAAGTTCAATCATTAAATCCAGGCGTGTAACATTTTATAATAATAACATTTTATGAGGGCAGGTGTTAGTCACCAAATCAGAACCAGTAAATATTTAAAGGGGATAATTATTGATTAAAATTTACTTGTTGATCCGAGGGGCAGTTGTCTCGCCGTTTTGTGCCCAATAGATCCATTTATTTTTTTTATAGCAACCAATTTATTTTATATGGACTAGATTGTATCGTAAAAGAAAATAAGCGTGAGTGATCCACGGCATGATTGTGAAAAAAAAATCAGTGAATTTCTTACTGAAAATAAATCATTTTATTTGTTAAATTATTTTGATCATTGATAATCTCGTTAAAAAAAAAAATGTGAAAAAGTGGGGAAAATCTAAGATTTCAATCTGTAAGAGGCTTGTAGACTAAGACTTGAAAAACCTTGGGCTGTATACTTTTTTTTTTACTTCCTGCTATGAAATTGAGACTAAAAATGATTCTGCTTATTTATTGTTTTGAATGCACTTTTAAAATCCCAGTTTGAGTAATCGGTTTTGCGAACAATTTTTGGAACTTATTCATTGAAAAATGAATGAAACAAGATCTCCCCTATTTCAGTAAATGTGGAGGTTCTCTCTTTCGGCTCGGCTTTTAACTCCAATTTTCTTTTGTAATGTATAACTCGATATTTGTTTGAATGAGATATTCAATGTATTATGTAAAATGTTGTCGATATATCACAGGATTAAATCAGTGGTTCCGTGTACCGTTTTGGACTAACAGACCAAATTCGTTTTGACAGACGACCACGGGGGCCGGCGGGTCGGCATGAATGGACCGCCGGGGAGGATCGGGTGAATGAATACCGGGACAGTGGTGCCCCATAAATCAATTAAACCAGCTGATAGCCAATCCAGTTAACTGGGGCAGCCCTCGTCATTAAAATATAGCCGGGAGGGAGTCCCCCACTAAATCTAATATTAACACCAACACAGCGAATAGCAGGTCGTATCTAATAGATGTTGCACGGGGCGACTCCACTTGCTCCTCCCACTCCGCTCGGTAGTAATTCTGGTCCGCCGTGATTCGGTGTCGCTTTTGTTGTAGCTCGGGCTATGGCCGTGTTTTACCACTCACCAGCTGTCGCGTCAGGCGATTTAAACAAACTCTAGCCACTTTTTGCCAATGTATGAAAACTAATTATTTTTTTATTATTATTTAATTATTATATTTTACTCATTGATTTTACTCTATTCTGACAGAAAAGATAATATATATTTATTTATATATATATATATTATATATTATATTATATATATTTTTCACAAACCACCCACTAGTATGCTTGCTAGTTTGGGAACGATTTATTCAGTATATTATACCTTTATACTTTTATTCTTTGCATTTCTATTTTTATCTCATTGTTTAATATATATATATATTGTAACATACCTCGTTTCCTATTTTTATTCTGGCCTTCGGTATGTCCAATGATTCCTCAGCCACAGTGCTATTTATTGAAGCGGCCCCCACGACTATGTTAATAGTAGACACTTTCTTTATTTCGTAGTATAATTGTTCTTCAATAATTTTAAAATAACCAATAACTACGAACGGGAGTACGTCCTTCACTTAAGGATAGGAGTGAACTAACCTTTCCTCTTCAACGGCACCTTGTTCGCTCTCATTGGCCAAAGGAGAGGTCTAGTGTTCGTAATTTTTAATTAATAAAAATAAAAATTATAAATTTTGGAAAATCAAAAATCCAGGACCTCTTAATATATTGAGCTGGCACCTTCCCCGGATTTTACTACTGTATGTTTACGATGTATATTACTTTTTATATTGGTTATGGTTTTCATTTAATGCTGTATTGTATTGTACAGTCTTCTTCCTATTGTTTTTATCCATGCTTCTTGTATTTCGTTTTATCTATGACTATACACTGAATGCATTATTTTTTTTTTTAATTTCGAACAATCTTTTATTTTATTTTATTATTATTTTTTCTTAAATTATATAATGGAGTTTACATTTTATTTTACTTCGTCATTTTTCTTTATGATGTAATAGCTCCTTTTGGTTGCTAGGAATGAATTTGTCTTATGTCATTGTTATTCGTAAGGGGCATTGTCCCGGAATATTCTACTATTTGCGGAACTCGGCCATGTAAAACATCACCGTCTCCAAGCGATTACAAACCAGAGCCACCATTTATTAAAGAACGTACTCTAAAGCGACTTTCATTCCATGGATACCATCCACACACAACAGTAAGTGATGTAGTGTAGTTGTGTCCATGCTTAGGAAACGACACCCTAAACTGCTTCACAAATATCTGCTGTATATATGTTATGAGAATTATGCAAACATCACCTTTATGTGGATTTCATATGACCAATAAATTATTATTGAAACATTTGCCTGTATAACATTTTTAAATAGCGTACAAGGATTCATGTTTGTAAAATTTCCATTCATAGAGTATATAACTAAAGATTCTATCCATGAACCCCCCCCCCCCACTTCCAAGGCCATTCCTTTAGAAAGCTAGAGGAAGGACCGGAAGCAGCAGAGCTCCGCTACTTCCTTCTCCGACCATTACGCCATAAGACAAAGACCAGAGAGAGGGCTAGATAGCCACAGACGCTCAGGACAGTATGATGTCCACCGCCAGGACCGCATGATTCACATTAGATCGAGAGGCTACTGCCTTTTTAAACGACTAGAAGGATTGTAAGGGTGTGTGTTATTGGATAAGGATAAATATTGTGAATTTCCAGCTTACCCTAGGTTTTCTTCCGACTTTACTTCATTTCTCTAGGAGTGGGCAATTTTCCATATATCGCCGTTTCAGCTCTTAGGACTATGTCCTCAGGTTAGTCATTTTCCATTTCCAAGTAAGTTCATGCAATGAAGAGCTTCGTAGTTAGAAAGACCCTTTTGTATTAGCTCACGACGATTGGGTCAGACTTCTTCTAAGTTTCGGATAAATTTAAGACATTCGGTATTTAGTGTTAACAGACAACTTACTAATATATAAATAATTGTTGCCATGAGTTAAATATATTTATATGTATATATATTAAGAAAAACTGCAATCAACATAGAGTCTGGGGTAAATCATTTGTGGTACCTGTTCAAGAATAGAAAAATAAAAAAGACTGTTTTGTAATAACGTTTTTATATTGCATTGCATGATCCAAGAATTTACTGTGTATAGTTGTCAAAAACACTAGAGTTCCTCTAAACTCAAAAATTCATTTGTATAGATAAAATTTATTAATAAATACTTATTTAAATATAAAAAACACAGAAACAAAAAAAACCTACAGGTAATAACGAATATGATGCACTAGGAATAAGTTTTGAGTAAAAGCTTTGGCCTTGGAGGTCCGACCATGTTCAGATCAATTGCTGGTTTGTACTAATAAGGTTTTTCCAATTTTTGATTTGAAAATTGTTAAATTGGAATATTATATTCGTAGACATTCTTAGTAACAGTTGAAAAAAAAATAAAACATTACCGTTTGTAAAGCTCTACCAAGTTTCAACCACCGGCCATTGGTTTCTCGTTATGTTCCTTTTATCCTACAACTCCGTTAATAAACATGCTCGAATGGGGAAAGCAAGTGGGTAAAGTACGACATACTGAGAAATAAAAATCTTGAAAAGGAGTGTACAAATGTAGATACAGTACCCGGGAGCTGTGTAGCCACGACGATATTTTTCAAAACTGCTCTTGCATTTACGACTACCACACATCGGAATATAAATGTGACATACACAACACTACCTCACGACTTGTGCTGTAGATAAAAATCTGATCTGTACTAAGTGGGATGGTGAAAGTGAATTTTTCGCCTCCAGCTAGCTTGGTGGCGTAGGTGTGCGCTGATCATCACCACGCCCATTCCTCCGTGCGTGTGTGAACGGACCCTGCACTGCAGAAAGGAGACGAACGATGGTGAATTGACTGACCGGGCCTTTCCCTGTACCATTCATCATTAGCTATGACGCTATTAGCGGTAACAAGCACACTTGAGGCAGGGGCTCATTAGAGCTCATATCGCCTTGTGTGTGATCAGCGCCTGAATAAACCATCACCTCTCCTCTCCACTAGTTGGTGCTGGCCACCCAACATCGTGTCGGGTATTTGCGCTGGGAATAGCTTTATACATGCCGGCTTGCTTTGTTAGCACAAGTCTAAGGGGTACCGCATTGGATACACATTATTATTTGTATGGCAGATTCCAATTCTATAACATTTTTTTTATTACACAATCTTCAATACCTAGAATATTTCTCAAAAATACTTAATTGTCATAGAATTACAATGCATGTAAGTCAACTAAAGCCGCTGGAACAGGCCGCGACAGTAGTCGCTGCTGGCAGTTAAGTACTGCTCTGAGGGAAATCAAGGGATCATATTTCGTTGTAACTGTCTGGGAGTAAGTGTTTGTGACGTCATCGATGCGGTCGCAACTGCTAAACTGCCAGCAGTCACTCCCAACCTCTAGAGAGCTGATTCGTGCTATAATTACCTAGTTAATTAAAACATATTTTATCTGCCCACAGTTTTTTATTATTTCTAATACAGAAAGCTCTTGCAATATTTAAAATAATAAAAAACTGTGGTCAGACAAAAGTTGTTTTAATTACTCATCAAGGTTCAACCCTCGCCGGCTAATACTCCAAAGAAAATATACATTAGGGTTACATAAACACAGGTTCCTTATTTATTCTCTATCTCTCTCTTGCTCTTCTGGGTAGAGATGTATATTATAAGGAGAGGTGGGAGCCTTTATCCTTGTATTATTCATTGCCGGAATAATAAACTAAATAAATAAGAAGGAGTAAACAAATAAAATGGATCTTAAATATATTTTACAAGAGAAGGTGTAAGACACGGTTGTGAACCCGCATAAAAGAGTGTGGGAAGACAAATTTTATTATTAAACTGTGAGTTAATTGTTAGCCAGTTAACTCAATGCCGTGAGTGTATCAATGAGTTGAAGGGTTTGTTGGTAGCACGGCTTGGGTATATGAAAACGCGATCTAGATTTTTTTCAGATCAAGTTTATCTGTACACAACGGTTCCACATAAGTAGTATGAAGAAAACTTTATAATTTATTATAATTTATAATTTTATAAGTTATGTAGTATTGTGGGTTAGTGAAATTAATGGCAGTTCTTTT
The DNA here is from genome assembly GCA_930367205.1 of Acanthosoma haemorrhoidale. Taxonomy (NCBI): domain Eukaryota; kingdom Metazoa; phylum Arthropoda; class Insecta; order Hemiptera; family Acanthosomatidae; genus Acanthosoma; species Acanthosoma haemorrhoidale. The sequence goes on from OV884011.1 coordinate 94,282,354, forward strand.
TTGGCTAATTTGACATCGCCAACTATTGTTACTATCGAGAAACTTTCTACACTTTGAATCCGATTTTGGGGCGCACTCTTCTCTTATTAAATAAAAAATTAATTTTAAAATATGAATTTACAATATTAATACAGTTCGAATCGTTTTTTATTTCTTATTATTGGATATCGATAATTAATTAAATGGAGAAAAAAGTTATTGTGATTAGCTTATACTAATAACCGTTAACAGAAGAGCAATTTAGAAATTTTCCGGTGTAAACAGAAATATTGAGATGGCTACTGTACGTGTATGTGAATAGGAATTTTCGGGATGCTATATTAACAATGTTCACGTTTTCAGAAGTTACTTCCTCACCATGCCATCGTCATATATATATATATTGAAACCTACCTCATTTTTTACCATTTCTCTTTTTACTTTATTTGATCAATTTACCAATTTTACCAAACTAATTTGGCAGGTCCGTCATGAGATCTTTAATTCAAATTGTTTTATGTCTTTGACATAGGAATTTATCCCGATTGAATCGCCCGATCTCAAGGCTAATGTTGTGGTTATTAATAAATTGAGAAACTAGGAATTGTGAAATATATTCAAATAAAATGGTTATAACAAATAATTATAATTAACATAGAGTACTGACAAAAAGTATAAAAAAATATTCAATTCCTTTTAAATTAGGATAATCCCTACTAATTACAAACATGAATTTGAGCTCAATTTCTTTAATTGGATTCATAATAAAAACAATGTTAATATCACCCAATCGATGATCTTCTTGTAATCCAATCAACGTTACTTTCTGCTGTTGGTTCTTCTCCTCTCTTCCTGTATGGTAACCGCCAATTCGGGAGCTTGCTAACTGCGTTCATCTCGACGGTTGTGCTAAGACTGCTGGTTTATCTCATCCCCACTCCTAGGAGCATAACGGAAAATGCTTACCAGATGTGAGGGTTCCTGGTCTTTATTCTCAAATATCATGAATGTTACAATATATATATATTATAGAGAGTATATTGTATGTATAAGTATATATATATATATATATAGAGAGAGAGAGAGAGAGAGAGAGAGAGAGAGAGAGGGAGAGAGGGAGAGAGAGAGAGAGAGAGATGAAATTGTTAATGTCATAAGGGAGGCAGCAGGATAGGTAAAAAAAAAAAATGTATAAAATTTTAAGTGGAGACCGGTTTTGGAGTTGCTAGGCTCAGCCTCTCCAAGTGATATGTCAACCTTGCCGTGTTTACATGCTCCCGAGTTTGGGTACTCCGATGGGCTTGTGGCCACTCTTTCCGGTACAACATGGTAAATTTGGTAGATTTTTGTCACTGCTCATTTTACAGGGCATTTAATTAGTCAAGTGATGGATTTTACGATTGTGCTCATGTTTAGAAAGGTATCCTAACGAAGATACGTCTTACCAAACCTAGCAGCTTTCTACCAATTTATCGCTTGCGGCAATGACTTTTATTGCTGCAAAATTTATCGCTCGTCACGGTGTGTCCAATGCAATATCTAAGTTGAAAGTGATGTAAAGTAACCCAATGTAGGCAATAAATTACTCTTTGAAAGCTTTTTCAAAAGATGAACTTGACGACGTGAAAGCTTTATAGTACGTAAGATACTTTTTATTTTATGGTTTTTGATTTGGTATTATTTTTTCCTCTTCACCGGAGAGAATGAATGTGGTTTTCATTTAAATAATAACAAGTTGAATATTTTCAGTAGTACTGAAAAATCCTGGACGTAACCACTAGGTATATTTTATCTTTGTGTGCTACTGAATCCAAAGAATTGAACATTACCAGTGCTAAGGAATAAAATGTTTTATGCTACAATAGAACGAAATAAATTGCCTGGAAATTCGGGGCCGCTTGCCGATAGAATAATACTGTTGAACTTCTCTGGCCTCATATATCATTCACGGTGTTCTAGAGCGTTCCGCAAGAATTAAAGAACCAATATCCCCAACAAACAATGACCGTTTATTGGAAACCATCCGTCCGCCTGTGTATTAATAAAAAGTAATTAATTTTGTTTTTATACTCACCGGTTGGAGTGAAACCAAAGTATATTTGTTTAAGCTTAGAATTAAATAAACATTCCCGGTCCGTATTGATATTAGCTGTGTCTGTAATTATTAATACAGTGTATTCAAATAATGGACTTGAATATTTTTTTTTTAATTTATTTTCGTTCTATTCATTCATTATTCGCCATTTAACCCTTCATGTTGTGGCCACTTCTTGATCACAAATAATTATAAGTCACCCTCTCGTATCAGACCTTTTATCTATATCACCAAATGAATATCAGAAAATATGAATCTATTTTTCATTAGGTTAATAAAGATTATGACGTCAGTGAGAGTAGGGGGGGGAGTCAGTAGAGTGGGGGGCCATCCCCACTTCCTCTCTAGCTGCCTGGTGGGGAGCCATCCCCTCCAGGGCTAGCCGGCTATATAAACCTTGGCCTCAGACCAAATTAACAGTTTTAAATTTTAACGTTGATGGTCTCCTGACCAAAATAGATGAGGTAGAAGTGCTGCTAGCGCTCTACCGACCAGATATTGTAGTTTTGACAGACACTAGGGTATCTGCACAATCATTCCACATTAAAGGTTATTCAACTGCCATTGAAAGGGTTAACGGTTACGGAGGCGTTTTAATTGCTATACGCCTTGGTATCAATTGGAAGAAAGTGGCTTCACCACTGACTTCAACTGATCCCAAGCTTCACCACTTGACAGTTAAGGTAAATTTGGGGAGACCCATTTACCTTACCGCCCTATACAGAAGACCGTACGCGTCTCTGCAGCAGTACTCAACCTTGCTACACGCATGTGCGCAGAGATCTAACCACTGGGTGGTGGGAGATCTCAACGCAAAACATACCATGTGGTATAACACCGTAACAAACAAGGCTGGGAGACTCCTGTTGAGAACGCCGTTTACGGTCGTTCACCCCCAGACTTTTACTTTTCGACATAGAGGTAACCCACAAGCTACCTCGACAATTGACTTACTACTGACAAAACAACCCCACCAAATCACTAGTTGCACCGCCCTTGACTTCATTACCTCTGACCACACGCCAGTACTGTATGCAGTGGATGGTAAAGTGGCGACCCCTCGCCCCACGAGATACGACTACCGTCGTGCCGACTGGGATCTGTACCGGTCGCAGATTTACCATAACCTGCATACGGTGCCAGCTCTCAGCACGAAAGAGGAAGTAGATCTTCAATTATCTTTCATAACTGATGTGATCATAGACGCAACAAACACTGCGATCCCGAAGTACACTCCCATGCCACCGTCTCTGCGACCACCTCCAGACCACATTCTTAAAATTATTGCCTTGCGCCATACTTGGAAGAATAGATGGTACAGGACGAGAGATCAGCAAGCCAAGGTCGTTGTGAATTTTCTTACAACGCAAATCCGGGGCTTGATGAAACTCTGGAAAACAGCCCAGTGGCATGAGAAACTTCGTAGCACTCACGGAGATCACAGAAAGTTTTGGAAGTTGTTGAAGACTACAAAAGGCAAGACAGCCACTGTCCGTCTTCACGAAGGCGACAATGTTCTGACTGCTGAGCAACAGGTAACAAAACTGGCCGACCATTACGCTAGGGATATTACGGCTAGGACGGGATACTACCACATGTCTCCTCCGGTGGATGCTGAACAGAACCACATGTTTGTATCACCGAAGCAGCTCAAGGCGATTCTTCGCCGGTGTCAGGGAAACCGAGCACCAGGGCACGATGGGATACAAACAGTGCTGCTCAAACAAATGCCGAGGAGAGGGATAGTACAACTAGCAAACTTATGCAACTCTTGTATAAGATTGCGGTACTTTCCTGACTATTACTAAAGCCAGCCAAGAGTGGAGATCACCCAGCCCACTACCGCCCGATCAGTCTGCTACCACAAATGGGGAAAATCTTTGAGAAAATTCTTTTGAATTATCTCAAAGATTACTGCTCGGAAAATGACATCATTCCGCCAGAGCAGACTGGATTCCAATCCAGTATGAGCGCAGAGCACCCCCTTCTGAAGGTGCAGTCAGAAGTTAGCCATAACATGAATAGAAACATAGCTACGGCTATGATTTCCATTGATTGCACCCAAGCATTCGACTCGGTGTCTCACGGGACACTGTGTCAAATGATCTGCGACCAGGAATGCCCGGAACAGCTGTATTCAATTCTGGCTAGCTTCCTGAAAACCAAATCGCTGCGGGTGAGGGTGGGTGATAGCTTCTCTGAAGCTGAGCTGTGCCACTGGCCTGTGGAGTACCTCAAGGAGCCGTCTTATCCCCTGTACTATTCAACGTGTACACGTCTGAGATTGTCGGAGCCCGGTACAAACATAACACAGTTACTGCTTTCGCAGATGACATAGCGGTGTACAGCAGCAGCATGAGTGCCAAGGTAGCTAAGTCAGGCTGAAGCAGCCTGTAACCAGATCAGTGAGATATTGGGGAGACTCAATATCTCTTTAAACGCGGGTAAGACTGACTCTATAATTTTCTCTTTTCAAAAGGGAAACAGCCCGCTCCCTACTAGTTACATAGTAGGAACGGAGGAAAATTCACCAGCCAACAACCTAGTATATCTGGGAATTAAAATGGACAGACACCTCCATTTTAGTAACCATTTTGCGAAGAAGCATACACGCATGAAGTCTTACCACTTATTGACTTCCACCAATCTATCACTACGTCTCAAGCTACTGATTTACAAGAGCATACTCAGGCCTACTCTGCTGTATGGTGCACCGCTATTTAGTTATCTGACGTATACGACAGCTAAGAAACTCCAACAATTCCAAAACGGTATACTAATGAAAGTGGTCAGAGGTACTTCATTCGAGCAGCGAAGAAACAGTGAGCTGCATGAGATATTTGAGCTGCCTACGGTGGATGAATTCATCCAGCGTAGACATATCAAATTTTTCGAATCATTACAATATCTAACAAACCCGGTGTTTAACACTATAACCCCCGCTCCGTTCCCCCAACGATGGCAGGACGATGTCGCTGCTGGAACACTCTAGTCCTAGGTTGTAGGTAGAGATTTAGTTTGTTTTGTTTTGTTCCTAGTGTTTAGTGTTGGTGTCGGTGACAAATAGAAGGTGAGCCTCATCACCTAGTGTTGTATAAGAACAATGAACTATTAACGACAATAAAAATTTATTATATTTAGGCACTCCGCCAAATGCATCTAAATGCAAAAAGAGGAGAAACATGTAATCCAAATATTTTGTTATATTTCTTTTTTGTACATTGTATTGGTTTGTTAAGGTTTAAAAAAAAAAAAAAAAAAATTAACATTGCAAGCTGAAAGTGAGCCTTATCACCTAGTGAGTGTATGTTTATTGGACTTATTAACAACAATCTGAAAGTATTATATTTTATGCACTCCTTAATATGCATCTGCGAATGCAGCACGAGGAGACAGCTGTAATTCCAAATTTATTTACTTTTGTTATTGTATATATATTATCAATAAAGAGGTTTTGGAAAAAAATAAAAAAAAATAACATAGGAGACCGATACCTTATCCATTAATCATTAAATTAACATAATCATAGGTAGCTTAGAACTTAGCACTACTGCGTTACTCTTTAAGTCCTCCGTCCGAACTGCTTAGCCCACATAGCCTGTATGAGGCACAGATTTATCTCTAACAGGTTCACAGTATGGCCGATCCATCATCTTATCAATAGCCGATATCTGCATACAACTGCATACGATAGCAGCGATCGGTAACCGGGCCGTTCCGATCTGTGATAACAGATATGCGCGGTTCGCTCCATCTGACATCAGAGTTGGCTTCATAAGCCTTCTCGATGGCTACTATTTTAGTTTCTTGTCAATGGCAGCAGGTTGTTGATGTAATCACGACAAAACTATTAGCTTGGTAACAAAATGATTATCAATCATCCTGGGTAGCATTTAGATATTAACGGTTTCTCAGATAGGAGAAATACAAATTTGTCCAATATCATGCTTAACTGTTTCAACAGTAATGTTCTGAAACTGCAAAAGTCTGCACTGGAATCGTGCCATCCGTGAAGTACAGGGCATGGACCAAACCAGGTTTGAAACAAGACTGGAAGGCTTGTATAGGTTGGTCATTTCCAAGGGATGGAAGAATGGATATTTAATATGTTCTTTTAAATAAAGGGAATTTTTATAAAAGGGGCTGTCACAAAATCAAATAATATTTGCCAGGAATCAAATTGATTTGGTAAAAACTTAATAAACTCTAACTATGTTTCATAGATTTGTCAGCGTAAGTAATAACTAATGAAAACCTGGGCTTCCTACTTTTCTTCAACATGATGGCCACTATAATTAAATAACTAGTTATTAATAATAATTAAATAATAAGTAGTGTGAAGAAATCATTTTTCTAAAAGTCTCTTCGGAGTTTCATCTTTTCTCCCTTTCTCTAAGAAATCACATCGTTTATAGTTCCGTTTTATAATCATATTCCGTTTCTCAAGGTCATTGACCAACACATACAGCGGTTATCGGCCGACAATCGCTACTCCCATATCCACGTGCGCACGCATCGACAGACAAGCAGAAGCTGAAATACTCGTAGCTGTTTCCTCCTGACACGGCGAGAACATGTTTTATTCAAGAAGGTCCCTGGCATTCAGCTCCTGCTTGGAGGGTGCGCGGTAGGTGTAGAGTTGACAAGTGAGCGAGTGGGTTTATATGACCCCTGGATATTACCATGGAAGCTACACGTTTCGCCAGTTGACTTTTTTTTTTTGTTTAATAGGTTTTTATTTATTGCCCCGACTGAGCTGCAGAATAAATATTTTTTATAAAACGTTTTTCAAGTGGGAGGGGGGTGCTAATGAGCTTCATTCATGAAGAGACAGGATTTCCATTTGTTTAATGACAGTCGGTCCTGTACGAGTGACAGTGGACTCGCTGTGGCAAATTATAAAGCGATTAATTATGAATTCGCCCAAAATGATTGTGAAACTGACGATGGGCGATTGGGTCCTGGGATTACTTGAAATCTCATCATATTTTAACGAGGTCAAGCATTTGGCACATATATGCTTAAATAGAAGTGTGCACGGATTGAGAACGAAAAGAGAGAACAATTTACCTTATAAGGCTATTTACTCGTTGGGTGAAGCTCTGCATATAGCATAATATTAATCTGAAACTCTGAATTGAATTCGTACAGCGCTCTAGTCCATTCTGCAGTATGGCGCTTATAGAACTTATAAAACTACTTTAATGAGGGCTCTGCTTTTAGAGTGCCATGGGTAACGATTTTACAGTAGCTGTAAATATGCGAGGTTTTCCCTTTTTTTATACCTAACCTTGCATGTGAGCAGGTTTTATTTATAAGATTAGCCATAAGGGATTTAATATTATATTTAACGACCCTAGACCATTTTCATAAACTTCAACTCTACCGGTATTATTTCATATAAAGGAGGGACATTGAATCGCTACCTTAATAAGGAAATAGGAATCCAGTTAGAAACTAGTTAGAGAGGACTTAAGGAGACCTTGTCTCTTCCAGAGACGTCCTGGCAAGGATTGTTTTTATTCACTTTAATTATGAAAAAAAAAAATGATATATTTTGACATTTACATAAACGAAACGAAGTACCCAGAAAGTTTAGGAACAATATCGGATCAGCTTGTGAAAAACTGCTAGGCCTTTTTTTAAAACTTTTTACTATAGACCACGTATGTTACTGAAAATTTCTTTTTATACCAATAACAAGAACATATAAATAGCTAACATTTTGACGAAAAAACATATTGAGGTCAGTTAAAACTTCAACAAATTCGTTGTTTTATATCGTCGTTGCGAAATTTCTTTTGTTAGCTACCACATATGGAATATTTCTGAATTTATATTCGGAGGTACCTTTTATGTTTTGTGAAGTATAGGGAAAAACGAGAACATTAAATCTTTGATAGTTTCTGAGCAGTTAAGATTGACAGAAATGTCAATGACACAGAGAAGCACCAATACATACAGAGCTATATATATATTATTATTATTATATTATATTATATATCACAACTTAGATAAAATACCACAAGTAAGCACCCAGTAGTTTTAGTTGGCATGATAGGATAAAATATGGAGACTTGTAAAATATTTTAATTTACAAAGTATAATTAATTACTTAGTAATTAGACATATAATTAGATAAAATAAAAGTCTAATTAAAATGAGAAGGCTATTAAATGAAAGATCTTGACAGGCTGTTACAATGGAAATTAAATCAAAGCAAATCGCCTACTTTATCCTGTATTATAGGATTAACAACTAGGTATTTCAAAGAAACCTTTTAGAGTCACTTTCGACTTGACTGGAATTTCTTATTGTATAAGGTGGAAAGATGAAGCATAGGTTTTTTTTATGTATTATTCAACGCTACTTGCTCGGCAATGCCCGATTCGTGAATTTCATGCATTAGGAACAACGAAACAAACGCAAACGAAGGGACGTCAGGTAAGGCGTGGTGAGGAAACAAAAAGGGGCTACAGGTCTGCTAAACCAACGCACCGCACATTGGTCGCCTCGCTACGCAGTGGTATAAAAACGGCAAAAGCTCTGGTAAACTATTAATTTGAGCAGGATATTCGAAAAACGGCATATTAATACTATTTTGGCCCTTTTTAATCGACCTAGACTAAAGCCAAGTTCGTGAGAACAACCGTCATTGTTAATATTATTAATGTTAATATGTTTTATTTATTTTTTTTACAGGATAAGTAAAAAGGTATAGCTTTCATTTCGGACATAAATACGGGTGATAGAGGAACAGTTAGGTTCCTCATAAAATGAAAAACTACTAAAATGTAATGAATTACTCATTTTTAGGAAAATCCTAAAAACTAAAATGACAGCTTATAGCAATTTTTTTTTTTAAGCAAATTTTAGTATACAAGATTTTTAGCGACTTCATGAAGATATAATTTTGTGTTTAGTTATTTAGGTTTAGCGTGAAAGGTATTTATGAATAGATTAGATGAAAACATGAGAAAATTGAAACCATCTTCATTCATGCATGCCCTGCCGCTTTTTCGGGAGTGTTCTCATCGCTAACATCGTAAGTGTTTGTTTTTCGTTTCTTAGGCCGCCTCTGCCAACATTCCAATGGGTAACATGGGTCATTGTGTCCTTCCTTAACAAGAATCAATAATAGACTGACGAAAAGGATTAAATGTTATTAGGTGTTAAATAATGATTTGTGTGTAGATTCGAATTTGACCGCTGTTGGATTACGTTTGAACAGCTTACTTGACGGAATTTGCAAGATAACTAAAAAAAACGCAGGTCCCGCATTTGGTTCTTGCATTTATCGTTAACACAGGGCTTAAAGATCATTTTGATTCCAGAAACACCATTGCGTGTTGTACGTATCCTATGAATGACATGAAAATAGGTTTTTATTTATACACTAATGAAAATCCTAAAAACTAGGATTTTGATTCCTGGGTAAACTTTTGAAATATATTAGTTAGCCACCCCTCACATAAAATTAATAGTCAAATAGCATTTTCTGAACATCTTGCAAGTCCAGGGTTTTTGCTGCTTCCAGATCACTGTGCGCCTTGGGAACAGTTCCCTGTCTGGAGCACAAGTGCAAAGCTCCAGCATCTCAAGGTGTGAACGGGGCTTAATTAAGCGAAGCTGGAGTATGGATCTGTTGAGATGGGCGACCAATCCTAAACACAATTAAGGCGAGATATCACTGGATGCCCTTCGCCCTCATGCCTCCATATCATTCCTGTTTTATTCTGTCGTTTACATTCGCTGGTTGTGATTCCGTTTCACGGTTATGAATTAAATATTGTGAACCAAAATTTGTTATTTTAATGTTAACAAGGTTTTTATATTCAAGGGCTTTAGTAACAAATATTCATACATTAATGTGTTCATACAAAAAATAAAAATATTGGAAGGAGTTATGAAATAATTTTCATAGATGGGATCATATATAAAGAGAAACAGTTTTATCTGAAGTAATAAAGTTCGGTTTGTTGGAACAAATGTGTCTAAAGCGGGCTATCTCTCTAGGCGGTTGACGCTCGGGAACAGATAGGAGCCAGAGATCTACATCACCTACCTGTCCCCTAAAATATTCACCGTTTGAAGGTAGGCGTTGATTTATGGCAATTTCATCAACCTACCGAACCATGATGGATTTAACTACACATCGTTGCAACAAAAGACCACTTCAGACTGAAGAAGACACTCCAGTTCTATAGATCAATTAATTTTCATTCCCCTGTTACAATAGTCGGATAGTGCGCAACATCTGTCCTTTGCGGCGCCGCATTGTACCGTAACGGTAATTAATACACGATGCTCCATCGTCATTTGGAAGACGCATAATTTTTTTCTCTTTGTGATTTATACTTGTCAACCTGCTTCCACGCCTGCACTGTTTTGTAATGACTTGACGGCTCTGTGTTGTCTAATAAGAGTAATGTGATACCGCGCCTCCTAGAAAAAAACTCGCCAAGGGAGGCAACGTTAGTGGGGTCACCGATTCCAATAATTTTCTTTTAGTGGTTGTCGGCAAATATTCGACTCTTGGCAAACGTTCTTGCCATTGCCCCTTGGGCTACGGGGGAAAATACGTTTAAACACCCCAATGTTTTACTACCGTTTCTCTTTTTGTTCTAAGTGTAAAATTTATTGTTATCATGGAATGCATCATCAGATTTGGTTTTTACTTTAAATATGTAAACAAATATTTCAAATGGTATTAAATGAGCATAGGTTTTTGAAAAGTTTATTTTCTGGTGAATGAGTACATTTTTCTTGATTTTGGATTAAATGGATTTTATAGGACCTACTATTATTTTTGATTCCCTGTACAGGCCTGTTAGAAATAAATATTTATTAGACAGAGGGGAACAAGCCATAGTATGATCATCACGTATTGATATCATTTATGAATAAATAACGGACTGACTAGGCAGAGTAGGGAAGCAGAAAATATTTTTTGAACAAGGGACAAATTTGATTTTCGTTTTTAGACTTCTCTTTATTTTACAGAAAATCCAAAAAAAAATTTTTTTTGTTTATAATTTCCACATATCATTTCCTTAGTTTTTTCGTGTTCGAAATATACAGTGAAATATACACAAATGACAGTAATAAAGTATCAGTAAATAATTTTTTTTTTTCCCCTAAGCTCTCTAGTTAGAATTTTAGGATGAGGGAGAAATATAAAATATTTAGGGTAATCGGATCCTTGTACTAGGAGGACCTGCTTGAAGGTGGTGTTAGAGGAGTAAATAAATTTGAAAAAAGGTATATAAAATAAAAGGTTTTTGCTTAATTGATTATCGGGAACTAAAAAACACGACCTGATCGAGGCACGCACGTATTGTCTCTTAATCCCAGCCAGCGTTGAACAAAAGCGTTGCTGTATTTTGATGCAGTGGCCCCTAAAAAAATATTTAAAAAATGAGTGTAGGATTTTAACAAGTTTAGTTTCTGATAAAAGCGTATATTTTTCTTCGCTTTGGATTAAATGTATTTTATAAACTCTACTCTCATTTTCGATTCCCTGTCCGTTTTGAAAAAATATTTATTTGATGGAGGTGAACTAGACATAGCATAGTCATCACATATTGAAATTATTCGTGAAAAAATAACGGACTAACAAAACAAAATAGGTGAAAATATTTTTTATACTAGAAAGAAATTTGAGTTTTAAGTACAGCCCGATCCCATTACGAAGTTGGCAAAAAACTATGCTATCAGAACCAAGCAGAAACGACGGTCAAATATTGGAGTATTTAAACTTAAAACAGCTCGACCCATTTTAAAAGGTTTAATAAAATCGGTGTCTACACGGCCAGCTCGCGTGTTAAACAACCAAAAATATGAGTCTTACTGCTAGTACAACATGCCAAACGAACGATTGTGCTTCTGTGTTTGAAACTTTTGGTTTTTTTATAAGGTTAGGTTTTTTGACCAAACTTCCTTGAACATTCCACGGAAAAGTTGGCATTCTGAGAGATAGTATGTTTCCTTAGGATTCTTCGCTACTATCAGGGCCGGCAAGAGTGCGGGGGAAGGGTTCCCAGGGGCACGGTGGCCGAAGATAAAATTTTTATTGTTGCATTTACTCACTCATGTTTTGTCACGGTTCTATCGGTTGTAGTATTTGTCGCTAGCTACATGTACTATTTAACACGAAGTGAATTTAACGCTTTAATTTATTGGTCTAATAACGAATTCAAAGTAAATCTTTATGTTCAATCCCAGTTAACCTCTGCCCCAAATACCTACATAAAAAGTAACAAAAAGTTTAGTGTAACATGGGAATGTATAGGGGACTCGGGATCGCTCTCTGCTTATTTATTACATACTAATCAACCTTTAAATCGTTTCACAAAAAAACCAATCCAAATCAGTCCGACTGAGTTTTCAAATTCGTTAATTTCCGAACAGCGTCACGATACTTATATGACAACCTCGATTTAATTTCGCATGTAACCCACCGAATATCATTCCAGCATTCCCAATTTAGTTATAAGACTGTGTACTCTTCTAGACGTGTATGTTTACGAATACGGTTAGTGAACCTGTCAAGTGGCCGTAGCAGAGCAACAGTATGACATGTAGTTCGTCGAAGTAGACGGATAGATTTAAATAAAGATATATAGAGGACAGGCTCATGAGGAGCTAGATAAATGAGGTAAAAAAAACTCGATGGGTGAAGAAGTGATGCATCGATAGTGGGCCATCAGGGGTGATCAGGCTCACTTGTCCACGGACCGGTCCCTCGTTCTTGAGTGGGTGTGTACACAGCTCAGGAGTGGGGTACTTATTTTTGTAGCTCGGATCACACACACATTTTTAAAAATAAATTATATAAACAGGTAGTGCTGTCTCGATTTATTTTTTCCACGACCGATTGAAAACGGTATGTTTACTGCCTCACATTCCCTCGTGTCAATATAAGTTGCAATTTGTTACCTTCATTAATAGTTTGTTTAACCACCATTGGTTTAAATGACTTTAAAATATAACCACCACGTTTTGTCTTAACCGCTCAATTAAATATGGAACTAACTCAGCTTTTCGGAGTCCACTCATATGAACTTGTACGGGCTCATTATTAAAAACTAACCACTGATACATTTTTTTGTAGAAAGGTGAATATAAAAGGTAACAAAATGAATGTTTATACTGCACACCCCTAACCAAATTTAATAAACTATAAAAAATGTAGTGTTTCTAGCAGGTAATTTACGATCTGAGGGTTAATAAATAGATTTATATTCAAACAAGCAAAACATTTATCCTTGTAGAAATAAATATTCAATATTTGTCTTAATTATTTATGATATAGTAAGTGGAAACATAACCATTATTTTAGAATCTATTAAGAGATATATCGTTACAAATTACAGTCGCTTGTGTTTCTACATTATACTTTTGAGGTCCCTAGAAAAATTCAACCTCAAATAATAAATAGATTACTTTTTTATCGTACAACACAATAAAAATGTCTCTAATTTTTAACATAAATATATTTTATTAAATAAAAATAGTTTTATTGATAAGAGGCTATTTCAAAGCAAAACTTCTACGCTCACTATTCTGTACGGAAGTAGACAAAAAGTGGAAGCAAGAATTCTCAGTACAACCCCATCCCAAGCTGGTAGTCAGGATTTTCTTTCCTTTCACATATTTTTTAAAATAATTATTACTGTTAATATTTAACAGTGCCGGTAACGGTTAGGGTAACCAACCCGCATAAACCATCATCTAAAACACGATTAATTTTTAGAAACGTACTTTTTGGTTCACAACTGGGCCTTCCAACATCCCATCTATAAATGAAATGGTGCCAATGTAACAATGGAATAGAGGGTCTAGATTCAGATCGTTCCAGAAGTTAATTATATCTTTTGTAAAGACCTGCGAATCGGAGTGTACCGCCCAAAAAATGGTTTACAGCCCCTATTTAAAAACCGTATAAAATCGGTTGCTCCGTCTTGACTAGATTTGTTTTGTGCCAATTAACAAGCGTGTTTCTTATCGCTAATGCAGTATATGATTCTATATGTTTCTATTTATTAGGACCAGTCATAAGGTTTTTGTAAATACAGTTTCTTTTTTTTTTTGCTTTTGTTCGTGCCGTAAATAGCTTATATCTGCTTTGGCCGATTTACAAGTGTTTTCTCCGCCGCTAATGCACCTAATAAAATCCACTTGATAAAGGCTCCCGGATTTAAATTTTAATAAAAGCAGTGGGCGTAGGACGGAAGACCTCTGCCTGGTGCCGAGATAAGAAACACATTAGCACCATTTATTTGTCCGCTGGGGATCTCGCTCCTTGCTTCACTCATCCTTTACCGATATTTGCCCCCTATTTGCATCCCTTATCTCATCCCTACAAATATATTTTGTATGTGACCTACGTAATCTTCTCCTTCTACTTGAACTATTCTATTATCACGATTCTGATGTAATGCAACAATAAATAATAAATCTACAAAAAAATTAATTAAAAAAAAGTGTAATAATAAAAATATATTGCATGTAATTGAAATGGGGGGGGGGAGGGGTCGAAATGTAGTTAGAAATGACTGCTAGCTTGTGCACTTAGGCGAATAAAATTTTACAATAAAATTGAGTGCACATAACTTAAGTAGCAGATAGGAAAATAAATATAATTTAGATATAATATAAATATTCAGTGTTGCTCAGCACGTTGCAGTCATATTCAAGAGATATGGTCCTAGTTACGTAAAAAAAATCCAACCCACAGACACTTGCTGCTGTTGTTTTTCGATTTGTTCTCATCACATTTTGTTAGAGAAAACGTCTAAATTTTTACCATAAAATCTGTCCATAATGCTTGTATCCTTTTTGCAATACATAAAATATGTCAAAACCAGATCAATTCCATTAAAAAGAGACTAAAAAAGTTGTGTGTTGTATTTTTTTTTCAAAAGTACGTCCATTTATCTTTCAGACAGCAGCAATAATATAAATCAATTGTATCTGCAATTAATGAGAACCTCAAAGCAAACAGACGACATCCAGCACAGAATGATTCAACTAAGTATTAGGCAAAATATGTCATTCATTGTGTGCTCATAACTCTATCCTATATTGGACAATTTACTATAGCATAGAGTAAACATCCCTGCACTTCAAAAAAAAAGTATGTACTTCACACTCTCTCCATGCCATTGAGTTTCCATAGGTACAGGGTTAGATCATGGACAGCTTTTTGATGTACTCAGAATATCAGAAAAATACATTTCATACTTCATTTTATCTCTTGGTTTCTAACAGCATAACTATTCCATTGTTAATTTTTCTTACAAGAATCATTAGGTGTATTTTTATAGATGTAGACTTTATATTTTGAAAAAAAAAACAAAGAAAGGGTTGTCTTCTGGATGAAGCATAAATAATGAGTGGGGGAAGTTCTAAAATATTTTGGCGGAGGTAGATCGGATATGGTATTATTGTGAGCGTAGGCAAACTAGAAGAAACAAAGATAATAACAGTTATTACGTACAACTATGACGTAGTATTATATAAAAATGTAGAATAAAACGCTATTAAATATTGTACAATTGTCTTGGACTGCAAAGCAGTCTTAAGCCAAAATTGATTGGAAATGTTAAATAAAGCTATTCTGCAATAGCACCCGACATATCGCTATGCTTATTAGGGAAACAAGTTTAGTGGTTAGCTGTAACTATTATAATGTTGGTCTAGGAGCTTTGAGTGATTTCATTAGGCCAAAACCGTAAAGGAAACTACGAACAATAAAAAAGAATATGCAACGATAAAAAAAGAGTAGCGTATAACAGAATATTCAAGACAAGGGGACGGCTGAAAAAGAATGGGGTTAAATTTTAAAATGTCGGGGGAACGTGGAAGTGTGGGGGTGCAGTTGACTACCGGGAACGGCGGCCACAGTCGCTTTAGTGCCACCAGCGGATTGCCCTGTTTTATATTTTAGGCACTGTATGAACTGGGACAGGTGAGCCATATGGCTCATATATCGGAGGTCTGGGCAATTACCCCTCTGTAGCCGAGGCTGCAGAGTTCGTGGCCGTAATTTTTGCTTTGTACTGGGAGAGCATAATGATTCACACAGCAGATGAGGTAGGAAAAACTTAGGCCAAATAGGATCGTTCTGTGATATTATACGTCTAAAATCGACTATTGTGTAGTTTACCGGCACAATTCCCGCATGATTAATAACAATGCAAAAATAAATAAATACAGCTAAAAGTAATAATAATAATCTTATGGATTCACCTGAGGATCTATAATTGTATATAATTGTCTGAAAGTTTAAAGGGGCTATGAAGGGGAAAAAAAAAAATCTTTATTACGATAAAATTACAACTTTCTAACTAGAGAGCTTAGGGGGGGGGAATTACAATCTACTTTTGATTAGGTAATAAGTAACTGTGATCAATTTTCTCATTCATCCCATATTTACAGTTCTTCATTCATTCGATGGTCACACAGTATTTACAAATAGCCCAGAGACCTCCCAAATTCACATGGTTGTCACCATACTGGGAAAAAGGAAGCGGAGTCTTGGGAATCCCCCCGTATATATCATCACTGGACATGATTGACTGCGTGCTCACTGACTAGTTCTACCCGGACACAGGCCAGATCTACATAAGTGGTTTACCAGGACGAAGCAATAAAAAAAACGATTAGTTTACAACAATGAGTCACTATCTTTAAAAAGTGTATCCATTCGATATGAAAATGCCTCACTTACTACATATAATAATAAACAAACCCAACAAAATTTAGTTCTAGGGATGCATATCAGGTTTCTACTCTCTGAACCAACAACAAAACTCGTCCTCAACAACATGTCTTCTTCATCCACCATCGATGGCTATAGATGTCGAACTGGGAACCAAGGATAAGTTTCCGTCTCCCCGAGGGATTTTTCCTTGGTTAAGTTTCCCAAGGGATCTCCCCTATCACTCGCACCACCTGCTTTATTAAATGGAACTCAGCCGCAGTGCCAGTACATTTATAAACAATTATGCTTTTAAAAAGACAAAAACAAATATTATTACCGCTTATTTCATCAGAAAAAACGTATACAGCACTGTCTAGCAATACCAAATCAAACGTTAATAGTGTTTATAAAGGTCAAACACTTTATACAAGGCATTTGTTTACCTTCTGTCCAATATGACCGTTTACACAAGGCGTGAAAATGCGATTGTTATCAGCTAAGCCTTGGATGTCTCTTCCTACCTGGTTTGCTGGGAAAACACCCGCACGAAGTCAAGAAAAATAAATTTAATCGATATCCAGGGAACGCCGGAGTGTACATTCAGCGCAATAAATGATACTGTAAGGAATTGCTGACATGCCGGCTCTATACTTAGCAATTGAACGCAGTGAATAAACGTACCAAGCCTAGCCAGCTGTAAGAGAGCGTCAATAGAGGTACAGTTGACTTCTCTACTGGTCAATGCTCAGTGAGGCGTATTCAGGTACAACGTACCGAGTCACGACTCGGGAACCGGCTCGTGTACATAGGCAATGTATTAACATGTTCGCTGAGCCTTGATGGTTATCTTCAACTCCGGCCATTAATAGCATAATCGTGGAGAGGGTATAAAAATATATGTGTTTATAAAATATAAGTGAGGGAGCTTCTCACAAAGGTCCCTTCTCATTTCTGTAACTTCTGCTATTTATATTATGTAGGTAAATTAACGCAATATTATTTGTATCTTCAATCATTCTGAGCACAAAAGAATTATTAATAAAAAAATTATTAATTTTTATTGTTCCTAATGTGATTGGGATTCTGCCAACCATGACTCTTCATGACCTTAGGGAATTACTTATATTACATGTTTCTTGGTAGACTGACAACGACCAGAAGCAACATAAAGCCTGGACAAAGGAAGGACAAAAAAAAAAAAAATCAGGTTTGAACAAAACAAAAAACAAGGGAAACAATTGTTTTATTCGGATGATAATGATTGTAGTCAACATCACAGTCGATTTTCTTTTTTTGGGAGAGTTTGAATCAGGCAATATAATTTCCTCAAGGCCTTCTTTCTGACTTTCATATCATTCTATCGGCTGAAGGACAAAATGCTTCTTTTAATTGAAGCACGTAAATAACATGTGAGGGCTTCCAATCTGAAACTCGCTCATCTTGCTCTAAATATGAATACATAAGGGCACATAACTGTTTAACACGTCCTCTTCGTTATAAGATATTACATTCGTTCCTTTAGCATAAATTCGAGATAAAAAAAAAAGAATAGTTAGCGTAGGAATAAGGCTCTGATATGACTCGACTACAACATTACTTATACATTTTATTTCGAAAATGAAATTTTGATTGAATATTTAATAGAATAAACTAGAATAGAAGCAAACATGTATACCCCCCCCCCCCGAAGAATAATAACAATGTGCAAGTAAGTAAATACAATTGTGGCCAACAACAACAACCGGGGCTGGCCAGGCTTGACCTGGCCGACTACAAACCCTTGCCTAGGTACTCCTAGGCTCCACCCTCGGTAGACTCTCACTACCTTCCTGATTCCACCCGCCTCCTTTAGGCATTCCACACCCTATATCCTTCTCATACATCCTTCAAATGGGGGACTCCCCTTAGTGAAAGGCACTCATTAGCCCAAAATAATTTTCCCACATCCTATTTTATAAGTTTGAGAGCTAAGGAAAAAAAAAAAAAAAAAAAGAAAAAGAAACAGTACATCACATAGAGAGGTGGGATGATAAAATAATAATATGGCCTAGCCCAATTTAAAAATATCATTCATGAATTTTCTTAATAAAACATTTAAATATGAATGAAAATTTAAAGTTAAATCCAAAGTAAAAAAGAAGCGGTATAAAATAATAGTAAAAAAATTATATAAATAAATATTATTGATTACTCGTTTACAAGGCTGCAGCGTTTATCGGCAGAACAGTTCAATAATAGTAACCGTATTAATTTAATAAACAATAAAACTATATATATTTTTTTTGGCAAGCGTCTGTCTGAGTGGTGAGGTGTTGGAATAAGGGTTTAAAAGTACGTAAGGAGGAAGGATGATGGATATTGAGAGGAAGGAAATCCAGAGAGTGGTAAAGCGAGCATGAAAGGAGAGATCGAATGCTGCTGTCTGTGAGGAGGGGTTTAAAGCTAAGGATGACGGGATTTTGTGTCCCAGGAATAGACTGAAGATTTAAACTGTGAGACATTGCAAATATAAAAGTCCCCCCCCCTCGAAACCCTTCATTCAATATACTCAGAGTAAGTTACAGAGTCCACCATATGGAGTCTTTATAAATGCACTCGTGTTAATTATATTTTATGTAGCGTAGCTACATACTATATAAAAAGAATTTTACTAAGGGAGGCTGATGTACAGAATACAAGGCGTGTAAAAATAGAAAGTTATAAGGTTCTTGTTAAGAATGAGTTGTTGCTAATACTGACATAAATCTAACTAACTTGACCTAGGACACAGCCTTATGCGCTGGGTTCATCAGGTGCTGCAACGAGTGAAAAAACTTTATGTGTCTCCAGCGGATGAACTCACCCTCTATAATATACATGTACCTGCATAATTACATCACAAGGAACCTACTTTACGAGTATAATTACATATAAATATAAGATCGGTGGTACTAAAAACTAGTTATAATGGTCTTTCTATTATATATGACTTCTAACCAAAAATTCAAGATTGTCAATAAAGCCCTATGATCAAAAGTGATCCATTAATTGTTCTTCCTGACATTATGTTTATTGATCCGAATAAAACATTGGGGCCACTTATTAATCAGTATTCATAAACCGTCAAATTGATTATTCGTAATGTCACGGTTCAGACATTTATTAATTTCTTATTATTAAGTCCCCGCTACATGCCTTACATACTTAATTTTGTATTGTCTCTGACTCTAAAAGATATCAATGACATGAGTCGGGAAAGGTTTGTGGAAAGTTACAATTTAAATGAGCTGGCTCTGATTTCCGCTGATTGATGCCGGCAAATTACATGTTGCCAAGCTTATTCTTATGATGGCCTATTATACAAGGGTCGTTTATAGGAGCTGTGAACGATGATGTTCATTGCTATCGATCTACGTGGGGTCTATTCATGCTTCTCCTCATTACATATGGCATTTGGAATTGTGGTTAGAAGAAATTAGTGGAACAGTTTACATAAAAACTTCCAAATATGTTCTACAATCTTTATCTCAATCAAAATGTTCTTAACTGTGAAAGGACTTTTTATACTGCCACTATAACATTTAGTTATAAATCTTAATTGGTACTCACTGTTCACAATTGACTCTATTGTTCAAAAGTTATAATTTATTTATTTTAGTGAAGATATGATTTTTTATTGGTGTCCCGTGAATAGTCTAAGAAATTCTGGAATACTATTCTTGAATTTATAATTGTATGGAAATTATTATTAAACTGCAGCGTGGCTAGACACTTAAAGGACATTTACTAAATGGAGATATTATCAGTTTTTATTAATTCTACTTATTTTACCTGTAGTCTCTCAGTTTATCTGGCTCTGATAACTTCCACGTTCCCCTGGAGGAAATGAAACTGGGTCAGTTACACAATTAAAATATTTGCTTAGGAAGGGTTGATCCTGTTCTAGCGGAATGAGCTTTATAAGGTCCGTACAGCATAACCGTACTTGATTCAATAGTTCTTTTGAAATTAGCTATGTTCCGAAAACATTTCAAACTTAGTCGGTAAATCAAAATTAAACCCGTGGCACAACAACTTATGGTCGTGCTATTGCTTACCACAGTGTTCACCGTAGTTATTATATGGACCTAAGCTCATGTAGCTACTCATTTTCCCCCACGAGACTGTGTAAAAATCAAACTCGCTTTTTAGCACAAAACCTAAGTGTGGAATCGAACCCAGGAGTTACAATCAGGCAGGCTGTGCATTCATCAACTAGAATTCAAATATTCGTACAACCAATTATAACGATAGGTTATGCAGTGACGTTGGTGTGAAGATATATCGGTGTATATCCATTTGAAGGTTTGGTACTGATAAATGTGGCGACCAATCAGTGGTCCAATGTATTCAAGTCAATCAGCCATGTATAAGTATATTTTTCATTTAGTATCTGCTTGGAGTTTGGAAATACGTTAGTAAAAAATATCGCAGGGCCCGTATAAATAAAATATATAACGGTTAACAAGTAATCTTCCCTCTCACTAACTTATAAGCTTATTTAATCACCCGATTTGAATATTTTTCGTTATTTATATGTGTCAGATTTTTAAGGATAATTACTTTCGGATAACAAATATTGTTTGATTTAAACACAATGGGGCAAAAGACCATTTCAATAGAATGTTTCATTCAAACCATGAATTAGTCATAGTTGAAGAAGAAGTAAAATTTTAGTCGTAATAAAATAATGAGTAGGACCAGCTAATGTTAATAGGCAAATACTATACTGAATGTATAGTTACTTGAAAAGTAATGAACTAGGGTATGCAGATTGAGTTAATTCAAAACGATAATGTTTTATTATGATTAAAAGGTGTCCCAATATCCTTCCAAATTAAACTAATAATTTGGTATAGGTTCACATTTTTAATCATAATCAACTTTTTCATCCTTCAAAATGTCAATTATTATCCATAAGTTTTTATTGTTAAGTATAAAAAACTACTTTTAGCACATTAGAAAACCGGCGAGTGGTGATTTTTTTAGTGATTTTACTTTGTCTTACTTGGTCTAGCATTAAATAACTGCATCAAATTATCTATTTCTCTTCTAGGGCAGGTTGTAATTTTCTCCAGGTAAATAAATAAAGTGATCAAATCGTATATATAATAAAATAAACAATAAGAGTGAATTTTCAAGAGAGAATAGAGAGAGGGAGAAGAGAAAAATGTAAGAGTTAAAGCTCCACTGTGACAGCTGAAGTCAAAAAATTAGCCGTGGCCTTTGAAGTGGATTTAACTGTCACCACGTAGGCTGGGGGAGAAAAAGTTCCACTGTTGACAACTATGTCATCCGCAGGGTGGTTACTCCTAGCAACTTCCTAATGAACAACTTTCATCTACCCTTTTCTTTTCCCTACCCTTTCTTCCTTTTTATTAAATTTAAGGACAATAAACTGAAACCAGATTATGTCTACCGTGGATAACTGTGGAAGGGTACTAGCTCCTTGAATTCATGACAAGCCTTATCCATGAAGGAAAACGCGTGGCTTTGATCACGCCTTTGATTAGTAGATTTATATACCTCTTGGTCGAGGCGCTCCAGCACGCAGGAAGTAACAAATCAATTAATCATTAATTACCCACGAACTGCTTCCTTTCTTGTTACACGTCTGAATATGCTTTTTGCAGTCTATCACAAAGTAGGGGTAGTTTGTTTTGTTTATATTACCTTTATCACATTACCTTTAACGTGCTCACCAGATATTACTTATTTACATATATTTGATTTTTTTCTGTGTTATATGATTTGTCGTATGCTAATAGTTAATATATTAACTATACTTTATATTGTCTATTTTAATTTAAGTTCCTTGCTCGATCATAAACTATCAGCGGGCCTCTATTTGTGGTGAATTAAGTATTAATCATTACCAGAAGTCTAAATTTTCTTAATTCTACGTCCGTGTATGGCGTGTATATAAAAAATTCGATAAATAATTAGATAACTCTATATATTATAACTTTGTATATTTTAGGAATTTTATAAAACAATACTTAAAATTACATCAATTTTTTATTGTTAGCTGAGAAAATTCTATCTACTGGATCAGCCAATCGGTTTATAAATGATGAGTCAATGAATTACTTCTATTGATACAGATTAAGATCGCCAGATTTTATTACTCAGTGGCTTCCATTACCGAGGTAAAAAAGGATGCCAACCTCAAAGTAATCCTCCTTCACAAGCTCTGAATGATTGCAGACTAATGTGTTAACCCTAATTAAACAAATAGTATTTTTTATATTTTATATTTTATTTTATTTTTATATTTATTATTAATATGTGAGAAATACCCTGAATGTTACAAACATTACCTGTGCAAATTAGCTGATAAATCTTAACTTCTCGTTATAATTAAACGATCCATTTTTTTAAATATTTTATTAGATAAAGACTAAATCGTGTTTCCGGAACACCATTTTTTTTGATGGGGCTATTGGTAGACGTACCGATATCCTCTTTTTTTAAGAGTTATTAGCCACGAGCTAATAACTCTTAAACATCATATGATTAAGTGTCAGCGTTAGTTTGATTTATGACAATTTTTTTTTATATTGGTATTCTTTTATTCTTATGCTTCCCAAGCCTTATATATATGTGTGTGTGAAGAACACGACTTGTAACTTTTTTCTTGAATTTAAAATCCACTGCGCACGGATGACCTGGGAGGTGGCAGCAGACAACTGATGTGAGGAGAGATTATAGAGAGAGTGATGAAGCGTAAATTAAACTTTTGTGTGGTATTAGATAAAGTGAGGAGTTAAAGAGTTATGAATAAAAACAATATTGAAATAAAGGCTTTGAATTAAAAGTTTCTTTCTTTTACAGAGAAACGCAATTGAGCTTGTACTTTGCTCACAGGAAAAACCATTACCAACATCAACGGATTATCCAGACAGACAAAGTCATGTTATAAAACAACATTTTTGCTAACATTTCAGATAAATATGAAAACATTAAGAATTCATCACCAAGTGAACCAAAAACAAACATATTCGCCATAACCTCAATCGAGACAATTGAACACGAGATCTTCTATATTCCAGAAGAATGCCAAAACGTGGGTTCCACGGGAAATTAAAAGAAACAGAAGCTTTTGAAAAAATATAAACTACACTCGGAAAAAAGAGATGAAAAAAGAAAAGTGTGGATCACTCTTAGCGCAGAATTATTAAAACAATATAAATATGAACATGGGAACATGAAATTGGAGGATTATTTGCTAGAAGTACACATACAGAATATTCAAACAGAGCAAACTACAGCACAAGGCACTGGAATTTCGGCAGAAGGCCTACTATAAATTCACTGAAATGCAAAGATCTCCAGGGATTAATTTGACAAATATCTCATATTTGAATTACGATTTGATGATTATTTTACTCATAATTGAACTTTTTTTAAGGAAAATTCACAGGAAGAAATGAAAGTGTACTACATACAGTGGATTAAATTTTTGGAAATGAATGCACACAAATAGGTGTATTACAGAACAAGATACAAACGAAATTAAAATATTAAGAATATTTTTAGATAAGTCGTGCTTGGACTGGTACAGTTAAATACTTATCAGATAGACTTTAAAATCCGAGTGGGAACTATGGAAAAGAACTTCTGCGTCACTTACACAAATAAATGGTGGACGCCAGTGAGACATGCGATCGAGTACAAATATATAAATGTTTCCTTACTAGTATTAAAGCATGCTTTACTTGAAATGAACAAGTCACTGGATACATCCATTATAAATGATTTGATTGCTGTGGGACTTTTTTTTTTTTTTCCCTTAGCTCTCAAACTTATAAAATAGGATGTGGGAAAAATAAAGGAAAATTATTTTGGGCTAATGAGTGCCTTTCACTAAAGGGAGTCCCCCATTTGAAGGATGTATGAGAAGAATATAGGGTGTGGAATGCCTAAAGGAGGCGGGTGGAATCATTACATGCTGCGGGACTACCAAATTAGCATATAACATTGAAAATAAGCAGATAGAATTGATAGAAATAAAAAAAAAATACTTAAAATCTTTTTAATGAATTTAGAATTTAAATACTTGTTTGGAACCTCAGTTTTAAGGCCGAGAGCGTTCGTCATCTCTTGCAGAAGTACCTCTTGGCCGAACTTACCCGGGTCTCCTTGCTGCCTCTCTCCATGTATCTATCGATGGAGTATTCGGCCAACCGACGATTGCTTTATTCCCAAGTGTGTGGCCACTTGCCTTTGGGACAAACCTTCACCCAGGGGCTTAAGTGTTCTAACTCCCATTTCTGCTGGAATATCCATATTAAAGCTCCAGAAAACTTAAAAAAAAACTTGCAAAAAACGATGGAAAAACAAAATAAAAGTAATCACTTAATAACTATAAGGAACACTCAAAGCTGATTTCATTATATGATTATCTCTAATCCAGACTGCATTACTAATTGCTAATAACCATAACCATTATAATACCCGTAGCTGGTTAGAGCAATTCCATTTAGTTTTAATGAAGATGTAAAAAAACAAATATAAAATACTAAGTGATGGGCTAATTTCGTCCAGGAGTTTATATGGCATTTTCTTCTGCAGCTGTTTATATTGGCTTGATTGCCAATGTGTACTCTGTGATGTCGACAAGGTCGACCATGATTTTTTTTCTTATTGTCCGTGAGTGAAAATAATTCTTTCCAGAATCGTGGCAAATGTTGCGGATCACAATGTTTTTATCTATTCATTCTCTGCGAATTTATTCCAGTTGACAAGCCGGGTATCCATACATTTAAAAGCTGTCTCCTTTAAAGACGGGCGGGTACACAGAACTATTAATTTTCCTCAGGAATAGATCGTCCGTAGAAGAATCCAATTTGGAACTAGAAGTTGAGTGAAAAAAGCAGCCCTGTACAGGATTTATGCCTCAATAATTTATAGTCCGCTCCCCGTACCAGCTCCCTCCCCCCCCCTGCTGCTACTCCCGGCAGTTTGAAGGGTTGTTATCGGATTAAACGCGTATCTAGGGCACCGTCCGGTCACCTGATATGGCCAATCCACGCTAGCGTATTATTTTTTTTTTAACATCGTCACCCTGAAGCGACAGTTTCATCGTTATACTTTTTCTATCAAACGCCTGTTCAGGTTTATTGTGTACCATTATGGGGCTGTGGGGGATAGTCTGCCTGTCCTATCTCGTTATTCCCATCCAATTTTTTCTTAATGTACTTTTTTTATTCCTAAATTTCCCCTTTGCCTTGTTTTATCGTTTCAATATTGTGGAAAGTATATAAATATATACATATCCAATAGGGAAATATTGGACGTGAAAAAGGGTGAACCTAGTTAATGTCCCGCACATTATCCACTTTTCCCGTTCTAGCACGAACTCACTTCCTTTTAGAAATATTAAAAGAAAAAAAAAACCATGTTCAAGAGATATACTCTATGTATTTTAGAAATTTCCCAGACTTTTCTTTATTCAAAACTGGTGATCATTGCATTTTCACAATATTTTGTAAGGTAATAATTTTACCTAGTGGTATAAATACAACGAGGCTCTTTACTCTCAGGTGATTTTTTAAACCTACCTACTTATGTAACTATTTGGGTAATTATTAAAAAGTTGATCACAATCAAGTATTTATATGATTGAACGGGCGCCGTCGAGTCAAGGATGCCTCAAATCCGCAAACCTTTCCCGCTGTGAGGGTTACGCCCGACAATGAGGCCCGTCTGAGAACTCGCTGTTAATGTGCCTCATAAACTCTGAAAGAATCCAACAGAAGCTCAATGAATCATTAACAAAATTATTGAAACGAATCCAGGGTACTCTAAAAGTAGTGTAATACCACATTTGTTCAAGTTACGCATAATAATTGACATCATACTAGTAGAAGTTGTTTAGAGCGGACCTTACTGTTGTTTATACCTCGGACAATTATTCACACCCAATATTTATATAAGTAACATTGATTAGTCGTAGTTTTTCTTTTAAATAATCAGTATATAAAGAAATCGGGTTACGGTATCACTTGGATAAGTGATTGACACGTAATTTATGAACATTTATTGATATAATTTTCTGTGTCCGGATGAATTATTTAAAGTATAAGAGCGTTGGTGCAACCAATGGCAGATTAAAGTTAATGACGCAAAATTTTCACATTACCTTCACCCACTGCCGCAAGTCTCACCACTAGATGCATTTTCAGTTGGATCCGTGGTAGGATAATGATATTCGTTCCTATCGAAATAATTCATGTAATAGTTTCATGGGCAGTTGTTAGTACTTGAAGAGTGTTTTATTTTTTTAAGTAAATTAAGTCCTGTTTTAGTCTTCCCACAATATAATCAAGAGAATTTTTACGAACCAAAGCCGTTCTAAAGTGCTGAGAATGTTGTCAATAATAATGGTGTCAGAGTGCTTCTCATTTCAAACACCAGTTACATTAACATTATTCTGAGCCCTTGAGAATGGTAAATGAGAAATAAATAGCTTGTGGGGACACAGAAATAGGACATAATAATGGATGGACAAAATAAGGATATAAAGGATTTTATTTTAATATAATTTTACAACTATGCCTGCCTACATATTAAAAGTTTTCGTTTTGAGCAGGAACAGAACCCTTGGGATGTGGAAGACTCAGTAGCGAAGACAAGACACGTGCTCGCTCCCTTCGCCTGACATTTGACTTCGACCTTTCGACCACTCTCTTCCATCCCCCCTCCTAATTATCCCTTCCCTCTCTATACGTCTTTATTATTATTGCTCTGGGGTAATTACTAAGTCTGCCATGTAACCAGTAGTGAGAGTTTAAAGTTTGAATTCTATTAATTATGTGGCTAATTAAAATATTTATGAAATAACAATAATATTATGGGATCAACATGAATTGGAATATTTGACAGCATCAGTCTCAGCCAAAATACAAATAAATGTTCACATTACCTTCACCCTCTGCCGCAAGTCTTTCTTGTCCACTAGTTTCTTTTAATTCCAATCCTCTCCCTGTATCCGAGTTACGGTACTTAGGCTTCCATAACGACTGACCTGGAACCCATATACGAGGCCAAAAAGACAAGAACTAAATAGACGCTTTGGACAACTGTACAGACTACTTCAAAGGACATCCCATCTCTCAATAGAAAACAAATTACTAATTTACAAAGTAATACTTAAGCCAATCTAGACATACGGAATAGAGCTATAGGTGGCAAAAACGTCGAACATCAAGCGTATCCAATCCTTTTAATCAAAAGTCCTGAGAACAATGGTAAATGCCCGTTGTTACGTTAGCAACAAAACCCTTTATAACGATCTTATTATACCCTTCATTCTTGAAGTCATCCGTTCCAAGTTTATAAAATTCCATCGAAACCTATATAACCACAATAATCCTCTACACTAGGTGACGCATCCCTATAATCCTCTTCGGAGACTAAAGCGGCAGTGGCCTCGTGACTTATAAATACGTGACAGTGGGAGTTATGGCAATAGGAGTTTCTCCTAGCATGTTCTGAGCGTCTGTGGATCTCGCGCTATTGGTCAACTTCCGCTAGCTCGTATCCGGTGACGCGGCTGACGGAGAAGCGTGGGTGACTTCCCAAAACTGAGCCGACAAAACAAGATGAAATTTTGTTATAACTTGTGGGGAGACAAAATTTCACGTCGTTTTATTAAATTCTTAAATATTATTAACTAAGCTTTAACATAAAACAAAAAAATAGGTTTAATCTTGTTTTATGGTGATGGCTATATTTTTTATGTCTCTCCATAATTAAATTTAAATTACCCCTATTTAGATTAACCAACGAAATACTTACTAAATCATTACATTATTTTAGTAATTTTTTTTATTTATTGATGCATTTTATTTTTGCTGTAATGTGCTTACGTGGCACTTCACCTCATTCATCTATAAACTATTCACATTTGATTTAACTTGTGTTGCAGATGTTGGATGGCAACACCAACACCTATACAGTTGTCGAGCAGAAGATAGACCCGGTCATCATAGCTTCTAAAATTAGGTTCATCCCGTACAGCGTCCACGTGAGAACTGTCTGCATGAGGGTCGATGTGTTGGGCTGTCCTTGGCAAGGTGAGTGGACATCCTAGCATTTATTTTCAATCAGTACGACATTCAAACAGTGTCACAGATTATGATTAATTGTTGCTGCCCAGAGGTTTGCCAGGTAATGTTGTGTAGAGAATGTATGGAAATGTTTGTGTTTGAAAAATATTTGTGACCTGGAGGAAATATCTATGTCTGACAGAACCTCATCTATGCCATTTCACTTCCATTAATAGGGAATCCAGTCATTATACAGCCTCACACATACCTATATTCTTTCTTAAAGATTAAACCGGCAGTGGCCTCGTGACCTCCTGTGAACTGTGAACTGTGGTGGCCCTGTTTATTACCAGAATCATGTTCAGAGTGTCTGTGACTCTCTCGCTGAAGGTTAGCCATCAGTGACCTGCGTCCGAAAACGAGGCTTATGTAGGAGAGATGGGGATCTCAAGAGCCTCCGGCTCCTCTTTCGCATGAGATGATGGGCATAATCATGTGGAGTTTGGTCTATTTGTACATATCATACATGTCGAACTCTTGGCATCATGCTTCAATTGAATGATTATTGTGGTTTGATATGTTAGTAATCACCTATTTATCTGTAAGCCGGATAATACCTACATATATTATTTGTGGTTGCCATTTATGGGCTGAACTATTAATCAAATAGATTTTTTCTGCCCACAATATATCTTTATAACCTTAGTTGTTACTTCAACCCTTATCCGCAAGGGTATAGTCGGGTTGTCAGTTTCATTGCTGCCGTTCAACTGCCGGTAGAACTATACCAATACCTGAATTTGATGGTCCTGACCGTTAAAACATATACGGTCTATTCGCTAGTTGTAAATTAATAATTTAAAGAAATGTCCATACTCCCCGTAATTGCATTTTTACCAGATCACCATATTTCATGCAGTTACGGAATATATCTTTGAAATTTTAAAATAATGAATTATTCTTAAGAGCGCTCCCCCTTAAACATACAGACTCACTCTGAATGAAAGAAGACCCAATCTGGCCATTCTCGATTCCTCTCAGTCTCTTTCTAGAGATCCTACTAACTTATTTCTCTAAAGGAATCCAAGCGTTATTTTATCTTTCAGGATTTCTATAATGAGTCTGATGATACACTGTTCATGGGGTTGTTAACGTTTTTAAATTTAATGGCACTTAAGAGCTGAGCAGACGGCATGTATGTTGTCATCCTTGTTCGTTATCCATAAGCGCTACATGTAATGGATGCTATAGATAAAAAATTCCAAGGGGGTATGAAGAGGGGAAATCGAGGATGATTTTAGATAAGTTAAGGGAGGGTGTAGCATTCTGAGGTCTGGCAAGAATAGAGGGTTGATATTCTCATAGTCCGGGTTTCTTCTTATTCGAGGTGAGAAAAACAGAGAAATGTACGCCCTTCTCAAATACATTCAAGGGTCACTTGCCTACGCAAAACAGGCTTATTGCTGAACTAGTTCTGAAAGTATGAGACGAAAGCCACATCATGAAACGGAGGATAATGTGTTTAGTAAGACCAAAGAAAGCCATATAAATGTGCTCTATAATTTAAAGTTTACAACTCTTCTTGGTATATATACTGAGAAGAGTAACTTCACTATTTGAAATGTACGAGTTATTCAATTGTATTTTGTTTCCTCTGTAGTTTTGTATTAAGAACGTTAAAGAGCGATTTCCATATGAGTCTACAATCAGAGATTATACGCAGATATGAGATGAATATACTTTTGGGCACAGCTAATTGGAGTGAAGGCTATTGTAACCGTGTAAAATATATGTATTGCTTGGATATTGGTTCTGAGAATAGTCTGATCCTTTATCCCAGTTGTCAGCTTATTGTAGAAGGGATTGGCTATTGGCAAGGTCTAGGGGGTTTATTTTTTGAGATTGTTGATTCAGCTAAACAAATCAATATTTTTTTTAAACTGGCAAATGTAAAGGTGAAATCTTCCAGGGCCTGTAACATTGCACAGATGAATAGACGTGAGGCCAACAAGTGCACTGAGTGACGACTGGTCGAGGAACAGGCAACAAGATGGCCGTGTCCAATATTAACTATACAAGAGGCTGCTGACCCGAGTGGCCATAAACAGTTTACAGCCTCCCTGCTTGTTCGGGCAATCCATTTGACTGCATGTCTTCCCTCATTGTTCACCCTGCCATCTCTCTAGCGAGGAAATGACCGAGTCAAACAAGCGATCGACATCGACTGTCAGGTCAGATCAGCTCACAGGATTTCTCTTGTAGCATTCACACTCGCGGTCAGGTCAGGTACAGTCACAGAATACGCTATTTTATTCCAGTCAGTCGTCAATGAACAACGTTGTTCTCTACGTTAACGTCCATTGGAACATATAAAATTATTTCCATCCTAAAGCTATACACATTCTGGCCTACATTTATGACTGTACTATCTGAACAATTTAGTTTCCTCTATATTGGAAATACTCTACTATTGTTCTTTCTTAATAACTCCTAATGATACCTCATATTATCCTCAAATTAGTCTGTTTCCTGTCCTCTAACGCCATCCTTGAAAAACTTCTAATATTTTAATTAAAAACCTGTCTGCCTTCTGTTGACGGCATTCTGCTGTTCAACCAAGCCTCCGCGTTGTTAATCACATACCTTAATCCGTTAAAACTAACAATATTGGACAGGTGTCATCCTGGACGTACATACTTGTGAGCCTTCTTACCAGTATGAACTATATTCTAAATTTAAACTATAATTGCAATAGCTTAACTGAATCCTATTGGCCTACCTTTCGGATCGCTTTTTTCATGTCCTCTGTGTTTAGAATATTGTGTGTACTAAACCATAGAAGCAGGAGTTCCACATGGCATTATCCTGGATCCCATCTCTTCAAAGAAAATAAACTAATTCTCAACGTCTTTCTAAAACCAATCTGGACAAGTAGGGTAGAGTTAGGAGGAACAGTAAAAGTGCATCCAAACCTTTCAATAAAATGTTCTGAAAACAATAGTTAATGCCCCTTAATATGGAAGCACCATAACTACCTTTATGAATCTCTCACACCTTAAAAGGTCACTTAATTTTACCAAAACTTAACCAATCGTCGTAATTACTTCTAAGTCATAATCATTATACATCTTTACACATTCCTATAATCCTTCTCAAACGTGGCGATGGCTTCGTGGCTTACTATAGATTCATGATAATGACCAGTTTGTCCAATCAAGCCGTGAGTATCTGTGGCTCTCGCATTGTTGGCCAGCATTCACTGAGCTGTGTCCAGTAATACGCCTTGTGGAGGAACGCGAGACCTCTCTGGAGCCACTGCGTTCACTTCCGCAAGCGAGGTAGGTGAAAATAACGCGTGTTGGGGTTATAACTGAAGCGTGCGTATTTGGATATATACCACGAATGAGGTAGGGTATATTTAAATTTGGTTCCTATAAAATATTTTCTAACTAAAAAAAAAATTGTTTTGATAACTCAGGTTTCAACAACCTGTCGCTTTGTTGGAGTAATTTCCCTAGCGAACTGTCACCATAACCTTCCTGTACTCCGGGTTATAAACTCTTACGCAGGAAGGTTATCCCCCTTTGTGCCGGGTATAAACAATTACAAAAAAGAAAACGAAAGCACGGTCGGTTTAAAAACATATTAAAGGCCTTGCATATGGGCTGGGGGAACCCTTTGATGTCGAAACTCATCCCTGCTAGCCAAGCCAATAAGATTACTTACATCAAAGTCTTTCTGTGCTCTTCTCTTCAATTTATGTTGGGACTGTATTATTGGGTGGCTCTTATCACTGCTCATTCAACGAGACAGCAGCTAGCAAAACCAGGCCTTACACGCAGATTAAAAGTGGAGTTTTAGATAAGTTTTTTTTCTTTTAATTAATGCCCACGAATTTTCAAAAGGGGGAAATAAACCCTTTTGATGGTGAGGGATTAATATTCACCAAGCTGCCTCAACACAACAAGGATCCGATATCGGCTCTGTTATTTGATATTTGGATTAGCAATTAATTTGGAATTTTAATGAAGGCCTTATGAGCTCTTGAGTAGATTTTTTTTTTTACAAGCCTGGAGGAAGAGGATGTACTTCAAGGTATGTCTTTCGCCTGTAAGCGTTTATTTTATAACGCAGCGCTACTAAAAAAAAAAATTCAGCCGATCTGAAATGATGAAGTTATATTTTATGTAGAACGCTTGGAAATATGACCGTTAGCTTTGGGTCAAAATACAATAACCGAAAGCATGGAAAAACGTGAATAATATATTGTATACTCCTCATAAGCTATTCGAGACTTAGAATACTGATATTTCCCCCCGGTTAACTACAAAAAACAACGAATAAACAATAAAAAATAAAATTTAATCTCATAAATTGAATAATAGATAATTGAAATATTTGTCTATTATTAATTCGTTCCGAATTGGTTTATCTCATTATTCTTGGTATTAACAATTCTTTCACTGATCTCAAGTCGGAAATACCACGTTAATTTTGCTTGATTATATTTTCCAAAAAAATATGCACTTTCGTAGTTTAGGTGCATTTCGTTTAACAAAATTTTGTCACTGTAAAGAAAAAAATCATTCGATCTAACGAGGAAAACATGACGGAGTTCCTCGTTTTAACTTATATCATTACAGTCGAAACCATTGTTGACAATATCAGCGTTATACTGATTGCATATTAGTAATCAGGCTTTCATTACTAGAAATTGTAACTACTTTCCCGCCCGTGCTCGTTAAAGCTGCTGCTAATATGGCAATTAAGGTATGAAGCATTAACTGGCTGTTTGTTGAAAGTATAGAAATGAGGGAGTAGGAAAATTAAATGCGTTAGCTGATAACTGCTATTTAGGTGGGAGCTGCTGGAATGGCGCCATCCAGCCGTTATCTAACTAGTAATTTAGATCGGACAGAGTCGAGGAAATCAGCTTTCCATATTTTCTATCTTATTTTTATTATCGTTCAATTAGGCCTAACTAGCAATTACGTTAATGAGATCACGGGGCAGAAACTCCTCAGACCAGCAAAAAGATCTTAATACAATTATTGGTCATTAGGTTTTTTTTATAGACCTGCATAAAATGAATTCATGGGGATCGGAGAGTTAATATTCTTCAAGCCGCCTGCTTTTGTGTTCAAGGTTTTTCAGACCTCTATATTTTACATAATTGAATTCATGTACTATTTTTATTTTCTTCTTTATTGGTTTCCTTCTGTTAGATGTAGAATTGTGACTTGGGTAAGTCGAGAAAACCCAGTGTATTTATACTGGAACTGAAGGACGAATAATTTTTTTTTTTCCCTTAGCTCTCAAATTTTTAAGATTATGGATAAGGGAAAAATAAAGGAATTTATTTGGGGTGAGTGGATCATTTTACTAGGAATAGCTGTTTGGAGGTGGAGTGAGGGAATTAATGAGTGTGGGAACCCTCGGTAGAAGTGGAAATGTTGCGGTGCAGTGGTTAGAGCCCACTGAAGGCTGAGCCTAGAGTCTCTCTAGGTATGTAGTGCAAGCTCATTCAGTTGGAAAGCAGTGATGGGTGCCCGTCAGAGGCTTGTTGTTGGTTGACCAAGAGCCGTAATGTCCACCATTTGGTCTGCTTTCCCAGATCTAGAGAGTTGCCATCTTGCCGGTAGTGGTGGGGGTGTCAGGTATATTGGAATAGGGGGTTTTGGCAGGGTTTCATCGAGTAGAAGAAATTGATGTGTCTTCTTCTGATGGCTTCGGTGATGGTGGGGACCTCGAACTTTTTGTGGATGTCAGGAGCCTTCATTTCATGAAAAGGGGTATGCCATAGTGCCGTGCGCAGGATGTTGTTCTGGAAGCTCTGGAGTCTAGTTATGGTGCTGGTGTGGAGAAAACGGAAAAGCGGAGATCCAAATAGCAGCTCTGGCCTCAGGACGCTCTGATATATGAGCAGTTAGGAGGGACAACTGGAAATCATCAAATCACAGTCGCATCTGCAGAGGCCACTTCAATGAAGATGATTAGGATAACCCTTCCCCTTTTTGAAGATATTTAAAACAAGGGGCCGTTCAATCGATATTTACGGCATATCCACCTCATTTACTGCCGTTAACATCAACCTGAAAGGTAAGGAGCATGTTTTAACGCGTGTTCCCTCACGGATTTTATCCTCTAACACACCAAACAAATACTCTAAAACACCAAAAACCGATTTTTAAATAACTATAGAAAAACTTAAAAAAATCAAAGTTCACCACAAAAAAAAATTAAGGAACACTTATTCAAACAAAAGAGACTAGACAAAATTGAAGTGGCTAATTTAAAAGAAATCATAAAAAAATTAAAAACAAAATCTTATTAAGTTCCAGTACACACGAGCATTTAACAACAAAAATCTAATAACAATAAATCTCCCATGATGTCAGTGAACGCGAGGTTCAATGTGTTAGGAAGGAAATATTGTTGGACAACCACCATAATTTTACCAATTATTTAAGTGATTATAAAATCTTAACATGCAACGATGACTGATGTTTGTTAGAATAAAAAAAGAAAAACATAATATTAATTGATCCAGAGTTTGACAGCAACGCCATTTATTCTGGCGTCTGAATTTTCAGCTCAATTATGAAATAAGTTGTATTTGTTGAAATATTTTATTATAAAAAAAAAGGACGTAAAAAGTGAATAAACACTAACAACATTTATTAAATGGTTTGAAAACCATAATACTTCGTTTTATTCCAAAAATTAACCCTGTCGATAAAATCAATGTCGGTCACGCCCGCCGGGGGAGGTCTTATCGAACCAACATCAGAAAGATTTAAACCTATGGTCTTTGACATTTGCTGGTGGCATAGTCGGTGGGCAGCTTTACTCGTATTTGTTTATTGATATAACCCCCTCAGATCTTAGAAGCTTGTTTACGCGGCCTAAAAAAGACCATGAGTTCACCATAAAAATTTGTAAAAGTAGGTGGGTGGTTCTGGTCCGTGAAGAGGGTAACTTTTATATTAGGTTTATATAATATAAGGTTCTTGTTATTGTTGGGTCTCCTCCGTAGTCTAGTGTTTAGTATTCTAACGGAGGATAACTGGTTCAATTCGCTAAATGTGTTATGTCTGGTTTCTCTCAGCTATTTGCAGAAAAATGAACAGAATTTTTTTAATTTTTTATTATTTAATAAAAAATTAAAAAGCATAGTATTAGAGGTGAAAGCGATACCACGCTTGTCAACGCCAATTATGGTGAAGTCACTGGTCGGTCTTACCTGTACACGAGGTTTCGCGCCAAGAATTAATGTTTTTTTAGTTATTTTCGCATTTCGGCCAATGATGTGATATTAACAATGGAAACATAAAAAAAAACAATAAATCTAACATATCATCTGAGCTTGTCGTTAACAACGCTTAAATGTCAATTCATTGATATGGGGCATTACTAAGTTTCATTGTTGTTCCCTTAGTTCCCAGTACAATAACTTAATCAAAACATATACTGCATTAACCATGGTGAGCATACTTTCAAAATTATATAATTTTTGTAGCCGGTGGAACCCGCAACATGCAAAATTCAGGCAGATCTGCTGTCTGACACTTACCTGATCGAACGGAGAGGCTCTTCTTTCGGTCTCCACACGACCAAAAATATATCAGGGACTTATCAGTACAGGAAAGCGGTTGATGTGACACGATATTGAACTTTATGTGAGAAAGTGAAAGGTTGATTGTTTCATCCCAAAGTGTATGGTTTTAATTATTCATAGAGCCTTTCCGCTTGAACAAAGGTTGACGAAGCATCCGATGCTACCACGAAGACGTGGGAGGCCTTCAGATGGGTCATTCATTGCATCGTCACAGTCGTTCTTCGACGGCATGAGTAGTCATTCAACATTTAAGAACCTCCTTTAAGTCAAAAAGTATAGATCTAATTAACAATGTTATGAAGAATAGTTTTTGAGCATGACGAAAGGTCCCCAATCGATTACAGCAGATTAGCTACTTATTCATTTATTGTAATGAATAATGGTTTGGTATGTAATGGACGTGCCACTTATCTCCATCTTACCGGCGGATTCATAATTTAGTGTTCTAAATATTGAACGTGAGAGCATTCGTGGGAGGGAAGAATGTTCAATGGCAAGTGATAGCATGCTTTTTTTATGCTGTTTCATATTAATAATTGTCTATTGAGAAAAAAAAATATTACAAAGCTCATAACTCAAATATTTAAATGTACCTGTGGGGATTTTTTAATAAACATTTGTTTTTATTTTAGGAAGTAATATTTTACTTCAAATGTATAGTACATTTGAACTAAAGGCTGTAACATGCAACATGCATAAAGCTTTTTCAAAAATAATTTCAAAATAAACCACTAGGGTATCTTTACGGTTTACGTTTTAGATTGTACGTTCAAACGTTTTTAATCGACTTAATACTTCTTTTGACTAGTCCTAACACAATTGGGTTCGGAAATCATTTGGCATTTTACAACGATTACTACTAAAATTATGCTGAGATACTATAAAATAACGTAACGAAAAATATAACCTCACAATAAATAACTTTCGAAAAAATTATGTGTTGAATTTTTCCCAAGGCTTTGTATAATATTAATTAGTAGATCAAATTTTCTGAGCTAATTTTTCGATATAGATAAAGGATTCCTTTTAACAACCAAAATTTGTTTACATCAATTATTTCAATTAAAATTTCAATTTCAAATATACCTTTGTACTTAGAAAGTGTTGGAACACTATTAGACTGGAAAAAAAACAAACTATCCGGTATTTCTGACTAAAAATTCTTCATTTTATTCGTCGTACCATGTTGGGCAGTGACAATTAAAAAAAAAATGTGAATACCTATACAATACAAACTAAAGAATTTTCTGAAGAAACCAATGAAAGTCATGGTTATCACAAGCAAAAAAATTGTTATCAAAATATCATCGTACTTCCTTGAGTTCTGGCATACTCAAAACTAGAACAAGTTAAAACGTAGATCTTTTCTTACAATAACTAGAAACAGAAAAAGAACAATTGTCTCTTTGTCTTAAAATGTAATAGTAATGATAAAAATAATATACAATCCTTGACAAAGCATTAAATAAATTGATCTGTCAGTATTACTATGCAAGTATGTCATTACCATCACTGATTCATTCTACAAACGTTAACAAATATTTGTCAACGAAATAAAAATTAAACTAATTATAACAATAAAGTATTTGTTTTACTTTATAAATATATAAAAAGACTCATGAGAATCATACTTCCCGCCTGTTGGTTATGTTATATCCAGGGAAGGTTATTAAACAAACAAGCGCGAACAATCCAGAACTAGATTATTATGATTCAGAGTACATAGTCACGAAATCTTATAACATTTAACTTAGTAGGAGAATTTGTTGGGATATTTAATGGCTTAGGTTGATAGATGACAGTTGTCAGTTTTACATCAAATCTATTAAAAGACAACCTTTCATCATACTTTTTGTCTCCGCGTTAGGTCTAAAGTATGAGCATTTGGCTGTCTAAGACGTTTTGTTTATTATGGCTACTTACTACTGCCGTAGAACTAGACCGACCAAAACCGATGGGTCCTTCTTCGTGGGTCTCCGGTTCTTTTCAGCATGTACACATCTGAAATTGTTGGGACAAACTATCAGAAAGCTACTGTAATCGCTTTCGCCGACGACATTGCGGTTTACAGCAGCAGCATGAGTGCACAAAGAGCTCTTACACACGCCGAGTCAGTTTGTAACGTTATCAGTGACAGACTGGGCATGTTAAACATCAGTGTAAACGCCGGGAAGACCGACTGCGTAATCTTCTCCCTCCAAAAGGGGAAAAAATCCTTGCCAAAATCGTATAGCGTGGGAGGGCAAGAGAGCTCACTAGCTTTCCCAATGCACTATTTGGGTATAAAAATGGATAGGCATCTCCATTTCTCTACTCATTTTAGTAAGACACATTAAGTTTTTTGACTCGTTGCAGCACCTGACAAACCTAGTGTTTAACACTATGACCCCACCACCCCTCCCGCATCGATGGCAACAGACTGTCGGGGAAAAATTAGGATAAGAATTAGTATGTAAGTTAGTTTTAAGGTTGATCAAAAAGGTGAGCCCCATCACCTTGACCTCAGTTTAGTCTAGTCACGTATAATGTGCATCATTGTTTATTCGATTATATAATTTCTATAAAATAACAAAACCTGTATATAATGTAGTGATGCTACAGTAAATACAAAATAATTTGTAAATAGATTCACCTGAGGATCTATAATTATATATAATTATCTGTAAATTTGAAGGGGCTATGAAGGAAAAAAAAAAAAAAAAAGTTTAATATTGAACTTTCCAACCAGTTACATTTTTAATGCTCACTTCCACGTTGCAAGCTGTATTGTAAACATCTCCAATGAGGCCTATCGCTTAAATGTAGGCTCACATCATGTCCATCAGAGCACTTCATCACTCCTGGTACTATACCTAAATTATGCAGCAAATTACAAAAATGATGAAAATATCCCTCAATGCAAACATAATTATAATGTAGAGTGGATATTTCTGTTCATGTGATATACTGATCGAATTACACCATGATCAGCATTGCTGTGCATTGCTAAGGATGTTCAACTGCTTGAAGTGTATTGAGTGGTTCAGTTACCCATTCAGTTTATAGCATTTTTTAAAGCATTTTTAGCGCTTTTTTAGCAGTTAATGAACCCGGGCGTAAAACAAACAAGTACCAAATCTTTCTATCCGTTGCCTACTGACTGATACAGATAATGAGAACAGTTAGACCAACATTGCTGACTCTCGCAGCTAAGGAGAGCCACAGGCTAGAGTTGATATAGTGCAGCCATGGCTGGTTAATAAGCTACTAGACAGTAGAGGGGGCCCATGGGGCGGATCCGAGCCCCCTCCGGCCCAGTTCACATTACAATATTTAAAGTCAGGGCTTAGGCGTCGGTAATCTTGAATAAGTGAGTCCTAGGGGGTCCCTTTAGCCGAATTAATAGCTGCACTAGTGCTAGTCCTTGCACAACTCCCTCTGTTTCAGCTCCGCCCATAAAATTATGTTATTACGCTAATGGTGGTTAGGAAAATATTCATCTCAAACAGTTACATCCCTACTCTATGCCCCCAACTTATTTAAATTAAGTTAACGATTCAGTAGTTGTTTTTGTTTGTTGTTGCGGCTTAGCATGTTTTTGTCGTTTTGACAGCAGAGAAGATTTAAACTTAGTCCATGGGTCAGTAGCCTTGATATTCACCCATTACGAACTAAATTGTATTTTTTTTTTTAAATATATAAACAAAACAAATTGGGCAAAGAAAGTGAAGAAGCAAAATAGAAAAGTTTCTAAAATCCTAATGATCATGAAAAAATTACCAGGTGTTTTTAAACAACGGAACTTAACTTAGTAGCCTTGTTAGTGCTTAGTAACTTGTTTTGCTTGCTCACTAAAAATTACGTTTTTAAAAGAAATCAGCTGAAACCATTAAAGTATCTATTTACATGCTTTCTATTATTAGCTCCACGTTTTTTTTGGGGGGGGGGTGTATTTAAAGTTCTTTTAGCACTTGCAAGATGTGTCAGGGGTAACATACAGCAGAACTTAGTATCTTAAACAACTTTTGGGTTCTCAAGAAATAGCGATGTGTAAGAAAGTATTTAATTTTTTACTTTCTCATCACTGATGTTTATATTTACCTAAATCCTTTTTATTTCGTATTTATTTTTATTTGATAGCTTAATAGAAACCTGATTAAAAACTTAATTAGAAGAGAGTCGTATCAAAAACAAAACGAAAAAATACTTAATAGGTGTGCGTGTTCTGCGCCAAATACAACTCCAACATTCATTACACTTATGAAAATTGAATTTCGTTATTTTATTTGTGGGGTATAAATAATTCTGTCACGTAAACTGAACATTAATTTTGTTGTATTTACTAATCAGGATATTTTAGCAGGATTGA
This sequence comes from Acanthosoma haemorrhoidale, assembly GCA_930367205.1. NCBI lineage: Eukaryota > Metazoa > Arthropoda > Insecta > Hemiptera > Acanthosomatidae > Acanthosoma > Acanthosoma haemorrhoidale. The sequence continues at coordinate 94,323,172 of OV884011.1, forward strand.
AGAAAATACTGTTCAACAGGTTTTGGCTTTTGTTTAGAATATCTGCAATATAATCCAAATAAAAAATTTTCGCCGAGGGCACTACGAAGAATGGCTAAGCCAGATAGGATTAGTAAATAAATTAAGACTGTAATAGGTTTATGTAAAACGGCTGGCTCTTGGTTAGATCAAGCGTTTCATGAATATTGAAGGATATGAAATTTATTAGATCAACACGTAGCCTGTGTAAAATCGCGTCCCGACCTTTAACGACTCACAACGCATAATGACCAGTTACAACTAATCTATTCGGTTCACTGATATAAAATTCAGTGTCAATAATCAATAATTTCTATCATATTGCGTAGAATGTCACATTAACGATATGATTGAAATCCTAACTTTAATTTATCCCCGTTTTTGATCTAGAGACGTGTTAATTTGCATACAGTTTATTTACAATGGATAGCCAATGCTGCTTAAAATAATTAATTGATTTTTTTTTAAAATAAACACATTGTTACCATACTGAGTATCAAATCATAACGTATTGATTAATAATTTATATTTTGTTAGCTTAGGCTTTAGTGGAAGATAATTGCCTTAAAAACGCTCATAAAAATCGTGTCCGATACTTTTTCGGATCCGCGACAAAACCCCTAATGGTGGCGATAATTTTTTATTGTTCATTTATTTGATAGGAAATCATTCAAAAAGAATCAGGGAACTGTAATGCGCTGTGGGGCCGATTCTAGTCGCTCTCTCATCACATGTGGCAGAGACAGGAATTCGATTTGGGATCAGAATACGTGCTCAGAGTTTGCTAGTCTCTTGTTTGTACTTGTGATGTTCCTGTCTGTCTGTAACTTCCCTTGTTTTCTTCCTCTGGCATTAAACGTTTCTCCATCAGTAACAGTTGAAAAATAGCATTATGGGTTAGTGCGTTTTACTAAATTTAATTACAACAGTTGAAATGTGTACAATATCGCTCTGACTTAAATTTATGTAAGCCCTCGCGTGGTGCTGATATTATATAATTATGTAGACTTCAATAATTCAGAACCAACCCTGATTGGAAGGAAATATAATCAGATTATAAGTCAGTTTCCGGAAACAGTAAAAGTTAATCTCGTGCCAGAGTTTATTAATTATGCTGTAGTCTAATTTAGTTTGGATATAGTTATTAATACATTTATGTTGTTGTTTTATTATATTTTGTTATTTGAAACTTGCATCTAGTGTGTAAAAATAGCATAAATAATAATAAATGACTAATGTTTTCAATTAATATCTACTGTCTAGCATAGGATAGCAATAAATTGGAAAACTCCGACTAAACTTTACATTTGAAGTAAAACATACTTTATGATTTATTGTAAATCTTATGGTTATGGTTTTAGAAAGTTTTAAAAGCCTTCCTACTTCGCATCCGATTTAACTTGTATTTTTACTGTGTTAACACATTACAGTATATATGTGTGTATATATCACTAAAAAAAGAATTTATAAAATCTTTAAAACGTAACAGCAGAAATAATTTATTTTTATGAAGTGCTAACTTTTTCAAGACTTTGAAGAAAGGAAACAGGATTAGAACCTCATGCCGACTACGCTCTCTCCTTAAGCTAAATCTCTAAAAAATGTAGTATTTTTGAGAGCCGACTTTAATGCCTCTTACAACACAGAAATGGTAAGGTACTCAAATTATTAAAATGTACCACCAGTGGGATCGCTTATATCTAATAATTATTATCCTACTGACACTGGAAATGTACGGATTTTCCTTTTTTGAGAGCATTAAATTAAAATGTTTTAATTTTACAGTGGTTTGTTTTTCTTATTAACGGGAAAATCTTAGCCACTCAGTACATTCCTACGAATCTCTCAGCAAATACTTCTGACCTCGAAACAAACGAATAACTTGTTCTTATTCCATTCCAGATGTAAATACTATAAGCGCTCATTCAAAAAATCATGAACGTCTATACTGGCATGATGATGCCTCAAATAAATCCTGATAATGAAGCCATTCACTTGTTTCCTCCAAACTTCAGGATTTGGTCAACAGATGAGCAACATCATCGGAAAAATAATGCATTCCTCAATTCAACCCTTAACATTTTCGCTATCCTTTCCAGAGTCATATTTCACGGAGCGTACACGATGCCCCGAGGGCGTTCGTTATATATAAGTCCACTCGGGACGCGGTACACGGACATGCAGAGTACTCATATTTTCATAACAAGATCATTTAAATATATGATCTATCGGGTTCGCGGATGTCCTCTTGATACCTTGTATGTTATGATTGGTTGACTCCGCCGAACCATAGAGATCCTTGTTAGGATAAGGCAAGACAATTGCTGGGAAAAATGTGCGTTGTCGCGAAATTGTATGTCGTTGGTCGTTTGTCTGTCCGGGACTGGATCTTGTGCGTGTGTGGGTGGCCGCTGACATCTCGGCTTGTTCATGTCGGATATTTTAACATCGCAGTGCCATTAGACTGTTGCCTTGTGTTGATTTCAATCTTACAATACTCCATTGTAAAATAGATTTTATAGAATCGTTACGGTACATTTATCCCTTTCTCTAATAATAAATATCGTACATCAGAGGGAGTATTGTGCTTATTTACTATGCAATAATACTATGGAGCATGCCCAGTAATCCGGTGCTTCACTCAAATACCACTAGTTCTGATATCTCTATGATAAGCAGATTTTAGTTATTTATCCAACAAGAAAGTCAGTAGATATACTTTCCATTGAGTTAAGAAATTGGGATTACAACCGTTGCCAAATATTAATTTTTCTAGAATTAAAAAAAAATAATTCCTTTGTATGATGTAATGGCCTAACTACTACTTCATGAGATAAAGCTTCAGGGTTCGCATTCATAGTGTTGTTACTTGAATACTGACTGATTACTGTGTGCCACTCCACGCCTACGTTATCAGACCCTCACTATAAATATTACAACCTTCTCCAAATAATCTGCTGCAACAGATTATATAATTTAGGCAAATTACATCTATGGTAAGGGCACTGAGAAGTTTAAGGTAATGTATCACATCAATTTTACGATTCAAAATTATCCGACAGTACTCCCAAACAATCCCATGCCTTCAAGCGATACATTGAGAAACCAATAAATTAACATAAAACAGAAACGGGCTGAGACTAAACGAAGATACTGACGACTTAAACCCTCCATAGGACTCCACTCTACCTTGTCCTCAAAAACCAAATTGTGTTATGCTATAGAACCGTCATAAAACCAGTTTGAATATATGAAATTGAAATTTGGGCCAGCTTTCAAAATTTAGGCACTTTTCCCCGTAACCGCATTATTTTATTTCTGTTAGGAAATCTTATACCGGCTTAGCAACTCGATTAATACCCGACATTATGAGAAAAGAATAAACACTTTCATCCAAAACTTGGAGACCATGAAACCTCTTTTTCATTACCGTAGTCACCCTCAACAACCTTCAGTAGTGTTTCAAAATGCTGTTGTAAATATTTTAAAGGAATAAATAATAAATCCAGAGCCAAATTATTTGATTTCCCTTAAGTGGGTGGTCTTGAAAATAAGAATATACTTTTTACACAATCTTGAAATGTTTTAAGTAAAACTAAATTATTAAGCCAAATAAATGAGTAATAATTGGTATTATATTCAATAAGATAAATGTTTTGTCTTGTTATGTGAATAACAACAGATTTTTGATCCATGTTAAAATCATGAATTTCACTAGCATCATGCAATTGGCCCTGACACCTCCATCACGCTAAATAAATTGCATTAATTATTCATTACCTAGTGGGATTTGATATTGTTACAAGACATAATCGATGGCGATGATTGGTGTTTACCTGACTACAGCATAGGCCATTGGCATGGATGGTATTGACCGGAACGTCGACCCTCCATATCAGATTAATTAGAGTAGATATATTAATACGGGCTAGCTCCAGACCACCGCTGCGTTTGTGGGCGCTAATGCACTTCATAGGTCAAATAGTCGACCGGAGTCAATACTTGGATTTGTTTGCTTCTGAGTATTCCAATTCATAGTTTATACTCATCAATAAAATTCCTGTCTACAAAGAAGTATATTTATTATCCCTCATTAGCACTTACAACAGTTCACGCTGCCATTCTCAAGTGCTCCAACAACAAGCAATAAATGTATTTAAAAAATACATTAAACTGTGCTAGTGAAAACAAATACGTTTAAAAATATAATTATTATTATCAAATTAACGCTAATAATAACATACTGCACTAACCATTAATGACAAAATGAGCTCTGTTGTGAAATTATATACTATGGGCAAAGCCCAAAAAATGAGGCATATGGGCCACTCCAAGATCAAGCCCGAGCATTGTCCTCAGTTTCCATCCAGTTTTGATGCAACTGAAAATAAAATAAAATGCAATTTTACATCGGAGTTAATGCTTGTAATTGTAATGCTTGAACTAAGCACCGATTTATTCTCGTTCAAGGAAATGGTACGACAATTAATACCAATTATTGTTATGAAGTTGTATTGTCAGTCAAGTACAGCCAAATGCCTCCAACATTTCCAGAATGGGATCATGTGACTGTTGGTAGACTCTCACTACCTTCCTGATTCCATCCGCCTTTTTAGGCATTCCACACCCTATGTCCTTCTCATACATCCTTCAAATGGGGGACTCCCCTTAGTGAAAGGCACTCATTAGCCCAAAATAATTTTTCTTTATTTTTCCCACATCCTATTTTTATAAGTTTGAGAGCTAAGGAAAAAAAAAAAAAATAAAAAAAAAAAAATAACAAAACCTGTATATAATGTAGCTACAGGAAATACAAAAATAATTTATAAATAGATTCGCCTGAGAATCTATAATTATCTGTAAATTTAAAGGGGCTAAGAAAGAAAAAAAAATGGATTCAGCAATTTACTTAAATTATTCTCTTCCATGAAAATCCACTCCACATTCAGACTAGGTGTAGTAGCTTTACGTGATCTAAAGGTATAAAATATGGTTGTGAAGTTTACTACCGATGAACTTGTAACCAATGAAATCAAGGTCCAAGGACCATCCGAATAATAAAGAACAGGTCCAAAGCGATGAAAGCTCTCTCCTTCACTTAGGGACCCAAGATATTTTCGAGGATGCTTCTGTCACTGTATGGAATCAAATTTATCTAAAATCAATAAACATCTTTCTCAACAAATGATATTGCCTTTAATGAGCCATATCAGCGTCAACGTTCTGTGTTTAAGGGACCGATCCAACAGTTAGAAAATGCTATGAATATTGTAATCCCAATATTATATATAAGCTCCTAAAAGCCCCTTCTAGTGTATACCTGCCTCGGGACTTCATGGAAGTCACTGGTGGTACTTGTTATTTTTTTAGTAAGCAACCGCATCCCTCCCCGAAACGACCCTTCTCATATATGCATATGTCTCAGCTTTAGTTCCAGTTCACACTTGTCTCCCAGACTAGTCTATAAACATCCGACCCAGTAGTATGTAGCAACATAACTCTTAACATCTGTATATACCAGTGTTTTGCTTGTACTTCATAATAAAGCTTTTCTTTCATTTCTTTTAAAAGACTCTCCTCTGCAAAGATTATTTAACTCAACGACGACCTCTTGAGGTGAAAAGTGTTCAGTAATAGGATTTGTGGAGTAAGACTTTAGTAAATAAATGCCAGTTACTACACATCCGCATAAACAACCACAGCCAAATTAATATTTGATAGAATGAAATCAAAAATGGCCAGACTACTGATAACTGGATGTGATTAACATTTCTGAGGCTTTACAAGCCGCATCCAGATTCCGTCCATCTATTTCCCAAGCAAGTCGCTCATCGATTCCATCGACTATATCCACACATCTCATTCGTGCGACTTGAACCTTCCAGTTTTCCGCTTAATAATCTTTTGGGAATGCATGTCCATCCTAACAAAGTTGGAAACTCGTCCAAGAAATTATATTCTCATGAACTGTTCCACATCTAGCTATTAGTACAGATGGTATAAACCATGTTCCTTAATTGTAAATTATTCTGAGGATTTTTCTATCTCTAAAACGGTGAGTTTATTGGACTCTTGTTTTATTGACGTCAATATCTATGATGCGCATGCGAACACAGTATGATTGTAGTTCTTATATACTCTTTTTTATCCATTATCTCTATATTACGTAGAGAAAGTGTATTTTATATTATAATTACTGAGTAAATTGTTTGTGTTAACTGATCCGTTACCTGCCTGTTGCAGAAGGCGTGGTGTCATACTCGATGCCCCAGGGAGAGCGGTCCTCCGAAGAAGACTCCCCAGACCTCCGTGACAACAGCTACGACGGCAGTGAGGAAGGTGGCTGGCTGTCCGGAGGTCTGGGACAGCTTATCGACGGACATCTCGGCCAGGACAACTTCACCATAGACGTTTTCGGCCACGGTCAAGGTAAGCCATACATAAACTCAGTTAAGTTATGTATTTGAATGATTTATTTAGAAAGTAATATAATCATAGTCAGCACTACTTTTTCTGGGCTCATGGGTATCTACAGAAGCTTGTCCGGAATTAGAAAAGTATCAGTAAATATCCAAGATCTAATCAAGAAACGAACAGTATGTTTCGTATTGTTGAGGAATATACCTTCACAGTTAAATATGGAAATTGAATCATATTTAGGGTTTAGTTGATATTATAATAATGAAAATAACGTCATTTGACCCCCCCCCCCAGATCACCCGAAACGTTATCATGGTTGATAGCTAATTAACTATATAATATAAAAAATAGTTTCTATCGTATGGAGAAGGGAATGAAATTAAAATTCTCAAAAAACAATGTGCGTAACTGCACTTCAGAACATTATTATTTATTCCTGAGATACGTGTCTTTTCCACTAAGTTCCACTTACCCACTTATCGTCTTTGGCATACGACCAACGCTGTGGAGCTGTCCTTTCTGATTTTCAAGAGTACCATTTGTTAGCCCTAGTCTTATTCCCTCGGTCATCATTTTATTCTCATTACCATTTATTCGCAATTTCCAAGGTTATATTTTCCATTTATTATTATCATCCCTTCAAAATTCATGAAATTCCATAGCAACCTATCCAACCACCCTAATCCCGTAGTACAGTCATTGCACTGCTCCACTCATCAATATAATCCTCCTCGGAGACTGAGACGGCAGTGACCTCGTGACCTCCTATAAATGCGGTACAGTGGGAGTCCTGGCAATGGCCAGTTTCTCCAATCATGTCCTGAGCGTATGTGGCTTTCGCGCTCTTCGTCAGCCTCGCTCGTATCCGGTGACGTGGCTGGTGGGGAGCGTGGGGGACTTCCCAAGACTCCGCTTCCTCTTTCGCATGCGAGGGAGGCAACAACCGTGTGGACTTGGTGGGTCCCTGGGCTGTTTGTAAATATTGTCTGAATGTGCGAGTGAATGATGAATTGTAAATATGGTATGAATTAAAACATTTATCTCAATTATTTATTGCCTATTAAGTATTAAGGCAGATTGTAATTTCATCATAATAAAGTTGTTTATACATCCAACCATTTATTATATTTTATTGTTACCGATCTGTCAAACCAATACAAATCTTTAACTACTCACCGACCGCAGAGGAAAGTAGAAATCCCAATTCCTCCCTTGGATTTTAACCAACTTCCTTTAAATCAAGAAGAATCGCAACCCATTGAATATTGAATTTCTTTCATTACTTTGATAATAAACGATAATACTGGATTCGCTTACAAAAATGTATTCGTGCTTGTTAGCAGTCAAGAGATTTATTAAACCGTTGTGGATAAAGCCCCCACATCAGATGGAAATAATAAAGCTGGCAGTGGATCAGGAGTACAAGCCGTTCCATGGGTGATAGAGGCAGGGAGTGTTGTGTTACATAGGATCTAGCCAGGGATCAGGGAGCTCCCAGGGGGACTGAGCTGTGCCCCTTCATTTCTAGGCTTTACAGCCGCTGACAGCGAGTCGCGGGCTCCATGATAATTTTCTCTTCTTACTGGCGTCTGTCAGCTTTGTTTCAACTCGCTGCCACCCGCCAACTCGCTTCTTCTCATTGCCTCGCCTCGGCTAAGGAATATTCGCCTACACTTTCTCACCTAGGTCTTCCTGAATATGCAATTCTATTTCAAGATGTCAGAGTACTATAATGTAAGAAATAAATGAAAACTTTAGACTACTGTTCATGAATATGTAAATATATATTGAGTATATATGACTTATACAGTTTAAAATAGTTCTTTAATAACATTAAAAATAATACATGAAATTTAATGTTATCCAGTTATCACTGAAATATAGATTGTGTAAAGATGGTGGTTTTTTCAATTTCTATTATTACTAGTTTTATAGGTATAGCGATACGCAAAACTGTGTACTTTTAATAACTTGTGAAATATACGAATAGCAAAAAGAATTTTGTCACCACCTTTTATAATTTCTCAAGCATGCCTTAGATTCTCTCGATGTTTCTTGGCGTAGTGGAGCAATAACTAGCCACAAAGAGATAATCCTAACATAACATCTTGATGGAGCCTTTCACGCTTTGCAGAAGGAAGGGAATAATAAATTACAGTTTCCTGCGCTCGTGTTTACGTTTCTCAAATATCCTGTGGCGTACCTGGAGCTTTTTCCACCTGGGGTGGCCCCAAATTTGCCACACTTTCTAATTAAATAAAAATTAAGAGTGGTTATTAACAGTTACTGGGTACATTACATTTATTGATTCTTATTATTTACGGCGCAAATTTTTCCTTTTTTCATTGATACATGTAAAATACGACGTTGAGTCACTGCGGTGATGGAATTTAATAAGTTTGCATTTTTGTTAAAATTTATAGTTATTATAATGATCAATTCTGTTGAGCACTACATGATTGTATTATTTATATATTATTCAGATCAAAATATATAAAATACCACCCCAAAACATATACTACCTGGGGAAGACGTCTTCCACCCCCCCCCTTACCACCCCATGTACGATCTGAGATATATTATTAATATAACACTTATTTTATGCTTATGCATATAAATGCCTGTACTGGTTAGTTTGTGTTTTTCCTATTGTCATTAATCATATTTACCCTAGAGTAATATGTCAATCTAGGTCAATTTTAATTACTTTTTACTTACTTTTAGTTATGGTGTTTACCTATGTTGATTTGTCAAAGATGGAACATTTTTTGCTAGATAATTATTTACTGCGTCATACATAATACTACGTCATACACAGAATACTATTACCGTTACTACAATTGTGTTACAAATAATTTTAACTGCTGCCACCTTAGAGTCCAAACGAATGTACAGGTCATGAAAAGATCCATACAGCACAAAACCTATTAAATCTCTCAATGAATTAATGCGTTGCTTTTTAAACATTTCAAATTCATTTATTTACAATATCTACATGATTAAAATAATATTAATATACAATGCATCTAATCTAAAAACAAATGATTGCTCTTAATTATAAACAAAGACTTCATTGAAGCCAATTTACATGTTCATTTTAAAAAAAATACAGATAAAAATAACCCAAAGAAGATTGTTTCGTTCTACCGTGCCATTATGTGAAGGTTTTATGTTTAAATTATATACCGAGCCAGTAAATTACGTGCTTTAGATCTACCTAAATTGAATTCATTTTAGAAATCTGTAAAAAAAAAAAATAAATTAGCAATTTATGTTAATATTAATTTTGGCATTCAAACGTAAAGTTTAATAAATTCTTGCCTTTAAAATAACTTAACTATGGATTATGTTGTCACAATATGTTTTCTTAAATGTTTCCGCTTATTATTTCAGCATGCGATGGTTAAACTGTCAGCGTTGGTATTGTGTGATTGGTTTTGCACCTTTTACTATCGTTTCCGACTTCCAACCCCCCTCATTTTATCGTCAAACAGCACACTGCCTTTGAAGGTAACGTGTCTTTTTTTTTCGTCGATTTCGTTAGTCATCGCTGCTTGTTAAGGTAGGACTTGTCATGTCGGTGTTTTTTTGGATTTTCCTTTTTTCTTTCCCGCTGTGTGCCCTTTAGGCTCCGACTCATATTATTAGTAAATGCCAAAAAGTTGCACAGTAACCATCTTTTATTAAATTGGAGGTATAGTTAAAAAAATATAATGGTCTTCTTCTCTATAGTTTGGTTGCAGCCAAATATTGTGAATAAGTTTCCATATTAATTAATTATTTTGATAGTTCTATAGGAAATTATACCGATGGACAAATCATTTTTGATCACCTGATTTTATATAGTACACAACTTTATCATGATTTATTTTGTTTTTCATAATGATTATTCATTCTGTCAATAATTCAATTAATTTTTGAGAACGAAAAACTTTTGAAATTCTAGTTGTCACTATACATTATTATTTTTATTACTTTTTAAGATTGAAAACTTTAAGGTTGCGAACCGTATATTATTTCTATTTATTTATTACAAAAGTTCACTGTAAATAGAAATAAAGGTCTGACGAGTGGATGGAATTAAATTGAGATAGTAAAATGAAATTAAATTACTTCATTCATTGCATGTATTATTAGTGCCAGGTATGTAATGTGTTAGGTGGCCCCAAGACGAAAATTTGATACAGAATCTACTGGACGAGAAAATGCAGGAGTATATAATACCTAGGACTACATATGGGCACTGTGCTCACATCAACAGAAAACTGTCAGGCTCATAAGCCTCTATGATAACTCATTGAACGGAAATAATTTATTTTACAATTTAATTTGCTACAAAACATTATAAAGTAATCGTGAGGTGAATTCTCTAGTTTCGTCTAGGCTGTTATTAAAGTTCTTGTGCTCAAAAATAATGTTGTTTTACTGTAATTATTAGTGAGTAGAAGTAATAATTTAGTTAAAAGTGTTGCATAATCTTGCATCTAGAAAGAAGATACAAAAACATTTATTTTATGCTTAAGGGTACTGTAAATCGGTCTTTTAGTAGGTTTTTTTGCCTCAGTTTCCCTATAAATAAATAAGTTTTAGTTTAGAGGCACTGTAAGTGATGGACCCTTAAAACATGAAATTATGACTCTCTTTCTCAAAATATTTTTTAAATGAACTAATTTTATAGACAAAACATAGTTTCCTTTTTTTTTTTTTTTACTGATTAGCCTTTTATCAAAGGAAACTCTCTTAGTTCTTTTTAATTATAAAACCAGATTGTTCTATCATATGTCTACTATTCATCTACCAAGCAAATTTCTTCTGGTACCCTTCTAAGGTATGGATAATTATCAGAATTTACTACAGGCCTTTGTGGAGACGACCCGAATCCAGCTCTGCTCTAACTGACGTTTATTATAAGCCGGCAAGACAGGAGCCTGAAGCGGACATTGATTCCAAGCCCGGCAGGAGAATTATATTGAAAGTTCGCGTGCCGTAGCTATTATATCGAAAACTTATAACGTATGGGGCAGGTTAAATCATGCTAGTGTGTGATTTATGCCACGGGCCTCCAGCAGCCTCGTCACCCTCCACCATTTCCCAGGGGAGGTAATTGATAATATATTGTCTGTCGCTGGAGTCTTATCAGTTCTGCTATTTTCTACGGGTATGTTGTATCGCTCCTTGTTACTTCATTCGTGATCCAGCTAGATCTTCGCCTCAATATTACTGGATCCTGATTTCGATTTTTTGTCGTTTTACTGGTACAACATATTTATGCTAATTTCTCTCAAATAAATGAGGAACTCGTATTTCTAAAAGTATTTCAAAACATTAATGAACTAGCGTTCTTTTTATATTTATTTATTTTTAAAACATTTCTATTTAACAAGAAACCAATTTGGAATTTACCTATTGGGATTTTAAATAATTATATCATTCATAGTCCTGAATTTGCATGAATAAGAATAAATAGTGGGGAAGCTTTTTTAGAAAAAAAATGTTTTTTTCACATCGTTTAATTTTGCATACAATATAATACCCACCAAAACAGTGGCGTACTTAGAACTTTAGCCGCCCGCGGTTATCCCCAATGTGCCGTCCTTTCTAAGTCCATCAAGATCAAGAGTGGTTATTAACAATTTCTGAAAATTAATACGTAAATAAATACATATCTTCTGTTTAAACATATTCTACACAAATTGATGACATGTATGTTTGTAAATTTGTTTATTTTGCTTGTTTTTTTTAATAGAAAAGTCTTGGGTGACATTTTCGATTGAAATTAACGCTATATCCCATTTTACCGCTAGGCGACGTATCATGCCTATCACCAATTCCAAATTTAAGGCACACCGATTTCTTTCTTCACTGGTTAAGTGAACTAAGTCGTCGGGCCGCCGTGATCAGAACCCATTTTTGTTAAAATCTATCTTCATTGATTTATTTGATTACAACATTATTAGATTTTTTATTTTTATATAAGTTAGACAAAAATATAAAAAAATGCCGCCCTGAAATATGTGTCACCCGTGATGAAGGTACTGCCCCAAAATCATCATGGGAATGTCACTTTCCAGCAAATATACAATGTATAGATATAAGAAGAATTCCCACACTGCTCCCTGCAGCCACATTTAGCAGTAAAGCCGAGAGAGCCTCATACGCTCTGGACATTGGTGAAAAATACTTGCTACAAATGGCTTCATTATTAGAAATCGCAAGGACATTACAGCTTCAATCTCCGACAGGCAAGGTATGGTAGTGTTGAGCTAGATAGCGGATCTTGCAATGCGATTAGGACACTTGGATAATACATTAGCGTTCAACCATAAATAGCTTGGACAGGTGAAAGTATAATAAAATAAATCATCATTTTTACAAAATAATAAATAGGGGCTGCTCAATCGTTGGCGTTTGTGATAATGTCGATAGTACATTACTTCATTGACATCACTAAATTATTCTCATTATAAAGAAAATATCGGTTTCTTGGGCCACTAAAACAGCATAAAAAAAAATTATCAAAGCATAAAGAACGAAGAAATGAAGTTTAATACGGTAAATAAGTTTAATAAAGGGCTACTTTAAAACTTTTTTTTACAGAACTCAATAAACGTATCTATGAAAGTAACGGTTTTTATACTGCATAAATGTAAATTTTAAGATAAAGACTAACCTTTGATTAGTTTTGAAAAATCCATTGAAGATGCATTCAATTACATTCTATTTACTAACCCTATAGGTCTCGTAATAATAAGATATCTGATGATCAATGGAAGTCGTAGAACGCCCCTCACATTTCGTAGATGAGTTTATATTTCCACGAAACGAATAAAATAAATTGGGTAAACAGTAATTCAAGAATAATCGAAATATTAGGGGCACAAAAGTTATCGTTCGATACAAAAAATCATTGTTCACAGATAAAGGGACTAATTGATCCGTTAGAGGTTTGTAAAGGATAGAAAAGCTTTATCGTCTCTGGATCTCGCACATGGTAATGCGGGAGCGTTTTTCAACATGTCTTTATCTATCTCACGGCTCTGAAAATTATAGGGGCGCTTGAATTGAAACGGAACGCTAGAAGAAAATAAAATTAATCCGCAAAATGGAATTATAATTTCAAATTGTACGGCTGGGAGTATTTAATAATTCACAGTGCCCTCTGCCCTGTGGGATAGGCCATGAATATGTAAGAACATTCTGTCGATTGTCATTTTGATAGTTACATTGTTTTGTGGATTTGCAAAGTATTTTGGTATGAGCCCATCGTTTAGTAACAGCCAAATTGTAATTCTGACACCAATGACCCGAGTCGTAGATGGTTACTTATAAATAAATAATGCACTAAGATTCATAGTTTAACGCCGAATTCGTTTATCGTTATAATCTGCTGATGTTTCTTATCCTCGTTCTCAAGCACTATTTCACTTTATTATTATTATTTCTTTGGTTTAGGGCAATTTAATAATTCGTTACACATACATAGACACTTGACTTATTTTATTAAAAACTAGCTGAATATATGTCACCTAAAATAGAAATGTAATTGAAGCTGTTTTTTTTTTTTGACTACATCATGAAGTACGAGGAAAATGTATGTGATAGCTACCAAATCAAAAGAAAAATCTAGAGAAATTTTACTATCGAGTACGATAGTAATAAATCGTTTAGTAATGAAAATATTCGTTAACTAAAATTAAACCTATGCACAAACAATGAATAAATCTATATTACATAATTACATAGGTATTTATTATACAAATGAGAGCAATATAAATTTTAAAAAATAATTATTATTTATTAATTCTTTAGGTATATCCTCCGCTGGATAGGTTGGATTAATTGAGAGAAAAATTGAAGAAAGGTGTTAATTTCGCAGAAACACCGCCATTTGTATGAACTTTAATAGCGCAATTCCCAATGCTAAATGGATTTGTGGATGTCTGGCAAACCAATGTTCACCTGTCACCATTAGTATTTTGTTTTGTAGGATTTGCTTAATTTGACTCATTAGTGCAGTGGTCGACGGATAAGTGTGTATAGATAAGCAGTACGAGTATGTTTTAGTCGCGTTTATGCCTGACAATGAGAGGATGGTTTTTCCAGGTGCGCTTGTAGCCGTTGTGTTTAGTCTCCAGATAAGTCGTCGTGTCTGTGGATTGTATAAGGTAGGAATCACGACGTTCACTGATAACTCTCACACTTTTTCATCTCATTAATGCATTTCGTTGGGGAATATCAGACTAGTGTGTTACAACAAGCAAAAAATCTCACTTCCGCTATGATTATTGACTACTTTTTAGGGTGGTCTAACTCATACATAAAACGGAGTTAGTAAGTGAGAGTGAGAACTCCATCGACAATCATAGCCACGAATAATTGGTTCATAGTTAAATGATATTCATGAATGCGGCAGAGTAGTTAGTCAGTAGTTAAACATACAGCGGGGCAGCACAGTTCTGAGTTGGTGACCAACTGTAAATAATTCAGAGACAACCGGCTTACAGCATTGGTCACAGCCTCCATACCTTCTAAGCTCTACCTGTATCATCGAGTACTGGTATTTGGCATCTTTAAGTAGTTGTCGAATATTCATTAGCTAAAGGAAATAAAAAGGACTTTTAGAGTAGAGTTTAAAATAGGTATGTATAGTTTAGTGGGAAGACGGAGTTGTTTTTATTTGGGTCGATTTAAATTAGCGTATACTTAAAAAGTACTCTTTATTTTTTGATCAGAAGCTACACAAAATTTTAAGTTCTTATCCAATAATGTGAAAATCATGTACCGTTGCAGGCGATGATTTTTTTTTCTTAGTCCAGATGTAAGCTATTTAATTTTTTTTTAAATCCATTTTCTACCTAGTAGTGCTCAACAAAATTACTTAAAACTACTGATTTTGTGTGGCTTTTTAACAATTGTTTCATAAGAATTCAAAATATACGGGCCGAAACCCTAACCATCTTTCATGTATTGAACAATACTGTTCTTTCTCTGTATTTGTCTCAAATGTATCAATATTTGAGTCAGCGAGGAACAAAAGTACTTTGATATAGCTGATCAAAGGGTGAACAATCGAAAAAAATCAATTTATTTCCCACATTTTCATGATAAAAAATAGTCTTATGCTAATGGCATAAATGGGCAATGCATCTAGTCTAAAATCTAAATTAACTACTTTATTACAATGCACAGTGTGACAGTCTCAAACTACATGTTGTCATACGATAATGTAATTGTCGGAGGTTCCAATCGCAAATCGATGAGCAAATGTCAGGTTTATTTCCATTTTGAAACCACCAGCTGTAAAATTTTCTCATCATGTCCTCAGCCACGACCCCTGGAGTGGAGGGCCGTCTGCCGCTGAGCTCTCGATGGCCACACCTGGGACTGTTATGGCCGGGACCGAGGAATCTGGTTATTAAGGAAGCCCCCTTGGATATTTCCCAATGGAGCTAGGGAATAACAACTTGATTACTTTCCCGGCTCCAACTTTTCTCCACGGTTCCACCTATTCTGCCCGCTCAATTTTCGGTCCGTCACACAAGGGACTTGGCTCCACATACGCCCTTCTAACTTGCCTCTGATTGGAGTTTTAATCCGTCTGGCTTAATCATCCACTCGGTCTTGGGTGGCTGTTGCCTGCTTGTTTCATATTGTAGACGACAAGTAAATTTCTTGACATTTCAACAGGTTGTATTAAATTTACTCGAAATATTTCATATCACAGCTCCAGTATGATATAGTGAAACTTTTGATGAAAACTAATTAAAAACGATCTAAAGGGATATCAAAACATTTTCTATTTTCATCTGCAATCTAATTTAAAATTAATCTTTTATTCTAACTTTGTATGGATCTTTCCAATATTTGATTCTGCTTGTATGGAAAATTGTTTATTAACGTTCGTCGAAAAATTGTTAAAGCTGTGAAGAGTCTTAACTGACTCGATAGCGATTTAAGAAGTTCAGACTGCCTCACCAAGTTGGTAAGGGAAAGAGAAATCTTAATAAACAGTATTGACACTAAATTTTGAATAAAATTACAAATGTTATACTAAAACAAATATATGTTAGTAGTAAAAATTCTGGTTTAACTGCTGAATAAATATTTTATAACTATTGGAGCTAAGGCCAAAAACCAAAACTTTCATTATAGAATTATAAAAATGGAATGTTACAGTTTTTAATCATACGCTCATAAAATGACGATTCTGGTTAAACAGGTTTTTAAAAAGCCTTTAAAATATGCCTGAAAATAAATATTATTCCCGTTTCTTCCTATTTAGCCAGAAAGGTAAATTTCGGCAGCCCTTTCTTCCTGTGATTGATATAACGTTTAGCAAGGGCCTGGGGATAGGTCCTCACATTGAGTACCATCAAGAGAGATTCACAAATACGATATTATCAATTATGTAAGAATTGGTATTGCGATGTGGGTGGTGAAACACCTAGTATCATTAGTGCTTTAAGTTAAATCCCTTGGAAGGATGGATATCATGGAGTAAGCGGCGAAATTATGGTCTAAAAAGGGAATAAGAGTTATGCATGGAATTTGGTTAACATTCAATTTACACACCTGCTAAGAGTACCTAGAGTCCACAGGACTGTCAAAATATTACCTGAAGCTACTTCTGTAATTATGGTTTTTGTTGGGGTTTGGGTGGATATCAAACAGGTGGCCAGTCATTGGCGCAGTACAACAAAATGTTCATGCGACGAAATAAACATTTTCCTACTTTTATTAACAATTGACGAAAATTTATAAAGCTGCAGAGAGACTAGTATACTAGTACAATAGACTATATAAAGCTTCAGTGAAGTCCTAGTTTTATTGGGAGAGCGTCTCCGCGGGTAAGTAAGAGCAGTCATTTTTTTGAATTAAAATTAACTCATGTATGTATAACATAATTCGAGACTGGCTGCTGGCCCACTCAAATTTTCCGTCTAGCTGAAACACGTGTATTATTAATTTATTTAAAAATAATAATAACACTATTAATTAATAATAGGTTGTTAATCTTAAAAATCAGCTTAATCTCTTTCTGGGGGTGGTACGACGACTCGGGGGACAGGATTTTTGGGAAATGACGGAGTGCTAGCGGCTTGCTCCACCTCCACCTCTGTCCGGAAACGGCCCATATTAAAGTCATTTATTGAGTCAATTAAATTAATTAATTTCATTTATATGGGCCGTTCCCGGAGGTACTGCAATGCCGGGTCAACCCGTGACAGAGGTGGAGCAAGCCCCTAGCACTCCGTCAAAAATCAGTTTAATCTTCTGGACCCCCGATGGGAGTCGTACCAGAGAATAAGCTAATAAGAACAGAAGTATCAGCTACTGGCCACTTTCAACCTACTGGCCACCTCCGAGTTGCCATTAGAACTTCCTGAAAGAGTAGGGTTCACACTCTCACGTAGATCGAGAAGAATGCTCCCTCTAGGCTTCTTCACCAACAGGGAGGTGCACGTTTACCCAACGATCTGAGCTAGACTGTGGACTACATGGAGCTCCGTTCATACTGGAGTACACAGTATGCTGAGAGGCAATGAAGGATACTGCGGAAAACCTCAAAGGTTCCGTAGATCAGATATCCCATACTGTTCTTACTGTCTACACGAATACATTGGCCCAGTTCCCGACTCACAAGAAAAACGTGATTTTATAACCTGGCCTGCCGTTGGTGTTAGACGATTACAGGCCGTTTCGTCTTTTTGTCCGCGAATAGAAGATATTATTAAATAAGGACCAGCTCATTTCAACATATTTAAGGTAAAAGAAGACGCTCATGAATTATACGAAGAGAAAAGTGACAAGTGCAGTGTTAACATCTGGTCTATTCTAGAGAACACGTTGTTGAGAGTTTCCACAGACCTCATCCCTTCTAATTTACGCATGAGAATGGAAGTTACACACCTTGATGTAGCCACCAAGCCTTGGTGGGTGAAAAAAAACATATACTGTAATGTAACAGAATTTTCTTGCTTGCCAGTGCACTTGCTCTTGGCAGCTAGTCTTCTCTCAGCGTCACAAAACAATCACTCTAAAACGTTTTTCTCAACGATTATTCTCAAGTAGAGAATAAATGGAAATTCTTTAGGGCTGTCAATCCCTGTTTGACATCAGGTAACGTCAAGTTTCAAAATCTAATATGGCAGGGCACAGTTTTCTGTTGAAACAAAATGATTTCACCGAAGACAAACAGTTAGTAAATTTTAAATAAAATACCGAATGAGGTAGAAAATAAATCGTTTATTAAAAGAAATAATTAATGTAACTTTTAGGGGGGAGGATTAGAGTGATGCTTGCGGTTGCTCGCTCTAGCAAATGGACGCTCTGTTTTAAGAACAAAATAATCATCATTGCGATGAATAGGAAGTTCATGCCAGAAACTAACTTTATAGGCGGTGGGTGCTCCCAGGAGATTGATAGAAAAGTTGGGCCTTACGGTTGGCTAACTTCGAAGATATCTTAAATTTTGAAGGAAATGTTTCGGGCAAAGACAGTTCCTGGTCAAATGTCCACTCCCTTAATATCTAAGAAGTTTTCAGCGTAAAATTTATAAAACGTTAGGGTTTATTTTATTCATTCAAAGAATGTGAAATCATCACGGTTTTCTAATGTAAATTATTAAGTATTTATTCCGAAATAGTAAATACGCCGAGTAATCAATACAACACAGCAAAACTAGCCTTTTGGTTATCAGTCACAGTTATATAGTTGCCCTGGCAGCTTAAACATATGTTCGCCTAGATGCAGACTGGTTTGAAACAATGAGAATCTTAACCATGAGAATAAATTAAGAAGGAAGTATAAGTATTGAGACAAAAGTCCTTAGGAGTTATAAGACCAACTACTGTTTTTATTTATCTTTTCCTTCTTATTCTTACTATTCTATTTTAAATGTATCCCCAGCGTTGAGCGCAATCTATTTAGTATAACCCAAGGTTCGACAGTAAATATTATGTATTCAAGTTATTCAACATAGCTTGTTTTATGCGTTTCTGTCACTATGTAGCCTTATTTTTGAATAATTATAATAAAATAAGCGTCATACTAAGCTCAGGGAGATATAGCTGTTCCTTTAAGAAATAGCCAAATAAGTTCCACATGCATATATTTGAACAAATGTTTACAGTAACCACAAAGAAAAATAAACAAAGATATCATTGACTATATATACAACTTAATACTAAAATAGAAGAGAATATGAACGAAATATATACAAACCAAATCGGACTAAAGACATAATCATAATATAAAATAATGATAAATGAATTTGTATTCGGACAGAGAAGACATCAAACATAAAGATATTCTAAGTATAAAAGGATAATTATAACATTTAGCATATGTGTAACCCAATTTGCTAATATGAGGTCTGGTTATTGTCTCGTTACACAATGTGCCCACACGTTAAGTACAGGATGCAATCTCAGATTCTTAGGCGTGAAAGAAACTTAACCTGTATTTGGTGTGGAAACCCTTTTGTATTTACAGTTTACGGATCGTCGATGATTTTTTTTTTTTAAAGGATTCCCCAACCTATATTTTGTGTCATAGTTTGTGATCTACTGTAAAAGTGATCTTCCAGGAGATCCGAGTGATATTTGAAGAGGTCCCTTAAGGGCTCGTAGCGAAATTGAACACACCTCGGACTAATAACAAGTGATTAAGTTGACAAGAGCTTGTAAGACTCCTCTCGTTCAGAACACGGGCTATACTCGTAAGATCCGCCGTTGCCCTTGCTCCAACAACAGTCATGCTTGGCAGAGCCCGGTCTTTGCTAAGTTATTAATAATGATAGAGGCGGAGGGTAAGTGGTCTGTATCGGCAGCTCGTGGGAGTAAAATATGGTCGGAAGAGCCGCTGTCGGCCAGCCATAAAGGTGGAATAGAGATTGTCCTCAGGAGGGCTAATGCCTAATTTATTCCATTAGTATAAACGGCTGTTTAGTGGGAGCTGCAATAGGAGGGGCGTGCCCTATCGCCACATCGCGCCCGCCCAAACATCACTGCCGGCATCTTTTATTTAGATTAACTGTGTCTCTGCATTAATAATGTCCTCTCGACTTACCCGCTCCCTAATGGGATCATACGAGATCGGTGGATACGGGTGCACGGGACAGGCCGCATATGGAAAGGTTATAAGTTCCGTCAGTATTCATCCGTAATCGAAAAATAAAAAGAGAAAGGCTAAAAATTTGACCGTTTATTTCAATTTTGTAGTTGTTGGTATCAACAGTAAAATATTTACTGTTAAGTAAAGTAAGCAATATTATCAAGGTCATGAACTTGTGTGTTCCTCTCATCCAACTGATGATCCCGAATGTTTTTTCTTAGAGGATTTTTATTTCCCTCTCAAGTAAGTAAGGACGAAACGTCTATCTTTGATGAATTTTAGCGATGTTATAATGTATTTATAATTTTTGAAGGGCTTTATATAATTATGTTTTCAATCGCGCGTTGCGACATTATTACTATGACTAATTTCTAATACGTTGGGATCTAATCATAAGTTTTGAAGGGCGCTGTAATTTACCATCTTATCCAGCCCGACTGAAAATTATTCCGATGGATAGCTTCACCTGGTATGCTCTACGAATATTTTAGGTGCGCAGTCCAGTGCAATACACATAATTTCACTGGAATACTCCCACCACAGGCAACGAAATACCCCATAGTCCCGTCAACAGTCCAGACCCATGAGGGAACCCCGTCTGGGACACGGATCCCGTGGCAGATATACATAAAAAAGTTGTGCTCAACGAGGACCTTAAGCTCCATATGCCAATCCTAGGATCTTAGCTTATCTTATTCCCCTATAAGAAATAAAACACCTTCTGCCTTTCCACAGCTTTAATGATTTCTACACAAAAGTTTTTGATAGACTATGCCTCATTATCAATGGTTCGAGCTGATGATAACAATAGAACTCGGCTATCAAACGATGTCTAGAAAGATAAGTGCTATAGTTACCGTCAGTTCGAACCCTTGATAATGACGGCATTGTCCGTAGAAAACGCTTGAGTAAAAATCAATAAAGCTGTGGAGAGACAAAAGGCGTTATATTTTTTAATATACACCCTCTATACCGCCTCGCCGTCATATTACTCCCTTTGATCAGCGAAAGAATAATGATTGCCTTTTGTTTTTCCTTCATTACCAAGAAATGTAAGTTTCATAATATCAATAAATGATTATTCCTTCATTAGTCCCGGTTGTTCATTGCAGGCACTTCCACAGCAGTAATGAATCCCTTGAACTTTGACCGATTGAATTTAGCAATCGCGGGGAAAATACGTTCCAACTGTTGCCATTTCTGAAGTTTTGAATTTCAGGACTTGGCGTTATAATTGATTCTTAAAAAGTTTTCAATCTCCCTGATCGAACATGCTGATACTTTTTTTTACATTTGATTCCGTTATGGCCGACATACATACATATATTATGATGCCCTAGGTGCAGACGAACACAACAGACTAAATCGGTACCTTGTCCACCGCAAGGTTGAGTTATCAGAGCTCTTAATCGATCTATAATGCCAGTTATTAGTGTTGCTAATCCCAGTGTTGGGGTAATTACCAGCGTGAAGTGCCTGACCCGATCAGGAAGTCTGGTGGGTATCTCGAGGAAGGTGTTGGAATGTTGTCCGGTTCGCTCACTCACCGTGTTCCCATTGCGCCCTTACTGTTCCCAGCCTCCAGTGTTGATCCCATTTACGTAAAACATATGTCGCCTAAACGTTTACAAGAACTTTTGTATCTTGTGGAGAAAAAATAGTTTATTCCAAAACGGAATTGACTTACGATCTTCGTGTAGTCGCATACGAAATCTACGCTGTCGAGTAATTCATCATCATTGACAAATTTTTATCACCTTCAGTGTTTAAACTAAAGCACTGGACGATGTCACGATGTAATATCCCTTATCCTCTCACCGAACAATTTCTTTGGCTGCGGCCTCCTCAATCGATCCTTTGTCCCTGTAGAGTTTTAAAACATCAATCACAATTTTTTTTTCCAGCCTCCTCGCTGCAATTTATTCCATTAAACAAAGCGCAAAGACAGTTGGGGTACATAACTGAATAAATGATTAGTAAATGTATACAATGATAAAAATTATAAAAACAAAGTAGTCAATTATGTTTTCATGGACATAAATGTTTTTCTGAACAATATTACTGAACGGATAATTGACTTCCATCTGATCGGAACATATATGTATTTTTTTCTGCTCTCTGCAAATAACCGTGATATAATTTGACGAGTAATATAATATATATATAAGTTATTCGCCACCGGGTAGAATGTGATAAAGAGAAGGAAAATAGGAACGTAAGACTAACTTCAGTTCTCGAAATAGACTGTCTTTATTTCTCTTTGTAATCCGACATATACGGGATCATGGGATGTTTACGTCCCATGATCGCATTAGTTTACAATGCAGAGCTACCTCTGACTTTAACTCCCCCCTGCAAGTTCCCGACCATCCGTCGGGAACTTAACAGCGGACTACGTACAATTGATAGAGTATCGTACCCCGGATACTCATAGCGGACAATACAATATAAAATAAAAATAAAAAAAACAGAAACTTCATACACAGACTAAAAATAGTAAAAACTAAAACAAGCAAACAAAAGGAAAAAAACATTCACTGATACAGATTTATGATCTGGAGTGAGGATTGTATGGGGGTAAGGGCGTTACCCGAGACTCTCGCTGGGAGGATGTCCCCGCTGGTATCTTCAGCTACTCTACATGCACGTTCCTGCGCTTCTGCGGTTCGCGAACACTCTGTATGGTTACGATATTGTGTTCGCGAATCGCGACCACCCTAAAGGGGCCCTCGTAACGGATCAGCTCTTTACCCCGGTTCGATGCAATCTTGCGGTATACCGTGGTCCCTATTGTGACGCGACATTCGATGGGTTTGACGCCCACGTTCCCCCTCGCCACTCTCCTACGTTTTTCGGCCGTAATCCTCGCGTAGGCCTTCCCCCAGAGTTTCCCAAACTCCGCGCGGTTGTTGACGAGGAGTGTGGCCGTCTCGTCTCCCTCCCCCGTTCCTCTGGTGTCTCGGTGACATGCCTGTGGCTTTGGGTGTCCCGGGGTGTTGACATGCCATTTGACATCCAGCAACTTCATTTGCTCTCTTATGTCGGCGTTGTCAAATTCCCTGCCACCATCTGATGCTATTCGATTGGGGACACTATAAAATTGAAACCACCTGCGCAGTGCTCCTAATGTGGCGTCTGACAATTTTTCGCGGATGGGGTATGCCATGGCCACCTTACTGAATAGATCAACGACGGTTACCCACTTGTGGCCCTTCATAGTAAAAGTGCCCGTTTGCAGGTCGGTCAGGGGTGTCTGTGCCGTGGGGGTCTTTTCTTGGGGTCCTATCGGTGGGTGTCGATCGTACTTCGTGCGATGACAGATCTCGCAAGCTCCTATCGTCTCCTGGATGGTTTTGCGCATTCCCCACCAGAAATACCTACACTTCAATGCCTGCGCTGTTTCCTGTTCCCCCCCGATGATTCGTTTTACCTTGGTGGTATGCAAGACAATTTCTTTTTTCATGGTATCATCCGTGACCGTTTCCACCATCATCGGGCATCGCACGAACGTCCGCTCAATCCCGATACCCTCTAAATTTTCTCCCAAATGGTCCCGTTCCTTACATAAATATAGTGCGTTTTCCTCGGCTTGGAATCTACGTTTAGTAGGTGGCAGATCTGGTCCAGTTTTACTCCCGGCTGCGACCAGATGGTCGTTGTTGTGGATCTGTTGTAATCGCTGCAAGCAATCTTCGTCAGTCCCGCTGTTCGCGTCTTCCAGATTATCTGACGACGTTTATCGTTGACTATTTCCTGTAGCTCTTTCATCTCCACGCATCTGTCACCTCTCGAGCTCCCTCCTCCTGTCGACTGCACATCCTCTGCGGAACCAGATTCTCTTTGGTCACCCTCCTCCACTGGCGTCCATTCCCACCAAATTGTCCTAAGACCTCCTGGTGGGCATCCTTTTAGAAATACGTTTTCAAACTTTGAACTGATACGATTTGATAATATAAATGTCATATTTTTGTACATTTTTATCGAATCTTGTTTTTTTTTTGACAGAAGTTAACAAAGACATTTCCTTATAACTTATTTTAAATTATTACCTGTTAATGATTTGTATGGTCTATTCGTGTCATGGTAAAAATGACCTGGTCATGGTGGGCGGTAAGTTATACGAGAAATCATTGACCAGACATGGGAATCAATTTATGAACAAAAATTCAAACTACAGCATATTTTATAGATTGGATCGGAGAATTAGTATTGCATGTAAGGTATTGATAAGGCCGGTGCTTTGGGCCTGTGGGTCGACTTAATTTTCCGTAGACAAGGAAGCCCTTTTGGGCCAATGAAGTCCTCTATAAAGTGAGTTACTAACAATCCATTAAGTTAAGGCAGAACTTTGCGACTGGACCGTGGTGTACAGTCCACAAGAGTTTGACGTACCAGGACAGCACTGATTTTTTAGCTGCACCCTTCACAAGTTATTTAAAAAATTATCAGGAAACTATAATGTCCCTAGTTTCTATAAGAATGACTTCTAATGTTTATTTTCACGATAAAAAAAAATACAAATAAAAAAATGTACAGTATTTTTTGGATGAACGTACTATTTATTTCAATCTTGAAGAAATCTAACCTGATGTGGAAAAAAAATATTCTGAAGAGCAAACACTCCAAAAAGGGACACCCTTTATTTCTACATTCTCTCGCTCTTAATAAGTTATTAAAAATTTTTGATAAAGTCCTCTTTTTAAAAAAAAAGATTTTCGCATACCTGGTGTAAAAAAAAGAAATGCTCACAAAATGATTGGAATGTCCATTAAAACTATTTATTTAATTTGCATTGTATTTTTGTTGTAATACATAGTTTCTATAAGTTAACTAGTAATTTATCAGAGCCAAGACAAAAACTTTACACTGAAAAAGATTCTTAGTCGTCTGTCGAGTTTCCGCCTGAAGCATGTTAAATTATTTTTATTCTGCTCTAGCATTCTAAAAGTTTTCTCGATTCAAGGTTTTATATTATTCCGGAAGATTTTAGTTTCCTTATTCCTCTGATATTGTTAGACTTTATGCAAAGTTTCTTTATTGAAATCTTTCCTACCGCGACTAACACATGCCAAAAGGATGGGGAGGGAGGTTTTCTACGTCGCATGTTTAAACTTTTTTATTAGGAAAACTGCGGCGAGGCGAGTCCCAGGCTCAAGACTAAGAAACCTACAAAGGGCGGAGATGGTGATAAATTAATGAGGACTGCGGAGAGAATGCTGTAATGAGTTGTGGCAACTATGTGTGCCCGTGTCCAGCCCACTCGACAATTACCGACCAGACCTCTAATGGCCCAAACTTGCGCCTCCTATTGTTTTCCAACTTGATCGCCATTTATATAAGTGAGACCGGTGTCCACTAACGAATTTGTTCGGAGCAAACATTTATCCGGACGGCAGGAGTCCCACGTCTGGAGTCCGGAGGGTTTGTAATTGTCTTTGGAGTAAGTCATCAGCAGCTGATGTATTCGGGCTATTATCTAATTTACATAAAGACTGGAAACTAGAAAATTAACAGATGTTACCAATTTAACACCTAAATAATGCCTCTAAATTAATATCTGACATGATTTTTTTTCTTGGTTTCGATTTGGGTGCTACGATTTTATGTAATCACCATTTCACCCAATCGTTAGTCACACAGCATTCTGCATTTAAAACAGCTTAACGTACTATTGGTGACAATTAACTAATGAGGTACTTAGTTTTGTATGGGAACGGTATTAAGTTATTCCTAGGAAGGGGATTGGAGTAGTTTACAGATAAATG
Source organism: Acanthosoma haemorrhoidale (assembly GCA_930367205.1). Lineage (NCBI taxonomy): Eukaryota > Metazoa > Arthropoda > Insecta > Hemiptera > Acanthosomatidae > Acanthosoma > Acanthosoma haemorrhoidale. Next base: position 94,349,490 of record OV884011.1, read on the forward strand.
GTTACAGAAAAATAATAAATAAATGGTGTGTTAATATTGGTGTACTTTTCGTGAATATTGTCGCCTCTGTTTTAAGTGGTTTAATTTTAATTTTCCATTTGTGAAATAGTTGTTTTTCTATCTGCGCTTGTAATATAATATATAATTATAATGTTTATCGATAAAAATGTACAAAAATATGACATCTATATTATCAAATCGTATCAGTTCAAAGTTTGAAAACGTATTTCTAAAAGGATGCCCACCAGGACGTCTTAGGACAATTTTGTTCATTATTAATTACATTTCAAGAGTAATATAATAAATCAATGAGTTAGACTCCCCTAAAAACTTTTGATTGTGTTCCACGATCAGTTTTAATTTTTTTTGCGAATAGACTATTCATAATGCATTACAATATAAGATGATAGATAATTAAAAATGTAGTCAGGTAAGTTATGGGATATTATTACTAATCATTAACAGTTAATAATTTAAAATAAGTTATAAGGATCTTTGTTAACATCTGTCAAAAAAAAAAACACGTTTCGATAAAAATGTACAAAAATATGAGATTAAAACAATTTAGTGGCTAAATCTAACATTAAGGGTTCAACCAGCTGGCCAATCAAACTGATGACAGCTCACTTATTAAATCTCAAATGAAATAGAATACCAATAAAATGACTGCTTAAAGAGGTATGTGCTAACTCATCGGCTACTGTACCTGCCGTGAAGAAAGGATGGTGTTGGTCCGTGATTGCCGAATTTATAATTCTCTTTTATGTTTACATTATTTGTGCTGAAAGGATCTAGATTATTTTCCTGTTTTCCAATGTATTAATCAATGTTTTTTTAGTTTATACATCGCCGACAAACCATCACACCACAACGTCGAAAGATCACACGCAGCAATCTATGCAGGATCATTTAAAATAGCCTCGATAACGAATATATTACAATTACAAAAAGAAAAACTTAACACCTATTTAAATAAATTGAAATTTTAAAAAAACCCAATTAAAACAAAGGCAATATTATTCACCTAAAGGTGAACAATATTAACCCACCATTTATCCTTAAACAATTTCCAACTACTCCGGTCCCATTCCATTCACTATCTTGGATTCACTATCTAACTTAAAACCGTTCTTACACAAAACTAAAAACATATTAGTTATATGTCACCCTACTTCCAAAAAAAAACTGACCCAAATCAAAACTACATAAAGCTGTGTAATATACAGAATGATGTATACGGTCCCAGTAACCAAAGCAAGTATTGCTTGAATTCTTTTTCCGAGAAAAATTGTAAATTATATAAATAATAAACTTTAAAAAATATATATATAGTTACATTTCAAAATGCAAAGAAATAGCGCCAACGTTTAGAAGAGGAGACAAATTTATTGATTAATTATAAATAATAATGACTCTATAGTTACAGTCAAGTCAAAGTTTAGTCTAAGTAACCACAAGTAAAAACTTGACTCATGCTGATAATTTACATCTCAACATATCGTGCATGCTCATTATTTCAGCCGACTACAACTGCAGCTGCAAGAGTAAGCCAAGTAAAGTTAGCAGCCCTGTATGCCTTAGATGGTGCGTGGGTTTCACAGTCCGAGTGACAGCTCGCTCTGTATGTATAGCAGGTATATGCCAATATATGGCAGGCTTAGACAAACGACAGCATACAACACCACAAGGAATCGTCCGCTCAGGGATATACGTCTAGGTCTTGACCTGCTGTTACCTGGCGATACCGACCCTGTTTCTGAGGAGAATGGGTTGTCCAGATCTTTCGTATTTGTTTGGATTTACACTCAACTTCATTGGACTTGAACATTAATATCTGAAGCTAGTAGAAATCAAATTGTTAAGCTGTATTCATTAGAATAGCTATTTAAACTGTAAATCATTTACTATCAAATCTCTGACGCTTTACTTGCAAATATTGTTTTTCCTAAATCTTTAAAGTTTAAAGATGTTTTCGCATGGTTAGAGCCAGATCAAAAGATTAAAACCCGTATAAAAAGTTTTGATAACCGTCAACAGGAATTGCAGGTCATTTTCTGTGATTGTTCAAAAAATAAAACTCAGAACATGAATTAATGTACGATTATGTAAATTATACAGGTTACACGCTTTGCCTACTTTATATATTCATAAAGTATCATGAATATGGTCTCTTGGAATGACTTCTTGTTTTTGTTTTTTTCTGCATTTATTTAAAAAATAAATATATATAGATTTGTTTTGAAAGGATTCTTATGTATTTTTCAATAATAAATTTGTTGATTTGAGACAAAGGAATCCGTTCTGCGTTCATGGTAATTTAAAATTTAAATCATTTTCACCGGTACTATGTGAGAAATAACATGTTTCTTGTGGGAGGTTAAATTATACAAAAATGTACAGAACCACTTTATTCATGGTTTTTAGTTTATTATACCTTTATTTTTATTTGTTTACTGAAGTAGAATTTGGTTTATTTACTGTTGTACATAAATCATTAAATGTATGGGTGGTTACGATTTTACAGTCCTTCATAGTTGTTAGACAGATCGAAGAGTTGCAGGTGTTCCTGGGCTTAATATAATCGAAGCCATCCAGGTATCTTTATCATTATACCTTTTTAACTACCTACCTTTTCATGCTACTTAACCATAAATAACCGTAGGACTTAGTTCAGAAGTATCAAAAGTATGTAAGAATATGAAGCAGAACGGCATAACTTCTAGTCCGTTGCATTATTTACTGTCATTAATTTATATTTATAACTCTTTTTTTTTTAAATTGTGCTACTTTCTCCTTTTTTCCAGTCAGTCCATTCCTGTTTCATTTTAGCTTATACTTCTAATGCTATCAATATTTTTTTTCAGTAGTGTTTTTTTTTCTTAGAAATTGTTTATCAATCAGTATTGTCTTAATCTAGGTTCCCCTGACACCCTGTTGCAAGCGGTGAGGGAAGGGTTGTAGGTAGTGAGGGTGCTTTTGCATTTGCTTCAGCCAATGGTCCATTATTATTCACAATTGTTCACTTATAGAAAGTGGGTCGCGGACCACATTCCCCTTCCGGTATGCTTGTAGGGGTTTTACTGCCCCTTTAGAATGTTGCCCAAAAAATGGTGTACTGTACAGCAGAGCCGTGGATATGATGAATTTGTGCCATCGGTTTCACACAGATCGATAAATCATGCTGTCTTTTTTTCAAGTTGTCATTTGAAACCGAAAACCCGACTTTTCTGTCCATTTTAATCCCAGTAAGTAATGAATAAACAAAAGTAATATAACATATTAGATATTAACAACATTTCTATAAAACAATTTTTGGTACTAATAGACCACATTGTATTATAATTATTATTACTGGTATGTAATATGTTTGATGATTCCAATAGAGCTAATATTCTCTGTCTAAAGATAAAGCTTTTTGCGACTGATTCTATTTTCCCCGATAAATTCACTAATTTTCTTATGGTTTGAGCATCATAGCCTTTTACTGATTCATCCATGCCACCTTTAGGACAATTTGTGTTAAAAGTCCTCATACTTATAGGCGAACTTTTTTCTCTACTTAAACTTTCGCTCGTGTCATTAATATAAACACGGAGAATCTATGCGACGAAGCCGTGAAAGCCAGAGGCCCGCTGAGCTCGCCGCAGTGATTAGACTCCAGTGCCCCTGCAAAGAATCGATTAAGGATCCAATCAGACGGCACCGGTCACCAGAGTCACCCCCTCTTAATCCCGTCCTTTCCGTTTCCTCTTATCTCTTCTGCCCACTTCTTAGCCTCCGCTTTACTCCCTCTCTTCTCTCTCTAAGTGCACGTACCTATTAGAACTATATTTTTACTGCACATAATAAGAATAATTGTTTAACTAGGCCTCCATCGTCGAAAATATCTTAATAAAAGAACTCTTCACAAATCGACACCTGGCCCGCCGGAAGTTGAACTCAGATCATGCCCGTCCCACGCGTAGTGGGAACTGTGAACCATAGTTTGGTATAAGAAGGCGATTCAACCCATTCCACTGCCACGCTCAGTTGTGTCCCATGACTAAACCTCCCCAAGTTTGTGGGTCATATGGGTTGACTTAACTGTATATGATTAGGGTGGCTATTTAACCATCTTCATTTTAGTACCGTCAATAATAATGTTCTGATGTATATTTGCGTACTTCGTTTTTTTTTTGTTTTTTTTTCCCCATATCTCTCAAAATAATAAAAATAGGATAAGGGAAAAATAAAAATGATACTTATTTTGGATTGGTAATAGCCTTTCACTAGGGGAAGTCCCATTTGAAGGATGTGTGAGGAGTAGCATACGATTAATAAAACATTAAGTTTATCAAGTTTTCATTTTAAATCACGTGAGAAGGGAAAGAATAAAATAAATAAACCTCTGAGGGTGGTCTGAAAAGTTTCCGACCTAACTAAGCTTATATTTTAGCTCTTATTTCACTACCTTTTATTTATTTTATTATCATCTTTATGTTGAGGTCGGAAACTTTTCAGACCACCTGTGTATATAAACCTACATATACTTACACCTAATTATAGTTAATTTTTCTCCAATCTCTATGTAGATTTTTGGGCGTTGCATTCGCTTCCAGTGATCCCACTACTTATCAGTTCGTGTACTTCATCAAACTGCTACCTGTTGAGACGAAAACTTTCTCACGAATCTGTCAGGAACTTCCGGAGGTGGTTAAGTCCCAATGGGCATTAATGCCAGCTGAATAAGTATTTATTCCACTTTTTTTTCTAGTTATTATTGAATAAAATTAAATCAGTTCTCTGATTATGAATCCAGAAGTTTAACATCAGGCGTAGCATGAATGCACTGACTGGGTTAGGTTCCATTCCATCGGCGCGGGATGTTTGCGTTGGTAAAACGCTCTGGCATGATTTGCGTGCAGGACTTAAATTGGTTCACGTCTAGCTTGAAAATTACTAGTGCAATCAAAATTTTGTATCTATTTTTTTTTTTTTAGAAAGTTATAGCAAGTTGTAAAATTACAATTTGCTTATCTAACATTAAAAATTGTTATTTTATAAGATTTCATCCCTTAAACACAACTCCACTCAATCAAGGTATACTCGTATGTCTTAATGACAATATTTTACTATGCCTTTTTAATGCCTTATATTTCTACACCATAGTAGTTATGTCAAGAAACAAAATATAAAAGGAATATCCATAATGTCTTAGCCCTTTGCCCGGTTGGGAATATAAGCGATTGGTTTATGTCTTGCTGCTCCCAGAGTTTTCCATGCTGTAATGAGAAGTTCAATTCCCTCTCGAATATAACTTGGTTTGTCAATCATGTCCTATGAGTGACCGAGTCGGTTTAGTTTTTTTGGTTTTTTTTTTGGCAAAGTTTCAAAGTTGGCAAAGTCTTGTCAAGGTTTGGAATTGTTATGAATTTTACTACCTTTGGTGATCCTAATCAATCGTCATTCCCATTCGTGCGGTGGTCTTGGTCGCAGTTAGTTAATTTTCGATTGTGGTACTGAACCAAATGGATAAATTCTTTTTTTGGCGCTGCCAAGAGCAGCTAGTGAGGTTCGTGCAAGGCGTTGCATCTCTACTTTAAATTCGGTTTCCTTTACTGGATTCGCCAGTGGAGTCGACAAGACGCTACTCTCCTTAGACCTCACGAGGCTGAGTCAACTACGACACCCCCCCCCCCCAAAGAAACGTGCTGCCTTTTTGTCCTATTGTTGAGGTTCAATTCAAGAAAATTACCTTTTCTTAATTTAATTAGGGGTGAATCCCTCTGGGGTCTCTTCTACAGGTATTCAAAACTACCTTGGACATGACATATTAAGTATACCAGTGTATAGAGCATAACCTTAGCACCTCAGCAGCTACTACAAAAGACTTTTCTTCGCCGCCGATAAGGAAGTTCCGGTCCTGTGTCGCCTATCTCTGCGGACAGCGGTCTTATCTTCTTCGCCGTCCTCACTTCAACGGTATATCTCCACCCTTCTCCGGACCCTTTCTATTTACAAAAAGTTCATTCAAAGTCAATATTTTTAAAAACCTACTCTTTTGAGGCTTTTGCTATTCTTATATCAAAATTAGAAACCCTTGTTTTCACCCGTATGTCTGGCTCTTTTTTATTTTTTAATTGAAGGCAATATTATACTGAGATCGTTTATAAACTGATAAATGCCCACCTCTTTACCTTGTTGATCCAACAATCAAGATTAGTTTCCTATTAAACTTTAAAGTAGCCTCGACACGTTTGCTATTGTTCATTATTTAAATAAAGAAAACAAAAATAAACTTCAATTTATTATGTTTGAAGGGTAGGTGTAGGCTAACTCAATTAATAAATGTACACCTCTCCCGGCTTTACTCTGGTACAAGCGCATCTCATAATTTTGAAGTATCTTATAATGGATCTTATAAATGGATAGAATCAGAATAAAGTTTTAAATAAATAATAATTCAAGTGAATAGTGTAAATATTTCCCCAATTCTTATGCAGTCAGATCTCATACTTATAACAGAATACTTTTCACTTTAGTTATTATTTTATGAATAAATTCTTATATCTTAATTAATAGTTGAAGTAATGATAATAGTATTATTAATACACGAAAAATAACAAGAAAATTAAAAATTTTCAAATAAAGATATTTATATAATTATTATGGTGGTTTTAACATGGTGGTATAACCACCGAATGCGCTCTTGTCGCTATAAGACAAATACTGGATAGACCAGAGAGAGGTGAACATTCATTGATATAAATAGCTTTCAAACTGGTCTTCAAACATTATAAACTGAAGTTTTTGTTATTTAAATAATGAACAGACGTTGTGAGGGTACTTATCTTAATTCTCAGATCAATAAATATAACTCGTATTATATAAATAGTGGCTCGTCTTTACATTAAAATATAAATAATCTTTTAGGTCTCAGTTGTGATATTATCTGTTTCATGTTATAAAAATAAAAGTCGTTTACTGTTCACAGCATTAGCTTAATCCTGGGAAATATTTCAGAATTTTTCCAGGGACTGACTTTTAAGGGTTGATACCACTATACTAGAGGAAATTTCGCATTAACAAATGATCAGCTCGATCTAGCAAGTGTCAGATTTTCATCTGTTTCTCATTGATAGGATGAATATTAATGAAACTAAATTACGACTTACACACAGTCTACTAGCTAGCACGCTGACTTCTAGCTGCGGAGACATGGGGTTTGATCCCGGGTTGCAGATTTTTTCTTTGTAAGATGGCTGTAGTCTGTTTAACTCATCCTCGTAAGGATAAATGAGTAGCTACTTGAATAAAAAGTAGCGAAACCGTTTAAGAAAACCGAATTTATGATTAAGAGGTGTGCTGATACACCTATAGACGCAGTCATGAAATTAGACACGGGATGAAAGGCTACTAGGCGTCATACTAGGACTAATCATTAATTTGCTTATTGCTTAATGATCGACATTGTCGAAGTAAAGGGATCGCGTGGCTAGAGGAGAAGTAGTGCACAGAGCAGCAACAGGGTTTTCCGTTTATTGAGGGTTTCAAGCTTCTAATTTCGTGACGGCAAGTATAGTGGCGACCTCACTAACACCTCAGCGCCCCGACCGACTATTGTAACAACTTTTGGTCAACCCCTACTTTATCGTGAGTGTGCCAAACTTTTTTTTTTCCGTGATCCACATAGTACAAAAATACTCATTGGTTTGATGAATAAAGTTTTGGGTCATTATTGAGTCAGTTAGTTACTTGCCTATGCCATTGCTCGCCACAATTCATTAAAACAAGACTTCTGAACTGAAGACAATATGCTCGTATGTAAATTAACAGGTCGGATTGTCTTTGATCCTTCGACGTGAATGTAATTCAGTTTAGGGACAAATATTCCATTGATCAGAATCAGAAAATCCGAATGAGAAATAACAGCTTAACAGATCGTGGGTATTTATGAACCCTGGAGTCTTTTTCTATTTGTTTTTTAATCCTAGTAATGGACTTTATATAAAAAATGAGAGAGAAAGAGATATATGATTCATTGTTCCTCCACCATCGAATGAACAAATTTTTTTTTTTTTCTTCCTCAGAAAAGAAAACAGGCATTTGCAGTTTACAGGCAGAAAAACGAAAATTTAATGGCCACAAAATAATGTTAAGCTTCAGGAGGCCGTCATTTCAACTTTTTTAACAGCTCTACAGTGGGCTTTAAACCCAAATAGAATGGCGATTTCACACAGGAATGTTTATTTGTTCTTGTTGGCTAGTAGTTATGTGAGGTAGGCAGTTCCACTGTTCAGTATATACGATGTTTACGAGCCTTCGTCGTTTACAGCACTGGAATTTAAATAGCCATGCTATTTTTATCTGATTGCTTAAAAAAACAAAAAAGGGAGAATGAAACGGAGTAGGGAATACAGGTTAGCATGGCATACACCCCTATAAAATGAAATGTAAGAGAAAATTTTTATTCTGGGACATTGTAGTATAAGACAAGTAATAAAAGGACTAAATTAGTATGTCCAGCTGACAAAAAAGGAAAAATGTATACCTACTTAATAACTAATACTTAAATAATAATAAGCCTAGACTTGACTCATGCGGTGCAGCTTCAAGCTCCTCGATCGAGGTGGAAGGTCATCCTTGCCGATTGATCCCTTCACATCTAGAACACCAGTACAAAAAGAAGCTCAGCAATAAGGCCCCTATGAAATTAACAATTTATGACCGATATTTATCAAAAATAAACATAAAAATAAGAAATAAGATATTTTTATACTGTCACTATCACAATTTTTCATTTCATACGGCTATACAAATAAAAAAAGAACATAGATGAGATAAAGAGAGCATTTCGAAAATATTTTCAATTATTTCTTAACTAAAAAAATGTATTCCTAATCCCTTATGTGAAGGGTTCACGTCAAGAGTGATTTAAGCTTGGAAAATATTCTATCATTACAATGAACCTTAGTTAAAAATAAAAATTTGGAAAAGTCTTTTTTCAATTTTTTTTTTCATTTAAATGGTAAAAATATCCCTTTTTATATTTCATTATAATATTGGTTTTATTTATTTATTATTTTTCCCCATATCCCTTTGTTGCAAAATTGTTATAGAATTCAATATAGATTCTGCAAATGAATCTATTTACAATGTATTCAATACATTTCCTGTAGCTTGGCTACATTTTATACAATTCCTGATCTTTACACATTGCGATCAGTATTGTACAAAACTTTCGCGGCTATAAGTTACTGGAGCTTGGCTGGAAAGTTTTGCCACACCCTCCATATTCGCCCGACCTTGCTCCTTCAGATTTCCACCTGTTTCGGTGAAAGAAAGGAAATTCTTTGAGCATGGAATTATGAATCTGCCCATGAGATGGCAGAAGATACTGGAACAATACGGCAATTATATTATTGATTGAATAAATCACTTTGTGTTTAAAAGTTGTGTCTTATTTTCGCTTAAAAAACCGAACGGACTTTTTGGCCAACCCTTTATGATGATGTACATTATACATTAATTTACTCTAAAAGTGGTGTGGCTCACCTTATTTATCATAGACTTAAAATTATCTTACATCTATCAATAAAAACCTGAATATTAATCTGATTTTCCCTGACAGTCTGTTGCCACCGATGCGGGACGGGTGGTGGGGTCATAGTGTTGAACACTAGGTTTGTGAGGTGCTGCAACTGATGGCACACGTTCGAACGGGTGCAGGTCCGACGTTCTTTAACCTCTCGAGAGAGCTATGCCTAACCAATTAATAGTTTTTTAAGATGATAATGTTTAATAACTAACTTAAAGGCAACTAAATGTATGAGAACGTAAGATGTAATGTCTGTTTCAGGTTACGAATGGGTCGGTTGGAGAAACGACAGCTTTGGCATGAACGGCCGGCCGCTGGAGATGGTCTTCGAGTTCGACAGGCTCCGCAACTTCACCGCTATGTACCTACACACAAACAATATCTACTCAAAGAAAGTTCAGGTAACAAAAAATCATTTTCATTTTGTATTCTGCTTTTTAGGACACCCTCTGCCATGCGGTGGAGGTTACATACATAATTTGCCTAGTATAGTAACTGAAATTAGACAGAGAGTGAGAGAGCTGGCTGCGAAATGTTTTCCTGCAGCAGTCGACATCTGACAGCTCTCAGCTCTATCACAGCTTCAATCGAGATAATTTCCACTCCGGCCGCAATCCCATAAATTACTGATTAGAACGTCAGTTCCTCAAACTGTTGTATCATAACGTCATTATTATTCTCTTTTTTTATTTTTATTTTTTTTTTTCCCCATTCTTCTTAAACTTATAAAAATAGGATGTGGGAAAATTATGATGGGTGCCTTTCACTAGGGGGATTATTCTCTCATAACACACCATCAAATTGATTAATTATTCAATTAGTTATTTTGTGGGTATGAACAAAAAAAAAACATCAATTTTTAATGCACAAATATATTTTTGTTTTAAATAAGTACATATGTTCATACATATAAAATAATCTTAATCAATATATTTTGTAGTGTATTACTTTTTGTTTTTAATTCTCAAAGTTAACTTTTCTAGTCTCTGTTCTTATTCATCATTAAGACATACTTGGTCTATATTCAGAATTTCGATGTACTTGATCTGAAGTGACTTTTTGTATGGTCGGTCGAATGAATCATCAATGGTCAAAATATCGCTTTGGAAAATGCTAGGCTAGATTCTCAAATCAACTACTTCGTCATCAGTAAGCTTTTGGTACGCTTTATCATTCATCCTTGCCACTTTCCAACCACTGAACCAGTCGTGTTTGTCTACTTTAATGAAATCAGAATGTAGATTTGTTCGGTATTGAGTTGTGGATTTTCCTCTCCGACTTCCTTATTGACTTCTGGATTTTTCCTCCTTGCAGTTTTTTTTTTTTTGAGACAATCTGTTCTATGCTTCACAAACATCTAACATCTCATTTTTTTTTGCAATATGGCTGGCCCTCTCAGTACACTGTTCAGGCCTCTCATTATATTGAAATTTTTTTTTTTTTTTTTTTATTCAATTAAAAACTATTTACAAGAATATGAAACATGCGTTTCTATCAACAAGTTATATCAGAAAATAAAAAAAAACGCTCAAGATCATTGGGACCTACGCCCACTATGTCACCAGTCAAACGCAAACCACGGCGATCTAATCGGAATATCCCAATAAATTCCTCAGCACCTAGCAGCTCTATGGAAGAGATACCACCACAACCCACCACATCAAAACAAACAACAATAACTCATGAGTCTCCCTTTTTCACGCCCAATAGTTACGAGGTGTTGAAAAATATTGAGGTAGAGGACATGGACTCTACAACAACACCCACACAGCCCAAGCCACCAGCGATATTCGTTCGCAACATTAGTAATTTCAAATTACTATGTACTCAATTGAGCAAAGTTGTAGGTACAGGCAAATATACTTGCCTCAATCGATCTCGGGACACAAAGGTTTCTCCGGACACTCCTGAAACATACCGAGGAATTATAAAATACCTAGAAGAATCCAAGGCTGATTTTCATACCTACCAACTAAAGCAAGAAAGATCGCTGCGGGTGGTGATTAGAAACCTGCATCCCACAACACCAGCGGACGAGATAGAAAAGGAGCTGATAAGTTTAGGGTACAAGGTTCGCCAAATCACGAATGTCCTCCGTGAAGAGAGACAAGAAAATGATACAAGTATCAAGAAACCAATGCCCTTATTCTTTGTCGATCTAGAGCGAACAGCTGGAGTGGAGAAAATCTACGAGCTTAACCACTTATACTACACAAGAGTACAGGTCGAAAAGCCTAACCCGAAACGAGACATCGCCCAATGCCATAATTGCCAGGCATATGGGCACACAAAACCATACTGCTACCACCCTCCCAGGTGTGTAAAGTGCAGTGGGCAGCACAAAAGTGAATTGTGCAAGAAGCCCCTAAAATCACCTGCTGTATGCGTGCTCTGTCAGCAAGACCACCCGGCAAACTATAAAGGCTGTGAGGCTTATAGAATTCTTAAGTCCAGAAGTGAACAACGTCGTCGTCCTGAAGAAGAAACATCAGCCACAGGTAGCCCAAGAAGCGCCCCCACCAGAAGTTTGAGGCCTTCAGTCTCTTTCGCTGACGCAGTTAGGAACAGAGAGCAGCCACAGGCACTGCCCACTCCTCCTCCGCAAGTTCTTCTTTCCCAGCACTCCGCTCATCCCAGCAACCAGCAAACTCTATCCCATCCTCAACCACACATCTCGCATATCCCGCCACCTTCAAGCTCTTCAGATCTCACCAGCCTTTTAACCTCATTCCTTACAGAGTTCAGAAACCTAATTACACCTCTCATTTCCCTTCTTACAAATCTTGTCTCCTACCTTATCCCCGTTAAACAAAATCCATAAGTGGATCCTTCCGACTCCTTATCCATTCTCCTTTGGAATGCGAATGGTGTTCGCACCCACACTAACGAACTGACAGCACTACTCCATGACAAAAATATCGATGTAGCTCTTATTACTGAAACAAGACTTACAAGTAAACGACCATTTACCGTTCGACAGTACCAGACTTATCGAACTGATCACCCAGATGGAAGAGCTCATGCAGGTACCGCTGTCATTGTCCATAACTCCATATCCCATCACATAGTTCCTTTGGTAGCACATGATTTCCTTCAATCCACTGCAGTGTCAATCACCACCCTCACTTTTCCCCTTACTCTAGCATCAGTGTACTGCCCTCCCAATAAATCCATTCCCGATTCCCAATTCATCTCCTTTCTAGACTCCATCGGGCATCGTTTCCTTGTGGGTGGGGACTTTAACGCAAAGCACCAACACTGGGGCTCAAGATCCACAAATACACGGGGACGTGCTTTGCTGTCTGCACTCACACGGAGACATTGCTCCACTATCTCTCCTGACACAGCCACCTATTGGCCATCAGATCCCAACCGAAATCCAGATCTCCTTGACTTCTTCTTCTACAATAGTTTAGGAACACTAAACTATTCACTCAAGCGCCTCGATGACCTCTCCTCTGATCATAGTCCTTTATTATTAACCATTTCCCTAAGACCAATTCACAAACTGCCTCCTCCTTCATTTATTAGGGGCCCAGTTGACTGGGACCACTTCCGTCAGCTTCTTACAGAGTCCGTAAACCTCAAATTATCCCTGAAAACATCCCAAGACCTAGACGATGCAGTGCATTCTTTCACTACTCTGGTCCAGAGGTCGGCTTGGGAGGCATCGTCACCCCACCGTCACCCAAGGATCCACAATCATAATCGTTTACCTCAACATCTCAAAGATCTAATCAAATCCAAACGCCGCTCTAGAACAGTGTGGCAAAGATCCCGGCATCCTGCTGATCGCCGCTCGTACAATCAGTACTGCCGATTGGTAAAGCGGCGATTGGCATCCTTCCGTTCTGATTCTTTCAATTCCTACCTCTCCTCTCTGTCTACCAGGGATAACTCCTTGTGGAATGTAACCAAAAAAATCCTAAAGTATCAACCTGTTTCACATCCACTCCGTCGTGATGATGGGTCCTGGGCGGCCTCGGATGGAGATAGGTCAGAGGAATTTGCTCTGCATCTTACCCATACTTTCACACCTCACCTTTCTCATCAAAGCCATACTCACAGCAAAACTGTGGAAGATTTCCTCACTTCACCTATTCCTCTCTCTCTTCCACCAAAAGCCGTTAATCCCTCTGAGGTCAAATACCTTCTGAAAAACTTACCTTACAGAAAATCCCCTGGATATGATCTCCTAACTCCTCAAATTCTCAAACAACTTCCTCCTAAAGCCATAACCTTCCTAACCTACATATATAATTGCATTATCCGAACGACACACTTTCCTCTCCTCTGGAAACATTCCATTATTGTCCTATTCGCCAAACCCGGTAAACCACCCAATGACGCCTCATCTTACCGTCCAATTAGCCTACTCCCTATCCTCTCAAAAATATTTGAGAAACTCCTACTAAAACGTCTACTACTCATTGTTGAATCCAAAGTCCTTTTTCCCACACACCAGTTTGGTTTCCGCCAACGACATTCCACTGCTCAACAAGGGCTTCGCGTTGTTGATCACATCTCCTCAGCCCTTGAAACCAAAAAGTATTGCACTGCTGCCTTTCTCGATATAGCTCAAGCTTTTGACAGGGTTTGGCACGCAGGTTTGCTCTACAAGCTCAAAAGACATTTACCACAGACCCTTTTCCTAATCCTACAGTCCTACCTTTCAAACCGCTTCTTCCAAGTCCGCTGTGGCTTAGAATACTCTAACTACTATCCCATAAATGCAGGAGTTCCACAGGGTAGTGTCCTAGGCAACATCCTCTATAACCTATACACCGCTGATGTCCCTTCTACTTCCAACACCTTCTTGGCTACATTTGCAGATGACACTGCAGTCTTGTCATCCCACCCAGACCGCGACATAGCATCCCATAACCTTCAAAAACACCTTGACGAGATCGAGTATTGGTGCAATCAATCTGCACTATGGCGGATCAAAGTTAATGAAGCAAAATGCTCCCACATTACCTTCACCCTTTGTCGCAAGACTTGTCCATTAGTTTATTTTAATTCTATTCCTCTCCCAGTAACCGAGACAGTACGGTACTTAGGCTTCCATCTCGACAAACGACTGACCTGGAACCCACATACGAGACTAAAAAGACAAGAACTAAACAGACGCTTTGGACAACTGTACAGACTACTTCAAAGGACATCCCATCTCTCAATAGAAAATAAACTACTAATCTACAAAGTTATACTTAAACCAATCTGGACATACGGAATAGAGCTATGGGGGGACAGCAAAAAAGTCGAACATCAAGCGTATCCAATCCTTTCAATCCAAAGTCCTGAGAACAATAGTAAATGCCCCTTATTATGTCAGCAACAAAACCCTTCATAACGACCTTAATATACCCTACATTCTAGAACTCATCCCTTCCAAGTTTATGAAATTCCACATTAGCCTTTCCAACCACCCTAATCCTGTAGCACAGTCTTTGCACTGCGCCACTCATCCCTATAATTCTCCTCGGAGACTGAAACGGCAGTGGCCTCGTGACCTGCTATAATCGCGTGACAGTGGGAGTCCTGGCAATGGCCAGTTTCTCCAATCATGTCCTATTGTATGAATGAGCGAGTGAATGATGACTGTAAATATGGTATGAATGAGATCATTTATCTGTATTATTATTGCCTTATAAAAGGCAGATTGTAATTATTTCACAATAAAGTTCTGAACATTTTTTTTTGTCCACACTTGATAGAATCCTTTATGGATTCTGTACAATTTTCTTCAAGAATAAAAGGAATATGTATCTTCTTTTTAAACTTGATCCATGGGCTGATTTTACATTAGGTGGTAGATAGATTGACGAAATTATGTTGGTCAATTGTTTGTAAATTGGATTCAGATACCCCTCTGCCATCTTAGATGGCGCGTTGTCCAGTAAAAGAATACCCTACTACTAGTCTGTTTTCGTGGCGATATTTGCAGTCTTGTCAGAGTTTCTTCAAAAAGAGTTTTTTAAAACACATTGATTTATCAAAATAAAAACGGTATAACAAAATCGTCTTGTTTCCCATCTGTAATTTTTATTAGATTCAGGTTTTATTTACTTGGTTTTAGGTACCATGCAAAGCTAACATTGCTAGAAGCAGCTATTTTCTATGCGAATCACAAGAATTTGAACATCACATTTAAAAAACACTAATTTCATTTAAATCTAATAAATTGACAATTACACTTAGTAAATAGCAAAAGCCTACACTGAGTGTTTCAAGCTATAGGGTGTCCAGTCTGCTTGCTGCCTTATTAGCTCTAATGCCTTCATTTCAAATGAATATTATGCGTTCATTATCAGCTATATTAGTTAATTATCTAAAGCCTTCGCAAATACTTTGTAAATTTTCTATTTTACAGGTATTTTACGGTTCCTCCAGATTTAATAGGTAACAGTTTAAGGATTAAATCTCTAATGATGAAATACTGTAAGAATCAAAAATAATATAACGCTCATAACATTTGGACGAGTGCCAATTTCGTAGGTCGAATAGTTGCCGGGATTTATTTTATTATTTAAAGAGTGAGGCGCGAAAAAAACATTAACAAACTACTTGCTCTTAACTTTTTTTTTTACTTTCATCCATTGTTAAGGATAATGAAGCTCGATAGAAACACTCATGAATTAAAAATATGTGTCAGATGACGTTTCTTACAGTAAATTAACTAAACACTAAAAATTTCTTGCTGGCTGTTAGAAATATGGAAATAAAATGTAGGAACCATCTTACCCCCGTAAAAATCCTTCTCGCTTGACCGGACTCAACTGCCTGGTACTCGTGTTTCTCGGCTAATCGTTATAATAGAGTGGTGACGTGGTTAGCTCAAAGCAGTGCCGGATGCTGTAGTCCGTGAAAAGACTGGCCTGTTGCTTTACTTGGCTCGGTAACCTACAGCTCCCATTGATTAGCGAGGATTTGCTGTGCTGTCCTCACGGCCGCTTTGAATTAATAGACCGCCTATCCGTTTCCTCTTCCCAGAGTAATTGACATTGACCAGCTTTATGGCTTATGGTTGGTATAGATCTGCCGCGACCCTATCTGTCATTGTCACCCATGTCTCTTTCTGAGGGAAAATTCCATCATTCTATACCATTATAGTATTGTTGCATGAATGATAGGATGTCATTTGTTAGATAGTATGTATACTAATATTTTTGCTGGTAAATTGTACATATAAATGAGAGGGTGGCGTGCATTAGATTTGGTATGATTGAAGACCTTTAATCACTATTAACTATTTCCCATGCTGCGGGAGATTTAAAATTGAATATATTGGCTGAATGAAAATAGATCCAATGATCCTCTCTTTCCGGACTCGGTATGGAGGTTGGGAAGAGACAACCCGTAGCAAACTAGTCGACACGACAGGACGACAGGTGCCCACACGGTCGCAGTGGCCGCCCACCGTGTGTGACCCCGCCATTTGTGTGCCCAAGAGCCTTAATTCCCCCAGGCTCCATGTTCCCCTGTCAGTCTGCTCAAGCCCAATCGTAAATCGTCCGGCTATTTAACAGCTCTTTTTATTGCCATCCATGTTCCATGCTTTTATATCTTGTCCTTCTTTCTGTTTCTAGACTTAACGCATCCGTACCATCGTTCAGATAATATTTGACTGATGATTTCTGTTGAAATTTTACTGTTTAATACTTATGACTATAAACCTCGTCTAATTCCGTACCTGTTCCGAATGATCTGAAATATCTGCCTGTCAGCATAATAGCCATTATAATTACTTCTAAGCATAAATCGAGTTTTATTTATTTATTTTTTAATTCAGTTATGAACCGACCCTTACGGCCAATGAATGGACACATCACTCGGCGTACCTTCGTGTTCACGATGAATATTATGTTTGAAATTGATCAGTAACTTCAAGAAATGTAGCTTCCTTTTTTTACGCAAATTCTTATTAGATTCTTGTCGCCCATTCAGGGATATATGATAAAAACGAATATTTATATTTTGTGAAAATTATTTTTCTCAAAGAGTCAACGTTTTCGCCTATTCAGACATCCACAGGAGTACAATTCAGACAAAAAACATAAATATAACATACATAACATAAAAACACATAAAATCAATTACATGCAGAACATTTAAAATAATAAATAATAGATTGATAATCCGAAAACTTAAAACATACCTTGTGGATGATATTATTGAATTAATATGAATTTAAAGTTATTATTCACAGGTGTGCTGATGGCGGCTACCAATCTCATTACCAATTATTATTTTAAGATTTCTGTATGTAACTATTATCTATGTATGTATATTTATGTCTTTTGTCCAAATTGTTGTTCAGAGGTTCCCTGAACACGCGAAACGTTGCCAGTTAAAGTAATTTCAATAATAAAATGTATTTTGGGAGAGACTTAAAGCTTAAAATAAAATTGTGAAAAAATTATTTTTTAACATAATATAAACACCAATATGTCAATATATTTAAATAAAAATCAGGTGTTTCTTTTTGAGTTTTACGCTGAAGACTAATATTATAAAACCTATAGTTATTAGTTCCTATTATTGATTAGATTGAATATTAATAACTTAGAACGTGCGGAATATTAGCGATTGAGGCAAGATAGTGCGACAGAGGGCAGGCTCAGCAAAGAAGTTAGGTTAGCAGAAGGTAAAACAGATTCCATAAAAAAAATAGCATAGACTGGTCAAGGACAGTAAAATAAACCTTGGTTGTTTAATATTTGAACTAAAGACCATCAAGAACACAGAAAATTGTTTTGTGCTGATTGTGGGTCGGTCATACATTTGTCTCCCACATCTACATCCTGCACTACATACATCCACCTACCTGCCTCCTCTGCAACCAACGTTTAATCATTTGCATAAACCCTGTCAATGTGTCAGTGAATGTCAGGATCTCCAAAACCAGCGAATCTCTAGAAGCTGACTCTAGAAACGCTGTTGTCAAGGTGATGGTACTTAAACAATCTTGTATATTCGGAAGTATCCAATCACAAATGATCCAATGGTTTGAGACGATATAAAGTTTAAATAAATAAAGGGTTACCTTTTAAGAGAAAAATGATTATATAAAAATTGCTAAAACTTACACAATTGGGATTACGAACCACAACTATTTATTTAAATAAAATCAATCCCTCACTGGGGCTGATGGGCTCTGAAAATGAGTTAAGGACAGCAGAATTGGCAAATAAAATAGAACAGATGAACAACAAATGTTTCAATAGAGCGGAACCTACGCTGGTTAATGTTAAACTATAAATCCATCTTTATTAAACCGTTTTACAGAGTGGTAGGATTAAACTATTAATTTTGTTTGACAAAATCATTTCATGTGGACAGAGTTATATTTGAAAATTTTAGATAAAGTGTTATTATTTGTCAAAAATTATATTATAAATCATGATATTTTCAAGATGACCAATTTTAACATCATTGGTTTTTGAGTTATAGTTATAACTCTTGATAAGTCACATGCCTATGTTTTAGATGCAAAGTCCAAACCGTAATCTCAAAGACATTTTCTTATTATATTTTATTGTTAATGTCTTTTAGATATTTTACTTATCATATTTGTATATTTATTAATATTATTAGTGCCCCTTGGCCTCATAATTATGGCGTTACCATCTCCCTTGTAAGGGAAGAATGCTAATAATTGCTTTTCTCAATATTTTCGTAAAATGGTGAAAACGGGTAAATAGTTTCAATAGATAAATTTTCACTTCTTAAATTGTAGATTTTTAGGAAGATAACAAGTTACCTTGGAAATTGTTTTTTATTACTGTTTATCTCTTCTAAGCCTACAAAAAGTCGGATGTTAAATACATATTCTAGACCCATTTTGGGTTTTGAGCGGTAAACCCCGAAAAAGAAACAATATAGTCCCGGACTGTTTCCTTTTGTCTACAGACGTTTATGGCTAGCTATAGTGTAGTAAACATATGCGTAAATCCATCGTTGAACTCCAGTCTTCTGTATTGTCTCCTTGGATATTAATACACGTGCTGATTTCTGCCAACTTCTATGCAAAACTCGCCGTCAAGTCTTACCAGTTTTCGCATGTTTTGGCTTCACCCAATTTATCGCTGTTGCATGGTCCCCCCCCCCCGAGATACTTGAAATGCCTACGGTGGTCCACTTCATATGCTGGAGACTTGCTGAACCATCTGACAAACCCGGTGTACAACACCACGTCTTCTCCACATTTCTTCCAACGATGGCTACTTGCGGTCATTGAGAGAACCTAAGTTAGACTTCTCCACTTAACTTCGCAAACCCAGGGGTGAGCACCATCGCTGTCGTTTTTTAGCGTGCTATATAACATGTTACTCTGTGCAAGGAGAATGTCATTCTATTTGTTTATATATATATCTTGTTTTTCATTAATTGAAGCTTGGGGTTTTGAAACAAAAAAAAATAGTGCAGTACAAAAAATAGTATTGATAATATAAACTTTAAATTAATTTCGTTTTTTCCAAGGCAGTAAAATCTAAAAAATATACACTGATCTAATAAGGATCTTCAAGTAAAACTTGAATGCTGGGGGGGGGGGATCTCCGTTACCATTAAATGGATGGTGACATTGGAACTGGAACAGATGACTAGGACTGGGAAAGAAAGATGTTAGGCTGCCACTACATTCAGGACTGTGTATGTCCTACCAATGTTCTTACCCAGCCCTGCCGTTTACAGACAGGGAAGCCCAATAAAATCTAATTGTTATGTTCTCTCTCTACTGCGGGAGCTGTGTTCAGTCGGGCTATGTGGGCTCACCACTGTCCTCGGGAATTCAATACCATCCCGTCTGGCGCCGTCACCTAATGGGTCCTGCAGGCCCAAGGATTCTCTCCTTTATATGCATATGGGGCATTATTTTACACATTGAGTATTGTATCCCTGTATCTGCATTTTAGTCAAGATAAATTACCTTTATTTCATTTTATTCTCTTACATCAGGAACAATAAAATAAAAATTTTTTGTCTACCAATAGTATTTTAATGAAATCACAATATAGTTGCTGTCATCAACCTTAAAATCAATATGAAGTGTAATTAACTTAATCTAAATGAATGAAAATTGTGCATTACAAATTCGCTTCAAGAAAATCCTAATCAAATTCCTTACCCTCCTCGAAGAACAATCTCCTCTCCTAACGTGCAACAGTTGGGTTCCCTTCTACACCTTTCAGTAACCAGGATGGTCTTCGCAGGAGGTGTCGACTACATTTTCTGCCTGGGGAGTAAGCACTATTGCATTGGACCATTGTTGGATGTAGTTCAGACATTCATCGGGTTTGGTATCCCGCCTGGCTCCTCATCCGATCTCAAATCCATCCCACCACAAATCTACTATCTTATTTTCCACTGTTACCTTTCTAACCGACACTTCTAAGTCTGCTGTAGCTCAGAATGTTCCCCGCCTCTACACTATCTGTACCGAATACCTCCCCACTACTCCCATTACCTTTCTTGATACCTTCCCTGGCGACACAGCAGTACTCTCACCCCATTCAGAGCTTGAATGGAGAAAACGTAGGTGCAACGTATATCGAATGAAAGTCAACAAAAGAAAGTGCACCCACGCTACTATTCTCTATAGGTGCAGATCCTGCACGCCAGTCCTATCCATGCCCTCCTCCTACCATTCATAGCTTGGATTCCACCCAGAAATAACATTATCTTGGAACCCACAAATGAGACTTAATTGACACGAATTTAATCAACGAAACAAATCATCTCAACTCTTCTTAGACAACAAAATACTCATAAATGAAACCCTATCTTGACTTACGCCCTCAAACTTTAGGGGACAACAAACCACTCTAATACCAAACGCATCTTACTTCAATCAAAGAGACCCAAAAAAACAATAGTAACTGTTCTACCTCACCAATAACAGTGGTTATATAACCTACCTACTAGCCAGCATAAATATACCCGCCATCCGTGAACACATTACCTAGCCACACACGAACGGATTATCCTGACGAGCCAGATCCACGGATTCTCTACCTGTTATTACCCTCTAAAGTACAGGGGTTTCAGATTTCCATCAGATTTGTTTTTTAAAATCTACCAGCGGCTTAGGTCGTTCCTGTATGGAGTAAATCTGCTGGTTTTTCTGAGTAGATCCGCAGGCCCAGGACTTTCGGGCCTTTTGGAATGTCCAGAGGCGGGCCACAGTTTCAGATGACTGCGTTATGGTCAGTGAAGTTTGTTTCACATTGTGGAATAGATCGGAGAAATAGATGATCGGGCTAAAAAAAAATAATGGTTTCATTAATACATATTTTATTATATTATAATCAACTGTTGAGATTTCAGAAATATCTTAGTTTTGTGACAATGGGATAAATAAACGAATAGATTCAAATCTGTCTAATAAAAAAAAAGAAGATTTAAAAAAAAAAATTCAATTAAAAGAAATAAAGTGTTTACTAACATTTTAGTAGTGTAAATAAATTCTTATTATATTTCTTACATTATATATAAAATGAATCATCATTTAGATAATAAAATAAGTATTATACAATATAAATATATTAGTGGTCACTTGTTTATAAATTATAAATAAATATATTAGTGGATATTGGTTTAAAAATTAAAAATAAATAGATAAATCTAAAGATAATTAGGTTATATTATTTGTTAGAAATGGTTTATAATTGCTCCTCAAAATATTAAACATAAATTAAAATTTTCTAAATATACATATGGTCCCAAAAATGATGGAAGAATAAATAAATAGCTATAATTTAAAATCAACACATAAAAAGACAATTTCGTTTTTGTTTTTTTTCTCTGACTGAAGTTTCAGAGAGGGAAACATTCAGGGAGGTCGGTGGGCCAGGACTGTCAGTCCAACATTATGGAAGTTTACGTTTTATGTATGTGGATTAAAAATACTGTGTGAACAGGAGAGCTAATGCAATATTGTAAATTTGGTACGAATCAAACCATTTAGCACAATTTTTTTTTTTTCTAATAAAGGAGGTACGGAATGAAGAAAATATATTTAGTGGGGGTGGGGATGTGCAGCATAGGGGTGGTTACGATATTATCTCTTCTTTTAAATCACTACTGTTGATTTAGTCTAATATAGTTTTTAAGGTTGGTTAAGATCTTACGGAAGTGCAATCCTTTGCTGGGATACGAACGTACTTATTTCATTTTTTATACTCTCCTACATTTTTGACAGGTTAATTTATGACAGAATAAAAAGTAGTATTTAATTCAATGCCTGACATGATCTTAAAAGATGATACTATTTTTTTTGATTAATCACCGATAAGGGAAGCCTAGAAGTAAATAAAAACTCAAAACTGTAGCAACCCATCTGGTTTATACCTCATAATATAATTTTTTTCAGGAAATTTACTGTGGGTAAAGATTTTGACGACCTTTCAACGGGCACTAAATTAGGCTCTTATATGAGAGAAATATCAGAGTATGAGATAAAGCTGAAGACCTGACATTTCAAAATAATTAAAATATTTCTCGAACAAAGAAAGATTGGTAAAATAATTATAATGCACTCAATTGCAAACTGTTTTGCATTTATTGCAGCCATTACCCGAACGGATACTAAGTCTCATGAAGTAATAAAGAAAGATTAAATTCACCAGACACGATTTTTAAAAAATAAAAGGAATACAAAACGATCAAATCTGTAACTTTTTTGAATGTTTACTATACGTCAAAGGTCTTTACAAATATTTGAATTGTTGAGACATTTGATGAATTAAGTATCTAATTAACTAAGAAAGTAACTGAAAATAAAATAAAAGAATACTATATTAATACACCTAATGTGAAAATGGTCTACGATATTTTTCTATTGTTTTGAAATCAAGACAGTTCATTTCTTGATTATTCGGTTTAATATATAAAGGCTTAAATGTACCCGGTAAGCATTTGATGTGCACATCAATGCTTATACAAGATAGTATTAATGTAGGAAGCCAGGGTTTCCTTAGATCCGAAGAAGAAGGTGGCGAGACGCTAAAAGAAAGCAAAGGTGGGAAGGAATGGCTAATCGGCGGCCGATCTGGTCCCAATTTGCCTAAAAGGCTGCTGTGGCTGTTTACGGCCGCTGGGTGTTGGGCAAACAGCGTCCTCTCGCCTCCCTGCTGTAATGGCCTTCTCCACTTTTATCTGTTTCCTCGTCCTGTCGTCTTGAGTAACTATAAAATACGTCTCCGGTTGATTATTTTGACAGGGAGTTGTCAGCGCACCTATCCGTTGCTACTCTCGAAGATTAGGGTTCTGAGAAAGCTACTTTGATGGCCACTGCTGATACTTATGCTCAGGTCTGTTGATCGCTGATATGTCGAAGATGTATTTTTTTTGTTTATACTATGTGGTGCCATATAGGATAGACATTTTCATTTAAATTCTTCACTTGAAACGATAACCTTCTATCTGTTTTTAATATTTCTTAAATGCAGGAATGCAGCGTAATTCTCAAAACTGCAAGAATCTGGGGATGACTATTGAAACGGTTCTTAGTTGTTTTAACACGTTTTTTCAATACTAAAGCCCCTTATGTTTTCACTCTTAAACTCCAGCTTTCTAATATTTTAATAAACTAGTGAATATAAGGGGTGGTTATCCCATGCAAACAAACAGAAATGGAACAAAAAAAAGACAATATCCTGAAGAACAATGATAGAAATTTTCCAGCCATATATGGACCGCTTGTCACACTATCATACTCTACATTTCTATTGGTTCCTTGAATATCCCGAAGGTTCCAATCGTTTTATTTAACTAAAATTAGCCTTAAAAGTCATCGGGGATACCATCAAAGAGCTTGGTGACCATGAAAAATATGGATTTGACACTACTTCTTGTCATATCCGACATTTATTTTTAATTTCTTCTCACCCACCTGATAATGGTGGTGAATTGGACCTGAAAACTCTGGATTTAACACTATTATATGTTATTTGCGGTTAGTTTTGCTCGCAATTATACATCCCCTTTTAACTCCCACCCATAGAAAGGGCTGGGGATACTTATCCCCACAGTATCCCCCTCTCCAGATTTTATGACATATTGTACCAAGTTACTATTAAAATTGGTCACGGCATTTCAGAGTTATGCTGGAATATAAATACATATATATAGAAAAATTGTTTATTTTTTTGCTATTTTTTGGACAGAAAACTGATCTGTCATGAATAGGGCGTAAAACCTGCGCCATGAAGTCATAACCAAAGGAACATTTATATTCAATTTGTGTGACCTCTCTCCATCCTCTAGGTATCTAATTATATTTATTTGTATTGTTTACTTGCTTTATGTAAATGTGCTACTCCATCTAATAATCTCTGATTTATATAACTGCAGAATATCACTCCATATGCGTTCCCACGACCTAGATACCGCAAGAACCTATGCCTCGGTTGTCAATTACTTTAAGTTAACAGACTCTCCTATAACCAAGGATATGCTAATTAGTGCTATCAGATGGAAGAAAAAGTGCCTATATATTAGTGTTGCTATATATGGTTGGAGAGGTGCTATTGTTCCCAGCCAGCCTTCTTCAGTATCTTGTTCTGGATCGGGTCTCTTAATTGAAACTTTTTCTTTCATTTATGTTTCTTCACATGGAATAAAGACCATGGGATGTTCATTAGTTTATTAAAACATTATTCATATATTTCATTACTAAGAGCTACTCACTCTTGGAAGTGTCCTAAGTAGCTCATATGATTTGAATATTGAAAATTGTTTAGAAATATTTAAGGCTCTTTGCTCTCTATATCTTTTACCGTGCATATAATTTAAATATAAATATATTTTTAATGATAAACGTTACGAAATAAATCTTTAATTATGCTACATTACATGCGACCATGGTCGGATGAGAGACGAATAAAAGAAAAACTTGAGACTGAATAAAATGAGTTAGTCAACTGAGCTTAAACTATTTTTAATGACTACCATTTCCGTTTGGATACATTCACAAATTATAAATTTACTGCTTTATTGAGCCAGAAAATGTTTCAATAATATTTTGGATGCAAGCAAAAATTTATTAAAGGGTGGTAATTAACGGCTTCTGTGTTTTAAATATCGTTGGTGATCATCTCCTTTATGTGGATAATATTCAGTGTTTGGGTTATTTTATTACAGGGTGCTGAAGTCTTTTTGCCATTATTTTTCTGTGTTGGTGGAGTCCTACCGTAGCATGCTGGTGCGTCAGCTTGTTGGCCAATCATGTGCCTCGTTACTGCGATGCTGTCACTTCTAGAGAACGACGATGAAAGTGTGACAAAAGTGTGATGCTTTCCTCCCTGGATAAATCAAAGATTTATTATTAATTAACAAAGTGCTTGCCCTAACTCGTTCTATTTTTTGGCATCATCATTTTAACTACTAAGGCAGTTAAGAACGTTTGGTAGGCATGTTAACTGTTTAACTATTTATTAATTGGAACTTTCAACCTCATCCTTTTTAATTGGCTTCTATTCAAATGAGGGAAAGTACCCATAAGAACTTAGCTTTACTGTTAAAATTTTCGGGCTCCTCTTCTAAATAAGATTATTTTTAGTGTTTATACGAATAAAGTGTTTATTAATACTACAAATATTAGACCTGTCGATGTTGATATAAATAAGTCATGGCCCCTCCAAGTCAAGTAAGTCAAATCCCTGTGTCTTTTCCGCTCCAAACGTGGTGTCATGTTTGTCCGTTATGCCGTAGGGTCTGTACATGAGGGTTGGGATGTCTTTTTTTACTTGTCGTGGAATGCTCTGAGACCCATCTCAATTTCCACTTGTTGAGTATGTGTGTAGTGTTTTATTTGAAATGTAGTGTGCTATTGAAATTTAACGCAAATAGAACTTGTAAGACCTTTCCGAATGAGAGGAATTTAGTTAGGTTAGTCAAATTCCCGGTGTCATTGTTCACATAATGATAGACTTCTATTAAGCGACTTCGATACTCCCGGTGACCTTTTTGTCTTTTTGTATTTTTTTTTCTATCAAGTCATGCTCCTGAAATTTAATTTAAAGAATCTAAAATTTAGTATACGGAACATATAGATGTTTTTAATGAGACCTTCCAATGTCCAACGTTTTATGGAATAATATAGAGAGTATTTTTATAGTATATGCTTGTTGATAAAATAATGAACTGTTATTTTTATTTCAATTATGTCTTTACGTTCTCTACTTGGACCAGGATTGTGTGTTATCATATCGTGGACCACTTCTATATACAGAACTTAAAGTTAAATAAAATTTAAAAAAAATATCACCATTTCAACCTTGACCCTTCATTTGTCTTTACTATTTTAAACTAATCTCTTTACTATTGCATTGCGACAAAAATGAATATTTAAGAGTATCTACAATATAACGATAAAAGAATCATTTATCGTAGGTCCCCCTTTCCATTCAACGCTATAATTCCCAGAAGGCCTTTTCAAGTGTAAAATATTACTGTACACCCTGTTGAGCCTGTCGTCTCATTTAAGGTCTGTTTCAAATTTAACAGCCTTCAATTTACGACCCTTATTTCGGTGTTAAAGGTTTACTGTTCCCCTCTCCGGTGGCATCGGAATGTCATTAAATATCCTGACCAGGATCTCTCCGCTTCATTGTTTATCCATTTGACCGTTAGTTTTTCGTTTCAGATGCCACTAAGAAACTAAGTAAACTACAGGATTGCCAGTGTAAAATATGCTTCGAAATCAAAACTAAATACTCATAATGGGAGTACATTTTCAGCGGTGAGTTAACAAGTGATTAAAAGAACTTATTGGGAGACGGGCTTAGGGTTGATGAAAAACTATTCTCTTTCAACAACCCAAGCATGTCTTCTAACAATTTAACAAAATAATGTTAGAAAATACACGGAAAACGAAACATATGCGATATTGATTGCATACAGTACTGGCCATGTTCGAGGATATCTATCAGAGTTGCCAGGACTCATTAGCCGCTGTAAAGCCAGTTCGAACATACTGGGGATGTTGTCTTCCTCAACTTGAACCGAAGCTTAACTCCAGACAGGGAGCGCTAGCAACCGGCACACTCCCGCATCGCTACATTTATTAATTTCTTATCCTGAATTTGATATACTAATACTTATCGCTTATCGCTCAAACGAATATATGTCAGTCTTGCCTGACCTAAGGCCATGATATTTAAGTTCCATTTTATTAATTGAGGTACTGTGAAAATATGAGCATCAGAAACCATTTGGCCAAGTACAGCGAATTACCTTTACTACCCTCGTTGTATAGAATTTCAATGCACTCAAAGTTTATTTTTCATAAACGATATGGTTAACATTAAATATTTTATTCAACGTGGAAATTAACAAAATACTACTTTGAATCATGTTAGTACATAACCATTTAATGAGAGACTGATTTTATTTCTTTGACGAAAAACCTTTTTTGAATATTTTCATCGTGTCTCTACTTTGAATTTTCTAACCAGTGGTAAACAACTAATTGGCGAGAAGCCTTGCACTTTCGTTTCTTTTAGACAAAGTAACTTTCTCTTTTCTAGAAATAGTCTGAATCGAAATCAGGAGCAAACAAAAGGTCAGATGCAACAAGAACATTTTAATTAAAGGTTATTTCAATGGAGCTATTGTTTATTGTTTTAAAAAAAATAAATAGTGCTAAAAATCAAGTTGTCATTAGATTAGCCTTATGATTTTCGTGATCGAGGTTTCGGTGTGACACAGCATTCTATGATACATTAAAATTCCTCTGAAAAATATTCCCAACGAATTATTATTTTAATAAACAAGTTCACTTCTTAATGACTTTCTTGGAATTAAAAACAACAAAAAAACTATTAAAGTGAGCAGGGTGCCAAATTAAAGATCTTGACTTCCATATTAGTAATGCGTAATGTTTGTTAGAACTGAATTACTTATTAATTTAAAGAATACTTCGTAACTGTTAATAATATTCGCAATTTTCTAAGAGCTCTTGTTTGTCCAAGTAACATGATTTAAATTCCAAATTATTAATTGAGTGATGTGAAAATATATCATAAGTTTATTAAACTATGTTCAGCGAATTACCTTTACTATCATCATTGTATGGAATTTAAATACACTCAAACTTCATAGGACTTAACAAAATCTTTTCATGTAAGTCGGTTCAAGCAACTTTTTAAACTTGACTGAATAAATTTAAGTGTTTCCTCATAGCCATCTTCCTATTCTCTGCTACCGCTCTTCAATACTTCCTAAATCTTAATTTTCTATACAAATATTGTTTGTTATATTATAAATATGGTTACAACCCTATATAAATTTTCATATTATCTATATCATAAAAAATTCTAACAAACAATTGCTCTCGATATCAGGGAAGTAATGGTTCCGATAGCGAAATTGTATGATTTAAATTTTATCGGGTGCACATAATGAATTTTAAGTTAAATTTGAAGATCAAGAAATACACTGCTCCACAAAGAAAGTGGCACAGCAAGATAAATTTGTTATAAAAGCTATTGCAAAATAAGCGCACGATAAAACAATTTGTTCTTTCATAAAAATAATACTAATAAATAATATTTGAAGGAAATTGACCAGTTTTCTTTTCAATAAAGGACCTTTTTTACCTTATTTAATCATTTATGTTCTTGGGTAACTTTTATCATTATTTATTTTCAATTGCTTGTTATTTATTGTGTAAAGGATCTATAAAAATGTAGCAAAAGGTTTATTGTTTATTTAATGTTTATTGAAACAAATTGCTTTAACAGTCAAGCAAGTAGTCCGTGTTGTTCCTTTAGTGGAATACGGTCGAAACCAAAGATTGTAGCCTGAGCATTGGGTTTACCTGAAACTTGCATCGGCCGCGAGTGACAAAGTTGACCAGTTCATTGTACTACACGCACTTTGTGAACGCTTTTCAACTGCTACTGAGACAACTCAACTTTTTCGTAAAACTCGGGGATTTGCCTTATGTGCAAAACCTGTTAGAAGAAGACTTGCTGAAGTGAGTTTAAACCCTCAGATACCAGTATCAGGGCCAGAACATCGTAGAACTTGTTTGGAATTTGACCGGGAACACCATATGTGGACTGAAAACGTGATGTTTTCAGCTGAGTC
Source organism: Acanthosoma haemorrhoidale (assembly GCA_930367205.1). Taxonomy (NCBI): domain Eukaryota; kingdom Metazoa; phylum Arthropoda; class Insecta; order Hemiptera; family Acanthosomatidae; genus Acanthosoma; species Acanthosoma haemorrhoidale. Next base: position 94,379,161 of record OV884011.1, read on the forward strand.
ACGATCCAGACGGACAGATGAGAGATAACCGATCTCCTGGTGAGCGCTACACTGAGTTTAATGTCACTGGGAGAGTTCAATTCGGAGGTGTTTCAGTGATGGTGTAGGGTGGAATTTCTTCGATTGTAGACACATAATTCGACGTATTCCGCAGGCCTTCTCTTAATGCCGATTTGTAAGTGAGAGAGGTTATCCAAGAGTGACGTGATCCCTTTTGCACCGTTAATGGTGAAAATTTCATTTTCATGTAGGATAATGTGTGACTACACTTGGCAAGGTTTGTTTTGCAATACCTCAACGTTGTCGGTATATGGACTTTAAGGTGGCCAGCTACATAGCCCGGATTTAAATCCGACGAGTAAACGGATTTGGGACGAGCTGGGCAGACGTGTAAGACAGCAGGTCCAAGAGTACCCATGGTAATTGCTCTGCATCAATTGGATAACCAGATGAACCAAATTTTGGCTGAAATCAGTTATTTCAATTGCAAGACCCGGGTTAGAAAATACCTCCTAGACTTATTACCGTCGTTGGTTTATTTATGCAGGGTTATGATTTTCATTTGTGTTCATTCCTGCGGTATTACTAGATATTTCTGAGTAAATTTTATCTTATATGAGTAATATATTTGATAAGCAATCCTACTTTTTAGGTAACTTTAACCAACACATTTTATCATCATCAATGTAAGCTTTATGTTATGCTCTCCTGATTATTGTTCAATAAGTATTAATTAACTTACCTGAATGAACTAGCTGCGTTCATCGAGTTTGTTTTTTCGCGAAAAAACACTTCTATTTCAAATACAAATGTGACGGCATGGAACGGTTTTTATATTAGAAATTTTGCCTGTTGCTATGCATCCGAAGGTCAAAGTTGACCTCGACCCTCTCTATGCAAATAATAAACAACGCTATTATTTCTAAGTATCAACTTGTTTTTTTTTCTGACTTGAAAACTGACTTTTGTCCAACTAAATATGGATTTTTGCTCCTGTGCTGGTTTAATTATTTTATATAACTCGATTATTTTAATTGTTCATTTCGACCATCTTTAACAAAAATATTTTGAAACTTCAGTTTCAGACAGATCCTTTAAAATATTTGTAAAAACCCTTCGGGTTCGTTCCGTGAAAAGACGAACTTAGTCAATTAATCAACTGACCATTGTTAGTGAAAAATATTCCGTTACGTCTGTAGAATATATTATTTCCAGAGAGCCTTTAAGGATCCTTAAAATATAGTTATTTGTTTGGCTTATAGTAGTGAATGGTGGCAGAGTATCTTAAGCAACTGGGGTCTTTATTTACCTTGATTTATTTTTCTTTGAACTGTTCAAATGAAATTATTTGCAATCAAGCTGACGGAAGACATTAAGATTACTAATCTTTATTTAACGTCACATCAGTGTAACAATGACAATTATCAACGGTACTATCCATTTAAATCCGTTTGCAGAAGCCAACTTTCCCAAGGAAAGGTAAGTTTTCATTGAAGTTCCATGGTGTTCAGATGACCGTTTCTTTGTCTAGCAGTTTGGAATTTATTGCATTTAACGATGACAAGTAGATCGGTTAATGTAGCATCTTCACACTCCTCCCAGGTTGGGTGTAAATGTCATATGGTTCAGCCAAGCAGGGCCATTCTTAAATTAGCAATCACTTGCGATTACTTCGGTGTCTCAAAATCCGGCATTAGCCAAGTGCAGTGTTCGTACTTTATGGCTGTTAAGCGACTGTTTCTCCATTGTTATCCCACCGAGTGCTTGCTTCTGTCAGTACGCCGCTGTCTGTTCAGGTATTCACTTGCATAGTATTTTGAGTCAGAAGCAGCTTCTCGGACTCCTAAGTCAATCGGCTGGCTTGTTTTTCCTAAATTCGTATTCCTAAATGGGATGGAAGCCAACACAATAGAATTTCAATTCAAGTTAAGATGTTTTTGTTGATTTCGCCAAGGTATTAAGATTTTGTGTCGTTACTCATGTATAGTCCCGTGTAAAATACAGGTGATAATTTCCTGAATTCAGCAATGTTTACTGTTTACTTGATCGACTTACTTTTACGGTGAAGATGAAGTTTATCCTCTAAACTGTAAAAAGGGAAATGTTTCTATGCGCTTACAAAACGATTGTATAAAATCTTGGCCTTCACAAGTTAACTACAACTCTGCGATGATCTAAATTGGACCCTCCTAAACTGAGCCTAATTTGGCAAATTGGCTGTTATTGGAGTGGCTAAGGGCTGTATTGTGCTTTGAGCGCGCTATTATTGCCTTTTATGTTTTTGAGCGTTTCGAGAGCTCGTAATGAAGGCTGCCTTTATCGGAACACACCTATTTGCAAGCCAAACAGTTCTCAGAATATAACGATCATCGTGTGTAAATCGAATAATTAGGCGAAAACGTCAGTCTGGTATTAAATGTTTATCGCGCTAATAAAAAACATTTGTCATAAATTTAGTTCAGTAGACGCTCATCTGTAAGCTTAAACTACTAATTGATTTAAATGAATAAAACATTTATTTATTACAGGAGAGTTGTTCCTATGAAATAATTTATTTGAGTACGTAATTTTAAGCAATTCAAAAGGGGCATGCAATCACACATTCACGTTACGAAAATTTCGTAATACACTGTACCAATGACAATAGTATAATTTTACTATAAAAAAAGGTATACATATTCACAATTATTTGTGCCACTATGATTTACTTAATTTATATGCAGTAGTTTTTTCTCTCAATAACAAAATAACTAATAAAAACAAATTAATATTCAACATGCATTTTTAAGTTCTCTACTTTTAGAATAAATCATGACATCAACAACATTTACAAATTCAAAAACTTCCATTAAACCATTGTAGGCAAAACGTTCTAAAGTTTTTTTATAAAACAGTGGCAAGGCAAGCAAATACCAGACGAAAACAGCTAACCAATCAGGTTTTGGCTAGCAAGTTCCGTTTCTCAACATTCTTGGTTACAATACTTCACTCGTGACGTGTTTACTTCACCACGACCATACCGTGATTTTTTGCCGTCAATTCATTGAATATTGAAAAACGATTACTGTCGTCAACAGAAATCTTGCATCAGCGACAATTTCAACAAATTTGAACAGACTAGTTTGAATATCGTAGATGTTTTGGACGGAGATTTCTATGAAATTTTAGAACGACATATTGGCTGATTATAAAATTTATTTTCCCAAAGCACCTTGTTGGAAGTGATAGGATACCACCAGCCGATAGATTGGAAGAGGTTGTAAAATTAAGGTTTAAATTACACCAAATGCTCATTTCACTTTAATTGGCAAGCATTTTCGACAGCCCGTGTCATCCTCAGGATATGAGAATTATGCAACAAGATAAACATTAAAAACTTAAAAGATAAAGACTATTAAAATTAAATATATTAAAATATAAATATAATTAAATAAATAAAAAGGCTGCACATTAAAATTAAGGGAAATATAATTTCTCAAATGTAAAATTTATAAAAGTCACTATATAAACGAATGTTAATTAACCAAAAAGATTAACCAACGGCTAAAATGGCAACTACATAAGCGGGGGTAAACCTAACACGCTGATACAAATAGTTTGGAAATTATCAGTTTTATTACTAAAAGATTTGTCGTATTTTGTCTTCAGGTTCTCAGGTATCTTAGGCTCAGGAAGTTTTAATGTATTTTTTGTTGCAAAATTTCTATTTGGCACTGTTCCCCGTTGGTATGATTTTCATTTGCCAAACCCTGAAAATATTCGGAAGTTTTACTGAATATACTGGATTTACTATGTACAAATGTGTTCCTTTGCACTTAGGCAGAATGGCTCTGTCTGAATAAAAACATTATCATCAGTGAGTTTGTATTGCAAGATATAGGAGGCAATGAATTAATTAACTCAATGAATCACCGATGAAGGAAAATTTGGTGAAGGAAAGCATATGAAATCGCGACACATCAAATTTATTTTAATCAGATGATTGATCACACACACCGCAGGCGTTTGGACGGCAAGGTAGAGAAGAAGAGAGCTATGCGCCGTGCAGCCAAATGCTCCCAGGAGATGCGCCATGATGTGTGCCGCTATAAGAAGTGTGAGGTAACAGCCGTGTCACATGTGTTGCTGTAGTCTGTAACTGCCTTCTCTTTGGCGGCTTCTCTTGCCATTTCAGCTCGTCATCCCAGTCATTGTCTTATTCTGTAATTTATTTTCCGATTCCTCAGCGTGGGACTATATTGATGGCGAAAGAACGGGTGAGGTTTGAAATTGATTCGATTGAAATTCAAATTCAGTACGAATGATGCATTTGAAACAGATATGTAAATCTTCTCCCGCTCTGGGTTGCGATTGACATACAGACACCGCCAAGTAAAAATTTTAGGTATGCTGAAGTAGTTTGAGTACACGGACCCAGGTACACCTGAAGTAAACTCAAAACTTATAAATACCTAGTTCATGGCAGAGATATTTTCATCGCTCAATAAAGATAAAATATTTCATGCCTTATTTAAATATGTACATTGGGAACTCTGGATTGACTTCCTGGCTACTCATATAATAATAGGTTACGGAGGAGTTAAGTGTCACACGAATTTAAACATACAGGCTATCTCTAAGTCCGTCTGTAGGACTTCATTAATTCCAGCCAGCCGTAACTAATATCAAAGTGTCAGAAAGTGTTTAAATATAGACCAACCATACCGTGCAAGCAGCTAACGAAGAAAATAAAAAATTGTACTACTTCTAGATGAAAATAGGAACGATTAATTTCAATCATCATTTTTATCTAATTTTCATCCGTTATTTTTCTTCCTTTTGCGTTTTATCTTCTATAAAAGGTGTTCGCCTTGGATGTTTAATGATATGTTTCCCATCCAGAACTCCCAGGAACTAAATATTTACAAAAGAACGTGGCCACTTACTTCAATCTCCGAGGAGGGTTGTATAGGTGGGTGAAACATCTTGCCAGTAGATTCGGATGGTAAGTTAATTTCTGTTTAAATTTTAGAAATTTTGAGGTAATGTGATCTTAAATAGTGGGAATTTTAAGGTCATTATGGATGGTTTGTATTTTGTAACTAGGGTAATATTAAAAAAAAGAGTATAAAACTTCATGATTTTCCCAACAAATGGGATCGGTCTAAATTAGAGCGATTAGGTGTTAATTAGCTGAGATACAGATGCTGAGGACACTTTCTATCTGAAACTGGGTTCCATTTCAGTTAAGATTTAAGATTGGCGATTTGAGGATAATCGGATTGCCTGAGCCGGAGCCAGTTACAGATGCTAACCCAATCAGCTCCCCGTTATACAGCCGGGGGATCACAGGGAGAGAGATAGATGGCGGAGATGTGAAGCTGGAGGGCCCCACTCAGTCCTGCATTACCTCCCTCTCACAATCAGTCCTACTGCTCTTATCTCTTATCAGCAGTCTCTTTGTAAACATTCCTCTCGGGCCCTTCCGCCTGTGTTAGTTGTGGATCATATTTTAGCAGCTATGAATGTACATTATAGTATCATCAGAAATTTGGAAGAAAATCAATCCAAATCAAATCAGTTCAGGATTTGATTCGTCGGATGTATCTGAGCTGAAAATATGTTTGACAAAGAAGATCAGGAGGTTGTACGTATTCCGTTTCGGTGCCTTTTTGAATTCCACTTAATGAAGGAGCTAACCTTAACCTTTTCAATTCAGCGTGGAATGCCAGTGCATTCCAAACCGTATTAAGAAAAATGATCCTCAAGTAGTGGGGGTAGAGTAAGCTTACCTCTCAAATAGGAATGTTATTTGGGGAGAGTAAAAAAAAAATATGTTATTAAGTACCTACTTGCAATAAATCCGGGACAGTGAGCACACTTAAGTGCAAGTAAGATGTAAAAACGACTTCATAGAGCAGATCAAAGTAGGCGGTATTTATTGGGCTTCAACGTCTTTCTGTAATTCCGTCAATGAAGGAACATTTTCAAGTCAACGTGAAATGCCACAGTTGTCGTTTGTTCCGAGTTCAAATAGAATCCTGAGCTTTTAGTGTAAGATTGTAAAATTATTTTAGGATCACAAAGAGTCTATAAAAAAGTTACATACATTATAATTGAAATTGTAAACTATGACAGAATAAGGCATATTTATAATTTCAAAATTTTATTACACGGAGTACGTTTAGTTTTTTTTTTAAACCCCTAGTGTTCACAATTTTATTGAGGAATAACATCACGAAAAAATACAGTAATTATGTAAATAGGTCATCAACTGAAGTCTTACTAGATTTTATGAAGGGCTTAGTATCAATAAAACGGTCAATAATAAATAGGGTCCTCGGGTTAAAATAAAAAAAACTAACTTAACCTTCTATATCAGTGCTAATAGAAAATCACCGGAGAGATGATGTTGATCACCGGACTTCTCAGGAGAAGTTGGCATGTCTGTGTCGACTTGGCATGTCTCCGTTGAATAATCAACTGTTGAGTTCTTAAAGTGGCTCAAGAAGGTTGCTGCTCTTTGCTTTCTGGAATCTGATTTTTTGGCCCGCTTTTCGAAGCATACTAATCTGAGATGGCTTTTTATGTGTGTGTTTTTGGGAGGTCCTGTATCTTAACTAGCATCTTTACTTTTTTCTCACTTGTGCCTGATTTTATACTTGCATGATCCCGCTGCGTCTTGCGTAGGAAGCGAGTGGTAAGAGCTCCTTCATTCGTGATAAATAAATTTCTGCTTTAGGAATTCCCTTATCGCGCTCTTGCTTACTTTTTACCAGCCGTGCCGTGGTAAGCTTCTTTGGAGTTGTGAAGATGACCATATTATTTTTCACATGACTGTCTTGTACTTGTTTTAACTTATTAAAGTAATACGAAGATATTATGAAACGTAGCATTTGAAACTTTCTATACGATGTTAGCAGTGTGGAAAAGACCATTTTCCACCCTTAGAGCCGCCATTACAATCCCGGAGCAAGCGAGGATGTCCTTTATTATTGAATAAAGAGGAGGCTTCGCTGGCCATGATTTGTGTGGACCATTGTAGCTGTGTGAGGTGTACACCAGCCGGCCCTGCATAGGAAATTAGGTCCTATTGAGGAACAGTCCGAGGAAATTGCGTCCACTTCTCACGTCACGTCGTCCCCTCCACCAATCATAACTTTTCTTAAGGATTCATATCTTTATCTGACCGCCTAATATTTATCAATATTGCTCTCAGGAGGCTCGGCTGTAATCGAAAAGATTCCTTTGAAACATTGCTGTTGTTGTTCTGATCCCATCTCCGGGCCTGCAACTCTCGTGAACAACGACGTAGAATTAGGAAGATCTAAAAAGCTAAATATAATTCGCAGAAATTAAGAAAAAACTATTTTAAGTTTTAAGATCATAATTACTACGATTCAGGGTGGTATATTCTGCAGTGTTTCCGCCGGAATGTTGCATTCTGTCTGATTCAACTGAACGAGCATTCCAGAAATTCAAATTTGATCCACTTAGTAATGTAAATGGTTTCGAAATACTAAAAATCAAAGCCATTAAACAATAATTCAATAAAGGTATATTTTCAAGTGTGATATAATTAAATACAAATAAATATTCGGTATTATTACTAATATTGTTTCGATTTATATTAATAACGACGTTAATAATTAAAATGGAAATACAGTAGAGTACCGCTAATCCGGACTATATGAGACCATACCCCGTCCTGATTAACATCATTTCCGGACAATCTACTCTAATATTGGAATCTAGAGTAATAATAAATAAAGTATGTTGTTTACCTTTTTGACGATTGAAAATTCATTCATCGTCTAGATTAACAATTATCTTACATCATCCCTAAAATTTTGTGGTGTTATTTTGGCAATTCTTAGATTAGACTAATTAGATAAATAATGGGATAATCTATGTTGATCTTAAAGTTTATAAATTGGAATTTTCGTTATTTTTATACCCAATTGTTTATATCACGTGATTGATTTTACCAGACCTTGATTCTTATCATCATGAAGACCTGTGGGCTTATCAAAAGATGTATATGCCATGGCAGAGGTGGAAATGTTGTGGTGAGAGTTCACTGAAGGCTGAGCCTAGAGTCTCTCTAGGCATGTAGTGGAAGCTCATTCAGTTGGAAAGCAGTGATGGGTGCCCGTCAGAGGCTTGTTGTTGGTAATAATATTACTAATAGAAAAAGTAGATCCTAAAGGGAAGTAGTTAATTCCTTTCAACGAGGTCAGAAAAATATTTACCTCGCAAAATTTGGAAACACTTCAGGTGTAATAACCGATTGTGTACCGGAGTACGGGAAATATGTGCAGTACAATATGTTATGTGCAAGATATATACATGTTAGTGAAAGTAGCTGGTAGTAAATATAAAACAAGAATGCAACATTTACAATGAGTTCTGAATGAATGCTCGTAAAAAATGCAGTCCTAGTAATAAAAAATGATTGTGCATCTTTGATGGAGTTATTTTATTCTTATATTTGGTAGTTTCAAGTATTGACATAATCGTTTATATTGATTTTACACGCAATCACATTAGTATGCAGAGTGAAACTACATATTTTTTTTAACGTACCAATAATAGACTCTTCTCAAAGTAATTCTTGTGCTGTAATTTCTGACTTATTTTTTCACGATTGAAAAACATTTTTTTTTTTGCCATTAAAGTGTTTAGGTAAAACGTCTATAAAAATTATCTTAATAACTGATGTTTTATTTTAAAATATCCAATGGAAATCTTTAACGTGCCCTACCCTCAGTCGGTAACAAAACATGTAAAAAGTTTATCCGCCCATTCAAACTGCATTGTTGTTTTTTAGATATACTGTTAAGTTTAACGAAGTAGAAAGGGTTTATCTGGTTAATAGATATCTATTAAGTCTTCGTAAATTAAGAAGTGTTTTGGGCTTTTATAGTGTCCAGGGATACTTAATGGGACTTTTCTCAAAAACCTATTAAATAATATTAAAAAAAAATAGACAATTTTTAACAAACTACATTTTATAATTTTTTAAAACTATTTTGGTAAAATTGCCTTCTAAAAATCAAGAAGAAAATTTAATTGATAAAATATTGACATAAGTGTTACTTACCGATACTTCCCGTATTTTTATTTGAACTAAAAATAAACAGCATATTTCGAAGTAGAGAGAAACATACCTTTGCTATTTCAGATAGCTTTGAATAATTTTTACGACCGCGGTCATAGAACATGATGACGAAAGAAAAACAATCCCACTATACCTGAATAAAAGTAGAGAGTCCCCTCTCCCTGCTGCTCAGCAATAATCTAGAAAATCTGGCTTCAAATTGACCACTGACGACATGAACTCTTGTTATGTACTTTTTTTACAGGGTAGTTAAGCACTCAGGTTATTAAATATAAAAACAACAAGCATCTCACAACATTTTAAAATTTACTTCCATACATATACATATTCACTGGCCTTATGCCCATAAGGACTACCACCTTATGTTCTTAGTAATATATCCTGAATATTATAAATTAACTTTACGTTAATACAATGAAAATCAATTAATGAAGAAAAAAAATAAACGGAGGCCAATTTCGGATACATCACTGTCTTTTAACTGCATTTCTCCGGTAACACGAGACTCAATTCCCAGGTGAGGCTTCACCACTGACTCTCTAGACAAAAGTCTTGAAGTAATTAAAGGAGGTAGGGTCTCCTGTATATTTCATGGATTGTTTCGAAATTATTAATATGCGAGAGATCCGTATACAACAAAATAATATTTTTTTTTAATTTAAGTTGTATTAATTCTGCGTTTTTAGTAATCCGGTAGTTTTGGGTCCCTACCAACCTTGTGTTGCTCATTTTTAACGTCGGTGAGAAGAGGAAGGGTGGCCAAAACCGTTATCGGTTGTAGGGCACATGATCCTTGGCTTGGACGACATCACTGCCCGTATTACAGACCTGTTCTCGGCCAGCAGTTGGCATAAAAATTTAGTACTTGACTTTTAAGACTGGTTGTCCGTTGGGTATTGTGCTGTTATGGATGCTTCGATAGGATTCTGCCAAGATTACCTCCTTTCGACACCTGGTACATGTCAAAGACTATCTGGGTCGAGGGTAGTTCGACATATTTAGTCGAAATTCCTCTTATTTTTGGTATTTTAAACTATGCCTATTTACAAAATATTAAGAAACCATCCAGCAGGAAACCTTTAAGTGGTGTGGTGTAGCTTTTGTCGTCCGGGATGTTCCCCAATTTGTGCGCCCTTTATTAGTCAATCAAAGTCAAATTTTTGTTTTAAACAGATTGTACTCGTTTAACAAATGTGAGCGTGATTAGATATTTATTTGTCATGCTTTTTTATTAGAAAAATCTTGAATAGCATTGTCAATCCTATTTTTAAATGGAAACCAAACATACAGAATTTTGTGAGAATTACGTCTACTTTAGACATTGCAATAATTCTCATGAAACAAGCTGCCAGTTAAAAAGTTCTTTTATTAGCAGTTCAATTTTTTCTACCTCCAGCTGACCTATCTTTATGTTGGCATCACCAATTCCAATTTTTTGTATTTTCTGTTTTATTGATTGTGGAAAAAATGACGACGTCGAAACGGGCCACCGAGGTCAGCATGCGTATTCGTTAAATTGTTAACTTATTACAATCATTGATTATGTTTACAAAATTATTATATTATTTATTTTTATTTAATTCAGACAAAAATATTTTAAATTTCCCTCCCAAAATATGTGCCGCCTGGAGTGGACCGCCCCTCCCCTCCAGGAAGCTACTGAAATCTCAAAATTATGTCTTATTGATTTAAGTTAAGTCGTCTTCACTATATTTACTATACTCTATTTTATATTTATTATTATTTTTGGCAGGTATTCTCTGCAGCCAAAGTGTATATGAGTGTTGGCGGTCGGATGTACTCCGGTGCTCCAATACACTCCTCCTACATACCAGATGTAGTACTTGAACATGCCCGAAACGTCACTGTCAAACTCCACCACATGGTAGGAAAGTACATCAAAGTCCAGCTTTACTTCGCATCGAAGTGGCTCATGATCAGCGAAGTCTCTTTCGACTCAGGTAAAAATATATTAATAACTAGAACTGTTTTTATACAATCATTTAAACACTAATTAGGTGAATTCTATCATGTTAAACAAAAAAAAAGAAGACATTTTTTGTTAGTTGGCACTAAAGTCTAGTTTTTTTTGGCACACGTGTTGAGCATGCTCGGCCGGGATAGCGCCATAGCATTTGATTCAACATACACTTTCTTTTTAAATTGTTTTGATATTAATCTATTTCAAAAAGTCATTTACCATATTACTACTAAGGAAAAACTATTATACTATTAGCAGTTATTGAGAACCTTAACCTAATTTTCCCTGACAGTCTGTTGCCATTGATACGGGAAGGGTGGTGGGGGTCATAGTGTTAAATACTGGGTTTTTAGAGGCTGCAACGAGCCAAAAAACTTAATGTGTCTCCGATGGATGAACTCGCCCACCGACGGTACACGAAGCAATAGGTGCAGCTCGGCGTTCATTAACCTCTCGAGAGAGGTATGTCTGACCACTCTTTTCATGATCCCATTCTGAAATTGTTGGAGAATTTCAGCTGTATTGTCAGTCAAGTGGGTATATAATGGGGCACCGTACAGCAGAACTGGGCAAAGGACATATTTATATAACATCAGTTTGAGACGAAGTGACAAGTTGGGTGAAGCTAGTAAGTGCAAAGGCCGTTAAGACCTATGTCGTCCTTTTTCTCTTTTGTTATTTAAAATAGGTTTAGGAAAAAGGCTATTTCCCCTTTTGGAGGGAGGAGATTTCGCAGTCGGTCTTCCTGGTGTTTACACTGATGTTTAACATGCCAAGTCTGTCACTGATAACGTTACAAATTGACTCGGACTGTGTAAGAGCTCTTCATGCACTCATGCTGCTGCAGTAAACCGCAATGTCATCAGAAAAAGCCATCATTGTAGCTTTCTTGTAGTTTGTCCCAGTAATGGCAGACGTGTACATGCTAAAAAGCACCGGAGACGAAACCGCTCCTTGAGGAACTCCATAAGTTAAAGAAAATGGGTTCGATAGGCAATCACCCAGTCGTACCCTCGCCGTTCTTAACCAACATGGTATATAACTGATCTGGGAACTCCCAGTCACAAAGCTGTCAGCTCAGTTACTGTAATTAGGCGTTTCAACCTTAAAATTAAAGTTTTTTTTATCGGAAATCGGCCACACACACCTTTGAATATCTAATATTTCAGCAATCCATCAGACTCTAACGAATTAAATAAAAAATATATATATATTTAATGTTGTCTAAATATTCCTTTGTTATTATATTATTGATTTATAAGTTCACCCTTGTAAAAATGTGTTCACGATGAGCAAATATGTTTACTTGTATGCAGATTTAGGTTTTAATTTATACTTTAATCGAGAAATACCCACTTTTGAATCATTTACTTTTTCTTCCGGGAAATTTGGAGCAATGCACAAAAGCAATGCAGTCGAAGCCTCTCTATAGCCAATATATATTATTTTTAATTTAATGACTAGATTTTCCAACAATTAAATGAGAAGGCACGGTCTCAGACTTTTAAGTTGTTTCTTACTTCACCGGCCTATCAACCTAACAAGATGACGGACCACTGTCTTGTTAGCGATAGACTAGGAGGTGAGCGAGGTACCCACTCGTCACGGACCAACTGACAGGTTTAGAGTTAATTCCCCGTGCAGTTGTGATAAGTGTTAACAGTGAAGCGTGCATCCTGTGGCCAACAAACAGCTAAAACCACTCAGAGCTGTGGCCAAGTTACCAACTGCTGTTTGCGCTGCACACTCTCAGTGTGTGTGTGTGTATTCCCTCTTCAGTCTTGCCTGGCCTATGCTCGATTTGGCATAATGGATATAAAATGAGAAATCTATCATTATTTCGATCATATTTTGTATACTAATTATCATCAGGATATTGTAAAGTTTATTATTTACATCAGTTAATCCAAATAATAGAGCGGCTGACAAAAAAAAAACATTAATTATTTTTATAACAATCGCTTTCTGTAATAATCTAATTGTTGAATTTGCTGGTATGGAGCATAAACGCTGAGGATAAACTTACTTCAGGAACCTGAAATTCCAGTTCAAGCGAGTTCGTGAATTTCCACCTTCCATTTAAAGAGGGATCGTGACTATATGATCCCACCCAGTCAGACTTTATCCTCCCAATGGGCCAGTTGTCCCGTAGTAACGATGCCTCCACCACTAGGTTAAACGCCCGTCCGGATTATAATTGTTTGTGAGGAAATCAATCAGGCCTCACTCTTAACTACAATATAGCATAACAGTGAAAGAAGAAGCAAAATAATTTCTGAGCTCAGATGAATTCTCGCAATATAGCTTCAAAATTCAATAATATTTACACTTAGGGTCGTCTTTTGACAAACTTATCGGCAGCACAATTATTAAACGTTAAACACATAATTGAATTTACGTGTAAGTGACACGATAGAATTTTATATGGGCAGTAAAATTTCTTAAACTATAAATTATTTAAAGTTGTAATTTAAGAGAGAAGAATCGAAATTTGTCAAGCCTTGCTCCATTTTCTTCCTCTCAGTTATTCAACAACGAGCTTTTAATGTACAGCCATGATAACAGTATTACTTTTCTTGAAATTTCAGAACATGGAATATTGCATAATATGGAGAGGCTGGAGTAGATCGGGGTAGGTGTATATAAATTTCAGTGTCCAGTCCAGGCTAGGGAGCCAGCATACCTGGTTGGGCAAGCTGCCGAAATGTCGGACATTTTAGGGAAGATAAATTAACATATCTCCTACCCTCCTTCTAAATATATCTATATTTATTTATACCAAAAACAAAACATAGGTAGTAACAAACCATAATTGACAGTGAAATTTTACGATCGCTGAATGAATTCCCTACTTTCTCTGTCTGCTGAGTTTTTACTGTCGACTTATTTGCCATTAGTGTTACAAAGTAAACTCCTTGCCAATAGAAATTTACATGAATAGCATAACATTCATCATTATATTCTTCTAACGCAACAATCTGCAGTTAGTGGTATAATTTAGCACATCCAATTAATATATCCTTTTCTGTTAAGGTAATATTTAAAAATATGGATTCAGAAGTTTTTCTATATTCTTTTTCTATCCGTGAACAATAGATCTATCGGAAACCAAACTCCCTCAGTTGTGTTGACTTTTGGTTCTGCGTTCGGAAAGAAAGCAAAGCTATTTAAAAGATAACCAGAGGAGAGAGATAGAATGAGAGGGATAGAGATGGGGGGGGGGGGTAAAAAAAAACGATAGTGGAGAAAGGTTTTGGTCGAGACAAGAAACTATTGGTTTCCGATAGATAGAGTTGGAAGCGGAACGTCCGCTGCTGTTTATATTGGCTGTGCGGACCCAAGTCCCATTTAGAGATTAACTCTTAGTCAATTTTAGCTCCGGCTTATCCGAACACCATACCTCGAATATCCGCCTTAACACTCATCCCCTCAGTGCTTCTCTTCTCTATTTTATATTTGTAAAATGTCACCGGTTATTTCTATAAAATCCTCTTTGAAGAGAGAGCTTAATTTGAAATCATAGATTTTATTTTAGGTTGATGGGCGATGTTAAATTTTTCCAATTAATATCTGTTCGTTTGATAGATTAAATTAGATTTTAATTTTTGGAGAGCCCGCCAAATGTAAGATTAGATATGGAAAGCAATATCTCATCTTTTTAAAAAAATATCATTGGTTGTTTCTATAAGTTTCAAGCAACTGTTGCCTGAAGCAATTGCGTGCCGAAGCCACCAAATGATATCCAGATCGATCGCAATCTGTTCCTGTATTTGAAACGTTCAGATTTTATTTAACTAATTTTGTTTTCCTGTCCCTTAAAAGAGTGCTTGAATAACGTTTAGTTTTTTTTCCTAGGATGAAAATCTGACGCGATTGAAAATCTAATAAAGTGCTACTTATTTGGAGATACTAGTACCCCATAAGAAGTTTGTCAATAAATATTAAATTTTAGAGGAATGAATCGTATCTTTTCAACTACTTTTACCTTTCTTTTCATCTGTTAGGTATTTTTATTTGTTTTTGCCTTCCTCAGAGTAATTCCAGCATCTACTATCGATAACCGTAGAATTGCTAAGAGTAAATAGGCTCTACTTTTTTCTATTTCTTTTCTAGAGCAAACTGTAATTTTCTTCAAATAAAGATTTCTTAGTTTAAAATAAAGAGGTTTTTAATACATTTTCTCATTTATTTCCGCAATCCTCTAGCAAACATTGATTCCTCTACACTTTTCATCTGTCTCTTTGCAAGTCGTTCTATTTTATTGTTTGCGTTTGAACGTACTGAAGAAATCTTTAACCTAGAGATCATCACTGATTCTGCTGACACCGTTGTGCCAGCTGAGATTATTTTGAAGGAAACCCCCTTGGAGGAATCCAACCCGGGTCCCCGCAATTAGAAGTCAGCATGTTTGTTATTAACTGTACACCTTAACCTTTCCTTTAGTAGGTGTCACGTATACTATAAGTTTTTTGAAAATAGTTTAGATCACAGTTAGTACGGGAGACTGGAGATAAAATAATTTGTATTTACGTTTGTTTCATTAAGTGAAATACATTTGCGATCTGCTGCAAACAATGATACAGACCCATTGAAAACGTTAGATGCGATCGGCCAACACATGGGAGGCGCTGCTGTATATTAGAATGAAGGTAATGCCTTCTGTATAATAAAAGATGTACGATCCAAGAAAAATATTCCTAATCTTGAAGGCAGTAAGAGGGAGGAGTGGGGTAGACCTCCCTGCCGCTGTCCCCTAGCGCCTCCCTCAATTCCTTTGAACCACTTACGGAAGCACCAACATTGGGAGACTTATGTTTCTCTCTTCCGATATTTCATACTTTTATGAGAATATAAAGTGCCTTATTTATTTTTCTTCTATCCTTTGCCATCCTTCCTAAGCCTTAATGTATTTCTTATGTATTCCTAATATATATGGGGAGATTCAGCTATATCGTTTTTTTCTGCGATTGTATTGGCTGTTGTACCTACCTTGTGGAATAGGAATGACGAGTTATAAATATCCACCACTGCAATTATAATGATTAAACTTGCCTTACAATAATTATACACTATCTACCATTTAATCGTAATCCATTAGCAATAGAACATATTTAATGTATTATAATATTTAATGCTTGTGGTAAGGATACCGGCTATCCAGGTAAGATGAAGAAAGTCCCACCCTACATATTTTAACTTTCCGATGTGTATGTCAGTGCCTACAGAATCAAATATATGTGTTAGCGAATTCTGATCAATTTTGAAGTCAAATCTGATTAACAAAATATATACGTCAACAGTATGTAACTGTAATTAAGTGGTGTAAAGTAGTTTCAAAATTGATACCACGATTTCTGTTGTGCATTTCTTGAGATAAAAAGGGGGGGGGGCATGCATATTTCATGGTTGGCTAACGGTACTGAGGAAGGAGGAGGCGATATAAGAGCGATGCATAAAGAAAAAACTGGAGGAGATTCCGGAGAAGCGATAGACTGCACATGACATGGGAATATAGAGTGGTCGATTAACTTTTCTATTACGTGTCTATGCTGTTGCGCCCATCTTTGCATGGCAACCATGCACCCATGGTTGCAGTACAGGGTGTCCTTGTCGTAACTTTCTGTTCCCTTCAATTAAACTGCTTCTCTTTCCATTGGGCCACACTGGCATTCCATTGGTCCGGGGTCTTCACCCACTTCGCGGTTTGTTTATGTCCTCTTTAACGCCTACGGTGACAATTAGGTCGGGGAAGAGCAGGGATAGAGTTCACATGTGTTTATAGTTATTTTTAGAGTACCGTAGGCTGTATCAGTAGCAGTTCAAGCTGAAATATGTACGCTCAACAAATGATAACCTCTCATGTTGTTTTTATACAGATGTTGATTCAGATTTATTTGTAATCTTCACCTTCACTTCATGTCATTTTTTTTTTTCAATGATTGTCGTCCATATTGCAGGACTGTCTGTTACTGTTTAGTAAGCAGTTATTTATAGCATTATTATTTTTAAGCATCTGGAATTAATCACCCTGGGGAACAACAAAGACTTTTTATCTCAGGATAAAATATGTAAAATATGTGATTCTGATAATATTTTTTCTCCCAAATTCAAATATGATATCGGGTTTCCCCCATCACGCAAGATTTCCGAGTGTCAGGCATTTATAATAAAACATTTTAATACTTTCTGCATTCTTAACTACACAATATTTGACACATTTGGCTCATCTATAAAGTAGGGAATGACGATTCTCTGCTATATTTCGCCTGTGGAGCCTTCGTCTTGATGATCCAACAATAATCGCTCAGCGTATTATGATTCCATTGCGATGATAACTCTTTTCTATAGCTAAAATCTCTTGATGAAAGTGTTCCCCCTGCCCACAGCTCCAATATTTTTCTTAAGAAATCTAGGTGTGAGTGCAGGAAGTGTGCTTTTAAGGGCATATTACAACCCAAATTTTTATAAGATCCTAGACAATACCATGGTAATTTTCCGTCAGTCAATTTCCCAAAAAACTCTGAGTAACATGCTTGCCAAGCTGCTTTCTCCAGTGGATTCAATACTTTTCATCGTGATCGTATTTGTGGACCCATAAATATTTTTTATTTAATTTTTGCATCACTAATTTTAGGAAACGTTTGTTTCAAGTACAAGGAACCAATAATTTTTCCCATGGCCTTGTGGCGTGCTCCTTCTTTCCATGCAGTGAGAAGCCTACGATAAGCAACAGATATGTGGGCTCCTTGTTTGGTCCCCGACTTTACACCCAAAATAGAGTTCAAACACTTTTTTACTAATAGTATAAGGTTTCGCGTTTTGGAATATAAGAGTCAATTCACCATATACATAAAAAAAAAAACGGTTCAGATGATTTAAACAAACTCTAGGAATTTTGTAACTAAAGACTAATTAAAAAAAAAAAGAAAAGTTGTAAACATGTAATACACAATAATTAAGGCACAAAAAGCACTCATAATGACGTGTTTACTGATTCCTTACCATCCCACAACTGTCATCGTTCTCCTACAGTAAATAGGTCACGTTTGTAGCTGTCTATACACGTCTGAACCTACACAACAGTACCAGTGCTATCTTTTGAGTTAGCTCATTTGGTTCCATCATATTTACAATTCTCTTGGAGCTTTTAGTTGTCAATGGAAAAAACATTTTAAAAATTAATGTGGCAATAACTGTGGGTAAAGGAGAAACACCGAATATTGGCAAACAGGATAAAAAACTGCATTAACTGCATTAATAATAGGTATTGGTACTCGCGAGACAAAAATCATATATACCACTGTTATTAGACGTAGGTCGATTTAAGGGAGTGACTTTTCAGTTGAAACCCAGTAGAGAGATTTTATGAGCATTTAAAGGATCTTAAGAGTTAACAGTTTATTACACAATATCAGAAGAGTCTTACCCTCCTTTAATATTCACCACTTTACCTCCTAAACAGCCCTCTGTCCAATGATTACCGAGGGTATGAGATTTTGCTAGATCCTTTGACGCAAGAAAAGGGAATAAACTTTTCTTTCTGGCGCATCGTTTAATTTCGTATTGCACATTTACCTGAAACTAGTGGAAATTATATAGTTATAATTATGTAATGGTAGTCCATTACTGAAGCCAACGTGTGATCCCAATACGAATCATTTCCATCTGTCATTGACATTTCCCTGTTTTGAGGAACAAACAAAACATGTTTCATTTCATTATTGTTTTTGGTATGTTACCGTTCTTCATCACTCAGCCGTATAATTAATTCCCAGATCCACTATAAAGCGTACTTTGCGGTCATTTGACAGTATCTTGAAAACATTTTCATTGCTCTGGATTACTCCCTTACATTTTGTTTTAACAATTTTTTCCAATTATTTTTAGAAAATTTAATTTATTAAAGGAAACAAAATTTTTCTTTGAAAAGCTCTCGAGCTTATCGATATCATACCTGAGATATGCTAAATTTTCAAGCTTTCTCTTTACTTCAATGTTTTGTTGAGTACATCGGGTCTTGAGTATAACTCTCTGTCGTTACAGTAAGCTCACCCATTATTCTAAATTGGACTTATTGGTTGATTTTGTTTTCGATATTTAATAGAATCCTCAATTTAATCCTTCAAATTCATAGTCAAGCCTTAAAAATTTGTTTGATTCGGAAACTTTTACATGCATTTTTTTTTTATGTATCATTGTCAAGTTATGCTATTTCAAAACTTCATTTGATGAGCAGGTATTTAAAATAAAAAATGTGAAAGTTGAGCTGCGACAAAGAAAGGAAGGATTATGAGGAGGGTTAGATAGCCAACTTCTGTTTAAAGGGAGATAACATTCTGCAAAAGTATTTCCACCAAGTAATTTAAAGAAGGGATTCAAGGAGAAAATTTCAGGGGCGTAGGTATAAAGGCCTGAGATAAGGAGGGTTGAAAACGGAAGTGGTTATGGAAAAGTTTAATTACGTTAAAACTATTTTATTATTTTTTTTAGTTTTCGTTGTTTTATCGTAGGCTTATTTTTTATGTTCACGGAAAAAATAGAAATAAGCATTTTCCGTCTGTTACCCTTTACAAACTACTGAAAAATCTTTGTAAAAAAATAATAGATATCGATAAGTAATTATTAGAAATTAGATTTACAACACTAATTCGATGACGGAATCAGCTTAACTTTATACCAAATATTTATACTTAGGAGTTGCAGATGGTTGTTGTAATGACCTTGTTTATGTCTCATCCATTCAGCGTGATGGCTTGCACGATAGGGATAACCGATTGTCGATTGCAACAATAGATTGTCAATTATTTTTTAAGCAATCAACGGTTTCTGCGCACTTTTCAAGAGGTAACTCCCACCCAACGCCGAGCCTCCCCCCCCCCCTTCCAGTGATTCAGTTTCGCAGTAATCTTTCGTTGGAAAAAGCCTTTGATATCATGACCACTTTCAAAACAAGCAATGCAGATTCTGAAATTTTGAAGAGCACCCTCAGCCAAAACTATAGTTTGATCAAGAAGTTCCGGCAAGATCGAATTCTAATTTTTTCACAAAAGATTTTGGAAATAGAAGACTCAAAAGACTGTAAACTCAATGTCCAAAATGTTGCTTTGGGAAGAGCTAGACTCCCTTCGCAAATGAATGCTAACTATTACGTCACCAGTGAGCTGTTCGAATCCTTTATTATTCTTGTCATTTTTGTACTATCCAATGAATTTATCGTCTTAATCAACTTTATTGAAACCAGAAATTGTTTCTGCTATCTCAAGATAGGTTTCAATATCGTTTTGTTCATCATCGTGTTGTGGATTTGGCTCCTATTTCCGCATTGACTTCTAAACTTTTTCACCATGCCAATTGCACTGTTTTTGAAGGGAATTTTTTAATCTCTTATCGTCCACAATTTTAAGAAATCCTTCATGGATTTCTGATCTTGCAAGAATAAAACGAAGAAAAGTTTCCTGTACCTTCTTTTTAAACTGGCTACCACCTGATCAATGTGCAGAATGATCGAAGTTACATTAGGTAATAAATAGTAGACAAAATTGTATCTGTCTTCTGTTTTTAAAATAAATTCAGATGTGTGAGATGGCGGTGCATTGCCTAGTATAAGACCAGCCTTACTAGTAAGTCCGTTTTCGCAATGATATTCCCTGACATTTGACATAGATTTCTTTAAAAAAACAATCTTTAAAACACTTTGATTCGTCAAAAAAAAATCCTGATGATTGAATACCCGGATAATCGAGGTTGTACTATTGTTGCTTGATTGCACCAAATATATTTTTAAATAATTAATAATATCTTATATGATATAATATATATTATGGACGGTTGCCTGGTTAAATAGTATACAGTAAACCACACGTATAGTGCGATTATTTATTAATATATATATATATATAATAAATGTTAATGAAATTACAATTATAATAGTTCACTGCAGTGTACATTTATATATAGATCACAAATACTAATTACCTCTTCGACGTGGAATATGAACTGGAGAGCGGTCTTTGTTGCTTGGCGCTTGTCGTTTACCAATGGGTTTTATAACTATAACTCTGCATCGCTTCCCATCCTGTCCTTACAACGCTCTATGGCGTATATTTACCGTCTAACGGATGAACCAGCTTAAACATTCCCTAAATGAGAAATTCTTTTCGCAGACCTGCACTAATTGGTAACATGCCCTCGAGTAGGTTCGCTGAAATCAGCAGAAGTGGCTTCAAGGATAAGTGGCCTGTATCTATTGAACAGAGCAGTGTCTGACTAGTGACTGCAGCTGCATCTAGATGCTGCGACAGACCCGCATCTGCACCGGATGCCTGTCTTCTCCAGGCCCCTATATCCTGCTATCCCCCCTCTCATTGCCGAGCCCTTTCATATTTATAATTTAGGCTGTTGCTGGGTCAATCTAATCCACTGGCATGCACTGCTTTGTTCTTTGTTCCAGCATTTTAAACCACTTACTATCGAACTTTCATGTTTTTTTAGAACCCACTTATGTTCTTACTTACTCTACATCAACCCTTAAAATATCCATTTTTTTTTTTTTCTTTCATAGCCCCTTTAAATTTACAGATAATTATATATGATTACAGATCCTCAGGCGAATCTATTTACAAATTATTTTTGTATTTCCTGTAGCATCGCTACATTATATACAGGTTTTGTTATTTTATAAAAATTATATAATGAATAAATAAGTATAATGATATACATTATACGTGACTGGACTAAACTGACTAATAAAGGTGATGGGGCTCACCTCTTTGTACTCAGTGAAATTATATTCGTGGGATTCTATTAAAAAATACTTTCTTAACTTACGCTAGGCTACTACTGCACTACATGCCTAGAGAAGACTCTAGGCCCAGCCACCAGTGGACTCTCACCACTGTACCGTAACAATCAACCTCCACCGAGGATTCCCACACTCCTTACTCCTCTCACACCACCTTCAAGCAGGTCCTCCTAGTATCCAATCACCCTAAATATTTTATATTTCTCCCTCATCCTAAAATTCTAACTAGAGAGCTTGGGGGGGGGGGGAATACGCTAGGTTCGTTAGTGTTCGTAGGTCTTAATAGATATGTAAAAATGATACTGCTTTTTGTTCAAAACTAGGCAAATTGGTTGCAAGCTCTTCGCATAATGCACAAAACCAGTCTAAATTGTTGATTAGATGCACGACTATTTCATGTCATATTTTCGACGAGTTATTGTATGTAGTGGCAAGAGATTCCGTTCCTGTTAAACATGCAGATATATAAAAAAAACGAACGCGCTAGTTCCGACTCCCACCGTCCGATGCTTGCCATCACATGTTCTTATCCATACTTATATTGTACTCAGGACGTAAAAATCGCTAACAATTCATTTATTTTAACTTTCATAATGATGAAAATGGCTCAAAATTATTTTATTTTATATTAAACCCTTTGTGGAGCCTCCTAAGTAGTCCACGCACCCCAAATTAATTTCAGTTTGCTACAGACCCCCTCAGCGGTCACAAGGACCTTTGGGGACCCATAGGAAACACTTTGGCAACCTATACTCTAGACGACAAATGCAGCATTATTATTAACAGTATTAAGCCTTAAAGGACTACAATCGGCGATTAATTGCCCCCCAAAACGTGTATGTCTTAACGGCGACTGAGTATGGAAAATCTATTTAAGTTCTTTGAAAGTACAGTAGCGAAATGTGATATCCGTCCATTGTGGGGAGGTAGTAGATCAGTAAAACGTGTTAAATAAAAAAGGAAATATGTTTAAATGTTCACAGACTATGGTTACTGTTAAATTTAGTTACAATATTAAAGTGTTATACCTTTTTGATTAAGGTATCTATCCATCTCACATACAGGATGAAGCCAAAGCATTTCGTCAAAATATGAAATCTTATCACAAACTCGACACTGATCAGTGCACCAATTAATCAGTGGTCTCAAATGAAGGATCGATAATACAAAATACTGAAACAAAACACGTATCCCTTTACTATCTATCATTCTTCAATGGATCAAAAGCTTATAAAAATACAAGTTATTTAGGGCATTAAATTTTGGGTTGTAAGAAATCTTAACCGACTTATTAGGACAATAATTTAATTATAATAAAAAGTAATAATAAATCAAGTGCTGTGCCACTTGGCTGTTGCCTCATCTTCTGAATTACGTTTGAGTTCTCTAATCCAATAAAGGTCTAAATTTATTTTACATGATAAAACGTTTCTTTTGATGAATGCTATCCATTTATTCTTATTTTTAAATTCTTCCAGTGATAGTATCAGAAAACATGAGTGAAGAAGAAATAGAAAATACTATTGTGGCAGGTGCAAATGTAGAACAGGGTAAGGAAATACCACTCCAGAGGGACGCGGTTCACACCACACCTAGCAAAGAAGAAACTAGGAGGCCAGGTAAACAAATATACAGGACATTACATAAATTATATGAAGTTTGTTGGATGTACATAAATTCCTATGTAATACAATTTTGTGGGTTTCTCTAATTTTAATGTGTATTTACAGTAAGCAATGTTGGAAGTGCTGTGAGCACAACTAATGGGAGTAAAGAACCTGAAAACAAACAGATCATCGGCTTCTTGATTGCGGCACTGACTGCTGTGATACTCCTTCTAGTGGCAGCCATAACATTTATTGTCTTCAGGCAAAGGAGGCAGAAAGCAGGGCAGCCTCAGCCAACTGATGACTTCCAAATAGAAAAAAATGTAATTAAAGCAATCTTTTTATTGTTTTTTTTAAACAATGATTTGTTTTTTAAATATCATAAAGCATGTTTAACATAATGTATCTATTAAATGATTCTTTTTCCTAGTGCGGAAAGTAATTTAACGAGAGATTCATAGGGTTCATTGCTTCCTTTATGGAATATTCAATTTAGTTAGTATTTTGTCAAAAAGCCAATTTAGGTGTTATCTTAGTTAATTTGTTATAAGGAGATCCAGGTGAGATGTAAGGTGAACTCTAATGGACACGTTTATGGTCAGGTTTCCATAGAAGATCCGGAGAAGAGCATTCTTTACCATGAGCCATTCATGAACCATATGAACCTTTGCACTTTCCAAAGTACTCAGCCAGGCCAGAGGAACATCAACAATGCAGAGTACTCAGGTTAGCTTTTAACAATATAATAATTGCTTTTTCTCTTGATTCATGTTTATAGAGAACCTTGTTAGGTACTCGAAAGGGATAAAAGCGAGTTACCTATTTCTTTGCCTCTAGAAAAAATCTTTGATTAGGGTCCTAACCAAGACACAGCTGGGATAACTCCTCTAACTTTAATTTTTTATAAAAACCCCTCTTTTCTCTAGAACATTCAAATGATATGTAGCTTGTCTTCTCACCCTTTTAACCAAACATTAATATTTAATTATTCAGATTTTTATGTTAACAAAAACTCAGTGCAATAAATTAGAAAAACATTCCTTACCATTGAACAGCCTTTTTTCATATAACAAATATACCGCCGCAAAGTTGGATAGCTACTTCGATTTCAATCAATTTAAAATCATTCCTACAGAAACTCCTCTTTCTTTTTATAAAGTAACATTTAATAAACCAATAAATTCCTCTCAGCTTTGGATTAAATTTAAATCTAACACTTTGTAATTGCTCCTTCCTCAATGTACTCTTAATAATATCTATTGACTTAAATTTCACCCTCATATTTTTGTTTTATGGAATGTGTAATTTTCAGAGGATTATGCAGTACCTCTTGTTGGTAATACAATACCAACAGGATTCCATGCATCCAGCATTCCTGCAACTCCGATGAGAACGTTACCACCACTTCATAACTTCTTCCCCAGTCCTCCACCAGTTCCACCTCCGCCTGAGAAGTACTATGCAGCAACTGAAATATGTCAGGTGTGTAAATGTAGCATCAGTGAGATTTGATATTTTTTTGTATGTTCGATCAATTATTTCATTTTGGTTTTAATCCTTTATGACAGAAACCCCCACCCCCTATGTCATCTCCGCCATCAGTTGCTGCCAGTAGCTCCACTTCATCCTATGGACAGCTTGTCACCTCAACTGAAGGTGAAGGTGATCACACCCTAAAGGAGATATCAAGGAGGGACTTGAAATATGTCAGCAAACTGGGTGTGGGCCAGTTTGGAGAGGTAAATAAAATAAAATAATTATTTTTGATTTGTAGTTTATAATATATATAACCCAGGTTATTAAGTTCTTTATCGAAGTAGGAAATTAGTGGGCTTACTTATTTGTGAGCTTGAACTAGTCTAGCAGTTGTTTACTTACTGTTCAATATAATAATAAAACTATAAGTTTTTGGTGGTCAATTTGCACATGAGTCTTTATGTTGACAAAAGGTTTTATTATTTCCCCACTGGTATCAAATTCCATTAAAATTTTAACATTTGTATTTTGTATGTTGGATTTAAATGGTAATGCCTCGGTAACATTATGAGATTCATTTTGTGTAATGTTTTCTAAGCTTAGTCTTTTCCCTCATATTAACTCTTTCACTGAAAGGTCATAAGTTCATAGTTTACAGAAATGAGTGGAAGGTTTATTAAGTTAGATCTGTTACTAAAAAGACTTCAAATTTGCTGATAATAAATCTATATTAAATGGAAATGCTACAGTTTTGTTTTGTTTGTGACACACAGGTACGCCTATATGAATGGGTTAAAATGCCTCAATGGGTGAAATCAAACTCCTGTAAATCTATAGCTGTGAAAGTTCTGAGGAAAGGTTCTTCAGAAAAATTGAGGTATTTGTGTGCTTCATTTTCATTATTTTATCTCAATATCTTGATTTATATTAATTTCTCTGACATTCGTTTTTTTTTCATTGATCAGAGAAGACTTCCATCAAGAAGTAGATGACTTGTTACCGCTGCATCAAGAGAATTTATCGAGAGTTCTCGGCGCTTGCTTAGAAGTTGAACCTTTACTACTGGTACAGGAATACTCAGAACATGGTGACTTGTATCAGTTTCTTCAAAATTATGTTGCAGAAAGTGCTGTGCTTTCAACAAATGCTAATGTTCTTAGGTATTTATAAAGTGATACTTATACAGTTGATTTTTATTAACTTGAATTTATTGACAACTTCGGATGGTTATATTTGTCTGTTCAGCTATGGGTGTCTTATATATATGGCGACACAAGTAGCAGCTGGTATGAAATACTTAGAACAACAGAAATTCATAGTGATGGATCTCGCTTGCAGGTAAATGATACTCACCAATAAAATACAATCATACACAATAGTATATTCCATTAGAGCATCACCAAAAATTAATTTTATTGATTTGTTCCAGAAACTGTATTGTGGGTAATGATTACAGTATTAAAGTAGCAGATTTAGGAACAGGTAGAAGCAATTATCCAACAGACTATTTTGAACTGCCTGGCAGAGGAGCTTGTCCTGTCCGATGGATGTCTTGGGAAAGCATTCTTTTGGTATGATTACTTCACATTTATTCATATAAATACCCATAAATTTATTCTCCTGTAATCTGCCATGGTTAATTTGTTACCTCTTATAAGTGGCCTGGAAGACATTGTCGGAATAAGATAAAAAAAATGTATAGGTTATGAATCTAACAAAGAAACATATATTATTTGATAAAACATAACTAAGTTGGGTTTAATATTAAATATTTTATTAAATTTAAAGAAATCTAAATTGGTATTTTTTACATTTTTTTTACATCTTTCATTTAGTCAAAATATTAGGATGATCAATTTTGATAAAATTTATGCATGTTTCTACTAAATAAAACATTTAATTTGTAGGATAAATATACATTGAAAAGTGTGGTTTGGTCATTTGCTGTGACTTTATGGGAAATTCTCACGTTTGCCCGGGAACAACCATTTGAAGATGTCACTGATGAAAAAGTAGTGGAAAATGCAAAATCATTTGAAAAGGCAAATGGAAAACCTGTAAGTATGAAGTATAATTGGTTTAAATTTTAACAAACTTAATGATATAATATTAATTTGTATTATTTTATTTTCTAAATAAAGCAATAAACTAGCTTATCTTCATTGATAATTTCTCTCCTTCTTACTTTTGATTCTGTTATGGAATTCTTACAGCCCAAAAGGTCTTTTTCTTGTCATTTATTACTATTATTTTACAAATGGAGTAAAATTTCACTACTGACTTTATTAAGACTGAACTTTCTAGCTGATCTTTACAAAACGTTCCATCCGTTATGTGTAGTTATATAGAAATGTAGTATGTACTATGATGGCAGTAAAGATTAATCTCTTTATACTTTTTAATGCATTATTGTAACATAATTCATAGGTTAACATGATTGTAGCTTTTCTACCAGTCATTGTTCTTTTTTTCTCCTTATTATTATAGAAGAACACTTTGATTGACCAAAATTAAAATATTTATTATTTATTTTCAGATGCTATTACCACAACCATACAACTGTCATAAAGAAATCTACGATCTCATGTGTGAATGTTGGCAGAGGAAAGAATTTGACCGACCAACATTTAAAGAAATTCATATGTTCCTGCAGAGAAAAAATTTAGGATATAAGCATAGTGTTAGGAAAAGTTAGACAAAGGAACAAGACTATTTCTCAATAACATTGGGAAAGCATATTAAAAATTTGTGATAATTTAAATTAACTCTGTATGACTCTGTGGTCTTAGAACTACAAATTTCAAACTACACAAATTCTGAAGATCTTGGTAAAGGATGATTATTGTAGAACCTTTTTAACTTTTATAAATTGATGTTTTTTTCTATTATTGAGAGTTGGCATCTTGAAGTTATGGTGAAATGTGTTATAAATTGTTTATAAAATTAAGTTAAAGTCGACTTTCATGCATGATGTTTGCACTCAAATTCACAATGACTTTTCACCATATAAAAATTGACCATCTTTGTATTAGAGTGAGTTTATTATTTCATTTTTAACATTCAATATTTGTTGAAGTATTTATTTCATTTAAAGTTTTAATCTTAATTTGAATTGAACAACCACAATCAAATTTATGACTTGTTAAATAATGAAAGGTTTTATTTTGCAAATAATCATAGAAAATACAATTGAACCAGAAAATATTTCTATTTATTGTTGAATTTTTAGATTTTAACTCTATTATTGATTTTTAAACATTACTTCGGGTGAATATGACCTGTTATTTTTGTAAAACAAATACAAATATAAATAAATAAAAGATATTTTAATTTTAAAAAATGATTGAAATATTTATTTATTCTTCAAAAGTTTGTATCCTACCACATATAAAATAATATCATAACAAAATAAGTAACTCAAGTAGTTATTTTGTATGCATTGTTAAACAGTGCTTGATTGAAATTATTTTTTTATATTTATCGAAATATCATACAATTGATCATAAAAATAATATCATGAACAAATTGACTATTGTGTTATTTATCTGAGGCTTTCTGAGTATACGTGTATGGAGAAGTTTATATATAAGCAATAGGTTCAAATGTACCTAAACAGTAGATACTAGGTAAAATTTATAGTCTACATTCCAAATGCTCTGAGTTTCCGCAATGAACACCCTTGTATATGATTTACTTATTTTGGATTCATTGTGGCAAAAACCATGTATTGTACAACCAACTTAATATTGTGTAAGACTTACAACTGTTCAAGTTCATATTTATTGAGAAGGATGGCATATTCATATTCGAAATGAATACATGAGCATATTCATATTCGAAATGAATATTTATAAAACAAAAAGAGTGCTGTAGTTTGTTGATTTTTTGTTAAGTACACCATATTTATTGTTTACTTGTATAAATTTTAAGTTAACTATAACTGAAAACAATGAGAAAATAATTACATTTTTACAATTACTTCTGTTTAGGCCCAAAGCTTAAAAATAAATTACCATTTTCTGCCTATGCACAGGAAGCCAATGAACTGCTAATTTATTTTACTTATCACATACAAATAATTTTGGACATAGTCTGTTTAATGAGAAATATTATTCAAGATATTGATAATTTGGTTTTTTTCAATGCTAATGAATAGCAGTAAAGAAAAATTTGTTTGGTGTAGTGAGTAATTGGAGAGAAACAAGGTCCCAGATGAAAGCTATAGGATGTAATACTATTTCTCTTTTTGTTTAAAATATTAATAGATGTTATAATCTTATAACTATAATTGATGTTACAATATTTTTTTAATGTTTAGAAATATGATGTTGAATTACTTTGAATTATGGATTTTATTCATTTACACTTGAATTGTTAATGTTAACAATTTGTCTTTCCATTTAAATTATTTCTAATTTAAAATATGAATGAAATTGACCAAATTTCATGACTGAAAATTCATTTTTCAATTTTAAGTAATTGTATATAGGATATATAAAAAAAAACTGTAAATATGTACTGTTTGTATGTTTGAATGTAAATTGTATATTAGAATAAATTTATAAGCAAATCACTATTGTTGTAAATATTAAATAAGTTATTTTAATAATTGTTTAATGTAAATTAAATACGTAACAAAATGTAAACACAAAGTTTTTGGATGGTGAATCATTACATTTTACCTAAAAAAAATTAAACAAAAAAAAATTAGAGCTCCTTTTTCCGTTTATAAGAGCCAGAAGCTGTAAAAATTTAATTAATTGATGTATGTAAATAAGATATGGTAAAAAGCTTTAATTATGTTTCTTTAAAATGTTTATGTACATATTGTAATTAGTATGTTCTCAATAAATTTTTAGATTACCAATATTGACAATACACATCAATCTAAAAATTGTTTGAAATGAATAATTTCTTTTTCAACTAATAATTTCTTATTGTTAATAATAATTAATAATTTTGAAGAATGCAATTAGAATAAATTTTCTACCTACAAAAAATAAAAACTGAAAAATAAGATATTGTTTGATTTTATCATTATTATATATGTACATCTTCTATGATCGATCAGCATTCCAATTATTAATAACCATCACCTCTCTCCTTATTCCTCTCTCTTTGGTTGCAAAGACACAATGGAAATGTATAATCTTACAGGGTAGCCAGAATGAAACATTGTGTTTAAAATTATATTATGATTGCAGTTTTTTAAAAATATGAATAGTGTATTACAATATCCTTGTAGGTAATGAGAATTTTCTTTATCCATCAATCTTATTTTACATACTTGCTTCATCGGTGCTATTACTCTGTCAAATGGGTCCTGGCTTCCTTTAGTAGTGACTACCAGTTTTCTTTGTTATTTATAGCTCCAGTTTCTCATGTCAAGAATGGATTAGGCATAACTCACCGCTTTCAAGTGAATCACTAGGTCTTCATCATTCAGCTTTCGGCTCGTTTAATAGGTTCTTTGGAATCTCGCTAATATCCACTCTAACAAGGCTGCTAACCAACCCATGGGAGACTTGTCAGTTTTATTATGTTAACATCATTCTATAAAGCAGTCAATTGTTCCTCTGCTATTGTGTCTCCCTACCAAAGGTTCAATCATAGATTCTTTATAGAATTTTTCTTTCACTTATGATTAAGGAGCTTTTTTTTCTGTGATTTTTGATAAGATTTTGCTTTCAACATGTCTCTATGGCCCAAAATAAAATCTATTTGTTGCTAAAATTCTTCTCTTTTTTTCTGCGAGAAAATTTTTTAGGGATCCACTTGTGTCTAAAATAAATGAATTTATTGACATGGCAGTAAAATTCCACATAACAATTTCTTTCACTTCATACCCACCAGGCACTTTGTCAATTAGGTTCATAATTGTATGCTTGTACTATGTCTTGGTTGAACAGTCAACCCATAATATACTGGAGCCTTGCATACACTAAAATTCTTCCTTTACAACATAGTTTGATTCACAAGCTTAATTGTCTGTGAATCCTAGTATTACAAATAGTCAGTCATCTTTAACAATATCTTACTGAGTATACCTTGTCGAATTCCTCTTACTCATTTTAATAATATTCAGTTGAATATGTTACTTAATTTTCAAAAGCACAGATTAGGACCTAAGTGCCCTTTTGTGATATACAACACTTCGTTATGGTATAAAGAAGGAATAAGGTATCAATAAAAAAGAAAGGTATGTATAAAAATTTATTCTACAATTTAAATTACATTTGTACACAGTTCCTATTCTCCTCAAGGGTGAATAAATATTAAAATATCAATTTCAGGCTATTTTTTTCTCTTGGAAAAGTAATGCGTGAGAATTGAAAATATTGCAATCCAGGCGAAACATGAAATAACACCTTGTAAAACTTCTTTATGTTCTAAGCCAAAACCTTTTGTTGCGACAATGTTGAAGCCTGCTACTGCCGGTATAAGTGGTGCAAATAAGTGGATCATTTTGATGTATTCATGGGCACCTTCCATAGGCCACACGCAACCTAATTACAAAAAATAATTCATTTGCAATGCCTCCAATGAATGTGAATGATAGGTAGAAACTAATTAATTGATTTAAGATTCACTCATAAAAAAATAAATAATTACTTTTATATGATAGGGAGAGTTGGGAAGGGTAAGGCAGAAGTGGATCTAAATTTCCCTTCTTAGCTTGGAAATAAATTTGGCATCCCTATTTTGGGTAGCAAAAAACACATAACCATCATATCGTTTCTGTCCTAATTTTGAAAAAGTAAAGTTAAAACACAAATGGTTAGATGGTTAAATTAACTTCATTATCGCCTCCCGTTAGGATTCATAAGGAATTCTATTTCAAACTTAGTTGCAATTGTTGTAAATGTGGACCTGTGTGGTATTCAAAATTTTTGTAAGTTATTAACCAATTATTTCATTTTTTTAAAAGAATATATATTCATTTTTCATTACTGAGTGGTTAATATTATCATCAAGTTAAAATTGATGGATTTTATCCAACTTTGAACCTTGTTTCAGAATAATTAGACAAGATTTTCATAAATATCTATAACCAACAAATGATTTTACTGTCAGAGAGATTCGCTTAGAAAATTTCTGTTTCAGTTATACAGTGTTTACTGTTCTATTACCGTTGATCAAGAAGAGACACATGGTGACTCCAATACCAGCATAAGATATCAACTTCTCTTCTTCGAAAATTTCACTTAGCAGAAAACCTGAAAATTTCATTTAATTATATTATAACTAATGAATTAAAGAGGAATAATAAATAATGAGTTCACAAATAATTTTTTAGAAATTTGAAGGGGTCAATATCATAACCAACAATTTACCCTGTTCCAAATTTTTCATAGTAGATTAAAACCGCAGATGGTGAAATTATAATACTTATCTGTCAAAATAACAGGTTTCCATTTTTGATTTAAAACCATCTCATAGAACCAGCTAATAAAAACCTAATAACATTAATAACTCAGTTTGGCACAAAGTTAAAATTGATAATTTTGATATTATGTTTTTATCCTACACCTTGTTTGTTGGATGCCTCTTAAGTCTACCTACTAAATATAACTGACTTTTGTTATTAGCCATAGTTTTTGTTTGATTCAAAGATGGACAGATGGCAAGGATCCATTCCTTAATGAATTCGTGAACATACTGATGACTATGATAACTTTGACAGGAACCTGGATGAGTGCAAGCTATACTTATATTAGTTAATATGGGTAAACTTCATAGAATAAACCTTTTTCCTGATAGATAACCTTAAATATTTTACCCTTTCCTTCTATTTATTCCTCTCTTTCCATTCTGGAATTAGTGGGATTAATGTTTGCTTAGATTTAATCATTAAAATAGGTGTTGCACCTTTGATCACTTGAAGGGATTTTTTTTACGCTTTCTCAATCTTGGCTGCAATAGTCATTAGCTTCTTTTTGTAGGACATAGCTCTTAATAACTAGAGCAAGTATGTATTGAATAGCTCCCCACCTTGTCCTTGCATCTATTTTCTCTTCTTCTCTCATCATATATGAATGAATCATGTAAAGTATAGCCTAGGTGACTCTGGCCAGATGCTGTGATTTGAATACTGTGCTGAAACACGCTCATCTGAGGGTGACTCAAATTATGGTCAGTATTTTTAAATTTTAGATACTATCACTAAAATAAATCTCTAACTCACAACAATAATAAAATATCACTGAGCTGTTAACTATACATTAAATTACCTACAAATGCATTCATTTTTTAAAACATGTATTTTAGTGGATAATCTCACCAAATGATATACCAACAAAAGCTACCAAGCTCAACATTCCTATAGACAGGGTTAGATTTCCGTGTAATGGATTGTTGTAAACAGCAAACATCACTACCATCATAAATACAGTTTGCATAGTCATCATGAAAAATTGAACGATCAGATGGGCAGCAACAATTTCAAGCCTTGTCATGCCTATATTTATTGAAAAAATTAGTATTAGGTCACATGGTAGCCAAAGATTAGAAATATTCACCATTATTATGAAGTAAATTAACAAATACATTTCTACAAATATAATTAATTGGGTAATATTTTATCTTGATTTAAATCTTGAAAAAAATTCAATCGATATGAATTATTAAGCAGACAATACATTAATGAAGTAATAAAAATGGTTCAAGATTTGGGTTAAGCAATTTTACAATTAGGAAAAAGTTATGATGTGATATTTTTAATGATGAGTTACATTAAAAGACTTTATGAAAAATACAACAGAATCTTTTTTTGGTGCGGCATACCTGCAACCATGCTTCTTTCAATGAGACCAGCTAATGTTTCAACTTTAATTGCACCACTTGTGAAAACCATTGTGAAGTAAAAGACAAATCTATAAAGAGGACAAACAAGTTCATTCATTTAAAATGTATGCTAGTTTCCTAAAAGGAAAAACAACTCGTAATATAATACTCACGAACAAATAAATGCAGCTGCACTGCTGTGGGCAAATACTGGATCATTGCTTCCAAATAGAGCATCATTCAGCTGTAATTAAAAATGCTTTATTAAAAAAATCTTCAATCAAAGTTTTTTTTTTTACTTATATTGTTGTCATAAGATAAATAAATATACATAATCTTTACCTTTATTGGAAGATCTCCAACTTCCCTAGAATGACCACAAGTCTCCACTACATCTTTTATGAATTCTACAAGACTTTTTATCATGTTCTTTTTTATTATATGAGATATAATATAATCTGGAAAATTTTCATATCAAATTACAAGCAGTTTATGCCAAAAACACCTCTCCCTAATAAATTAATAATTAATTAAAACGTTATTATTTATTGCTCACTTGACATGTCCATCCAAACAGATATCTCACTTTGCTCTAAAATATAATCTTCTGAATTTATACCGTCATTTAGTCGCTCTTCTACAGCATTTGAGAAGTTGCTCTCCATATACATTACTCCCCAAACTTCGTTTTTACTTGCTGCATCTTTGGCTACATTCAAATTCGGGTAAACAACCTATAAGAAATAAGAGAGATTATTGTATCAGCATAACAGCCTCACATTTATCATTAATTTACTTGATGGATACCTACAATGTCCATCCTGTTAGTTAACTGCTTCCAAAAGGAACAAACAAAAGATGTCGGTACATCACATTCCAACAAAGAGCTGTATGTTACATTATGCATAAGATCATCACAGGAACCTTTGGTTAAATATAATTCATCAGATACTAATCCTACAGCTAAGTTTTGTGGGTCTTTACCAAAAGACACACAGAATAAGTATCCCTGAAGTGCTGGCAGTAGAAGAGTAAATAGAAGTATTCTGAGAAAATAATTAATAGTAAACAATATTTTATTTGTAACAAGTTTATCTTTTTGTAGACCAAAAGAGACTCATGTGATCAAAAATATTACTAAACATAAACAAACTTACGGAATATTTCTCCGAGTCCATCTTATATTTTTCCATAATTGAGCTAAGAACCTACTGAAGTTAAACATTTCACCTTCTTGTAACGGTGGTTTAGCTTTAATTCTTTTTACTGTAGAATAGCTTGTAGTCATAGCCTAGTATAATATTTAAATTATTATTAACAGTTTCGTCATGCAAGTAAGTATTAATCATTGCTATTTCTATTATATACCCCATTATGTTCATCACCATTTGTGGCTTCATGCTGCTTTTTACTCAGCTCAAGAAATGCTTCTTCAAGACTAGAACAATTCTGACTCCTAATTAACTCCATTGGGGGTGCCTCTACCAATAAAACTCCTTCCCTCATCAGACCAATCTGAAATATAAATAAATTAAGAAATGAATTGTAACAATTACAAAGAATAATTCCATGGTTTAAATTTTAAATATAACTCAGTCAACTAAATGCTTCAATAAATATTTCTTTATTAAAATTAATAGTTAAAATTAAACTAACGACGCTAAACTCATAGAGTTGTTGAAACTTACTATGTTTGATTGTCTTGCTTCCTCAATGTAATGTGTAGTGATGATAATAGTTTTTGTCTCAACTGCTGCCAAATACACCAAGTACTCCCATATGCTGAAGATAATCAAATAAATCCAAATTATAACTTATTGAAATGTATAATATATATATATATATATATATATATATATATATATATATATATATATATATATATATATATATTATATATATGATTAGGAAATATAATGTTTAAGTGGAAATAGTGTTGTGGAAAGACAAAAAAGCTGTTTTTATAATTTTACTGTACCATTCCACAATTTGGCATTAATTTTTTAATGTTTAAGCCATTGAATTTACTATGTTACAGTAGGTAAATACAATGACAGAGCCTGCCTATTGCCAAGGAGGTGGTACAAAGAATTAGCCTGAGGCTACTAATACAATAATTTTAAAAAGCAGACAAATACCTTTCAAAAATAAATTTTAATTATAACAGATCCATTACATATATTATTTTATTTTTAAATCACAAACATTAAAAATCATACTTCTAAGCAACAAACCTATTCCAACAATAAACTCTGCTCACTGTCTTGGGCTGCATTTCAACAGACGATTGGTTAGGCACACATTAAATAATCATGTACTGTAATAAAGGGGAGAACTGAATACAATACTAAGCCACCACTATACACTCTCATTGATTTAAGTACACAAATGGATGAGTGTGTTCTGGTTTAACTCCTGGAGCAATTTACATAAAACTTAAGACACCCTCAACACCCCTAGGATGGAGGGAGGGGAGAGAGAAGGGGGTGGTTTTTTGGGTCACTATGCTGATTGGTAACGATAGAATTCAATCCCAAGTGTAGTCAAATAGAAGGCACAGAGTGGATTTGCGATCACCATGTTTCTCCAATGAATAACTTCATGCAGCTTGCTCAAGTGTGGATTCACCTGAGGATTAATTTATTCTAGCTCCTGGAGGTGAAACTAAAAATATTGTTTATAATTTTTATAAGTTTTGGGTTTGATTTAATTAGTATTACATTGAATGTGTAAAAGATTTTAATTTATAATTTGTTTACTTTACTAATACTACTTGTAAATAAAATTACTTTGATTTAAACTATTGATAGAATTCATACCTTATCTTGTCTAATAGAAGATTGGGATGAATAAGTAACATGGCAACACAGGGTAAGTAATGTTTGTATAACATAAACTCAGGAACCACTGAGTATTTTGAAAATTGATTCCTAAATATATAAAGGTTACATATCTTCACACTAACTCATTTACAGGTTGGTTAGTGAACTTAAAGCTCAAGATGGATGAAATCAAAATTGTCTTATTGTGTTGAGATTCCCATGCGGAGCCGTGGGCAAAATCCTAATTAGAAAATAAATAAATATAGACAATACAATTAATGATTTTATAACACATGACAAAGTACCCCATTATGCAACAAACAAGACATACAGACTTACATATTTTTACTCCTACACATCATCATAAAGATAGATAACATATCATGACAAAAATCACTGTGTTCTAAGCACTTTCATTCAAACACTTTCTTTGCAAACTCGGCCACATTCTATATTTTAAAAATTCATATCTACAGAGCAATCTTGATAATCAGGTAATCCAGCGATGTGGTAAAACATGTATGGTTTTTTAACTATCACAGGATAAAAATTATCTAGTTAGTTTGGACTGTGGGCCCTTTTCAAAAGAAATTTTAGTTAAAATCCAAGACTAAAGCTTTCTTCCAGAGCAATTGTACAACGCAACTAAAAGTAGTTTACTCTGGAGGATGTCAATGCATAATACCTTTGTGCACTGTTCAGATTTCATATTTAATCTGTCAGCCATAGTAAAAGTTCAGCACAGTAGCAGTCAAAAGTAATGGCTCACCAGAACACACAAATATTTCTGTGAATATTTATTTGTAATTAGAATTATGGCCAGCTGTGTAGTAAAAAGTTTCAGTTCCAGATTCCTAATACAGGAGGATTAGTAACTAAATTCTGAAATTGTGTAGTTTGCACCTATCATTCTCCTCACATTTCCTCCTACTAAACTCTTCCAATTCAAATTAGCATTAAACATACTTTGTGATTTTAGAGAAGAGTTTTCATTTTTAAATTTATCAAGATTATAAATCTTATTGGAGAAAAGTAAATCCTTGTGATCACTGTGTCAGGAAATGGCCTTTCCCTTTGTCGCATCTCAAGAGGGCTTTGCTTAGAAAGCATCATTCTATGATTTCTTTATACTCTTTTTGAAAAGGTATTGAGAAACAAAGAACTCAAGCCCAAGCCTTAAGAGGGAGACAGTATACAAGAGACAATAGGTTATTTATTGTTACTTCAAGTAATTCAAAATGGACAGTCAACAGCTTCAAGGTTCCAAGGCTAGAAGTACAAAATATCTATATTTCATTGCCAATGTAGTTTCAACAAGACCACTGTCTTTACTCACCAGGGAACACCAAGCAGTCAGGAATGTATTATAACGTATCAGCAAAATATATCATTCCCTGATAACAAGAAAATTAAAGGTAACAGTTGAGACCTAGTCTCTTTTTTTACTGTAGCAGAAAATGATTAAAACTTTGCCTGATAACTTTGCCTCTCTTATGGTCAGTTTGTTAAGTTTCATTGATTCATCTACTCCCCAAATATATTTATGAGCTATAGATGATACTTTCCTCTCCTGGAATGGTAAAACTGTAGAAATGATCCTATTATTATAGATGGAAATGAATAGTCATAGTAGTTTGTACGGTGCCAGATTAAGCTACATTAAAACAAATTAATCTAATAAGGGTTTGAATTCATACCTATGACAAAGAACTGGATCAAGGCCAACTGTAGGTTCATCTAGTATAAGTAACATAGGGTCATGGAGTAAAGCCACTGCAAAAGAAACTCTTCTTTGCTGTCCCCCACTGAAATAATTATATAAATGAAATATTTTTGGTGTGATGGATTTTGTGAATTGTTGAAAATGTTCAAACACTAACCATTTAGTTTAAAAACAGATATCAATAAATTTAACATATCGTAAGGTTAGCCACAAAATATAAATCCTTTAACAGTATTTTATTTATGAAAAAAAAAACAATTTCTACAAAAAATAAAAATGAACTGGTGTTCTGCAATTATTTTGCCCATTAGAGTAGCTTTGTCCTACTCCTAACAAAAAGGCCAGTATAGAAAAAATGTATTGAGTACACTTAACCTCACCTTAATGTTTTTATAAACCTGTGTCCAGGGGGTAGTTCCAACATTTTGGAAAGTTTGTCAGCTCGTTTCTTAATAATAGAATTCGGTAAGGCAAAAAGGGTACCGAAAAAGTGAAATATTTCCATTATTTCAAAATCTAAAAATAGAGCCACATCCTGGAACAACAAACATATAATAAAAACAATAATAAAGTATCATGTTTTAATGAAAGAATTTTATACTAACTAGTTTATTTTATTTTCTTGCTGATTCAAACTTTAAGGAACTCTAATTTATGATAGAAATTATATGTTTTTGTTTTTATAAGATAGTTCTTATAAATAAAGTCCTATATATAATTATAAATAAATCTTCATAAATTGCTTAGGCCTGATAGACTCGGATAGAATTTATGTGGTTATTGGTGCCATTCCCTTAAAGGAATTTTCTAAAATAAATATTCTTGATATTTGTATGGTCATTTTAGTCTATAATACAGTTAATTATGATCATGAACATTAATTTGAATCAAAGATTAAAATCAACTGTTGTGTTTTTATTAAAAAATAAAGAGATGTTTTAGTTAAGACGACAAAGGTAACCTGCGATACTGCAATCAGAAGCTTTTTCAAAAAGCTCTATTTATTTAAGTATTAAAATTTGTTATTGCAATATATAGCAACTAATTAAACAGTTTAATAATGATTATTGGATTATTTAATAAGAAAAGTTACTTTTACTGAGTGGATGAATTTATTGGGATATCACCTAAGGTTGATGAAAAAGAGATATTCAAAGTTATTAATGGGCATTAGTTTCGAGATCTACGTCTGAATCAAGTCCTAGTTGGCTAGAGCTGTTGACTGGTATGGAGATAGGAGAAAAAGAGAAAGCTATTTATTCATGGTACGGAGATGATAGTTAAGATAACTGTTAGAATGGCACCTGCGAAAAACACAAGGGAAGTGCAATAAATCTTATGACCCAACTTGTCCACAGTGAGTTATTAAAAATAAAAAAATAACTTTATTCTAGAACGATAGTCTTCTAAGAATATTAATAATGAAAGTATACAATTGCTTTAATAATTAGTTTTTAATTAATATATATATATATTTTTATTATTGATTCCATTAACATATGGTTATGATAAACATTAAACAAAATTAATTACTTAAAGATTAACAATTAACAATATTCTAATATGCAAACATTCTGTGTGAAAATTTAATTTTTCAAAAAACTTTTGGGTCTCTAAAAAGTTTTTATTTATTTTTACATCACCAGTCAATGTTTTGCCTATTCAGAAATCCTCAGGATTAAAATTCAAACAAATACATAAACATAAAAAACAACATTTAAATATTTAGTCATTTTTAAAAAATAAAACAGCAGACCTATGAATGATATTATCTTTAAATTCATTATTCCACTCTTAAATTATTGCATACCAAATTGGTAACTTTTCTGCAAAAGTTAATATGTTAAATCATATTACATTAAATGGTAACTATGTCAAATACATAGTGTAATGACAATTAACTTTATATTGCTGTTAGCGAGGAGCTACACTTACTTATTACATAAGTTAAAAAAAAATTGACCAGGAAATTTATATCAACTCTGGATGGGGGATTACATCATAATGCCTCAACTGATGATACAGCAAAGAGGATTCTAGGATTTGAGGACAATCAAAAATGCAAACCATGGTTTGATGAGGAAAATGAGAGGACAAATGTGGCCTACAGAACCATGATGCAAAGAAAACAGAGTAGTTCACCTGAGACACAATAAACAGGTCAACGGAAGGAAAAGAGATGATCTAAAGAATCTAGTCAAATGAATTAAAATAATCACAAAACAAGATAACATAAAAAAGAAAGGCTAGGCATAATGGAAAAAAAACAAAACTAAACTCCGAATAATAAAAATAAATGGTCTGCTCTAATCTTTGGTCGACTTAACAGGTTTGGGTAACTAACAGTCTAGTGAAATTTCCTATCATGTATGCAAACTTTTAGAAGAAATAAAAAAAACAAAATCAAGGAATATTATAGCAAGTCAAACAATTTTTAGTGGATTCAAATTACTTATTTTATCTTAATATTTAATTATCAAGCAGCAAGTAATGAAAACTCCCGAGTAATGAGTAAATTCATTAATTACAATAAAACATTTAATATTTTGTAATATTTGCTGTATTGAAGAGTGTATAAGTAGATAATGTAAAAAAAAAATGTGCATAATATCCTTCTATGTAATGGTTTTTTTATTCGTTTTTCATTTATTGTTGCAACTTTTTTGACTGAACTAGTCCATTATCAGGCAAAATCTACACAAATACTGTGTCCTTCCAAATTAAAATAATATCAATAAATATTAGAAAAGATAAATAAATTAACATTGTCACTAATATTTCCTGGCTAGGATTGAATCCAAAATGTTGCTATAATAAATAAAAACAAATTTGAAAGATAAGTATAACGAAGGATTCTATGGACAATTTTCTAAAAAATATCATCCAATCAATATTTTATACACTTGCATACTTTATAAATTGTAAATATAAACATTTTTTTTTATTATTTGAAGAAAACGTTGTAAACCTTTTTATTAATCAAATGAATTCATAAAATTACGATACATTTAATGTTTGGTGCTATAACAGAAAACATATTAATGTCACGCAAATTATGTCTCTAAATAACTTAATCTTAAAAAATATCATATATATTTAACAATGCATTCTGGTACACGTATTTCATTGTGCTTTATGGATATGTTTTTATTGTAGATTTACACTGATATATATTCAAGGGCTTACTAGCAAAAGCAATAAGTGTGAGAAGGTTGTTAATTCTATTACTTGAGGTTACCTAGGAATTTGAAATATTTCTAAACGGATAACTTTTAACCTTTCATGCATAATTTTGTTGTCTTTATGCGACAATAGATATCTTCAACCACTATTTCCCAAGAAATTAGCACCTTTTTTTTTTCAAGATTATAAAAACAAATACAAACCTGTGGCATGTACCCTATATCCGACTTCCTGAAAACACCAAGTTCTATCACTCCACTGTCGAGCATCCTCTGCCCGACAATACAATTGAGTAAGGTTGTCTTTCCACAACCACTTGGTCCAAGAAGTCCATATCTGGAATAAAAAATGTATATAACGTTTGGTTGATCACTTAAGCAGTAAATGAATATTAATGAGTTTTTCATTTTGCTGTAGAATTTAGATTACTGTTTCTCATATAGTATATAGTGTATGATAGTTTTACTATTTTTTGTTTGAAATTCGCATTATTATAAGTTTTAAGCTTATGACTTGTTGAGTTATATTTAGGAAACAAAATACCACCAAACAAACCAATAAGTTAGTAACACAGCTAACTAAAATAAATAAAAATATATTGCAATAGTAAACATCCATGTACATTTGTTTAAATATTTAACTAAATCCTATTGTGATGATAAGATAGTACAAGGAAGGAAAGTAACCTTCCTAATGGCATACTGGAACAAAGACCTGAGAAACCACTGACTCACCAGAACAGTAAAATACTATGCCAAGGAACTATGAAAAGGGTAAATCCTTCTGCCGTGTTTCCGCAAGAGAGGGAACTACTATTTTTTGTTTTGTCTCAGGACAGAGTCTTGGGCTACGCCATTATTATTGAGAAGGTAGCATTAAGGAGCTTTGTTTGTAGTTGCCTTGTGTATGCATGTTTATTATAGAGTTTTAGTTCATTTGTATAGTTTATACAAATAGAGTGGATCTACCATAATAATTAATGTTTTAGTATGTAGAATATTGTTTTTTTAAATCATAAGTTTACATTTAGCTTAATGTGGATCGGTATTGTTACCCCTTTGTTAATTTACTTAGTCATATTTATTTTTTGTTTTAAGATAGAA
The DNA here is from genome assembly GCA_930367205.1 of Acanthosoma haemorrhoidale. NCBI lineage: Eukaryota > Metazoa > Arthropoda > Insecta > Hemiptera > Acanthosomatidae > Acanthosoma > Acanthosoma haemorrhoidale. Next base: position 94,421,741 of record OV884011.1, read on the forward strand.
TTGTAAATAGTTTTGTGTATTGATTGTGATTGATTGTGTATTGAGAGTAAAGACATACCAGGTTAAACAAAACAAATGCTGGGCTGGTGATTGCAAATAAACTAAAACTCTAACAATTAACTTAATTAGCGAAATTAAGTAATGATGACTTTTTCTCTATTTTAACCATGGAATTTGTTTCTATCATGAGAACTAGATCCTTTTATTTATTATTGGGGACTAGAATTAGTCGTATACTGAAGAGAACAACTGCAACAATGGTGTTTGGTCCAGAAGTTATCCAAGGATATAATTATTTTTTTTTCCACTTAGTTTATTTCTTAGTCTATCCAGAAGTATAAGATGCTTGTAAGTTTCCTCAGTAGCGTCTCAAATACAATATAAATTTTTAAGTAATCTGAAACAAAGTAGGTTGCTTTTAGCCCAGTGGACAGGTTGTGAAAAGGGGGTTACTTAACAAAAGGTCATGTAGTTTTGGTTTTTGGAAATGTTGTTCGTACCTATAAATAATATTTTTTATTGTAAGTAAAAAAACGTAAAAGTAAAAAAAAAACTGTAAAAGTTACAAAAAACTCAAAAGGACATTTTTTAGTAAAATATTTATTTCACTGACGTTTGGCAATGACTACTTTTACTTTACAATTTTGAGATATTATTTTCAATAATGAAGCTTTGTTGTCGACCAAGAAAAAAAAATGTTGAACCCCCAGAAAATTTAAGGTTTATTATTTCTACTTATTTGTCAATAGTATTTATTTGAGGCACTATATAGAGTATGTGCAATGTCACTTTGGTTCAAATGCTGTTGTAGTTTTTGATGGATACCCTCGTGAATTAACTTTCGATCGACTAAGCACAAAATAGTGGGAATGATCACGTGTAGCTTTACTTCGCTCTTCTGTGAAAATCCTGTTCAATAAAACAACTGCAGTCACAATACCATAAAATAAATTCTTATCGAATGGTTGAAGGGTGAAATGGCAGAAGTAGGCAAGACATTAGAGGATACTGATGAGTTTATTATAAATACTGCATAATCGAAAGCATTTAATTTTATAGTGTTACCATCATAGGTGAAGATATAGATCTTTTGGTTTTACTGACATCATTATAACATTTACTTTTAAAAAAGATGAAGAGAAAATGCATCCTTCGTATTTTATTCTTCAAACTCATTCAAATATGATCATATCATATTTTTTCATGCGTTTAGTAGGTGTAGCAATACATCGGTCCCATTTGGAAATGTGGAAACCAAATACTGCAATGCTCTACCAAAGCAAACTAATTTAATTGTAGTAGTAAGTGGATTAAGAAAGTCGGAAGCTACTCCTGACCAAATTGGAAAAGCAGGTGAGAAATTTTTGTAGCCTTGTAAGGTGGATACATTAATGCTTAAACTTTTGAAGATCCTCTCTGTTAGCTTTTTGTAAAATCTGTGCCTTAAACCAAGTTTCACCTTGCAAGTCCAATAGCTCTTTGGATGGGTCGGGAATAGAACCTTTTGGATTTGGGCTGGACGACCGCCAGGCAAGAGATGACTCCAATTAAAACAACAAAAAACGCTGCACCAGATTTGTTGATGAAGACTATTTTTTGCCAATGTCAAAAAGGGTATTTTAAGTCCTGCAACTGCAGAAAAGTTGGTTTGCATCGCTCTATTACTTGAAAATTTCCGTGGATAATCATGCCTAAATGTTCCTGGGATCATTACAATCGACGATCACTCAGAGGAAGAAGCAGTTTTAACAATTGATCAGATAATTGCACAAGGAAATGAAGAGATTGAGCATTTTATCTTTTATTATAGAAAGTGACACTGCAGATATAACCAAACAAATCAAAAGTCTTAATGATTTATTTCTCTACCAAAATTGATTGCATATACACCTTATATGTAATAATTTGTATTATTATTATTTTTATAAAAGTATCTATCATTTGGATGGAAAACTATTTCGTTTTGTCTTTAAATTAAACTAATTAGTTTCTTTTTATTATTTTTACATATATTGTTTGAGCCTATATATATATTTTTTATTTTTATATGTATATATTTTCCATGTATTGTGGTCTTATTTATGACTTTGTTACATATCAATCACATGGCTACAAAGGATAACTTATTTTGTCCTTAAAGTGACCGTTTTGTCCAATAAACAGTAAAGATGATGAACAGTGTGTTTTTTGTGGTACTTTTCCCTAACTTTTGTAAAATTTTTGTGCTTGGAAGCTCTGTATTTTGGTAAGTTGGAGGTTTAGAAAAAAAATGTCATAAAAGTAAATTACACCAATGTTATGTTATGTTTATGTTAAAAAAACTGTTGTGATTATTTTTTTAGGACGCACTAGTAAAGAGTTATTGAAGAAAAACCGAAAAAAGTGACACAAAAGTGGATGTATTGAAACCTACATAGATGCGCCAAATTAGAAAACTTGAATGTTTAATAAGAGTCTATGTGTATACAACATATCCAAAATCCAAAACTACATGACCTTTTGTGAGGTTCAATTTATTTGGGGACTGGGCTATTTTGGTCAGTTCATGTTCTGTGCACACAAGGGCCACCTTTTTTTGTATTTAAAATTTTTTTAGAAATTTTGGAGGAGCGGTGTCAACCTCTTTGGCTAAATTTCCCATTCTCTAATCCAATAAATGCCTATATTTATGTCCTGTATATTAAATTTTAATAAAAGTCTTCGAGTGAACATTGCAGCAATAGATAATATTGCTTTAATTAAAAATTAATTGTTACTGAGAAACTGATAAATATGATATGTCCCAACAATCTATGTCATTGTAATGAAAATTGTAAACCTCCTTAACTAATCATCAAATTTCCATCTGCAAATAAGTAAGCAATTGTATTTTAATGTGGAGAAATATACTGATCTAATATGCAGGGTACTCATCAACAGGTAAAAATAGTTTTATCGCAACAGTTAATTAATTCCTGTAATTAATGGCTATTAAAACTGTAGTGATCAGTTGCATAACTAAGGAAGCCATTTAATGTCGCTGATTATTTCACTAATAAGTCACACTAATATTATGATGTACACCAAAATATGATTTTATTAGTTTTTGGTATAAATACATTAAGAAAATCAAGGGAAAAATAGTTACTATAAACTTAATTAAAATAATCTAAGTTCTAATTTCTCACTCATTGTTAAGGCCACATTAGCGATACAGTTTTGAGAAACGAAAAACAGCGCATTTAATTCGTTCCAAGCCGGTTTTGAAATAAATTTTTTTTACAAAATATTTAATCTATTCACAGAGATTTTTATTCGTTGAAAAGGCGATTTTCAGTGATCGAAATGTTTCAAGTAGTTTTGTCAAAAAATACGGAGTAGCTTTTTCACAATCGTTTAGTATGTCCGACTCGAACAAGAGTATTCCTTCCATTTTTCTTAACTTCCTTCTTCACTTTGGCCATTTCGCTTATATAAATTTACAAAAATACCATTTAGTTTATAATTGGTATAAAAAAAAAATTTGTCTCCATAAAAAAAGAGATTTTGATCTAATGATGGGAAGAGATCGACTTGTTAATTTTGAAATGAACACTTTTATATAATTATTTTTGTTGTCTAACAACATATTTAGTTACTAATAAATAAAGGTGGCTGTTAATACTAACGATTTATAGCTCCTCAATTCAGTTACATACGGAAATTGTCCACAAATCTTTTCTTTATGGTACTGTTTTTGAAGTGCATCAAATTAAGTTTCTACATTGTCTTGTTAAATTGCAGGTTATCTCAATAAGGTCTTTCAACTTGAAAACGTAACCTTGAATTGCTTCATGCGGTTGATTCTTAGCTCCGGAAAACAAATTCTTAAACTTTTTTTTTTTTAACATATGTCACATAAACACCCGAGGGACAAGACCTTGAAGTTTTTCACAATAGAACTGTTTGCAAGTAAGAGGAACTGAGATATTTATTGGTATTTTAGCGGTATTATAGCCCCAAACACGGGCGAGCTTTATCGCTTCATTCAGGGTTAGGCCTTCAAAAGAAGATGGTTTGATACTTAAGCTTTTCCTAGATGGGGTGCCTACGCATTCGATAGATTTCGTCGATAAAAGCTCTCAAACTAATCCTAGACTGACGTCGGTTTTCTCGGTTTTCATCCTCAAAATACTCGGCTATTGAGGATTTATTTGATGCACTAATAAATTCAAATATGCAATGTTTTAGTGTTCTAGACAAAAGAAAGGAAGACAAATAATTGTTTATATTGGGTTGTTATTATCTTTTCAGTCTTTGGCAGGGACATAAAGTCTTTCCTGCCTGGAGCGGTTCCCAATTTTTCACCCTCAGTCAAAATCAACAGTGGTTATTACGAATTAATGAACATAAATAAACGTATTTCTATGTCCAAATAATGATAAAATTTAAGCATGCTATAATTTTTTTGGGGGTGCTTTTTTATTAGAAAAGTATCGAATGACATTGTCAAAATTTGTCATCTGTCAATTGTTTTTATGGAAAGTGTCACTAGATCTCGATTTTACCACCAGACGACGAATCTTTAGATGGCCATCGCCAATCCCAAAGTTACAGTGATTTTGCTTAAAATTTTTCTCTGTGATTAAGCGTAAAAATGTCGACGTCAGGTCGGCACACATTTTTGATAAATTCTATGGTGATTATAATCATTCTGTTGATTACGACATTATTCTATTCTTTGTTTTTATAAAATTAATACAAAATATAAAACATTTCTCCCCCAAAATATGTGCCGCTCCCATCGGGGATCTGGGGTCCCCCAGGTACATTACTGGTCTAAACAATTACTTTTTACCGTGTTGATTGTGTTTTTTTAGTCATTGGTTCAAGTCTCTATATCAAATAAGAAACTGTGACCTATAATCGCCTAAAAAACTTAGTCGGGAAGCCCCAGAAAACATACGGGTGAAGCTGAAGTCACATTTTTTTGTTAATTGTTATATATTTTATTCTATGTTAGATGAGTTTTATTTTTATAGCTTCCAGATACCGAAGTGCCTCTAAACTAAAACTATATCTTCAATTAATGCTTAAAACCAAAATGCTTAATATTTACATGTTGGAAAAACCCAGAAAAAAACCTACAACTAAAAGATAATAATTTTGAGTGGTCCTTAAAAATAAAATTAAAGTCTTTATGTTTCTTCTTTCTGTTAATTCATTGTGCACATCATTTTTCACAAACTTATTTCTGTGGCACGTACAATTTGCACGAACGCTTTGAATGATTTCTTTCAGTGTATACAAACTATTATTAATGTTAATTTCTGTGTTAACAAGTAGGCCGAATATGGTTGTACTCCGAGGTAACGAAGGCCATATTTCAGGATGGCGATGCGTTGGGAAAAGAGAGGCGTTATAAGCATTTTATAAGCTATTTATAATTTGGATGTTTAGCACAGGAATGGGATCAACAATGTGTTAGATGGCTTGCCTTTTTTTATTGAACTAATATGTGGTGTAAAAGTTAAGCCTTTAATGAAATTATCGTTTTTAATTTGGGCCTAATACTTTTTAATACTAATACTTTTAATGTTTAGTGAATAGCATCGTTTCTGTTTTATGCTGTCAACCGCGTGTCTGTCAGTGTGTCAGTACTAGATTGTCAAAAGTTTTTAAACTAAATTTTACATAGATGTGCCATTTGATATTGGGTATACATAAAAAAATTAGTCATCTGTAAGTATCTTAATTAATTAGTTTGTATTGAAAAAACTTTTTTGTACAATTTTTAGTTGGCTATCAAATTTATAGATATCCAAAATAGCATAACTTTAATTTTATTTTTTCAAATTATAATCACAAAAATTCATTAAAAATGTAAATAAAAATACATTGAAATTTATTTTCAAATTTTTATCTTTGAAATGTCTTTGTCATTAAAATTTTGTACACAAGTTTAACTCAACTAATGATTATTCAAGAGGCATTATCTTTTATATTGTAGTTTAATTTGATACCTCCAATGACGGAAAAAATAAAAGTAATCGTACCTATAAAAATTATGAGTCAAACAGTCTAATGAACAAATTTTTTTTTCTTAGCAAACTGGGTAGGGTATCAAAATAATGATATCGACGTGCTCATTATAAATATGTATAATGTGCTGAGGTTTAGTGGACTATAGTTTCAAAAAATCAGATAAAATATTTATATAAACAACTCTGGTCTTGGTGACAATTTCACATGTAGATTACAAATGTCCTCGTTATGAAAACTGCTTTCAAATATATGCCAGTAAAATAATTCAATAATGCTCGAGGAGATCAATATAGAGACGTTATGTTTAAGCTGTAAAGCTAAACAAAAATAGGCCCATGTTCACGCTGAGAAATATTTGTTTATTTCAGGTAAAGTCTGTCAGCAGGTTCATTAATGGCATACTGCTTGCGAGGGGTACCAAGTTCGGACCACATCTCTCGTGTCTGTAATTGTAAATTTAGTGAATTAAACTGAAGAGACGAATAAGTTACAATGAGCTTCCTGGCTGATATGTTCACTTTGCTACTTTCCCCGATCGGGGGTTTTTATTTTTAAAAAATTGATACTTAACGTATCGATACAATAATATATCTTATATGAAACTGTATCCGAATACATAAAATATAAGTGAATATATAAAGGATGTATCTTTTCTACGGATATATATATCCGTTTATATATTTAACTGACTTCCCGCAAACGCCATTCTGTGACACTACAGTTGGATAATTAGAATATTTTATTAAAACGGGGTGCCATCTTACTAAATAACTACTAACAGATATGATTCCACTATCAAACCTTGAGCGTATTGCATTAGTGTAAAGGGGTACTAAAATATGTTTTGCCCAATAATATTCAATCAATTTACTACGGCCCCACTTGTCTCTAAACCCAAAGCAATTTACTTTAATAAATTAATGAGATGGCCAAAGTGGAAGGATATCGAATATAATTCTACAAACAATATATTTTATTAAAAATGATTTTAAAATGTTTTAATCCACTGTAATTGAATTTTATACGAATAATAACGATGAACAGACTACATAGATTACTAGCTAAATTCTGAAATATTCTTTACTATTATACAATGATGGCTTTAAAAGATGATGAGTCCAGATCACCAGACATGAGTGGCTCAGAGATCCGTCCGAGATCAGTCCTCAGCCATAGGTTTCATCACAAGAAGAAACAGATCCGCTCTAGAGCGTAGCCTTTTTTTTTTTTTTTTTTTATTTCTCAACCCCTTTATTAATAAAATGTTTAACAATTTACAATGCAATTACAAAGTTCTATTTAACAATTTCTCCTCTTACTGCGATGCGCTGATGCATTCGAAGGAGGTTGGGTTACATAACAATATCAGGTGTACGTAAAAATTACAATGCAATGCATAAATGGGTGATGGGGCTCACCTTCAGTTTACAAATGTGGGAAAAACAAACTAAAATGGCTGCGTTCTCAGGCGCTCGTCATTTTGCCACAGTCCCTCCCCCTTCAGGACAGAGCAATTTTCTTCATGACCCTTTGCGTTGGTGGATTTTCACACCTAGCTTGAGATTAAGTTTGGCCGAGCCCCAACATAATGTCTATGAGCCACCAGGAGTGCTGAGCCCCACATCTCACCTAATCCTTCCTTTCGTGACACAAAAAAAGGGTTGTAATATGTCCTTGACACTGTTTTTACGTGGGTTCATAGGGACATGCGATCTTTTGCTGGGTATTCTTAGCAAAAGGGTTTATTACATTCCAACCGCTTCCGGTTTACGACAGTTTTTCCTGGCTACCCTTCCTGACACCAACTTCTGCTCCTTAATATTAATTTTGATTTTACATTACATGGGAGTGGTAGAACACATAACAACCTTAGTTATATAATTTATATTTCGGTACATAGTATTTTTAAAATTATTTAGCCAGTGAGGCCCAACCGTGATTAAATTTACCATTTTTGTGCTAGGGTATCGTCGAGAGGTGACGATAGAGAGCGCTCGGTCGAAATTGACCTTTAAAAGTAATTAGAAAGATCACCGCAGAACATATTTGCTTTCATTAGGGACGAAAAGATCTTCCTGTCAAAAAAGAATGTAAACGTCGCATTTAGTAATTAAAGGAATCATACAATCCACAATTTCATCAATCAAAAGTGACATTTACTGTCAATTCGCTGGACAGTTAGGTGTTAATATTGATTGAATTCACCGATCGTGTTAAGTAACATCCGTATGAAAAATGGATGACGACATTGCTCGCACCGCGCGAGAATAATAATCTTCGACCTCACAGGAAATAACATTATCATTCCAGCCTCACATCTCGAAAACATTTTTCATTGCCTAAATCATTATTCGAGACGTTTATGAAAGAGTCAATGTTCTATACTTTGTAAGCGTTATTAGTGTTAATGGCTTATAGCACAAAGAGGTTAGGAAACCACTAGAGGAGCTCAAAAGCTTCACGATGTGAGGACAACAGCAAACCTTACATCAAACCTGCAGTAAGGTATAACTTACCGACCTTATTTATTATTATCTCCCGGAGCAAATGATTAAAATTATTGAAAAAAAATCAGAAAAGAGAATTAACTTAGTTCACTATTTAATTTTAAGTTCCTTGTTTTTAACCAGAAATCATTATTTTTTTTCAGCCCTGTTTCTGTCAGACAGATGTTCGACCCACTCGATGTTAAAAATCTTTCAATTCCTATAAATCATAATTAAGTGACATAAGCTAATGAATTACTTTGTAATTATAAATTTTGTTTTTCTTTGAGTTTGTAAAGTGTACCAAATTAATGATTTTGACCTCTGGTTAACTAGCAACTTTAACTCAACCCGTGTTTTCACGGCATAATAAATTACCAGGTGGCTTAATTTTATTTTCAGTGATAAAAGTTAGAAGTATTTGACATGTAACTGTCTTCTTCGAAAGGGCTCCTGGGAGCAGCCAACAAAGTATTTATATGTTAAAAATTAATATTTGTCATTGACTTTTTTTCTGTTTTCCTGGGTCCGTTGGAGAAACGTCCCTCGACCGATTGAATTCACGTCGAAAAATTCAGACCTCACTTTGGCAGTGAAATACGTTTAGTTTTAAAAATTATAAGATAGTGAAAACGAAATGTTTGTAGTTGACTGAAAATATCCTCCTCTGAAGTAATAAATCGTTTTTCATTGCCACTTCAGGCATTTGTATTGCTGGTAATATGTTTATTTATTGCGTAATATAAAAGCAATATAACCCTCTGAACTCGTATAATGCTACTGGTAAAGTATATAAAATACGGACAACCGTTCCTTGGGAAAGTTTTCTACACGAAATTACCACACCATTTTGAAAAACTTCAGTATCAACTATAAATGTATTCAATAACTCAGGGGGGGGGTTAATATTATTACGAAATTATGAACATAAGTATCACTAAATAATAATAAAAATTATTCTAAATAATGGAATAAAATAAAAATAAAACCGTTTACACTAATAAGGCAACTAAACTAAAAATGATTTTTTTAATTGAGTGAGCTTTAAAGTTCAGAAAGTAAGTTAATATTACTTTTCTTCGGGAAGTTGATGCAGTAACAGACGTTTGCACATGTCGGGTGAAGTTATTCGGAGATTCTCCGAGAAATATGTCAAACACGTCACTGTTTCTTGAGCACGCCATTGCCTTAGTGAGAGTGGTAGCACAATAGAGAATCACGCCATCGCTGATAAAGGCAAAAACCACAAAAGACTGCTTTATGCGACTTTCAGTTCTACGGTATTGCATTCATACATGGATGGATCTCTGGACGGCTCCCCAGCAATTTCTCCTCGGACAGGTTAAAGAATATTATTGAAGGTTATCTCTTTGCCCGCAGAAGACGTTTGTGCCCAGAAATCATCAGATACCATAGATCCAGAACCAACCGGAGAAAACCTAGATGAGATAATTGAGCTATGAGGCCATGTAATGCTCACAAATGAGCCCAAATACAACCAGTCTCCTCCCTCTGGTGGTATCTAGCAATGGTACTGGAAACATCTCTCAAATAGATATTCCACTTGGGCCAAGGTTTATTTAATTAGTGTCTCGATTCCAAACAAAAGGTAGACTGTTAAATTATGTTATATTTAAAATTATCAAATAACTGTTTAAACTGTTGTTCTAAAGTTATTGTTTTTCCACAGCTGAAAATTTCTTCTTAATTGAAAAAGCATCATCTTCAATTGGTATGTCGGCTATACGACAGCTTAAAGCACTTTTTCAATAAAGAATAAATTATCAGTTGTGGAAAGACAATAAAGCTGTTTGATAATTTTAATATACCATTCCACAATCCGGCAGTTAAGTTATCTTTGTTTAATACATTTTGAAAGTGATAACTGCATAATATGCAAAGTATAAAATACGCTGTCGGGGGCGTCACTAGGGTAGTGCCTAATCACTCTAGCCCTGGTGACAAGTGCGGATTGTTGTAGTTTATAACATGGACCATGTTCCATGTCGGCGTTAATATCTGACTCCATTTTATTGATAGGGATGTGTCCCGACAATACACTGTGTTCAGGAGAGAGGTTCACAGGTTTCATAAAGAATAAGACCAGTTTTCAGAGTTCGGGCGGGAGATCGGCAGCGTAATAGATACAAGTCGTCAGAGGGTCTGCTAAGGCTGTGAGACAGGGTGACGGCGCAGAGGCGTGGCAGAGAGAGTGTAGACTAGTAGAAGACTGAGTGGACTTACTTCCAGGGCCCCGGGGCCCTGGCGTATCGCGACCGAGTGATAGCGGCTGTCTAGATGAGGAGACTGGGAAAGAGTGGCTCTAGAGGGCGAAACCCGCTGATTTAAATATTATTTCCCTTTCCTAGTGGAAGGCGGAGTCGGCTGAAGGGGGTATGTTTTATGACGCCCAGGTGGCCAATCCCCCTTAAGTTTATGACTGTTGGTCTAAAAGGGTGTGTTTTATAGCTGCTAGGGACTCACCTACTTAGGTTTTATGACCGCCGGAAGGTGACCAAAGGTCTACCGGTTCCGTTTTATGAGGGGGCAGGTGGCTTACCCTCAGGTTTATTGCAGACTACCTTCGACTCTCAGTGCCTTGTTATACGACTTCCGATCTCTCCATAATTTATTACCAGAAAAAGCTCTTACTATGTTTTACATCTAATTACAATACATTATATATGCACCAGAGTATAGGGTAATTTACATATATGGTTGGCGATCGCTACAACGCGATTTATATTTTATCCCGGTAATAGGGACTTAGGGCCAATCTGACCCAGCAGCATCTTAAGATAGCTTTACTAATCAAATCTCATACAGCCCTTTACTCATCCACCAGTCTACCTTCAAATTGAATTCATGAGTTCAAGTTTATCATTGAAATGTGGTGCGTTATTTCTCCTCAAAGCGGTGGGTCAATATGTGTTCAGTTTCTAATATGTATTTTAATTAATCAGATCCGAAACATATCCCATTAATACCCGAGCTATAAAAAAAAGAATAAGTTGGGGATCAATCATCCAAACTAGAAGCTTATACAGTATATTAAGAGATTACCGAAGCCTCGATGATTTTTATTTTTTTATAATTTTAAGAAAAAATTTGAACGGAGAAAATTTAATTATTGTAGCCACCAACGTGTTTTCTGTGCGTGATCGTCTGTGTATATGCTCCCTGGCCCTATAAACAATCACTTCATGCTGATTTATATGAAATCCATCCCGAATACAATAGATTAACTTTTCGTTAGAAGAACAAATGCGATGCCAATTTGAATAAATACTGAAAGTCTAAGCTTGATTATTTGACATGGTCACCGTAAGGCATTTACTTAGGTGAGAAAAAAATAATAAATTCATTAAAAGGGTCTACTTTTTGTATATTCTTGAAGCAGGCACCTCGAAACAGTACTAGAAAAAAATTGGTAAACCACAAGCCTCAAGAAAATTATCAACCAAAATCAGTTTTTTTTTTTTTAGTTAAATTCCTTTATTGTGCAATAATTACAATCTGCCTTTTATAAGGCAATAAGTAATTAAGATATATGCTCTCATTCATACAATATTTACAGTTCATCATTCACTCGCTCATTCATACAATATTTACAGACAGCCCAGAGACCCCCCAAATCCACCGCGAAGAGAAAGCAGAGTCTTGGGAAGTCCCCCACGCTCCTCCGTCAGCCACGTCACCGGATACTAGCCAGTGGAGGCTGACCAAGAGCGCGAGAGCCACAGACGCTAAGGACATGATTGGAGAGACTGGCCATTGCCAGGACTCCCACTGTCACGCGTTTATAGCAGGTCACGAGGCCACTGCCGTTTCAGTCTCCGAGGAGGATTATAGGGATGAGTGGCGCAGTGCAATGACTGTGCTACAGGATTAGGGTGGTTGGAAAGGCTACTGTGGAATTTCGTAAACTTGGAAGGGATGAGTTCTAGAATGTAGGGTATATTAAGGTCGTTATGAAGGGTTTTGTTGCTGACATAATAAGGGGCATTTACTATTGTTCTCAGGACTTTTGATTGAAAGGATTGGATACGCTTGATGCTCGACTTTTTTGCTGTCCCCCATAGCTCTATTCCGTATGTCCAGATTGGTTTAAGTATAACTTTGTAGATTAGTAGTTTATTTTCTATTGAGAGATGGGATGTCCTTTGAAGTAGTCTGTACAGTTGTCCAAAGCGTCTGTTTAGTTCTTGTCTTTTTAGTCTCGGATGTGGGTTCCAGGTCAGTCTTTTGTCGAGATGGAACCCTAAATACCGTACTGTCTCAGACACAGGGAGAGGAATTGAATTTAAATAAACTAGTGGACAAGACTTGCGACAAAGGGTGAAGGTAATGTGGGAGCATTTTGCTTCATTAACTTTGATCCGCCATTGATTGCACCAATACTCGATCTCGTCAAGGTGTTTTTAAAGGTTATGGGATGCTATGTCGGGGTCTGGATGGGATGACAAGACTGCAGTGTCATCTGCAAATGTGGCCAAGAAGGTATTGGGGACATCAGCGGTGTATAGGTTATAGAGGATGGGGCCCAGGACACTGCCCTGTGGAACTCCTGCACTTATGGGATAGTAGTTAGAGTATTCTAAACCACAGCGGACTTGGAAGAAGCGGTTTGAAAGGTAGGACTGTAGGATTAGGAAAAGGGTCTTTGGTAAATATCTTTTGAGCTTGTAGAGCAAACCTGCGTGCCAAACCCTGTCAAAAGCTTGAGCTATATCGAGAAATCAGCAGTGCAATACTGTTTGGTTTCAAGGGCTGAGGAGATGTGATCAACAACGCGAAGGCCTTGTTGAGCAGTGGAATGTCGTTGGCGGAAACCAAACTGGTGTGGGAAAAAGGTTTTTGGATTCAACAAAGGGAAGTAGACGTTTTAGTAGGAGTTTCTCAAATATTTTTGAGAGGATAGGGAGTAGGCTAATTGGACGATAAGATGAGGCGTCATTGGGTGGTTTACCGGGTTTGGCGAATAGGACAATAATGGAATGTTTCCAGAGGAGAGGAAAGTGCGTCGTTCGGATAATGCAATTGTATATATAGGTTAAAAATATTACGGCTTTAGGAGGAAGTTGTTTGAGAATTTGAGGAGTAAGGAGATCATATCCAGGGGATTTTCGGTAAGGTAAGTTTTTCAGAAGGTATTTAACCTCAGAGGGGTTAACGGCTTTTGGCGGAAGAGAGAGAGGAATAGGTGAAGTGAGGAAATCTTCCACAGTTTTGCTGTGAGTATGGATTTGATGAGAAAGGTGAGGTGTGAAAGTATGGGTAAGATGCAGAGCAAATTCCTCCGACCTATCCCCATCCGAAGCCGCCCAGGACCTGTCATCACGACGGAGTGGATGTGAAACAGGTTGATACTTTAGGATTTTTTTGGTTACATTCCACAAGGAGTTATCCCTGGTGGACAGAGAGGAGAGGTAGGAATTGAAAGAATCGGAACGGAAGGATGCCAATCGCCGCTTTACCAATCGGCAGTACTGATTGTACGTGCGGCGATCAACAGGATGCCGGGATCTTTGCCACACTGTTCTGGAGCGGCGTTTGGATTGGATTAGATCTTTGAGATGGTGAGGTAAACGATTATGATTGTGGATTTTTGGGTGACGATGCCTCCCAAGCCGACCTCTGGACCAGAGTAGTGAAAGAATGTACTGCACCGTCTAGGTCTTGGGATGTTTTCAAGGACAATTTTAGGTTTACGGACTCTGTAAGAAGCTGGCGGAAGTGGTCCCAGTTAACTGGGCCCCTAATAAATGAAGGAGAAGGCAGTTTGTGAATTGGTCTTAGGGAAATGGTTAATAATAAGGGACTATGATCAGAGGAGAGGTCATCAAGGCGCGTGAGTGAGTAGTTAAGTGTTCCTAAACTATTGTAAAAAAAGAAGTCAAGGAGATCAGGATTTCGGTTGGGATCTGATGGCCAATAGGTGGCTGTGTCAGGAGTGATAGTGGAGCAATGTTTCCGTGTGAGTGCAGGCAGCAAAGCACGTCCTCGTGTATTTGTGGATCTTGACCCCCAGTGTTGGTGCTTCGCATTAAAGTCCCCACCCACAAAACCAAAATCAAAAAAGAAGGCACTGCATTGACCGAAAGTCTAATAAATAAAATCATAGTTGTAAGAAATGATTGGACTACGCTTATTTAATCCCTGCAAATATATAATATATTGTCAATACTTTGATGATAATGTTACGTTTCCATATATATTTGTTGTAACCACTCATTCATCCAAGACATTTTTTTATTAAACAAGAAAAAATTAATGCGTTTCATGTTATTTATATTAGATTGGCGATTTAATGACATATTTACTTAATAATAGGCATAATTATGTGATTGAGGAGTACTTTAAATTGTCCCTTATAGCTAAGGGGTCAATTTACCCCTCTGTTCCCCCATACGTCAGTATATTTAACGAACTTCCGGGCTAAACCTACGGAATAAATTTATAAAATTGTTATTGTATACATTACTCACATATGTCCTTTCTTGACAGTCATGTCAAGACCCCTGAGGAGCGGTAGGGATGACCCGTACCGCTTGTAGGCGGCACGAATCTCTACCATGTTCGGCGAATCCATTCAGCCGTCCACCCGTCTGCAACATATCATTAGACATTATTACATAAACTGATATCTAGATAGCAATAATTAACTATGCTCGTGGATTATTCATACGTAATTAGCAGAATTACTTGATCTTGCTTAAATTAATAGTCATTATAAAATTAGTTCATTCTAACACTAAAATATAAAGTTAAATAAATTGAAAAATTTTCAGAAACTAAAGTACCTTTGATAAATAGCCTATTTGGATCTGTAGTTTAATTACCGTTGAAATATTATAGAAAATACATTCACTTTAAACCTGCAGTGGTGAACATAGAACAAAAAACCAAGCAAACTGTTTTATATAAGAGAGAGAGCCATCTCACATAAAGGAATATTAAACAAATTGTGGAATCAAATAATACGCTAACAAAATCAAACACAAAGGAATACGTATTGGTATAGCAAACAAAGCCAAGAGACTTTGGCTTACTATAAAAATATTTAATTTACTGATGGCAAACGACCTTTCTACAGTCAAGAGAAACGGTACGAAAACATGACCAGCACGATATTTATGAGATCATTGAGTTAATTAAAATAAACCATTAATTTTCAGTCTAGTATTATACTAAACCTATTCATTAGTTATCAATCAAATTTCAATTTCATTTCAGTTAACAGATTCAGTTTTTTTTAAACCAATAAATTCTTCCATTATAAAACCAATTATGGATTTTTGTTATTATTTCCCAACCAGATATTCCCTCCAGACATAACATACAAAATAAATTAACATTTATTACTTTGTTTTATAATAAAGACAATAGACCTGTCAAAGGAAAAAGAAAACCAGTTATGAGAAAACCGAAAATTCCTTCTTACAAATTTAAAAATTCAGTTGACGCAAGTGGACTGTAATTATTAATTTTCGACACCCTCAGGCCTTTATCAAAACCCCTCTTGACCGGTGCCATAGACGGAACCCGGTTAAAACGAAATGTCGAGGTCAAGCAGTCCGATATTTCCCGCTAGATCATATCATATTTCGAAACCATTCTCACCAATATTAATGAGCTATTTAATAGTGCCGATCTCACCTGGGAAACAATTCAATTCCTCCAGATTCACTTTACACTTTTCAGCCTTCTACGTACCGATTGTAAGAACACTTAAACTACCATATTCGATTCACCATTTTAATGTACTTCTATTTAAGTTAATGTACCTTTGTTTATGAGTTGTTAATTTAGAGAATATTTGTTTGTTTTTTTTTACTATCTTTTTTCGTGTTATTGGAACACACCTTCAGAAAACGAGCCCCTTCCTTTCGAGTCAGGAAATCAAAATCGATAATAACAAACCTTCATTAAAAATTAAATTATTCAAGGAAGTAAAGTTTTTTTGGGAGGGAGATTCTAGAGACCTGTAAAGTCGGTACCACTGTTATTTTCAAAAGTGAATCCACTAACAAATAAAACACCAACAGTAGCCCAAAAAAGTTTGACATTCTTAAATTTATAAAAATGTTACTCAATTATAATGAGCTATTTTAAATTCAATTGTACACGGTATCTTCTTCGGTGCAAGTAAAACATTACGAAACATGAATCCAATGCTTTCTAAGGCATGGAGTATAGAAGTTATAATCACTCAATTAAAGTTTGGAGTTCGGTGCTCTTGTTGTACTAGACACTAGGGTATGCAAAATATCATCACGTGCCATAAATAATAAGTAATCCTATTAATATGCAAAAACATCATTAATGACTAAATATATAAATATTCATAATAGTCGTTATTTGCTGCGAATCGGAAATCGGAAACATCCCCGACGTTTTGTTGTAAAGTTATAATTTTAAAGTATTCTGTCTAACTGTAGAATTGGATTAATTTTATGTTTGGCGTTTAGTAGGTCATTAATGGCCGTTGAAAAGGAGGTAAGTACCAAAATTTCCGAAAAGTATTTTTGTCACTTATGGTTTGTTTCAAGGCCAATAGCATAGAAAAGAAGTTAGGTGAGGTGTCTAGCTAATTTGGTTTCGTTCTAATAGTGGTAGTGCCAAGCCTACAAGTTTTTCGTTCCAGCTGTCGGTCAGTCGGTGTCAGGAAATTATACAATCCTGCGTGGCTTCGTGTTCTTGTTTACTGTTAAAGATGTATGGGCTACTTGTTTATACAGCTCACGAAAGCGCAGGCATGCGAGTCCGGACTATTATTTGCACGGAGTAACTATTGTAAAAAAAAAAAAATTCTCACCACTTTAAGGTGATATTTTTCCAAGCAGAAAACGCGTGTCTAATTGCCTCCAATTAGGTTGTTTTTTTTTAAAACAGATATGATCTATTACATCATTCCAGAAATTAGTAACTATCAGAGATCACTGTGCTACGCGAGGTACTTGAGATGCCAACGGTGAATGACTTCATTCGCCGACTGGTCAATTGAGATATTTCTGCCAAACTCTATTCGGCTTTCGTTGTCATTATTCTACTATTAACCAATTAAACAGAGCAGTAGATTAGATCCCTTCAGTTTTTGAATGGAAAAACTACGTGACAGGTGCGTTTGACGGAGTTTAGCATTCAATACTTCTCAACAATTTAGAACATTAATATCATACACGTATTATTTAATTCTGAAATCATATCATACATACAAGTATTCAAAAAAATTCCTTGATCTCTTCCTACCACCTGGTAAAAGCTGGTGTTCCACAGAAGTAAATATCTTGCTCCACTTCTTTGCATTATTTACAGCCACGATATACATACATTCCTACAAACATTAACCGTCACTTACGCAGGCAACACAGTTGTTTTCTCCAAGCCCAACGATCAACTATACGCCTCCCTAATTCTTAAAAATAATATAAATTTCTTATTCCAATGGCGCATCCAATAGAAAACAGGAATCGACTAAGCAAAAGTCAGTATGAATAACATTCGAACTTCGTCCTCGACTCTGTATTCCGGTACCAATCGTCAATCTACTTTTGACTCAGACGGAGTTACAGATGACAAACAATTGTCATGAAACTCTGACACGAGGCTTAAACGGAAAACACTTAATCACTGCCTCAAACTTCTGCTCCATTTATTAGACAGAAATGTAGGATTACTTACTCATTAAAACCCACTGAGAACATGCAAATAAATCCAACATCTTTCCAATGCAGATATGCCAAACTAAAATATTGAGGCTAATAACTACAGCTCCACCATAACCACGTAACCAACCACTACACAGAGACCAAACTGCCTACAAGTTGCATATGTACAGACTGACAAGCAGAAATTACAGAAACGCTTCATGACAAATTATCTGACCAATCGAACCCATTATACACGAATTGAGAGAAGCTGGAACCTGTTAATATAACCGATTAAACTTAAAAGGCTGCTTTCACCCTCGTCAAAAAAAGCAGCATCCTAACCTATTTGACAGCTATGGTTATCACTAGAGACCGGATTTCTGTGATATTGCCCAGTTTGTTTGCTTGCGTTTAGCATCTTCTATACCATTTATACAATCGTTTCATGACCGTTTCAAATTTTATTTTGCACAAAATGCACATTTGGGACTTTTCAAGCTAAATTGCACGAATCCGGTTTTAACTGCACAATTGAAAAATCAATCAAAAATAAATTTGAAAAAAAATCAACTAAATTTCATTAATATTTATAAATTAAATCATTATGTTCATATTAAACAGGTATTTATTCATTTTATTTGATTTAACCTGAAATAGCTGGAATCCAAAAATCTCAACTTAGATTCACAGATAGAAATTCTTGAAACTGTACGTGAGACTAAGAAAAACTGAAAATGACAAAGGAAGAATTTTAAACCCAAAATTTGATTCCGATTTGAATGAAAAAAAAAACGCTGGCTACACTCACTTAAAACAATTTAATGACTGCATTAAAAAAAAAAAGATTGAATATGACACCATTCAGCAGGAACCTTCTATAATCGCCTGCTAAAAATTTCCCAATAACTCAGCAGATGTTGAACGTTCCTTTTCAATGTTAAAAAAACATCTTAAATGACAGATGTCACAATTATGTGGGACTAAAATTTAAAGTGTATAATACTAAATTTATATGGAAGTGCCAATAATTAAATTTTTCAATAAACTGCTTATTTATTATTATTACTATTATTTTTTAAGTACTTTATATACCAACAATATGTAAAGCAATTTATAATATGTAAATACATTTTTTTTCTTGCATTGCGTGTTATTTATTTATTACACAGAAACAAATTGTTTTTTCTCATTTACTATGATTAAAGCAAGGTTAGATAAGCTTTCAACGGTCTCTAATTATCACATATCGAAATAATTTATGAGCATAAGATTGACTGACAATGCAAAGTAGGTGAAACTATTTTTTTTACCCAGAAATATAGATTATATTATGTTATTTTAATATTACAGGGTTATTATTATGATTATTATATATAATCAATCACAATTTCAAAAATATATATTTTCCGTCGATCTGAGTAGAGTTTTAAATTGAAGATTTGTAGAATTTTGTGGAGCGTATTTAAAAAAACAACATTAAAATAGTTTTTACATCCGTAACGAAACCATTAATTGTACGATGCGTCATCATGCACACCTGACCTTATTTTTTTTTTTCTATTACTCCCTCAGATTCATTAAAACACTCGACAAGAATTTATAAAGATTTCAAAACAGATATGATTTTAAAACTGAAATAGATTTCACATTTAAGGGACTTGTATGAATATTAGCATGAAAATATGACATTATAAGATGCATACATTTGCATTTACATGCACGTATTTCTTCACGGGTTACTCAATCTCTTCCAGCAGTATGCAGGAAAAAAAGTCTGGTCTTTAGAAAATAATTTCCAGAGGTAGATTATTAAGTATTGAAATGGAATTAGTTATATAGTACAACCATTAAATACGATTATGGGAATTAGTTAATATCTAATAATTGCTCACCAAGAAATACTCTCATGTGGAAGGCTAAAGATCCCCTAATCTGCCGTATAATTTAGTAGCTGTAGCTTGTTAAATCGAGGTCTTGCCAAATATAACGACTTTTTTTTTTGTTTGCTTATGTTAGGGTTATGACGTCGGGTCATTTCAATTTTGCATCAGTACTATTATTCTTCCTCATTGCATAGGGAAGATTGTTTGAATTTTAATGTTACAAGCTATTGTTCCGAACGGAATCGGCTTGAGGCCGTGTTGACACTGTGTTCAAGGTGTCAGGTCATTTCGGTTTCATTATCTTCTTAAGCACATTTCGAACCTTTGTAACAATGAAACACTTCTCTCAGGAAGCTCTTCAGGAACCTTCGGTGACTTTACCTATCGGATACACGTTCAGTTCTATAACTCGCTGCAACATCTGATAAGCCATGTGTTTAACATCATATATTAATGGTAAAAAGCTGTCCGGTAAACATAAGTAAGTTAGTTTGTAAGTTACCCTATCTATGAATATATTTCAATATATTGATGCCTAAGCCAATCTGGACATACGGAATAGACCTATGGGGGACAGCAAAAAAGTCAAATATTAGGCGTATCCAATCCTTTCAATCAAAAGTCCTGAGAACAATAGTTAACCCCCTTATTATGTCAGCAACAAAACCCTTCATAACGATCCTAAATATACCCTACATTCTTGAACTCATCCCTTCCACGTTCATGAAATTCCATAGAAACATATTCAACCACCCTAATCCCCTAGCACATAACACAGCTCCACTCATCCTTATAATCCTCCTTGGAGACTAATGCGGCAGTGGACTCGAGATCTGCTGTAAATATGATAGTGGGAGTCCTGGCAATAGCCAGTTTCTCCAAACATGTCCTGAACGCCTGTGGCTCTCGCACTCTTGGTCAGCCTCCACTGGATCGTATCCAATGACGCACCTGACAAAGGAGCGTGAGGGGCTTCCCAAGATTCCGCTTCCTCGTTTGCAAGCGAGGGATGTAACAACCATGCGGATTTAGGAGTTCTCTGGCCTGTTTGTAAATACTGAATGAATGAGTTAGTGAATGAAGAATTGTGAATATGGTATGAATGAGAACATTTATCACAATTACCTGTTCTACAATAAGGCAGATTGTAATTTTATGAAAAATTCTTGTTGGCTATTTACTTGATCAGGAGCTCTCTGTGAAAAACGCTACTATCCGCTGCACTGGGCTTGCTTCTATACTTAAACCATGGCGTTGGCTATTATTTTGTGTGCTGATGTAGAGTCTGTTACACTCTTCAGATCACGCCGGGGCCTTCTCATCCACCATAGCCACTGACACAGCACAGATACACTTACCATATTATGCATTTGTTTTTTCGTGTTTTAATTATTTTTTTTCAATGCATCAAGCGGGGGTTTCGGTCAAAACTTTGGATCACAGCGACCAAGAGTAACAAAACTTTCCGGCACATTGTTTGCTAACAATGCGGCGCCAGTAGCGGCCAGCCCGAATCTCTCCTGGGCCAAGGTTTTATATGTACGTTAGACCAATAATAATTTCCGTTACATATAAGAATCAGGTATCCCTCCTGCTGTTCAACGGGCGACTTGAATTAAGATTGCGATAATGGGTATTAGTGAATTGTCAACTAAAACTTTTACGAGTTATCGACTGTTTAATACAAGTTGATTCAATTAGACTCAACTTATATTTTTTATTCAATTAAGCTATTTTTTTTTAATCTATTATGAGCTATGTAGAATTCTCAAAATATAGAAATAGAAAATTGAAATAAAATACGTAAAAAGTGAATAAACAATATTTACTGATTAATACTCTCTGGTGAGTTTCTTAAGAAACTACGTAAATCTTTTTGTTTTTGTAGCGTAGTGCTAAATATATGTAAATCACCCTACACTCGGGTTAGTAATGTATTATAATAATCTAAATCTTGTAAGCTTCTTTGGAATAAATCAGGGTCGCGGCACGTGGTAGGGAACAGGCAAGGACACTTACCCCTATTAGAATAGACCTTCAGTCCTTTCTAGGAGCCATAAAAAACACACCCTTTTATCCCAACGGTCATATAGCTAAGAGGCACTGGGCACCTGCATATCGTAAAACATACCCCTGTCAGCAACTGCACCTCTCACGAGGTAAGGGAATATGGTATAAAAAGGCCAGGAAATAAAGGGCTGACCCTACTCTCTCCCTGCTGTCCTATGAGTCGCCACGCTGTCTCACAGTCGAGACCACCTGCCTCAGCCTACCACACTGCCGTGCCCCGTTTGAACTCTGAACCGGTATTTATCTTTTATGCTACCTCTGTACCTTTTTCTTTTGAACACAGTATCTTGTTGGGACACATTCCTATCAATAAATGGAGTCAGATATTAAATGCCGACATGGAACAATGGTCCATGTTGTAAACTACATCAATCCGCACTTGTCACCAGGGCTAGAGTGATCAGGCACTCCCCTAATGACGCCCCCGACAGTTTTGTATGCCACTTTGTCAGCCAATGAAATTGCCTTTTCGACAAATAATAAAACTCAAAATAACTAAAGTAGTAGTATAAAAAAAAAACATTAAAAAAAAACAAGAAGGGTAGGAAGAGTTTGGACTAGAACACAATAATCAGGAGATTATTATATGTCCAATCGTCCAAATGCGTCCTCCGAACAAAATAGGTACACCAACGTACTGGCCAACAACATGGCGTAAACTTGCTCAAGTTCTCAACTTTTTTTATCACTTAAGGGCTAAAGACCATTCCGTTAAAATCAAATCTAATCATTCACCTTTCCTCCTAGCACAATCACAAAAAACAATTGTAACAATACTCAGTGTTACAGAAAAATATTTTATTTTATAATACCAAGCAGTTTTTTAATTATTGATCCTGCTTTAATTACAGTTTTAATGACTTTTGTAATTATATTAAGGAGAAAAGATAAATTACATATTCTTAATCAGAACGTCAAGTTATTTAATTTAATACCCTACTAAAAATTATAGGTATAATTTTTGTTTATTTTTTCCCCGTTTATAACCCCAAAAACTTTGTTTCGTCAAACACGTCGAACATGCTAAGATATCAATACACCATTCTGTCGATACGCAAGATGTTTCTATGTTTTTTAGTGACGTCACCTCGGTAGAAATGAGCTGAATAGAAGATTCCTCGCGCCTCTTTAGTTTGTACAGAAACATTGTACAGTCTTAACATTTATTATATGGTATTTTTTAAGATTGTCCAAGATTCTGTAAGGCTGTTCTTAACTATACACTGTTCAGATCAGAATGGAAAAAGTGACATCAAAATAAAATTGGTGGCAAGAATATAGAGAAAATCATGTCAAACAGTCAGCAATAATTAGGAAACGTGGTGTATATTTACCTAAAATAATCTTAAGTACAGTGTCCAAAGACAACAGAATTTACCTTAGCTCAAAAGTTAAAATTAATAAAATATTAAACAACTAATATCGGATCATTAAAATACATCATTATTAACCTAATTTTACATCGCTTATTAATATATATTTAAAGATGTGTCGAAATAAATATTATATTTAAATTACATACGCAATGTGAAGGTCTATTAATAAAGAAGTTAAAGCAGAAAACAATCATGTGATCAAATCATTATGTTAATTCAAACAATGATTATTCTGTCGGTCCTAATAGAATTTCACGACTAACAAGGACGAAAACGTATGAAAGCGGGAGACCTTGCCGTTTTTTTTTTATTTTACACTATTATGTTTGAATGTTACTTAATGTGATTATTAAATATGTGAACCATTAATTCTTTGTTATAACTTCGTTATTTTACAGTCATGTTTACTCTTGTCTGGATGTTTTTGGGGATAATATGATGTCATAAGATTTGTTTACTCCATAAATAATGCATGCCTTTTTTGCACAACACATTTAATAACCTTTTTAATTCAATAAATATATTGAACTGGCATGCCAATCCTTCTAATTCTACTAATCACAATATTTTACATGATCTCTATGAAACAAACTCCATTTTAAGCTATTAACAGGCTTGTAACCAATATAAGAACAATAACTTGAATCCTAAGTACTTAAACGAGTTTGAGACGTTTGCACTTCACAGCCAACAAAGTTTTTTCCTTTCTAGGCCTCTCACTAGCACCAGCTCTTATCTGTGTGACAGCAATTACTTCACTTTCCCCGGTCCGTCACAATATACATATGTATGTGTGTTTGTTATATATATATATATATATAATATATATATATTTTGATATATATATATATATATAAGTTAAGATCCGGACAGCACCAATCCTTAATCCCCAATTATCGGGATGTAAACATCCCGATTGTATATATAGAGGATTAACTCCGAAAATATAGTAGTCTTGTGACAACTATCTAACGAGTTTTTATTATATTTTAATACGCACACGAAGAACAAAAAAAAAAAAAAAACGACACTAACGTCCAAATAAACATAGAAATACAACACTAAAAATACCCGACAAGCAAAACCAACAGTCGACTTGTGCGTGATACGCCGACTAGGTGTACCGGAATTTTAGACCCTTCACTCCCAAGCTCAGACCGGGATTAGGCTGCAACGCCGGTACACTCCGATTCCGCGGCTAGAAACTTCAGCTGCTCCAAATGCACCGTCCTTCGTTTTATCGGGGGTGTGATGCTCTCGGTCGTGACCACATTATGTACGCGGAGGCGATTACCCGGAAAGGCCCCTCGTATCGCGCTAGTTTTTTCCCTCTGTTGGAGCTCTTTCGGCGATATACGACTGCGCCGAGTTTGAGTTTCCCCGTGATATCGCGGACCTGGGGGTTGTCTCGCACCACGCGCCGACGTTTCTTCTCTTCAAGTTTGCACCGTAAGGTCGCCACTGCTTCCCCAGTGCGATACGATTATGTCATTATCTATGACTGTGGTCCTGTCATCTCTCTGATATCCTCTTAGTCCGAACACCACCTTGACCGGGGAGAACCCCGTGGCGTAATGTACCGAGTGGTTGTGTGCAATGATGGCCTTCTCCATCGCCACTCCCAGTTCTAACCCTTTTCCCCCGTGATAGATACGCAGGTGGTCACTGAGCGTGCTGTATAGCCTTTCTATGTCTCCCCGACTCTTTGGATGTACAGGGTTGTTTAGTTCCCAACGGATCCCTAAAGCTGCCTTCTCGGCCTTCATCTCAATATTATCAAACTCCCGTCCTCCGTCAGAAGCAATAGTTTTCGGAACAACATAATATTGGCACCATGTGCGTAATGCCTGCACAACGGTTTTCGCCGATCGGTTTGCTGTGACCCCCTCCAGGTGAATGTATCCACTTGTAGATCTTCCAGTGGTCTGTCTGCTTTCGGAGTCACGTCTTGCATTGCTCTAGGTAGGTGGCAAGGCATGTGTCACAGGCGCCAATAACGCTCGCGATTGAGTCGTTCTTGCCCCGCCAAAAATATCTGCGCTTGAGGGACAGCAGGGGACCTTCAATCCCGCGGTGGTTCGTTTTCCCCTGGTGAAAGGCAAGGGTAACCTCCCGTTGTGCTCTTCTTGCCTGATGGTTTCCACCTGCAGGGTACAACAAATGAACATGCGGTCGACCCCAGCAGTTTGATGCGGTCCCAAATAGTCGCATTGCCCACGTAAAGGTGGTGCGTTTTTACTGGCGTGGACGCATCCTTCAGGGCTCGACAGACCATGCAGTTTGTAATTCCTGGCGAGGGCCATATCTTCACGATGTTACAACGGCCGTACTTGCCACACTCGGTCTTAAGCAGCCCTGACATCTTTGTGATCCAAATGATTTGGCACTTCTTACCATTGATTATCTCCTCGATGTCTTCGATATCCGACAGCCGGACTTACGCTGAGCTTCCGTCTCCCATGACGTCTTCTGGGACGGTCTCCTCGGGCCGGCCTCACGCTCCTTCTCCACCAAGTGACTATTCCTGGACGAATTTCCTGATGTCTTGCGATGGTCTCACCGGCTCTTGTTCGATGGCCTTGACGACGATTGTACATGACAGCCAATGCGCTACCACATTCTCTCGCCCTGGCTTGTATTCGATATCCATCGTATACTGGGTAAGTAAGTATTCCTTCCATCGGGTTATGTGCGCCGAAGACTCCTTCAGCTTTCTAACCAACTAGAGTCGGTGGTCCGTTTGGACCCTAAATCGCCTATCAAAGAGTTAAGGATGAAAGTGCCCATACGATTCCCAGCAGTTCCCGTTACAGCGCGCTTTACCTGCTTTCAGGGTCTGTAAGGCTCTTGCTAGCCTATGCGATTGGTCTCTCTCCTCCGTCGTGATCATGTGAGTGTACCGCCCCCAACGCGTAATCACTGGCGTCCGTGATAACGGTGAAAGGAAGTGCGAAATTCGGGAAGGCGAGGATAGGCTCTCCCTGTAACCGTTCCATGCACCGCCCGTAACCGGTAACCGATACACCATCCGAATGTTCTCTATTTCTGAGTTTATATTGACCTTCTGTCCCTTCCTGAGTAGATTATTGATCGGGACGAGGCATTCCGCCATTTCCGGTACGAACCTTCGATAATAGTTCAGCGATCTGAGAAGGCGCCGGATTCGTTTGACGTCATTCGGAAGGTCATCCTCTGAATCGCCTCGACTTTGTTCCGATCGGATTGCACTCCCTTTCTTGAGATGATATGGCCTAAAAATCTTACTTGTGCTTGGCCAACAAGCGATTTTACACCGATAATTTCAACCCGAATTACCTGATCTTTTGGAGCACCTGTCTCAATTGCTTTTGATATACGTCCATATATATTTGGCAGTAAGATTCCTCGATGCCTCTCAAGAGTTCGTCCATTAATCTTTAGAATGTTATCGGTGCATTCTTTAGCCCGAAAAGCATACTGGTGAACTCGTAGTGCCCTTGTTCAAATGTGAACGCCGTCTTGTGCTGATCTCTCTGGTGCAGATGAAGATGTAAATACAGCTGTATTTGATGATATCCCGTCTTAGATCGAATGTTCTGAATATCGCTACTCCACTTAGTCGATCGAATGTTCTCGAATCGATGAATGGGATATTTTTTGTCGACGGTATTCTTACTCAGTTTAGTCGTTACTGTAGTTGACTTAGTAGTTACTGTACTCGATGAGTCCTCGGTACTTTTCTTCTCCTACTACTCCTTTCTTTTTTACGGCCCACAGAGTACTATTGTATGGAAATGTGCTGTCAACTACAATTCCCTGCCTCTTCAAGTCCTCTATCTCCCTCTGATTTGCTGTCTCAGCGCTTGTGGGTATCTCCTTTCCTTGGCAGGCGTCACACGGTCCTGTTTGAGTGGTATCTCGTGTACCATCTGCCAAGTTTATGAAGAAAATTTCCCTCTCTTTGAAGAAAATGTCGGCGTACTCTTGCCTAATTTCCTTTTCCCAGTCTTCCTCTCGCTTTGCTGCTCTGATCACGGGTTCATCCTCTTCTTTTCCGTCTCTGACGCTCCCAACGTTAGATGATTCGGAGGGGGTGCTGTTTCTCTCCCGCACCCCCTGTGCATTTACTTCCAGAGGTGCCCTTCCATCCCGCATTCGAAGCATTTCGTGCGCGGGAACTGCGCCACCCGGAGTCCGACTATCCCACATCTGTGAAATAATCGTTCCTCCCTCCGTCCTCCGGTTCTAGGTATTCCATGGCCTGGCCTCCTCCCTTCTACCATCGTCCTTTTTCTTTCCACATGTGGTGGCTCCCTTCTTTTCCAAATTTGCTGCGGGATTCTAGGTTTACGGTATTTCACCTTGAACCAACCTCTCCTCCGCTCTTTGCTTCCCTTTCTCTTCACGGGCGCTAGCATCCATCAGATCTTGGGCGCACTCCACGAACGATTGGTCCACCGGTCAGTTATCCCGCTTACCCGTCTCCCTGGCTAGCTGTACTTTAAGAATGGTTGACAAGAAGGCCATCCTGGCTTCTACTTCCACTAGGTTAATCGTTTCTCTCATCTTTTGGGTAATATTGTTGAACCGTGCCCACAGTTCTCAAAATATTTGAAATATGTCCACTTTCGGTGTCCATCGGCCACCCCGTCAGCCTTCTTCAATCGTTCCTTCACCACGGCACATGGGATGTCCTCATCCACCTGTATCAGGTTCAATACGTTTCTTTTTATACGACACACCAGGTTTACTTTTTTTGATTTAGCATCCCCTGGGTCTAGTAGGGCTTCGTTTGTCTTCGCTTCTACTCTCTCCATAATTCTATCACCGCCTTTACTGAAGTGATTTAACTCACCCTGCTCTCCAGAGAATTTTTCTAGGTCGAATATCGTCCTTCCCAGGTCCTGCGACGTCGCTGCTCGCACCTTCGTCCAGGCGAGGGAGTTAGCATGAATTTCGGGCAACGTTTCCCTCTGTAACGGAGGCGGCACTTGGAAGGCGGCCGGCCGTAACTCTACCATTTTTCCGGATCAAAAGGATGAAGAAAGAAAAAAAAAACGATAAGAGAGTAAGAAGCAGAAAGTAAAGCCAAAGCGAAAAAAAAATTAGTTGCCTCACGTTTTATCCGAACACTCGTTAGGTCCCGGGTTTCGGCACCAGTTGTTGTCGCCTCCCGGCTGTAGACGATCAAAAAAGAGAGAATAAGGATGGTAATTGGTAAAGGCTGACCAAGAGCGCGAGAGCCACAGACGCTTAGGAAACGGTTGGAGAAACTGGCCATGGCGAGGACTCCCACTTTCACGTATTTATAGCAGGCCACGAGGCCACTTCCACTTTAGCCTCCGAGGAGGGAATTAGGATGGTAATTAAAGTTCTAACCAAATAATAATTCACTTCCATAATTCTTTTAACTTTTGCCTATTATTGGCTTAACATGACAATCAAAATCTATAGAAATTCCGCAAAAATGTCTCATAGAACTTCGAGGACTCTCCGTCCGTCCAAAAATTGAAATTCAGCAATGGCGTGTATTGGTGAGCGAACATCACTCACTGAAGTGTTTTGTGGCTGAATAAGGAACATTAATATTCCTGACCATTTTCCCATGTTCTTTATGGAATTGCGGCTATCAATGCATAAATGAAATGGAATCTTATCGCAAAAAGGAGCATAAAAAAACGGAAGGAACATGGAAAATGGTACAGGATGCACAGTGTGTCCTGAATAAATGATACTTGGCTGTAAAGCCTTAATAGACATTTGACCTTTGGCTAAGTTCCCGTTCCTTGAGATTAACATTTGCAAATCTCTCACTTACTGACGCTCAAGGGGTACTTGGTGGATAAAGCGAACTATAGCTAGTAAATATGTTCGTGGTAGGCATACGTATCAGTCCGACCAAACGTTAATACAATATAAGTTATATATACCTACCTAGAAATAGTCATTCAAGTGAGATCTGAGGCACAGTGGAGTGTGTCGATGATCTTACTACGATAACTCTTTAATCATGCTGGCCAGCTTCATCGATACTTTCAACAATAAATACAACTATATAAAATCTAGGATTTTACGCGAAACGTTGAAGAAATAAAAATAATGGTATATCAGCATTTCTGGATATATATGGATTACATAAGGTGAGTCATGTACACACAATAATACACTCAAAGTTCGTTCTTGTTCTTATTGCTTCTCCAGATTGCCTTGGCATCACTTAGTCAAAATCGGTGGATCGAGAAATATGTATTGGTCGTAGGAGGAGGGATGTAAAATTGGATTCTAATTTATTAATACCATGAAAAGCAAGCTTACTATGGCTATAATTATAAATCTATAATAATAAATGTATGCATAAAGTATAAACGATTTCCTTTCACAGAACGTATTACGCTCAGAATTTGGTGACGAAATCATCTCCTCATGGAATGGATGGGATTGTTTATCACTATTGCAAAATCGCAGGAATTTTTGCATAGGATTTTAGCATAGGAGGTCTGCAAACATAACAATTCATGATCAACATTTTTAGCTCTTCTAACCGGTTATCAGATGATTGCTTAAACAGGTTATTAGGGGTTTTATTCCCATGTGGTGGCAATTAAAGTAATTCAGTGCACCTCAATTATACTGAAGGTAACTTCTGACACCTTTAAAAAAATCATCCTTTCCTTAGCCTGAATGTTGCAACTAATTATATAAACAAAACAGTTATAGTATCCGGTTTGCCTCCCTTTTATATCAAAATTACAGTAAATCCAAATCTAAATAAAGTAAGGGCATTAAAAAAGACAACATTTTGAAAACCAAGTGAAGATTTAGTTTTTGAAAGTCAATAAATAATAAACACTCTAGTGAATATGATATTAAATGAGAAAAGTGATTCGGAATCACGGTTTACTATATGCTATACAGATAACAGTTATTGGTTTACTAAATATACAGGGCGTAGAAAGAAAATCAATGGGATTCAGAAATGGTCCGGGGGTTGCTGGGATCAACGAGAGCTTCTCAAATATTATGAAACAATTTTTAAATTCAACGGAAAATTCTTTGTTTTATTCAGTTAACATCATCGGTCACCGCAGGTCTTGTAAATTTTAAATAGATTAAAAAATAGTAAATAGCTAAAATATTAAAAAAAGATATTATTTTCCAATTACAATTAAACTAGCAATATTATAAGATTAGTATCGGTTATGAAAGGGTATAATTAAATAATAATTGACCATTGATTATTATTCATAAGGTTGCTTTTACGTTTAGAATCTTTGAGGGATCTAGTTAACCATTCATAATAAAAATAACATCATTCTTCTGATGATGAAACGGGGATTGTGAAAAACTTTGAATATAATATAAGTTTAAAGAACATAAGGTGCGAGTTTGTTTTTATCATTTTTATTTTAGTACAATGACTTCCGAATCGCCAATGGGTATCAAATAACAACATACAAGACCGACAAGAACAAAATGTCATGAAGGTGCAGAGGAACATTCTCATCGCCACTATTGACTAAATGCCTTTATGCGTGCATTATTGAATGTTATAAGTCAAGTAAGTGCAGATGAATTAGACAATGGGCACTTGACTAACGATTGGTGCTTAGAGCTGATTACAGCGCATTAGTGACCTTTTTTTAAATAAACCAACTATTTTATACTCTTTATTGGGCTATAATTACAATCTGCCTTTTATAAGGCAATCAGTAATTGCGATAAACGCTCTCATTCATACCATATTTACAATTCATCATTCACTCACTCATTCATACAATATTTACAGACAGCCCAGAGGCCTCCCAAGTCCACATGCGAAGAGAAAGCGGAGTCTTCGGAAGTCCCCCACGCTCCTCCGTCAGCCGCGTCACCGGATACTAGCCAGTGGAGACTGACCAAGAGTGCGAGAGCCACAGACGCTCAGGACATGATTGGAGTAACTGGCCATTGCCAGGACCCCCGCTGTCACGCGTTTATAGCAGGTCACGAGGCCACTGCCGTTTCAGTCTCCGAGGAGGGATTATAGGGAATAGTGGCGCAGTGCAACGACTGTGCTACAGGATTAGGGTGGTTGGAAAGGCTACTGTGGAATTTCATAAACTTAGAAGAGATGAGTTCTAGAATGTAGGGTATATCAAGGTCGTTATGAAGGGTTTTGTTGCTGACATAATAAGGGGCATTTACTATTGTTCTCAGGACTTTTGATTGAAAGGATTGGATACGCTTGATGTTCGACTTTTTTGCAGTCCCCCATAGCTCTATTCCGTATGTCCAGATTGGTTTAAGTATAACTTTGTAGATTAGTTTATTTTCTATTGAGAGATGGGATGTCCTTTGAAGTAGTCTGTACAGTTGTCCAAAGCGCCTCTTTAGTTCTTGTCTTTTTAGTCTCGTATGTGGGTTCCAGGTAAGTCGTTTGTCGAGATGGAAGCCTAAGTATCGTTTTGTCTCGAATACAGGGAGAGGAATAGAATTAAAATAAACTAGTGGACAAGTCTTGCAACAAAGGGTGAAGGTAATGTGGGAACATTTTGCTTCATTAACTTTGAACCGCCATTGATTACACCAATACTCGATCTCGTCAAGGTGTTTTTGAAGGTTATGGGATGCTATGTCGGGGTCTGGGTGGGATGACAAGACTGCAGTGTCATCTGCAAATGTGGCCAAGAAGGTATTGGGAGTAGAGGGGACATCAGCGGTGTATAGGTTATAGAGGATGGGGCCCAGGAAACTGCCCTGTGGAACTCCTGCATTCATGGGATAGTAGTTAGAGTATCCTAAACCACAGCGGACTTGGAAGAAGCGGTTTGAAAGGTAGGACTGTAAGACTAGGAAAAGGGTCTGTGGTAAATATCTTTTGAGCTTGTAGAGCAAACCTGCGTGCCAAACCCTGTCAAAAGCTTGAGCTATGTCAAGAAAGGCAGCAGTGCAATACTGTTTGGTTTCAACGGCTGAGGAGATGTGATCAACAACGCGAAGGCCTTGTTGAGCAGTGGAATGTCGTTGGCGGAAACCAAACTGGTGAGTGGGAAAAAGGTTTTTGGATTCAACAATGGGAAGTAGACGTTTTAGTAGGAGTTTCTCAAATATTTTTGAGAGGATAGGGAGTAGGCTAATTGGACGATAAGATGAGGCGTCATTGGGTGGTTTACCGGGTTTGGCGAATAGGACAATAATGGAATGTTTCCAGAGGAGAGGAAAGTGCGTCGTTCGGATTATGCAATTATATATGCAGGTTAGGAAGATTATGGCTATAGGAGGAAGTTGTTTGAGAATTTGAGGAGTAAGATCATATCCAGGGGATTTTCGGTAAGGTAAGTTTTTCAGAAGGTATTTAACCTCAGAGGGGTTAACGGCTTTTGGTGGAAGAGAGAGAGGAATAGGTGAAGTGAGGAAATCTTCCACAGTTGTGCTGTGAGTATGGTTTTGATGAGAAAGGTGAGGTGTGAAAGTATGGGTAAGATGCTGAGCAAATTCCTCCGACCTATCCCCATCCGAAGCCGCCCAGGACCCATCAAATAAACCAATAAACCAACTAAGAATACTAAAATTAGATTTCTCAACCTTGAATATCGAAATGACGTTTTTTTGTTAATCATTGATGATTACAATTGCACCGTTTTAGCAGCAGTAAAACTGATTTTGTTCAATAGTAATTAAACCTGAAAATAAAAAAAAAACTTTCTTTTTACCTTTAAAAGGCTGTTCCAGTGAAATCCTAGTTCCTTAACTTTAGTGAAAAAGTCCTAGACCCTTAACCTACAACGCGTTCAGAAATAAACATTAAATTGAATTTAAATTATGCACATTTTTACCCAAAGAGAATATTCCTGAGGTTTACATCGGGGGGAAATCCTGTATATAGGGTTACTGTTTATTGTCTTGTTACGACTATTTTAGTATCAACAGTAAAAAATGTTGATGCTTATTTTATATCGATTTGCTTCTACAATATCTGCTAGATAATGTTTTCGAATCAAATGTCTCGTATATCTGGTTCTTACGATTGGAATGGAAGTTTTGTTTTATGACGGACTCATAACATTGTTTACGACGGCCACTATTCAACAATTGCCGTATTGTTTTGCTGTCGTAGTCCGAATTTATTAGCAACTGCAGTTACGACGCCTCGAAGAATGATTGTTATCGTGCAGTCATTACGAGGTCAGAATCTGTTTTTTTTTTCTCTTTTCTTAAAGATTACTTTTTAATTTTAGTTACTTGGAATACGCCTATTTACCATTTACCTAGCCCATTTATCAAATCCGGGAAGTCTAAAACTTATTGGGTATCAATCAAGTATTCAAAGGTTGATTTAAAAGTTATAATTTTACATTCTCGCTTGATCTAATAGGAAATATAATGAAGACACGAGCACAGGAAAAAAAAAAAAAAAAAACTGACGACCCAGCTTGTACTGAACAAACCAAAATCGACCGAGGAATGCAGGAATTATATTCTATATATGGTCTATCTGAATATATTTTTATTGTTCGAGTATAAGTGGGCGGCCCACACACTCACCGCAATAAATTTAACCAAAAAGAGCGACTGTATTAAAAACATACACCCATAGAAACACAAGCAGGCACAGGACCCTTAGCTAGATACTCAACAGATGTGAGAGGTACTCACCACTTGCTAACACGATGAAGATCCTCCTGACAACCAGCAACCGATTGACAGGCACCGACGACAGGACAGAACTGCTGCACAAGGGATGGGAGCTGACGGATGTTTACCTGCCCCCACCTCGGGCACACCTGTCGTCGGAGGTTAAACCCGTAGATGCTAAGAGCATTCGTTGGTGGACAGCCCCATCAAGGCCCTAAAAAAGTGACGCTATCACCTGGTCCTTTCTTTAGTCTGTATAATATGAGTCGTAAAACGCTTAATTTACTTTTAATCATACATATTACTTGCAATGCTCTCATGCTGTTCAAGGAGCGCATTTCAATGCGTTTATATATTTTGTATCAAATAAATTATTCAAAAGGTCTATATACATAAACTTGTTTATTGTGATACAACTACACTTATTGGGCAATAAGTAATTGTGATAAATGTTCTCATTCCTACCATATTTATAATTTTCATTCACTCACTAATTCATACAGTATATACAAACAGCCATAAGACCTCCCAAATTTGCGTACGAAAGAGGAAGCGAAGTCTAGGGAAGTACCCAATGCTACCCAATCCAATCCATCAGCGCGACACCGGATACGAGCCAGCAGTCGCTCAGGACATGAACGGAAAAACGAGGCAACTGCCACTTTAGTCTCCGAGGAAGATTATAGGGATGAGTGGGGCAGTGTAATAACTGTTTTAAGGGATTAGGATGGTTGGATAAGTTACTATGGAATTTCATGAACGTAGAAGGGATGAGTTCAAGATTGTAGGGTATATTAAGATCATTATGAAGGGTTTCGTTGCGGACGTAATAGGGGCATTTATATTGTTCTCAGGACTTTTCATTGAAAGGATCGGATACGCTTGATGTTCGACTTTTTTGCTGTCCCCCATAGCTCTATTCCGTATGTCCAGATTGGCTTAAGTATAACTTTGTAGATTAGCGATTTATTTTCAATTGAAAGCTTGGATGTCCTTTGAAGTAGTCTGTACAGTTGTCCAAAGCGTCTGTTTAGTTCTTGTCTTTTTAGCTTCGCGTGTGGGTTCCATGTCAGCCTTTTGTCGAGATTGAAGCCTAAATACCTGTCTTGGATACAGATCGAGGAATTAAAAACAAAGGGTCCAGATAAAAAAAAGTTTCGTGAGCTTGAGTCAGTTTCTTTGAGCTTCGTATATATTGTACCAACATCTGTTAAGTCCACCATTCCCCAAGGACTGGTAGCCAATTTTATTTAAATATTTAACAATATGATCCAAGGACAGCTAAACATATCATTTTATCTTTTTCAAGAACAAATTGTATATATAACTGTGAACTATTTTTTATTTTTTTATTTAGAGTCTGGCTAAATAAAAATATCTACTTTAACATGAAAAAACTTTATATACACTCCAAGGACCGTCATGTTGTCTAAAGGGGTTTGGTGTACCTAATTCAGCAAAGGCACCCTTTGGCCTCCTAGGCTATGACGTAGGTACTATGTAAAAGCAGCTATTATGGAGTCAGGATGGAAACCATTCAAGGTGATTTAAATAAATTAGATCATTCTCACTATCATTATACTTTGATTCATTGGTTCCCGGTTAGTTAGTAAAGCGGTACCATGGAAAGTGTCATACATACAAACAAATTCTTTTAAATATTTTCATTTTAAGTTGCTCGATTCAAACTTCCAAAAAATCATTTTTATTTTCATGCGTTCAATGAATGAATTGTGGACTTGCTTTGCAACTGCGGGGTCACAGAAACATTGATGACCTGTTCCTTATCCGTATTATTCTTGACAGTATGTTTTACTCTTATTAAATCTATAATTTCAAGCTTTTTATATAAAACACTTAAGACTTAACTACTCAAGTTGTGAAAAAAGTACCGACTTACCTCCTTCGTACTATTATTTTATATCTTGCTCTAATATCTATCTAAAATATGAATTTAAAATGTATTCAAAAATATTATAATGCTAGAGGTATCCATTTCAAGTCCAGATGAAGAGGAATTACGACTTACAAGAGTTGCTCGGCAACGGTTGAACATTTTATCAAACTTAGCGTTTTAAGTTCTTGGGTCGTTTTCCAAGTTCACTGTGGCGGTGGACTTACTGCAGAGTTAATCTCACTAATCAGTTATACTCATTGATAACTTCTGACGGCATTGTCAAAGATGATGTAATCTGTTATTGTAAGCTGAACGACCTTGTAATATAAAAATGAAATAATAAAACAAATTGGAATAGTAGAACGAGGAAAATGAGGAAAATGATTTTTAAAGTTCTATCTCGAATTAATTGTATCTTACTAATCCATGATTTTTTTTTAATAAGCAATCATAATTTGAATAAAATTACAACCTGCCCTAGAAGATGCCACATGGCTAATAATCTAACAAAATTAGACCAAGGTGAATGTTGGTAGAGTGATCCATTGGTTTAACATGTTTTCACTAAACCCTAACAAATATTGGACTATTTATGCGAATACAAAGTTTGATAGCAATATTAGACATCACAACTGGTCATATCATGTTTTTTTCTTGACTGAAAATCGCAACAGAAATTTATAACTCCTTCTTTAAGCTAGTATATTGGATGTTGTTTGTACGTGAAAACGTCATTAAATTTGTTGCGGGTTAAGTTCCCACTCAAATTATGTGACATGAACCCAATGAAATTATGTCACATTTCTTTCCGTTATAGCTTACATATTGCGAAAGCGTTGCCATGGTGCCTGTATGTTCTAAAATTGATCACAGGTCGCTTCTAACCACGCCAGCAGCGTGATTGGATATTGCAGTGGCGAGGGGGCAAAGTGGTTCCTACCGAACAAAGAATCAATCATAGTTTGGAAGTGAAGTAACTTATTTATGTACGAGTAGAACATACCGAGTTTTTTAACATTAAGTCTTTAGATTTGTTTCGGTACTGGTCAACGCGGAAGATGAGTTGTAGAAAAATTGAAAATTATTAAAAATCGACATAAATTGGGTATTACAGTCCAAACATAAAGGTAAGAAGGAACAGTAAAATTCTTGAGTGTAAGGAATCGAAAAAGTCCGTGGTTCGAAACGGATGACACAAATACGGAAGCGGAAAAAGCCGAGACATCGGGAGAACAGCCACGCAGTCGCGGCTACTAGAAAAGCCGCACAGGCGGCTGATGTAGAATAAAGCATTTTATTTTGGCATCATATAAGGTGGATGTAGGCTTGCTGAGATTGGCTGTTTACAGGTGGACACCCTATTCTAACGTTCATAGCACTGACAGATGATTTTAACCCGAAATAAAATCCCCTACCAAGCTGGGATACAAACTGAAGCCGAAGTCTGAGAATGGGATACTCTAGTGCTTCTGCCTCGACGTGTCCCATTCTTAGCTGATACGAATATAAACCAATATTTCAAAACAAAGAATGGTGAGTTATTCAGAAAAAATACAGAGATTCAAATCCCATCCATTCCTTTTATTGTAAAATATGGTTATTACTTTTGGTTAGTATTTGACCTCATATTTCCTCCATATTCCCGAGCAAGTTTGGCCCTGTAAATTGGTATATTACAAAACAGAAGTAGCATATAGTGTGTATCTCATATAATAACAATATTATTTTACTAATGGTCTTACTTTGTCTATATATTTTTCATTTCTTTTGACTTGGATCTATGCGAAAATAATTTCTAGAAAATAGGTTCTACCAAGTAGCTGATGGTGCTTCTCAAGATAAAGTAGGAGTGACGCGAGATAGTTTCTCTAGTCATCTTCAAATCTGATGCAGTAAAAGGATTAACAATCTTTGCCAGATCTTATTATAGTACCTACATGATGCACCGATGTACGTTTCAAACAGGAGCCTGCAGAATGACCTACACCAATGATACTATTAAAGAAGATTGCACTAAATTCTAAAGTAACATACAAAGACACCCTAACCATTTCATACAGGAGAGTATCTGTATCCATCACACTGCCCGCAAACTTTCATCTATGGTTCAAACGCCTGTTCTGTCTGTTAATTTTATTATTATTAACTGTTAATGAAGTCAGGCATCTGTAAAATTATAGCACTCTCAAGGTAGCAGATGAACGTTAGAATAGGGTGTCCACCCTAAATAGCCAATCCCAGAATGCCTTTTTTAGAACGTACATGAACCATGGCAACGCTTTCGCAATATTTAAGCTATAACGGAGAGAAATGTGACATAATTTCATTGGGTTCATGGCACATAACTTGAGTGGGAGCTTAACCCGCAACAATTTTAATGACGTTTTCATGTACAAATAACATCCAAGATACCAGCTTAAAGAAGGAGTTATAAATTTCTGTTGCGATTTACGGTCAAGAAAAAAACATAATATGACCAGTTGTGATGTCTAATATTGCTATCAAACTTTGTATTCGCATAAATAGTCCAATATTTGTTAGGGTTTAGTGAAAACATGTTAAACCAATGGATCACTCTACCAACATTCACCTAGGTCCAATTTTGTTAGATTATTATTAACCATGTGGCATCTTCTAGGGCAGGTTGTAATTTTATTCAAATTATGATAGCTTATTAAAAAAAAATCATGGATTAGTAAGATACAATTAATTCGAGATAGAACTTTAAAAATAATTTTCCTCCTTTTCTACTTTCGAATGTTATTTATTATTTAATTTTTATATTACAAGGCCATTCAGCTTACAATAACAGATTACATCATCTTTGACAAACATAAAGCTCAATAGACCAATCTTTCTCGTAACGGATGCGTTGTGGGCGGGCGAGTATTGAAACTTTAAATGTTGTTGTTTTGGGCGTTTTCAGAATAATTACACCCCACAAGTGTTCGCGAAAATTAAAGGCTATGATAGGAGAATGAAGATAACTACTTAGAAACTCAAGGAAAAGGTTTATCTACGCGTTTGACGGGCGTTGACCTACTACGGGCGTTGGCCGCTTCAAGATGATCTGATATAAAGTTCAAAATGAGTAGTTGATTAATAAATGCTCTAGAAAATTACAGGAGTTGGCTAACCTACATCCTCAACCATTCAATCAAGGTGCATTTGCTTCTAATTTGATTCTTAGTAAATTTCTGGTAACTACTCCTTGTCCGGATCCTTGAATACGCACTATCACCTTAAATTCAACAACTAAACACATAAAAAGTTAATTTAATTGATAATAAAACATAAATAAATAGCTTAAAACAGAGATTACAATGGTTGCATTGAGTTCGTTTTATTATTTTTGTCAATTTTTATTATATTTATAAGTTTACGGGAATTCGTTTCCATTATTTATATATTTCCTAAAAACTAGTCAATGTCTTCATGTACTTGACGGTCTCCTCAGCTGAATTTTAAATGTCAAAAAAGTTTTGTTTTTTTATGCTATCAGTATTCTCCACAAGGATCTTCAGACCTTAACCTCCCGATTCAATTTTTCCTGCCTCGGGATTCCTGCAAAAAGTGCAATAACGGCCAATAAGCTGATACGATTAAATTTTTGGTAATAATCTACACTACAAAATTAACCCGAAGCCTACTAGGCCCTTGAATCAACTAAAGTAAGCCGAGCGCGTGGGATGTCATATCATCCTCTCCTCTCGAAGGGTTTGGGTACAAACATCTCATGTTAACAATTTACTCAAGTTTATCTCAATGAAAGGGCTATTTTTTGAAATTGAAAATTACATGTTAGATGTAAGTTAGTTTTAAGTCAATGATTCATAAGGTGAGCCCTATCATTTTTAAACATGTTTAGACAATGAATGTATAATGTTCATTATACTTTTGTAACAATTACAAATCGCAATGTAAAATTATTAATTATTAAAATTTTATGAATTTATGCATAAAATTATATGTATTAATGTAGCCAAGCTACAGGGCATATAATGACCTACTGTAAATAGATTCATTTATGTAGAATCTATACTGATTTCCATAATTAATAATAACAAGGGGATATGAAGGGAAAAAATAAATTGTCCTCATTCTAAAATAAATAGGTAAATACGTACCTAACATTGTGGTTTTCCAATTACCTCTTCCTATAGTATTGATTAGCCATAGAAAATATAAGTTGTTCAATTTGTAAATTTGAAAGATGGATGTGTGTTTGTTGGCACGCCCGAGTTTGCTGATCCACGAGTTTGGCCCGCGACCGAAACAAAATTACGTATAAGTAAAGGTGACTTAGATACAGCGTGATTATAAAACACACGTTTTCCTATCATACTTAGTAGGATTTCAAATTAAATATTTTAATGTCCTTATTAATATAATATTTGGACGCAAGTGGACTACAATTACAGAACGGCTTAAAGCCGTTAAAAATCGTCCTTTCAGCCGTAAAAAAAACTTTGATTGTATGGATAACACTTGTTTTAAAGTTTTGAAATACTTTTATTTACTTTATTTTGTTTCTTAAAAACAGACATGACTATTTTCATATGTTATGTAATAAACTTCGAATCCCTCCAATTAATCTTTTTATTGGCCTAAATTACATTCTCTTAATCAACGATTTACTATGATTACAATTCAGAAAAATATGCATAAATTTTCATGTCTACAAACAATAGTGCAATTAAAAAAACACAATAAAATATGAATTAATTTAATAAATTAAAGATTTAAATATTAGAATAGCAAGATAATAATAATAACGAGAGTATAAAAAATTCTGTATTAATTTAATATATATATCGTTTTTTATAATAACAAGGGGATATGAAGAAAAAAAATACTGAAAATGAATTCTAATGGAGAAGAAAAATAAATGATTAATAAGCCATTGAAAAGTTTGAATATGAGCCAAAGGTGCAGTGGTTAGCGTAAAGGCTTTTAGATATGAAGGTTCAAAGGAGTATAAGGAGTTCAAATGCCCTGCATCAACATCAGTCAATCAATGGGCTCTACAAATATTCAACCCTCATCAGGTTCATGTTTCATGAGTTCATGTGAGATTTCTCCCCGAACAAAAATAATTTAAAATTAAATATAGTATAATTTTTGGTGATAAAACAGTGCGTACCACTATATACAATTTTCATTATATTTGTAAAGTTGATTTATTTGTACATTAGGGCTATTAATTTGTACCATAAGGTATATTTTTAATATAGCCATAAATATAAATATTATGTTACCGTCCAAACAACATTTTCACTCTTAATCTTTTTTGTGCCTGAATATAAATGGTGTTTCATTCGATTTCATAGGTAATATATGCAATCCTAAAACATCCTTAGAGACACCAAGGGCATCCTTGGGCTTTTTTTCTTAGTCGAGGTACTGTGATGCTCAGATCATTCTTGCCATGTTAGGTAAATACCTATAGACGTTTTCACTTCCTTCTGTTAGCCCACGATATGCGTCAAATCTTCAAACGCGGAGGGCAGGTGTCCACTACATTCTTTAGCTATTCCATGCAGTACATTTCTTTGATATTAAATGTCGCAATGCCGATTTTCTCAAAAAATATTCAGAATTGAAACTTACTTCAGGAAGTTTTTTCTTAAATTCAAAGGATGGATGGCAGACTGAAACGTGAAAGTTTACTTCTGTCTAAAGCCCTTTAGTTCAGAAGTAGTTTCATAAAGTTGAAGCTTAGTCTTCTTCTTAATCTACTCAAGTTCTTCACAACAGATGATTCATTGACGCTTGACTGACCTGGAGTTATATCGAAGAATGCAAGTTTTATAACTATATGAAGTCGGTGAATGAAGGTTTTAATTGTGCTAATAAAGTTAAAAATTAAGGATAATTAAGGGGTACTTGCATATCAATATATTTATGTATCTAATATATCAAATTGTATCCAAATACATAAAATGTAAGGGAATATAATAGGGATGTATCTTTCTACGGATACTTATATCTACCTCGCTTATGTGATATGCTCACGATGAATAACTAAAATATTTAATTTACTGGTGCTATTCAACTATTAACAGATTTTGATTCCTCTATTAAATCCTGTGCATATAGAATACGAATAGATAATAAAATATGTTTGGCCCAATAATATTTAATGTTGCCATAATTACTTATAACCCGAAGCAATGTATCTTAAGAACTTGACACGGTGATCAATGGAAGAAATTTCATTAATAAAATAGAACTTTACAATACAATATGCTTTATTCAAATGTTTGAAAGTACTTAATGAAATAGAATTAAAAAATAGTATGAACTCAAATGATGAAGCAGATTACACTTATCTTATCTAATAACTATCAGTAACAATGCTTACAAATATACATCGATATACTCTTCCCAGGTGAGAGGTCCGGGCCAAGACATCATCTTAGCGTCTCCATGCACAACTCTTCCGTCCTAAGTATCGT
The DNA here is from genome assembly GCA_930367205.1 of Acanthosoma haemorrhoidale. Classification (NCBI taxonomy): domain Eukaryota; kingdom Metazoa; phylum Arthropoda; class Insecta; order Hemiptera; family Acanthosomatidae; genus Acanthosoma; species Acanthosoma haemorrhoidale. The sequence continues at coordinate 94,464,160 of OV884011.1, forward strand.
CCTAGCAATAAGTGAGAAAGGGTGGAAGCCTAGTATAAAGTATTGGAAACCATACTCTTATAAGTGGGGATCCTTGACCCAGTCACTGGTGTTTGGGCGTTCGGCTTCCTTCTAGTTTCTTTTCATCTTGGTATGTTAAAAAGTATTTTTTAGCACTTATTTCAACCCAAAACTTCGGACGTGGCTCCTACGCTGTCTTAATGCCACCTCGAGGCTTATTTAGGGTCGGCCCAGTGGTCGACTTCTTTCGTTTATGACAATCAGTCTCGTCATACTTGACCCCCTTAGTGCCACTGTTAACTTTCTCATAGCCAATTTATATCCAATCATATTATTACTTCTATATTAAATTCACATGTCGGAGTAAGCACATAACTGTTGCCGCAGCTAGTTTCTACACTTTTTAAAACATTAATATTAGAAATTCAAGTAGGGCGTACTGTGCCTTAGGCAATTAAGTATATAACTACTGTAGTATAAAGCACCATATTTTTTTTTTTATAAAGATTAAGATAATTAAATTTGGATTAAAGAGAGTTATTGAAGAAAGAAAGGTTCTTGGAATTTTCAACCATGTGATTTAGAGTTGTAACATTTTACCCTCTACAGAACAACTGATGTATAGTGGGATAGTGGATAACAAAAATAAGAGGCAAACTACTGCAGAAATGGACTATTCAAAAAGATTCGTGCGAAAATCTTGGCTAGAAACTCTAAGAAACGAATAGAAAAAACAGTTCATGTGAATTTTCGTTATGTTGTGAAGTTATTGAGAAAATACTGGAACAGTACCAACATGTATTGGGTTAGAAGCGATTAAATGCCAGATTTATTTATTTTGATGAAATCATTAAAGTAAGAATCCATCTCTAGTTTACAAACACTAACACAATGGGTTATTCAATTAATCTATAGATAATTAATAAATTAATCTATACATATTCCTCTTTTATTTTCATGTTATATCTTTCAGTTTATTGAAAACTATTCCAGGGTGTAATTTTTTACTATCAATGGAATCTGAGAAATTACTAGTTATATTCACCTATGAATTTAAAATTGGACAAACGCTTCCGAAACATCAATATGGCGATGGTACAGTGAATGAAAGAATTGTATATCGGTGGTTCACTAAGTTTCTAATTGGCAATACAAGTGTCGATAATGAATCTCGTGGAAGGCCAGAAACAAATTTCGATGCTGATGAATTAAAGGCTTTAGTAGAGGACAATCCATATCAGACAAGTAGAGAACATTAGAATCACTTAAGCATCAGCCATGCTTCGGTTATATGATACCTTCATGCCATTTGGAAAACAAAAAAAAATCGACCAGTGAATTTTTTCACTGATAGACTGATTGCCAGAAACTTTGTTGGAATGTTTGTCAGTTAACTTACGTGATCTGAAAGTAGAGGTTTTACCACATACACTACATTCACCTGACTTAGCACCATAATCGTTTGACGCATTTAAAAAAAAAAAAATATTCCAAAATGAAAACGTGGTAAAATTTTTATTTCTCGAATTTACTGATTCAAAGCCAAAACGTTTCTTTGAACAACCTTGTTGGGCTTTGGGAGAAATTCATGGAAGCTGACTTTATACTGACAAACTTTATACTTTATACTGACAAAAGTCATTTGGAATAAAAATAATACCGTTAAAGTATCTTTTTTCTTTTATTTCACTCCTACAGTAGAAACATACATTTCAAATGTTCCAACCCGATATTTGGATGCAATATAGCTGAATGGGAGCCAGAGGAAGAAGAAAGAGAGGTAGACCCAAGTTATTCTTGAAACACGTCCTAAAAAAGATAAGGTGTGATATGGAATGAGAGATAAAGATACTTATACGCAGATCTTAATGGAAGAATAGACCAAGAAAAACCATGTTGCGGAGAAATTCCAATTAAAAAAAATAATTTAAATATAGATAAACAACAGCCAAAAACCCCTTACAATAATGAAATCTATGAAACATTCCCCGGTTATAACAATATTCCTCACCACATTGAGTTCATTCTGCTCTACAGAAAAACTCTATTTCAAAGGCCTTATTAATGATAACATCTTAATTTCCATTAAATTCGATTGATTAGTAGAATGAAAGATTAAAGGAGGCTACAAAATAAGTAGCTAACTATAATTATCGTTTTTAAACAAATGTTTTGTTTCCATCCGATATTGTAAATAAAAAATATTCAAAAAAGGTATTGTTTTTTTGACAATACAAGAGGAGAACGATAATGCTGAAACAAATAAAACATGGATCTTGGAATGTGTCTCCTATTTATTGTTGTAATATTTATTTGTAAATGCATTTATTCATATATGCTCTTTTTCAGCATTGTTTTGAAGCCTCAATTATGTATTTCTACATATTCCAGCGTTCCTCGAGATTTTACCACCAGAGGTGGTCCCCAATTTCCGCCCTTATTAAGTTAAGAGTTGTTATTAACAATTACGAAACATAAATATGAAAATTGGTTTCTTTTGTTTAAACATATTGTACATATAATGATAAAATATAATAGTGTTTATGCATTTAATTTTCCTTCAAGGAAGTCCGTAAGTACAACTGGTGAGTACAAGTCAAAAACTTACTTGATGTCATAGAAGAAGACACATTGTCTGGATCCTAAGAGTGTGAAACCCAGAATTAATGAAATCCTAGACTTATTGTCATATCATACCTAGTCATGTTGCATTAATCCTGCAGAGAACTTGTCTCGCAATCTCCATACAGCAAACACTATAGTAGCGAAGGAATGCCAACACCTATTATTTAAATACTCCCGTTCCATTTAAGTTCACGAAATTAATATCCCAGCTCCATTTATCCGGAAAAGGTCTAATACAGAATGAATAGTAAGAGTAGGCCGCATACACAATGTACACAATGCCCTCTCTACGATGAGAAAGAAACTGAAGATCTTCATCACATATTATTTACCTGTCCGATGGACAATAGCCTGCGGGGTTCATTTCTTCACCTATAGTTATGATCACGATCTGGCCAAGATTATTTATTACATCATTTAAATCATATGTAAGTAATTTGTTTAGGGAAAGTATCGCTAGATCTTGAATTTATCAACAGGTGACTTATCTTAATGTGGCCGTCGCTAATTCCAAATTTACGACGCACGAATTTTCTTTTTTCAATTACTAAGCATTAAAGTGGCACGCATTTGTTATTCAATTTCATTTTTATTACATCATTGACCCTTCTGATTATAGCATTTTTCAATTTTTGTATGATTTAGACAAAATGCCGCCCCAAAATATGTTCCGCTGGAGGTGAACCGACAAATTCGGCACGTTACTGTCCAAATCCTTTCTAACGAAAAATAAAAATAAATTGTACCTTTTTCATCACTGGAATCAATATTTTTCCATTATTAATTTGGTACGAATTGGGTACCTATTATTCGGAGAATTATTTCGTAAAACTGTTAAATGTGATGAGGTCTTTAACTTAATTTCATACTTTAATTCTCTCAGTATTATGCAACCCCCCTGAAATGATCAACAGGTCATCCCCACTAAAAAGCGGAGTTAAGAATCATTCGATATTAAAGTTCATCAGATATTATAATTAATTTTTACATAAGTAAAAAAAAGATTCTTAAACCGGGACTAGCGACATTTCATATTATATTTCCGTGACCTCGCTGTTCAGCAGGCTCAGCGCAACCTTCATAGATCGTAAAACATTTTTCATTCGATCAGAAATTGCCCTCTGAAACACATCAATAACAGCTAACTAGTGCCTATGGCTTAATTAACTTCGATGAGAAATTTATCTGAGGATCTCTAGCTATGAGCTGCATTAGCTTGTAATGCTCAATAGAAAAATATGTACATAGACCTTATTTCTAAACGTTATTCCATTGCAAAATTATCTCAACCTCAATAGACGCAGCCAAATAAATTTTAATCGCAACATACCCAGTAAAAAAAAATCAACTGTTACAAGAACGTCGGTAAAATCATAATACTGGTTGATTCGAGTATCAGTTACCTCGTATTTTTTCTCGTCATACATAAGCATTTTATTACAATACAGTACTAAATTATATGTTTCTAAAATTAAATTTGATTGTTAGACAGTAGAAAGAAGGGACAAGTGGTATTAAGAGTATTTTTTAAGAAAAATGCTTAATTTTGTGTGCTGAAGCATCTTGGTCACTGAAAATCGTCTTTTCAAAATAGTTAAAATATTGGTATAAAAAAAAACCTATTAAATCCTGCTCCAACAATATTAAATGAGCGTTATATAATTGGCTCTCAAACTTTATATTTTTGTAATATATTTTGCATAAACGTCTCCGTTTTAATTATCTGACTCAGCAATCATTACAAATTAAATTAAAATTATTCCTTTCATGATTTATTGAAGATACCTCTTTTTCAAATTGAAATTATTCCATCTGTTCCAGTACAAAAGAGAGCATTTTGAAATTAATTGCCCTTGTAATAGATTATTCATAGCTCTGAACTGAATGATTCATAGCAATTGTTGCATGATTAATGATGGTGCTAAAATTCCCACTAAGTAGCTGGACAGCAAGGGCATTAACTAATAACAATGGGTGCAAATGAATAGAGATGATTTCTACTGATAGAACATGTAACGATAATAATTGTAAAAGGTCAACTGCATTGTACAAGTTGAAAGGGTGACTGATTGAATGAAGTAATGTCTTAATGAGTCACTATTGATTAGTAGTTATGACAAACATATTTAAATGCAATTTCAAATTATACTTTTGAAATTCAACATTTGTTTAAGAGATGTGTCTGAGGTAAATATTATGAAATTTCTGTAAGTCCCGTTTGCATAACCATTAATATTGCATTAGTGATACTGAATGTTAATGGAAAGGTTGATTGTTAGAATTTTGTGAGGACAAATGAAATCCTTATGAAGAGCTGTTATTTGTTATCACATGGCATTAAGTTTGAAATTCGTCAGTGCAAGGTATTGGAAAATAATTAACTAACCATAACAATTATTCCCATAGGCATTACATACTAAAGGTGTAAATGTTAGTAATTATTAATTAGCAGGGTTGCTCTATTGGAAAAAGAATATGAACGGTATATATTCTTTGTGTCTTTAAACAATAATTTTAATGTTGCAGATGGAAGGATTGTTAATCTTCATTGAACTTCTAGGCAAGAGAGAAATGGCCAGAATAGGGGGGGGGGGGATAGGCTTCTACAAGTGTCTTGTTAAATATTTGGTTAAAAGCTGGGGAGGAGGAGGGGAGGAGCACAGCCATAAATTTAGTTTTAGGAGAAATGAGTATTTTTTGGACTGGAGATATTGTTTAAAAAAATTAATAGGTTACAATTAAACCTCTATGCTATATTTATTATACGATATCATTTATAATTCACATTTTTTCTTTATTTTATTTGTTACCAATTAATGTATATTACATGAATACACATCTACTCAAATGATTGTAAACATTTTTGATTCAGTTATTCACTTTTATTTATTAATCTTTTGTATTTTTCAAACATTTTTGTACCATATTTATATATTGCTCTCTACAATGCACCAGTATGTAGATGTAGAATCGTGGTCCCACATTAAAGATTTTCTCTATCCTACTACATCTTTTGCAGAAAAGTTCAGAATATCTAGTAGAGCACTTAATACGTACTATTTGAAAGCTATTGAATAATAGTGCATAGAGGTTCAAGTTAGAAATATTTGCGCAATACTTCTTAGTTAAGGTAAACAACTAAAGGTTTTAAGTTAGATATATGCTCTCATATGGCTTAGAAGTTACCATAACCATTTCCTGATATGTTTATAGGTTCAAATTTCCATACGAAAAGTGAATTTTATTTCTCTCTTGTAGGATAGAAATGGATAGGTCATGTAAAAATAACCAAAACTACCGATGTTGGTGTTGAGACTATTGATTTTGGGCTACATAGATGAATAGAGACAAATAATCAAATATAAAATGTACAAAATGTGTAAATTCAGGGCCGTAAAGCTGATAGTCCTGATGATATAAATATCATGTCACAAGCCTAATTCTAATTCTAAATTCTATATCACAAGCCCATGTCTTGTCAAATAGAACTCTGTATAGCCTTACGGAAATTTTTAAAAATAGTCAGAACTCTGAAGAACCATGTGGATATTTTTAAAACAAATAGAACAGTGCAAATAGAAATTTCTGGAAATTTAAAAAAAATTTAAGTACTCTGTAAAGGCTTCTGCATTTTTTTTAATTCTGCAAAACCCACAAGAAGCTTGTGGAAAGAAATAGAACTGGTGACAGTATAACCTTCTGGAAAATGATAAAACTAATAAGAATTCTTTAAAATCTTCATGAAGGTTGTGGAAACGAATCGATCTGCGAAAGTTATCCAATGTCATTCTTTTATGCATTTAGTTTATTTATTATTATGCTGTTGGTTTCATCTTAATCCCCTATGTATGTACATAGCCTTTAATATTACAGAATAATCATAAGAGATAAATTATCTTGTGTTATAAATGTCAGCTTGAAATTTTGCTTTGTATTTTTTTGTTATTCTTAGTTGACATACTCCTAGAACAAAGATTTTTGTTTAAAAAAAAAAAAATAAAAATAATGATGGGACATACTGTAGGACCCCAGGGTTCATTGAGAACTGATGACACTACTCTGACACCCTTAATTCAACTTTTAATTTTATTTCGCTTAAGAACAATGACAAACAATGGTTAAGGATCTGATAAAAAGACACAATGTATCAAACATCAGCATCATTATTGGACACCTCCATTGAGAGGGATCAAGGTGATTGAATGAACAATGATCAAAATCAATAAATTTCAGATTATTTCAGCTACCGGTAAAGCTGGCTTTGCTCATTGAACCTGTTTAGTATAATTGTAATTATTTATTCTCAGGAAATTATGCCAGACATTGCCTACCATGTTATGGAAGAGGAAAATAAATAAACTACAAAATATCATTATTATTCATTTGTACTATTAAAAAACATCAAGACAACTTGATTTAAACTAACATTTATTGGTTGATAGCTTTCTTGTATCATATTTAATTTATTAACAAAAGAAAGTCTGATTAATGTAGAGTCTGTCTAACTTGAGTTTGCTGATGAGGTAGTAGAGAGATGCACACTAGCCCAACACTCTTCCCACCAATCCCCTCCACTCATGCTACCCCTTTCTAATCAGCAGTTGAGCTGGAAAAGGCTGTGCCTGCTCCCTTCCCCTATTAGCAAACACAACTTTGAACTACTCTAACAGCTATTCAAGATCTTAATGTTACTAGAACTAGAAAATCATTGAGCAAATAAATATAATACTAATGTTATTTTATATTTACAGATTGTTTATAAAATATCAACATTTTTCAAACTTCTAATCTCTAATATTCACATTCCGTACAAATTAGCTATTTACTATTTACACACTATGTACAAATACTAAACAAAGTATAAATTATTCCCTTTATAAGAAACTTCGACACTTGTGAGTTCACAGGATATAATATTGTGTCAAATTCTACTGAGTACAGCATGAATTTAAAAGTTTACTTCACTAGCCAATTAGTTTCATTACAGTTAAATCATTTAAATTCAGTTTCTTGAGAACCTTTACTAGCCTACCCATTAATTGCTATGCAACAGTTGAAGAGCTTAGTGGTTGAACATGTTAAGTGATATTTTTGAAAAAATTAGAAATTTTTGTGTGGATGAACACTTTATTCTCGACTTTAAACATAGCATGTTTCTCCTTTTTGCTAGACCTTCAAGTAAGGCTATTTTAAGAAAGACCACTAATTGTTTAAAGTAGAGAAAAAAGAGCAAACTAACAACTTTAAAGCTGATTTTCTCGATTTCACTTATTTGTCTCATAACATCTTCATCCGCTAAGTTCTTCAGTTAACTAAATAGTTGACCCAAGAAGTGGAACAAATAGATGTTGGCTGTAAGAAATTAATTACAAAGCTATTTAACTGACCCTCCATTATCTTACCTGTGTCAAAAATGATTATAAATCATATTACTAATTCTTTTAAATAAATTATCTGTCAATAGATAATATACCTGTCAATATGCAATCAATAATAAAACTAATTAAGGACCTTTGTACTAATTCCCCACATATCTTGTTTACATTAGTGTAATATTTACTAATAATAATAGAAGGAACTATAGACTACCTTCTTTGGTCTAAGAACCTACCTAGACATCATAAGTTACTTATTACTTTATACAAATTATGTTTTTAGTTTAGCTTATTTCTTTGTTATGATTTCAAACTTTGATCTATCTAATACAAAATCCTTAAGGATTAACAAGTATAAATTATAGTAAATTTATTTTAGGATAAAAAAAGTTGTTATAAAACATACTTTATATAGTTTTATGTATCATATATCATATTGACAAATGCAAAAAAAATTTTCATTATTCTTTGATGTTTGAAATTTATGCAAAACTGCTGCTAGAAAATAAACAGGCAGGCATACAATCATCAGTCAACGGTCATTATAATTGTTTGTTATGTTTAAAAATTAAAGTGAAAAGAGATGCAATTATGGGAATATAAAATTCTTAGCTTTTCTAGTAAATAATTTCAAATTCTAGGAATTTTACAGTGTTTTTAAGGCATTGCTCACATAAATAATAAAACTGCATGCATCTTGGAACAAATAATTGAGTGATTAGTTTTGCTCATTGACTAAATTTCAAAATATAAAGCTATCTCATATCACAGTTATGTAATTTTTTTTGAAAGGAAAGCCTTTCCTTTGGCTTTTCTAAGAATCAAATACACAGCCAGAATGAAAAATGTTGTCCAGCATATACATGTTATGAAGCCCATCCAGACTGTCTTATAAGAGAGGTCCCATCCCCTCTGAGTCAATCCTCTAAGAGATTCCACTGGTAGAGTGATGGGCATGAGCCAGGATATTGGCTTTAGAATAGGATGTACACCTTGGGTAGGCCAGATCATTCCTGAAAGATAGAAGAGAAATGGAAATATCTTTATTGAAAAGATTACATCCAGCCAATACTAAGTATTTTAAGCAGCACTTAGGCCTTCAGTTTTTAGTATCTTATTACTTTGGGGGAAAGGACTCATTATCAAAAACTACTTAACTAGTTAATTAAAAATCACATAATGCTAAAAGGCCAAGATGCCTGTGATTGGGAAGTGTGGATGGAGTCAGGATTAGAAATGTGAGGAGCCTTTGAGTGTGCAGTCAGCAAATTCATGGGGGCGGGAGATAGAAGGATAATTAGGCATATCAAATGAATACAGAAGGAACAGGATGGGACTTAGTTCCCTCAGGGTGGGGGACACCGGCATGTTGCAGAAATAGGAACAGGGATAGAATGAAATATTTTCCAGTCAGGAATGATAGGATGATGAGGAAATACAGTTTTTACAGAGAAAGCCCTGGTAACATGCTGGATCAAAGCTCTGAGAAACGTCAGATCAAAGTGAGAGAAATTAAATCGAGTATGTGATGGATAGTGGAGGGGGAGGAGTGATATGTAAACTCATATTGGCAGGGCTTTAAAAGAGTCGAGAAAATTGTTAAGTGTTTGAGGAGTTTTTCAAGGATTTTTCCCATGATTGGTAGGAGGGAGATGGGTTTGAACGATTTAAAGAGTGGAGAAGTTTGCGTCTTGTGTGGATCATTTTGATTGAGGAGAAATAAGTTCGAAACCTGGAGCTTTTCAGGGTAGTAAGTATGTGAATGACTGAGGTTTGTACTTGTTCAGGATAGAAAGCAGGGGGTGGATCAGAGAGTCAGGTTTTAGTCCAGTTGATGGGATACAAAGGAACAACGGTCTAGCTAGCATGGTTTTATGTGGATGAAATCCGTTTCGTAAATGAAGAGCAAAGACAACCAATCTTCTCATCGATCTTTGCCCAGGAAACATGGAATAAGTTGATTTTTATTGGCCATATAAGCTCTTATATTTTATAATTTCATTTTTATATAAAATAGGAGTCATTTTAATTATAAATATTAATTTGTTTACAAAGATAATTTTTGAGTCAGTTATGTCAGTTCATTTTGCATTTATTTTTGGAGAAAACCTCACTTGCTCTAGAGTTCACTTGCGGTTTTGAATTTACTTCTAACCTGGGGATGTAGTTTAAATTTATGGCAGACCCACCTAATAAATACATTATTTCAACTTTGGTAACCTGCTTTAAGTTAAAGTAGACACATTATAAAAGGATTAACTAGCAAACATATGGAACAAAGATACACACAGCTTACTGTGAGGACACCCAAACAAATACATTGATAGCGGTATTGGCATGATCAGGACTAGAACGTGGGACCTCTCCAATACCTAGTCGGCGGCTCTACCAACAGAGCTACCCTGCCACAAGTCATTGACCTTCCCAATATGAATTCTTGTTGGCCAAACTGTCACAAAGACTGTACGAAATAGACCCTATGAGCACAGAGGCAAACAGCGGTGACTCAAGAGTGGAAACTCCACAATTAATTCTTGGATGTTTCACTGAAGTGAGCTAGTATACCAACAAACCTTGCAAACTAAAATCTTACAATCAAAATGTGGAGTTTAATGTAAAATTTTCTTACCTCCTAACAAAATGGAACTTATTACTGAAAATGTACAGCAAACAGTAGCGGTTGGCAAATTGTCACATGCAATAGCAATCAGAAATGCTGAAACACAAAATAAATAAGCGTCATTATAGTACATTACTTCTCTTGTGTTTAATTTTAACATTAGTTTCTTACCTAAAGCCACTCCTGTAACTCCTTGCAGAAAAAGGAGCAGAGTAGAAAGAACAGGACGCATAAATTGAAATTCATAGATGTAGAACATCATAAACATCGTAGAACAGGTCTGTATCGCTTGTAAAGATACTTGAATGACTGAATGTGCTAAAAGTACTTCTAAAAGGTTTACACCTAGAATAGGCATATATATATATAAATTTTATTAATATGGTTGATTTATGGTTTAGTTATTTTTGTACATTTTATTAATCTTAATTTATAACAATTCTAAAAGTATAACAGGCATCTTAACCTGTTCATATGCCCAAACAAAAAATATCAAAACTGTTTTAAAAATTTTAATCGTTCAAAATATATTCTCTTTACATAATGAACATGAGTCCCCCATACATCAGTACATAAACAGCGGACTTTTAAACCTAATGTGAAGTACAGTGGAACTTAGCTAATCCAACTTCCACTGGTCCGACTTTCCGGGTAATCAGACCATGTCAGGGCTCACATTGTGTACTCAATATTCTCAATACCCTGGGTGAATGAACCGGCAAGTTCAATGTATGAAAACTGAAACCCTCTCCTATCATTTCAGACAATATTCTTTCAGTTTTATTTAAAACTTAGTGGTGGAAAATCCACAGTGGAATTAGACAATTTTTGATTTCGGATTGAAAATCTTTCATCTGACGTTGCTGGGGCACAAGTATTCATGGATAAGGTTAAACAACTTGCTATTGAAAATAAGTTGCTTCCAGAGCAATTTTATAACATTGACGAAAACAGTCTTAATTATACAAATTGTTCTATAAATAGATAAAATAAAATGTTAAGCTAACTCCACGGACGGTCTCAAGACTAAGGGAGTTGTTTATGTTATATATTACTTTGTTTAATTCAATTTCATATTATAATGTAAAGCAAGAAGCATGTAATAAAGACTTTCAATAAAAAAAAAAATGTAATACATGTATTTGTTTCATCTCGTGTTAATCTGACCTACCCCCTGGCGCAATCCCTATTACTACCCCTGGTTAGGTTTGAGGTCGGATTGACGAGGTTATGAAGTAATACAAACACAGATATAAATGCACACTTTATCTATAGCACCTGATTTTGAAATATAAAAATTCCCTTTCAAACACTTTTATTTATTGTCTCAAAAAACCATTCATTGGTACAACCTCTCTAGTACAACCCATTATAAATAAACAGTACAGCCTTTATTTAATACAAAGCCTTTGATTTTCAATGGGCAGTAAGTATTGTTTTAAGTAACTGTTTTTGTTGCCATTGTTAATCAAAAAAATAGTTAATCCATGACTCAATTACCTAGCAATTACTGGAAAGATTTGATTTATATTGTCTTCAATATTTCAATTATGGAATACTACATTGTATTATTTTTTTTAAATATATAAACAAAATAAAGGAGATTTGCTTCAATAATAGAAGCAACAGACATTTTCATACTAAGTACATTATATTTGTTGTTGCACTTTTAAATTTTTCTAGCTAATAGACCAAAAGAATTGTGACCCATCATTAGTCCACAAACTGCCTAGTTCAGCGTGTTTTTGAAACGTGTCACATACATTCTGGAAAGATTATTTAGTTGTCACCTGACCAGAAAAGAGATTTATGAAACAAAAATGAATAAGAACCCTGATACTCCTGATCACCAGCCTGAAGTATATAACCTTCCTGTAATCCTTAACAGCATGTCCAAGATATTAAAAATATGTACCAGATTAAGTAACAAGAATGGTGTTCAATGAAATTTTCACTTTACCTGCAGCTAAACTTCTACCAGTTGCACCTGAGTTCTTTTCCTCAATAATTATTACAACACCATACACCAAAGGCATGCTGAACAGTATGCTGAAAATTAAAATTAAGAATATTTTGTAAATTTTTATTTTACAGGTACTTAAAAATTACTCAATCAAAAGGTATAAAGTTTCAACATACATGACGACCATTGCCGGTGCTGCATAATCTCTGAAGGTTGGAGACAAGACCCCATAAATAGGATTTTGAAACTAGAAATTTTTTGATATAATGTAAATAATTAAAGTACTGATATGAGTAAAAATAAACCAACATTACAATTTGAAAATTATTTAAAAAGAATATATCACTCAATGACAACAATATTATTTTATTGGAACATCTAAATTTTATTCAAACTATATAAATAGAAGTTTTAGATAAAACAGCTTTTAAGGTATAAACAAAGTTATGAATGATATATAGAAGTTAGATGGTAAGGTCCAGTGCCATGGATGCTATAAAATAGTGGCGACCTATAGATGAGCAACCCCAGTTTGTGGGCCACCTAAATGGTACCCAAATAAAAAATAGATGATAACTCCGCTTCTTCAAAAGCCTGGAGAGCGAAAATCTCAAAACGCCGGCCATTGGGCAATTATATGAGTTAGGCATGGTAAATAACGAGACTAATTAAATAACTTACCTTTATTTATTAGTATTACAAGTTTAATATCTGTGCCCTTCAATAAACTCCCCATTTCCAGATAAAAGAAATTACAATTACGTTATATAACTGTTATCACTTAATTTATAGTAAAAAGAAAATATTCAATTGTAATAAATTTCACAACAGTCATCCCATAAATTGCACTGGCCCACCATATTGGTCAAAGTTTAAAATTAGTCATTCTTTTATCACATCTGTGTGGCAAAGGACTACCAACTCACCACATCCTAATGAATGTTGCATTGGTTGATAAAATGACAATAGCAAAAGGAAATGCATATTTCAGAGAAAAATATTAATTCAAACGTGATGAGTCACACATTTAAGAGTTTTTTAACTGCCAGGAAAACAATATAGTGAAGAGTTTTTACGTCCTGTGATAATAGTCCAATACAACCCAAAGTGATATAACATAATATGTATCAGGACATTGAGGTTGATAATTGTATATGCTACTAAAAATGATAAAAAATAAGAGTAGAATAGAATAGAAAAAAATATTTTCTGGGACAAAGTCCCTTATGGATAACAATAATGTTCAGATGACCAATTCATAAAATAAAAAAAACGATTAATTCATAAAATAAAATAAAAATTAGAACATAAAATATAGAGTAGACTTCTTAGAGAAAAAGAATAATAAAATAATATTATTTAACTGTATTTAGCAGTGCATACATTGTTGTAGTCTTGTTTTCCAATGATCTTAGGCAAGGGCATTGAACAAATCCATATCTTACAGTTGTTTTCACTGTATTCTTATTTACAGCATCAACTGATTCTAAATATTATAATAATAAGTTCCTTTAAGCAATGATTTAACTATTGGGGAAGATAAAGTTGCAAGATGATAAATCGGTGGAATATGGAGGATGTCCGAGTGTAACAATGTAATTGTCAGTCAAACATAGCTTCTCAGAGACTGTTATATGAGAACCATCTACACACCAACTGAAGATCCTCGTGTAAAATGTTCCATCCGGACTCTTTGTTAATGTTCACAGATTATGTTATCAATAAAACACTGAGTCAGTGGTTTTTTTGAACGATCTGACTGATTTTTTCCTACATTCTATTTGGCTCTTGAAGTGCAAGATTGTCTAGCTTGTTCGTCATATTCATCTTTCTCACATGTTTTGTTCCATTTGCATAAACACTGCATGAGACCGATAGTCATTTTAAAACATTCTGTTGGAGGTTTGGGCAATTTTACTACAAATTTCAAATCATAAAAAACTTTTTAAGGAATTCTACAAAACATAACCAAGGTAAAAATGACTCACTGTTGGATAAATGTTATAGTGTTTTTTTTTAACCCGTTAAACTTCAATCTCATAAGCACTATCCTTTTACTATTCAGGGATAGCCAGCAATACTAAATAAAAAGAATTATCCATATCTAAGCAACTTCAGGATTTCTCAATTGAGCACCTTAAAGTGACACTCAGTTGCTCAAAAAAAATATTTTCACCCATAAGATATTAATAATAATTTGCCAAGTGTTAGTCAAATTCGAAACTACTAAATGACTTGACTTACATTTATTGGTATATTAGAAGCTCTTTCTTGCCAACCACAATTGGAAAACAGATTCTCGATGAATATCCTAAAACTTGATCTAATATTTAAGTTTATTAGTTCATCAAAAACTCTATCTGTAAGAAAAAAAGTTCAATTGCCATTAAATTGAAACCACTTTATAATCAATAATACTTATTTTCTTGTGAATTTATTTATTAGAAGAGTGCTCACTTGATCGATCCAAGTAAATATTTATCAGGCTATTATCAACAGCATCATTGTCAGCATATCTTCCATCTTCAATCCGGGTTGCTAAGTTTCTGGAATAATTTTTTGGAAAATGTACTAGTCCTAAAATGTCACTTTTTTTTATTGCTTTCAGTCCTACATCCAAGTCATCATAAATTTTCTGTAAAAATAAATGATTCTAAATGTTAAGAACAATGTAACTTCAAATATAAATATTTAAAAATCAACCACATTATTGCACAAATGAGTTCATATTTATGAGCCATTCAATAGACTAAAAAGCTTCATTGAGCTGAGCCTCCCTTCTCAAAATTTGTCCAGCTCTATGCTCCAAAGAACTGTCACATCATTCTTATGTGTTCCCAATAAGCTTTACTCCATAGACCACATGCAATGGCTAATTTCCTATTTGTCCTTATTTTCTTGTCTAGCCCCTCATAAATTGGTTCATAAATAGTACAAATATTTTCAGTTTCTTATTTCCTTTGAGATATCATTGTATGCATTAACTTGACATCCTAAATAAACGAGCCCATCAACTTTCTCAAATGAATATCAACAGTCTTCACTCATGGTATGATTACTTCTCAATGATCTAGAATACAGCTTGATGTATATACTTAATCTTTAGCACATTTACCATTCAACTACTGTTTCCTGCCTCATCAAAGGCTAAGAGAACT
Source organism: Acanthosoma haemorrhoidale (assembly GCA_930367205.1). Classification (NCBI taxonomy): domain Eukaryota; kingdom Metazoa; phylum Arthropoda; class Insecta; order Hemiptera; family Acanthosomatidae; genus Acanthosoma; species Acanthosoma haemorrhoidale. The sequence goes on from OV884011.1 coordinate 94,479,901, forward strand.
TGCAGGTGGTGGCATAGGCATGTTTTGTGAGCTGTGACCTTGATGATTAATTTCCTAAAAATCAATTTGATTAACAGCTATTAGGGATCAAAATAATCTCAAATTCAATGTCAGGCAAACTGACATAAAGGTTCGCCTAAAAAGGACCTTTTCCAAAACTATTCCTTTATAAATTATTTTTTTGGTCACAGAATAATATTAAGTATTCCCCTTGTAAACATCTCTCTTTAAATCGCCATTTAAAAATTTCACTTAAGATATCTAGATCATCAGCATACCTCAGAATTTTCATAGCATAATTCAAATTGTACCCACCTGCCTGGATGATTCTAATAAAAAATTTCTTGCAACAATAATAACAAATATTTTTTTTATAATAAAAAAAACAACATATGTGTTCGTCCCATATATTTCCTTGCCTTCAGAGAGAAGATTATGTCACATTCCATATTGTGGAATCTGTAACTCACTCTTTGTATATTGAATAAAAGGTTTTGAAAAAAAAAATGTTTACTGTTATAAAACAACTATTATATGCATGAAATAACATGGTGCAAATGGTTTATTTACCAACTTAAGTAGTGTTTTTTCCAATTCAGTTAGATATTGACAGCTAAGGTAGTCCATGTTACAGGTCAAATTACTTTCTTTGAGATGAGTGTCACAGCCAGTTCTTGGGTCAAAAGGAACATCCTCGACTACTATACCAAACTTCAAGTCATGTGGTTCATAACCAATTCCTAAATTGAATATCAGGCAACTTGCTATTGGCAATCCAAAGAGGTAAAGTAATAGTCTATAAAGGAAAAACAACAAAATCTGTTACTTCCTAATTAATTTTATGAATTTATGTTCACAGTTCTTTTTAATAATTAAACTTTCAAATATACTCACGGGATATTCCTTAAAAGAAAAAAAGTATTTTTCAATAATTCTGCCTTGAATCTAGGATATGAAAATGTTTTTTCATTTTTACTTAAAGGCGAACAAACTTTATTTAATTTCGTCATCTTTAGTTGAGTTTCTTCCTGAAGCAGAAATATTAAAATTAATATTTACGGAGAGACACACAAATTACAAACTTCAAATCTATTTTTTAGACTACATATTATTATATCTCTACTAAGGTGATCATTCAATTAATTATATTAATAATGTATGAAGTGGACTACCTGCTGAGGTGCACTTGCTAAAGTTTGTTGTTTGCTGAGCACCAAGAATGCCTCTTCAAGAGAATTACAGCCAAGACTAGACATAACATTGGCAGGAGAATCTTCACAAAGTAGGACACCTTCCCGCATCAGCCCTACCTATGCAAGAAACAAAGAAGTTTATTTATAAAATTTATTTTATTTTTATTATAACTTATACGATATTGGTATAATTAATACCTACAACATGAGCTTGTTTAGTTTCTTCAATATAATGAGTGGTAATTACAATAGTCATTTTGCTTTCATCGCAAAGTTTTAGAAGGTGGTCCCAAATGCTGAAAATGTTAGCAATGCACTTCAACAAATTGTATAAATTCCATAAAAAATAATTATAACTAAAATAGTTATCGTGGTCAAATTTATAAGATCATTCAGTACTTGAGGTCAGAATTCAGACTAGTTGACAAATTGAAGTGCTTTCCGGGTTAGTTACTAGTTACTATTAATTGTAGTCATTCATGAAATTGCCAGATAGCATGACATGAACCTCTATAGCACTGAATGTTACTCTTTATTAATTAACAACAAAATTAATAACCCAAGAACCAATTAAGATAACTTTCTGAATTTTTCTACACACATGCAAGCAAGTTTTTAGGAATAAATTTATTTTATTCCTCATTTATTTTTTTTCAAATTTAAAAAACTTACTGAAAGTAAGTAAATAAAGTAATTATAAGTAGTTAAGTATGGTTTCTAGACAAGGTTCACTACTTCTTTATCAAAATATCTACTAATTTTTCTATCATTACTACGAACTCATTTGAAAATACTTGTCAATGAATCAAACTTCATAATTAAAAGTCAGGACCTCTAACTACTCATGAAGATGGCTGTACTTGATAAATAGTAGTGTTAAATTCAAAATTAGATGCATTAAATGAGAATATGAATATATCATCAATCTGTTTCATCAAACTTACTTATGTCTCAGAACAGGGTCAACACCTACTGTAGGCTCATCTAAGATCATAAGTTTGGGATTATGCATAAATGATACAGCCAAAGAAACTCTCCGCTTTTCTCCACCACTGCAAGTAAAAAGTAAAGCTATTAGTCAATAAGAAGATAAATTAGATATGGAGCTCAATAAAATACAATTAGATAAATGGTTTTAGTTTATAATAAAAACATTAATTACCTGAGAGTTTTAATTAATCTGTCTCTGCTAGGAAGTTGAAGAAGTTCATTTAAAAATGCCATTCTTTTTAAAATTTGTTGCCTTTCCATTTCAAACAATGTTCCAAAATAGATAAATACCTCTTCTGTTTTCATTGTGTGGTGAAGTGATAATTCCTATTAAGAAATAATTTGATATTATTTATAATTATACAGATAATTGATTATTATGATTGACAATATAGAATAATACTGAAGTGTTTTGGAAATAGCAGTTTTAAAGTCAAGGCTTGTTTTAAAAAGCTTTATTGTATCTGAAGTGAACTAAATATAATCATAATTTTAATTTAAAAAATTTAGATGTTTATATCTAAAAATCTTATAGGTTTAATCATGAATTTTCCTTTAATAAACTATTCAAAAATATATATGACTTACCTGAGGCATAAAGCCAATGTCTTTTTTTCCCAAAGAGGGTATCCGTATTTCTCCTGCATCAAGCTGCATGAGGCCTACTATAGCATTTAGCAAAGTGGATTTGCCACATCCACTGGACCCCAGAAGTCCGTATCTGTTTTTGAACAGTTAGTTTAACATCATTATTGATTAAGAATAAAAAGATTAGAAAAGTGCACATAATAAAAATAATCTAGAATCCAATAAATATGATACTGAAAATAGTCACTCAATCATAAAAATCTATATATTTCAGGATGTATTTATATAAAATTAGAAATGAGTAGGATTAGTAATTTTCACATTAAAAAATTAGTAGTTTGCTTTCATTGCTCTGGTCACTTTACATTAATTAAACTTTTCACTTATACTTTTAACATATTAAACTTATCCTTTTTTTTTTAAGTTTAGAAAGAAGGGCTTTTGGTTTGAAAATTATTTGAATAATCTCAAAGGGAAAGAAGAAAACTGTCCTATCAGTATGTCTGCTCTTTGTTACTTCTCAAGGTTGGTAGGAATGCATCATTCTACATTATCTAGAGTGTTAAAAAGATATTGAAAAACTGCGGGGTATCCATAAAGGGAAATCCCAGATCTTAAGAGAAAGACAGATGCAAGAGATTATTGGTTATTATGCCTTCAAGGGCCTACCAAGGCAAAGGACGCAACAGAACAGTTGTAACTTTTTTAGGTTGGAACTGTTTGTTTTTCTCTGAGCTTGGATCAGCTGTTTTTTTTTTTTCTCATTCAGAGGTTGATACAATAAGGCGGCCCTTTTACATTGTTTTGAGATCTAAATTCTTAATAAACATTCTATTTCCTCTTGACTACATTTGTTAAGTACCTAGGTTTTTTGTTCAAGCCATCTGAATTCCATACCTCCAATGTTTGATTCCTGAGGTATGGAGCATTACGTTCATGCAACCATCATGCAATACGCAGTCCACGTGATTTGCCCCCTAGAGTATATAATTACAAATAAATGAAATGTATGAGAATGATTGACATGAATTTTTTTTTATGTAAGATCAAGATAGGTTTTAGTTTATATATTTTTCTTCTAAATATTGCGAATAAAAGTGCAATATAATAATCAATAAATACAATATAATAAAGTCGATTGCCACCTTATTAGACCGAGACAACCCCGACCACATCATTCACCTTCTGAACAAATCCTTAAGCAGGTAATAGAATCCTGGTTACAGTAGTTAACATCCTGGCCCATTAACCATTAGGCCACGTACACAGACAGTCAGCCATATCTATGATCTACTAAAGTTGGATCTTTTATTTTTTCAATTTTAATATTTCTGTGGTATTGGTGGCCGACCGATTTAAAACAAAGAATCATAATCCGGTAATCATATATCATAATATAATAATCATAACAGTACACAGCTGGTCTGAAAAGTTTCCGACCTCAACATGAAGATGATAATAAAATAAATAAAAGCTAGTGAAATAAAATCTTTGCTAGGTCGGAAACTTTTCAAACCGGCTCGTAAGTTATTGAACTCTTTAATGTTAGCAGTGAGTTTAAATCAATTTCTGGTTATAGGTTATCTTCCCTAATCCATAAAATGGTAGTCGCATGCAGGATTCTTTTAATGGGTTTAGATGAGTTAAAAGATCCCTGGTACCAAGAGGAAATATTTCCATTGCATGGTTATCAATCTCTCCCTCCCAACATTTTTTTTTTTCACCTCTCCATTTAAGAATTAAAATTATGAAGACTGAATTAAATGAGACGCGGAAACTTTATGTCCGAGCGAAAAAAAAACAAAAACTCATGGAATACCGACGAAAGCTCCAACAAATTTTGTTTTATGGACCAATTTATTGCAGTTAAGAAGGCTGATAATGTCTATTTGTGAACAGAAAAATCAAATTATTTGAAACGAATATATTTTGTGCATAAACATGGCACACCCTTCCGCAAATAGAAAAAAACGTGAAGCAAGTTTTTATGCATCAATTTCAAGGCTATATATCAGCAAGTCTTCAAAGCCTTTACACTATTTAGCGCCCAAGTAGTATTTTCCAGTAGCTAAAACTTATAGAATTCAAAACAATTGTCGCTCTTACCTCTACGTTTGATGACTAGATTTTATTATTGAATTGCCGCATATTTACTGAAACTGTTTTTACAAGTAGGCATATCGTATCAATGTTGAAAATAGGCAAAAGAAAAAATATGCCGTAACACGTTGAAGTTAACTGCCAATAGTAAATGACAAAAAGGAAAGGCTTTACTTTTGAACAGTATGGAGCCATAGCGTTTCAGTAAATAGCTTATTAATTATAATTTAAGAATTCACTCGTACCTGTGTACAATTCTATTCATACCGACATTCATACAATACATAAATACAAATTCTGCCCCCACTACCAAATCGTGTTTCAGTCAATGCGTCTGCATGTCTGTATCATGATGGTAGTCTTGGGAATTATTACCCGATCGACCAGGAATTTCGAAAGGAATATTACCTACGATTATGCTGGTATAGGTTTTAGTTAAAATGAAAACAAAAAATAAATTTGAAATATATTCAAATAAGTCATGGCTCAGAGGCTATTAAAGATTAAATGTTTCGATTATTTTCCCCATAGTCAGAGACAAATTAAATCTAGAAACGTAATTCATTTCAAAAAACTAAATGTTGAGAGCGACCAAAAGAAACCATTCCTCCCTGCCGTCCAAAACAATTTCAGGTTGTCTTTTCAATATTTTAGCTATTTTTAGAATAGAAGATCTTTGTAGTGACTTGCGGCTGCCCTGATGTTCAAGACTTGGTCTTCTCATTTATGCAAACCTCTGGACCTCTCTCTTCCTAACCTCGCTATGTTTTAGTCCGGCCTTGTCAGACCCCACACTCTCCTAGTGGGATTCTCTGCCTTCGCCTCGCTAAAACTAGCAGCTCCTTGGGAGAGACCTCCCCCTCGCGGACAACGGTTGTCCTGGCCCTACAAATTTACCAGCTAGTGTCTCCCACGGCAATCCAGTCTGCCTCTCTCTGGTTCACACTCGCCTTTGGGATCCGGACAGATTTCGCCTACCCTCAGATACCGAGTGTGAATTCGTGGTCATTCCAAGACCACACAAACTACCTATACTACCTACCTTATGCCTCTTCTCCTGACATAGTGCATTGTCGGGGCACATGCCTATCAAATATGGAGTCAGATAGTAAGACCGTCATGAAACGAATGTCCAGGTCATAGCCTAATCAACTCTCACTTCGTCACCAGGGCTAGGGTAACAAGGCACCCCCCTCGGGACGACCCGACACATGAGATATTTAATAAAAAATAGTCGCATGAGTGAAAATTCTAATAATAATTGGTTAAAGAGAATTAATTAGTGGAGATCCAGGCCGTCCCTAATAATGTTTTCTCTTTGCTGTAACGTGCATTTGGAGGACTTTTGACAATAATCCACACAAGCCAAGGGCAAGTTGTCGATGTCTACAATTCAAAGAAAAAGGATTATTTGATAAAGTTATTAACTTTGCAATTGCAAGCTTCAAGTTGACGGAAAGGCGGAAGGAGCGGAGATCCCTTCGCCTCCCTCTCCAACCGTTTCGCCATCCTGCGAAGATCAGAGTAAAAGCAAGAGAGCCACAGACTCTCAGACATGAGTGGAGATGATGGCTAGTTCCATGAGCTCATAACTTACATGTGAATGTAATTAACTACATAAGATAAATCACCCTATACTCTATTATATATATTGTAAATTAATTTAAATAAATGTAAATAACATAAATAAGTCATTGTAAATATTGTAAACAATAAAAAGCGCTAATGTTTTATAATTTAAGAAATATTCACGAAACAGACGCTTTCTGCTAGCACCTGGACCACATCTCGATATTGTTCCTTCCCTTTCTGGAATTAAAAGAACTAAAAACTAATCTATGGTATAATAAAAACAAATAGCGAGACCTCTGTGGTATATAATTTATTGTACTAGTAGTAGGTAATATCAGAGGAATTTTTAACACTAGACCATTCCCACTGGGTTTTTTTTCTTTATTTCCTTCAAAGTACAGAATATTGAATGATAAGGAATCGAGTTAGTTAGATCACCATCATCATCATCATCCTATTCTCTCGTATATATTATGTAAGTATAACGTTTACACTAGTATTTTGCGCTCAAGCCGCTTTTTTTACGGCGAGCAATATAATTGTATTATTAGCGCTACTACTTAACTGTTTTACTCTGTAGGAGTGCTGTTGAAGATGACGAATTACTCTTCTTCATCTGAAGACGAAGATACTGATCCTAACAGAACTATCGATTTTGAAACCTTTGCAAGGCGTTTTGAAGGTATATTATGTGAGCTAGACATAATTATTTCGGCCCTGGAAAATCTGATTACTCAAGTAGTCCAATTGACACAGACGATGCAATAGCAAGACGTCACGATTTGTTGTATGAACAAGCAGATAGTTATTTCGATATGCATAAAGCAGATGCTTTAGCTGTATCTGAATTTACAGACGATTGTAACTTCAAAGAAAATCTGAGGAGAATTCAAGAGTTTTCAGCGTAGCTCCATAGTCCATAACGTGGGGCCAAATAAGACATCTCGCACGACCAACTTGCTGCGAAAATTCTTCAATCCTAATCTGAATCCTGCCTCAAATGTTTGGAAAAAACAACGAACGCTCTATGGTATAAGTGGGTAAGTGTAAAATTCTATACTACGCCCTGCAATGACAGATCCAGTTCTGCCGATTTTTGTTTTTTTCTTAGCCCCTAAAAATTATTTATTAATGCAGATATATAGATTATAGAAGTACATATTTTGGATCAAGCCCTTTGGACTGTAGCTAAAGTGCACATTTTAAGAAGGGTGGTAACCTATTACTGAAATGTATGACACAAAAGCTCTTTTATATTACGGGATCCCTCATTTTGCAACGAATGAGATTTCGCTGCAATATGCAACAAGTCGTGGTTAACTGAAATTATTTGAACCTGCTAAAAGGTTCATTCACGGATGGTTCGTCGTAGCAGAAATTTAGTGATTTTATATTTGGCTAGTCTTTTTGAAATTCCCTGAGGAGGGAGATATGGATTTTGTAACATTATTTGTTTAGATGATTTTTAATTTGATGCCCCGTTCAAACGTATAACCCTGTTAGTTTCCATTTTATCTTGGAAAGCTGGAGATACGGCTGGAAAACTAGTTTTGCCCTTTTCCCTGGACCACACTTAGTTCCAGTATTTTCTTTCTTATATAACTCAGCAGAGTAAAATTCACGGAATGGTAGCCTCGTATGGGCTGTGTAAAGGGTTCATTTTATTTTTGTTTCGAGTTCATTGCTTTGTTTCACGGCATACTTTTTAGTTCATTCAAGGTCAATTCACTAACAAGGGGATTTATGACTGTACAGTAATTAATTACTAGAGTAAGTATTAATTATTTATATTAAACACGACACCGAGAGTTTAATGCAATTTTTATGAAAATTAAGCAAGGTAAACCATGAATTAGATGCATTACCCAAACAATGAGTGAACCAGCATAAATAAATTCTACAAGACGTTGTTCTGTTTGTTAATTCTCGTGTAACAATAATATAGTTATCAAACGTAGAACTAATACACGCAAAGGCTATCAGGTTATTCAGAGAAAATGTGGCAACAATTATAACATTTGGGTGGCGATTTGTTCTTCAGCAGATTCCTGTGTACTGTGGCATATTTAATAATGGATAGATTATGTACTTTTCAAAACTAAATCTTACATCATGTACGTCAAAAAGAAATTTGTACTTACATGGTACCTTTCCGTACAACCATGTTGAGGCCTTTGAGTACGAACTTGGCGCCATCGTAGGTCTTGTAGGCGTTCTTAACTTCGAGCCAGAATTCTTCACCTCCACGCTCCTCCCTCATCTTTAACTCTGTGGGCACAACACCATTACCGTAATTAGGAACATTAATTGTTAAGGTAGGCTGTTGATTGTAATTGTATCGAACTAGTTGATTTATTGTATATTCTGCTATATTCGTTTTTGATATTTTATTTTTAAAAAATACTCACAACGATAATTTTGTAACTGTATATTATTTAATGTGCTATACATTACGTTAGATGGTACTAATAAAAATATTATTAAAAGGTTAAATCTAAAAAAAAAAAAAGTCAATATTATGGATAAGCAAATCACCATGCAATATGCAGTCCGATTTCTCAAACTAAATTTGCTTTGAAATTTGATATAAAAACACATTAATGGTTTAGATAAGACAACTGTCACTCAGTGGGACAAAACAGGAGTTTCTATGGACATCAAAATTTCGAAGCCTTATCATGTTTGAAAAAATATTATTACTTTACTACTTTAGAGTAATGTGCACTATATGTATGTAGCGTAATAGGACTATACATAAATAGTATCTATTAGTTATCGTTCAATACTCACCAGGTTTCATTAAATTCTACTTCATCACAAGTCTAAAATTGATGTAGTTAAATGTTGAGTGTCATATTTACGACGAACCTCCGAAATTTCGATCTGGTAGAATTAAACGATAATAATAAAAAAAAGTCACGATACAATGATCTTGGGCACAATCCTAGACTGACATTGAATTCATATTTACTGGGAAACTCTTGGAAAAATTTGGAATTGGGAACCCGCCTTTCCTTGGGCAAAGCATGCAACACCCCAACAAGATAATGTGTGTTATTAAGGATGGTAAAATACTAAATGTTTTTTTTAAATAATATAAAGTCTTTAATGTACTATTAAAATCCAAATTATTTAAACTGGTATTGTCGTATACTTATCAATAACGTCTTTAGTGCCTGACATGGGAAAATTTTAGTGATACCGCATCGCAAATATAACTTAATTGCACTTTAGATTTACAACCGTGTTGAGCAACAGCTGTTATTTGTTTAACATACGCAATACACAATTCACAACGTCAAATAGATGCCACTTAACAAATAATAATAATAATTTGTCTAGGATATATGACCTTGATCTTGACAGTAATGATACGTGCGTGGCTTCTTAGATTGTCAGTTTTGAGCTAGTGTAATTACTACGTTTTTTTTTATGAAGTTTAATACTTACTAGGTCGGAGATGGTTACAATGGTGTTTGGAAGCCACCCGCTCACGTCTACGGTCCACCGTGGAATTCGAACCCAGAGTCAATCTCATTAGATCTCGGACAATCTGTTTCATATTCAACCGTTTCACAAGACTTATTAACAGTCCTATTACGCAGTTGAATGTTAATCAAGTTTACAAGCAACTAAATCCATTCAGTGTTTAGACGCCCATATTCCTGATGCTATTTAAAATGGTCGTTAGTTTTAAGTACAAATGTTTTGTGTTATGCGATGAAACAGTTTAACATGGCTACGCAACATTAGAAAGGTGTGACTTTTTACACTTCAAGGTGTAGTGTTCATTTAAAGAATTTCAACACCTATACAGTCAAGGAATTGTGTGATTTCAAATAGGGTATTGTAAACCACAAAAGCTGCTTAAAAGGATGTAGAGAGAGGCAAAGTCTTAGATTGATGATAATGAATCGCTTTTACTTTTTTGTAAAATGCACAATAAATATATAGAAAAGACTTTTTTCTTAATTTAATTTTCAAAGTGTAATTAATGAGAGTTGTTTGGTTTAATAAGCCAATTATTGGAGCTCTATGCAATGAACTGGTGGACAACCCCCATGGGACTGCGTCTATTAAATAAAATGTGTATGTTCTTACTTGTTTATTGAATTGATGTTGCCTCAAAGGATTGTAAATAAATGATTTAGTTGTGAGGGAATACAGTATTAACCATTTTTTTTAATTAAAAGCTTGCGTTTGTTCTATTTTTTATTTTAGAAATGGATATTGTATACCTAGTCAACCATTATCCTGACAACTGTCTTTAAGAATTTTTATACAGGCCATTTGATTTTACTGTGTACATAGGTGTTTCTGAGAATCGTATGAGTTTTTGATTTAAACAACTAAAGCAAGTTTGTTGTCTACCTCGTTTAGGGAAATTGATCCCCAGTAAATCAGACAGGAAACACACCAGATAATCCAAAGGAAAAATGTAATAAAATTGGTTATATTAATACGACGTACACGTCTGATGTTTTAAACAATTAAAAAGAAACATTTTACTCTGCAGCCTCCTTTAAACAGAGGATTAACTGAAGCTCCTCTTGTATGCCCGGCCGAAATGTGGAGTGGCCGAAATGTATATATACAAAATTGAAAATAAACATATGGTTCCGCGGAGAACAGTATGATAGATAATTAAATGTAAGATGCGGAATAATGAGGTATTCCGAAGGAACATAAAATGAAGAGAAACCACTTCTGAATTATCAGAACTAGATACAATGATAACATTAAATTAATTAATTAAGAAATTGAAAATAATAACTTCATCATGTGCTCAGACGTAATCATGACAGTCAGAGAAAGAGAAACTAGTTAGCATGTGCGGAAAACCTTCAAGTACGTCCCACTGCCATCTTCACAATCCAGCTATTGTTCACTTCCTCGTTGATAGATCGTATCAAATATCTCTTAAGTCCGGATAAATACAACTATCCACCCATCCATAAGCTGAATATCCATTTAAAAGGATATGCTCAAAGGATTATCAGTAAACATGTCCTGGAAACAAACAGGAACGAACAAGAAGGCAATAATAACAAATTACCACCCCTAGGGGCTCTGACAGACAAAATTGGAGATAAATCACCTAAACAAAGCAAAAGTGAACATATTATATTCTATCCAATCAATGTGTCTTATCGCATACCTATCCCTTGTTGGAACTGGCTTTAAACACTCTACTTGCATAAAAAAAATCATCATAACTTAAGGAAAACATTTAGAAAACCTCATGCAAAGAACACTTATCAAGAAAAGGTTGCCTATTTTACCAAAGGCCATAAAACGCTACACACGAAGTCCTACTGTATAGCGAAGCGAAACAAACCAAAACAAGACAAACTCGTTAGAAAATATACACAAAAACTTAACAATAAGATGACGGTTTGAAAACAAAAAATCTGATGCAACCAGTACCAATTCTGATCAAATCCAGTATCCAGCGAGACTTCGTACTGTTATCCACGCTCTTCTGGTAAATACAGACATAAAGATTAAACAACCGTGTATGATCACATAGTGAATAGTGTTTAGTTAAAACCCTTATAAACAATATTTGTCTGATTAAAAAAATAAAAAATTGTATTCATACTTATTTTTCAAACAATAATTGAATCAACCTTATACTTACTCATGATCATAATATTGTTTTGTCTGTATTGTAAATGTAGATATTTTATATGGAATCAATATTTTATATTTAAATTATATTTCAACCATTGTTGAAAATATTTTGACTATTATTTGCCCGTAATTCAATTTTATAGATAATGTGTTCATGCATTTAGCAAGTATTTATTTTGTATTGCAATCTTTCTTTTAGCCTCTGGGAATGAGAATTTATTGATTAAAGCATTCCTGAAAATAAAAATAAGACTGTGAGTAGATAAAAAACAATATCCTATATGTATAATACTTACTACCGATATTATTATTATATACACATGATAAACACTATTGAAATATTATCTCTTACAACTAGATAATTTTTTCTCGATTTAAAATGTATGGGGATATTTAAAGTTAGGCTATGCAGTTCTGGTCACGAAGTGAGGGCCCCTGATGTCTTAACGGTGTACGAATTAACTCTCAAGGTGGGAAACAGTATCATTTATCAAGCTCCATCATTTATTATGAGAAACATTTCATTCTTGGAGTATTTTATATTTGAATTATATTTCAACCCTTGCTTCAAATATTTTGACTACTATTTATCCATAATTCAATTCAATCCAATTTTATGGATGGTATATTCATGTAAGTATCAATTATTTATTGTGTGTTGCAATCATGAAGCAATAGATCCTTTCCTTACCTGGTATTTAAGACTTCGGCACTTCGCCAGCTGTGTTTAGTTCAGTATTGGATTTTTTATTTATTATTTGGAAGCAGGTACCAAAACAAAGTTGTCTTGAAGATGAGTTTATATATTTTATCAAGAGAGTTAAGTGGGCACGCAGAATAAAAGAAAAAAAAACAAGGCATTGAGCGAAGACACTTAAAATTAGGGACTGACTAAAACGCAGCACCGCAGAGTAGGTGAAGGTGAATGCGTGAGGATTCGAAACCCTCGGGCCATATCAACAACAGGACACCTTCGACTCTCCTAACGTGAGCAATCATACCCAGCCAGCAATTGTGAATGCTTCAGCATGCCATCGCTCAATTGTAGCCATCAATCGCCAGTCATTAGAACACTGGTGTTGAGGAAATTATCGTTGCGTACATCTAACAACGATGTACGGCATGCTAATTTAAAAAAACAAAATATTAATCCTGTATTTTGCGTTCGCAAAATTATGTGAAATAAAACGGTCGTTGAGGTACTGTATTAATTTATCTGTTTTCATGATTGCCTGAGTAACCTTGGTGTCGTTGATTGGTCAATTTTGTCCCGCACAAACTAGAGTGCTCTATAATTGAATACGATGAAATCATAGGTATTTACGATTTTTCGTTCTTCATGAGAGCCTCCCACTTCCGTATGAAAAGAACAAAAAAAGAGAGCTGACCGTTTAAGGATTTGAACCCCAGATACAGTAGTGTACTTTCGGGATAGTAGCGATGAGAGCAGCATTGTTTTATATTTTTGTCTAACTTATATAAAAATAAATAATATAAAAATGTTGTTGTCGTCAGAATCAATGATTAATAATGAATACGCAGTTGAACAGAACCGACCCCGGTTTGACATTTTTACGCTTAATAAGTGAAGAAAGAAAAAGTGCGCAAGGGGCACTCTTTTCAAGAGCATTATTGCCGAATGTCGAAAGTAGACGTAATACTTAATACACACACTGCTATATGTTTGGGTGCAATTAAAAACTAAGTAGATCCCCGTAATTTTTATTGACATAGACAGGGCGTCGAATTGGGGATCGACCCAAGAGGCAAAAACTCTAGGTACACCACTGTCCAGAATAATATTAACCAATTACCTTTTCTCACTGTTCTTTCAGTCACCGTATGATCATAGTTGTTTTTCCAACTAGTTTTCTCGAAATAGTTGTTGTCAATTTTATGGATGATTCATACTGTAGTAAATAAAAAAAATATCGTTTTAAATAGTTTTCAGTTGTATTATAGTAATTATTAGTTTTAATCTACATTTGCATTACTCAAAGAAAAGAGACACTCATAGCGCCGGGATCCGGAGATGTCCTGTCAGGGGTTTTTCCAACTTTATTATTATACCGTATGAATGAGCGAGTGAAAGACAATTGTAAATATGGTATAAATGAGATCATTTATCACAAATACTTATTGCCCAATGAGGCAGATTGTAATTTTAACATACTAAAGTTGTTTTTAAATTAATAATAATTTTCATAGATAATACCTGATCAGGGATTCGGATCAGAGATTGAATAGGCTAACGGTACGCAAGATGGCTCAGTGGGAGATCACTCGACCCGATTTCGGCCCTGTCAATGCATTTTTTTTCTAATAATTAAAAATAACTTTGTAATGATGTTTTAGTATCATACAACCTTTTTCAGTGCGACAGCTAAAACCCTTTTTAATTTAAAGTTTCGCGGAAAGATTTTTCCCGCGATAATAAAAGTCAAATTACTAAATCTAAACCACAAAAAATTGTTCTTTAGGTGCTCAAAACTGAAGAAAGAAGTTATTCGCAGCTAACATTAGGACTGGGTTTTGGTCATTCATTTGATATTCCTCAAGTCTTGTCGGTGATTGGCAAGACTTTCCCAGGCTCGCACTCATCTGGGTCCATACTTTCTTTGATTACGCCCTGCTTCAATCTTTGTTTGGTCAAACATTGTTCAATTCACTATCAAACTGCAAAGCTGGTGTAGTACGTCATCTTTATATATTCACATATAATCAGAATATATCCATTGTAACTACATATATAATCTAGAATAAGGAAATATATATATATATAGTTATTATAAACAAACCCTGAACTTATAGATTGCGTGTAGTTGCTTTCTGCGTGTAATTTTTATTGAGGTGTTAGCTAACCAAGATATTTACAACAGTTGTAAAGGGAATAAAAAACAAAATCGCAAAAAAAAGTAAGGGAATCAAAAACGTTTCAAGGAGTACCTTTATGTTTTTTTTATTGCTATTTATATTATTACAGGGATCAAATATTGATTGTAGTAATCAGTTGTTGTAAATATTGAGAATTGGTTAAAAGATTAAAAAAGAATTATAGAAAATAATAAAGATGTTGAAAACAAGCATTATATTGAAATAACTTTGATCGATTATTATTTAGTTAATTTTTTTTTTTATTGATATACTGAACAACATTTATAAAAATCAAGAAATATTGTATAGAAGTCAGAAGCAGCTCTGTATTGGAGACTAATGCGATCATGGGACGTAAACATCCCATGATCCCGTATATGTTTGATTACAGATAGAAATAAAGCCAGTCTATTTCGAGAACTTGATTTAGTCTTTTGTTCCTGTTTTCCTTCTCTTTTCTTTATCACATCTTAACCGGCGGTGAATAACTTAGATAAACTTAAATAAATTCTGGAAAAACTGTTTATGGTACGTAATGATGATGATGAAAGTAAAATCATGGAAGTTTCATCCACATAAAAAATAGAGAAAAAAATTCAAAATTCTAGTTGCACTCAATTACAGTATAATCACCGAAAACTTTATTTAGCATTTCCAGTAGTGTAAACTCAAAGCAATGACATTATGAATCCTATATCCAGTAAACGTGGTCTGTAATTAAAAGACCAACGAAGAAATTAACCATTTGCTTTAACATGCCCAAAATATCAAAATATTAGAGCCTATTTTAATCCGCTATTGGAAGAACCAGATAAATGTAAAATGTTGATCCAATCGTCCTTTTTACTCGTTTTTCTCTTGCTAAACTGTAGAAATAAATAAGGATAATAAGGGATGCATTTTTATTATATGTACCTGATTACATTTATTTATTATTTTGAGTGTCATTAAAACCAAATAATGTAATATTCTTCGTTTGCAATAACAAGATTCGATGTTTTTGCCATCTCAATCGTCTTTATCACCGACCAGATACCCACCCTGATAGTACATTTTGATGATGAACAGTTCATTTGCAAAAAGTGGCAATCCACGACGATACAAGCCATTAATTTGTGCGTGATTACAATCGTACTAGTATTGGGCATACGAACTCCTTTGCGTAGGGCATTGCCCCGGAACGAATTTACAAAATGTCCATAGCTTAAATAAGATGGCTTTTATTATTGGTTATGTAATTTCAGGTAAATTCCCTTTTTTTTCTAGGCACTGGCTGATTACAATTAAAATAAGTAGGCGGTTGTTGACACCGGGCATATCTCTAGATGCTTGAAGAGTGAAACGAGATATTAAGAAAGTGTTATTGTGGTATTGTGAAGGATCGAGGTTAGCATGCTAACGGCCCTGCTGGTACCGCCAACAAAGGGTGCCTCGGGGTATAGGCGATGTCATTAACACACAACGACCTACAATGACATCCGCTTGTATCTAGACAGTATCTCAGCTCCATGGATATCTCAGGAGTGTATCTCTAAGCAGTAGGATAGTTTTTAATGAGCACCCTTAAAGTAACTAACAACTATTACAATTATTTTTCTTATTATTAACTATCAAATCAAAGCTCTCCAAATGTATATATTTAGGATTAAATAACGCTAGAACTGTAGATTTTTATTTTCATATTATATGAAAGGGTCTAGGGAAAAACCGTATAGCTTTTTTTTTCAAAAGAACGAATCATCTATATTGTTTAAACATTAACTTGAGGTAAAAAAACAAACGAATTCGTATACAATACACCGAATAAGGAATTAAAAATTTCTTCCTCCAACTTCCGGCAATGATATTGTTTTTCCCCTGACCGCCTATTCTTTTCTGTTTAAAAAACTAGGCTTTTAGACCTTTTTTCTCCTGAACAGTACACACTACTTGATTCGTCTGTCTTAGAGCTTAAATAAAGCACCAAAATAACATAATTGAAAAAAAAGCAGTTACATATTTTTCCCCCTGGCCCCTTCATATACAACCAAAAAATCCTTGCGTATTCCAAAGTTGGATCATTAGCGATAGAGCCTTCCCTCCTGTCAATGATTTCTAAAAAAAAAACCTTGTAACGTGAAGTGGAATTTGACGTTTCTGATCCTCATTACTCAGGTCCTGCTACAACGCGAACATACCTGTCGTTGCTAAGGCTTAGGCACTAATTTTAAATATAATTTGGAATTGGAATGAAAAAACACTGACTGCCAACAGTTAGGGATTTATGTAATTACGATTCACACCATTGTGAAAAACCAATTAAATTCATGCCATCGAACCTGGTAAACCAGTGAAAGAACAAAAGCCTGAACTAATATTACAACAAGGAGTCAACAATGATCTATAATAATATCAAGGAAATAAGTGTTAATCATCAAGGATATAATCTAGGATACATACATGTACACACCGTTCTGTTATCTACTAGTGCACCCCTTTGCTCGGTGTTAGTAAAAACTTGTTTTTGCTGTATGTTATTTAATTTTCAATCAGTTTAGAAATAGGCACTGAGCCTAACTAAGGGTGAATACGGAGATTTAAAAAGTTCATAAAACCCGAATAAATATTGGCTTTCTAAATACTTCGCTACGACTCGAGTAGTGTATATGCCTCTTAAACAATATAGTCCAGAGGTGAATGTTTGGTGTCGTAAAATGCCCTGAGGATAGTGACATAAAAATATTTTCAATTAGCTCTTTTCAATTTAGTCAATCTCAGGCATTTCGAGTTAATCGTAACAAATAAAATAAGGCACGACATCGAATGCCACGAAAATTCACTTCAAATACTTTTAACAATCTAAAATACCTACAGACGAATGATTTGAGAAATACCTCTATCACAAATATGATATATTCAGTTACATAGGCTAAGTTTACATTGTCCATGCAACAGTTTCCACATTCTGTTCAGTAAAGTTGCTTGCTTACAAATACCATCGAATAGTTGTCAAATAAGTTGAATTTTGTGTAAATAGATATCAGAATGAAGTCATCCCCCCTTAAAATAACGGACAGAGGGCCGTGAGTGAAAGGAATCCCTGACTCAAGAGATATCATTGCAATCTTCAGGTCAATCACAATAATAAAGACAATCACACAGGCCCAATGCACCTGGCCACATACCGCAGCTCAGATGGAGTAACTGTGGAATGGTTTAGACAACAGTATGCAGTAGCGATGATTGTGAACATCTCATTAGAATTGCAAAATGATTTTTTTTTATGTATAATCATTTACTTTTACATTTTTTTATGAATAAATAATTGAATACCAATGCCATTATTTTTTAACCTACACAACTATTTCATTCTCCGTGAACTAGTTGTAAGTACCCATTGCTTAAAGAATTGAAGGAGTAGAGAATACAATTTAAGTTCTCAATTCAATAGTAGTTTTTCTAATCACAGTTTTTGTTTTCTTAGATGGCCGAAATTAATCGGACAATAAATCGCTATCGTGTGGAGAAAATGTTATGTTCCGAGCACAGCATTCTTAGAGCTTCATTGTTTTTTCAAAACTAGGAACCCCTTTTTTGTGGTGAGAGGTTTTGACTATTTGAGTTTGGACGTTTGTGAACTATTTCTCAACCGTAGTAAACATATTACTAAAATGGCCCAGAGAAGAAGGGTAAAATATACTTTGTTTCATCTGTTTCAGGAAACCCGCTTTAAGTGTCATGTGTGAATAACTTTCGAAAACGTTAAGAGTAATATATATTAGTCTTTCTTCCCATTTCAAAAGTACAATAAGGCACAACACTAGAGTCACTAGCACGTAGGCAACTGAAGTTTGGTGTTTCTACCGTACAATCTTTTAATTCAAGAATGGAAGCTGAATTTATTTTCTGATAAACCTTACTTCAGATAAGAATTAAAACCTGTATACAACCAGCTTCCGAATGTTGTGTTCCACCTAATTACTGGCCAAAAAAACACTTACTATTGACCCAGATTAGCGCAAACGAAACCTTCACAAATGTGGTAAAAAAAAAATTCTCATGAATAAATTATGTGGTTACGAAAATATAGGATATTATTAAAAAATAATTTATGCAAGAAGGAAGTACACATGAAGGTCTTTAGATGGAACTTTAGTTATTAAAAAACATTTTTCAATAATAGAAAAAGTCTAAACGATCCAGGTTCGACGAAATGTTTTGTAAATGGCTATCTTCCACTTTCCGAAGTGTCTTGCGGTGTTTTTGTTCGGCTTCAGATAGTCGGAGGTCCTTCAACTGCCGGGCATGACTCAAGCAGTAAAATGGTTTTATCCTGAAAAAAACGCAGAGCTCTTTTTGTTTTAGCACATGCATTCCCGAAGGTGTGTACGTTTATATGGATGCTACTACTGCTAGCTACTCTAACTAATCTTAGCCTTGAGGACCCTGGCCGCCTAGATCGGTTCCTGTACAGTGATTCTTGTGTCAGGCCACTCTGTGTAGCTCCGCTACTTTACAACTTTATAGTTACAAGTTACTTTACAACTTAACATTTAAATGCAGCAAGAGGAGAAATTTGTAAATTGGCAGATGGTGACAAGTCGATGGTGAGCCTCATCACCTAGTGTTGTGTATATTGTTATGACTTTTTTACTACAGATTATTATTTACTATTTATATTATGCCCTCCTCCGAATGCATCAGTGAATCGCAGTACGAGGAGCAACTTGTATCTCTATATCATTTTTTTGTTCATTGTAATATTTAAAGGTTTAGGAATTAAAAAAAAAAACCAAAAAAAAAAAAAAACCAGGTGCATTGCATATTGGCATAAGATTATTTTTATTGTTAATTGATTTGAGTTTTAAAAGTAGAAAAGATGTCGGAAAAGGGAAGTATTAGAATTTTTGTTTTTTCTCGCCTCGTAGGGCACATTGCAAAAACGATAGGAGACCAGTCTATAGTTCAATGTCAATGTCAATGTCAATAGAACTTTAATAAACAAAACATTTCCTTCCATTGAATTCGGCTACTCCACGACTGTTTAAGTTAAAAAAAAAACACTAGTAAAATTATATATAGAAACGACACTTTAAGCTTTGGGCCTCTATTATATAATTGCAAGGTTAACAAAATACAATCTTAAATTAAAAAAAACTCAATCAGTGATTGATTGTGTTGGATTGCAAAATGAAAATAAACGAAGTTTAAAATCTTCAATGCTTCACGATTTCCCCAAGGTGATCAACCACCAAGCTCCAGAACCGGAATCGACAATGAATAATAAATTGATCAGCTGTCAATTGATAATATTCGTGGCTACTGTCTGCAATGGCTGACTCTAATAAAATATTTTCGAGTGGGGACTGTTCTCAAGTCAAAGTGACTCAGCCACTATCTGGAAGGTCGGCACTTCCTGGCCAGTGTTTACTTTGTTGGCTTTTAGCAGCGTTAATGGTCTAACGAATACCCGTAATTTATTATTTTACTTTGCAATGGTGAAGCTACTTCTCTCACATAAATGTAGATGAGCTTCATGTAAGTTGTTCAATGATCACTAAGTGAGTATAGATCAGGAGCGATAACACTTTCATAGCTAGGAACTGGAATCCGATTTAATTAACATTTTTCTATACCAATAATAAACTAACTTAAATGACTCGTAAAAAGTAATCATGTCATGAGCGTCTGTGGCTCTGGAGTTCTTGGTCAGCCTCGCCTGGCTCGTATCCGGTGACGCGGATGATGGAGAAGTGTGGGGGATGTCCAAAGACTTCGCTTCCTCTTTCGTAAGTGAGAGGGGTGACAACCATGTGGATTTGGAAGTTCTCTGGGCTTATAGTCCAATAAGGCAGATTGTAATTTTATCACAATAAAGATTTGATTTGTAACTAAAAAAAAAAAAAAAATATTTTAAAGATTGTGAATCGCCGTCACTTTCAACAGATAAGGTCTAATCCGCAATACTGTCTTTACATTGTTCACAAGTGACTACATATTAATGAATTTTGTTTTGAGTGGGCCGATCTTCAGAATAGGCCTAACTATGACAAAATTATGTTGGGTTTTCATCATATTTTTACAAAAACAAACTATTCTTATCACTATTATATTGTTTAAATTAACGGTCATTTTTGCTATTATTTACTCCGTCAGAGCAGAAAGGGTAGAAGTCAACAAGGTTTGAAGCATTGAAAGTCAAGTTGAGGATGTTGAGTTGTTTTTTTCCGATGGCCTTGATTTACTTCCGGAAATCGGGTTGGTAAATTATTTGACAACTCCAGAAAGACTTTACCAATCTACACCGAACTCTAAAGGGGTTTAGAGGCCTATTAATAACAAGTAATGGAACCAACTCACCACTCTTAAACCAATTAGAAAACGGATATATAAAATACAATGTTTTAGTTCTTTTCTCTTTATTTTATAACTACAGACTACAGACATCAAACCTAATTGCTGCTGGCTTACGCTAAAACAGAATAATAGAAGCTTTACAAAGGTGGCAAGAAAGTTGGACTCGTACCAAATTGAGATGAGTTATGATGGGTTTAGTGAAATAAAAGGCATTGATGACAAAATTTTGCTCCTGTAGCATACCTAGACATCACATAGGCAGGAGATGCTGTGAAAAAGATGGTCTAGCAGCCTTGGCATTATAGACAGCCTGCCTATTGGATCAACATTGGTCTTTTTAGGGCTAATATTTTTTTTATTTTTTTATTTAGAATTCAATAAATTTTATTAAGATAAAATTACAATCTGCCTTTTATTAGGCAATGAGTAATTGAGATAAATTTTATCATTCATACCATATTTACAATTCATCATTCACTCGCTCATTCATACAATATTTACAAACAGCCCAGAGGCCCCCCAAGTCCACAAGGTTGTCACCTCCCTCGCATGCGAAGGAGGAAGCGGAGTCTTGGGGAGTCCCCACGCTCCTACGTCAGCCACGTCACTGGATAAGAGCCAGCGGAGGCTGACCAAGAGCGCGAGAGCCACAGACGCTCAGGACATGATTAGAGAAACTGGCCATTGCCAGGACTCCCTCTATCACTTATTTATAGCAGGTCACGAGGCCACTGCCGTTTCAGTCTCCGAGGAGGAGTATAGGGGTGAGTGGTGCAGTGCAATGACTGTGCTAGGGAATTAGGGTGGTTGGATAGGATGAGTTCAAGAATATAGGGTATATTCAGATCATTGTGAAGGGTTTTGTTGCTGACGTAATAAGGGGCATTTACTATTGTTCTTAGGAATTTTGATTGAAAGGATTGGATGCGCTTGATGTTCGACTTTTTTGCTATCCCCCATAGCTCTATTCCGTATGTCCCGATTGGCTTAAGTATAACCTTGTAAATAAGTAGTTTGTTTTCTATTGGGAGGTGGGATGTCCTTCGAAGTAGTCTGTACAGTTTCCAAAGCGTCTGTTTAGTTCTTGTCTTTTTAGCCTCGTATGTGGGTTCCATGTCAGTCTTTTGTCGAGATGGAAGCCTAAATACCGTATTGTCTCAGACACAGGGAGAGGAATTGAATTTAAAAAGACTGGCGGACAGGACTTGCGGCAGAAGGTAAAGGTTATGTGGGAACATTTTCCGTTATTGACTTTGATTCGCCATTGGTTGCACCAATACTCGATCTCGTGTACTCGAGGTGTTTTTGAAGGTTTTGGGATGCTATATCAGGGTCTGGATGGGTTGACAGGACTGCAGTATGGCTAATATTAAAAATCTAAAACCCGTTTATATATTTGAAAAACTGGTTTATGCGTATAAGGGCAGATTATAAGTGTTTAAAAAAAAAAAACTGTTTGTATACAAACCAGTAGAATTAATAGTAAAATCAGCATTCCGTTCCTCGCAGCTTTGTAAAAACCTCAAGATTGGAACCATTAAAAATACTAACGGAGTACAGACGGGAGGGGAGACAAATGAACACTAGTGGTGTATGAAGGATAAACCGTTAGACCGATAACGATATACAGACTTGGACCGGACAATTAGGCTATAACAGAGGTACTACCTTAAATAAGGACTCCACTTATGTGGGCCTGGGGGGTCGGTGTTCTGGGCGCTGAGGGGCTGTGGTGGCTTCACTGCTCCCACAGAGTGTCTTAGATCCGAAGATTCCACGTGTGTTAAATTGTAAACATTAGTGAAATGTACTGATGTATCTAAGGCAGGCGATGCACATGGTTTTTATCCACATCCTCCAGTCAAACCTCGTGTCCTGCTACCAACGCTTGACTTGTGGGACTTGGCACCTTCTGGGCTTCGACTTAGTTTAAATAAAAAAAACGGGCACCATAAAATACAATAAAACAAAAACAATTTTGCTACATTAGACAACTACCTGTTTTGATGTATACCTACTTACTGTAAACTCACCAAGAACAAACTAACCAATCCAAACGTAATTAATCCATTGACAGAAGACATTCATAGAACTTTACTAAATACTAGAGGCAAGGTCATAATGCGGACATTTATTGGGCCAGAGGATAACTCAGAATCTCAATAGTTAGTATCTAAATAATTTCTTAATGTTATACATATGAATAGTAATTATGCATTGATACATGTAGCACCCTTGCAGGACGGAGCCAAATAAGGCAAAAAAACTCCCCCATTAAAGGGGTACTGGACTGTGGAAATACATTAAATACACTCCATATTTTAAAATTAAAAGGTTTTTAATAAAAATCTTTTAGTATTTCACTTTAATTTGAGTTGTTACCAATCCACCTTATTATATATCCATCAAACCCTCCTTGTTTCATCCCCTAAAGGTATCTTATTAGTACTATATGTAAATCTGAGAGTACCTACGTTAGGTCTGACTTTCTGAGGGTATTTTCCCCACTACCCTAAATTTTAATTCTCCATGTCTGTAAAACTTGGGCTTCTATCTGGAGTGGAAAGGTGTCAAATCCTTAACTCACTCTTGCAACAAATTTTTCATTTCAATTGAAAAAAAAGTATGCATTTACTTTCGAAAACCGTAAGTGTATTTGGGTCTTGAATTTCGTTCTAATCTTATTATTATATTATTATTTGCATATTATATCACTTGATAAACGTGCTAAGCGCTTGACTGAAACTTCCTTTATTTGTCTAGCAAAAACAAAATATTTATCCGATGGTATTTATTTTGAAGCTTTAGGTTCGTGGATAGTTCTCAGTAGTAAGTGACTCTTTGACATTTCCTGAAAAAGCAACCTGTCGGATACTTACTTCTGCAAAGCCGTGTCATAAATAATCGTCCAATGTCAAGACGTCATTTGATGAAAAAGAGAAAAACGCACAACAAAAGAAAATCTCTTTGCGCGGTAAAAGAACACAATTGGATTATTTCAGGTCGTACGATTCACCAACGTCATTTATGTTACAGTCTGATTATATTTAACTCTTTAGTTTATTAAAAAATAAAAACTGTCTAAAAAAGTAAAATAAAATGATAGAATTATGCGTGAAAATTACAGTAATTTATTATTAATAATTAATCAATAATATGGAGTATGGTAGTTATCTCTTATAATAAAAAAAAAATCTTAACCCTCAATGTCTCACCAATAAAGACTTGACATATTAAACTAATCATTTATCAGCATTTAATCATATCCATTTATGGTGATAGCAAGCAGGCAAGTCAAGTTACTTTTAAAATTAGATACTTTTTTGTATTATTGTTATTAGTGACAAAGATTTAAGCAAATATTTGTTTTATGCATTTGTTTCTTAGGAAACATTTTCAATAGAATACTTACATATGGGGGAAACAATTTTTTTTTTTTACATACACTGTGTTAATAATATACATATATACATACATATTATGATGTGTTATAGCTGTTAGTATTTTAACCATCTAGTGATTTAATAATTACTCTATAAACAGAAAAATGGTCTCGTCAAAAATTTAAAATAACTAAATATAGCAATTTTCGAGTTTTATGATGGGCCATAATGATTTAAAAAAAAAATTAGGTAGGTGTTATTATTTATTTATTTTCTACACGTAAATAAATAATTATTATATATTTCAGTTTTGAGTTCATTTTAGTTTAGAGGTCTCCTGTTTTTTGCCAACTAGAGACAAAATTCATGTACCTTAAAATAAAGGAAAGATAAATTATTTTCAAATTAATAACACTTAAGGGACAAATCTTTGAGGGTTGGTACGGATTGAAGGGACATCTGGAAGGAAATAAGAAGCTCCAAGGTTCAAATGCATGATATTAATTCTTTTTATTAACCAATTGTTCTTGTTATTAATAAATGTATTTATTTAATTATCGAAATTAATAACTATTTTCTTAAATTTTTTCACTACAGAATTTACTTAATGTAGGACACCCTGCATTTTGTACTTATTTACACTACTATTACTTTTTCACTTTTTATAAATGTGCATAGTGTCCTTGAAACCATAGAGGATGCATGGTCGATAAAAAATTAAATTATTCGGTTTTGATGAAAAACTCGGGAACTACACCTTATCTGTTTCTCTTTTTTTTTTACCGAATCTTCGACTCGAGGTCATAATATTCATGCAATTATAAAACTCAAAAAAATAAATGGATTCATTGTCACGAAAATCGTAGGGTGTTAATACTTATCTTTATGTAAACAAGTTCATTTTATCACACTTTTAACCACAACAAAATTTATTATGTTTATGCACTCCTCCAAATGCATGTGAACGCAGGAAGAGGAGAAACCTGAAATTAAATTATATTTTATTACATTATTTTGTACACTGTATTATTTTAAGGTTCTGAAATAAAAAACAACATTTTATCACTTAAAAAAGTTTTTTTTTTTTTTAATAGGCAATTTTACTAAGGAAGTGATCTTTGATTGAGTTTCTGTATTTTTTTTCGAATTAGTTACTAATCACTTAACTGTTGTCAAAACTACCGCATTTAATGGTAATATAGTGGTAGATAAATACATCGTATAAAAACATTTATATTAATGCTAACATGATATTACTGGACTTTTCGATGTATAAACTTATCTTGAATTTCTGGATCTTGTTCTTCCACCGAACTAGGCAGAATGGACCGTATTGCTCTACACATTTTATGATTCGTCCCACGTCAGAAAAATATAGAGCAGAAAAGTGTGAAACTCTTTATTAAATTATCACTTGACTTTAAAATATATGACTGTCAAAAAACCAAGGACTACCTTCTATGATAAACCTGACATCCTATTTAGCAATGATCTTCCGAATGCTGCACTTGGTGTATACCAGCCAATCACAACTGGAGTTGTATTTGCGTGTATACGTATTGGAACACGCACTGCTTTGAATCACGTGATTGTTTTATTTGTCGTTTAGGAGCCCTCAAATCACCCATAAATACTGGGAATTTTATAATATAGGATGCTGTTTTGGGTTCTAGGGCATACTCAGTTTCAGTTAAACCAAAAACACGTGTGTTCAAAATTGTCTAGAGGTCTCCCAACAACCAACTTAAGTTATGTTCCAGCGACAGGTGCGTACAGAATTGTTCAAGAAATAATATTGGTAAAGTGACTCACTCAACATACGATCACAACTCCGAAAAAATGCGCAGTAGAGCACAAAGGACCTCTTCATTAGGTAAAGACGTGAATAAATTGTACTAACAAGGTACACCTTCATACAAAATAAAAACCAGCCAAAATGCAAATAATTAACGCACCACTAACCGTTAAACATTTATTTACATACTTATTATTAATTATAATGCTAATTCATGGACTTCCTAACAATTTGACAAAATATTCATATTATACAAGTGTTCTTTAAAATTCACACCTGTCAACTTCTCTTGTGATAAGTAACTGAATAATCTTTTTTTTTTTTTCACTTTACAGTCCTTCTCTTAAGTGATATTTCATTTCCTAAGTAGTCCATAAGCTACATTTTTTAGTAAATAGATACAATATGTTGTAATAATATTTTATCAATAAGTAGTTACAAAAATAGGATGGACAACAGAAAAAGAAAATATTTTAGAAACCAATAAAAGAATATTGAAAGAAAACAAAAAAGGACAATCACTAATCAATATTTTGTTTCTGTGTATTGTAATCAATTGATCAGTTCACTCACCATTTTTTTCGCATTTGATCAACGATTTCATATTCAAGTGAGACATATGACACTTTTTTAAAGGTTGGGAGGAATCGCATTTTTATGTAAGGAAGACATGACAAACGTAGCCATCATCTTTTACCTAAGTAAATGTCATTAGTTAATAAATTATTTAGTGCCAATTTGAATATGGGGATCAAACTAATTATATCAATGTCCAAATTAGCAATATGTAAATGTCACTAAAATTGTATTCTCCATTTTTTTTCAACACTAGCTTAAATTAGTCGAATGATATTTTGAAAGGAAGTTCCTTATGATGCCCCAAAGATGCTAAAAATAAAAGCGGCTTTATGAAAAATAATGAAGAGTCAATAATTATTAAAAAATAATAGTTTGCTATCATAATTATTAGGGGATGAAATAAAATATCTCGATGCCCTGATATTATTTATTAATAATTACAAGCCTCACTGTCCGGATCCTCCCAATATCCAGTCGAGCTTTGAAACCCTTATCGTGTAACGCATCACGTTTGACTTGATTTTATTTTTGTTTACAGCATTGATTAACTTTTAGTCCTCTTTCTGGAATTTTTAGATTAGTCTCCATTCCAAGACATCAAAGTTTGAAGTAACATACCTGTCTACCCACATGGAGTTCTTCGATTTGATCTAAGCACTTTCACCTATAAATGGCCATCTTCAACAAGATGCGGTAACTTCTATGGAAGCTGAGTGGGCAGCCTAGATAAACTAAATTGTATGTATGGAAATATGTTCAGGTTTTTCACTCCAAATTTACCTTTTCACAAATCAATTTTACAGCGTTGGTACTACGACATACTTTAAAAATCAATTATACTTCAAAACTTTTGCTAATACCATTATTATTACACCCGAATTGTAAGCAAAACCATTTTTTAGCAATGCCATGGAATAGTTACAAATAATAATAATCATTGATGAGTCGGCGCTCAATTGTCGTCTTTGACAAACAAAGCGTTCACAGAGCGATGACCGAACTGAAGGGTTACATGAGCTTTAGTTAATTTTGTGCAATGCCAATGTCCTGGATTTCCTAAAGCTCAAATTTTCTTGTAAAAGGGAAAAATTGGAGACCAAAGTTTGAATAAACGAAATTAAGGCTTAAAAATTAAAGGGTAGAAAAAAAGATGTAGAAACGTAGGATATGTAATATTTGTTATAAATGTATAAATTGCGCATTAAATATATGAGGTATTTGAGTGATATATACCTGTTTTAATTAATCATTATCGATTTTATCTATTAAAGAAAAAGTGAAAAATTAAATATTTCTAATTGAGAAAATTGATTGTGTTGATAAATTACATAACTAGAGTATTTATATATAATATATATATATATATATATATAGGTATATATATTTATATAGGGGTCCAAAAAAATGTATCCACTGTTTAAAAGTCCATAACTTGCAAACTAATTGACGGAGTTGTCTCATTTTTGGTAGTGTAATAGTTTGTAGTTCCGGTAATCGCCATACAAGCGTTGTATTGCGTTGTTTTGTTTTGTCAGATGACAGTCGCCAGATAGTTAGTGTTTTATTGTTAGTTGTACCTTGTTACTCGAGTAAACATGGCTGGCGTAAGGCTTACATTTGATGAAAGGAAGTCTGTTTTAAAGTGGTATTTTAAGTACGAAAACATTGGCTTGATTGGGCCATTCTTCTTTGACGGCACAGTTACCGGTGAGGTGTACCTTCAGAATTTTTAAACATCCATTTTACCTGCCATCCAAGACTTGTATGGAGACGGAAGATTTTACTTTTAACAAGATGGTGCCCCAGCCCACTACCACAATCGTGTTAAGGCTTTTCTCGACGAAAATCTACCAGGTGGATGTAGAGTATCCACCACGTTCCCCAGACTTAACTCCTCTGGACTTTTACCTGTGGGGAACACTAAAGGACGTCGTTTATCGACAATAGCCACGCACATTGGATGAACTTCGAGAATCCATCGTACATTCATGTGCAAATATCCAACTGAGCACGTTGCAGTCAGTAGTTCGTGCTGCAGTTCGGCGGCATCGTTTGTGTGAGGATGTTAATGGTGACCATTTCGAACACCTACAGTGATATTTTTAAGTTGGACTTTAAGCTACACTTTCACCAAAAATGAGACAACTCCGTCAATTAGTTTGCAAGTTATGGACTTTTAAACAGTGGATACATTTTTTTGGACCCCTCTGTATATATATATTAAATTAAGTTAAGTATATATACATTCTTAACCAAATATATAAATAAATATGTATATATATATAAAAATACTACATATATATATATATATACATTGTTTTTGGAAAGCGCTCGAAATATTTAGGGTTTTTGTTGTAAAAATAAAAATAACGGTTATTAATTACACAAAAGGTATGTCTTATCAAATGTTAATTAAACAATCTTTAACATAGAGTTAACATAGAGGAAGGTGTGTAAAAAAATACATAAATAAAAATAATAAAGATATTAGTTTATCAAGAAAACTCTCCCGTTCCAAAATAATCAATGTTATCTATTTTTCCTATTTCAATGTTGATTATTTTGAAATGCATGTGTTTAAAAAAAAAATGATATCATCGCGTAATTCTCCTTTGAAAAACACATAAAAGCCATGTGTCATACATTATATTAGAGAAAATGCCGCATTTTACGCACTTTGCGGATGTTATACGCATTATTAAGAATCAAGCGAGGTGTCGATTCTTCATAAAAATAAAAGTAGGAACCGATAATGGAATAAAAAATAGGGGTTCTAATTTGAAAAAGCAATTTTGGTGACGATTGCGCATGTTTGCCCAGGTTATATATATTGCTTTTAGGATTGCACATTGATTACTTCATAAAGATAAATATAATTTATCAACAATAATACTGAATAAAAAAAAAACTATGTAATAATGGGGATATGGCACCTGATATTGTGATTTCGGCAGGAAGTGAAGAGAAGCACTGACTGACTGAGACTGTACACGCACAAGGGCTTACTTTATACTGGACCCTGCTTATATGGCCAAGGACGGCGATCCCTACTCTCCGATGCGTGGCGGTGTCTGGACCAGGGGGTGAAGCCACTACTTTTCTACTGTCTTTGACTTGTAATCAGCGGTGAATGATCAAGCACGGAGCATGATGGCATGAAATTCAAATGCGAAACAGTCCTAAAAAGGAAAATAATTAAAATTGAACTTAACAGACGATACGGATATTTTCCATAGAACTTTATATTTATATTAGAGATTTGAAGCCCATGGATATGGGAATCAGGAGGGCATTTAAAATTGGAAGCTACTAATTAAACCATGGATCAATAACCACACCACTTTTTTTTTATTATTTATTTTTTTACTAGTTTTAAGGGTGAACCACCCTAATAGGGCATTTAATGTACTAATTAATAATTACTTAAAGATTGAAGAACCTCAAATCTTAATTAGTGGCTGGGCTTGGATTTGCGAAATTTGAAAAGTTGACGAAACGGTTCAGAATTTGTCAACACTCCTATTTAAAAATTTACTAACCAACATAATTCAAGGTGTTGTGTTATGTACCTTTAAAATTTCAAATTAATTGAATATTTTTTAAGATTGCTATCCTTGAAAAACGATGCATATAGACAGACAAGGTTGAAGAAAGACAATCGTACCAGAATGAAATTGGCGCCTCTCTTCTGAACCAAAGAATATAGTTTTGTTGCTGATTAGAAGATACACTGAACTGTAAAAATAATATTATCCCAAATTTTTATGGGGACTATTTTTATTATTATTATCAACACGAATTTTTTTTAATAGTCATGCAAAAGAGCTCGTCGAAGGATAATACAAATTTATAAAATGCTGTTTATTACAGTTCAGTTTAAAAATAATATTATCCCACATCAACAAACAATTTTTATTATTATTCAACACGATTTTTTTTAATACTCGTCATGCAAAAGAGCTCGATGAAGAGTAATATAAATTTATGAAATGCTGTGGAAGCTATGAAATATAACATATGTATATTTAGGTTACAAGTGAAGCCCACGAAGTTAAAATTATCTATTTTCGCTTTTCTTGATCACAAAAATGAGATATTTCGACTGGTGATAACCATAAAACCCACAAATTCATATCTTTATTGATTGGTTTAACGTAGTTTTGAAAAAATCGTTGATCCGCGTTTTCTCAATTTCTTGTTTATTGAATTAATGGGTTTCACTTGTAAACCGACGATATGATAGTGTTTCTAACCCGAAGTATTCACAAAAAATGATTAATGTCTTGATTCTACTAGTCCAACTATGTCTTACGTACAAACTACAACACTTCATATTGTACTAGATGTTACTAATCAACAATCATACCTGTCGAATATAAAATCATTTCCTAGATCAAAATGAGTGCATAAGGGACGTAAACAGGAAAGTAAAAATTCTACACCAAGTAATAATATTAAATCAGTAAATAAGGAAATCATGTTAAACAGGATAAGTTCATGGCAAGTAGATAAGATACCGTGTTCGTTTAACAAATTATAATGCCAATGCAGAATCAAAATACGAGCAACAAAAGGACCTTTTAGAAACTTATAGATAATTTTGAGTATAAGTAGAAACAATTTCATGAAGAAATTAATCAATGCATCACTAATAATATTAACGAGCCAACTAAGGAAGTAAAGCTCTAAAATAATTATGACTGATGTCATTCATTAAATATTTGTCGTAAGCATAAGGCTACGTTTTACCACTCATAACTCTCAGCAGAAATATCGACGCCCAATTCCTAAAAAAACAATACTATAATCTTTTTTCGTGTTTATCCTTCAGTAGATGAAAAGATAAATACCAAAATCTGCTTTCCTGATTATACATAATACAAACATGTAGAGATTGACGTAATCTGCTGTATTTGTTAATAGTATATATAGTTTAAAATATATATAAAGCCGTTAACATCAAAAGCTTTTACGCTTTAAATGCAGATTTATTTTTAATGGGGTTGTACTAACTGCTAAAAGCAACCCAATAAATTTTATGAACTGTGTCTTTATTTATTTATTTCCCAAAAGAAACAGGACAGAGTTGAATTCTTGGGTCATTGACATCCATGACAGCTCCTTCTACAGAATCTACTTCTTTTTATGTCTTTCGGCGATTCATTCCGTTGCTTCTCTCCATTTATTTTTTCTATTCTCACGTTATTTCACCTTTCTCATTTTCCGCAGTCAATAACCGGGTAAGGTAGCTCCTTGCAAGTTTCTGTTTTTTTTCTACACATGTTCCTGTCTGTTCTACATTAGCATTTTCACAACTTTTTATATGCAGTGAGTATTCATTAACCAATAAATAGTGTAAAAGTATAAGTAGGAACAAGATAAAGTATAAGGCAGTAGCAGATTATAGTGATTAGGATATTTAAAATATTATTTATTAGCTCGAATATAAATTCAAAATAAAATCTTTTAGAAATTTATAAAAATTAAATGAATAGGTCCTCTTAAATTTTTTATTTAAATATCTTAATCTAAAACGGCAGTGGTATCGTGACCTGCTATAAATGCGTAACAGTGGGAATCCTGGCAATGACCTGTTTCTTCAATCATGTCCTGAGCGTATGTGGCTCTCGCGTTCTTCGTCAGCCTCTACGGGCTCATATCCGGTGACGCGGCTGACAAGAGCGTGAGGGACTTCCCAAGAGGGAGGTGACAACCATGTGGGTTTGGGAGGTCTCTGGGCTTTTTGTAAATACTGTATGAATGAAGGAGTGAATGAAAATTGTAAATATGGTATGAATGAAAACATTTATCACAACTATTTATTGCCCAATGAGGCAGATTGTAATTTTATCATAATGAAGTTGTTTTATCATTTATTTATTTAAATATCTTAATATAAAAAGATAACGTAAAGATTATAAACACAATAGGAGCGAAATCTATTCAGCACTTTATGAATTATGAATTTTCAACAAATTAAACAGCAAGGATTGCGTTTGAGATGGTGGCCATTTCGCTATTATAACTTATTGAAAGAAAACGATTAAATGAATGCCATGATGCAGGGAACTAATTTGCGATAGTAACTAATTATTAATTTTTAATGATTAACTAATTATTTGTCAAAAAGGGGCATATCATTGGCCGCTACTATATACCATTATATCATAACACCGCCATTCTTGTTTACAGTCATTAAATTGCAAAGATTGGAATAAAGTTTGCACGTTCTGCGGGAAATTCGCATGTGTTATTCAGCTCTGTTTGGAACCCACCATGCTATATCGTTAGAATATTGAATTGAATAGACAATAAAAAAACAAAAAAAATATTATTTTGTACCGTACGAATAATGCAGACATAAATGAATACAGCTTAGAGCATCACAAAAGTAAACGTATCACATAGGGGAGAAAATAAAATAATAATAAAAAACTAAGGTGTACCTCAAATTAAAAAATATCATTCAAGAATTTGTTAAAATACAAGATAACAATTATTACCAAATTTCCATTACACGTCAATGTTTAATATCTGTATTACTGTAAATAACGATTGTCTCGACAAAAGTTATAAGTACATATTGCAATTTTCGAATTTGAAGATGGGTAACATTCATGTAACGTAAAAAAAATTATTTTCAAATAACTAACACTCAAGGGATAAACGTTTGAGGGTTGGCACGGATATAAGGACGACTGGAAGGAAATAAGAACGTGTTTATGGTCGTGTATAATTATTATGAAAAAAATAATTATTCGGGAACTGCGCTTAATCTGTTTTTTTTTTTTGGAAATTTGTTGCCGAATCTTTGACTCAAGGTCATAACGATTTTCCAATTATAAGACAACAAACCAAAAAAATAAATGGACTCTTTCTCATAAAAATTGGATTTACATTGGATATGTATATTATCGGGTCGTCACGAGGGGGGCCGAGTTACCCTAGCCCTAGTGACGGAGTGAAAGTTGAATAAGCTATGACCTGGACGATTTCTTTATGACGGGTCTACTGAGCTGCCTGACTCAATATCTGAGCCCCGACAGTGCACTATGTCCAGGAGAAGAGGAACAGTACTATAGGTAGTTTATATGGTCTTGGAATGATCTCGAATTCACTCTCGGTATCTAAAGGTAGGCGAAAACCATCCGGATCCCAAAGGTGAGTGTGAACCGGAGAGCAGACTGGATCGCTGGGGGAGACGCTACTAGGTAAAGTTTGTAGGGTCCCAGAGACTGTAGTCCGCAAGGAAGAGAATTTTTCCAACGAAGTGCTAGTTTTAGTGAGACAACGGCAGAGAATCCCACTACGAAGGTGTGAGGTCTGACAATGCCGAACTAAAACATAGCAAGGATAGGATAGAAGTGTTGAGGTTTTCATAAATGAGAAGGCCAAATCTTGAAACATCAGTGCAGCTGCAAGCACTCTTGGGGTCTCTACCCCTCCCTGCCTCTGAACTCGTCTGCAGCTGCTTTATTTATTGTATACCATATTTACACTGACATGACTTTGTGGTTTGGTAATATTATTTACTTTTGTTTACAACATATAATAAATAATTTACAATATACACAATAGAGTAGAGGGTGATTTATCTTATGTAGTTAGCGATCACTACATATATCTTTGTACAAAAAAAGCTTATTTTATCGTTTCTGAGAGGTGAAGAGTTGTTGGAATAGGAGGGCTTTAAAGTACTAAATGATGAAGCATGACGGATATTGAGAGAGAGAGAATTCCAGAGAGTGGTAGAGCGAGCGCAAAAAATGGTTGAAAGAATGCTGTAGTTCTTTGGGAAGGAATGTAAAGGCCAAATTGGCAAGCTACTGTGTTTTAGGAGAGGCGGTGGTGCCAGGAGTTGGCTGAGAATTTAAACTGTTGGATATTGCAAATATGAGGCGTTCATGAGACTTTAGTTACGTAAGTTTAGTACGGAAAAAGAATAAACCTAGAAAGTATTGCCTCCGGAAGGAGATGATGAGACATCTTAACTGGCGTGGAGATGACATAGATGCACAGGAACATCTTCACTTATTTTTATAGATAAATCTAACAGATCTATTTGAACCAGTACACTACGCAACTATAGTCAACGTGAGGGAAAATGAGTATATAGAAGGCATTGTTACAGTATTTCAGCAATGTACAAGGAGGGGTATGTTTCTCAAAAACATTTTGAAAATTCTAAGATTGGGCTATTATTAGCTTGCCTCAAAACCGCTTGATTATACAAATGAATAAGTCAAAAATGAAAATCAATTATTTATACTTTGCAGAGAGCTTTTGGTAATTGAATTGCCATCCTCTGTAGAGCTACAATAGTATCTTATAATTTAAGAACCAACTTGATTCAAAGAATTTGGAAAAAAGGCAATAAAATTTAAAAAAAATTATAATAGACTATTATATTAAAGCATTCTGGTGCGAAAATAAAATATTATCAAGTAATAATAAGACTGTTTTAACTCTATAGTTGTTTAAATATTAGTTTGGATCCAAATGTTTGAGAAGTGCTTTGTAGTCACAATTGAAGATTGCAGTTTTTTTTATCATTTAAGTAAATATGCATTTATGTATACGCATATACAGATAAAAATAATATAATAATAATTATTACATGTCTCTGATTCCTAGTCCTTACTCCAATCCTCGGATCGATTTTGTCAATCGAAAACTGTTTTCAAACTAGGTTTTTAGCGTGTTGGAACAGATCTCTAACAGTTTTGAATTTTTGTTTCGGATGAGTTAGACCGCACAACTGCACTGCGCATGCTCCCACCAGTTTGATGATGGTTTGGACTTATGCTGGAACATACCTATTTTCTTACTCAAATCACCAATTTTTTCCGTCGACCGGTATTTCCGTCGACAAGACCTCTGGATAACAAATTTTTGTCGTCATTATATTCCTTTCAATAACTTTTATTTTAGGTTTGATACCCTCATTTTGTTCCTATAAAATAACAGCTTGGTTAAAGCATGAATTGTCCATAAACCTTTCATTATACTATTTATTAGTGGTGACTTAATGACTTAGTTCTTGGTCCAACTCATTATCCAGTGGCTAACTGATAGACTTTTCCCCTAGTCTAAATATGAACCAGACTTTGACTTTTTAGATGAGTATAAAATAAGTAATGTCTGAGGGACTGGGGGGATGACAGTGAATTAATAAATAAAGAGAAGTGCCATGAAATGACAATTTGAGCCTATTTTTGGCACGTATTTTAAATCTATTTACTGTCTCAACTCTCCTCAGTTCAGAAATTAATTTTATTTCTTCAATTTTATAAAAAAAAAAAATTAATGGCGGTGGATCAAAAATAAATTCTAAAACGTAAATTTTTGAGAGCCGTTATTAGAAATAGGTCATTTTGATTTTAATTTACAAAAAAAAATTGAAAATGAAGTCTTTCAAAAACGCTCTTGAGAACCAAAAATACTTTATTTATTGTTAAATCATTTGACGTTTCGCGTATTCAGTACCCCCAGGACTATGAATGATATTCTAAATCTTTTATCAAAATTTGCGATGGAAAATCGCTCCTGCTGTTTATTTTCAGAAGAAACCAACCTGAAAACTGGTGATCTACAAATTGATAAAAGATTTATGGAGATACTCGAGAGCCTTTTTGAATGATTTGATTTTCACGCAGTGTAAATATTAAAATATAGACGTCTCGTTTTTGAGTGTTTTCCCTTTAGAATGTTATTATTATTATTTCAACTAAGCGATTTTACGTGACCATGAAGGTTTAAGAAAAATAATAATAATAGGAAATGACACTACTTTGCCTTTTAGAAACGGTAAAGAAAGTCTGTGATACAGTCAAGATCTTGCGGAGCATTGTGACAGCTTTAATTTTGAGTCGAATTGCGATCATCTGTGCTCATTCAGTATCAGGAATCTTATTTCGTCCTGAATTTGTCGCAAAGGTTTAAAAAATAAAATCAAGTGATTTTGAACAATTTTTTTTTATTCAACAATCTTTATTGTGTTCATAATTACAATTAGAATATGCCATTTATTGGGCAATAAGTATTGCTGATCAATGTTCTCATTCATACCATATTCACAGTTCTTCATTCATTCACTCATTCGTACAGTATTTACAATCAGCCTAGAGACCTCCCAAATCCACATCGTTATCACCTCTCAAGCATGCCAAAGAGGAAGTCCCCCACGCTCCTTCATCAAACGCATCATTGGATACGATCGTCACTGGAGGCTGGACAAGAGCGCGAGAGCCACAGGCATTCAGGACATGATTGGAGCAACTGGTCATCTGGAGTTCCACTGTCACGTATTTGTAACAGGTCACGAAGCCACTGCCGCTTTAGTCTTCGAGGTTATCGAAAATATTAAGTGAGTATTTTTTAAATATGTGGAAATGTCATTCCATATGCTGGGCAACACAATTTACCCGACCCTACCTATATTTAATTCCGTTTAATTTATTGAATTAGGTCATTTCTCTATATTATTTCTATAGGGAAAATTTTTTGAAATTTCTCATTCCTATGGTCGGGTCATAATACTATCTGCTGTTCAGAAAAATTGCATAAATAATCATCAATATATTAATTGTTGACATGTGTATTTTTAATGTAGAAATAAAAATAGAATTTTCCATTTTTTTGTATAGGGTGTAACGTAAATGATGTCCACAACTAAAGGAAGTGTGAGTGCACTCTAAATGCAACAGACAAGTTCATTTGGGCTATGGTCCAATTCCGAACAGGGAAGTAATTTAAATTTAAGTGAATTAAGTAAATTTAAGTTTTGTGTTTTTTGAAGGTTGTCACGTTTTTCTTTGAATAGGAAGTGATAAATAAAATAAAAACTATTTAAGTTGACCTTAAATCTAGTGAACTAGATCAAATTTTCTACTAAAACAAGTAGAATTTCTCTTTGTTAAAACCATTTAAAGGGGGCTTTTAAGTGACTAAATGAAAATCATGGATTATTGGCTATTTTTTTCTTTAGAAAAACTTCTTTGTTTAAGAAGATTAAGTCCGTGTTAATGAAGTTGAGGTGTGTTACAGAATAAACTGAGATTCTCCTACAGTAAAACAATTATGTGATGCAAAAATAATAAATAAATTATTACAAAGCTTTTATTTTATTTTGTTGTCTATGACCTGGGATGGACTGTCATAAATAAAATACACTTTTTATTTATAAAAAATTCTTAAAATATTTAATGTGGGTATGACAAATAAAATCTTATGGACGGGGATCTTTAGAGTTACACCAGGTGTACATGTACATATTAGTTTTTCACGTAAACAAAACAATTTTTCACACGAATAGATGGCCTTCGCTATCTGCAGGGAATCTCAATTGCGTCTACTGTAATTATAATAATACAGGTTTATGTGTTTTTTTTTTAGTTAGCGTATAGAATATTTAATAAATTAAATAATGATAGGGATAATTAGTGATTCTCATGAGGGAGAAGGGGCATTCTCACAATTGTTCAGTTCTGATAAATATATTATATCTTGGTTTTTTTTTTACGGTTTTTATGGGTGATGCTTCTACTCGTATATGAAATAACATGCTTGGGCTTGCTGATGCGATTTAGCCGCAACCAGTTGCCTGGGTTTTTTTTTGAAAAACGATGATATTATCTATCCACAATGGATTTACTACCACAGATCTAGAAGAGTCAACCTTCAAGTACAGTGCTACAAAATTATCTGACAGTGGGAGTCCTGGAATTTTAGCCAGTTTCTCCAATCAAGTCATGAGTGTCTGTGGCTCTTGCCCTCTTGGTCAGCCTCCACTGGCTCGTATATAGTGACGTGGTTGACAGAGGAGTGCGGGGGACTTCTCAAGACTCCGCTTCCTCTTTCACATGCGAAGGAGGTGACAACCATGTGGATTTTGGAGGTAACTCTGGGCTGTTTGTAAATACTGTATAAATGAGTGAGTGAATGAAAATTGTAAATATGGTATGAAGGAGAACATTTATCACAATTACTTATTGCCCAATAAGGCAGATTGTAATTTTATCATAGTAAATTTTATATATATATGAAAAAAATCTTTGTCTACATTTTCTACTACACTTATTCAACTGTAATGGCCAATTACGTAATGGAAAAATAATTAACATGCGGTATAAATAGTTTTTATTGGCATAAATGAAAGGGAATTACTAATAAATCGTAAAGCAACGGACACAGGTTTGTGTCCTCGCTTATAACGTTTAACGCGGTGATGTATGACACAGTTTCCAACTTGCCATTGCTTTTATTTGAGTTAGTTATCTTTTGTGATTCTCTACCTTAACTACATTTGGCTTTTTCAACTGAGGGAATAGCAGATTCATAAATCCAGAATCCTCACCCGAATTCGTTATCTGTTTTAAAATCTGATTCCATCATACTTAAAATTTTAATTTATTTTATGGTATCATCGATTTTTGTAAAACTGGCCCAGGATTTATCCTCGGATCCGTGTAAAAATATATTTTCAGCCAAAGTTTAATTTTTAACTACAGATAAGTCGTTTATTAACAAATTGTAACCCCACCCTTTGACAGAATTTTCACTGAAGCAGAGAGTGTTAAGGTGCTAGCCTAAATGGAGAGGGTTTAATTTATTCACTTCATGTGAAAAGTTTCATCCTAACAGTTTCATAAACATTTTTAGAAAGATAATAACTGCTTGTTTAATCGGATAGCTGTAGTTGATGCTAACTGCGACTGATGACTGAATTTGACAAATAACTGTAGTTTTTTACCGAAGTGTTTGTTTTTCATTAGTTTATTAGAATGCAATAAAAAAAATTTAAGCAGTTGGAACTGCAACTTAGAATCACATATGTTAAAAAAAATTAAACTAATGAATATGTCTAAATATTATTTTCTTTATGGTGCGTCTGAATGAAATCGTTAAGCCTCAAACTGCTCGAATTTGAATTGAAGGTTACTATTTTTCAATACTCCTATTCTATCTTTGACGGTTATGTTCGTTTGAAAATAAATCTTTTCAAAACGATAGTTTATATATTAAGCAGATTGAAAGTGGTACGTACGGAATACTAGAAACGGAAATATGAAGGATAGAACGCCCTCACAAAGTCTACTCACGCGCGTGTAACTTTATAGTTAAATTATAACCACCACTAAGGACTTACGATGTAAAGTACAAAAAGAGCTATAGTCCAGATACTCATTTGAATCTATTAAAGTGTGGTAAAAAAAAGGTGGATATTTTAGACCAAAAATACGTAATGCTATAATATAACAAAACCGCTTACATGAAAATCGCATTTTCAACTCACAAAATTGGGTGAAAAGTTTTAATATTGAGAAAAAATATTTTGAAAATTGGTGTTGGTGAGCTGGTGGACAAGCTTCTATTAATGGCTCTCAAATCATTATTGTTTGCAATACCTTTACATCCTTTTTGTGTTCACGTCAATAATTTTTTTTGAATTGTTATCAGGTAATAAATTTAACCTAAATTTTTATAATCTGGGACCTAAAAAATGTTAATAGTGAGGGAAATGAAACAGACTTTTTGCAAATTTAAATTTAACCAACGAACAGTATAAGAAGATTACTGCTGGATCGTGTAATGGTATAATTATAAATCAGCTTTATTTTATTTCCACAACAGATAATTTATTGTTTATTAAAATAGCCCTTTCGACAGCTCTAACCTGTCTTACTCAGCTATTTCCAATTGGTTATGTGGTATATATAACTCATCCAAAATACTAGTATTTATTTTATCCTTAATCAGACATTCTACTCACTAGTGGCACGACCAAGTCGTGGAGTGAGGAGTGTGGAAGTAGTAGCCCTGATTAAAGATAAAAAAATACTAGTGTTTTAGAAGAGTTATATATGTAACATAACCAATTGGAAATAGCTGAGTAGGACAGCTTAGAGCTGTCGAAAGCGTTATTTTAATAAAGAAGAAATTAACAGTATTTCACATACGAAATCACACCAGACGATGTTTTTGTACAGGCTTTTGCTATTTTAAATATATTGGCTCATTTCAACGAAAGCCCATGAAGATGGTTATGTATATCACGTCTGCGTATTATGTCGTATTAATACGAATACAGACGCACACACTTAGAGACACCCAGATAAAAGACCAATACCATTTACTTTTTTCAAAGCTTAGCTATGCCCTTAAGCAAACTTATTGGATCTATTAATAAACATCTGTGTCGCACTCGAAGTCTTTAATATGCCCTGCCTTTTAATCTCAATTTATTACGGATAAGGAGCTCAAAGTTAATTGTGCTAAGTTTTTTTTTTTTTAAACACAAATAAGTATTTATATTGCATTAGCTGCCTGTATGGTATTAATTTATTCAATATCATGTCGTAAAACACATTTTCCTTCTACTTCCTAGCCAAGAAATGAACCAAGACTTTATAGTCTTTGTTTGGTTCAAATAGCTAAAACAAACAAAATTATTTTATGATGTTTGCGTTCTTGTGAGGTCTAGCTAATCGTGTGCTATTGCCCCATGACTGAATCATCTAGCTGGGTGTTCTTGATTGAAATGTCAAAGTGCACAGTAGGTGTCGTGTTCTCCCTCTTCATGAATTCGTTTCATTATTTTAAGTCCGAATAAGACTAAATAATAAGTCCATTAGTGTTACGCTAAGGGGACTGTTTATTTTCATTTCTTTTCATTACAAGAAATGACCTTGTCTGTAACTGTTCTTTTACTTCATTTTATAATACCCATAATTTATTTTTGTACTAAATAAAGCATTTTTATACCTATCATCTATCTATTATGCTGTATATATTCCATTCCCTATAAATGCGAACGACGATGATTAAGAGTTGTTGGGACATCACGAGGGGGGTGCCTGGTTACCCAAGCCCTGGTGACAAGTGAGGGTTGTTTGAGTTTATAACCTGGACAATCGTTTCATGACGGCTTTACTATCTGATTCCATTTTTTAAAAGGTATGTGCCCCGACAGTGCACTATGTTCAGGAGAAGAGGTACAGGGTAGGTTTATAGGTAGTTTATGTGGTCTTGGAATGACCACGAATTCACACTCGGTATCTGAGGGTAGGCGAAAACCGTCCGAATCCCAAAGACGAGTGTGAACCGGAGAAAGGCAGAGTGAATTGCCGCAGTAGGGCTGCTAGGAAAATTTGCAGGGCCACGGCAACCGTCGTCCGCGAGGGAGAGGTCTCTCCCAAGGAGGTGCTAGTTTTAGCGAGACGAAGGCTGAGATTCCCACTAGGAAGGTGTGGGGCCTGACGACGCCGGACTTAAACATAGCGAGGCTAGGAGAGAAGAGATGCAGAGGTTTTTCATAAAGAAGCAGCCAGGTTTTCAGAGTTCAAGCGGGGTAGCCACGAGCCAGTGAGTAGTTGCCAGGAGAGAATGATTTACAGGGGCTAGACCCTCGGCTTAAGTACCCAGCAAGCCTTGCCCCTAGCCAATCATCATTAAGATTGGTGTAACCAATGATCTGGGGTTTCTTTATTCTCTCGCAGAGGCTGAAGGGTTTTTGCCCGAGGGACTGGGGCCTCATCTGGCATACCTGCCTACAGCTGTTGTCCCAGCTCATATAACTCATTGGCACCCCGCATTTTTTATTGCATAACACATTTACAATGATTTATATTTTGTTCATGTTATTTACATTTGTTTACAATATATATATATATACAATAGAATATAGGGTGATTTATCTTATGTAGTTAGCGGTCGCTACAAGAGTATTACCATTTAATTTGCAATAGTTCATTATTTTACGGTCTAAGTAACAAGATGACAAAATACCACTATGATAAGGAACTTGGTGAGGACTTATTTATATATTTATTTTTAACAGTACATATTTAAACTGCTGTCAGGATAATAGGAAATTATGTTGTGGCATTCAACGTGCTCGCTGTAATTAGGGGTATAAATTCTTTACTTATTTCATTTATTAATGTTTTGTTCATATATTTAATTTTGGCTTTGTTTGTCTATCTCCATTCACTATGAATTCAATCTATTATTTTTTAAATATTGTTGCAATAATTTATTATTCTCAAAATTTGTTTATATTGTTTCCTTCTTTAAGCAAATATATCCGAAAATTTCATTGTAATATAAAAATTCATTGTAAATGTGTAATGTTTATTCCAATGCAAAGTATAAAATGTGCCAGCGGGACAATTTTTGTTTCATAAAAAAAAACTGTTGAATTAATTAATAAGCATTAAAGGAAAAAATATTTTCTGAACAACCGATGGTCAGGTTTCGCTCAGTGGAAATAACCGGCAGACGATGGGGAGCGTGTCCATCAGGGGCAGAATAAACTCGTTTCTTGGAGCAACACACTTTCGCTTCCCGTAACGCTTAGGTTCAATGGACTTGACCATTTCCCATATTTCGAACTGACGCATTCGTTCGATCGTTGCTGGCACAAATACAAAACTGCTGTCAAAATACCTGTAATTTGGTCAGTGAGTTTAGGTGATTTCATGGTGAATTGGGAACGAGTTTTGAAATGGCAAATTGTAATATATAGTTAAATCAAAAATTTACTTAGTGTTGAATGGGAAATTTCTACAAAAGAGAATTGTTTCATTAAGATGGTAAAAACAGAATTAAACGTTAACTATCTGTTTGCTGCCAATTTCGAATGAATAATATTTAAATTAAACTCTCCGCATAACTCGTTATTGCTTGATAATATGGTTCCTCTAGCGGTCAGTGAAAGTAGCAATGTTTTTGTTCCTGTTAAAATTTTAGAAATTTTAAATCACTTGCGAGCTTGGTCATTCTGAAGACGGTTGCTTAGAGCTGTCGAAATCGTTTTTTCTGAATAAAGAATATTGTGGAAAGACAGGATATTTAAGCTTAATTATAAATAAGATCTCAATTATAATGTTACCATAACGAGAAACGTTTTTAAATCATTTGCTATTATCATAATAACATCGCTACAGCAGACCTTCTAAAGGAAGTCCCTACTAGAAAATAGAGTAACTTTTAAGATATAAATTAAATAATTCAATTATTCTGACTACTAAGAACGATTTATTATGCACAGGCAGTAGATTAATTTCAGTAGCTCGCGCTGACACTATAACGTGTTTAAGGCTTAATAGTACAATATTCATCTGATTTTGAATCTGCAATAGTTTCTTTTTTTTTTATCAAATAAAACCCTCTCTCCAGCAAATTTAATTATTTCAATAGTCCACGTTTCGCCGAAATTTGTATAGTGCAGTACTTATTTTAACTTGGGGGGGTTACAAATCCTATAACGCACAGTCATTTTTGTCATTCATTTCATCTCCTTAAATCGAAAAGTTCGACTCCCAGTAGGATAACTTGTCTTATAGTTCCTAAGTATGTATGAAAATTAATTTATTAATTAAATTAATTATAGAG
Organism: Acanthosoma haemorrhoidale; assembly: GCA_930367205.1. Lineage (NCBI taxonomy): Eukaryota > Metazoa > Arthropoda > Insecta > Hemiptera > Acanthosomatidae > Acanthosoma > Acanthosoma haemorrhoidale. Next base: position 94,524,339 of record OV884011.1, read on the forward strand.
AACCGCAATACAGCCAACTGACGGCGTACAGGGCGAAAAGACTGCGACAATTTCAGAATGAAAAAGTGCCCGTTACTTCTCACACCGTGAGTGAGTTCATCCATCGGAGACAGGTCGAGTTCTTTGACAAGCTGCACCGTGTGACAAACTCGATGTTTAAACCATGATCTCACCATCGATGTCAACAGGCTGTACAGCATACTTAATATATATGTAAGTTAATTAAAATAGTATGTAAGTTTCTGTACTGTACCTGCCCTTTTTAAAAAAAAAAATGCGCTGTAACAAGTTAATCTGCTTTGTATTAGAAGAACTCATATATTATAAAATAAATGTACAAAAGTAAATTTCCAATAGTGTATGGAATCTGGCATTCTATAATATATTGTTACTTGTAAGTTAAGCAAATTAATAGAGAGGTTTTGTATGAATAAAAACTTGTGAGTGTGAGACCTTTGCTGACTTTCTGAGGGTTTATAAAAATTATTTATTTATAAGTGTTTCCTGGACTATCCCTCAACATAATTGGAGGATACAAAACGCTGTATCTCGCGGTATGTGTTTTTTTCAAATAGGTTTGGGAATTCTTCTTCAGTCTCAGAACATTCAGAGCCTCTTACTGGTCATAAAGCATGGAACCAAGGGCATGTTTTGCACATTCATTAAGTTCTTAAGTGGGACCTCCGCTCTCCGGAACTTGTAAGTTCCGCTCTCTCAAACAGCCATGAGTTGTTTCTTTCGATCAGACAAAACGGAGTCCATGAGGCATTCAATGTGGTTTCAACGATTGTGTAAAAAAACTGTTCAGTATTCCCAGGCAACTTATGAACTGTAGATACAATGATTTGGGAAAATATTAATTTTTTAAATAAACTTACATAGTAGTTTAATTTTGTCTCTTCATTATTTTTCATGTGATTTAATTTATTTTTAGCATCTGAAAATGAGACCGACATCCAAAACATAATAAAATTTAAAAAAAAAAAAACAAGGGTTAAGTTAAAACATTATGATTTAAAAAAAATATCAACAAACCCCTAAAAATAAAGTATAATATCGAAACTTTAAATCCGGATAATATATCTTTGTACAAGATTCGTGTTTATTGCTCTCACAATACAGTAATTGCATTCCGAGAATTGCATTTAAATGCATTTGAAATAATAACTTCCTGTATCGCAAAGCAAACAGACAGATTCAACAAGATCCCGCTAATTATGCATTTAGTTTTCGTCATCCATATTCCCAGGAAACAAAACGTCCAGTCCATTACATTCGGGTGGTTAGCGAGAATTATCTTGTCTTCAAATCGACCTCCATAGGCTCTTCACGGCTGTACGAATGCAATCTTATAGACAATATATCTGTACGCAGTATATGTTTGTCTGTTCGGTTCCCGGCTCCTTTAAGGATGTTTGTGTTTGTGTGGAGGATGGATCTGGGTAGGGTCCACTCAGCCTTGTGAGGGGAATTAGTAGCTAATTGAATACAACAATAGTAAATTCTTTAAGAAAATAGAAGAAGTCTATTTACTTATTCTACTAGTTTTTAATTCGCTACAATCTCATCGCCATCTATCTATCAACTACGGTGGTGACCTAGATCTGTAGGCATTTTTGTATCTTCACATGATGTTGCGGATTTTTTTTTTTAAACATCAAGTGATTTAGCTTGAACTAACAATGCCCCACTTAATTAACAAAAACAAATTAAACAATGATGGCAACCTATTCTAATAAACAGTAGAAAAGTGTATTTTATTAAGTTACTTATAAGATGAGAAGAGCTTTGGAATTTATTGAGAATATCAATTGCAGATTTTTAATATTTGTTGCTACTTAGACAGATGAGATTAATAAATCATCTTATTCATGCACCTGTATCTAAACAACCAATATTTAATAAAATACCAATAACGAAGAGATGCATAAAATTAAAAAAAATATATGTTCTGTCTTCATCACATGACGTCTACGTCTCTATAGCCTCAAATGACTAAATATTAAAAAACATAACACGTATATATCTTAAATGCATTTCAATAACCTAATTCATTACATTTTTCAAGTAACATAATTGACGTGTCCTGAATCGCAAGAAATTATTTAATACTCCCTAACTTAATATAAAGGTGACAAATAAAAAATTTTGCCACCTTTGTATTAAATAGTTCAATTCGGAAATGTAAGAGCAAGCGATGCGTTAGAAGCACACCTGAAGCGAATCTGCGATGACTCATGAGCTACTTGCAGAACCGCTCTCCATAATGTCTGAATTATCAAGAACCAGCAAGTGAGCTTTCATGTGCTGCCATTTACTTCAATTGTTTTCTAAACATACATTTACTCCTTCTGAATGATGCGGACCGGTGCCTGTGGCGCATTTGTCTGCTCATCCTCTAACACGAGGTATATGATCATTTAAATCCCTCAGCGTACATTACGCTCTAGCATATTACAATAAATCTAGATTTTATCAGACATTACAATGATTTCCCAGCCATACTGCCCACAAGGTGCAGCAGCAGTACAGTATTTGGGCAATGCCTTCTTCATTCAGACCATGTTCATAGGGTCACATCACAGCAGTCACTTGGTCTTTTTCTGAAGTGTCATTTTAAAGTGAAACTTCGCACGGGATCAATTCAATCTGAAATGTGATGGAATCAGGATCACTTTTCACATCAAATATGATTAGTTCACATTTGTGTTCACGTCGCCAAATTAAATGATTCCAGTCAAAGGAAGTTCAACACTGCAGAAGAGAGTTGAGATTTCTAATCTCTTTATTCTAATCTTTGCATACTGTATGCTCTATTTTGTAACGACTTGAGTGATTGTATGGATAAGCTCATTTATCAAAATTATCCATTGCACTATTAGGGCAGATTGTAAATTTTTTTTCAATGAACAAATGTATTTTTCATGTATCCATTTTGATACCAAAATCAAGACAAGCAGTTTCTATAGTAGACTCACCCATAACCGTACTCTCCCATATCTGGACAGTTAAATACGTAAAAAAATAATCACTTACGTCATTTTTAAAATGAAAATTTCGTATCTAATAAGACGAAAGTATAGTGAGAACTAACATTTTATAAATGTGCACGAGGCACTGGGGAATATTGTTCGGGAAACAAAATAAAACAACCTTAAGCAAATATTTTGACGTGAAAATTACTTACATTTTTATTTATTTCGTATGTATCCTAGTCACTATCCCACGTCCGAATCACCCCCGCCCACCTATGGGGCCCGGATGTGGGAGAGTCTACTGTATCTATCTAGCAGTTTTTTCCACTTCCGCAGTGTCCTGCAGCACAGATTTATTTTTCCTTTGCACTTGCAGAACCCCATGGCATACAAAAAAATATTAAGCTTTAAGAAATCCAGTTAATCGTTATTGATACAAGGATTTATACTTGGTTTAAATTTAAAAGAGTAATGCCTTTAGTGAAGAATTTATTTGAGATCAGACTGCAATAAGCCAGTAATCGCCTTTCTTCTTCGATGTCATTCAGTCTTGCTTGGTTGGCAGTAAGATAGGAGAATTCCAGGCATTATAAAACGTATTTACCTTGACCACAATCCCGGTAACCCTAAGCAATAAAACTATTATACACCTGCCTCTAATCGAAGTATCGCCGACTCATTGCAGCTCTAAAACCTAAAAGGTCGCATCTATTGAAACCTTAAAACGGGAACCAGCCTGAGGCAATGAATACTAAAGGTCGGCTATACCTGCAGTGACAAACCCATGTGTAGGCAAGGTGACTAATTAACAAGCCAATGTTGATTTTTGAAATTACCACTGAGATAACGGCAACAGTGTCTTGCTTTCGAATTCAGGTGTGTTGTGGTGTCTATTTAATCTCAGCGGTCAATAGCATTGCTCTAATAGTACTGTTTACAAGTTAAACCAAGGATCAGTTGCCTCACCATTAAGTGATTTTGTTTTTAGTGGCTGTATTGTTTGAAATATAGGAATATAAAAGATAAACAAATGAGAAATATTACGAAATATTTAGGTAAGGCTCCTAGGTTTCTTAAATAATTATTAAAACTCACGAAACTTTATTTTTTAAAATTAATTTTAATGAGTAAGAAAATTACTCTTGGTTTTGTCAAAATTCGAAGTATTATTGAACATTATCGACCAAAGACTTCACTACCATTATCTAAGAATCCTCTAACGGAAGAAATATTTTGTGTGATCGAGACATGAACTGGACACAAGGATATAAGTGCCACGTTTTTTTTTTTCGCTGTTTATTTAATGAATCTTTATCTTCCAAAGAAATCCATAAATTATTTAATTCTATAAAACCTCTCAGCGAAGGAATATTAATAGAGTTAGTTAAAAATATATTGGAATAACAATATAAGTGAATAAAAGGAAGTAATTTCTTGCTTAACGGGTTCGGAATAGACAAGAATATGTGAGAAAAAACCCTGTACTCTCTAACGATCAGGAAAGTTGCGGATGAGAAAGACAGAGTGACAAAATGTGCTAAATGGACTGCAATCTGATTTAACAGTAATATCAGTTATTTGAAATAATGAAAAAGAATTGCTAACGTGTTGAAAATGTATTTAAGGTAACAATCCATACGAATCCACGACATTATTATAAAAAATAAATTTGTTTACTTTAAATCAAATAATATCCTTCGTGCAAAACCTCGTGAAGAGGAAGGTTCGACCAATGTTATTTATCAACTAGTTAGGTTACCTCTATGCTTGTTAGCTCTTAACCTATATTTTGACCTTTATTTGCGTAGCCACCCATTTTCCACATGAGGTTATATGACTTCCCGACCCGACATTCACCCCAAAAATAAAATAATCAGCGGATTAATCCGTAATTGATTGAACCTGGGGGAGGGTTCATGTGAGACTGGTAGCATTTATAAGTATTTATTTTATTTTCATGTTGATAGGCAGCTCACTGTGTGTTTGGATATATTATCATACAACGTATTTTAACCAAACCAAACAATATAGCTAGTAACAATTGAAATTCAATATGAAATTAATTACATAAAGGCAACAACTATTGTCAACATGAGCTTCTTATTCCTCACATGTATTCATAGCAAATTTAGCAATTGGATAGCAAATCACATGGAAGCCCATGGGTATAAAGCAAAATGAATTTCCAGATATTTCAACATTTCTACTCCAGCCTGATAAGGGGGTAGTAAACCTCAGTGCTTCCGCTTACATGATTGCAGATTTGGCATTAAAACATTGACCAACAAATACAGTCCTGAAAATACCACTACTGCTCGCTTTGAAAGAAGCGATGGGTAGGTGAAGTGTCATTGATTGTGAGTGTAACCAGTAATACTTGAGAAAGCGGGAGCCCTGTTAACTTTCATTCTGGTCAGGCTTTTATTATTGGATCACCCTGGAGCTGTACTGACCCATCCTGACAGCGAAGTACCTCCTGTCAAATAAATTGCCATATTACGTGTCCAATACATAAATCATAATTCATCGAGTAGGTACATGTATATATGAAAACAATATTGTGTTTGTTTGCATGATGGGATTATAAATGGAAAGAATAAGCCCCTTAGATATATGTATATATATATATAATTCCTTTATTGTGCTAAAATTACAATCTGCCTTGCTAGGCAATAAGTAATTAAGATATACGATCATTCATAGCATATTTACATTTCATCATTCACTCGCTCATTCATTCAGGACATGATTGGAGAAACTGGCCATTGCCAGGACTCCCACTGTCACTTGATTATAGCAGGTCACGAGGCCACTGCCGTTTCAGTCTCCGAGGAGGATTATAGGGATGAGTGACGCAGTGCAGTGACTGTGCTACAGGATTAGGGTGGTTGGAAAGGCTACTGTGGAATTTCGTAAACTTGGAAGGGATGAGTTCTAGAATGTAGGGTATATTAAGGTCGTTATGAAGGGTTTTGTTGCTGACATAATAAGGGGCATTTACTATTGTTCTCAGGACTTTTGATTGAAAGGATTGGATACGCTTGATGTTCGACTTTTTTGCTGTCCCCCATAGCTCTATTCCGTATGTCCAGATTGGTTTAAGTATAACTTTGTAGATTAGTAGTTTATTTTCTATTGAGAGATGGGATGTCCTTTGAAGTAGTCTGTATAGTTGTCCAAAGCGTCTGTTTAGTTCTTGTCTTTTTAGTCTCGTATGTGGGTTCCAGGTCAGTCGTTTATCGAGATGGAAGCCTAAATACCGTACTGTCTCGGATACAGGGAGAGGAATAGAATTAAAATAAACTAGTGGACAAGACTTGCGACAAAGGGTGAAGGTAATGTGGGAACATTTTGCTTCATTAACTTTGATCCGCCATTGGTTGCACCAATAATCGATCTCGTCAAGGTGTTTTTGAAGGTTATGGGATGCTATGTCGGGGTCTGGGTTAGATGACAAGACTGCAGTGTCATCTGCAAATGTGGCCAAGAAGGTATTGGGAGTAGAGGGGACATCAGCGGTGTATAGGTTGTAGAGGATGGGGCCCAGGACACTGCCCTGTGGAACTCCTGCATTTATAGGATAGTAGTTTGAATATTCTAAACCACAGCGGACTTGGAAGAAGCGGTTTGAAAGGTAGGACTGTAAGATTAGGAAAAGGGTCTGTGGTAAATATCTTTTGAGCTTGTAGAGTAAACCTGCGTGCCAAACCCTGTCAAAAGCTTGAGCTATATCAAGAAAGGCAGCAGTGCAATACTGTTTGGTTTCAAGGGCTGAGGAGATGTGATCAACAACGCGAAGGCCTTGTTGAGCAGTGGAATGCCGTTGGCGGAAACCAAATTGGTGTGTAGGAAAAAGGTTTTTGGATTCAATAATTGGAAGTAGACGTTTTAGTAGAAGTTTCTCAAATATTTTTGAGAGTATAGGGAGTAGGCTTATTGGACGGTAAGATGAGGCGTCATTGGGTGGTTTACCGGGTTTGGCGAATAGGACAATAATGGAATGTTTCCAGAGGAGTGGGAAGTGCGTAGTTCGGATAATGCAATTATATATATAGGTTAGGAAGATTATGGCTTTAGGAGGAAGTTGTTAGAGAATTTGAGGAGTAAGGAGATCATATCCAGGGGATTTTCGGTAAGGTAAGTTTTTCAAAAGGTATTTGACCTCAGAGGGATTAACGGCTTTTGGTGGAAGAGAGAGAGGAATAGGTGAAGTGAGGAAATCTTCCACAGTTGTGCTGTGAGTATGGCTTTGATGAGAAAGGTTAGGTGTGAAAGTATGGGTAAGATGCAGAGCAAATTCCTCCGACCTATCCCCATCCGAAGCCGCCCAGGACCCATCATCACGACGGAGCGGATGTGAAACAGGTTGATACTTTAGGATTTTTTTGGTTACATTCCACAAGGAGTTATCCCTGGTAGACAGAGAGGAGAGGTAGGAATTGAAAGAATCGGAACGGAAGGATGCCAATCGCGGCTTTACCAATCGGCAGTACTGATTGTACGAGCGGCGATCGGCAGGATGCCGGGATCTTTGCCACACTGTTCTGGAGCGGCGTTTGGATAGGATTAGATCTTTGAGATGCTGAGGTAAACTATTATGATTATGAATTTTTGGGTGACGATGGGGTGACGATGCCTCCCAAGCCGACCTCTGGACCAGAGTAGTGAAAGAATGCACTGCATCGTCTAGGTCTTGGGATGTTTTCAGGGATAATTTGAGGTTTACGGACTCTGTAAGAAGCTGACGGAAGTGGTCCCAATCGACTGGGCCCCTAATAAATGAAGGAGGAGATAGTTTGTGAATTGGTTTTAGGGAAATGGTTAATAATAAAGGGCTATGATCGGAGGAGAGGTCATCGAGGCGCTTGAGTGAATAGTTTAGTGTTCCTAAACTATTGTAGAAGAAGAAGTCTAGGAGATCTGGATTTCGGTTGGGATCTGATGGCCAATAGGTGTGTCAGGTGAGATCGTGGAGCAATGTTTCCGTGTGAGTGCAGACAGCAAAGCACGTCCGCGTGTATTCGTGGATCTTGACCCCCAGTGTTGGTGCTTTGCATTAAAGTCCCCACCCACAAGGAAACAATGTCCTATGGAGTCTAGAAAGGAGATGAATTGGGAATCGGAAATGGATTTATTGGGAGGGCAGTACACTGATGCTAGAGTAAGGGGGAAAGGGAAGGTGCTGATTGACACTGCAGTGGGCTGAAGGAAATCATGTGCTACCAAAGGAACTATGTGATGAGAAATGGAATTATGAACAATGACAGCGGTACCTGCATGAGCTCTTCCATCTGGGTGATCAGTTCGGTAAGTATGGTACTGTCGAATCGTAAATGATCGTTTGCTAGTAAGTCTTGTTAGATATATGTAATATTGCCATTAGAATTCATTGGAACTTCTGTGTTCTTAGAACCACATTCCATTATGGAAACCCTCAAAGTATGAGTTTTAACTATCTTTGTATATGTATACTTTAATGAAACCGTACAAATTAATAAAAACATTTTCAAAAAAGAAAATTGAAACAGCATTGTGATTGAAACTATCATTAGGATCGTGAAGCAACAAGGTGATTGAATTCACCTTTTTAATCAACACTTGATTTATAATAATAACATGGGCTTACTCTTATTTTATAAAGGAAATTCGTTTTATTAGAATTTAAAAGATGTCCTTTTCAACTTTTAATTATACTTTTTATATTTTACATTTTCTATTGTCAAGTTTAGTAAGAACTAAACGAAAAATAAAAAAAAGATGATTACTTTAAAGAATGACTGGTTTCATAGTTTGGTTAATGTCCCGGCAACGAATACCAAAATATGACGATAAGAAAAAACAATATATCGTTCTGATTTTTGGTACAGCTGTTGGGAAGAGTGTCTTGTACATTATACTTAACATCATGGAGTGGTGGGGTTAAAGCGACAGGGGTGGAGTGGTGTTGGGTAATTTTTTTTTATTTCAAAAATCTCTCAAACTAGTGCAAGTATTTATTTTTGTGCATACTGATATTTTTAGTGTTCGTAAATATATTTACTTTTCATATACATTTTTTTTTTTTCTTTGTTTCCTCATGTTCCTTCCCAAAAGAGATCGTAACCTATTTCAGATTTTTTAATTCTTAGTTATTGATTGAAAACAAAACTTATGTGTGACGCTAGTTAATAAAACATAATTGTAGGCTGCCACTAGTGGATATAATAGACTATTACTACCAATTTGCAGAGATGCTAGTAAAAAAAGGTTCTATTTAACTAGTATTTGAAATATGCAATTCTTAATCTGTTTATACACTTCATTCACAGTTTTTCAAGTGGTGCATGATATCAAGAGGAAATTATTTCATGAACAAAAAAGCATCGTGCAAATGCTTTTCAATATTAGAATTGATGGTTACATCTAACCTCCTAAAAACTAAAGAACGTTAGTCTTCAATCAACACTTTAGTAAATCTGTGTTTTGTATTTTAAGAAGAAAATAAATAAACATCTAATGTACAGCATGTAGTAAGTTTGGGAGGTGTTGAGAAAATGAATGCAAGCAGTAAATATCAAGGGTTTTATTGTTTCGAAAATATGCAAGTATTAGCAAAATTTACTCTATACACGAAAATTGCCAATAAAAATGTTTTTATTCAATTTTTCGGGTGAGTCAATAGTTTCAGATAGAGAGAGGTAAATTTTCACAATTTTCATTTAAGTGTGAATAAGTAAAAAAAAGGAAATTTAGCACAGCAAAAGAATTTAATAAATACACCAATACTAGTAAAATGAACAACGTTGTATATATACATAACACCGAAGCCTCTAACAAGGTAAGTGTCTACTGTACACACATCAGCATGAACTAAGTATTTTTTTACCCAACCCCCTGTATTTTGACCTTCGATGATTAACCATCCTCTCTAATTTGAATGACACCCCCCCTTTTAACTACAGTTTTCCCACAATCCTGTAGCCATGCTATAGACGTAGCTTGTTAGTTTGTATTGCGTGTAAAACCGTTTAGTTTAAGCGATTTAAGTGCTGTTAAAGAGTTTTTTATCTATCTATACTACTAACTTTATAGCAATCCTTGAAATGTGCTTGATTTGTGGACAGAATGTTGAGAGTGACGGCGGGTATTGCTAGTTTGCCAAAAGAGACGGTAAAGTTGAAGGTTTGACAAGTTACAACCCATCGGATTAGATAAGTCGCTGATGTGTTTTACGAATCATCATCAACGCCCTGGCAAGTTTCATGTGAAAGATTTCCCTGGCAATATATGGAGCCCTAACCAATGAACATGATCTTATCAACCCACCGGTATGTTTCATGTCTTCAGTCATGGAAAAAGGTATGATTTTTAACATTGCTAAACAGGAATTCATATCAATCACCCTCAAGATATTAGCCTCCATCCTTCAAATGTACTACTGCCCATCATTCATTATTTATATTCAGTTCACTTTATATTTCGTTCAGAATCGATGGGCAACATTGATTCACAAACTAACAAGATTACACCCTGATTCGTCTTATAAACCCCCCTTTTTTATCATAAGTATGCTAATCTTTTATCAGGTAATATATTAAGATGATCAGGATTTTTGATTTTCCATAACTCACCACCTGATATTTTGATTAGTTTAAAATACCGAACATATGATCTTTCCTTTGGCCAACGAGAGTGAGCCAGATGGCGTCGAGGAGGGAAAGGTTAGTTTACGCCTAGCCTAGAGTATAGGTCGTGCTCCCGTTCAAAGTTATCGGTAATTTCTAAAATATTGAAGAGTAAAGGCCGCTTCAAGACAAAGCATCGTCGAATCGACCAGGAAAAGGAAAACAGGAAACGAGTTATGTTACAATGAACAAATATTTGTTCATCCACAATATCATTTTATCATTTCTTTATAACAATTATTATTATTATATATCATTATATTAATACACGGTCCACTACATCATTCCATTACTTACCAGCGAAGCCCATATAACATTTATGGTGGTAATAGCTGTACCTATTACCTACATTAGGTGATAAGAACACAGATTACACAATAACAAAACAACTTAATTTTTTTAAATATTTTTCCTTCATTATTGCATAAAAAAAAATTAAGGTCAAATTAAAGAATGTTCCCATAATATTTTAAAAAAATTTCCAACGCATGATTAGTGTGAAACTGAATCGGTGGGAGGGGGGGGGGGGGTCAGAAAGACCCAGGAGGTATCAAATATTATTATGAAGAAACTTATTCTCCGGCCAAGTTTTGTGCCCTTTTGATCAGGCCTTACGAAACTGTAGGTAACAACCCGAATATTGGTGGGCTGTGGCGCCGCTAGGACAGTTTCTTCCTCATGTTATTAAGGGTTATATACATTAATATCTTAAAGGGGTTTAGGACCCTAGTAGTTGATCGTTTTTTACAAAACAAAGTCCTATAAGGTGAATTACAACAAGAAATTGCTTCGTGTTAAATACCATTTATGTTGATTTTTTCCTCATTTGTGCCATTCCCCTAGTCACTCCCATAATCACTAATGCATTACTGCAAAACGACTGAAAATTACACTGACATAAATATGGCGTTACACTTGGGCGCTGCACAGCTGACATAAGACACTTCAATGTAGGAACAGCACTGACTTTCTCTAAGCTAATGGAAGAGGTAGCTTCAACACATCATTGCTGCAACTCTCAAGATATTATCACCAATTAGCAGCTCTCTTTGTCCATCAAGACTGTGACCGTTCCTACTCTGTTGGGTTAACACACTCTGTTATACTCATCCCGCGATGTCCGCACCAATCACCTTTGGTTTATTTATTTCTACCATTAGAACATTTCGAACCATTGACGCCATTCAACAAATCGTATAGTTGAATAAGTTCTGGCTTACAACAGCAGACTAGAAAGAAGGAAGACGTCTTGGCGAAATGGATACTAGGTCACCTGGCAGAACTGTCCAGCATAACAATCAGAAGCCTTCTAGGTCTGAAGGCGTGTTGCACACCCTAGGTTACGTTAACTCTTTGATTATTGCGTGTTAATAACTAAATCACGCAGTCCTAAGGTCGTTGTTGTTTTTTATTTAATTCTCAAAGTTTAGTTCTCACATTCCACAATACGAGCTTTTTATACTCAAATATTTTGAGCGCTAACATCACCTACACTTGTTTTAATCGAAGGTGAATTCAATTTTGTACCAACTCTTATATCATTTATCGATGTGAGCATCATTCGGGGCTAACGTCAGGACGACTAGAAACAGAAAAGCTGTGGGGAGACAAAACTGCGTTTGTTTCACTCCATCATATTAAACATTCTACACCGGATTGTTCTTGGAATTCGGAATTCAACTAGTCTTTCAAGAGGTTTGGGGAGATTACATTGGATTTCAATTGAGCGATAGTAGGGTCAGGATTTTTTTGGTAGGTGGACTAAACCTTTTTTTCCAAGAAGCTGGGAAGACTGAGTTTTGAAAGCTTGTAAATACGGAGAAGAATAGGTAGAATGACTGTAAGGTATAGTTTCATTAACTTGACGGTGATTCCGTCAGAACCAGTAGCAATAGTGTGTGCTGTCGTTTCATAGGTTATAAGGTCTGTGGTAGAGACATATTTAAAATAAAAACCATTACCATTAAATGAGGGCTCACGAGAACTATAGGATGAGGGAGATGGCGAAGTGGTCGAGAAGGTAGATATAAAATATGAGTGTAGCTCATCACGTGGAACAGGGAATACTTTCTGTGGAGGAAACACCAGAGGAGTCAATGGAGGGACGTTTTCGAAGGAGTTGCCCTTTTGATTTGGAATCAGGAGCAGAGGAGAGGGATTCATGAAAGTACTTGGACTTCACCTGCCGGAATATCACCTGGGTCAAGTTGCGGAGTACCCTGAACGCCTGATAGTCATTTACAAGCTTTGTACGTTTGAAGCGTATTCGGGCAGCCTCACGCTTTCTTTGCAAGTCCCTGATCTCCTGACATTTCAACGGAGCAGGCTTGCAACGAAACGTAGAGGTTTTTAGGGGTGCATGGACATTAAGGATGTTAAGGAGATTGGCAATGAGAATGTTGACAATAGAGTCAATTGTGAAGCATTCCAATCCAGGACTTCAAGATCCGGTAAAATGTTTTCGGATGAAAAGTCATCCAGATTACATCAGGTTATGCCATTATGAAAATATGGAGGTCTAGATATTATAGGAAATTTATATTAGGTCATGAAAGATCAGGAACTCAACAGGTGGGGGGACCCAGAGCCAAATATGACTTGACGAGTTGCTTTGTAAATTTTTGTAATTTGAAGAACAATTTGTAATTTTTATTCGGAATCTCCCTTTTTCACCAGAATTCTTGCTCCAAATGGTACCTAATATCAAATGAATAATTGAGGTAACATTTAAGGTGGAGTAACAATTTAAGGACAAGATACCTTAAAATAATAACACAATCTATTTATTACAGCTTATAAAATCATAATTTATAGTTTAACTGACAATAAATAAATTATAAAACTCAGACATTATTATAATTATACAGTGAGGTATACAATATTGAAAGGTATATAGGTATATTAAAATTTAGAGCTTAAGTGTCAATGGAATGCTGAAGATTTTTTATATACGTGAAGACTACAAACAAAAAGGTATTCCCGTACACTTATGTTTTGAATATTCGACTAAAGCTATTGTAATAATTTAGATTTTAAATAACACCAATGCTCGTTTCTCTTTTTACGTTTTTCTTAAGCTGGCAAGCCCTTTCAACGACCCACGTCTGCATCAATCGCTACACAGTCAGTGTCAGTCCAATCGGAGAATTCTCCATAGAATGTTGTGGAGGATAGATGGCTGTGTGGCGCTTGTGATAAGCAGGCGTGGGCTGTTGATAGGGCTTGCCAGCCTATGAGAAACGAACATGATGTAATTTAAAATCAAAATTACTTTACTCTAATGGACAAAACAAAAACGACGGAAAGGGAATACCTTTTTGTTTGTTCTTTTCACATTTATAAAAAATCTTCAGTATTCTATTGACACCTAATTTCTAAATTTAGGTAAAAATAAGGCGAGAAGAGCAGAAAACTATTTGTGTATGTATTTAATAAAAGTGAATATTAATGATAACTGCCATTATAGCACAAAGACCGAAGTCATCTTTGATCAAAATAAAAAAAATCCAAGAAATTAATTTACTTGCACCGCAATGGGCAAAGGTTACCTTTCAATGAGTAGTACAGTAACAGTTCAATTATCACCTCAGAGGCACTTGGTGAGACCTACTTATAGGTGCAAAATGTCGCCCCTATGCAATAAAAAGACTATTGTAGTTTAATAATAAATCAGGAAGAGTACGTAATGGTTATTTTAGTGTGGAATCTTCCCTGATTTGAATGTATATAAGATAAGTGCAAAGACCATATCGATTGAATCCTCTCTCAAAAATAATTATCCTCGTAGAAAGAACACCGGGTGGAGATGGAATTACCTCTGCCCAAGTAATAATCAGCAAAAACGAACTTTCAAAAAAAAAGCTCCAGACAAATTATTTAGGGCAAGCTATTTACAGCAATCCACTCCTAGACTCTGGAGAAAATTCAAAATTTAGATTAGATTTAGAAATTAGTTTATCCACAAACAGAGTAAAAACGTCCAATTGGTTTTATATCTCTTCCTTCGTAATGTTAAAAGCAACATAAAAGATTCGACCAGAACGTAAAGAATGAGAGCTTAATCAAGACATCTCTGCGCATAAATCAATTTACTAACCAATCTATCAAATAAGACATTCACTGCTTGGTAAACTCGAAAACTCAGTCTCAAAAATGAACTACACTGTTTGTGTTCTTGGACATAGACGGTAAATCCCCCGTCTTTTGGTCCGCGATCCGTGGACACATTCTTGGACAGGGCCTTCGATAAAACCTCACATAAGGCAAAGGGGAGCTGTGGTATAATACCGCAACAAACAGGGCTGGGGGACTCCTGGCTAGAACGCCGTTTACGGTTGTCCACCCCCAGACTTTTACTTTTCGACATAGAGGTGACCCGAGGCTACCTCGACAATTCACTTACTACTGACAAGACAACTCCGCCGTATCACAAGTTGCACCGCCCTTGACTTGATTACGTCTGACGACAGGCCAGTACTGTACGCAATGGATGGTAAAGTGGTGACCCCTCGCCCCACGAGATACGACTACCGTCGGGCCGACTGGGAGCTGTAAGAGTCGCAAATTTACCATAACCTGCATACGGTGCCAATTCTGCGCACAAAAGAAGAAGTAGATCTTCAACTAACTTTCATAACTGATGTGATCGTAGATGCCGCAGACACAGAAAAAAAGAGAAAAAAAAAAGAGCAGCTTCATTGTTGTAGTAGCCAGTGATTTGAGAAAAAAAATCGTTATCTTGCCTCATGTAAAATATATATTTATATATATAATTGCACTGTGCTACGTCATAATCGGCAAGACGGTATTGTTAGAGGGTTTTTTTCACTTTATCCACAATTCCCTTAAATCTAAGATTTGTGTCTTCTTTCCGTCACTAGAACATTTACACAATTATTACCTGTTCGCTAAAGTTTCCCAGTCTATCCAAACAGCAGATGACAAATATCACCTTTGATCATCCATCTTTCGATCATCAAATCCTACTGGATAGAGATCATGAATCCGACTTCCTCTCGCCCTCTCCCAACAAGATTCCTCATCGAGCTTTGCCACTCTCTTATTCTTCCACTCATCACACAACACATTCCGTCGCCTGGCTTGAAGCCCACGTTATCGATTTCTTCAGAAATCTTCTCTCTTCCTCTCAGTTTTGTCTAATATTTTTAAGAATCCACGACTTGACAGAACTGTCCTGCAACCTTTGTGGTCCTTAGTTCCCACGTATCGAAACACCGACCTACTATCCTTCAAAACTCATTCAACCGGACCTTGACTCAGTTAATTAGGACATTATTTTCTCCTTCAATTTCATCGACCCAATAGTCAACTTTCTCATTTCCAATCTCTTAACCATCCTGAACAGCACCATGGTTAACGACTCAAAGGTATTTATGTTTTTTATTTCTCAGACGATCAATTTTAAGTTATTCATTTAAAATATACTTATCAAAAGTCCTAAGTTTATCAGCTACCTCGGCCAGGCTGTTGTCCAATATTAGGTTAGATGTTTGTTATTCTTAGTCCCGGAAAAATGTTTAACATTTATCTGCTATACTATGTACTATATCCGTGTATATAAAATATAAAATTATGAATCAGAAAATATCTAATTGGTTGTGCATTGCTTATTATCAATAAATAAATCCCAAAGGAAACTAGGCCAACCGTCACCAACGGTTAATGTGTTGGTATGGCAACAATGAGAACAAAATGCAGCAATAGATGCCCTCCAAATCCACTTAAGCCTTCTATAATCATTGACGTATTACATAAAATACATTAAATTTCTGAGATAGTATTATTAGTATATAAGGTCGACTTAGTAAATGCCTTCTCAGGCCAGATGTCAAAATTACTTATTTAAAAAAAAAAAACGCTTAGTGGGTAATGGTTAAAGAAGAAGTTGTCTGTTGAAGGCGTTCGGCAAATACTTATTACAGTCTTTATTACATGAAGGAATATGAGATAAAATGGTTTGCCAGATTTTCTCATAAACTAGTGCTTCTATTTATCTTTCAATAAATATAGTTAAATAAATGAAAATGTGATGGTCGAAGCAGTCTTGACAACAAATAGAAAAAAAGTATTTATTGCTAGTACACAATATTAAACTTGTATTTTGTAGCATGATGATTTATATTAAATAATTTTTTATATGCAATATGCGAATTAATATGTGGGAAAAATATAAATTAATTAGAGAAACCACGATCGGAAGCACAGTTCTTTATCTAAAGGAGTTACTTTCATAAGAAATATGCAATAAAATAATGTATGTAAACCTATATTCCTGTGCTAAACGATAGCATACATGTAATTATATAGAAACCAGGGGAAGAAACTTGAAAATATAGTACATACCGAGGGTACCATTGTTTAGTAAAAAATGTTTAATAAAAAATATTTTATATTTCAAATTTAACAATCTATATAAAATAGTCATAACATAAGAACAAAAAAGCAACCACGTGTAAAACGATAAATTATGTTTAATAGTTTCTTAAAGGGAAGTGTTTTACTTCAAGATAATTGGACTTGAAGAATCCTGTCTAACAAGAATTTATTAAATAGGCCGCTTTGGTGACTAAATAAATTAGAGGGGAAAAAAGGAAACCACCCCCTTTGTCAGTTGTGTTCTGTGAGTTATCTCTAAGTGCAAGCTGACCTCCAAAGCCGCCGCCAGTCGAGGCCAAACGATTGAAATGCTTTGGCATAACCTGCTCACGACTACGGACTTCCGTCCCACAGAATCGTTGCTATTTTTTCCGCGTTGACATCAGGTTTGGGACTGACCGTTCTATAATAAGTGCAGCCGATTTCGTTAATAGCTTACCGAGATTTTTTACAAGTATTTGCATGTGCGGAAATGTAACGCCAAACTGACCGCATAGCGCCATGTATCTCTTCTTACGCTCTTCATGGGCAACTGATTTTGTTCTATATCTATGTGAAATGCCTGACTCATCTATGAAGTAATGAATCACCTGATCTCTACCCAATCGTTTAAGACGGAGTATGCATTCATTCTCAAGTGTTAGAGCAGATGGTAACTATATCACTAAAAGACGTCAGAGAAACGTAATAAGTACTATATTACCATCAGAACAAACCCTAAAGAATTACGGTCTAGTTCGTAGGAAACGTTCGGGTAGAGATCAATAAACCTATGGAGAGACAGGTGTTTTATTTCTAAATATACACACAACGCCATCATTGACTCATCCATTTTCTTGTCTTCACAATGTTAATCCCTTTCCTTGATATCGTAGAGACAATATCGTTCCATATCTCATCCGACAACCGTTCTTTCCTTTGGGAATTACTAGGAAGTTCTTTCCGGTTGGCATAACTAGGCTCAATTGTTGAAGGCTGAAGCCTTCTTCGCAACTTAAACAGCTGAACTCCTTCAGCAATGTGATTCTCTGTTGAATTGTGATTTTGACAATTACACAAATGATTTTGAAGTGGGAACAGTACAATAGTAAATTGAATCATCGGGGAATATGCGATTGAAGATGAAAGTGCATTGGAAACTTTTTGTAAATAAATAATAATTAAATTTTATTACTAGAGCATTACCCCGTTGCCTATGTTTTTTTTATTATGTTTTAATTTTACACAAAATGACAGGGTGTTTTAAATAAATAATACCGGATCGTGAAAGGGTACAGTAAAAAACGTGAGGTAAAAAATAATTTTTAAGAATATTAACTCCCCGATTTGGCCTCCACCACTCTCCCATACCATAAGAAACAAGATACAATCAGATAAGAGATTGGTCTTTAATTGTCAGCAGAATGGATCTTGCTGATCTGCTCAATTCCTGGTGGGTGCCCTTTATGTGATCCTGTGTAGAGATCTCGTTCAGTACAGACGTTCATGCACATGTATGTGGTTCAACCCCTTAATAGCACTTTCAGTTATTGAATTTATATCGTATATCCATGAAAAATAAATTTTCTCAATAAATGTGGTGTCTTGACAGTGCAGACATTTTCCCATTCCAATTGCCCACAGTTGAGAAGACTTCGAGCATCCATAAATTCTTGTAGTGTTATATTAATAATTACTGTTTGTGGTAGGTGATCTCACGTGTTAAAGTTTTAATAATGATTCGTTATTGATAAAAAATTATTGCCAGGATTCGGACCCGGGACCTTCTGATTACAGCTCAGGCACTAATAACCACCGAGGACCCCCCGCTCAAAAATAAGACAAGAATTGGCTTAATCCCTGAATTAAGGCCTTGTCACTTATTTTCTTTCTCTTTAATTGCTACTAGGAGTAATATTTCAGTGGTGCGGAACCATACCAACAGTTATTATTCTAGGAAAGTGGATTTTGTTTTCATTCACAACGACGGTATCACAAATTAATCCATTCTAAGAGACTACATTTTTTTTGCACAACGGGAATTATTCATTTCAAAAACGTTATTATTTTGATTAGGACCAAAGAATTTCAAAGTAAAAAAATCTCATAGCCACGCCAACCTTTGCGACATTAATTAATTGACAACCCTTTATAGACAGTTTTTAATAAAAAAATGAACTATTATAAAAGAAATATAACATATAGTCTGTACTTTACTATCTATTATTTCATTGATTTACTTTGTCACCCAAGAACTATTATACCCGCACAGTGTACAGTGTTTAAGCTGCTAGTTTTAGCGAGGCGAAGGCAGAGAATCCCACTAGGAAAGTGAGGGGTCTGACAAGGCCGGACTAAAACATAGCGAGGTCAGGAAGAGAGATCCAGAGGTTTTCATAAATGAGAAGGTCAAATCTTGAAACATCAGTGTAGCTGCAGGTCCACCAGTCAGAGAGCCGTAGTTAGAATGATTTACAGGTTTTTTTGTTTTTTTTTAAAACCTCAAAACAAAATAATGCAACGTACAAAAATAATAAAATAATTGGATTACAGATTTCTTCTCTTTCTGCATTTACATGCATTTGGACGAGTGCATAAATATAATAAAATTTTTATTGTGGTTAAAAGTTCATCGTTCTTATACAACACTAGGTGATGAGGCTCACCTTCGCCTTGTCACCGACACCAAACACTAAACACTAAACACTAAGACACTAAAACACTAGAAACAAAACAAAACAAACAAACAAAATCTGTACCTAGAACCTAGGACTACAGTGTTCCAGCCGCGACAGCGTCCTGCCATCGTTGGGGGAACGGAGCGGGGGTTATAGTGTTAAACACCGGGTTTGTTAAATATTGTAATGAGTCGAAAAATTTGATATGTCTACGCTGGATGAATTGATCCACCGTAGGCAGCTCAAATATCTCATGCAGCTCACTGTTTCTTCGCTGCTCGAATGAAGTACCTCTGACCACTTTCATCAGAATACCGTTTTGGAATTGTTGGAGTTTCTTAGCTGTCGTATTCGTCAGATAACGAAATAGCGGTGCACCATACAGCAGAGTAGGCCTTAGTATGCTCTTGTATATCAATAGCTTGAGACGCAGTGATAGATTGGGGGAAGTTAATAAGTGCGCAAGCCGGTAAGACTTCGTGCGTGTTAGCTTCAACTTCTTGATTTACAGGCCAAAACCCGGCCCTATTTATACTCAGTAGTGGCTGTCAGTAGCCAATGATCTGGGGTGTTATTCTGACCAACCATACCGCAGGGTTGTGGTTCTTTGTTCTAGGCAGTGAGCCACCGAGGCCTGGGTCGCTCGCTACCGGCTTTTCCCTTCAAGGGCCTCTGACTAGTTTTTTGCAGCTGCGTATTTTATTGTTTACAATATTTACACTGGTATGACTTACGGTTTGGTAATGTTATTTACATTTGTTTAAATTAATTACAACATATTATAACCAATTTACAATATATATACAATAGAGTATAGGGTGATTTATCTTATGTAGTTAGCGGTCGCTACACCCACTCTTCTCCAAAACATCGTAGTTGGACTCCTCGGCCTATCGCGTCTACAGAGCTCTCTGTACGCATCGCCGCCCTCCAGTTGACTATACGCACTCTTCTCCAAAACATCGTATCGTGACTATAAACTTTTTTTCATTATTTATTATACATTATATTTATATTTACTAACAATCAGCCCTGGTTAAATTAACTGTTAAATATCTAATCAGTTATTTTTTTTGTTTTGAATAAAATGAATAGTTATTTATATATTATTTTTGGTACTTTGTTTAATGTTTATGCCTTACTGTTGGCAATTTTGTAACGCTAACCGACTCAATCCAACATCCTGCTTCTCACAACGTAACTGGCGCAATTTTCTGGCGTTTTGGGAATTCTTGATTCTCAAGAGCCCTAGCGCGAACATATATATATATATATTTTTTGTCTCATAGAATCTATTTCAAAATAACTACTTTCTTCCATGAAACTTCTTAAAAGATTTAAGGTTCTAACCACAAGCCTACTGCCTAATATTTGAACCACGCCTTAAGCTGTCATTGAAATGTACACCATTCGTAATCCATTTGATCTTAATAATACTTTAAGAATTTCCATCAATAATCCTTTTGGGCCACTCTATTGGAAAAGGCCAATTACAGTTAGGTAATTTTTCATAAATTACCTTATAGTTATTCTTCCAAAAAGAACTAAGAGTGCTCCTTTACGTTAAATAGTAAATATACTACATACGAAAAACGTATGTCATTGCACAGTTCTTTGTATCGTATTTTTCGGAAAAACTGCTATGGATTAAAATGTCGTCGAATGTTACACAAGTTTTCAACAATTTAATTATTGCATGTAGGTGAAGTATGTTGTGTTCATGGGATAGAGAAGATGAGGTGATGGAATGAAAAAATGAAGTTTTTTAAAACATAACTTATAAATTAAAAACAAATCAGAAATTATAAGGTACCTTTATCTTTATCTAATTCCAGAATAAATCAGTATTCGGCGAAAGAAAAAAAAATTTGCATAACAGGTTTAGTTAATAACGACAATAAAACTACGGTGGGACCTGAAAACGATTGAAAATAGCTGGCAACTCTAGCCCGCACTGAATACGATCAGACATCCATCCGTGCCCCACATTACTTTGGAAGTAACGGTACATATGCTCGTATTTTAGTCCTCATTTTATACTTATGTTCCCGATAGAACTCAAAGTACAACCGGGCGAGGGAATGAAACAGAACTCTGGGGCACTTTTAATACGCTGCCTACCGTTTCACGCTACCTTTAAAACTCTAGATTAGAGAATTTTGTATCTTCTAACCTTTCCTTAGCAGCCCACAAACTACTAAAGCCAAAACTAAGGATATTTCGTCAATTAGTATTTTAATTTTTCAAACGTGTACAGTGAGCGAATAAAAAATGTGATGCTTAACAATTGTTTTTTTCTCAAATCTTTATAATGGTGTCATTTATGTTGTTAATAGTTACTCTCGTCCTTCCATTTTTCATAAAAAAAATCTATAACATATTCCATTGCTAGAACAGTCATAAAGGCGAGGGGACAAGGATTCACCCTTTCTAGGAGGACAAGTTTACGAAACAGTTTGAATGAAATCAGGGACAAGAAAACTTTAAACAAAAAAATAATATAATTATTAGCACTCTAATTAAAAAACTTAAATAATTAAAAACCAAAAATGAATAAATAAAAGGTTTATTAACAAAATATCTCTAGAAAAATACCGTCTGTTACTGCTTCAATAAGGCATAACAGTATGGACATCGACTTCCCTACGATAATGATGCAACCTCCAAAATTAAAACTATTTATGTTGATTAGTGATTGAAAATAAAGTAATTACAAGATAAAAAAGATCTTATAAATTTATGATTGTTACAATCTGAAGTTTCCACGCGGTTTTATCTCTATGATATATTTTATCTCTATAAAAATAAACTCTATGAGCCCGGGGGAGGAATTTGTGACCTCAAATTGACAATCAGAGGGTTAAGTAGAAAGAACATTTCTGACCCCTCAAAAGAACACTTTAATGATTTTGTGTTCTAATATCGAAGGCGGGACCGATTTCCCATTAAATGCAGACAAATTTCTACCGGGTCTTTTCATTTTAAATAAACCAAACTTTATTTTATTTCTATAAAAGTTACATAACATATTCTCATCGAGAATCCATATTAGAAATTTCACTTTAAATCACATTGAGGGGTTTTCAGGGGAAATTCGTAGAATGTTTTTGTAAAAATAGAATTTATTCTTAGTTTTCTAAACCATGTGTTAAACATTGCATTAAGGTTTATTGCATACTTTATAAGTGTTACGTCTGAGACATCAACCACATAACTAACACAATTATTGCATCAGCTGCGAGGGTCTCAAAACCAATTATGTTAGAGTGTTTTTCGGATCATTAGACATTGGTGTCTAAAAAAAAAATACACTTTATAAAACTAAATTAAAAGTTTAATCACAGCCATAAAAAGATTTTAATGACTTTTGCTTTTAGCTTACTGTAATCTCAATGCACATTAAATATTATCAATGTGAACGTTTAAATGCCATTTTATTATAATTCAGGGTATTGCTTTATTCAGCTTACCTGGGATATCAAGAAAAACTTGTTGGAAAATACCATTCTTCTCAAAAAAAGCATGATATGCGATATTACCTACACACAACAAGGTTTTGTTATTTGTATATGTTAACCTCGTTTAGCAATTGGTCATATCACCGAACAGTTTTGTAATTAATTTAAGTAGTTATAGTAATTTAATTGGTTTATTTGTTTCTTTTAAAAGTCGGCTTGTCTTTAATTTTTTACATTTTTCTTTTATCAAATGCTATTTATTTATTATAATCTAATAAATGTCAGTATGTTTTTTTCCTCTCTTTTCTTTCTTGTTCACAATAAAATTTTAATTAATAATCTGGAAAGGTAATATTTTTTTTTTTCTATTTTTACTTTTCTCCTACTTTCAATTTATTTTAATTTCAGACTAGCAATCTATTATTTCAATATTTATTTTAGGTTTTATTTTTACATTTATAGGTTTCCCTCCCTTTCTTATTAAACTTTTTCTTGTTCTCAATTATTAACACTACCGACCTTAGTGGGGGAACTGGCACTCTTTTGGGGAAAATAATTTGCTTTTTATCGTGAAAC
Organism: Acanthosoma haemorrhoidale; assembly: GCA_930367205.1. NCBI lineage: Eukaryota > Metazoa > Arthropoda > Insecta > Hemiptera > Acanthosomatidae > Acanthosoma > Acanthosoma haemorrhoidale. The sequence continues at coordinate 94,548,065 of OV884011.1, forward strand.
GCTCCTCCCCAACTACATGAAAAAAAAACAACAACTGAATACATGACATAAGGGGTCGCTGGTTCATCTGACATCAACTAATGCCAAAACGCTAGAAAACAAATATTTTTGTTTTTAAAATTGTCATAAGCTTAGTCAAGACTAAAAACGGAGTAATATTTTTGAACGACTGTACTAGACAAGGAATGTGGTCACGAACACGCTTCAATCGTTCTAGCAATGGCCGCCGAAGTCATGGAACGTGCCACCGAGTTAGCAATTCCATAGGCATTACTAAGTCTAGTGGGGATCTGAGTAATCCGCCTTCAACCTTGCCTAAGAAAACAATGCCAAATCGTTCTAGGAATAGTCTTGGCTAGTCGATTCATCTGAATCACTGTCGAATTCCACTGTCAAAGGATATATACTAGTATACAAGCAGGGTTTGTTTCGTAGCATTTGGGGGGTAAGAATTTATTTTGGTATTTATTTCAACTACATAAATGCGGTTTATATTCTACCAGATGTACAGAAGAACATGATAATAAGTTTTAGTCATACTAATTGATGAAAAAAATTAATAGTTAAGTATGCAGCTTCGATGATTTTACTAATGACTCCCTCTTGATTGATTTTAATAATTATGATAAGTTGTATTGAATAATTTTTATTAACATTCACAGTCAAAAGCACATCCCCTACCCTATTGACTGACACACTACCTGCAAAATATCATCTCTCTTTGTAAAATTGAATAAATTATGAGTTCAATTTCCAAACACTATTCTAGAGATAGTTTTGATGAATGTGTGTCATTACTGTTCTAAAATAAAGAACATGAATTACATACTATTAATCTGTGTGTCGAGATCTCTTCTGCAATGAAATCAAAAATATTTTTCATGTAGTAGGCAATGAAATGGAATCTCGAAATAAAATTTCATATTTATAGGCGAAACAGAGGACTCAGAGGAAAAACAAGCAGACAAACACGAAGTGAAAACATCTGAAAACTACAAGATAAGTTTCGAATTATTGAAAAGCGTTGTGAGAAAAAAACGTGTAATGATGATATCGTTTTTGTAAAAATAAAATTAGATCAATAAAATTTTCTGTTTACAAAAAAAAATACATAAATAAATACTCGTGTCGGACCGTGAATGGTACTTCTAAGAATGTCAATAGTTCATATGAATCGGCCCCCGTCCCGATTATACACCGCGTGATTCACTACTTGCGGCAGACCTTGAATCAGTTTACTCATTTACTATTACATGCATGTTCTCCGATGGTTTTAATAAAAAAACAAGCAAGCCAAAGGTAAAAGATTTGAACACAAGTAAACGAACAACCATTAATATTTGTTAACCAATCATAGTTAATTTTAACGATGAACAATGTTTTTATTTGAAGTTAATACAGGTATGCTAGTTAAATTATATACGACAGTAGGCTATAAAAATTAATGGGGACATGAAAATATTTATGATTCCCATCTGACGTAGGAAGTGCAACGAAATTATATCTCGACCTGAAATTTTAAAGGTGCATTTCACACTATCACAAAATAAGTAGGTGTTTTTTTGTTTTAAATACAATAAAGTCAAGTATAGAAGAGGAATAAATTAGGTCAGGTCTCATATAAATTTTTTCATTTTTTTCCCGGTAACGACAAACAATTTCATTGCTATTCCAAAAAAAGTTTGCCAACATTAGAAATCAAGTATTCAATTCTTTTTCAATAGTAGTTTAATTCTGTTTATACCAATGTTTTACCCATTTACAACTTTTTATTGCTTAAAAGACCTCAGTTTCAGAAAAGATAAAACAACAAATTAAGTAGGCCGTCACGACAGCAGTGTCCCAAGATCGCAAGATCTCATTGTCTTGGGGAATTTATTTTTATTATTATTTTCTTTTTTTACTTTATTTATTAAATCCCAACTGTGACTGAGTCACAACCTGTGAATGTGCTGTAAATATAATAAAAACAAAAATAAACAAGTGAAATGTCTGACCCTAAGGCAGAGAACTGCCAGTGTATTAATCCAGGAATATTAATGATAGTCCCCTATATTGTTGAAGCTAAGTTTGAAGATTTTATATTTTTATTAATTTAGAAATCCTTGCATAAGTGGGTTTGGGTTCCCGTGCAGTTTTTCGTGAAAGTTTCTGTACAATGTTCTAATGCAGTCATGGACGTAAGGAATTTTAAGGTACGTGTGAAGAGTGATTTCGTGCGTAAAACGGTGCAATTGTGATAATTTTTAGAGCTTTAGATTGGGAAATCTGTATGTTAGTCTTCTTAGCGCATCCATACATTTGGGCTCCATACATACTATGCCCAAATTGGTTTCAGTAAAAGTTTGTATGTCAATGGATTCTGGAACATGGGATGTCCAATACATACTTCAAAAGTATTAACCTATGACTAAGTGTTAGCCGTTTCATTTTCGAATGTGGTTTCCAAGTCAGCCTCTAACCAATGTAAGTCCTAAGTATTTAGCTGTGTGTATCAGTTTGTCTCAAAGGCTGGTTGAACTTACGGGAGGACATTGACCGCGTCGAAGGGTCCCCTTCATTGGCAAGCCTTAATGAGGAGTTCACTGAATTTTTTAAGCTTACTGGAAAAATCCGGTTATCCAAATGAGATTTCAGTATCAAGAAGTAAGTATGTGGAAGTAATGGTTGTAGTTTGAAGAGAATTTCTGCATGCCTAACTCTGTCAAACGCCTGTTCTACATCAAGAAATGCTCCTGCCTCGTAGAGCTTCGTCTCGAAAAATGAAGCTACATAGTCAGCTACTCTGTGCAGTTAGCGGGTTGAGTGAAGTGAGCGGAATCAAAATTCCGAAAGGATAGGAATTTTATTGATGAAAAAGAGGGAGAATAGGTTTGTATATGAAGTTCGGAACGAATGCTGATAGGTCTATACGAAGAAGGTGAGTGTGAAGGTTTACTAGGTTTTAAACTCATTCTGATAAGGGGAAATTTCCATTCGAATCTAGTTTTCGTGTTTCCTTCCATAGACTACCATATTTGGCATTAATAGATGATAAATAATTGTCAAATTTGTAATTTTCATAACTTTGATTTCTGGTTTTAGAATGCTTATAGATCCGTTTTTCAATCAACAGTCTTGTCCTGAGCCATCGTGTTCTTGTATTTTGTTTGTTCATTTTCAGTGATACATAAGAATAATATGGGGAAGTAAGTGTACTCTCTTAGCTGGCAAAGGAATCTGAGATGCAAAGGCTGCCTGTTGAAAATTATTGGTGAAGGAGTCCACCTTGGGGCCAGTCTTTCATTTAAAAGATCTTGGAAATTTTTCCAGTGCACTTTTCTGGTCAGTTGTTAAATTGACCGGTATATGATCTGAGAAAGATCAAACTTCGTGCGAATACAATAGTTAGTAGAGTTATAACCAGTACTAAAAAAGAAATCAAGAATATCTCATTGTTTTCTGTGTTATGATTATGATCTTATGTCCAATACGTTGGAAAATTGGGTAAAATATAATTTAATTTTAGTTTGAGAATAACATTTTGAAATATCCTTCCTTGGGGGGGGGGTACAGTCTCCAGTCCCATTGTAAGTGCTTTACATTCCAGTCTCCACCAGTTAAAAATTATGGAGTCTAATGAAGTTAAATAGTAGGTGAGTAAGTAAGGAGTGAGGATATTTTGCCCCTGGGGGGCTTAAGAAAGTGTGATGGGCTGTTTTTAAGTTAAAGTCAAATGTTTTATGCTTGTATTTGTGCAGTGCAATGAGGTGGTAAGGAGTAACGTTTCAATGTAGAACGGATAATGACTGCTACTCCGCCGTAGCCTCTACAGTGTGGGTGATCTATTCTATGCAATAGATGGTGCAAATGGCATTACATATTGCTCTGGAATGTCCGACACATACCTCTCTGCATTCAGTGAGCCCCTGTTTATTCTGTCCAACTCAGAGCGGGCTTCCAAACTTATGCCACCACACCATTACTGAGCCACCTCCACCGCTACTCTTAGAGAAATATTGCAGGCAACAAACCACTCTCCAGGCCGTTTTAGCAACTCTACCCGACCATCTGGACAATGTACGGCAAACCATGACTCGGTACTGAACAAAAGCACTCTCCGATCATCGATTGTCCAATTAGCTTACTGCCATGAAAATTCAAATCGGCTAGTCGATGCTGTCTGGTGAGAAGTGGACCATGCATGATGTGGCAGTGGGTTTGTAGGCCAAATTCGCTTCACGGAGGCGTCGTTTCGACGATGACCGTATTGTTCGGTCTGAAATCACCATGTTTCTGGCCGAATGAAGGTCATTTCTATCTTAAGGCCGAGAGAGTTATAATATGGTCATATCTGCCTGAGGTAGCGCTCAGCCAACCTTGCTTAGGTCTCCAGTGGTTGCTGCATGTCTCCCTGACAGCTCCCAGACGATCGGATTATTCCTAAGCGTATGGGAACTACACTTTGGGACAAGCCTTCAGCGAAGAGAGTTAGTGCTTAAACTGTGATTTCTAACTATCCATATTAAAGCTGCAGAAAACTCGAACTTAAAAAAAAATAATGGAAAATTGAAAAAACGAAATCACTTAACAACAGGAAAGAACACAAGTCGGAAGTGTATCATATACTGAGCCATTCATTTATTCTCTCAACGGAAGATTACATTAGAAGATTATCTCTAATCCTGACTCCATTACTAGTACCAGTGCTGGTTAGAGCAATTCCATTTAATTGTAATAAAGATGTAAACAAACAAATATAAAAAACAAAGTGATGCAGCTAATTTCGTCCAGGAGTTTATTATAACTTAACATATTTTGATGTCTATAAATTTCTTTAATTTAATGGAAGGGGGGGGGGCACAAAATAACAGATCCTTGGAACAACTAGTTAGATCTTAAATAATCGCAGAGGCAGGCAGAACATGGCGCAATAATTATACACTTAAGCAGTGCGTAGCAGTATCTCAAATTCTATTCATTGTCCTTTTCCGGTTTGGAACTGAGAAGACCCTTCTTGTCACGGGAAGGTTACTTCAGCCACTGCTTAGCTCGTTCCGTGATTGCCACCCGCAGTTACTGCTACATCGCCAGCCTTCATTGCCGTCAAATATACAATATACTGTTAGGCTCCTTTTACACTATACGCTTTTGACCGTACGGCGAACCCCTCGCGAATCTTGCGGACTTTTATATTAGTTTGTCTTGAATCATTAAATGTATGTACCCGATATCGCCTGTTTTGTTTTAAAATAGATTGTTTGTACACTAGGCAAGGTAGGTCCCGCAGTGGCACCATTTTGTACTTTGTAGGTGTTTTCCACACCAAGGGCACAAAAAATGTATTTCTATAACAGAATAGACGATATTGAATACATCCATCTACTGATTTAAGACTGAAAGCGATTACACAAAGGGCCGCTATATCCGTCGCCCCAATTTCACAGGAGGTACGTGTGCCCTACCAATCTGTAAAACATGTATCCTTACTCGTACGGTCAAAATCGTATAGCGTGAAAGCCGGTGTGTATTGACAAAATCAGAAATCCCATGGTGCTGATCAATTGACTGATAACAGAATGAATTATTGACGAAACAAGAATTAATGACGTTTGCGAAGTTATCAATCTACCAAGAAGTGTCAATTATAAATAATAATTATATTTGGAGTAGGCTGCCAAATTAATAATACAATATAAGTAAATTCCGCATAAATAAGATAGATAAATTAACAGTGTTCTAGCACGTTAGCCTTAAGGGTATATATTGTCCGTATAAAGAGAAAGAGCGGTCAGGCCAGGTAGAGCAAAGCTTATATGCCAGTGGCAAAGTGGCTAGTGTAAGCGCTGGTTTGGTTGTAAGGTTTCTTGCCGGTGCGAAGTTTTTGCTAGACAGGGTTTGGTATTATAAAACCTGAGGGAAGTCCAGCAGAGGGGAATGACATTAGAGAAGAAAGGCACCGCTTTTGAAGGAAGTACATGAACATTTTTGAGTAGGAGGGGAATGGTTTTTTTTTTTTTTTCCCCTTAGCTCTCAAATTTTTAAGATTATAGATAAGAGAAAAATAAAGGGAATTTATTTGGGGTGAGCGGATCCTTTTACTAGGAGTACCTGTTTGAAGGTGGAGTGTAGGGGAATGGTTAAGAGTGAAGTTGCGAAGTTATAGAAGATAGCACAGATTGGTTCTTGGAAGTGGGAGTCGGCAGATCAGTTTTTTGGGAAGAATCTATTTATAGTTTAATGACGGAGACAAGGGGGGTCAGAAGTGATATACCGGACAGAACCATGAGATATTCATCATTTTTCATTGTTGTCGGGTCGTCACGAGGGGGTGCCCTAGTGACGAAGTGAGGGTTGATCAGGCTATGACCTGGACAATTGCATCATGACGGGTCTTACTACCGTGCGCTATGCTCAGGAGAAGAGGTATAGGCTAGGTATTATAGGTAGTTTATGTGGTCTTGGAATGACCACGAATTCGCACTCGGTATCTAAGGGTAAGCGAAAACCGGATTCCAAAGGCGAGTGTGAACAGGAGAGAGGCAGTCTGGATCACTGGGGGAGACACTACTAGGTAAAGTTCGCAGGGCCCCAGATGACCGTCGTCCGCAAGGAAGAAATCTCTTCCAAGGAGATGGTAGTGAGACGAAGGCAGAGAATCCCACTAGGAAGGCGTGGGATCCTACAAGGCCGGAATAAAACATAGCGAGGCTAGGAAAGAGAGGTGCAGAGGTTTTCATAAATGAGCAGCACTGCAGCACCACGTCGCGTCGAGCATCCGGAGTAACAGAGCTACCGCAATGATCTCCCTGCACTGCTCGAAAGTCTTCGACTCAGTGGACCACTACACCCTGCTTCAACGTCTGAAGTAATTTGATTTCTTGGAACAGCTGCAGAACCTAATGACATCGTATCTTATAGGCAGAACTTTCTAGGTTTCCATATGAATTATCAGCTAAAACTAGGGGGGGGGGGGTATATACAGTCACAAGTAGCCAATGGGACTGAATCCAGTTTGGATCAATGATAAACAACTTTTTTTTAAGTTTAACGCCAATTCATTATTCTGACAGCATAATCGAATCGAATAAATAAATGCCATCCTAATACATTAATTTATTATATATATTTAGTATGATATATATTTCTATTTTATTTTATTTTTAATCGTAAGACAAATATATAAGTCAACTGAACGTTGAAGAGGACTATAATTTCAGAGTCATTCAAATCACGTTCTAGTCCAGTCAGAACAGTTACGAAACCTTTAATACATAACACTCACCTTGATGTTTCCTCTATTTACATGTAAAACGCACACCAATTAGATCACGTGCTAAAAATAATAATAATTAATACAGACAGCACTTATTTGTTTCAAAAAATTGGTTATTATTGAATCTCAAAGACGGGAAGTTCTGTAAATAGACAATAAATACTTGGCCGAAATGGACAGGAATGTCCCTCATAATAAAACAAAACATCGTAGGAAAGATAATACTGCTAATATACAATAGACCGGATTCGAAGAAGAAACCCCAGAGTTTGAAGGCCTTATTGATTATATCGGATCGAAGCATTGATTTTTTATTATTTTTTTTTGTTTACAAAACAGGTATAGCCTAAAGAAAATGGAGGATAGGAAAGTAATTAAGAGGATTTAAAAATAGTGTTTAGAAGCCAAGTATGATTTTTTATAGATGGGTTTCAATCCATTATTATTTAATTTTTTTTAATATGAACGATTATATATTTATTATTCAGGAACAAGGAAAGAATTTCTAGATTTTAGAAAGTAATTATCGTATTGCCATCGTTTTGTGTTTATCTTGATTTACGGAGAGGTAATTCAATCAGTGCTTAGCAATAATTGATTATAAATAACTCAGGAGTCACCCTCATAAATTTTTATTGTTGCCCTTATAATACATTTTATGGCTTATAAACGCACAAATTACAATTCATGTACTCAGGGAGCTCTTCGACCCGTTTAAATCACTGGCTACGTAACTTAGCTAATGCAAATTCTCTCTTGCTCAGAGGTAAACAGCTTGAATAATCTAATTCTTTTCGGATATGGAAATCGACGTGTTTAAAAACAATTGAAAATAAAAAAAACTCATCAAATTCTCATTAGTTCAAAGATCAGTAGCATCGGCATTTTTAGGGTTGTATTGGCTCTAAACCTAAAACCTTGTATTACACAGGCAGATTTCTCAGCATGATGCAAGTCTTCAAAATACCACCCTTTGATCATTTTTATTAAATAACCTTCGATTGCGATTTTTTTTTTTTTATTTTAATCCACAAAATGTACGAATACTATTTTTATTTTGAAAATATAAACTATTTAAAAATAATGACATAAAATATTAACTACTACCATCAACTAAATTTTTATCACCTAACTTTAACTTTAGCAAATACGTTAGTTGAGATGTGTAGCCTAGAGTGGCTGCAGCTAATGTTGATTTAATAGAAATTAAAGATAGATTTCTAAGTCTTGTTTGTTATATTGAACTTTTCAAATAGTGTTTTATTAATTTTAAGTTGGAAAAATTACTTCTCCAGTAGCTACAGAGGCAAGGAGAATTAATCAAATTCAAAGTGAAAAGACGAGTCACCTCGAGCAATAACAAGTCTTTACAACCCCACAGCGCGATGTAGGACAAATAAGGCTCGCCACATGCCATGGAAACTGTCTGATTCGTGGCATGGCAAGTCCTGATATTTTCGACCCGTGGTCGCCCCAAGCCGGAGTACATAAAATTTCAAGAAATGGGAAGTATATCATCTCAGCGAAACATGATTAACCCTCAGTGCACTCCTTCTCCCTACTCCGCGATTTGGGATATACTGTACTAGCCAAAATTATAAATTTTTAGAATATGGGATAGATTGATGGGGGGGGGGGGGGTTGCGCAATGTAAACATGTAAGCACTTTAGCGTGTGTAGAGGGAAACCCTTTTTGTTGGAAACACGAATTATCAATGTATTTTGTGAAAAACACAAAAATCATTTTTTCGAAAGTTCTTCAAAAACCAATAAAAAGTTGGTCTCGTCGGGCTTCTGGGTGCACTGTGCCTTTCAGGAACCCACACTGCAGTTCCCGGAAGGGCTTAACTGACGTGGACAAATCGCCCACTCACTGTTTACATGGAGAGAAATAAAGCACTGCTGAAGGTCAGATAAATGTGTGGGATGGGTGAGAGGTGAGCTATCCAGAACATGTGATAAACAGCATTACTCAATGAAGACTTTGCGGCAGAGAGATCATATCGAAGTGCCTGTCAGTTGGAGTATACTCACTCACACAAAGATAAATGTTATTAATTAATTATAGTTTATATAAAAAATAAATTTTCTGTAGTTTTGAGTAGCAAATTACAGATATTGTCGACTTGATTAACAATATCTATTTGTTTCATATTTTTCAAACTTTAATTATAAGTCATCAAAACTGTTATTTTACATCGTGTTCGCAGCTTTAGCTCAACAGTGCTTGTTTTATGGGCATGATATTTTTTATGATATATGCAATCGATGACCCGATGATGCTAAAATTAAAACAGCCTTCATGAAAAATGAAGAAGGGGCTCATTCAATAAATTAATGCGTAATAAAAAATACATATATGTATCATATCTCGACATCCTGATTAATAACTATGATTTTATTTTGGGCTTAGGTCGACTATAATAAGTTAAGTAATTAAAACAGCCATCAAAAGTGTATTCACACCCAAGTTTGAGGGTTTGAAATTTGGCTTCAAATTTCACTTGATACCCCATGCATGGGTACTTTGATGCATAAACTGTAAGCAACAAAATGAAAAATAATGAAAGATCAATTACCTGTAATATAAAATAAATGCCTTGATACCATATTAAATAGAATATAAAAGTAAAGATCTCGTAGTCCAATTTAATAATATATATATATAATTGTTTGGAGTTTAAGTGAACTATAACTACAAACAAACAGTCAATAAAATAGTTTTCAGAGCGGTATCGAAACCATTAATCGTTTGTAGCATCGCAATTGTCTTGAATGTGTTTTTTTTTAAATTAATTTTCACTGTCAAAATAGTTTAATATTTATTTAATATGTTAAATTATTTTTGTTTCTTAAATACAAATACAAAACAAAAACCTCCTAGCAGAGGTGTGGCTTAAGGAGTAATAGCATGAGGTAACAGCCCAATAGTCCAGGCAACGAAGACCAAATTATGATGATTAGAAAAAAAAAAAATGTGATTCTGATCTTTGGTACATCTGATGGGGGGAGTGGGTCGTACAACACACTAAACGTTCCCGAGGGGGGCCACCCAGTTAAAGATAATTTTTTCGGCGTTTCTCAAATATCTCCTTAAGTAGCGATTTTAGAAAAAAGTATTTTATTTATAAAATTAAAGTAAACAAAATGACCTATAAAACTGTTTTTATTCGGGGTGTTTTCTGGCGGTCATTGTTTAAGAATATGGCGAGGGTTAAAAACCAGGAATTTTCACAATTTTTGTTAAAGCGGTTTATTCATGAGAATAAAAAAAAATTAACAAAGCAAACGATTTTTATTAAATGCAGCACCAATCCCAGTAAAGTGAAAAACGTTGTATAGATAAAACATAGGAGGATATAACACCATCAGTAGCTACTATATACGCATGAATCCATTTTGATGAGAGAACGGTAAAATTGTTGATCTCCAATAGACCAATGTTGTTGATAGTGGATTCCACCTGCACCGCGTGAAGTGAAATAAGAACTCCACTTTTTGGTCCATTTCTGACCAATACATTACTTACCTAGTCAAACATTATCGGCTAGTAGTTTTTGGTGAGTATGGTCAGTGATCTAAGCAGTACTAAGAGTGCAGGCCAGAAACGGAGAGATGCCGCAAACGCTTCTGTTGACATCAAGTGTTAAGGAAATATGAAAGTTCAACAGTAAAAATTGCTCGCCAACAAGAAAAATAAAATGAGGCTTATTCAAATGCTATCGCAGAAAATGGTTGCTAAAGTAATAGAAGCAAGAGTGGCTTAAAGGTGATGCAATTGCAATTATTGTCAGTCGTGGGATTGAAAAAGTAACTTCTCATCTCATAGTTGCAGTCAGTGGCGTAACTATATCATCTGGGGCCCATGGCAAATTCCTTTAATGGGGGCCATATCATTAAGCTTTATTATACTTACGAGTAGTTTAGTTACCCACAACCAATAACAATTTTCAATTGAAAAGAACATGGGTTTATACATTTACAATAAAATAACAATTTAATTTCAACAAGATATTTATTAAGAAAGTGTAGTTACGCCTCTGGTTGCAGTATTAGAGAAAGACAATGACTTACTGGTGTTATTAGTCGCTTTGACACCCTCAGAAAACAATATTGATTTCATAAAGGAAAAGTTGAAACAAAAATGTTTTCGACTCAAATACCGGTTGAGCAACTATCTTTTTCGGAAGTATCCTTTTCCTGCTTGCTTTCATTGGATGTGACACCACTTCGGCCGTTTACACCAAGGACAAAGCGACCTAGGTGAAAATTCATCAAAAATAACCCATCGAGCTAAGAGAAGTTGCTGACGTCATTTATAAACCACTTTAACATAAATTGTGGAAATTCCTGTTTTTTAAATCTTACTATCTCCTAAACCATTGACTCGGGAGAAAAAAATGAATAAAACATTTTCTTAGGCAATTTTGTGTACATTAAATACTTTCTGCTAAAACCACTAGTTTGCGAAATATTTAAGAAAACCAGAAAAAATTACCTTTAAACCACGGGAACGTTTAGTATAATGTACAGGAGCGTCCTCCTTAGTGGGAGATAAATAACTGAATATTGATGGGAATAGTTTCAAACGTTTGTGGTAGGGATAACATGCGTCTGTATCGTATGAACGTATATTGTAAATACTTTATGAATGAGATCATTTATCACAATTAGAACGGATTGTAATTTTCTTCAAATAAAGATTAATTATATATATATGTTTACTTAAAGTAGACGAAATAAAGGACGTAGATAGCAATTAAATATTGAGAAATACTTGTGGGACTTGAGTTTCTAAAAACTTGATCAAACATTTGTGGAGCAACTATTTATTTTCACGTTTAAAAATACTTACGTAAAAAAATTACCTTTTAAAAAATAATTATAAATATCTAAAACATTAATAATAATAAAACCTATTCAATACAGCTTTATGGATTAAATGAGCAATTATTAGTATTGGTTCTCAAAACGTTTTTCGAATATCTTTGAAATTGTGTATGCGAAGGCGTTTTTAATGTGCCCTAGATCTTGGAGAAAAATCAGATCTTCAAATCATAGTCAGCTTCTGATCTGGAACTTTGAGATTTTATAAGTTAAAAAAAAACAGTAATCCACTGTTTCCCGTCATTATTTTTTAACCCAAAAAATATTTTTAAAGTATTGTGGATTGAAATTTAAGGTCAATTTAATAAATTATTTAATACCGTAGAGAAAAGACGAGTGCCCCGTACCTGGATGAAAGCAGAGCCTCCTCATTTTTTTTAAATATCCCTTCACAATTTGCGGTGATAAAATAAAAGTTTTCCGACTTTTTTTAGGTAGAGCATGAATCTGGAGCAACCGTTCGGACCCAAAGTGCGTAAGCTCGATTCTTACCTGGAAGGAAGTGATTTTATTCCGCGATGTCCTCAATGAATGTACATAATGTTGCCACTCTGACGAGAAGATTGTGGGTACCTGTAGATAACGTCTTAATTACGATGTAACTACTAGTATCATGGTTGAAGGAATCTTTCTTATGCTAAAGAATTGAGTCATCACAATACTGTAACGTAACTTGCTTTTACCCACCGGCCCAATTAGTTTTATTGCCGAATAAAGTTGCCTCCCTATGTTGCGAACTTAAGGGGGTTCGTGTGGTCCTGATTTCTCACTGACATCAGCCGAAATTATCATTAACGCATAACATAAGTGTACGTAGGGGGGGGGGGCGATAGGGCGGTCCAAACCAGACGGCATATATTTATATTTTTGCCTAAATTATATGGAAATAAACAATATAACGATGACGTGATAAACAAAAAGAATGATTACGATTCGACGTCGACATTTTTACGTTTTATCAGTGAAACAAACAAGTGCTCCGTAAATTTAGAATTGGCAATAGCCCCCAAAAGATACATAACCTGATGGTAAAATCAAGATCTAACGATACTGTCCATAGAAAACAATAACAGATGATATAAATTTTGAATAATAAATATGTAAATACGCTTTCATTTTATCATTATATGTACAATATGTTTTAACAAGAGAATTAAAATTTGTATTTATTTCTTTTCAACAGTTGTTAATAACCACTCTTGATTTTGGTTGACTCAGAAAGGGCAGCAAATTAGGGATCACCCCAGGTGGCAAAACCCTTAAGCGCCCCATTCACTTTCATACGAGTCGTTACACCGGTCCGTGACGTGGGGTAGCTTCATACTGTATGTGGTGTGACTATACCCACACACCTTTATTCCGGTCGAACGAGAGGATAGTTTTGCACTTTTTCACGTGATATACGCACCCAATAAGCCAAAGGTTGACGTCGCTTGTGCAGTTTTGTTGTTGTGTGATGATGAAAAGATAAGGATCAATTCATTGTGAAGTGTGATTACTGTTGTAATAAATTCGAGTAAATAACTTTAATTGATAAGAACATAAAGTAAATTTGTTTACCAACTTATGTGTTTTTATTTCTATAATCGTAACTAAATTTCAGAATATTTCAACGAAACAATCATTGTTCTAATAGTAAAAATAGTCTACAAAATATCCAAGTATCTACTGTAGCTATCGTGGTTTCGTGTTGAGAGTTAGAGAGTCGGGTCTTAAGTTCCCCCACACACTTTCATACTTCGACTGGTGAGATGGAAGTACGAAGGTATGAAGGGGTGCACATCGAACCTCAAACCCGACCCCCCAAATCGCACTTCGACTCAAACTTGCCACTAACGATAAGGAAATAATACACACTTTAGGCTAACTAGAGCAAATTCTTTGATTAATTATTAAACTCATATTTCAAAATGTCCAAGACGTTGGTCGTATCAAACCTATTAAAATGTGTTGAGCTACTCTACTGCATGCTCGACAATACTTTACCTCAACTAGGAACAGAAATATTCTCCTTGAGCCTGGTCTCTTTTCCCATGAACAGCACAGACGACGAAAAAATTTGTAGCAAAAACTATACAATAACGGAAGTTATGTCTCATTATGTAACTGCTGCATTGTTTCAATGTTCCATATTCAAATCCCAAGAAGTGCATAGTTCCCCATAGGATAATTACCTTCCTACCTTAGTTGAAGGACATATGTGAGAAAACTCCTATATGTCAAATACTGTATACATAAGCTGACATTACATCGAAAATTCGTAAGGTAGAAGAAATTCCATATGATCTATCTGACACTCCTTGTAATTTGCTACGGATGCAGCATTATAAATAGCCAGCACAGCATAATACAAACAACTACTTATACAGCACAAGAATATATTACGCGGCCTTAAATGCTATTGGTTGAAATAACTATTTATAACTCTTGTCATAAATAAATGAATAAAGGGATTCACGCAATCAGGTTTATAATATATATTATTGTGATATTGGCTGTGTACTCACGTTAGCTGGGACTGTCCAGGGCTGGTTGCTGAGGCAAGAGGTGTTAGGGCCCAAGCAGCTTTCCTTCGACTGGCTTCCCCACCACGGCCTGCCTCTTTTCTATTCATCGTACGCTTGTCTTCTGCGCTCTTTGTACACCGCTTTACGCTGCAACGCACGTCCTTATTTATAGAGGGAATAGCCCCAGGTTAAACGAACTTTCTAACTGCAGTTTCGGCAGAACCAGGATTCGTGAATTTTCAAGAACGCTTTTCTCATTTACTGAAGGAGAGACACAATGGTACCGGATGAACAAAAATCCGAAAGTTTTGGTGTTCCTAAAATTAGCTTCGCTTATCAACCAATTTTCTCTCATAGTTTTGCTAATTTAAAATATTACGTCCAGTCCATGAGCTATATTAGGACCTCCCCCCTCCTGACCATTTCTCAATATTCTTCCTTAACATTATAAGCATTTTATTTTTATAGATTTAAACACTATCTCATGATTTATGAAAGTTTACTCAATAAAGCATAAAGTAATATTTAATTTTATAAACCCTTAAGTCAACTAGTTATAAAATATGCGAGTAAAGTTAAACTGTGAATTGATTAGACAACTGCAATTGTAAATTATAAAAAGCTTAGAGCTTAAAGTGAAAACTCTCGAACGGATTTCGTGAATTTTCCGGTCCAGTGACAGTGGAGTTTCCTTCCAGCTACTTATTTCCTGTCTGAAGCTGTTATCGGGGTTTTTTTAACCAGGAAACCTTTAAGCCTTCTGACATTGCATCGATCAATGAAAGAAAAAAAATGGTGAGAGTATTCATTACTCAATTCCCTTTAATTAACATCAACAAAGGTTATCCCTGTCATCCACTTACCATGATATTTATTATTTTAAAACTCTTTGTTAACACGGAAAACATCGCAAATTTGCTAGATATTTTCAGAGATGACTACAAGGCAGTTATTTAATGATTGTTTTTGTAATAATTAGTAAAATTTACATCAGTGGGATCACATACCACAAACATTATTCAATAAGTACATAATAGATAATACATCAAGTTTACATTACCCAGAAAATACTAAGACATTAAGGCAAACTTATTTTTCTTTTTAATTATCAAGCAGGGCAGATTTAACGCAGCATAAAAAAAGTAGTGAAGAAATTGTGTAATTAATTTTTTTTCTTAAAAAACAAGCAAACAGAAATTCTTGTGTTCTTAATTAAAACCCATTAATTATACAATTATTCATTGAGAAAGCTAGGCTTCAGCACTCTGATAAATAATATGTATTGAGTATTGGACAACTAATATGTAGTGAATATTTGATTACTAATATATAATGACTGTTACATAAGTGATATAAAGGGAGGAAATTATGACAAAAGCAATTATTAATGTATTAGTGGTTTTCATGCTGTTCTGTTCGAACTGAAGACATTAAATTTTGCCACTAAGTTCCACTTGCTCTCCCAACGACAATTAAAATAATAACCCCATAACAAATTACGAGCCATTTAATAATTAAACACTTTGCTTGGGAAATCTTTGAATGTATAAATATTCAATGCTATCATGGAAACCCTAAATTATGTTATATTATTAAATGACTGTTTAATTTAATTTAAAATAAATTAATGACCAATAGGGTAACAAGCAAATGCCCTTTGTTATTCTCGCACATTATGAAAGTCTGGTTTACTATGATTCCATGAATGGAATATCCATGACTTAGAATACAATTATTTTAAAGAAATTAATTAATGACTTTATGTTATGTTATAAAATTTATTGTTGAAAAAATTCAATTTAATTAAAGCCGTATGGGATCATTTACCACACTTATCTATTGTTCTTTTATGCCAGATTGTAATTTTTATCATATTATGATCTAAAAAAAACAAAAACTATGAGGTCAACCTTATATGCACTGCAATTAAAACACATGACCCATTTAAGTATGGTTATGGTTATCAAACCCGAACTAAAGGTTCTACTAAGGATATTTTCTGAGCAAGATAGGTCGTCACGGCTTAGTGAGCCTCTTTGTATAAATTTTTATATGTATAGGCATGGAGCATCCATCTTGATCTATCATTATAGATAGATAAGTATTGAAAAATATTTAAATTTTAATGTCATTATTTATTTTGGCTGCTTTTCTACAGAAGTAGGCAGATATCAAATATTATTATTAAAATTAAAATTTTTGGTATAAAGTCATTGGGTCAAAACTAAGAGAATAAGAACCTATCTTGACCTTGAAGAACCTATCTAAATATGCTTGGCTTTTCAAATTTTTTTAGTTACATACATCGAAAAATTGTTGCTGCCAGCTTTGAGTAACTAGTGTGAGATGCAGGAAAAATCAATCATAAAATTTTAATTAGGACGCAGCAGATATTGAAGCTTCAGTGATTGGTATAAGAAAAAATAACATTATTCAACCAGTGAAGAAACCTTAATTTGGACTAATATTGAAAGGAGCTAACATTGATCTCATCTCAAATAAATTCAAGGATAATTTTGAAACCCTTTGATCCATGCAGTGAAATCATAAATAATGGTCCATACATGAACTGATTGTTTTTATCCACTTGCTTAGTGTTAAAAAATGTTGATTTGATCAAGGTAATAATGGTTTATTAACTTAAAAACACTCATATTTTTTTCTATATGATCAAATAAAGTTACCAATGAGGTACATATAAAAATATGTCAACGTAGTATAATAGATGATAATTTTGTCAGTCCTGATGATGCCCGAACAAGCAAAATGTTGACTGTAGATGATACATTGTCAATAAGAAGAATGTTTGGGTGAGACTGAAACTCAAATAACCAAAAATTGTTTTAAGTAATGTAAAACAAAAAATAATATCAGGAAATACACTTGAAATACACAATAATTTTTATTTAGCTATTATAACCAAATTATTTAATTCCTGCTTATAATATTAACAAATTTCACAGTTAAAAAAAGTTGATGAAAGGAGATATTAAAATACAGAGATTTGCCAGTTAAAACATTATATGCTTGAATGTAATAAATAAAAATATAGGTATGAATAAAAAATAATAATCTATCAAAAAATCTAACTATTTTACAGGTTGAGGGGGTGGTGGAAGAGGTGCAGGTGGTGGTGGAGGAGCAAGCATGAGATTAGGAGGAGGTGGTGGAACAGGGTTGAACATTGGAGGTGGAGGAACACTCATAGGTGGTGGAAGCATATGGGGAGGTCTCATTTGGCCTAAGTGTGGTGCCCCCATTGGCGGAGCGAGAGGTTCATTCTTAAAGGCAAACTGAAGAAAAAATTGCTTGGTATCCTTGTTCCAATGGGTCCAAAACTTGTTTTCAGATTTGTCAACTTCACGGCTAGGAACCTACAAAAATTATAAAAATAATTAGCCATATGTAACAATGATCAATAACAAACAGTTGTATTTTCCTGTAATTAAAATATAATTATTTCTCTACTTCTGATTTTATGAAATCTTGTTTTGCATAAATTTTTATTTTTCTTGGCTACTAAAACAATAAAACCTATTGGTGGCATTATTTTGAAACATTCCTGTGGGGCCATTACCTAGATTTGTTGTAAATAAAAACATCTGAGCTAATTACATTACTTTTATTAAATATGAGTATCTCGTGCTTAAGAAAGTAGAAACAAATTTTTCTTTAATATGGCCAGCCAAAGAGCTTACAGAAGTTTATGCCTGAGTTGAGGCCACCAAGCCCATCCTTAGTATAAAGTACCCTTCCCTTTTCAGGTCAATCTAGGAATAATAAATGACCTATAGCAACAAGTGCGCTGTTTATGTGACTGTTTGTCAAAAAATAAAATAAAATAGATATATAAAACCAAAATTATACCTTAAAGGCTATAGTCTCATAAGGTTCAGCTGCAAACAGTAAGTACTGCCACTTCCTATCTGGAGGTTCTACCCTTTGTTCATAAGCAGACATAAATCGGTGTCGAGGTAAGATACCTTCTGCGATTTCTGAAATTAGATACAATAATAACCATCAATATCAAGGTAAGAACTTCATAAGTGAAAAAAAAACAATTAAAAATACTTCTATTAAATCTCTCTCAAACCTTTGTCAACAAATGGAGGAACCCCACCATTGAGAACTCGAGCAGCTGAAGAGAATGAGGATGAGAGGAGGCAGTCGCTGATGGAGGGGCTGGTTAGGGATTATGAGGCTCTCAAACTGGAGGTAATTAATTTGAAATTATGTCTAACCCGAGGAGAACAGGGGTTTTTCAATAAATCACTAGAGATTGTAGGGCACGCTGTGAAGCCTGGTAAGTCCTCTGTGGTCCATCTTAAGTGTAAAGCTCACCCTAGACAATTATGACTCGGTGGAAAGAAAAAGGTCAAAAGGAGATGACCCACCAGCAATAATAAGTAAGGTTTTATAAGCCAGTCTGTTGGGGATAAGATGATTTATCTCCATAAGACAAGGGAATTATACGTCCACCGGCATCTTCAATGGGAGGATCCATGAATTTATGTAGGTAGAGATATCTTCGGACCGGCACCTCTATTGGTAGGCGAGGCAGGTGAGACTGCATGTTCATCTAATTCACTGACAGTAGATTAAAGTGGTACAGCGACCATTTCAACTTGTTGCCATTAGCAACCAGTGGGTCATCACACAACTTCTCCTCAAGAGTTCTTTTTTATCCCTGTCACAAAACATTTGGTCCCTTTTTTTTCCTATTGTTTATACATCTTATATGTATTAATTTCAAGATTTTCTTTAAATTTAATACTGTATTTTTCTAATTATTTTCATAACTATCCATCTATGAATTTATCTACTGAAATGCTTTTGAATAATTATAATAATATTTCTTGATTGAGGTCTACACTTTATTTTATTAAGTCATGCAATTCTCTTTGTCATGCAATATTTCTTTTTTTTTATACAGACTGTAATTTTTTTAATTATATGTATTATTACACATGGTTCAAGAATAATCTTCTTCATATCTATCTTTGTAACTAAATAGCTTGTTTTTTCATACTAACCTGGGTAGTCAACTTGATATAAAAGACTTTGCTGGCCAGTTTCAGGGTCTCTTTGTTTTGTTACTCTATAACCTGGTCGACCAATTTTTACGAACTTTTTTGGTTCTATCCTTGGTTTGTCAGGTGCAGGCTAAAACATAAAGAGAACATGGATTTTTAATATAAAATAAAATAACTTAGTAAAAATAAAAAGCAGTACAGGTATAATTCAATAAACTTTTCCATGGGAATCTGATATACTTGTACTCAGTATATACTTATTGTTATATTGGTAAAGAAATAATTAATGAAGGAGGTTTTATCAACCCCTTGACATACAATAAAGTCTGGGAGATGTCATTCATTTCATGTGTCACTATTGACTTTGACGTCTTTGAGATGTCAAGAACTGTCACCTGCGGACGCCATCTAGTATATTACTATATTATTCACTCGTACACCAATTAGGTTTTCTTTAGATTGTTCAAGATGCTTTATCCTCCCAAGATAACTAAATCACATTGGCAAACCAATACATTAGAAAGAAGCGCATAAGCAGCATTCAGTATAGCAGTGATTTCGCAAGGTGACTGCCATATTATACTTCGCTTTTCCAGTTTTGATAATGAGATTGAAAACTTTCATCCAAATGTTCATAAACGAGCAAGACCTATACTCCATATCAAGCAGTGATGATATTGACATTGAGAAAAAATATGCCAATAAAGCTGGCCTCATACAAACCAAAATAGGGAGAAGTAAGAATATTATCTTGTAGAGATATTCTGTCCTTAAGCTTGTTTGATAAGGAAGATGTATATATAATAAGCACTAAACATTCAATAGCAGAAATAATTGTTGTAGGAAAAATAGGAAGAATAAAGGGAGGGAAGGAAGAAACTGTTTTAATACCCAACTGTGCACTGGAGTTCAATCGTAGAATAGGTGTTGTCAGGCAAGACCAGTGTCTTTCATGTTTCCCACTTATGAGAAGTTGCATCAAAGGATACAAAAAATCTTCTTTATATGCTTGATATAGCTATCTATACTGCTTATGTACTCTATTTTAAGTTATTAAGTTAACAAAAATTGACAAAACAATTGACTAAATTTTCGATTGAATAGTGCAGTAGATAGGCTATACAATTTGTCTCTTCCTAATTCTCCAACATGTGGCAGACTATCACAAAATGAGTACTTAACTCGACTATATGTAAACACTGGGCATATTTTCCTTAACATATACCTTTGACTAATAAAAAGGAGTATCCTGCAAAGAGATGCCATTTGTGCATAAAAGTAATATAAGTAATGACATAACAACAGTGTAACAAATGTCCAGTCCTCTGAATATTTCAAAATGTTTCATACTTTACAGATCTACTAATTTATTATTTTATAATGTTACTTAATTATTGTACATTAACATAAAAAATACAGATTAAATGTTATATGGCAATGAAAATTTCAAAATAAAATGTTCTATTTCTAAGCTTGCGCATAGTTGAGCCAAATTAAATATTGTTTATTGGAGACATCGAATTCCATTTATTTGTATGTCAAGGGGTTGGAATAAATAAATAATTTTGAAAAAGGCAAACTGTTGAATTTGTATACATTTTCTTAGATAGGTAATTTGAAGTATAACCTTAAAACCAAATAAAGATACAAGATATAACCTTTAAAAGTCCATTATGCAATCATTTATAGCAATAATTAATTAAAATTAGCCATGAAGACACTTATTTAAGTATGCTAATGAACATTTCAGATTTTGAAGGAAATAAACTGAAAATTGCATTGGTTCATTTTTAGCAATGTAGTGATTCTAGATGTACTAATGGCCCTTGGGCTTCTACAGAGGAATACCTTGATTTAATTTCTATGACTAAATATTACGTTATGTCTAAGAGTTCAAAGATCTCTATATATTACTTAATGAACAAGTCTCTAGAACTAACAAAATTGTCCATCTGATTGAGCAAACTGTAAACAACGTTGATTATTACTTGGATGCTAACTGATATTCACCGATGAGAAAATATAAATTGTTGATCATCATACCCATAAATGTTGATAAATGAAAAAAATTATCAAAGCTATATGTCTATTTTGACTAGAAAAACAGTACGTTACACTGCATTGGTAAAATAAATGTTTAGATTGTTCAGTTTAACCTAAATTATTTGGTTTGATCCAATAAACATCCTCTATTCCTAAGTGAAAATACAAACCGGATGATCAATATACAGTTTATTCAAAGATGTCTCACACAAAAGCTTATAATCGACTACGGCTTGCTCATTTGAAATTACTATAACAGCAACATATCTGCTGCACTGCTATAAAATACCGTAGTTTCATGAATCAAAGTTGCACTACAATTTCAAGATCTCTAAAGCAAAATAAATTTTGGAAGGCGAGTATAATAATAAAGGTAAACATCTTTATCACTCTAAGAATTGGTTAAAGACAACAACTTACTAATTTATCTATTGATGAAAACTAGTATCGATTTCATAGCTGATTACACTGTCATTCTTGGGCTTTCTGGAGCACATCATAATTACCATCCTCTAATATATTAGAAATACAGAATTTCTTGATTGATTTTTTTAATTAGAGGTACTGTGATTGTCCCTGTAGACACAATTTGAAGTTTTGGCTCATGGAGTTATTTCTGTTTACTCCAATGTATTGATAGATGGTAGCGAGCATTCATAAAAAGAATGCCATGAATTTATTTGAAGTTGTAACCAGAAAACACTGATTTATATTAATGTTTTAATCTAATAGGTTGGCCAAAAAGTCCGTTCGGTTTTTAAGCGAAAATAAGAAACAAATTTTTAACATAACGTGATTTATTCAATCAATGATATAATTGTCGTTTTGTTCCAGTACCTTCGGCCATCTCATGGTCAGATTCATAATTCCATGCTCAAAGAATTTCCTGCCTTTACTGGCAAAAAAATTTTCCAAGTGGATTTTTACATCTTCTTCAGAGTTGAAGGTCTGTCCATTCAATGAATTTTGAAGAGACCGAAACAGGTGGAAATCTGAAGGTGCAAGGTCGGGCAAATATGGAGGATGCGGCAAAACTTCCCAGCCAAGTTCCAGTAACTTCTGCCGCGTCTGCAAAGAAGTGTGTGGTTTGGCATTGTCGTGATGGAAGACAATCCCCTTATGGTTGGCGGTGGACCGCTGCATTTAATTTGTCCAGCTGGCCACAGTACACATCCGAATTGATGGTCCTGTTCGTGGGAAGTTCGTAAAAGACAACACCCCTCCAATCCCACCAAATTGAGAGCATAACCTTTTTTGGGTGAAGTCCTGCTTTGTTTGTTTGGGGCAATTCGCCGCGCTTCCCCCATGAGCATTTGTGCTACACATTATTATAGACAATCCACTATCCGTCCCCTGTCATCATTCTCTTCAAAAAAGGATCGTTTTCTACACGTTTTCCGCAACAAATCGCAGATGGAAATCCTTTGGGCGAGGTTACCCTCACTAAGTTGATGGGGAACCCAAACATCAAGCCTGCTCACGTAGCCAAGTTGATGCAGATGGTTTTCAACACTCGATTTGGATATTTTGAGGATAATTGCGATCTCCCTAGTTGTATAACGGGGATAGGTGTCGACTAATTCCTCCACTTTTGTCGCTGTTAATCTCAGTTGGCCGGCCAGAGCGAGGTGCTGCGTCTTTAACCGAAAAATTTTCCAATCGAAATCTTGAAAACCACTTCTGGCCCACACATTCTGTAACAGCATTCTCTCCGTATAAAGCGCATATCTTCCTGCAAGTTTCCACTGCTTTCTTGCCTTTTTTAAAATAAAAAAGCATTAGGTGTCAATAATGTTCGTTTTGGTTTTCATTTTCAGGATGATCCTAAACACACAAAATACAATTAGTCTCGTCGGAATTTCGCGTCAAACTACATTGAAGTGTCTAGTATCTGATGAGAGCGCACTCGCAAGGTACAGACTGAAGTTAGCTACATATTAGACTGCTTGAAGTTTCGTGACGACAAAAACCGAACGGACTTTATAGAAGTAAAATAAGGCATTAGAAATTAAAAAACATACAAAAAATTAAGTACAGAATTACAAAATGATTATAGAATTAGCGAACTTTACCTGATTACAATAATTGAACCCTATTTGGGTATAAACAACATACACACCCTGATTTCATTGGCCGAATTAAGCTAAACAAGGTCAGAATTATCAGATTCATTTATTACTGTGGTGACTTCAGAGTTATAAACAAACATGTTATCAATCTTCATGGAGCAAAGGAAAACCAGATATACATATCCAATATTTGGTGGGGCAATAAGTGAAATATTACCTGTTGAGGTGAATCCTTAGCTTCTTTAGCTGCTCTTCTTGCTAGATTCGCTTGATGTTTTTTTCCTTGAGTGTGAGCTAAGTAGCTTCCCTCATTATTGTGTAATGTAAGACATAATTTACATTCATAGGAACCTACAAAAAACGTATAGTCATATCATCATTTACTAAATAAAATTGAACTAAAACAAATACATATATATAATGTAAGTTTTTCTAACTCATACCCAAATGATTTTTCATAAAATAAGGGTCCTTGTTTATGTCAATAGTTTCAAGAGCAAGTTGCCTCAGTCTCTCTCTTCGATCCCTATTTGTTTCTGACCATGATGCTACTCCACCACTTCCCGTTTTACCACCAGGTCGATTTTGAAAATCCATTATTACAGTCAATCTAGATTATAAAGAGAAATGAGAGATACTACATAAACAATTTTGACGTGATTACTAAGAGAACAAAATTGAAAAATTCCCAAATGATATAGAACTAAAATAAGACATTAGAAATTAAAAAACAGAAGTACAGAATTACAAAATGATTATAGAAATAGCGAATTTTACCTGATTACAATAATTGAACTCTATTTGGGTATAAACAACATACTCAAAGTAACCTAAACTTATCAAACTAACCTTCTCAAACCCATGAGCTAACTAAACGATAAATCGATATAAACATAATTGATTAATTTTGAAACTATTAAAATTGTTGGAGTAATTATTATTTTATTTATGTTTTTTAGCTCTGTGCTTATTTTTATAGTTAATTTTAATGCAGCATTGCTGCTATTGATTCAACTTGGTTTCATTTTAAACTGATAAAAAGGACGGGGGGAGGGGGGGTCAGTTATCCTACTTAGACATCCATCCATCTAAAGTATACACTATGGTCAGTCAAATAGTGCTTTCGGTAGCTCAGGCTGCCAAACAGCTTCGTTTATACGACAATACAGTTAACATTTATTTCATTAATTACATCCCATAAACATATAAAAACAGCCAATGATGACTGCCTATCACCGATCTTCTGGAAACCAAATAGTGTGGCAGGAAATTTCCAGGAAGACAAATATACACTAGATAATGGCAACGTGATCTGGCGGAAGCGTTGGTTAGTTTATCGTCAAGTAATGGAGCTTGGCATCGCTTTTAGTCAGTGGTGGAGCTACATCCTTCCACATGCCATGTTATAGAGCCACCGTAACTCCACCGCAGCCAATGACCCTCTCGATGGCAGCAGAGTAACCGATTAGGCGCCGATATTGGATTGAGACTCTCGTTATCACGACTATATCTGGTTTCTAGAGTGCTAGGAGCACTTCCAACTCCTCTACTTTGGCCAGTCGAACGATGGCTTTTAAATTGCGAAGTTTAAAGCTTACATTTGAAGCACAAGTGACTCTCTCCACAACTACAGTGGCGAACATCTGAGTAAATAAAATCATTTCTGTGTGTCGAGGTATCTTCCGCAGAGAGCATTCTGAGTCCAATCGAGCGGCTCAGTCCATGCGTTGGTGGTCGGTCCTATGGCAGGCGAAGGGTCTTGTGGCGCTTGGTCTGAGGTTCTGGCAGCTCTCGTGGCTTTGGGAGCTCTTTTCTTTTAGGGCTTCTCCTGGAAGAGGCGGGGAGCGGTTGGTGCATTTCAGTGGCCTAGTTTCCCAGGGACACTGTGCCTTTGGTTACCCCCACCAGTTAGTTAGTGACCAGTTACCAATGTGGTTTTTCATAGCTGTGGGCAAATACTTCACACCTAAAATACTGGGGGATCCCCCTTTATGTCTTGCAGACAACCATGCAATCTATGACATAGTTGATTTCCCTCACCCTTGGTGTTGTAGACAACTTTCAGGGATACTTCACATCAGGCTGGGATTTCCCTATAAGGGCTTTATCTCTTCTTTCCTCCTGTGTCAATTTACCGAGTTATCTTATCTCCAAAGCCTATTACCTCATAGTAGCTCCTAATTGGAAGCTATCCTGGTTCTCAACTTTTTCAGTCAACCGCTTTAGGGTACCCTCCTGGACTTCTTCTTTTTCATGTAGGCATTTTTCGAGCCTTCTTTCTTCTTTCTTCGAGCTTCTATGAAAGCAACTCAACCCCCCGTTCTTATATAGTTATGATCCCCCCCCCAGTCCATTTCCTTCAATACATTGGAGGTTAGGCCTTTTCCTTTTAACACCAGTGCGACTCCGCTTGTATATAACTTTTTTTGCGGAAGTGACCAGGCAACAATTGACAGCATTTGTTAACCATGGAATACCTTTTCTTGTTAATTTTTCACAACTTTGAAAGTCATTAGTTGTAGCCAAGGCTATTTAATTTCAAGAAGCTTTATTAGGTCTTTAAATTCCTTAGGTGAGCAAAACTTCTTGGAAGTAGAACAGACACAACTGGTGACTCCAAATATTCTTCATTAACTGTCAAGATAGGAACATTTTATAGTCATCAACAAAAGCATCAGCTTTGTCTTGACCTGTAATTGGCAAAATGCCATTTGTAGAAGAAAATTACTATCTTCCCTAGATGGGCAATAGTTAATTGTGATAAAAATATTGCATTCATAGCACGATCACAGTTTAACTCCTTCATTCATAATGTATTTACAGTATACATTCATACAATATAAGCATTGGAAAAGGATCCCCGGAATTCACTCGGATTATTGTCATTTCCTGTCTATGGAGAAGGAGGTGAGGATTTGGAAGAATTTCATGCTACTTAACTAAATCTGTGATTAGCACAAAAAAAACATTAGTGAATAAAAAGGCCTATGTGCAGTTTATTGCATTTATCATATGAAAACAACAAATGAAAGCAAGTATTAAGAAACAGTAAATGAAGCAACATGTTAAACTACAATAAAAAAAATATTAGAATTTCACTGCTGTTCAAACACTCACACTTATCACCCCTCGCCTAGACAAGTACTGCAAATATGGTCATCTTATTCAGAATTTTTATATAGGGTTGCTAAATTTAGTTAAATAATTGTAATAATGTATTTTAAAATAAGAAAACTAAATTATTAATTGATTGACTGTAGTTCCTAAGCTTTTGCAGTATAGACATAATGCTGTTCATTGTTTATGGAAAATGCCAGTTATGCATTTAGCTATTGTTTTACTGAAGCAAAGTGGAATTCTATTTTGGCTGATAGTACAGTAAATGAGTTTCAATCACTGAAAATAAAAATAAATAATCCTTACATTATATGGGCTTATTCTCACCAGTCCATAGAAACATTTTTTTTTTTATTATATGTAGGATTTAACGAATTAAATAAACTATTTACATACAAAAAGAAATCCTCCATTTTCTTGAAAATAGCCCTTAGTTCATGAACTTGTGAACCATTTCAAGTTGTAGTTGAGTAGCAATTGATATTTTATTCAGTTTAAATTTTAGTATAGTAGTCGAAACTACTAAAATGTACTCATGACATATTCTAATCGCATTAAATCTAAGTAAGTTGTGTCTTGCAGATTTTAGCGTGAAAGATTGAAGCATAATAAAAACAAAAGCCAAAACATGAAAGCTATGAGCCAGGCAGCATGGCACTTGAAGGAAAAGATCGGAGGAAGATTGTGCAGGTGATTGAACCGGTTTTGATGGAATTAGCTGACAGGAGATAGTCACAGTCTTAGTCTAAGCTCCAGAAGATATGTTGAACTTTATCTCTAAGTAGGAATTTTGTTGAGTATTAGTAAAAGCCACATTATTAAAATCATTTATTAATGTGTTTTTTTGGCATAACATTAAAGACAATATTAAATAAAATATTTATTTATTAAGAATATACATTTAATAATATCAATATGAATCCACAAAAGAAAAATTTGTCATTTAACAATAAAATTTTCTGCATCAATAATTTTGAAAACTTCATTCCTGTATTTTACAAGATCTTTTTTTCTACTAATCTGGGACTGTAAAAATATTTTGAACAGAACATTAGGGTAAGGAGTAATTTCTCCTATTTTTTCAAGCTCTCTGAAATATTCGTAAACAACCTCAGAAATCATGTGGAATTTATCGTTTTTGTAACCACGAGAAAGTTGGTGATTTTCCCAACTGATCATTTCTTCCAACATTTCTTTCTTGGAAATCAGTTTAACCTTACCTGTTAAAACATTCACTGCACATTTGGCCTAGAAAAATTATGATCACAGATTTAGAATCTGATATTAGTTTATTTAATACAAATATATTCAAAGGAAATATTATTATCATAGCAATATAAAAAATAAAGTAAAATAATGAATTTGGATGTAGTCTTGAAAATTAGTTTTTCAGAACATAGCATGAAATTTGGACAAGTGTTTTGGAGTATTGTTAAGTGACAGTTTGGATTGGAAATAGAGGAATTCATTTTTTTCACCTCATGTCTGGAATGAACTCATTTTACTTATTTTGGTTTATCCTCAGTGAAAATAAAGACATTAAGTTTTCCTAATAATAATGAAATATTTATTATTATTACAGCTCTTAACCCAATAGCTCAAAGAATATAAAACAGGGCATGATCCAAAACATTTTGATTTATTAAACTATCTAGCTTTCTGTTATTTATATTATAAAATACTACATTTATTTTCGGCAAAATATGTTATGTTATTCTTCCAGTATTTGGCCAGACAAGCCCGTGTAGGTTGCTTGTTTGTTTAGGTGGGTTCCCTATGTGTACTAAACAAATTAATGAGAAGGATGAATTATCCATAGATTACTATACTTTTCAACCATAAGTGCGAATGATTAATAAATTTCTTAAGACTCCCTCTGAAAAATAAAATAAGCTCACCCAGATGGGAATGGGTCAAGGGAACTGTAAAATAAACTCAATTTTGTTCAACCATCCATGTCTCTTTACTAAGTACTTAACACAGTTGTAGGAAATATATTTTATCCATTAATTACCTGCAATTCAAATAACGGGAAGAGAAATGATCTGAAAGGAATTCCTATAAAAACCATAGTTGGATGGTTTATTGAAAAAATATGCTTGTATAATGATGTTACATAGTTATCTGAAACTTGGATATCACAGTTTTCATTCAAAAATGGAAAGCTAAACTTATAACCTGAAAAAACAAAAATAATCACAGGATCAGATATATTTTGGAATATATTTTATTTCTTAAAATGGAATTCAAGAACACCTTCAATGAGCTTTCTGAGTTCTCTGAAATTTCAGAATTAGAATATTTCTAAAATGTTTTCCTTTGAAAAAATGGTAGCATTTTTCTTGGAAAATTACATTGGTATGGATGTACCCTAATTAAAATCTTCTATTTGGAAATGCAACCATTTCTTTACACATAGATTGAGTGTAGAGTCTCCAAATATTGAGTGTATAACATCAACAAATGTATGTTGTTACAAATATATAATGTTAAAAGTTTGACATTTCAGTTCAATATAGATTTTAAATGTTAAATGTACTAATTTATTAAATTTTTTTCAAAATTTTCGGCAAACTTTTTCAAAACAAATCAAGTTGTCTCCCCAGCTTTTTCTCCATGGCTAGGAGCTTTGGTTCTTATGTCCTTGGAGGAAATGAGAATATGAGTTCTTGTTAAGACCTACATATTTATGACTGGACACTACATACCTTGCCTACAGGGTCATGCATATGAGAAATGCACTTCTTCAAACAGTGTTTGAGGGTACTACAAAGACCTAGAAAATGAGACCGATGGAAGTTTCTTAGAAATGATAATACTACTTTTGAAATTAAAAGGTCATGCGCAGTATTGAGACCACTTAGGTAAAGACATTATAAGTCCTGTTACTTTTTTTACCTGTTCACATTTCTTTTGGATTGTTACTTTATATTTCTAAAACATTGAATTAAAAAAATCTATATCTAAATTATTTTTTTTCTTTCTTAACAGCTATTTGACTATAAAATAGCATAATCTGCTTATTGATATGTTTACATACCAGTACAATATAAAATTGCTTCAACTTCAATGGTGGTTTCATCAACAAAATAAATGCTGTTTCCGTGTATAATTTTTATATCAGGCTTATGAATTACATTTTCTGGAAAAAGTGTTTTGAGAAAGTCTGGACCATGATGGCTGAGATACACCTATAATGTGAAATTTTTATATTTCAGTAATTACAATACCTTTACCATCAATTTATCTGTATAGCTGAAATTTATGGTACATACCTGCTTTGAAGTTGGTGCGATGTTAAATGTAATATCTTGTGCTGAAGGGCCCATGCCAATGATCAAAACGGTTTTATCCTTAAAAATATCTGGTACTTTGTAGTAATGACTGTGCATACAAAGCCCCTCAAATGTATCAGCTCCATTTATTAGTGGGATATTTGGTAAACTATAGTGCCTGGTAATCGTAGAAAAATATATGAATTAATAGCAATCAAATTATAAAATTGTTTTAGGTTAAATAATTGATCATAAAGATATTGAATTATAAAGTTTAATATTAAAATATGTGTTTTGGGCAAGTTGATTTATTCCTGTTGATATTTCACTTTTCAATTATTTCATAAAAGATTGACAAAGACACACTTATACAAAAAAAATGAAAAACCTTCGTCTACACTGCTCCACAAAAAAAGTGGGTGCTCTTGGAAAAATTATTTCAACTTTCAATTCTTTGTTAATTAATAGTAAATGTTTTCAGTGATAAGGGGCTATAAATATGAAGTAAAACCCAATTAATATTCATAAAAATTATTTCAAAAACTTATACAGATATTTCTGATCACAAAAAAAAAATTATGTTTTAGTACAAGATAATTCTTCCTCTGATTTGAATCACAGCCTGCAACCTCTAGATCCATATCCTCCCATGTCTCTACTAAAGAAGTTCTTAACTAGTGTAAGTTTAAGGGGGGAAGGGTTGACTATCGCTCGCTAATTATACTAACTTGGGAGAGCTGGGAAAGAAGTAAGCATCCCAGCAAGCATGCAATTATAATAATGTAAACATAAAAGTTACCAGCAGGTTGCAATCCCTGGTGAAGTAATTACCATAATATAAGAAGATAACATAGGTAACTAAATTAATTACCATATAACACAATATTATAATGAACTTATTATAACACAATAATATAACGAATTAACTCAAAAGACAAGCTTCTTCCGAAGGTTAATGAGGTGAATAACTGGTCTTTATGGTGTCAGGCTATTTGATTGTTCGCCTTGATATAGCAAATATAATTGATAATTGATATAAAACAAATGGAACAACATGCTGTTTTCAAATGAGTCAGGCTTTTCTTTTTATATACAAGATGGACAGATGAGAGTTTACCAAAGGGCTAGTGTGTGCTATACTGAGTTTTATGTCACTGGGGGAATTTGGTGAGGAGTTGAATTTATTTGGAGAATACAGAGCTCTATGGTCAACAATGGCCCTGTTGCTGGTCTCTGAGGGTTTAAATTCACTTCCTGAGTTGTACGAAGAAGTTGAGCAGTCTCAGAAGCAGTTGAAAACCGATTCCGAATATTGACTGAGTTAATATAGCCTTAAATATTTGAATTGATATAAATTAGTTCAAAGCTTTGATCTGTGATTGTATTTGCTAACTTATACAAAATGTAATGGTTATGCTTGTACTTATGAAATAAGTTTCAATATAAGACTAATAAAGTTAAGTCTAAGAGAGGACGACTACAAAATTTAAGCTAGTGAAACATAAAATTATTTGCTAAAAATTAATTATTTTATGTTTGTAGGTTTTTAATATTTCACACTTGTAATTTATTTAATGGATGTATTTAGTTTAAGGGTTTTAGTGATCTGTCACTGCTTTGATTACAAACCAACTATAATTTATTTTCATATTTAAAAAAATTATTCTTTTTCAAGAAGTTAAGAAATTTTATATATATTTTTTTTTAACTGGAAGGAAGAGAAAATGTAATGTTATTTTTAAGGAATAATATGGAAGAAAGAAAATAAATTATAAAAAGTTGAATTACAAACACATGAATGGAACAGCTGGGAAATGGGCAATTAAACCTGAGAGAGGCCGGGAGTTCAGTTGTTTGGAGATGCTTTAAAGGAGAATCACTGGTGTAGTTGTCAGTTGTTTAGATATACTTGAGAAGATGTGTGTTGATGACGGATGGTAGAGCGTTTTTATGTTTGCCACAGTTTAGATAATTCTAAGATATTTGTCATGAGGGCCCTCTTAGTTTATTTCTTCATATTTCCTGATATCCTTGTATTTACAATAATTTTTTCCTTGTATTAATTAACAGCATGTCTGAATCTGAGGCCATTGAGGCAGCATTACAGCTGGTGCGTCGGGATCAACTAAACACAATATTTGGGCTGAAGGGAGGCAAGTGAAAAAGGAAAAAGTGTGGAGAACTCAAACAGTGTATTTCTTATTTTTTTTATGTTGAATTTTATTCGTGTGTTGAAAAGGAAGGACCTTCCTGAGTTTAGAAATAATAAATTAAAATTTTAATTGATTTTTGTTTTATATTAGTAAATTAACAAGAGACTGAAATATATATACATAAGTATGTATTACAAATTTTTTCAGCACCTACCATCATGCAGTTTGATTAGTGATTTCTATAAAAAGTACATAATTACCTTCATTTTCTTCCTATAATTTAATTTATATAGAATCTAAACCAAGTGGCCTTATCAATCATAGCTATAGTTAATCCATTTGTATTTCTATCCAAAGTATCTTATAGAAATTGGACATATTTGATGTATCTATTAATTTTTAAATGTATGGGTTTTTCATTATTAGAAAACACCAGAAAGACATATGTATTAAAGTTATATTAAAGAGTCACTTGAGTGCTGCTTGCGTAACCTGTACAAATATATGAAAATCATGTTGTGAAACATTCGAACCTCATAGAAATACTCTGCTATGATAATGAGAGGATGAATCAAACAAATGTTCATTAAGAAGCTTGGCCGAGTTGATTAGTGGTTCTTAATAATATATAATATACTTATCAATTTGTAAATAATTAACACCCAGACAAAACCGTCATAAGTTCTTATGTATATGGAGTGCTGATGGGTCCATGAAGATAGTCCTCATGAAAAAAGTTTTTTATTATAAAAGATTCATATCTACGTAAACTACTTAGTAAAATCATGTGAAATAACGATAGAATTTTACTCACCCATTGCACACAAAAACAGCATAATAAAATGAGGTTTCCTCCTTTCCAGACTTTAAATCTTTATATGTCAAATTCCATCCACTGTCCCTTCTAGAAATATTTGTGACCAAATGTTCAAACTAGAAAATTTTATACTTGTTTTTCTAGGAATATAGTTAAATATAAATTCAAATATTAAAATTTGTCAACAGATAAAATAATTAAGATTAAAAAAAAAAGTAATTACTTTTATATTATTCCTCAATTCAAATTTATCTGTGTACGACTGAAGGTAACCAAGAACTTCAGGAGCTGAAAGATATGATGCACTTTCATTGTCATAGTGATAACCAGTAAATTCCATAACTTCCTTTGGAAGATTAGTCCTAAATAAATTTTCATTGATTACTTGAACAAAAATAGCTGTCACTTTACATCAGGATTAAATCCATATTATATTCTGGTTGTTTTACCTTAGGTCTCTGTACATACTGGATGGTACAGGTAGTCCATATTTATCTACTGTGTTTTCAGTATATATCCACGTCCCACCAACTTGATTATTACAATCAAAAACATCAAAAGATATGCCTTCATCAGCAAGTACTTTTGCTGATATTATACCAGAAGCCCCAGCTCCGATGACAGCTACTCTCATTATCTGAAATTTGAGTAATACATACATTTTAGTGCAGAAAAACAATTTTTTTTTTATTATTCAAAAACTTTATTATGATAAAATTACAATCTACCAAATTAACAATTATTTTATTATTTATAGTTTTGGTTCTTATAGCTTGTATCAATTTTTCCAATCTGATCTGCTGCCAGTGTCACTTCAAACTACCAGATCTAGACTTGTGTTGCAAATATTTTATCACATGGTAGAGCAGTGCATAATTTTGTGTAAACAAACATTTGCTTACATTATATACATTAATAAAAGGAAACACAGATAATAATGATTATGCAAAGATAAAGCAAACCCAGATTTTTGACTTGTCCTCAGACCGACTACATTCATAATTATAATAGATATTTTGAATCGAAGTGGATAAGGCATGCTGTCTTTGAGTTACCAAACTTTTATAGCATGTATGGTTGAAAAGAGTCAAAGTAAATGAATTAGTTGTTGGGGATCCCATTATTTTCAGGCAGTATAGGACTCCAGCAGAATCCAGCGACAATGAGTATGACCAGTATGTGGCTGGGTGACTTATTCCTTATGAAGGCTGGGTCAGGCACTCCTCGGGTAAGCTTGGACAGACCCATCGGCCTATAGGAGGCAATCCTTCAAGGTACAGAACTTATAAATGGGAACAGGGGGCAAAATTGTAAATCGCTCACTTACCAGACCATTCCTTGAATAGTTCAAAGGCAGAATGCCAAAAGGGATTGCCCTGATAAGTAAATTTGCTGGATTTGTTAGTTTTAACATTAACCATTAATTTGATACAATGAAAGAGATTTAAATAAAGTTAATTTATTTCTAATGTATATTAAAGGTTCTGTGAATTCCACAACTTGCATGAATGGATCACTTCATTATAATGGTTTATTCTGTAAATTGGTGACATATTCAAAAATATATATATTTGTCTAATTACAAATTGTGTAATGTGTCCTTGATTACATAAAGATAACTATAATGAATAGAAATTAGCTTTTAAAAAATGACATAAAATAGATCAGTTTAAAATCTATAATCTGGATTAATTACATAATAAATATTAACTAACTTTAAATTTTATCAAATCTTAAATACATAATGTTTCCTATATTTACTATTTTAAACAATATTAAAGTGTGGGATGATTTTTTTTAGTTGTCCTTAAAGAATAGTTTTGTTTGAATGCACTTGTGCTTTATAATGAACATGATAACATGTTATAATGAAACATTAACTTTGACGACATGAAAGTTTATATTTTTTCTGTAATTTCTTATATTATATATTTTATAAATTAATGATCGATATTTGAGTTAAACCCAGTATGATTTTTGTCATTAAAATGCTATATATAAATATATTAAGCGCGAATGGACTTATTAATGTAAAAGAAGAAATGAGAATGGTTGATTATACGTGAATGGTATGAACAATGATGTGTGTAATACCCTGTTTGGAGTGCAGACTGACGCCACCAACGACAAGCAAATATCTGTGTTTGACTCTGTAGGTAATTTAATTTGACATTGTGAATTCTTGACAACATCATTGTTGAAAATGTAGATATCTTATCTTCATAAAATATTTGGTGTCAAAAGATTTGGTCGCGCTCTCTCCACAATACGGCGTCTCTGGGTACTATATATTGGCGGTTCTTTTAAATTTGAATGTCGTTTCTTTCTACTCACTAGCTAATGGAGGAGATTTAAAAAAAAAAAAACTACACCATTTTTTGTGACGAATTTTAGAAAGAAAGAAAAAAGAGACCCCTTTTTATTCCTACCCAGTTATGTACCAAAATGTGCAGTTCAGTAAAAATTAAAATTCAAGAGCAAAACATTATGTCACAAAAGATGGGCAACATATTCGAGTTGGGAAAAACTGCGATTTATCGATTCGACTTTTCAAATCGAATTTTCACAGAAGTGCCTTCAAATTACATAAAACATTCCATAGATACAATAAAATTGCTTCCTTATCCGACTCCTTAGACGCCAAAGACTTTTTCAACCTAAAACCCACATCTACTAGCTACGCAAAAACATGGCGTAATAACATTAGCTTTAATGGCCAATGAACTTTAATTATGTGTTATCATTGCCTCTAGGATTTGTTTTTATTTTTCTATTGACATTATCTAATAGCAATGATTTGATTACGATAAACCTAAAGATGTAGCGACCGCTAGCTACATAAGATAAATCACCCTATACTCTACTATATATATTGTAAATTAATTTAACCAAATGTAAATAACATAAATAAGCCATTGTAAATAATAAAAAGTGCAGCTGCAAGTTAATTAGTTAGGGACTGGGAGGGTTCGCCCTCTACCCAGAATCAGGTAGCGACCCAGGCCAGCCCTAGGGCTTCCGAACAAAGGGTCACCGTATACTGAGCTGGCATTGGATACAATAAGAGGGAGGTGGATTGGGCCTAACGGCCCACCACTAACTATGAATAGGGGGAGATCTCGGCCTGTAAATCATTCTCCTGACGACTCACTAACTGATGACTTGCCGCTGCACTGATGTTTCAAAACTTGGCCTTCTCATTTATGAAAACCTCTGGATCTCTCTTCCTAACCTCGCTATGTTTTAGTCCGGCCTCGTCAGACCCCACACTCTTCTAGTGTGATTCTTTGCCTTCGCCTCACTAAAACTAGCAGCTCCTCGGGAGAGACCTCTCCATCGCGGACAACGGTTGCCGTGGCCCTACAAATTAGTGTTCAAAGTAGTGTCTCCCACGACAATCCAGTCTACCTCTCTCCGGTTCACACTCGCCTTTGGGATCCGGACGGATTTCGCCTACCCTCAGATACCGAGTGTGAATTCGTGGTCATTCCAAGACCACACAAACTACCTACCCTATACCTCTTCTCCTACTATCAAATATGGAGTCAGATAGTAAGACCGTCATGAAACGATTTTCCAGGTCATAGCCTCATCAACCCTCACTTCGTCACCAGGGTTAGGGTAACTAGGCACCCCCTTCGTGACGACCCGACAGATGTTAATGACCCAAGGTTTTAGTCTTTGTAACATTATTTGAATATAACATTTTTATAATTTATGAGATGAACTTTCCTGTTGGTGAGCCTGTCGTGGGATTTGTTTCATAGCCAGGTTATTTTTAGCTACCCACGGTGTTATTTTTAATGTTCTTAGTGCTAACAGCCATCAATCGTCGCTCTCAGAATGATTACAGAAAATAAATAAACACATCAATATATTAAATCCTGTGCTCAGATGGCAAAATGTTGTAGGTCGCTTTTCCGAACAAAGAGATTTTTTCAAATTCCAGAGTCAATAAGTTTTACTAGTACTATAGTGTTATGAAAAATCACAAAGTTGTTTTACACGAGTGAACTTATTACCAATAATAGTTGGCTAATCATTAAAGTCTTTTTTTTTATGGTATTTACTTATACACTGTGGAATGTGAAAAAATCTCTTTGTCAGGAAAAGCGACTTATAGCATTTTCCCATCTGAGCATAGATTTATTATATAAAATTTTATTAAAACAAATTACTAATAATAAGTAAAATAATAAATTACTAATAATAGCTAAAATATTTACAACAATCTTATATGATTGTATAGCAAATTAAAAAACTTTATGAACAATATTTATCTGGACACATAAAATCAAATAAGAATAAATTATTATTTATTTTAAATCAAGCTTTTGTTGGACCGTATTTATTTCGCTATTTCACCTATTGTCTGTATTTTAAGTGATACACTTTTAATCAAACATATATTTTTAACTAACTAACATTTTTAACAATTGTTCTAAATTTTTTAACTGTTAATGTTATATAATTTATTTGAACCAGTTTTATGAAAGTTATATGAAATTTTAACTTATTGACGCATGAATTAAATATTTACTGTATGTTATAATCTTTGTTTTATGCTGGCATCACTAACTCGTCTTATTGAAATGCCCTAAAACGAACAAACAGAACAAAACAGTTGCTTTAGCCTCTGGGAATAACCAGTTATTGCTGAAAGTGCTCAGTAAAATAAAAGCAACACTCTGGGTTGACAAAAATAACCTATATGTACATGTATATTTAAATCATAAAATGAAATATTGTCAGATTCAATTGGCAGGCACTAATATTAGGAAGAGTAATCTCAGCCAAAAAAAAAAAGTTGAAATAATAATTTAATTATTTATCATTGTAAAGTATTACAACGAAAGTTACTGTACCGTTCAAATGTATACACAGTGGTCACTTTCTTAACAGGTTTTATCCCGAGCAAGTGATGCCTAGTGTCCTGAGTTCGCTCTTATTCCTAAAAGGATAATAAAAGCCGGTACACACAATTCATCGATAAAACGGGAATATTCTCCTTGCATATGTATACGAATACGTGAGCATTGAGCATTAATACATAGTATAACCTGCGCACTGAACTACTGACTAGTGCCCAAGGCTCTGCAAAAATCTTAGTCATTCCAGATCATTATTTGTCCTGGAAATATCGCCTGTTTGGAGTATTTGAGACGTTGTCATCAGCGACTTACCTTTTGCCAGACTTAAAATACAACCAGCTGATAACAGTACTATATTCTTCCAATAGTTGGCTCTATGCTATAAATGAAAATGTTCAGTGGTCCTCTCAACCTTAAATTAGGGTTTCGTAAGCGGATTCACTTCTTTTTTATTCAAGTATTAGCTCATTTATATCGTCAAGTGACTGAGTTAACCCCGACGAGACTCCAAAAAAAAAATTTTCTAGTGCGAGCCGGGGAACGGAACCTAGTCAGCATTGTAACTACCAGACTATGGGGACGGTCCTAGCTGAATATGCTTTTTTTAATATACTTAAATTAGTTTTGACTTCTAATTAAAATAAGAAGTCATTTATTTGCGCCATAAGCTACACTGTAGTTCTGTTATATAATAAAACTGTTCCGTGGATGAATTCTTAGCATTCCCTTAGGCCTCGGTCGTTGGGAACATCTGTTTCACAGCAGTTACCAGCTGTGAAATAACAAAGGAAGCCGGGAAAGATACCTGGTGCCTGAGGTGATCCGAGGCAAGAGTGTGGCATTAGATAGCACAAGTGTGCTGTGGAGAACAACTTGTACTTATTGACTCTTGTGTTGGTTTTATTGCCGAGAGTGGCTATTTACTGGGCCCACCCTCCTACTGCAGAAGGGGAAACTTTCCTCGTATTTTTAAATGGCCACCACCCTATCCAGCCATAAAACACTTTCAACACCTAATATCACCGGCCACTCCATTAAAAGTTAACTGTAAGGCCGCTTTTCTTTCTTTTTTTCTTTTTGCCCCTCCTTCTTGGGAGCCATTCCTTACCCGAGCAGAACAGTTTAATTAAAAAAGAATTTCACGAGCACTTTCATCTCAGACAGAGGTACTTTTCTTGGGCACTTCATCCCACCCGGGTCGAAACATCATAATTAAGGATGGCTATTTTCCGTTTGGTTAACTCAGTTATTGCTATAACGATAATTTAAAACCACGCGAAGATTTTATCGATTGCCTTGTAACAATAATAAAAACAAGCTAGTCTTGCGTGATGCTTCAGTCAAGCTTTTTTTGCGTATGCAAAAAATGTTTTATTGGTTTTTTGGAACATACAGATTTTCCCGCCTTGGCCAATTCTAAGTCAATGAAAATATATACGTCCGTCGAGTAGGGCCACTTTGGGGAGCTTGCATTTTTGTTGCTAATAATTATAATATAATGCATTACTTATAATAATAATATATTCTGTTGATTACAACAGTAACATATAATTTAGACAAAAATTATCCACCCAGGGCGGACCCCCCTCTCCCTTGAACGCTACTGATTACATTCCATTCAATTCTTCATGAAGATCCATTGCATTAACCACCCCTAGCATGATGAGTAGACCCATATCCCAAAGAAAAATTCCTAGGAAAGTTAACAGGATTACGGAGGTAGTTAACAGGATTACGGAGGTAGCTAACAGGATTACGGAGGTAGTTAACAGGATTACGGAGGTAGTTAACAGGATTACGGAGGTAGTTAACAGGATTGCGGAGGTAGTTAACAGGATTACGGAGGTAGTTAACAGGATTACGGAGGTAGTTAACAGGATTACGGAGGTAGTTAACAGGATTACGGAGGTAGTTAACAGGATTACGGAGGTAGTTAACAGGATTACGGAGGTAGTTAACAGAATGGAACGGACCCTTACGGAGACGGTCTCAATACAAAATTCCATGACGTCAATATCTCTAATTTCATATTCAATTCATTGCAATAGAAAAATATCAATTTTTATATACCAATTAATTAAACATTGGTGTCTAACCATGTTTCATGGACTTTGAAGTATATGAATAAGGCATTCGATTAAAACTAAATTACGGAATTTTGAGAGTTCATAATCAGTGATATTAGGGAAAGAAGGGTATATATAGATTAGGAACTGTAGTTAGTAACAAGGGACCGATGTAAATGATAGTTGTCTTGCTCGGTTTCTTATCCTTACACAAAGAGCCTTAGACAAAAAATAATAAGGAGGGAGGAAAAAATCAAAGGTAACAGTAGAATAATAATTGGGACAAGCAAAGAGTAACGTTGAATAAGAGAGATCCCCGGGGAAATAATTATTCAGTAAGAAACAGGAGAGGGACTCTGGAGTATCCCATATCAAACGGAACAGGGAGAGGACTAAATAAAACAGAGCCGGACGTTAATTAGGATTTTAACATGACAGCGAGAGATACGGTGGTTGGGAGTGGGGAAGGATGGAAGTCTGCAAGTGTGGCTGAGAATTAAACAAATAAGAACACTTGGCCGAGATAAGGGACTTGGATGACTTCCATTAAGTCGGATATCTCAGTCCCCGACTCGGCTATCTCTTTATGCTACTGGAGGAGTCTTTATCATTTTGAGGGTTTTGTTGATTTTTCTTTTTGCAATAGTCGAACCCTCGTTTTCATACTGTCTAGTCTGGTGATGGTCAGTTTCGTGTTCCGTCGATCTAGAGCCATCAAATTCTACATCAACGATTGCATATGAAATCAACGTAAGGGGTTTGCACTTCCAATATGTCCAAATAATGAAACCACACAAAAAAAACAATAAGGTGTCATTAATGCATTGATTATTTCGTAATCAACAATATATATAAGTTTTAATGAATAGATTGAAGATGTTATTCTAACAAAAAAAAATGAAATCCAAAATCAAGGTTAGTATTTTGTTGGTTGTCAAACAATAATTTTTTTATTATTAAAAATAAAGGTAAGGAGGCCTCATTTTCTAAAATGCCCTGATTGTTGTACAGAAGATAAAATGCATCTGAGTAAAATTTACCAAAGTGGTATACATATAAAAAAAATATATAAATTCAAATCGAGGAGGTGAAGTGATGTTTTTCCTATTGCGAGGTGCTGCGGCAGTCCACGTCATATACAGTTTTTTAGGGTTCAGTTGATTTTTAAATCCTTTTATATTTTCACCTGCCTGTCTGTCGGTCCTGGTGATTGTAAGTCCCTACTTGTTGCAATTTTTTATCGAGATTACGATTAATGACCTAACGTCATGAAAAATATTTTCAATTCCATAAAAAATGATGAAAGGCAATTAATTGATTAATCGGTAAATAAAATGTCTGTACTATTCAGTATAGTGCCAAGTTAAAGATATTTTCGTAATCGTATTATACCATTAAAGGCAATTTGTAATTTTTTATTTTTAAATTTTAAACTGAAATTGTATAAAGTCTTAAAAACGTGTTTGCAATATTTACTCAACCCGCGTTTTAGAAGAAGAAGTGATATTTTTCATTTTTACTCCGAATTTTCTAAAAGTAAACCAGCCCCCTGGTAAATTACATCATGTCATTATCAATTTATTAATCACTTGTTAATTTAAAAATATTTTCCAATAATATGTAGTAGGGTACCAAATTAAACATCTTGTCACCTTGATTAATAGTGTGTAATTTTAGCTTCAATGATTTTGTTAGTGCATTGTGTAAGGTATTAGATTTACGATAGCAACATGCATAATTGGTGGTCTACTGAACCGTAATTACAAAAAAACTTAAATTCAAATTAATGACATTTTTTAAAAATATTTATAAGCTAAAACTGTTAAACCACTAGCTAAATGATCATGACTACCTATAACGCAATAACTGAAGAGACACTTAGCTACTAAAAACTATTTAGGCACAGATTATATGGATCACAGATTGATGGGAAAACAAAAAAATCAAACCTAGATATAGTTGAAATATTTCAATAAAAAATACTACTACTTAACACTGGTGGTACACCTCGGTACGTCAGAAATACGATCCTACACCCAGACTTAATAATTACAATAATACCTACATCAAGACTCTGTGCAGGCGATAACACCAAAAACTACACGGGTGCCCAAAGGATTGTACTTACCGATTGAGGATAGCGATGTTCTGCACACTTGTGCACTTGGTGATAAGTATCTGTCCACTGTTTCCATTTATAGCTGTTGGATTTAAAAATTCAATGATACATGTCCTTGCACCGTCAAGGTTTCATGTGTTACCTCGCCTTGCTGCCAGGCACAACTTATTCATGGACCTTTAGGTTTTTTTTGATTTAATGTTTAGAATTTAAAAAACAAATACCGATTTGATTACAAATTAAATACCTCGATAACATTTTTCATTAAATTGGTGTTTTTGTAACATTTTACCAACTTATATTTGTCCTATAAACATAATATATTGCAAAGTAGTTCCACTTAAAGACCGAACATGAAATAAAAATTGTTATTAAATAATCAATTACTTGGTACTTTAAAAGGTTTCTATCACTATTTGAATAAGGTATCAAATTCCTGATCGTTATACGTGCTGACAGTATCAAACGTGTGGGAGTTACTGTCGTACAATGAACAAACCCCTTAGTTAATTGCGTGTACAATCACACTTGTGTTAAGATTTTTTTATTTCCACGTGATTTTTTTTTTTTTTTTTTTTTTTTTTCTTAGCTCTCAAACATAAAAATTGGATGTGGGAAAAATAAAGGAAAATTATTTTGGGCTAATAAGTGCATTTCACTAAGGGGAGTCCCCCATTTGAAGGATGTATGAGAAGGATATAGGGTGTGGAATGCCTAAAGGAGGCGGGTGGAATCGGGAAGGTAGTGAGAGTCTACCGAGGGTGGAGCCTAGGGGTACCTAGGCAATGGTTTGTAGTCGGCCAGGTCAAGCCTGGCCCGCCCCGGCAGGGGCCTGAAATAAGTCGGCCTCTCGGCCGGAAGGTCGACCCTGCTTGAAAAATACATTAAAATGTATAACAAGATCAAATATAATCACCTTTTGCAGGAAGGAGGAAAGGAATAATACCTAGACCGACATTTTCTATTATTTTTGGAGACACACTGTATCAAATTAAAGTTAATAAATAAGATTAAATAATTATTTCTGTCTACTTTACAAAATGGTACTTACTGTACCACCATGTGTTACTGACTCTAAGGGTTAAGTATAAAATGCAAAAATTTAAGTCATTTATTTTAGAAATTTGTAACTGTTAATTCTCTTTGCTGTTCGATTCATTATGACTTGTAATGTTTTTAAAAGTGTAATAATAAATGTAAATTGCAAAAGGTAGAAAGAGCGAAGAACTCATTATTCAATGATTCTTATCTTAGAAGCCCTTCTTCAATGCTACCCTTTCCCATTGAATTTTTCTTTTTGTAATTAAAACTAGCGGGAAGGAGTGAATAAACTGCCGACCCCCCCCTCCTCTCCTCCCTCCAGGGACACAGATAAGGGCTGAAGGGCATTAATTAATGTTTGTGCGACTTTTGTAATGTCAGGCAATTTGTGCTCTAGCCTGTTTTTCTTGCCAGCTCAAACCTCAAACCTCCAACACCCTTCAAACATTAAAGCACCAGCCAAAGGCGGCTAACGTCTTCAATATGGGGCCCTTATGGTAATTAATTAACCAACCCCGCTAAAGGGGTAATTAGAAGGGGTGATTAAGGTTTTAGCCTCAGCTGGGCTTCTTTGCTTCTCGTTCGCTCCTCATGCGAGGCGTTTTTCAGATCTTTTTACCCCTACTTGCATTTTGTTCAATTTCCCCTTCAAGATACTGATCTAAAAGAGACGTCATCAACTTATTCACTTCAGTATGGAATGAAGTTCCTCTTGAAAGTAGACAAAAAGGAAGTTAATTTGTATAAATTTCTCAATAATTAATATATTAATATTAATATTAGTATTATTATTTTTATCATTTGGATCATTATAAATTTCCAAAAACTTTGTACAAAGGTGATTTTTATTATATTATGACTGTTATAACATTGATTAATTTAATGAACTCCTTAGGGTTGCATTTGCAAATCGTAATGAGAGGGTAGGAGAAATGGTACCTATTTGAATTATTAGATGATTGAAAGTTCTGCGGTACGTAACCCAGTACTATGATAAAAACTAATTATATTAAGCTGGTTGTTTTATTTTCGTCTTGGCTTTATAAGCGGTCAGACGGTTTTTGGCAGAATTAGCCTCTCAAAGATCACTTTAAT
The DNA here is from genome assembly GCA_930367205.1 of Acanthosoma haemorrhoidale. NCBI lineage: Eukaryota > Metazoa > Arthropoda > Insecta > Hemiptera > Acanthosomatidae > Acanthosoma > Acanthosoma haemorrhoidale. Next base: position 94,592,413 of record OV884011.1, read on the forward strand.
TGTATTGAGTGTGTACTTCAAGTAAGAGTGATGAAAGCCTTGCAACAAAAATTCTGCGCTTCAACCTTGTATGTGTTTGGAATGGATCAAAGTAGACCTACCAAGCTGAATACTGTACATAATGATGCTAATAATAATAATAATGAGCTAATGTACGTTCTGGCTTTAGTTCGTTTGTTTTTTCATATATGCACTGCGAAATTTATTAAAAATTTTATTACAAATTTTCGCTCACCATATTTTAAAATCATTATGGGTACAGTTATAAAATATGAAATGGCTATAGTACATAAGGTGACAGTGCTACTAGGGCTCTGACTTTCCGCCTATAGCGATCACAGAACTTCACAAGTTGTTGGGCAGTTGATTTGATTTGTTCGACTACTCTATCGGATTAAGTGGTACCCAGAGGAATCACCACATAACTTCTAGCCGGAGTCGGAACAAAGCAATATTTCTAAATGGTGGCAATCGCTGCTAATAAACTGTTACGGAGGGCTGAGAAAACAGAAAAGTTTCAGCTCGGGCACTCACGACATGATCAATAAGATGATATAGTCTTCTATAAGAAGGTAAGTAGTGAGAAAATATTCTCAAGTCTGTATTTCTTCTCAGAATTTACCGATTTGGCTCACAATTAAACGTTTATAGTTATACTAATAATAATAATAATAAAAATAATTAAGAAAGAGGGATGTAGTGAAAGGGTCATCCTGCAGGTGGACGCTGGGGATTTCTGGGCTCTATATATGTTTGTATCGTATGCAAGGCAGAGTGAATGTGATTTCGAACCTCACCTACGAGGCATAAATGAAACCTTTAATCATTTTTTTTTTTTTTTTTTTTATTTCAAAACCTCAAAATATTACAATGAACAAAAAATTATATAGAGATACAAGTTGCTCCTCGTACTGCAATGCAGTGATGCATTCGGAGGAGGGCATAATATAAATAGTAAATAATAATCTGTAGTAAAAAAGTCATAACAATATACACAACACTAGGTGATGAGGCTCACCTTCGACTTGTCACCGACACCAAACACTAAACACTAAAAAACAAAACAAAACAAACTAAAACCTATACCTAGAACCTAGGACTAAAGCGTTCCAGCCGCGACAGCGTCCTGCCATCGATGGGGGAACGGTGCGGGGGTTATAGTGTTAAACACCGGGTTTGTTAAATATTGTAATGACTCGAAACATTTGATATGTCTACGCTGGATGAATTCATCCACCGTAGGCAGCTCAAATATCTCATGCAGCTCACTGTTTCTTCGCTGCTCGAATGAGGTACCTCTGACCACTTTCATCAGTATACCGTTTTGGAATTGTTGGAGTTTGGAATCACTATTGACTGTTGTTCTATTAGGGCATCATGTGATTATTTTTGTTTGGGAGTTTTTATATTGATCCAAGGATTGGGCAGTTTTTTTATGAATTTAAAACTTACAGCAGTGTATTATTATTTCAGTTTCATGTAATCTGGCATTAGTTTTTTTTGTTGGCAGTTTAGTCACAACATCGCGTAATACGATTATAATAATTAAGAAGCTCCCAGATGAGACGGCCTTGGTGTCCCACAGTATCTCTAACTGGGGAGATACTTCGTGAGCGTTGTGGCAAATAGTCCCAAATTTTCACCTGAGAGCGCATCACCGGACTTTTCCACTGGAGGGGAGAGTGGCGACCTTTTTTCGCTTGTGAGTTCGTCCGTCAACTGCTATGTTTTTAACTATAAAATCTGACCCTACCAGAAGCATAAATGGAAGTGATGTTAGAACAAACAGTATGGTGTTAAACGACCGGTCCCCTACGGTTTTTGAAATGAAGAATCCTTTAGTCACTATACTCGTACTTGCGTTAATGACACATCCCATTAACATCATACGCAAAGGAGAGTTCTTGCTTTATCGATACGAGAGTGCTTGCGTGACTAATGCCTGAGTCAAATGGACCCAAATTTTCCTCAAAGGGTGGAGGACCGGACGAACAAACTTACAATTAAAAAAAAATCTTTACACCACGGCATGTCCAGCAATCGAATTTCAAAAAGTAGTGCCGTTCAAAAAGCTGCTCCAACAACCATTTATTAATGAACTAAGATTTACAACTATTACCGTATTTGATTCTGACCATATTGTAGTTGATGAGTAATAATTTACTTAATAATTAACCATTACTATCAGTTAATTAAAAGTTGACCTAATTATCAAAACTATTATACGGATATTTCATGTAACCTTTGTAACATGGGAATTATATAGCTGGATAATTATCACTTGAAGAATTAACTGAAAGGTTTATAAGAAACAAGAATTATACTAGAGATGCCATATTCATAATTATACCATTAAACTGACCCTAATGAATAAAGAATTCTTCATAATTCCTAAAATTTTAATTAAATTCACACTTCTTCGTATCACCATTCCATTCCATTTTGTACCAACCTGAAAATATTATTCAAAAGGAAAAATATTATGACATAATACTTATATTTATGGATAGATTATATTTTTTACTTTACATTGTATTTAATAACTTAAATTGCTACACTCTACATACGCGGAGGAAAGAATGGTAGAGTAATCCTATGTAAAAATGTTGCTTGCCTTAACTCGTACATCTCTTAATGGGCTTGCCTTAACCGTTGGCCTATACATATCATTGCTGCCTGCTACAACTCCTTCAATTTTTCCTTACTTTTGACACCTCCATGGTTCATGAAATTTTCTCATCTTTCTAAAAATATATATCATCAATTGTCTGCGACAGTGACCAATGGAGTTAGTAACAATTAAAAATGTCACGTATTCTAAATGCTATTTAGGGGGTGCGCATATTTTTCAATATCACTCTACAAGTATAAAATTTGTGATCAGCTAGACAGGCTAGCGGAACTGTGACTTTGCGCGTTTACGTTTTACCACAGATAATGGAGGTAAATGGACAGTTTTCCTAATGTGCAATGAAAGTCTATTGAGACCGATCGGGCATGGTGCATTGCCGTGTAGCTCTGTATCGTCCGTCATAATTAGGCTCTGCGTCGCTCTAATGCTGAGACTGATGTATATCTTCTATTCTCACTATAGGGCATAGATCGTTCAAGATTTACGTTGAATGCTTAATTAATGGCTTCAAATCATAATTGCTTTCGTTGAATCGGTATAGTAATTATGGCTAATTCTTTGCTACACGTTATTTAGAAACGTGGCCAAGCGATGTTAATACACGACTACACATTGAGCTCCATCAGTGTCACTATGAAACAATTATCAACAAATTAAAAAATATAACTAGAAATTTCCAGTAACCAATGCAAGAAGAAATATACTGAACTTCGTTCTTACGACACTGAATGAAGAAGGCCTATTTTCATTGAAAAATTAGTTTATTTCTGTGTTATTCTGCTCTACTAACCAGCTGTGTAGCGACCGCTAACTACATGGGATAAATCACCCTATACTCGATTGTATATATATTGTAAATTAATTCAAACAAATGTAAATAACATTACCGAACCATAAATTATTGTAAATGTTGTAAACGATAAAAGTCGCAGCCACAAGTTAATTAGTTAGAGGCTGGGAGGGTTCACCCTCTACCCAGAAGCAGGTAGTAAGTAGCGACCCAAACTAGGCCTGAGTCACTACGAGGACAAAGGTCCACCGCATCCTGATCTGTCATTGGGTACAATAAAACCTAATATGATTGGATACTAACGAGGCCAGCTGGGTATATAAAGACCCAGGGTTTGGGCTGTAAATCATTCTCCCGACGACTCACTAACTGATGACTTGCGGCTGCATTGATGTTCAAGACTTGGCCTTCTCATTTATGCAAACCTCTGGACCTCTCTCTTCCTAACCTCGCGATGTTTTAGTCCGGCCTTGTCAGGCCCCACACCCTTCACCTCGCTAAAACTAGCAGCTCCTTGAGAGAGACCTCTCCCTACAAATTAGTGTACAAAGTAGTGTCTCCCACGACAATCCAGTCTACCTCTCTCCGGTTCACACTCGCCTTTGGGATCCGGACGGATTTCGCCTACCCTCAGATACCGAGTGTGAATTCGTGGTCATTCCAAGACCACACAAACTACCTAAACTACCTACCCTATACCTCTTCTCCTGAGCATAGTGCATTGTTGGGGCACATGCCTATCAAATATGGAGTCAGATAGTAAGACCGTCATGAAACGATTGTCCAGGTTATAAACTTAATCAACCCTCACTTCCTCACCAGGGCTAGGGTAACTAGGCACCCCCCCCTCGTGACGACCCGACAAGCTGCGAAACGATTTGTAAACATAATTGACACTGCTTCTGGCCACGATTCTTCACAGTAACGGAGACACCGCACACTGGGACTAAATATCGGAGTATTGGAATTTAATTCTTTTAAAAAAATATTTATTCAGGAATTCGTTTCATCGAAGAAATTCATAATGCAATAAATCACAATAAAATAACACGGTTGTTTCTATAGACAAAATAAGTATTTAAATATAAGTAAATTTCTCCATTAATTCTCATATTTTTAGTTAATCATTGTAATATGTTTTTTCCCCGGAATTTGGACTAGACCACGTTCAGTAGCAAACGATGTTTTGGCCTGAGATAAGTGAGATGACTGGTATTAAAACTTCTTTGAAATTAAAACTGATTTTAATGGATTAGAATTAATAATTAAATCATAGATCATTTCTGCAGATTTTGTATTATTAGTGTAAGTTTCTCTAGCACATTTTCTCCCAGCAAGCCAGAAACAGTTGACCGATCAATACAATTGGTTGTTTAATATTGCTATAAATTACTGAGAAATCTACTATCCATCCACAACAGCAATCTTCTAATAATTTGTGGATTAGTCACTTACCATTTACTTCAGTGGAACTGTGCGGTTTCTTTGGTGAACTTTGATGCCATCTATTAAAGCTAGCAGAAATGGCATTAAATCACTTTAATTTATTAACTTATTAAATTAAATCTATTCAACAATTAATTCTGTAGCAGCTCATGCCACCGTTCACGAACGACTTGGTACTGTCTACTGCTAATTAATAAGTGCGTGGATCGATATACAATCAATCACTGCATAAATGAGGAATGGCGAACGGCTGCTTTGCTTTTGACCAGTCGTTATTAAAGTGCACATGAGAACATAATCCTCCCACTAGAACTTTCAGTTGTTTCTTCAAGACTTTTGATATGTGTTACTATCCATACATTGCGTTTTAGGGTGTGCGTTATCATTTGTAAAACATTAAATTGTGTTCTACCTAAGATCAATTCTGAGTTATTTCTTTCGTCCACCAAAAGCCCCCATTGAATTTTGAATTCCCTAACAATTCTACGAAAAGTTTGTGGTTCCACTGCTGGCAAACCAAAAAAATAGTACTCCTCATTGTTTCCCTATTTAGGTGCCAACTTTTCTTAAGGGCTAAGTTTGTTTGAATTTTTGGCTTGATTATAGTTCAAATAGAGAATTTGACCACGACGTTATTTTATTAAAGTATTTTACTTTTTTGGTTTGGATTCAATAGGGACAAGTAAAGTAGTAAATTAATTGAATATTCTTGAGCAAAAGATAATTTGGTATAAATTTGCGCAAGTGAAATACGCTTAGGATTTGATAGAAAAATCAAATCTGACAGTAGCTGAATTATTCTATTCATGCGCTACAGCGATGTGTTGAGGGTAAGTTAAGTAAATATATAAAGGGACATATGTATCCGTAGAAAAGATATATCCCTTATATATTTCCTTATATTTATGTATTCGGATGCAGTTGGTATATCAGATATATTAATGTATTGCTACGCGAGTAAGTATCTTTTAAAATAAAACCCTTTATTCGTCGAACGTAGCAGTATATATGGAATACCTAAGAAGATAGTTCGTTTAGAACTTCCTCAGGAAGGCTAAAATTTTAACAACCAATGATCTTGTGCAATACATTTCCAGTTATTTTGTTCAAAGCTGCTCATCTTGAAGTTAAATATTTAGTGGCTAAAATCCAATTGAGGTTTTTGGTTTCTTAATATGAAAGTTATCAGATTAGTGTAAAAAGATTGAAAAATGAAAACAAACCACAATGAAATGAAACAAATAAAGTTTTTGTGTTTGAGAAGTTACTGTGGGAGCTCTAAAAAGCTGGTGAAAGTATAGTTTGATTTAAAATACCTCACGCGAGTGAAAAAAACGCAAGATCAAAGATCCTAAGAAAATCATAACACATAATTTAATCAAGGAAAGGCCGAGAAACGTTTTTCTCTTCAATTGATGGTATTTTCGAAGAAGTAGAAAATGAAATTTATTTACAAAATTAGTACGTTAGAGCTAAATAATTGTGCAATGCATGGTACATTAAAACAAATCAAGGTTTATGTTTATTTTTTATATTCAAATGGTCATATTAAAAAAGTGGCCAAAACAGTGACTTTAGTTATGCTAAAAATCACCCCATATACGTTTGTCACTAAATCTAATTTATACTCAAAACTTAAAAAAAAAAGTTTGTCTCTTTGTCCATGATTTGTTGGATTCATCCCACTAGCTTGTCTCTTTGTCCGGCTAGTTTCTCGTAAGAATGGTTCCAGTGTTTGACCCGGGCCCTAACCACATCTAACAAGAACCCCCTTCCGACCGACCCTCTCCCGTACAGAACAATAGCCCAGCATTGAGAGATCGTCTTCAAGCGGGCCTTTGCACCTTGTTCAATTGCTCGAAAGAGCTTTCCGCACGGTTTTCTTCTACTTCCTTCCGTTTAACAACCCTTTTCAGCTTGTGAAAAATAAGGGGTTTTAACGTCTGCGCAATATGATTTTTTTTTGTAATATTTTTTTTATTCTCAGTTATTGGGATCGTTTGACATATCGGCGTTTTCGTTTGAACCGGAAAATATTGAAGGTCGCTTTGCAATTAGCCTGGATAAAACGTAATTTTCAATATGATGCTGCGGGTGATCACTAGCTGCTGCTTCACCCTCGATGTCCGTTTGCACATTTGCAATGCTTTCGTAGTGAGCTTTAATCCATTTTTCCAAGACACCACAAACTTCGAGCTTTCCCCTGATCATTTCTTTCATGTAGTTACTGACTTTGAGGGAGAAAAATGTTTTTGTGATATTGTATTAACAACCCCTTTGCAATAACAGAAACAAAACTGCGGCAATACTCTCCTGGAATACAAAGTGATTTAACTGAGCTACAAAACAAAGCTCGAAGAGTAGTTTAATAATATTTTTTTAAACCGGGATCTAGTGGATTATTATTACAAAAAATAATCAAAACTGTCAATAAAATCCGTTGTGTGCTGAAACTATCTTGACTTGAAACCCTTTTTTTTTTTTGAGTTAGAAGTATTAGTTATTATCTGGTCATGTAATTCGTCAAGTAAAACCCCAAAAAGGAAAATTGCATGTTTAAGGTCGAACCGGAACGTAAGGGTTTCTCGATTTTATATGAAAATATGTAGACATTTGTAATTCATGGTATAAAAATTCTTGGTCTTGATCCCAAAGGTGGGCAATAGTTCGCTGTAACTTATATTAGTTGTAATTAACATACTTTCGTATCCTAAGCTAGATTATGTACTATAGAATGGAAGTATTATTACAACATTCTAGACAGGTGATTTTTCATTTCAAGAAAGAAAATACTACAATTTAGTAATGCAGTCAAAGGCATCACTGAGTTCGTGCTGGTAATCAGAACAAAACCTCACCTACAAACTCTTCATGTAACTAACTAAAGTAGTCGATGCCTCCATAGCCACCGAGGAGAAGCCTAGCAAGTTCTATAAGTTTAAATTGAGATTCTTCCTCCTTCTGGGAAGTTCGTTCGACCTAAGATATTCAACAAAGTCCTCTATCTCACCTCTTCTAACCTCCAGAATTCTATTGGAATCTTGTTAAAGAAGCTAAAGCATTCGTCATTAATAGTAATGTAAACGGATTTTTATTTTTATTAATAAATTATATTACAATTTTTATTTGATTGTTGTTTAGATGACATATCACATACACCAATACGTAAAGAACAGATTTTTTTCAGTTGTTCTGTGCAGACTGTTGTACTAGACAGTTTCGACTTGATCCAATACGATTGTGACATAACTTCACTCTAAGATTTGTTTAACAGTAAATAATATAATAAGATTAAATGAATAAATACTTTAGCATATTGGTTGAGCTTTTTAATTGAAATGTAAAAAAAAAAACATTTATTCACAGCTGTTAGTGTTTTCTTAATAAAATAAATCTTACTCTCCTGTAAAATTTGACCACTTTCATAAACGCGAGTTATCTCTAGCACGAACTTGTGCCATCCTCCTTGGATATCCTGCACTATCATCCTGAGCATCCTTACATATTATTATATTTATTTTCGGGTTGTTACCTCCCATTGGTTCTCAAGGACAACTCTCGGTTCTAGTAGGGTACTTGTAGGATCGATCCACTTTCTCGCAAGCTCATGTCAGAGGGCTACAAGCTTGCCAGTTTAAAGTTCAAATCGTGACGTCTGTAATATATTGGAAAACACAGGACGTCTTTCACCAGTCTTCTTCAGACCTTAGGCGAATTTCAGGTCTTTTAGGAATTAAATTTTTCTAAAATCTTTCCTAGTCCATCTCTACATTACAAAAGAATCGCCATGCAAAATTTTAGCTTTCTATGTTATTCTTGAAGTACAGTGGTACTTTTATTAGATAATTAACACTGTCAAATTTCAGCGCACTATGTCTTGTTACCCTGATAATAAACTGATGGATGGATTTATGCCTTACGGCAGCCGATGAGGTATAATAGTCAAAAATAATTTAATAACAAAAAGCAAAACAAACATGAGTTGCAAAACTGTTTCGACGTTAGTAACTACTTGTCACAAGGCTGAGGCTTAGTACAAAATGAACTGAAATGAAACCCGAAATACAAAAAGAGGAATTGAGATAATGGTAGAGGAGTGGGGATTGGAAGCGAGGAACGGAGGAGTGAAGTGTGGCGACTTTTTTCCTCCTTGTTAGTGGCTTTATCCGTTTTTGTAATTGTAACTAGTCTTGAGTCCTAATTATAAACTGTGCACTTTTTTCATTACGAGTACTTTTTTAACGATACTTATCTGAGATCGAATGAAAAGTATCGATGGGAAAAAGTATTTGGTATCCAACAAAAGTATCAATACTTTACTTATCGAACCATCCCTTGATTAGGGTACTTATATGTGTAGTCAATAGTTTGATATGCATATTTTTATGAAGTTTTGTTATGTGTTTCATCCACCGGCTTTTTATTTTATTTTATATATTTTTATAAATTTTATTTGTACATACAAACAAGTTTATTTGTAATAGATACTAGAAACATATTTGTGCCCTGTAATCTAGCAGTCAATTATCGGCCGCTTTATGCTCGAAGTTGCAGTAGCCAGTTGTTGCTGCGCTCAAACATCGTCAAGATGATTGGGGGATGGATTGTTTTTTTTTTGTTGGTGGATGTTGTTTTATTTTTAATATATGTAAGGTCTACTGTATTCTTTACATCTATATATAGAAGTTCACTGTGTATGGAGTGGGAATAATACAGTAAATTAATTCCTTCCATATTCTTATATCGACATGTTTCACCCTTATATACAGGTACATCCAAGCGTCATTGTGCTTGCCATTTTTTAAAAATATATTAGGAATGAATTTAAGGCGTATTCCTTCTGTAAATTTTTGATCAGTTGATACACCGTAGTTTTCAATATACTTGGATGTATTCAAATATGATTTATTCTGAAAGAATTTTCCCTGAACAAACTTTAATGTTTATATTCATCAGACTCTTTTCTCGGGTAGATGTTGGACTTACCAGTATCGGACCCAATGCTCTTTAAACAGTGCTTCCAGGAGAGCCTCCTGTTTAGAGCTGAGTAACTGAATTATCCCAAGTGAGAGGCTCGCCGAAAGGGGATGTACAGGAGGAAGAGGATTGATAGCGGTAAAAGAGAGGGATTGATTCCGGGAATGATACTGTATTCACCGACCGGGAATTCTAATGGTATGGTATTTTTATTCGGATGAGATCGGTGGTGAATGAGTGGATGGTACAATGGCTACATCCATCACCCATTGTGCTCCTGCCCGAGGTACGATTAGCCCTGATTGACCAGACCTGGCCGCAGCTCATCTATCAAGGGCCGCCTTATTACCATCTCTGCCGATCCATCATTTCCACAACAGCCCTCTCATCCTCCTCTTCATTAACCTTGCCTCCTTACCCTTGGCTTCTTGAGGGAGTCTGCGTCTTTCAACCCCCTTTCCACTTTAACCATCCCCTTTCCAATTCTTGGCAAAATAATTGATTTTATAAGCCTCTCTGATCTCTCCACTTTTTTTTTGATGATCCACTTGATGAAAGATGATCTATGGTTAAATAGGGACGGAGCGATTGTCTGACGACATTCCCTAGACCAAATAGAAAAGGTTTACAACAAAACGAGAACGGATGGTTCGTCTGGCATTATACCCGAAGCTGAAGGTTGAGGATCTACGGTACATTTAAGATTTTTTTAGTCACAGTAATAAAGCTTTACGATTTGATGTTATAATTTTACCCCGTGGTTAAGGGTACATTGGAAACAGTTTCTAAAAACTATTCTTAAAATATTTCAACTATTCTATTATATTACATGTATATATTTGTTCCGGGAAGAACTTTCATTTGGCCGATTTATTACGAATTTGACTGGTGCTAGTGCTGCTGTCTACTATGAGACAGCTGGAACAATATGGTCTGAAGTCCTCTTAAGTCCTTGGGGGACTTAACTTAACTAAAAAAAAAACAAAAAAAAAGTTTTGGTCGTTATGAACAGCATTAATTATATATGGTTCAATGACCGAGAACCAAAATAAAAAATTTTTGTCAACCAGTTCCGAAACAAACAACGTGGTACACAATATTCAAATATTTAAAGCAGAAGCCCTTCTGAAAGGAGAATATTACGCCGTCAGTCTTACCTGCGTTCACGGTAACGTTGATTTTCCCCAATCTATCGCTGATCGCGTTACAAGCTAGGTCTGCCTGGAGGTACGATGGACCCTTGTGATTCTTGTGTCTCCTACACGAACCCCATGAATACTAACTTAAATTAATTAATATTTATGTCTATCAGCATCTACAGGAGGAAGGGCACCATGATGGACCTGATGATAGTTGCCTTGCTACATCATACAAACGATTGAAAATTAATCAATAGCGTGGAAACCATTGAAATTAAATTAGAATCCCTTATATAGGATGTTATAAATAAAAAAATAAGAAAACATAAACTCTGGTACAGAAAGAACCTCCACACCTCCTAAATAAAACCAGTCTACCAGAGTGAACTACGATGAATTCTAGAATCTGAAGAGATTATAAAAATATTTTTAAGTTTGAATTATTATGAATTATTTCAAATGTTATTCTTTTTTTACACATTATTATTTTGGCGAGTAGCCGTGAGAGTAGTATTTTTGTGGTTTTAATAGTTTTTTAATTATTTATTACTTATGTAATTTTTAGTAAGATGGTTGGTCTATTTCGGACTTGGCGCAATTCAGCACTATTAATATTTTGAATATGTTTTATTTCTTGATTGATTTATTGACTTTTAAACATAGATTTTGTTTGTCTCCATAAGAACAGTCTAGGTTTTAATGTGCCTTTTCATTTTAACAATTCATATCATTTTATTTATACCCTACTAGGGGATCATAATAGTAATTTATTAATTTGATTTCAAAGCAAAAATCTTCATTTTATGTTCGGTGACATTCTATTTTATTCCACATTAAACCACTATCTAAAATTGAGGAATCAGGTATTATTCATTTCATTTATGAGACACATTACTCAGAGAATCAATCTTTTATAATGTTATCATTAAATCATTTTATTATAATCTTATAACCTGTATTCTTATACTATTATTCTTATTATTTCTTACTCTTATATTTGCTGTTTAAAACAAGAATATTAAGACTTCATCAAACATATGAAGGATGTCTGCATTTTATGTTTACAAGTGTAAACGAAGTTAGCTCACTTAGGCCTCGTTCACTACATAGATGTGGCGCAGACGCCTACCAGAACTGGTGCTGAAGGGAAATGAGTATGAAAAAAGCGATGAGTGTATTTTTGCAACGAATATGAGTTTTAACGGTATTAAACTTTTCGTTGTTGCCAGATAGCTCCATGCATATCTGGTCTATCCATGAGAAATGATACTAATAGGAGTTTTGAGCTGTTTTAAACGCAAATGTTTAGAGATAACATATCATTTTTAGGGATTACATATGAGGAAAGTAGGTTTCACAATAAAGCAACAGCATTGTTATTTAAAAAAAACAACTTTGACATGATGTTTGTGTGCCTCACGTATACACTAGAACTAAATTATTTTTAATTGTTGATATTTTGTTTAAAGTTAGTCTGTTTAGTTATTTTTACATCATGTTAATTTATTTATTCATTTTCAAGATAATTATTATTTCATATGCACACGCTGCATGGAGCATGTGAACCTTTTGTTGAAATAAATGCCTACGGTCTAGGGCTACTAGGCAGCTTATTAAAAATTGAAATTTCGTTATAACTAAGTATTGTCACAAAAAAGCTGATGCTACATAAATATTTAGTTATAATAATACATTTTTACAATCATTTACATAAACAAATACAAGCTAAACCCATTTTGTTTTACAATTGCAGCTTATAGTGTGGCAATCCAAGGTTTTCAAGTTTATGAAATTTTTCTAGATCCACAAATCATTTCCAAAAGATGCATGTTCTTACTGAATAAAATCAAGCGAAGCAGCTTTTAAGCATAGTTTGTAAGGGTCCAGTCCACTATTAGTGTCGCAGCCAGTTAAGGCATGCAATGCTGGTAAAATATAAAAGATTTTCTCTAACAGGGATTTTCCAGCCAAAAGAAAATCTAGGATATGTTGCTTTTGATGCGAGCTATTGAACAATATACCTTGACAGCCAATATTTGCTTGGACCAAATATGAATCGCTAGGATAAAAACGTAGGTATCTGTGCTTATTATTATATTCTTAGCAAATCGCATTTTTGCTGCGCCAAATATGCGTCAAAATATCAACGAGTCTCGTTCTCTGAAAAAGAGGGACCTTGCAATTTTAAACACTTAGTCGGATCATCAAAACCACTGCAAATGTACAGTTCGTTGTCTTCTTCAGCTTGTGAATATGTTGATTCATAGGTGCAAAAATAATTGTAACTTATTTTCATAGCTCCCAAAAATATATATAGTACCAGCTGGAATTCTTGTTGAGTTTTTTTTGTGCGTTTTATCCTTTTATTCGTCATTTATAAGCGTTATTGTTGTTCGTAAGGTATAAGCTCAGTAGTTGATAGTTATTTCTTCAGTTGGCTTGCACATGTGAAGGTTTGTTTGCAAAGGTTCTTGGTAATGTTATGTATTTACGGTAAGAAACTAAATAGTACCTAAATTCTCTAGCAAAGAGTTTGTCAGGTTTCTTCACAAATTCTTATTCCAGTAAAAACATCATCCGATTTTTGATATGAGCTATCAAAAATTTTTTTAGACGCAAAGAATCGGTGCATAAGAAAAGATTTTTTTTTTATTCTTTTTGGTTAAATTACCACATATCCAACATTTTAATTTTAATTCATTTTCTCCAGAAACCCTTCCAAAATGGCAAATACTAACAATACCTGAATCATTGTTATCTGAAGTAGAAGGGGCAGATTGTTCTAATGCTATTTCTCGAGGACTTATTTTTAAATTTATTATTCGAGGTCTAGGCCACGAAAAACATTGGGTTGTAGAATCCGGATTTTGCAGTTTATCTTTTTGTTTAAATAAAGTTTTTGTTTATCACGAAGTTCATCTTTTTGTTAATGTAAAGCTTCTTTTATTGCGTAGTGACCGCTAACTACATAAGTGTTAAATCACCCTATACTCTGGTGCATATATAATGTATTGTAATTAGTCCTTTAGGGGACGAGGGGTCACGTACCTCGTGGCAGGTGAGCGCATTTCCTCACGTCGGCCTAAGCCTCCCCCGAGCCGGAACTATATTTAAACCAGTGCGTTTGGCCCACTCTCTCTCAGTCTCCTCATCTCCTCAGCCGCTGTTACTCGGTCGCTTTACGCCAGGGCCCCGGGGCCCTGGAAGTAAACCCACTCAGTCTTCCCGCTTTCACTCGGACGCTTTACGCCCGGGCCACCAGGTCCGGGAACTCAGTCTTCTACTCTCTATCTCTCTTCATACGCAGTTACTCGGTGTCGCTTTACACCAGGGCCACTTGGCCCTGGAAGTCAGTGTATTCTACTCCTCATCACCCACTCTCTCCTCAGTGCCTCTGCATCTGGCACCTTGCCTTTCAGCCTCCTTGCAGACCCTCTGTCGACTTGTACCTGTGATGCTGCCGGTCTCCCGCCCGAACTCTGAAAACTGGTCTTATTCTTTATGAAACCTCTGTACCTCTTCTCTTGAACATAGTGTATTGTTGGGACACATACCTAGCATAAATGGAGTCAGATATTAACGCCAACATGGAACAGTGGTCCGTGTTATAAACTACAACAATCCACACTTGTCGCCAGGGCTGTAGAGATTAGGCACTCCCCTAGTGGCAACCCGACAATTGTAATAAACGTTTAGGGCTTTTTACTAAATCTCCTGATGAAGTACAAAAAAAAACACAGTGACTAATTTGGTTTTCTCCACTTCAAACTAGTAATATGTAGAAATTTTTCAGTAACAATAGTACATGAACAATAGAAAAGGAAAAGGTTTTAGTAGATACTTAATTGATGTTTTGGAGGAACCTTCTTACCTTTCTGGCATATGTACAATGAAGAAGGTGGCAGCGGTGGGGGGAGGGAGAAGGCAATAAAGTGGGTGGTAATATGTATTTTTTGGTTCCCTAACTTCTCAGGTGTACGAATTACTTGACATACTTCGCTCATCATATTTTTTCTACTCAACTACCTTCAGTACCTACCTGCACTATGCCCCTATTTAGTTACTTGCTTACTTACAACGTGAAGACAGCACGATACTTTGACGTCTTCTCATTTTTGTAATTATCATGGTTCTTTATTTTATTTCTTATTATCATGCCTATATTTTTGAACATCATCTAACGTGATATTGTTTGGTTGTACTGCTGATTCAACCTGTTTTGGATTTCTGTTTCTCTTTTTCGAATTTCTCTCTGATTTCATTGCCTGTGGTTTATTATATTTCCTCATGCTATTAGCCGTTTTATTTTATTTAGTTTAGTTTTTACGCAGGCCTTTCCTTTCTTTTCCTTGTATTCCCCTTTACTTGGTTGGTATCATTCTTTAATTCTATTGAAATGCCTGAAGGGTCTATACCTCAACACAACCTCGCATTTCAGCTCGGTGCCAATACTCCAACCAGCCTCGACACACGTTCTGCAGTCTTGCTGCTTTTTAAGACCCATTTCTTGGAATGTTAGCTGATATCAGGTTTGCTTCCTTTCAGTCTGGGCGTAAACATTTCTTCCTGACTCGTTCCGATCAGACAAGACGTAGATTCACGATTTACGTTCCCCAAGACGTACGATGCTGTTAAATGTGAACCGGGCTTTAATTATATTTTTATGCCGCTCATTAATTACTGAGGATCTTCATAAGCTTGATGGCTGATGACTTCGAAAGAGCATAGGGTCTTAATTGGAATCAGTGAATGATTGAGCGCTCAAGTGATATTATAGGTGCTAATCAAGTAATTATAGATGGCTGAATAAGGAGGGGGCCCTGATAAGGTTATGTAGTTAATTCGATAAGGACATGGGATAACCTTTACACCTAGGCACGGTCGGCCCTTGATTACATATCTGACATTTGACGGGTAATATTCCTTCCCCCAATCTCCCTCCTATCCTACTCTCTCATTTTCTCACTTTTTTTTCATCCCTATCTCGGCATTTCTTCCGAGTTCGGGGGGTCACATTATTTATGGTACGTGTCGATTACATGTTTTTGACGCCATATCAGTGATGAATGTCTTGCGAATCATTGAATTCATTTTATTGCCAAATCAAGACTCTTTCTCATAGCTAATAAGTGGTAGTAATTATAGATCGTATGCTAATAGGATTCCTCTTATTAAATATTAAATTAAATTAGTATTGATATTAAATTAGTTTAGCTCTCTACTATTTTTTTTGTTAATTTAAATAGTTTATTTAATATTAAACTTTCTCATACAATATGAACGAATTCCTAACCACTAACCACCACTTTGCGATATTTGTTCACATACAATGCATAAAATCGTAAAAAAACAACATGAGCCAGTGCATTAAGTACCTTGGCTCCCGTGCAAAATACACTTGTATACTGTAGAAAGGGTGTCTTTTTTCGCAAGACAGTCATTTTATTTATTATCGTTCAATCCTGAATATTACCATGTGTTTCCGAGTGTACGCTGGATATAAATTTATATTTAAAATTTTTGATAAATATATTATTGAAGGATATTATCCAATAAATAAAAATCAAGACGTGGGTAATGCATTCTACCCAATTAACGGTTTCATAGAGGCTGCGAAAACGATTTAATAGCCGTTTTACTGAATTTTCGTAATAATAACTGATTAAAGTCCCAACACATGTCACGAAATATTTCTTTTCGAATCTGTCAGTTATTTACTATTGACGCTTCGTTGTTTTTCGTAGGTATTATTTTACTATTATTGTACTATTATTTTAGTATGAATGGGAATATTAGGCAAAATAAACGGCTCTAAAAACACTAATTGAATTAAAGTTGCGAAAAAGCTCTTAATGACTTTTGTCATAGTTTTAAAAAAATACACTTCAGAGTAAAGTGTTGTTTTTTTTAACCAAGTAATTATTGACACTAAAAGATATTCAATGAGGCGTTAGATTGGAAGCAATGTTATAATTTAATATTTAAACTTCTTTATTGTGATAAAATTACAATCTGCCTTATTGGGCAATAAATAATTGTGATAAATGTTCTCATTCATACCATATTTACAATGCTTCATTCATTCGCTCATTCATACAGCATTTACAAACAGCCCAGATACCTCCCAAATCCATATGGTTGTCCCCTCCCTTGCATGCGAAAGAGGAAACGGAGTCATGGGATGTCTCGCATACTGTTCTGTCTGCCACGTCACCGGCAGATAATTTAAGTTTTAAATAACACCAATGTTCATTTTTCTTTTAATGCTTTTCTTGAATGGTCAAGTTCTATCAACAACCTACGTCTACTAAGCCTTGGAAATTATACAACATGGAAAACATTAAAAAGCGTCAGAATTTAAACATGAATGAGATCATTTATCTGTATTATTATTGCCTTATAAAAGGCAGATTATAATTATTGCACAATAAAGATTGTTGTTTGTTGTTTGTATAAGAATTTAAACGGTAAAAACCTTTAAAATTTAAAACATTTATATACAAACATATAATGAATTATATAAAAGCAATTTGTTTTTACAGACTAAAATTAACTGAATAAGAATCCCATATGCGTAGAATTTGCAAACGTACGCACCAATGATATAAAAGATTGAATAGAAATCACCGCCTCAAAACGATCTGTCCTTCCTCAGAAAAGAATGTGTTACATAGAACCCAAAAAAACACTAAAAGATGTGGATTATTCTATAAATTTCTAATGACACCTCCATGCAAAAGCTTATGCCTTGACCATGAACAGGGGACTCAAAACGAAGAGGTTACTTCCCAGTATCTATCAATAATATGAACTATCATATCACAGTCCATCTGCTGAGTCAGCTCATGAATCGCAGTAGATTCATTATTTTTTAAACTTAATGTGAAAATTTCTACTTGAATGATTGATGGACGGGGAAGGGACTTGTAAAAGAAACAATTAAGCTGACGATAAAGAAAATGGGTTGAAGGGGCCGGACTCTATTCAATATAAATAACGACGGATGTATAAAAATGAACATAAATGGCAGAGGGAAGATCCATCAGAGCGAGGTTAGGGCTAATCGGCCGGTGCGGTAATTAAAAGTCGTCCGGTGACAATGGAGCGGGGCTGGAGGCAACCCTGTCATTGTTCTCCCGTCTTCTTTGTCTTGCCTGTCTTCTTATATCTTTATTATTACGCTTTTTATGTCTCGATATCTTCCGGTTCCCCCCTCTTTTCCGGTGAAAGGAGAGGGGGAGAACACCCCCACTCCGCTACTGTTACCACGGATGCTGACAATGGTTTATTGGTTCATCGTATGACATATAACAATTCATTGTTTGAAATTTATTGGAAGGGGGGGGGGTCGATCCCCAGTTTTTGGCCAAGCATTTTTACATTAGGGGCTTTGCCTGGTCCTGGTTGACTTGAATAAAGAATTAGCGAATCTAATAAAGAAAAGAGAATTTAAGATTGAGAAGTAACGCATAGTGTTGATTACTCAAGCACCTCCGCGGCCATTAGGTAAACAATGGATTTATTTTTTATTCAATTTATTTTCAATGTGAAAATATGATACTTCATACACATACAATATACAATTAGTCTAGTTGATTGATGATTAAAAGTATAAATAATCAGAATAATAAATATTCAATAGTTGCTGGACAGTAACATGAACAGGAAAGAGGTGCGATGATAGATATGATGCCTCGAGATATTTCTCATTTGAATGTTTGTTAGTATACGGCACGGTATTATTTCTTAACCAAAAAATATATAGGGTATGTATGAGCGTAACTTGGGCTATTGTTAAATTTACCATTATAATTTTAAATCCTGCGCATGCACCATTATTGATAACCGTCTACTATAGCTCTTCATATTAACACCAATTACTACAGTTCATAGACTTTCATTACGTTTTAAAACTGTCTCAACTTGCAACTTACGTGAGCTTTTCACGAGGGAGCCCTCAATAAGTGAGTAATTACTTAATATACTCCCTCAGTGTGTTTTATATTGTAACACACAGTGAAGTCGGCCATATTGGCCAGTCCCTGCTCGTGCTTCTCGTGGAGTATAGATAAGGACACGCAGTAGACAACAACGTGAACACGGATCCCCTAACCGACTGCTACGGCCGCCATCTCTGCCATAAAACTCGAGAGTTCGAATCACCCCGACAGTACCTATTTTTTATTTATAATAAAATTAATTTATATAATGAACAATGAGATTTTATCAGCAGCTGATGTCTGAAAATAATAAAAAAGGTCAAGGTCTTTAAGGCCAACTCCCCAACTCCATCGCCTATTAAACAGAGAAGTTCAAAAAGAAACGTTCCAATAAATTCGTCTGCCACCAGCTCGATGGAAGACCTACTGCACTTCTAAAAAAGGAACAGTAAACGAATCATCGTTCTTCACGCCTAACAGCTTTGAAGTTCTGATACTGATAAATACCCTAGCTGATGACATGAAAGTTATCAAAACACCCGCACAGCCCAAGCCACCTGCGATATTCCTAAGAAATATTATAAATTGTTATGTACTAAAATGAGTAAAATTTCTCTGGACACTCCCGATACATATCGTGCCATTATTACGTATTTGGAAGAAACTAAGGCCGTCTTTCATACTTATAAGTTAAAGCAGGAAAGATATAAGATATATATCAGAAATATGAACCCAACCACACCAGCTGATGAACTTCAAGACAACTCTCAGCTTTCGGATTCAAAGTTCGCTTCCTTCATTTATTAGGGACCCAGTTGATTGGGACCACTTTTGGCAGCTTCTTACAGATTCCGTAGACCTTAAAGTGTCCCAAAACATCCCAAGACCTAGACGATGGAGAGCATTCTTTAACTACTCTGATCCTGAGGTCGGGTTGGGAGGCATCGTCGCCCCACCGTGATCGTAAAATTCACAATCAAAATTATTTACCTCAGCATCTCAAAGACCTAATCCAATCCAAACGCCACTCGAGAACAGTTTGGCGAAGATCCCGATATCCTGCTGATCGCCACTCGTACAATCAGTACTGCAGATTGGTAAAGTGGTGATTGGCATCATGCCGTTCCGATTCATTCAATTCCCAACTCTCCTCTCTGTCTACAAGGTATAACTCCCTGTGGAATGTAGCTAAAAAAATCCTAACATATCATCCTGCTTCACACCCACTTCGTCGTGATGATGGGTTCTGGGCGCTTTTGGATGGGGATAGGTTGGAGGAATTTGCTCTGCATCTTTCCCGTACTTACACACCTCACCTTTCCCATCAAAACCATACTCATAGCACAGCTGTTGAAGATTTCCTCACTTCACTTATCCCTCTCTCTCTTCCACCCAAAGCCGTTAACACCTCTGAGGTCAAATACCTTCTGAAAAACCACCTTACCGAAAATCCCCTGGATATGATCTCCTTACTCCTCAAATTTTCAAACAAAAGCCCTAATCTTCCTAATCTATATTTATAATTGCATTATCCGAACTTTCATCTCCTCCGGAAGCATTCCATTATTGTCCTATTCGCCAAACACGGTAAACCACCAAATGACGCCTCATCTTACCGTCCAATTAGCCTTCTCCCTATCCTCTGAAAAATATTTGAAAACTCATATTAAAACGTCTACTTTCAATTATAGAATCCAAAAAAAAACTTTTTTCTACACTCCAGTTTGGTTTCCGTCAACGACATTCCACTACTCAACATGGCCTTCGCGTTGTTGATCACATCTCCTCAGCCCTTTAAGTTTAGTTACCAATCAGTATTGCCCTGCTGCCTTTCTGGACATAACTCAAGCTTTTGACAGGGTCTGGCACGCAGGTTTGCTTTACTAGCTCAAAAGATATTTACCACAGACCCTTTTCCTAATCCTACAGTCCTACCTTTCAAACCGCTTCTTCAAAATCCGCTGTGGCTTATAATATTCTAACTACTATCCCATAAAATCAGGAGTTCCACAGGACAGTGTCCTGGGTCACATCCTCTGTAATCTATACACCTCTGATCCCACCTCTATCCCTAATACCTTCTTGGCCACATTTGCAGATGACCCTGCAGTCTTGTCATCCCACCCAGACCCCGATATAGCATCCCATAACCTTCAAAAACACCTTGATGAAATCGAGTATTGGTGCAACCAATTGCGGATCAAAATAATTACATTACCTTCACCCTCTGCCGCTAGTTTTGACCACTAGTTTATTTTAATTCCATTCCTCTCCATGTATCCAAGATAGTACGGTACTTAAGCTTCTATCTCGACCAACGGCTGTGGAACCCACATACGAGGCTAAAAAGACAAGAACTAACCAGACGCTTTGGACAACTGTACCGAGACTTCAAAGGACATCCTATCTCTCATTAGAAAATAAATTACTAATCTACAAAGTTATACTTAAGCCAATCTGGACATACGGTATAGAGCTATGGGGGACAGTAAAAACGTCGAACATCAAGCGTATCCAATCCTTTCGAAAGTCCTGAGAACAGTCGTAAATGCCCCTTATTACGTCAGAAACAAAACTCTTCATAACGATCTTAATATACCTTATATTCTCGAACTCATCCCTTCCAAGTTCATGAAATTTGATAGTAACCTATCCAGCCACCCTATTCCCCTAGCACAGTCACTGCACCACTCATCCCAATAATCCTCCTAGGAGACCAAAACGGCAGTGACCTCGTGACCTGCTATAAATGCGTGACAGTGGGAGTCCTCGCAATGGCCAGTTTTTATGTCCTGAGTGTATGTGGCTCTCACGCTCTTCGTCAGCGTCCACTGGCTCGTATCCAGTGACGTGGCTGACGGAGGAGCGTGGGGGACTTCCAAAAACTCCGCTTCTTCTTTCGCATGCGAGGTAGGTGACAGCTATGTGGATTTGGGAGGCCTCTTGGCTGTTTGTAAATACTTTATGAATGAGCGAGTGAATGATGAATTGTAAATATGGTATGAATGAGAACATTTATCTCAATTAGTTATTGGATTATAAGGCAGATTGTAATTTTAGCACAATAAAGAAGTTTCAGTATGTATAATTTTAAATCGAATGTACCGCAGAACACGCACACAGGGATAGGCAGACAGAAGTTCCGTCCGTAACTGTTAAAAAATGTAGCCACTTCTGGGCTGGTGAAAGTTCATACCGTCCAGAGTCATAATACATTGTCAAATATTTGCAAATGATGAGGAATTAGCAGGGTTTGTTTTCATTTATTTTTATAAAAATTACTCCTTTATTTTCATTTGGAGAAAAATCTTTTATGTAAATTTCAGCTGAGAAAAAAATTGGATTTAATCAATAATCTATGGGGCTGACCTCAGAACCAGTAATCACCACATTTGAAAAAACTTTTTAAGGAGCGTATTCAAGTTATTTATATTTATAAGTGACAAATAATAATAACCTCATATGTTGGGTGATGTTTTTTCAGCTGAAAAACAAAATGCTCCCACATTACCTCGTTGCCGCAAGTCCTGTCCAGTTTTTTTTTTTCAAATTCCATCCCTCTTTCTGTATCCGAGACAGTATGGTATACCTAAGTGAGTCATGTACAGGTTATCAACAGTTCTAGTCTGAGTGGGAATGTCAATGATGTCAATATTGAGAGGCCTCGAAATAAAATCCGCCCTTCCACGTGAGAATCGAACTCTCGCCGTTCAGATGAGCTAGAAATAGCCCACCCTTCTGATTAAAATCTGTCAGTGAGTGACTAAAAAAAACAACTCACATTGATTTTCACATTGAACTGCGTTGAAATAGAACTACGGTGAATTACTACGACACATTGAAAAGCGGTGTTCACTTATTATAAAGAAAGCCCATCGAGCGGTTCAGACATAACTAGCTGAAGGTATGCTCGCTCCCTTAGAAGCACGTGTGCAATGTGAGACAGAAATGTAAATGTCAATCAGATGCATTCAGTAGATTCCCCTGCCGAATATCACAGTTTCTGCTCCCCTACCTACTACTATGTTACTACTACATGCTCGCATCTGTAATTACAAAGTCGCGATGCTAGTAGATCTCATAGGACTTGTAGATTAATTATCAAGAATTAATTTAAGGATTTTTTCTAGTTTAAGCCATGAGTGGGTATATTTTTGATTTTGGAACTGGTTGAGGGAGAAGGTCTCAGCACATATTCTTATTTTTTATTCTAGCTCTAAGCTTTGCAACAAAACATTGGACAGTAGGTTAGGAGCTTAGCATTGAGGATGACTTCAGAAAGGTAATAGCATTCACCAAGCACCAATCAGCACTAAATTTCTTCAAACACATTAAGAGTCAACATAGCAATGTCTACACTTGTCAATACAGGCTTAATATCCATAGTATAATTTAATTTCCTACGCAGAGCTACTAAAGGGCGGGTTATGAACATTGAAAGTTTTCTAACCTTTGAAATCATGGGCTTGATTCAAAATATTATATATACATAAAAAGGCTTCCAACTCAACAAAAGGCTGACTGATATGGAACCCAGACAAGAGGTAAAAATACAAGAACTAAAAAGACCCTTTGGACATCTGTACAGACTACTTCGAAGGACTATTACTAACTAACAAATTTAAAAAGTTAGTGAAGCCCAAGTGGACAAACGGAATAAAGCTATGGAGGGCAGCAAGGAAGTCGACATCAAGGTTATCCAGTCCTTTCAATCAAAAGTCTTGAGAACAATAGTTAATGTCCCTTATTACGTCAGCAACAAAAACCTTCACAATGATCTTATTATACCCTACATTCTTGAACTCATCCCTACCAAGCTCGAAATACGGTTGTAAATGCGGTTGTTGGGCGTTGACCATCCCTTTTCTTTATAAGATGTTCGCCTTTACCTGACCGATCCCGGGAGCCATGGTTATTGGAGGATGAGAAAACCAGATAGGAAGCACAGATAGATGACGGTCTAAATCAGTAGCCAAGGGTCGAAGTTGGCTTTTTTCTTTTGTCTTGAAATCTTGGTAAGTTGTGAAACACGGAAATTGAATGACTGATATATGGCATATTTATTTCATATAGTTAACTGATATTAAATTTTTAAAACTGCAACGAGAAATTGCGCTTATACACCGGATTGAAAGCCACCATAACCTGTCAAATACATGTTTATATCTAATCACATAAAAGTTGTGTAAAGCTTTTATTGTTGCATACACTTAACGTTTGTATATTTAATTGGTGGTTGTGTAGTATTTAGTATATTTATTTTTCTTTACCATAGGTTTTGTTCAATATAATAAATTTGCAATGTGGAGTGGAAAAACTACCAAAAAATATGTTACCTGTTTCAAAATAAAATTTCTACAAATGGTCCTATATATTAAAACCTTATAACAATATTTAAAACAGACCTTATAAAATAGAAAAAAAAGGTATTTACTTATGGCAAAAAAATTGCTAAAGCAGTATAATGAAATGAGGCCTAATGATACCGTCGGGATCCCCTCCCCCAGTCACCTGAGGCAGACGACACGGCTTCCCTTTTATTCAATTACTCAGGTTTTTTTTTTTCAAACTCCTAAAACTCAGATGCCCTTTAGTTCCTCAGAAATGATGGATAGAGATCTGGTGCAAAAAAAAAAAATGACCATCCAAACCGCTGTCAATTTTTTCGACACCGTGGAAGTTTCTGTTATCTGTTTTAATAGTACATCACTTATTCAAATTATACTTCGGAAGGCTGTTAGATGAACTTCTTAACTTAAGTAAAGACTTGAAACAAAATATCGCGACATAAATGGAAGACTAATTTGTGTCCACGAGCTTGTGAATTGTGTCCTACTAAGTCACTTAATATTTAAAGCTAAGGATTAAAAAAAAAAAAAAAATGTCGGACATTTTAGTGGTGTTGAATTTTCTATAAATTTCATGGTTTTGAAAAATATGTATTAAGCACGAGCAGCACCTAATCAAAATTAACGTCTCTAGCCTATATAACATCTACAGCGTACCTATTTCATTTTGTCAGTGTGTGTGTGTGACAGTGGTTATAAAAATTATGCAGTCGATCTGAAAATTTAAAATTACACTCCACTAAACATTAAACACTAAAGTATTGAAGAATAGAGATACAACTGGTCCTTCCATCAACTGGATATCAAATATATATATATTTTTTTTTTCTTAAAGTCGAACATCAAGCCTATCCAATCCCTTCAATCAACAATCCTGAGAACAGTAGTTAATGCCCCCCGTAAGCAACAAATCAAGAAACCCTTCATAACGATCTTTCCCAAGTCCATGAAATTCCATAGGATGGATAGGTCCCTACCACCCTAATCCCCCTAGCACAGTCATTACACAACCACTCATCCCTATAACCTCCTCGGAGATTAAAGCGGCACCGGCCTTCACGACCTGCTATAAATACGAGGCAGTGGAAGTCCTGGCAATTGCCAGTTTGATCTTGATCAGGTTCCACAGGCTCGTAACCGGTGACGTGACTGACGGAGGAGCGTGGGGACTTCCCATGCCTCCACTTCCTTCTTTGCATGCGAGGAAGCTGTCAACATGTGGTTTTGGGAGGTCTGTGGGCTGTTTGTAAATACTGTACGAATGAGAGAGTTAATAAAAATGGCATATAGGGTATGAATGAGAGCATTTATCACAATTACTTATTGCCCAATAAGGCAGATTGTAATTTTATCACAATAAAGAAGTTTCAATAATAAAATTTATTTGAGAAGCTAAATATTATATTAACGCTTTATAGGTGAGAGGGATAATGAGTAACTATTTTCAAAATAGGCAGGGAATCCTAGATATATAGAAAAATGATGGCGAAGCAATCTAACCAATTGGTAACAATTGTCTATTGGTTACCTCAACGATACGGGAGGCCTCATTCTTCAAGTGATATTGCACCACTGTGTTATTTTGGCTGTGATAAGCAGGTTCGGACACTATAAGCTGGAAGATGGAAGACTCCGGTGAGGAGATGAGGTTACACAGGCGACTAGACAGTGGCGCGGCTAATGAGCGTGAGGAGATAAGTCCTACCCTGGGGCTAACTGGACCCTATTAGTCACCCTAGCCCGAATATTCATGTTCTAGGGGTCGATCCCTGTCCCTCTATCGCCACTTACTTGCCTCGGCTTAAACATTATCTGCCGGAGTAAACATCCTGGTCAATAACAACAATTCTGAAATAGTGCAAAACCTAAATTGAAATTAGGTAATCATCCGTTATTATAATCGAGAATATTAATTATCCTCCGTACCAGAAAGTACCAACTATGCTAATGGCCTATTACTACCATACCAGTAGTAGTAAAAATCTACGGATTTAATTTTCTATTAATTTAATAATTATTGATGAATTAATTTTCTAGATCTATCAGTGAGCAGAAGTGAAATAAACATAAATTTACAATATATAGGAAATATGCGATGACGGATGTAGCGATACATAAGGATTCTTCGCACCAGCAAAGCCACAAGATGGTCTTATTCCACTTCCTCGTCATAGATTACCCGCTAGACAGGGGTAATTATGACAAATAGAAGTTACCCTCTTCACGGACCAGAAAACACCCACCTACCTTCCTACATTTTATCAATAAATCTTTGGCGTCTGTATAGAGAAAGGGGACTAGTTCACGATTGCGACTCCGTAGAGACTTACTAGGAGCGTGGAGGTAGTACACCCTGTTGATTGGCCTAAATAAACGGTCATATTATAGGCAAAAATTAACGGTTCTCACATTCGCTTGGCGCCGGAATGACTCGGGATAAGGTAGTTCAGAGTTTTTTTAGACCGTTGGAATCAGATACTCAACTGAACTGGTGCTTGTTGCTAAGCTCGAACCATGCCTTTCTTATTTAATTACCTCTGCACATCTCTTTCCTATCATTGCTAGCTTTAGTCCGGGACTTTAAGCCTCCACTATCTTCCCAGTGGAGTTCACTGACTTTGCTCCGCTTGAATTGGAATGTAACCCTTCCATGCAGACTACGACTTTGGGGCCCTGCAAAATGTACCTAGTAGTGTCTTCCCCAGCGGTCCAGTCGGCTACTATCCGGTTCAGACTCGCACTCTCGGGATCCGGACGGGTTTCGCCTATCCTCTGTTGTGAGTGTGAACTCGTGGTCACTCCAACACCACGTAAAACTACCTATAATACATAGCCCTTGAACGTAGTACACCGGCGGGCCACACCCTCAAAGATCTTATGGATTCTGATCAATAAATAAATAAATGGGCTGCCGACTAGGCCAACAGAAAGATCTAAGACCACAGGTTTATTTACCTCTCTTTCTGATGCCGCCCGGGGGTGGTTGAGTCAACGAGACCTCCCCTGTCGGGCCCTCCTGACATAAACAACCTGACGTGTAGCAATAGAAAACGGATAAGATATAGACATGATAATGAGAATGAAACGGAACATTGAACATTGAATATAAAAGATTAACGAAGATAGATAAAAAAAAAAAAATGTACATAAAAAAATTGTGCACTAACCCATATTCGACAAATTAGGGAATATTTAAAAAAAAACAAAAAACGGGGATTGGTGTAGCCTATGGAAGGAAAGTAACTTAATTGTTCACGCTAAAGACGCGAGTCAATTAAAAGATAGATCAAGCTTGTATAGAATAGAGTGTAGGGAATGCAGTAAATGTTGGTAGAACAAATAGAATATCATCAATCAGGTGTAAAGGGCATCTAAAACAATAAACAAATCAATTATATCAATATCTTGGAAGGAAATCGTAATGTACCACATAATGTTGCATTTCTACGCCATACAAACGATAAAATATTATTATTATCCTTGAAACTATTGAAATAAAATTAGATTCCCTAATGTTAAAAAATATAAATAAAAAGGAAGAAATAGCACCTCCACCATTCCTTCTGGATGAGACCAGTCGTAGAGTGAAAAGCGTGGATGAGGCTGTTTGAGTGAAAAGAGATATTAATTGTTTTAATTATACAAATTTTTTAAATTTGTTCCTATATATACTTGAAGCCAAGAATAGCTCGGTATCGCTAAGATAAATGTGGTGGAAAGGTTCATTCATAGCCACAGGCACAGTGGGGACGATTGTCTTTATAAGATTATGTTTGAATAAGTTTTAAGCGCATTCGCACACTGGCAAAGATGTTCAGTGAGTTTTTAAGTTGGCAGTCCGTTTACGTTAACGCAGCGATAGGGTTATGTCGCTGAGCCTAAGACAGTCACATATAAGACTTAGAGTTATCAAGGGGTGGGTCAAAACGCGGGGATGATTGTCTTTTAGGGTCTTCCCCTCCCCGCCCCAGCTTCCTGCGGTAATTATGTAAATTAGGTATCTTGCGGTAACTGGGGTGAGCCTGTAAACCCTAAAATCCCGCTCAAACTTAGTTATCATATTCCTAATCGGGTGGAAAATCTGGAGAGCTACTGTCACCTTGGACAAGCATGCGAATTACTGAAATTCTCTCTTCATTGCTGATAATAAAAAAATGAGGCATCTATGAATAATACAAATAAATTAAACACTAGTCTTGAAAGTAATACTTATATCAGAGACACTTTTATTATGAAATGTTAATTTTAATCAGGTTTTAATCAACAGCCTCTCAATTTTTCATTATTTGTTAACTAAATAATCCATTCGGATATCTTTGGGGCAAGCATTGAACCAATTAAATAATAAAACTTCCGACTTTCAATGAGCAGACCGATGTTTTATCGAAACCACAGCTGGCACTAATCATTTAAACATTTAACCCATTAAAACTAAAAATTTGATATAAACCAATATATTTATATATATATAACCAAAAATAATTGCATAAATTAATTTCAATTGTCATCCCCAAATTGGCAACTTTCTGAAATTAAATATTATAAATAATTACATATTTTAAAGTGGTAAGTTCATAACTAGATGGTCAGATGTAATGAAGGGGGCAGCTATAAGGATTACCGGTCCGAAAACTAGGTTAATGTCCTTTAATAATAATTTTAACAGCCCCAATATTGCACCCATCGCACGCTTATTTTCCTCCTGGAATCTACCTGACCTCCTTACGAAGTCAAGAATCGGCCGCCATCTGATGGAGTTGAGTTCTTCTTTTTTTTTTTTTTATTAAAACAATTTTTATTAAGATAAAATTACAAACTGCCTTTTTATTAGGCAATATTTAATTGAGATAAATATTATCATTCATACCATATTTACAATTCATCATTCACTCGCTCATTCATACAATATTTACAAACAGCCCAGAGGCCCCCCAAGTCCACAAGGTTGCCACCTCCCTCGCATGCGAAGGAGGAAGCGGAGTCTTGGGGAGTCCCCCACGCTCCTACATCAGCCGCGTCACTGGATAAGAGCGAGCGGAGGCTGACCAAGAGCGCGAGAGCCACAGACGCTCAGGGCATGATTAGAGAAACTGGCCATTGCCAGGACTCCCTCTATCACTTAGTTATAGCAGGTCACGAGGTCACTGCCGTTTTAATCTCCGAGGAGGATTATATGGATGAGTGGTGCAGTGCAATGACTGTGCTAGGGAATTAGGGTGGGTGGATAGGTTACTATGGAATTGCACGAACTTGGAAGGGATGAGTTCAAGAATATAGGGTATATTCAGATCATTGTGAAGGGTTTTGTTGCTGACGTAATAAGGGGCATTTACTATTGTTCTTAGGACTTTTGATTGAAAGGATTGGATGCGCTTGATGTTCGACTTTTTTGCTGTCCCCCATAGCTCTATTCCGTATGTCCAGATTGGCTTAAGTATAACTTTGTAAATAAGTAGTTTGTTTTCTATTGAGAGATGGGATGTCCTTCGAAGTAGTCTGTACAGTTGTCCAAAGCGTCTGTTTAGTTCTTGTCTTTTTAGCCTCGTGTGTGGGTTCCATGTCAGTCTTTTGTGGAGATGGAAGCCTAAATACCGTACTGTCTCAGACACAGGGAGAGGAATTGAATTTAAAAAGACTGGCGGACAGGACTTGCGGCAGAGGCTAAAGGTTATGTGGGAACATTTTCCTTCATTGACTTTGATTCGCCATTGGTTGCACCAATACTCGATCTCGTCAAGGTGTTTTTGAAGGTTTTGGGATGCTATAACAGGGTCTGGATGGGTTGACAGGACTGCAGTGTCGTCTGCGAATGTTGCCAAGAAGGTATTGGTGGTAGAGGGGACATCAGCGGTGTATAGATTATAGAGGATGGGACCCAGGACGTTGCCCTGTGGAACTCCTGCTTTAATGGGACAGTAGTTAAGTTCTTCTAATGGGTTTATTTCGCAATCTAAGGTGTAAAGCATTTGTTTGGTGAATCCCTCGCGTTCTCCCAAAAAGTGGTATGAGGTTTCCTTCTCCGATTTGCACTTGGGGCAAATACGCTCATCAAGGGTAGGTGTTGGCTTAATCTGCAGTGTCCGGTCAAAAGGCCTGTTATGAGGTTAATGTTTTGCCGGGTTCAGTTTATTAATCACGAGTTATTTATTTTACAGGGTATATTGATGAACAGCTTGGCCTGGCTGCTAAACAACTGATGGACCATTGTTCGTCCATCTTAGTTCACATTCACCTTTCCAGTATATAGGTAGGTGGGTAAGGGTTAGTTGACTATATTTAAAACCTGATTAATGATAACACAGGTACATATCAATTCGTTCAATAATAAATATCACAAATAAAAATAACATTATTAACAATAAATAAATACTTTTGAGAAAAGATAACAAAAAATGAAAAAACTGGACTTCGAATGAGTATACTAATAATTGACTGCTATGATCTGCCTGACTACTATTACGTTACTATCTATAGTTTCCGTCACGAAATTGGAAGCATGAGAACATAAAATACATGGCACATACATAGTAAGCCCTTTTGCTGCTCGGTGGACTACTTATGTTCCATTCACGTAATCCCTTTATTTCGATAATGTCAATTGTCGGGCTCAGTTAACTGAGTATCCCCAAAGTGGGGAGGAGACGCCCGTCGCGGTCTAGGGTCACTACAACATCTTAGCCGCCGTCCGGCGAGCACAAAGAAAGATATAAGGCGGGTGGACTATGGTCTTTCACCCTGGCTACCGGCCTAGTCGGTGGGCAGCCTAATTCACTTTGATCTGACTCCATAAGATCTTTAGAAGGTGTGTGCCCCGACAAAGCACTATGTTCAGGAGAAGAGGTACAGGGTCGGTTTATAGGTAGTTTATGTGGTCTTGGAATAACCACGAATTTACACTCGGTATCTAAGGGTAGGCGAAAACCGTCCTGATCCCAAAGGCGAGTGTGAACCGAGAGAAGCTGAGTGGATTGCCGAGGGAGACGCTACTGGTAAGTTTGTAGGGCCACGGCAACCGTCGTCCACGAGGGAGAGGTCTCTCCCAAGGAGGTGCTAGTTTTTAGTGAGACGAAGGCAGAGATTCCCACTAGGAAGATGTGGGGTCTGACAACGCCGGACTAAAACATAGCGAGGTTAGGAGAGAGAGATGCAGAGGTAGTTGAATGAGAATACCATGGTTTTAGTAGAGCAGCAAGCGCCAGTGCAGAGAGAGAGAGAGAGAGAGAAGTGTTCAAGGTGCCGGTTAGTTTCTTTCTGATTTTTTTTTTTTTTTTTTTTTTTTTTCCCATAGCCTTAAACTTATAAAATAGGATGTGGGAAAAATAAAAGGAAAATTATTTCCGATATGGTGTTTCTTATAAAGCCAGGCTAGTCGTGGTGGGGGGCCATCCCCACCAGTGGCTATTCTCCCCCCCAACTTCTCTCCCCACTCTCCAACTGACGTCATAAGCTTTATTAAACATATGGAAACAGTGATAGATACAATCTGATCGAAAAGAGAGTGAATTATAATTATTTGTAATTAAGAGGTCCCGTTTGGGGGAATACGATTTGTTCATATGTATACGATATAGATATCGATATATCTATTTGCCAACACCGCATCAAGTAGCCCCTTCACCTCAAGCGTCTAATTTCATAACGGGGAATACAGTTTTATTTGAAAATTTTTAGCTATGATAAAATTACAATCTTTCTTATTGGGCAATAAGTAATTGTAATCAATGTTCTCATTCGTGCCATATTTACAGTGTTCGTTCAATCGCTCATTTATACAGTATTTACAAACAGTCCAGAGAACTCCCAAATCCACATGGTTGTCACCTTTTCCTTGCATGCGAAACAGGAACCGAAGTATTGGGAGGTAGCGGATACGAGCCAGTGGAGGCTGGCCAAGAGCACGAGGGCCACAGAAGCTCAGGACATGATTAGAGAAACTGGCCATTGCCAAGACTCCCATTGTCACGCATTTATAGCAGGTCACGAGGCCACTGCCGCTTTAGTCTCTTAGGGACTATTGTTACTTTCATTTTCAAACCAAAATTAATTCCTGAAAATCGGATTCAAATTTGTTTATAGGGTCAATTTTTTTGACGTTTAAAGTACTCTATTCTAAGTACATCTATAAGTACATATTATTGCTTTATTGACACCCCCCCCCATGAGGCAGCACAGGTAACTGCTACAAAACGTTGGCGATATGAGTTAAAGCCTGTGGATAGTATATAAAATTGGGAAGAGGCAGCGGGGTTATTGTGAAGCGGGGCGAAAGAGCAGTTCCTTCAATAACCGGACGGAGGACTAAACTAATATAATATATATCGAAGAGACAGGGGGGGGGGGGGAGGGGACACACCAATATGTGTGCAATATCTTTGTGTGTCGGAATTCTTTATTGGACGTCTGCTCGGACACGACTTGACAATATACAAGGGCCTAGCAGTTTGCATTCATGTCTCGGCCCCCTCTATCTTGTAGCTCTCAAGAAAACATCTGCTTTATTTTTCACTGCCCTCTATTATATCAGTACGACACCCCTAACCCATTTTTTTTTCCTCCCTCTTTTGTCTTCAGCCCAGCTTTATTCATCGTCCGTGGGATGGCAGACGTTACACAGGACTATTTAACATTTCTGATTTAAATGTAATAAACAGAAGCTATTTCGGGTTCTATGTTCTGATTTTTCCAGTGTAGGCGCCTCTTAAAAAAATAAATTGAACGATATTCACAACAAAAAATTTTGGAAGCCCACAATGAAAATCAAGTCTTGCCTTTTACCAATTTTACATCAGCAGTTGTACGGTATTAGTACTGGTGTAAGAATTAGAAAGAAAACTCCTAAATAATTGAAAAATAGAGAGTAAAAAATTCTTTAGATTTATAATAAACATCACACGAATAATGGAATGAACTGTATGTCCCATGTACAGAATTCCTTTTCGGTAGATGCAAGTTTTAAAATAATTGTTAATATTTTTTAATAGTTCTTCGATAGCTCTTGATTTTTTTAAAGTTTTAATTATTTATTACAAAACCTGTCCTATTTTAAATTTTTTGAAATTTATAGAATTTTTAATTTCAGTACAATAGAAAAAAGACATTTTCAAACGAAGTACAGTTCAGAACTGTTAGTTTGATTATATTTTACTTAGTGATTGTGGCTATGGTTGCGCATAATAATAGAATTTAGTTCGTTTCCATATGAGTGGGTAAGATTTTTATCATTTGAATTTTTATTTTAGTTAACTGAAGATGAAGTAAAGAAAATTATAAATAATTAAAAAATAAGAAAAAATAAATACTTATTAATTATGAACATTAATAATAATCCTTCATTAAAAATCTGTAGGCCTATTAACTATTTGTTTGGTAATAATAGAATTTATTTAGTCTCCAACACACGAACATTTGAATGAACTGTACGTCCCATGTAAAGAATACCTCCTCGGTAGAAATAGGTATTTATTCAAAGCCTCATGAATATTCATCATTCCCATGATACGTTTATGTTACTAATTTTAAAAAATATAATCTTTTAGTTCTGTTTACCCGGTCACTGAGTCAAAAAAAAACCGAACAGAACTGGAATAATTCCCTCCTCAATATGTTTCTGTCAAACCTGTGATGATCATTCTGCCATCAGTAAGTTGTGCAGGTATCAGCACTGATTATATGTTATGGCTAGTGGCAAGACAATGTTTAGCCTAATACTACAGGGGCTAATGTAAACAAAGCCTGTGTATAGATAGAGGATGAGAAGATAATAAAGCCAGTTAACAATCGTACCTGTGTGTAATATTGCCATCCTTATTCTCTCTTTTTTGATCGTCTACAGCCGGGAGACGATAACTGGTGCCGAAACCCGGGAGCTAATGAGTGTTCGAATAAAACGACACGTAAGGCAACTTATTTTTTTTTTTGCTTTTGCTTTACTTTCTGCTTCTTACTCTCTTTTCGTTTTTTTTCTTTCTTCATCCTTTTAATCCGGAAAAATGGTAGAGTTACGGCCGGCAGCCTTCGAAGTGTCGCCTCCTTTACCGAGCGAAACGTTACCCGAAATTCATGCAAACTCCCTCGCCTGGACGAAGGTGCGGCAGTGACATCGCAGGATCAGAGGACTATATTTGATCTGGAGAATTATGGAGAGAGTAGAAGCGAATACAAACGAAGACCCACTAGACCCAGGGGTTGCTAAATCAATAAAAGCAGACCTGGTGTGTCATATAAAAAGAAACGTATTGAACCTGATACAGGAGGATGAGGACTCCCCATGGACCGTGGTGAAGGAACGATTGATGAAGGCTTACGGAGAAGGCCGATGGACGCTGGAAGAGGATATCTTTTAAATGTTTCGGGAAACTCGACATCCGGGTAAAACGAAAGGCCAATAAGCCGGGAAACTGTTGGCACGGTTTAGCAATATTACCCAAAAGATGAGAGAAACGATAAACCTGGCGGAAGTAGAAGCTAGGATGGCCTTCTTGTTGACCATTTTAAAGTACAGCTAGCCAGGGAGAAGGGTATGCAGGATAACTTACCGGGGCACCGAACGTTCGTGGAGTGCGCCCAAGATCTGATGGATGCTAGCGCCCATGAAGAGGAAGGCAAGCAGGGACCCGAGAAGAGAGGTTGGTCCAAGGTGAAATACCGTAGACCTAGAATTTGGGAAAGAAGGGAGTCACCGCGTGTGGAAAGAAAAAGGACGATAGCAGTGGGGAGGGAATACCTAGAACCGGAGGAACGAGAGAGCAACGACGATGTCACGGATGTTGGAGAGTCGGACACCTAGTGGTGCAGTGCCCGCGTACGAAATGCTTCGAATGTGGGATGGAAGGGCACCACGCCAGGCAGTGTCCGTACCTTTACCGAAGAACAGTGAGGTTTAGGCCGGAACTTATGGAAGTAAATACACGGGGGGGGGGAGAAACAGGACCTCCTCCGTATCATCAAAAACGTCGGGAGCCTCAGAGACGGAGGAAGAAGAGAATGAACCCGAGATCAGCAGCAGCGACAGAGGAGAGCACAGAAGGGACCATGGAAGGGGCAGGCGGAAGAGCGCGTACGTGGGAAGAAAAGGGTAAGCGGCGGTCTGAGGAGCGGGCACGCAGAAGGGTGTCCGCACGTTAACAAATTATAG
The DNA here is from genome assembly GCA_930367205.1 of Acanthosoma haemorrhoidale. Taxonomy (NCBI): domain Eukaryota; kingdom Metazoa; phylum Arthropoda; class Insecta; order Hemiptera; family Acanthosomatidae; genus Acanthosoma; species Acanthosoma haemorrhoidale. Next base: position 94,627,819 of record OV884011.1, read on the forward strand.
TGATAATGGAGATTACGGCGGTATGCACATTATCCGAGTGGCGAGAGGGGTGAGGAGTCTGGTTGACACAGGCAGCTCCTGTACTATCCTCAGCAGAACTGTGGTGAGAAAATTATGCGATGAGGGGAGGGCGTCGCAGATCCAACCGTGCAAGTGTAAACTAGTCACCCTTGGAGGGCCTTGCGATGTTGAAGGTGAAATAGCGATGGGGTTGGCTAGATGGACGGAGGAAAGGAGAAGGAGAAGGAAATGACAATACATGTGGTGGAAAAGATGCCGCGGGAATACGAGGGTATTATAGGGTGCGAGCTTCTGGGAAAGGTAGGAGCAAAAGTGAGGTGCAGAGAGGGGTCCATCAGTATAGGAAGAAAACCGTACCGACGTATGAGGACCCTGGAGGTCAGAAAAGAGCAAATTGGAGAAGTCACCATAATGCCTTTTGGGCTAAAGAATGCGCCGATAACATTCCAAAGATTAATAAATGAACTATTGACAGGCATCGAGGAGTCTTACTGCCAGATATATATTGACGATCTCCTAGTTTTCAGCCAAAGCAAGGAAGAACATGATACAGGTGTTCCAAAGGATCAGGAAGTTCGGGCTGAAACCATCAGCGGAAAAATCGCTTGTTGGCCTAGCACAAGTGAGAGTTTCGGGCCATATTATCTCAAGATAGGGAGTGCAACCCGATCGGAGCAAAGTCGAGGCGTCAGAAGATGACCATTCCGAACTATTACCAAAGGTTTACCGAACTATTACCGGAATTGGCGGAATGCCTCGTCTTTAATCTACTCAGGAAGGGACAGAAGGTCAATATCACCCCAGAGATGGAGAACAACATTCGGTGGTGCATGGAACGGTTACAGGGAGAGCCTATCCTCGCCTTCCCGAATTTCGCACTCCCGTTCACCATCACCGCGAACGCCAGTGAATACGCTTTGGGGGCGGTAATCCCTATAGATCGCGATGGAGGAGAAATACCGATCGTAAATGCTAGCAGGCGCCTTACGGACCCCGAGAGCAGGTATAGCGTGGTTGAACAGGAACTGCTGGGAATTGTATGGGCGATGGAGCACTTCCGTCCCTACATCTTCGGAAAGTGATTTAGGGTCCTTACAGACCATTGACCCCTACAATGGGTGGGGAAGCTGATGGAGTCGTCGGCGCGCATAACCCGACGGAAGGAATTCCTTAGCCAGTATACGATGGATATCGTATACAAGCCAGGGTGAAATCGAGACGATGTCACGGATGTGGGAGAGTCGGACACCTGGTGGTGCAGTGCCTGCGCACGAAATGCTTCGAATATAATAAGGGCACCTCGCTAGGCAGTGTCCGTACCTTTACCGAAGAGCAGGGAGGAGTATACGATGGATATCGTATACAAGCCAGGGTGAGAGAATGTGGTAGAGGATTGGCTGTCAGATGGAATCGTCGACTATGCCATCGTCCAAGGGCCGGCGGGACCAACGCAAGATATTAGGCAATTCGTCCAGGAATGGTCACCCGGTGGAGAAGGAGTGCGAGACCGGCCCGAGGAGACCGTCCCAGAAGACGTCATGAGAGACGGAAGTACAGCGTAAGTCCGGCTGTCGGATATCGAAGACATCGAGGAGATAATCAATGATAAGAAGTGCCAAATCATTAGAGTCACAAAGTTGTGAGGGCTGCTTAAGACCAAGTATGGCAAGTACGGCCGTTGTAACATCGTGAAGATATGGTCTTCGCTGGGAGTGGCGATGGATAAGGCCGTCATCGCATACAAGACCTCGGTACATTCCGCCACGGGGTTCTCCCCGGTCAAGACGCTGTTCGGACGCAGAGGATATCGGAGAGATGACAGGTGCACAGTCGTAGATGATGACATGGTAGCGTGCGTTGTCTATAATCGTATCGCACTGGGGAAGCAGTGGGCGACCATACGGATCAAATTTGAAGAGAAGAAACGCCGGTGGGTGGCGCGAGACAACCTCCATGTCCACGATATCACTGAGAAACTCAAACTCAGCGCAATCATATATCGCCGAAAGAGCTCCGAGTTTATAACCTGGACAATCGTTTCATGACGGCTTTACTATCTGACTCCATTTTTTGTTAGGTATGACAATACACTATGTTCAGGAGAAGAGGCATAGAGAAGAGGTAGGTAGGTAGGTAGTTTATGTGGCCTTGGAATGACCACGAATTCACACTCTGTATCTGAGGGTAGGCGAAATCCGTCTGGATCCAAAAGGCGAGTGTGAACCGGAGAGAGGCAGACTGAATCGTCGCGGGAAACAGGGCTTGGTAAGTTTGCAGGGCCACCGTTGTCCACTAGGGAGAGGTCTCTCCCAAGGAGGTGCTAGATTTAGTGAGACGAAGGCAGAGATTTCCACTAGGAAGGTGTGGGGTCTGACAATGCCGGACTAAAACGTAGTGAGGTGAGGTGAGAAAGAGATGCAGAGGTTTTTCATAAAGAAGGAGTATCAGAGTTTCAAGCAGGGCAGCCACGAGCCGGTAGTTGTCAGGAGAATGATATACAGGACCCAAACCTCCGGCCTTAAATATCCAGCTGGCCTTGGCAGTAGCCAATGACGTGCGGTTCCTTTGTTCCCTGACAGAGCCAGGAGGGTCTCCCGGCGGTTGGGTCTATTGCCTGCCTGACAGCTGGTGTCCCAGCTCATATAACTAATTGGCTTCCTGCATTTTTTATTGTTTAACATATTTACAATGATTTATGTTTTGGTAATGTTATTTACATACAAATAAAATACATAGAAAGTATTTCTTCACTTCCTCAGTCTTTTATTTCGTTTATGAATATTTAGATGTAAAGCAATAGGTCACCATTAATGCGATATATTTTTTGCCACTACTGATCTGTGCATCCTTTATTTTATCCAAAAAACTGTTACCGATGTCACTGCTGTAGCTTTATTAGAGTAGCTAGCATATTTCACTCACGATGTAGACCTAATTAAAATATTATTTTAATTTTTGCTTCTTCTTTAATTTTTGCTAATTCTTGCTATTAGGATTAAAAGATGTGCATGGCATCCTTGCCAAACTTTAAATAACCTATTGTTTGTTGAGACGAGGGTAAGTGGGCAGCACATCGATGACCACGACCTAGGACGCTTGATAGAGCGTGCACCCTCGGCTCGCTATAAACTTTAAGGTACCCAGGTAGCAATGAGTTCAGACGTTCACCTATTGGGAAGTCCCCTTCAGAACTTCAGAATCTATCTCACCTATTAACTATCACTATGACTGTTGGTCACTACTATGCTAATTAAGGTAAATAGACCACCACTTTGTAATGGTAAGGCTTGCGACAACCAGCACAACCATACTAACATAACATTAGTTGTTTACATTAATTTTAATAAACATTACCACTGAAAAGAATCAGTATGCAAAAGTTAATGTAACACTTCAAACATTGAAGTGCCGATCGCCCAATTGGTTAGATGCACTATAATGTAGATTAAAAATATTGTTTAGAGTTATTAATAACTTCCATTCCATTGTTACACATCTTATTCCATAATTATATTTGAAATTTATGATTGATAGTATTTACTTTTATTTACACGGAAACTTAGGCCATCCATGGGTTATCGATTCATCCAATAAATAATAGTGTCATGTGGTTTGGTTTGCCATTCAGATAAAGAAACCAATACAATCTATTTACATTACTTATTAACTTTTTATTAAAAACTCTACCTTATAAAATGTTGTTCTTATTATTATTAGGATTAAATGATATTAGCGTGCATGATATCCTTTTTAAACTTTTATTAACCAATTGTTATTTGAGACACTTCGTACTGACAGTCCATTCTCAGACAACAGGTTTACAGGTAAATATCATTAAAAAAAACAAAAAAAAACGCAAATAAATCAAATCAGTCGTTAAAACAATATTTTAAATAATAGTTACGGAAATAAGTTAACTGAACATAATTTTTGTTATTCACTCTGTACTTCTATGGAAATTAGTTAATAATTTTCTAATATCTTAAATAAAAATTTTAAATCAATGTAATAAAAGAGTAAATTATTACTGATATAAAAACATGTGAGTAATCTATTAGACCGAACTACTGATTAAAACAGATGCAGTTTTTCTATTTTCAACTTAATGGAAATATAATAGATGATATAATATCCAACCCATATTTATTAAACATATTTTTAATAAAAACGAGACACTTTTGAAATGAAAAAAAAAAACGGAAATGCCCAAACGAGGGAAGGAATGATAAAAATAAAACAGGGTTAGAGACGACAGTCCTTCCTACCTCTAATGGGCAAGATCGGAGCTAAATGATGTAGCGTGGTCCCCGAAGACGTGGAAAAAAAAAGTCCAGGGGTTGCTAAAAGCAAAGGCTCGTCAGGGGTCTCCCAAGGGGCACTGCTGCGTCCCTAATCAAGAGATTAATACCGTTCGGAAGAGACAGATAGCGTGAGTGATTAATGTTGTCTGCCCCAGTCCATGACGTCTGATATCCTAGGTTTAGTTATGTCCAGGTTTCTTGCGTAGTCGGAGTTCCGTGTCAAAGGATGTAACCATCAATTTAGAGAAACCTTCAAGAAGTGTCGATAATCTGTAGTTAACAGATTTGTAATGGTGTAACAGGTGTCATATCCTCTAAATACTCTCAAAGCGTATACTTCAAAGTTTCGCTCTTGACACTGGGCTGGTATTCGAAATACCATATTTTCTCTAATATTGAATATTACCCCAATATCAAAAAAACATGACTGCAACCCAAGATGATAGATCGGAATGAATTAAATTCAGCAACAGCCATGAACATAATAAGACAAATCTAAAATGGTGTTACTCACCTGAAGTTAGAAATGTTATCAACGCCTAAATTAAAATACAATGAATTGTAGAAGGCACTGGGGTTTATTATTTAAAATTTAATTTAATCCGCAGCCGCACTTCACCCTAGTTTACCCTAGTAATTAATTATCATTGATATAGACCCGGTGTAAGGATATCGTTTAAAAAATAATGCATTTTATAATCTATAAAATTTATGTTTTTTAAAGCCCCTAATAAACGGGGAGGTTTTGAAAATCTTTAATTTCTGAGATACTCTACCCCTTAAATATATATAAGTAGTGTCCGAATAAATGCCAAAAAACGTGTTTTTTGTCGGATCCTCACCACTACTGTAGTTTTACAAAATTTAATTAAGTAATTGTTCAAATCAAAGAGGTCGTTATAAGAAAACGATAACAAATATAAATTTGTGTTTTGTCGCTTCGAGGGTAGTCCTGACCTGTTCAAATGGAAACAGTTAAAGCACCAACAGTTGTCTTTTAACAATAGTTATACCACATAACCTTGTGAAATTTACTACCAAACAGATCGTATTATCAGTAATACTCAGGTATTGGCACTGATATGCAATAGACCTCGTACCATGACTGGCCATTTTTAAAATATGTTAAGTTCTGCTTTCTCAAAACTTGGTATTTACTAGTTTCGCAGTCAAACCAGTCCCCCTAGTTGTCTTGCTATAGTATACATACATACAAATATGTATTAATTCAAGTGGAAATACAATTACACTTATTTCCTCAATTTCAATTAGTGTTTACTTAGTTTATAGAAATAAAAATAGTTACCTTTCCGCAGTAAATTATCAGTCTTTAGTTGTTTTGGTATATTATGCAGCCAGGTTCTAGAGCAATAATATAAATATATCTTTGTATTATCTGTTTGAAATCAACTATAATACTCCTAATTTGGCAGCTCATTTCATGCGGGGTTTAATATAATTAAATTCCAACCCCAAATTAAGAGGGTTCAACCCCTCATTTTAATTTTTACTGTTTTATATGGATAGAATTAGGGATTTAACAAGGATTGTATGATTAAAAATTACAGAATGATTGATTGATGTCGTTTTGATAAAACGAAAATTTATATTTATTTATCTATACTAGATTAATAATTTTGTATTAACATTTCTAGAACATAAAATACAACACTATGTACAATGAAAAAACATAACAAGAAATGATTTACATAACATCAACTCATGTTTAACAAGAGCAGTTATTTTTAATTAATAATTTCTATATTTGCCAATGAGCGGACATTTATAATAGTGATATAGAAATGTACACTGTATGCCAGTAATACAAACGAAATAAATTAAATAAATAACTTTCTTATCTTGAGACTTATAGAAGAAATGGTTATGGTTTCCAAATGTACATGGAAAAAATGATTTATATTGCACTTTTTAAAACCTAGTTTTATATAATATATGAGTTGTATATATATCGTATAATAACTTACATTTGATTATTAATATATAGAATAATATATACTTTATGAATAATATATTTGAGATTTAATTACATATACTATATAGGTCAAATAAAAAAATTCCAGCTCTGACACTTCCATCAATCATATTGAGCTGATTTAAAAAATAAAAAAAAAGTTAAAATTAATTATTGTGGACTAGTTAACAAACACAGCCATCCAAAAGGGTCCATAATACGACTTATAATAAAACATAACTCCACATTTTATTTTATACACTTAATATACACAAATTAAATTATTGTAGCTAAAAGTTTGATTTCCATTCCTGGATCATTGAACAATATATCACAACTTAAAAGATATGTGAATAACCTAAAGATTACTTGTGGGATGAGCATATTTTTCAAGATGTCAACGTGTGCGTTTAAAATGCTTATTTCTCTACTGACAAACGTTTGTTTATAGATTTGGATTAGAATCAAGTTTACTAGTAGTAATGGATTTGAAAGACGGCTTATAGTACAAACCTGTTTTGGGTTTACTTAATACAGGTTTACCGTGGAGAAATGGTTATTAGTATGAATTTATATTTTCTTTACGAAGAGAGATATTTTGTTGTATCAAAATCAGCAATCTTCTCGGTTATTATTTACTTTTAAAAGAGATGAAAAACCTCAAATATTATCACTCAACGAAGCCAACCAGTGAACATTTATACTAATTAGAGAACGATTTAACAAAAAAAAAGATTATTCTTTTAAATTAAACTATTACAATAATTGAAGTAAAAATTTAATAACTAAGATTGTTTGTTTTAATTACTGATATTTTGTCTGATACATACTGTTTGTTTTTAATATCTCTAATAACCATCTCTTTGAATTTATGATTGAATATTATTACTAATAGGTTCACTATAGAGTAGGTTACTTAAAAGTACCTTTCTAATACGTCTATAGATTCAGCACATATCTATTATGCAAACGGAACAAGAGGGGGGGTATCTTGCCGGACTCGATACATATACTATCAATATTTATGAGTATATTTTGGCACAGTTTTCTCCTCAGAAAGACAGACGGGCAGAGCTCACTTGACGTCGTAGATGATGGTGTCCTGGGACGTGGAAGTCGGTACCGGGAAGATCCCGTTCGCCTCTGGAGCTGCCCGCCGTTCGTCTCCTCGTGACCCCTACAACATGAGCTAGGGGTTAATTACATTGCTTCTGGCCCATTACAGCCTCTTGCCATTACCATGTCCATCTTAATGCCAAGCATGTTAATATACAATCACATACATCATCATCCTATCCTTAATCAATTAATGCACAATATATGTCAAGCGGTCTGCGACCGTATATATATGTGTGTGCATGCTAATGCATATATAGCTTATGTCTACACAGTATCATAGTGCTCTGACCTCTATACCACTCTGGGTAATAGGCATACCCTACTGGTAATAACAATATATAGCATTACTTAACAACCTTATGGAACAGTTTGAAATAAATGGCTAAACCTTTAAAAGAATACAATTAATAATTTTGGCGAGGTTTTGATGGGATTTCATCCGCATGGGAGATGACAGTGGGCCAAATCCTTAGCCTAGTTTTAATTTTGATTAGTTACTATATCAATATAATGGCACAAATTGTAGTGTAACGAAACCATTGTTAACACCTCTGCATTTTCCCCTATTTGTAGTCAAAATGAACCCTTTATCAGTTTATTTTTCTTTTAGCTTGGTTTGTTGTCAAAACTTGATAATTAAAATTAATTTTCGTCTACCGAGCTGTTAATTATGCACCAATTCAATTTCAAAATCATAATTTTTTTTTTAATTTAGTAGTAAAGAAGTATTTTTTTTCTTCCGTCGGACTTGAATGTGTAAAATAAAGTTTCTACAGATTTGAGGAATTTACATGAAGAATGAAAATATTGTCAGCTCATGATGAAGATGTGCACAATTTGAGTAAATGCCGGTAGAATGATTAGGTTTTGGTGGGTGATTAGGTTAGAGTAGATTTGGATGGGGTTGTAGGGTGTTAAATAGTGCGTTATTTAAATTTTTAATACTGTCATAAAATTTTATTTACTATATGGGGATAGAATATACAATATGCTGGTGTTTCTATTTGTAGTCTTGCAGCAAAATTTATAATTTATCGTAGCTGTATAGTGAATGTGGTATGAATGAGAACATTTATCACTTATTGCCCAATAAGGTAAATTGTAATTTTATCACAATAAAGTAGTTTAAACTAATGTATAGTGAAGGCTTTTTCATAGAGATTAGGCATCGATTTTGGATTTCAAGGTAATCTTAAGCCTCAGTTTAATATGTTTGTTTTTTTGTATTTTTCTGAAATCCCTTCATTAAATCTGGACATAATGGTGAACAGTCAACAACGTTTGTGTTACCAAAAAATAATAAAATTTATTATTATATACCATATTTACAGTTTTTCATTCACTCGCTCATTCATATGGTATTTACAAACAACCCAGAGACTTCCCAAAGCCACACGGTTGTCCCGATTTTCCTGTTCCGCGCACGCGAAAGAGGAAGTGGATGTCTTGGGAAGTCCCCACGCTCCTCCGTCAGTCACGTCACCGGATACGAACCAGTGGAACCTGTTTAAGATTAACATGATTAGGGAAACTGGCCATTGCCGCTTTAGTCTCCGAGGAGGATTACAGGGATGAGTGGCTGTGTAATGACTATGCTAGGGGATTAGGGTGGTTGGATAGGTTAACATGGAATTTCATGAACTTGGGAGAGATGAATTCAAGAATGTAGGGTATATTAAGATCGTTATGAAGGGTTTTGTTGCTGACGGGGTGCATTAAATATTGTTTTCAGAACTTTTGATTGAAAGGATTGGATAGGCTAGATGTTCGACTTTTATAAATAAATATATATATGGTGGGGTCCTCAATCAGTCGTGACACCGGATCTTGTAGAATAAGTGGCAGAAAAAATGGGCTCATGTAGCGTACAAAATTCTATTAGTGCAAATGGGCAAGCTCTACATCTAACAATTAGTAACCGTAACCTGAAAGTTTATGTGCTTCTAACTCAAGGTGTACGTTGTTTGGGGTATGTTCACCTTTAATCACCCAGCTTTGAGATAGAGCCTCCAATTTGTGCAGGATGTAAAAATCAGATTTACCCGGGTTAAGCAAAATTACGCTTGAAAGATATAGCCTAATAATGAAGGGTATTATGACGTTTAATTTAAAAAAACTGCTTTCTATCGTAAATCATCAATAAGTCCGCTATATTGTCTTTTTTGTGCAACTAACTCTGGCTCATTCCACCTCAAAGAGTGAATTCGTATTATTCAAAGGTTATTTGATTACCATTATTGCAATTTGGAAATCTTGACATGGTTTTAATGCTGTTTATTTTTCGCTGTAAATATATTTTTTCATTTAATATGCTCATGAGCTCCCAGTTGAAAAATAATAATTTCCAAATACCATTTCTCAAAATTCGAACAATGAACATTCATTGTGTATGGGGCGAGAGGGGGGGTTATGGTAATGACTTTTTATAAGAATGTTGGTGGGATCTGTTTTAGTTAGTAACAGCGGTAAAATAAATCCAATCAAGGAACCGCATCGAGGCTGGTAATGACGGGATCCATTAACCACACGGAACAAGGGCAGGCTCAGAAGAAGATAGTTACGGGGAAGAAGTAGATCTGGGATAAATGTTGCGGATCCGAAGGGACCAAGTTGAGACATCGCCAGCAGAGCGTGAGCAACGCCGGCCAGGTGATGGGAGACAAATGATTTGCGATAATTGGAACGAGGGGAAGAAGTACAACTTCTAAAACTCTCAATTTGTCTGAATCAGACGATGGGGGGGGGGGGGAGATGAGGGAATCGCAGGAGTGCTGGAGTTCCCACGGCTACAGGCCACCACCAAAGCGAGCCCCCCCGCTAATTCCGCTTTAATAGCCGTGAATTCGTAAAGTTGCGCGTATCGTTTTCCGTTTAGCCGCTCCTTCTACCCCGTGACTGCTTGACAAATCTCCGCTCCCTAACTACTTTTACATTTCCCTAGGGGGTCGTTATACAAATGCTATTTTCACGATCAGCCTCGGGGTAGGAAAAACTCCTCGTTTGTTCGGTCTCTAAACGTTTTATTAACGTCTCAAATAAAACTTTTCAGCTTCGCTTTCTCTCCACCTTGATAAAAGTTTCACTCTGCCAGCTGTTTTGGCATAACAAAGCTAAAAAGTTTACATCCCTTTTAGAGTTATATTTAAAAAAATAGGGGGCAATGTATGTTGTATTTGTGTAACAGTGGTTCCTGCATACTTCTAGATTACAATAAATTTTGAGGGAGAATACATTATAATTAAAACTTTATCTTGAAACAGATTTAATCCTGTATGAAATTATATGTGTACATGCAAATTACAAATTAAAAAATATCCACATGTTTACAAACTCGAATAGTATCAATCACATAGACTGGTGCAATATAATCTCTCAGTGAAAATTTTAATAATCGTCTTTTCGTCGTTGTATGGGCCTTTGTAGGCTCAAGAGCCACATCACACTCAATACGGACATACTTCGAAGATACGCTGAACTGGAACACTAACTTAGCAGTGTTGGTGGTTTGGTTTTCTTGAAGTGATTTTCTGACTGTCCAGAAGCCAGATATCCGCGCATACTAATTGTTACCCATCAACGCTTTTACAAGTATTTGCCTATTCTGACCGAACCAACTCATTAAACGTTTAGGAAATTCTAATGTTGGGACATAATAAGGAGTAATCTCCAGTAAACCATAAACTTGTTCATAGCCTATTAAAAAATAGTTAATTTAATCAAATAACGTTTTAAAATTTGAAATTTTGTATTGCTTGAATGAATTAGAGGGGGTGATATTATTTAGGGTTTCATTTGTCCGACGAGATTAACCGAAGAAACCAAGCTTACAAGTGGGGGTGTGTTGTTTCATCCGTGATGAGCCTGGAGGCTGGCCATACAGAGGAGATGAGTCGGAGTCACGGAACAGAAGCAGTCCTGGCGTGATGCCTGCTCCTCTAATCTGTTAATGTTGCGTGTGTTGTTGGATTGCGGTATCGCAGCAGTAGCAGCCCAGCTGCTTGTTCTCAGCAGGGCGTACCAGGCCGCAATTAGCAGCCGGTGTGAATCATAGCACCAAAGGGTTGTAGGCCTTATCATAGCTCATCACTCACCAAACGCTTGTTATTGTTTGATGCTTTTTCATCACGTAATTTGTTCTAGAGCTCTGTTAAATGGTTCTGAAGCATTCTCTTTTCTGGTTATGCATCATTTATTTCATAGTTATCATTACAACGTCTATAGCTTTTTATGATTTTGTATTTCCAATCTCATTCTTTATGGGAAAATATATGTTCAGCTCTTCTACATATTTGATATGCATTGCCTATTTTAAAATTGATAGAGTTTATAGAAAAAGGGACAAAAAACAAACCTCTATGGCGAAGAACAGCACAATTTGTATGCGATGAACGGTGTACCTCAAAAGTTCTCCTTTACGGGAGGGCGAGTTGAGCAACCGGGTGGATGTGATTGACTAACAATGAAACAGGAACTAGACTAATTCTATTGCATGTAGATTTTTAATTGTTGCATATTTTATTTTCCGATTTTTGTAGTTTTAGGATTAGTGTTTTAGACCCGCCTCATAACGGATTGAAGTAGGTAAGTGGATGTTGGATAAATGTCGTACAAAGCAGTTTTGTTGTCGGATATAGTCCAGTGTATCATCGTTTATTCTGCTCGATTCAATTTTAGAAGTTGAGAACACATTTAAGGCCATTATTTTCAAAGTTTGAAATTTGGCAAAAAAAGAAAAAAAGGAATCGTTTTGAATACTTTGTCAAAGTTCTGATACTAGACCTTTTGTGAATTTTAAGGTCTTCATTTAAAACCCTTATTTTCAAAAATATATTTTTGCATGGTCTATATCATTAAAGTAATCATGTCACGAGGGTATTCCCTATAATTTAAGTTGTGACCACCCCTAAAGGCATAGCTTGACTTTAAAAACAGTACGGAGTAATTGACTTGTTGGGTATCTTTATTGGACATAATATGTTGATTTGGATTGGGATTAATTTTAGGTGTGATTAAAAGAATCTAATACTCAGAGGGCTGAGATCAAATAATTTCTGCCTCATGAACGTGTTATCAAAACCACATTCATACTATTGGCAATAAGCGAGCTTATCGTTTTATGGGTCTATGCAAATAGTACGATAGAGGCCATAATGTATAGTAATCTGGGCATTACATGTTGAGCATCCAGTGAGTCGGGAGGGAATGGGTTTGAGGCCCCCTCGGGAACAATCGGGGCAGGCTAGTTCCAACTTGTGTTTCACCTTGATTGCTCTCATCTCTTCAACTTCTCTCAGGGGTTTAATGAACTTTTTAAGTAGCTCCTCGGCGGATCAGAGTTTCTAGACCGTGAACTCGCTTCATAGGTCAGATAAGTCCAAATCATTCGAGTCAAGTGCGAAGTATTGCAAAATTAAGGTTTTCGTTTTGGTTCCGAAAAAGTTTCAATCACTTTTAAATTACAGTTTGATGGCACTTCTGTAAATAAAGTCTATTTAGTAATGGGATACGTATTTTAATCAGGAATCGTTTATTACCATTGGGTAATGGTATCCTACCATTGGGTATGTAAATTATTTACCAAGGCGAATATAATTATTTTTCGATTGGTTGTATTAATTTTTAGAATCATTAGGGTAACAAATCACAAGAACTACTATGCGAAGTATTATAAACCGTTTTGCCCTAAACTTGCAAACACCATTTTGATGAAAGTTTTAATGTGGTGATCGACGGACTAAGTTTAGTCATTTTTTTTATTATCCGTTAGAATTTGTGTTTGCCGTTCGACAGGCAATAAAAATATACACTAGATCTAAACAAACAGATCTATAAAGGTGCTCAATCGTATGAAAGTTTTTGATTGAGACCCAGATAATTAGTTATGCCACATTAATTTTTTTTTTTTTCCTTACCTCTCTAATTATAAGATTAAGGATGAGGGAAAAATAAAGGGATATTTGGGTTGAGCGGATCCTTTTACTAGGAGTACCTGCTTGAAGGTGGTGTGAGGGAATTAAGGAATGTAGGAAGCCACATTATTTTATTTTATTTTTATTTATTATTTTTTTTTTCCTAAGCTCTCCAGTTAGAATTTTCGGATGAGGGATAAATATAAAATATTTAGGGTGATCGGATCCTTGTACTAGGAGGACCTGCTTGAAGGTGGTGTGAGAGGAGTAAGGAGTGTGGGAATTCTCGGTGGAGGTTGATTGTTACGGTACAGTGGTGAGAGTCCACTGGTGGCTGGGCCTAGAGTCTTCTCTAGGCATGTAGTGCAGTCCAGTCGTAGTTAGTCTGATATCAGTGAAGGTGTCCCTTAGAGGCTTGTTGTTGGTGGGCCAAGCGCCATGATGTCAACCATGTCTTCTGCTTTACTCGATCTTGTGAGTTGCCATCGTGCCGGTAGTGGTGGTGGTGTCATGTCTCGGAAGAGAGCGTTTAGACTGTGCTTCATCGAGTCGAAGAACTTTATGTGACGTCGTCTGATGGCGTTTGGTGATGGTGGGGAGCTCGAACTTAGCCACATTAAAATTGTCAGTGGACTATTTATTGGAAAGAAGAATCCTAATTTTATGAGTATGTACGTTTGTCATTAATTTTGTTTCTGTCACTTGATGCCTATTATAATTAAGTGAAAAGATACAAGTTTGAATTTTTAAATCAATCTTATGGCTTTATGAGACGTTTTAAATTAGAAATATTTTTTGGAGTCAAAGTTAATGATTAATTAAACATAAAAAATATTATGATGGACGAGCGGTTGCAGTGTTTTAGAAGTTACATTTACTAAGAGTCGTATAGTAAGGTTAGTGGATTTAGCTCAACTCGTTTAACAGTTTGATTCAGGCTAAGAATAATTTGTGAATTAGTTTTACTAACAATTAGCAAATGGAACAGGAGAGAAGATTGATTACTTGAATAATATCCTTCCACAACTGGCACTTACAGTTACAGTTACGCTATCGTTATAGTTACTGTTCATAGCAAACAAAAGTCTATGCCCGAATTCATGAAATAAATAATTACTTACCAAGTCCTAACGGAATTGCTTGTCTTTAAATAGTTTTTTATTTTGCGTGTATGTACTTCTGTAAGGAAAATAATCCAATCGATCTGAAATTTCAAAGGCACATTCCAATATACCCTTGATTACAGTTCATTTGTTTTATGTTATGCAAAAATAAATTAAACGTAATAAAGTCATTTTCCCTACTTTTCTCTTCTCTCAGGCAATTCTCAGCTCATATACAGTTAAGATTTAAAATTATGATTTCTCATATTGTTTGTAACATATAGAAACTATAGATTATTATGTATCTCTATTACACGGGACTACTAGTTCCTAGATCATCAAGAGGATTGCCCATCAACAATCTGTCAAAAGGAGGGATATCAATTGTTGAACCGCGAAAATCACAAGAATTATCATCATAAAGAATGATATTATAGCCGAAAGTCTATTATAGCTCAATTTCCATCTTTTCAAAACTCTCAAACCTCTCGACAATTAGAACCCAATCGAAAATCTCCAATTTTCTTGAAGAGTTTAAAATTTTTCATCCTCTTTCCGTCTTGGCTACTCCACACAATCTGCACTAGTTACGAACACTAATGAAATTCGAGCTACTATCGACCAACAGTCCTAATTCGCCTAGATTTTTCCCAAACCTTTGATTCCATAGACCATTCAATCTTTCTTTCCAAATTAAATTCGTTAACCTTTCGTAATAGTTCTAACCTTTAGTTAAGTGGCTTTCCCCAACCAACCTTCTGCTTCCCTTACTCTGTTCTTGGGCCTAGCACAGGGATCAACAGTACTCCTCCTCTGTTAAGTTCCTACATTAATGAGCTCCCAAAATCCATTCATCCAATTTTACAGTGACGACTCTTAAATGTATTTATCATCCCTCCCCACGGATTTTTAGCTGAGTTTGCCAAGATTCGGGAAGACCTAAATCGCTCGGTGCCTGGGAAAACCTGAATAAATTAAGGTTAAACGCAACGAAAACGCAGGTGATTGGCTCCAGTTTCCTCCTCAGATACAATGCCGTCTTTCCAGCCTTAACCTTAAAAAAGCTTCCTATTACTCTCTGTTCACCTGTTAGGTATTACTATTGACCAAACCCTTCCTTGGAAACAACATATCTCCCAATAGTTGCCGTTATGACATTTTATCCCTCTAGCCATTCCTCCCGCGTCCTACACGTGAGCTACTGTTAGCCTCTCTACCATTTTGTACCACTTTGACTATTTATGTGGGGTATACAGGGATTTCTCGGTGGGACAGATTGAAGTGAGACATCAATTATGTTCTAACACGAGTGCGAACTGGCGGTAGCCACTATAGACCAATGCAGAAACTCAGACATCTGTTCCAGTACGCTCAAAACCTAGTTTGATAACGGTTTGTAATTGTCAAAACGATCCGAGGACTAGCGTAAGGACTAGGAATCAGAGGAGTGCGGAGTCATTCTCCCCTCTTTCCCTACTCACCGTAAAAAAGAATATTATAAATATCGTTTGAAACAATTTAAGTAATGTAACTCTTCCCTACTTCAATTAAAAATTATTAGTCGTATAAAAATTAGAGTAAAATTTTATATTGTATTAAATATTGAGTATTCGCGTTCAAACAATTAATCGTTTGTTTGTTTTAGGGCATGTCAACCACAAGGTGGCATATAACATTGATGAATATTATTTTATTGTTATGAAAATTCATTAATTTCAGTGTTCTTAATTTATAAATGAATTGTTCCATTATAACAAATTGTTAATGATTAAAAAGCGGCCCGAGTACTAATTTTTGTAAGTAGAAAATATTCATTCAACCGCATTTAACATTGCAAAACCTTCATATTAGATTAAAAATTAAAACCAGAAGCTTCTCTGATAAAAAAAAACAAAAGAATTCGCCTATTTGGCCGGGTCGCAAGTAAGTTGTTTAGTAAAGTTGGCCTCCGGAGAGCCAACAGTATGAGTTATTCGTTCCAACATGTTCTAAATCCGTGAAACTAGCCCATGTTTCTGTGTCGGAACAAATCTATGAACTGCATTGTAAGATTGGTTTTTGGGAAGCCCTGGGGTGCTCCCGTGTGCCCCCCCCCATCTCTACGTCGAGTTGGGGAGACTCTTTCTTGCCTTTCGTAGGCAATAGGTTCATACCTTTATTTTTTATTTCCAACCCTAAATTTAAAACTCCTGAATTTCAAATCCTCAGTTTACTACCATAACACGAGATCCCACCTTTCCTCTACACTCATTCTCACAGCTCGGCAGCATTCGACCATTCCTTTTTTAGCCGTTCCACTCTCTGCACTTCTACTTTCTGATATCCGGCATGTACCCTAATGCACCTTCAAACCCACTCGCTCAAAAGCTGAAGGATCATTTATTTATTTATTCGGCATTACTTTTTTATAAAGGCTTTATATATAATCTGTATCGTCACAATTATTTATTTATATTTTATTTTTTAATTACATGGTTATCTTTTAATTTAATATTGTACTACACCGACTTTTTTTTTAAGTACTCTTTTGAGATGTGATTGTTTATTAATTGAAGTTTTTGATTTTTTTTTTGCCTGTAACCGTGTAAAGCAGTATTCACGAGAGAGTGAATGTAATATTGTAAATATGGTGTGAATGAGAATACTACTCATAACTACCCATTGCCCTATTAGGTTATATTGTAGTTTACCTAGAATAAACTATTTGAAAAAAAAAATGATTTTTTTTGGAGACCGGTGCGGAAACTAGGGTGCATCTTTCGATATAATTTTTTTTACTTCCTAGATTTTTCTAATATTAATTAAAATTAACATTAAAATAACATTAGTTTATAATTGTGAAGTAAACAAGTTTTAATAGCTATAAAAAAGATGTAATGGGGAAAAATGTCAAAACGACAGATCCTGAGTTTAATTAGTGTTTTTATAACAAACTGTTGGTTTGTAGCTTATAATTAGTTTTTCTTTTTGGAATTGGAAAACTCAATGTACTGGAGTAGTGTTAGATATTCTGAGGGTGATAGAACGGAAGACCCATGACGAAAGAGATAGGGAACAAGTTAGTTGGGGACGATAGGTGAACGGAAGGAAGAGGTGGAGATAGCCACTATCGGTGTGGAGACAGGCAGGTGTCTGGGCCTAATGACACTGCAATTAGGGGAGGCTCTACAGGTGTGGTGGGCGTGGCTGAGGAGGCGGGGCGGTCGTGGTCACGCCCACCTCTCACGTGGTCTCAACTCTCAGCTCTGGCAGGCCTCTATTCCCTGTTTGTTTCTTTTTATTCCCTTAGGCAGTTCTGTTTACAGGAATAAGGGCGGGATCTACAGGTTACTACTCTTTTCTGACCTGCGTGGGAATGGTAAGTTTTTTGTCTTCCAAGGGGAGATGCCGCGCTGCCCCCCCCATGGATTTCTTTGAAACTTTTTTTGGAGTTACTAGACGTTTCTGCTTCTAGGCCAATCTCATATCAGTTTTTCTTTGGCTACTGAACGAATGATAATGACTTTGTATATTTTTGAGCACCAAGTTTATTTAATCAAACCCAGCATGTTTTTTTACAGCGCCTCGTGAAGAGTTAGGGTCGACCAAAGCTGTAGTTGGTAGATGGGCAGAAGAGTGTGTTGTTACCTCTCGACCTTAATTTCGCCTTTCTTAGCCGGATTTAATAATTTTTATTTCATGTAGCTGCACATTTATCCTTACTAGGCTAAGGGAACCTTGCCCAGACCCCTTCCACTAAGAAAAAAATCTGAGGAGAGCCAGGAATCAAATAAGTATCCGGAATTGGTCGAAGTGCTGACAACTACTGCGGGTTAGCAGTATTTAATTTTGAATAACTTAATTTTGAAGGGTATTAATACTTTTAAAAAAAAGACATATATATATATATATATATATATACAGTCTCTGCAATTAATATTTATACTTTTTATTAATAAAACAAATTCTACAATCAATCTTTTGGATATTTAGGCATCTTCGGGTCTATGATCTGGAGCAAGAACAACAAAGAAAAGAAAACAAGAATTTTAGAGTAACAGAATATGTTTTATTTTATTTTATTACGATTTAATTCAATAAATAAAATTATTGGAAAAACAATAAAAAAGGTATAGCCACAAACCTGGGAAAGATATTTTCTACTATAATATGTGCTCTATCTTTATGGAAACTTTACTTATTATATATCTTGTTTTAAATTTTAGTCCAGATGGTACCTGAATAGGCGTAGCTTTGATTGCAGAAGATGCTTTCTTAATAAAATGAACAATTAGAGAGGCTGGTGTTTCTATTTACCTCAAATATAAAAGTATATTTTTAAAAATTAATTGGCTGATCATCAATCAAATACCGTTGTATCCATTATTTCCACTATCCCACTGCAACCGTATAAAACTTTTTTTTTCGATATCATAGTGAAGATGACATTTTTCCAAAAAATATGTGGTTTGAGATAGGGGAAGAAGCCTAAGATAGATCGACTTCCTCTAGATGTGCTATAAAGGAGGACGATGCAACCCCTGCCCGATTCGTGTTGTTTTCCCCCTCGTTTTGTCGAATCTGTCCCCCACCGTCCCTCCCCTAGGCGAACGCCAATAAATCAAGGCGACATGAAAAATTGTATATAAATCTGATTTGAAATTCATAAAGAGCGGTAAGGGCGGAAGATCCCCTGCTCCGGTATTCAGGAGGCATGAGCCAGCTAACAGGGCGGCGATAAGACACCTGGAGGCGGAATACATGCTAATGTCTGCCTTGTGCCGCTTAGTCAGGCAACACCCTTCTCCTGGATTATCCATCGATGTCAGGTGTAGAGCTCTCTCTTCATGCTTTACCTCAGCTCGCTTATCCTGGCGTTGTTTGTTGTCATTAAAGTGTACGCGTAAGTTGATGAGAAGGTTACACTCACGGATGAGACAAGGCAGTCATATTATACTCATTGAGAGCAAGGTATGAGCGATCCTTTTCAGTTCACCTAATACCAAATAAGGGACATCTTATTCATTACGCGTGGAAATAAATCAGTAGGCTTTCGTATTATTTTCGAATTCATTGATTGAAAAAACGATATTGTGAAGTTTGCTGCATCACACTAGTAGGGTTTCGTCACGGTTGAGAATACGATTTTTATCACTTTTAGAAAGAAACTTTAGTCCATCTAAGTTTTAACACATTTGATGAAATATTAATAACTTTAATTTGACAGAAAAAAATGTATTTATTAATTACTAATTAAGTGATTATTGACTAAACGTTATTTTTCATGGGGTTTATTTGTTGATATTCTCAGGGCATCAAATGGAACTACTACGAAGCATCATACATTAATTAATTTGATGAAAATCACTAAACCTCAAGCTGCCAACCAAAGCCGATATACCAACAAATAATCCATTTATACATAACAATTTCTGATTTTGAAATCATGGTAAAGAAATTTACATATACATATTGCAAGATTTATGCTCCTCTAATTAAGTTTACACCAATTTAGTAGATCTTTTAGTGTCAATCTTTGATCCATGTAAAACCATTTTCACCGAATGTTGATGCAATGTAGATTGTGTGGTATGAGATGTAGAATACAGCGTTTTATTTATCGGAGACAAATCACTAACCATAAGATTAGTTAGTTACAAGATATTTATTTTATATTTCGATTTTTCTTTCGCTAGGAACTCCTTTAATCCCAATCTATCACTTAGCTGTTCACAACGTAGTTCGATAACATAATCCAACACAGTAAACTGAGATATGTCCAATGTGCAAGGCTCTGATATAGATTAATATAATGTTGTATTGATTATAGAGTAATTATAACTAATGTAATTAATACATTCATCACACATATTATACCGTCGTGATTAGAAACATTGTTGCTAAATGGACCGCACAACATTTTCTTTCGACAAGTCGTTTGAGATCTCATTTTGTATACTGGATCCTATCATACCGGAAAAAAAAAAATCCCATTATCATGTTAGAATTAGTAAAGGCAATTAATACTAAGTTTAGCGAAGGGGATTAAATGGTTTGTCCTGCAAACTAGAATAAGGTGCTCCATTACCTTCTCGTGCTCCTGCCATTTTTACTGCAAATTACTAAGTGCAACTTTGCATGCTACGGCTGGTTGGGGAAACATTACCTTCAGCGGAGATAAGTGCCTTGGGAATTCTTCTTATGTCTTTTTCTTGAGTCTTTATTCATATTTGATTAGGCAACATCTTCATTACTCACTTTTCTTGAAGCATACTTAAATACACAGCTATGATAATTTATTTAATATACTAATGATTCTTTTTTATTAATGGAGTCTTTTTATTTTAATTGGTTTAAAATTTTGTTTTATATTATATAATATAAACACTACTAATAATATAACAAGAGCCTTCAGAAAGCACATTGAAGAAGATATTTCCTGAAGTTCTGGGTGTAAGGGAAATACCTGCAAAGACATAACTATGCTCAAACTTTTCATCAAGTCATAGGAATGAAGATGAACTTCCTCTCTAATATCAATACCAATTCTCTCAGGGAATAATACCACCATTTATTGGGATCATCCTACCAGTACTGACCAAGTGGTTTTAAATAATAGGCCACACATCCCAGTGATATACAAGAATATAAAACTTATGGTGCAAATTATTGAGGTTTGGAGTGCCTGCGGTTAATTTCTGAAGTTAGTATCTCGTATGAAGAGAAAATACAAGGATTTAGAAGAATAATTAAAGCAATACTATGGGAACTGTGGGATCATCATTTCGTAGCGAATGACATACTGGAATCCATCCGGGAGCTAGGATTTGCCTATCGTTGAAAACACTGGACATAGTTCACCATGCAACAATTTTGGGAAAATAGACAATATTAAATAAACCGAGCCTGACTATAGTACAGGTAGGTAAAAATTTCTGGAGTATTCCGAGGTGAAATTCTAAATAATCACAGAATTTCTTCCACGTAACAGACAAATTAGTTCTCAAAGGTATAATAGTACCAGGATAAGAAATATATTATAATCATTGCCACGATATATCGAACCTTACATAATTAGAGAACAGGATACAATACACGCGTAATATGTACCACAATAACAATAAGCGTGATGTAAAACATTTTTAACGTATTAAATTAGAATTATTTCTCAGCCCTTTGCTATAAAATGAAAAACATCGACGCACCTGCTCGGTATTTCAATTTGGGAATAATATGAGTTAATAGTGATGAAAAATGTTAGCATCAAACACAGTCTTGAGGATACCTGAGTTAGGTGAAATGTATACATATTGTAGTATTCTAAAAAAAAAAAATGGAGGATCTATGAAACTGGTAAGAAATTGGCGTATTTTTATACAGTTGTCTTATTTTAAATGAAAATAATTGAGCTTATTCCTGCATATTAATATTGACGTTATAATTCTTAAATGGTTATTTTATGGGGTGTTACTACCTCCATTCTTGCTTAAGTAAGATTTGCTCAAACATTCAAATGACCACAAAACTAAAAAAATTGAAAAGACAAGAAAACCGCAAGAGTTACGATTATGATTAATCAGTACAGTTGGGTTAGAAAACTCTCTCATACTATGTGGTACGAATCGTAAAATGTATTAATTATGATTTCCGAGGATACAGGGTCTCTGAAAATGCAATTGTGAAAAAAATATACACAAGAAATTGATTCGAACACAGGACCTGCATATCATGAATCAGTAAAATACCAGCACATTATTAGCACATTCTAGTTCATTAAAGAGCTTCAAACATGAGAATATTAAGTGAAGACTTTCGGTATAGAAATTGATTTTCATGAATGATCTTTTTTTTTTAATCAAACAACTAATAATAATTAAAAGAAATGTGGTCATTATTGGAGCTAGCGAATTATTATCAATTTTTGAATATCTTGAGGGTATTAAACAAGGGGACGCCTTGGTGACAAAGAGATAAGGAAGGAGATAAACAGGGACTTGCCGTGGAGACTAATACAAGGAGATAGGACTCAGGACTACAAGATAACTCCAAACATTATACTAATTGTATACTATTATACCCCTTCTCCGACGCCTCTTCTTATATTCTCATCACTGCTACGGGCAGGCTTATCGCTTGGCTTTGTCTTGGCTTTAACTCGTTTGCAGGAAGTTACCATCTTAAGCGAAGGTATCGCTTCAAGTAAGCTTTGGCTGAAGTTCATAACCAAGTGAACCGTTGGAAATTCAATAAATATATAAATATAAAAAAAAAAGTTAAGTGGTTGTGAAAAGAAAAATATAAGCCTAAATATAATAAAAAAAAACTAGGGTAAATCACAAGTTATGGGGGTATTGTACTAGTAATGAACAATTTTTGTTTTAAGTGTATATAATAAGGTTTCTACAACCCCTAGTGCTTTGTTTTGTTGGTAGAATTGTTTAATAAGAACTCCCATCTAAATCGTTAAACTATAAAGCTCATTCCTTGAAACCCTTTCCATGAGGTGCTAATAATATGACATCCTCCCACTGTTCAATAACGTACCGTTTGTTAAGTCATTACGTCAGTACTCCCGATCACGGCAGTATGACTGTAACTGTTTTTGTTT
The DNA here is from genome assembly GCA_930367205.1 of Acanthosoma haemorrhoidale. Taxonomy (NCBI): domain Eukaryota; kingdom Metazoa; phylum Arthropoda; class Insecta; order Hemiptera; family Acanthosomatidae; genus Acanthosoma; species Acanthosoma haemorrhoidale. The sequence continues at coordinate 94,650,831 of OV884011.1, forward strand.
CAAAAAACAAACCCTTTGATGGTAAAACAGCTGCGTTTAAGCCAAATAATTAAAATTCGTCTGACAGATTATATAGGTTTATGTAGTAAAATAGCACTCATTTTGTACTTGCAATCTATATAAAATTATTTTTTATAATAATTAGAATAGAAAGACAAATCCTTAACTGTGCCCATATCTATTGATTTACCCTATTAACACCAAAACCACCATCGTTTAAAAAAACAAAAACAAATCAGTAAGTACACAGCATTTTCATTATAGTTGTTTCGTTTCTTAATTGAAATAAAATAAGTTATTCTATATTCTATATATAATAGATATATTAAAGTAATTTTATCTACAGGAAAGTTAGCAATATCTTTTACCGGTAGTTGTCTTTTGAGATGAGCAATAGACTGGGGGTTATAAGCCATGTTTGCGAAGACCATCCGCTCTTCGTAGTCGTACTCGCAAAGGATCTTGTTCTCGCAGAGGTAGAACCTGTCACCGACGCAGAACCTGAAGCAAAGATATTGTTACTAACTTGCTGCTGAAACATTATTAACACATATATCAATATTAGTCGTAATAAAATATTACCATCAAAAATTCTGAACACTAAAAATTTAATAAAAATGAGAATCATTAGGTACGCTGTTATTTTTAAGAGCGTTATTATTCGAGACTGGATTTCTGTGTTGTTGCACATTTTGTTCGTTTGCGTTTATGCACTCACAAGGTTGCGTTCCAGAAATCTCAACTTAAATTCACTGATTGAAATTCGTGAAACTGTTGAGAGAGTCTAAGAAAATTTGAAAACGACAAGGGAAGAATTTTAAATGCAAAATTTAATTCACTATATATATTTGAAAAAACGGTTGATACATTCGCTTAAAACAATTTAATGACTGCATTAACCAAAAAAATGATTAAATATGACGCCATTCGCCAGCAACCTTCTATAATTGCCTGTTACAATCAGTAGGTCTTGAACGTTACTTTTCAATGTTAAAATTAAAATGTACAACACTACAGTTTAACGGAAATGTTAACAATTAAGTTTTCCAATAAATAGTTTATTTATAAAATATTTCATACGTAATATCCCAACAATATGTAAAGCAAATGCATAATATGTAAATTTTTTTGCATAACATATTATTTATTCTGACTCAAACAAGGTTAGATAACTTTTCAGTGTATTAATATTAAAAATTAAACAAAAAAGATGATTTTTTCTTGCTTTAGGTGTTATATTAACAATTTTACACATTTCGGGGTTTTACTTCACGGTTTTGCACATTTTGAATTTTGATACTGCATGTTTTTCGGATGTTTACTGCACGAAAATTTTCTAGTTATTACTATTTCAGAAAAGGCATCCAATCAGTTAAAAAAAAAAAACATTAGTTGGTAAACAGTACTTCAAATAGAGGCAACGTTGGATCCAAAAATAGGATTGAAGAGATCATAAAATAAAATAGTACCATGTCTCTGGAATATATATATTTGTAGAGATAATCTAATTCTATAGTTAATTATTTTAGATTGGTACATACAAAGCAATGGATTCAAGTGACGATATAATTTTTCTTACCAGGGTTGAATAAGTATTTATGTAAACATGCAACATAGTCAGAAAGGTTTGGGTTGGTCCCCACGACCATATAAAGTAAAGTCCAATGTTTTTTGGGCCTTATACGAATGATGGTGGAATACATCACATTCCGGACGTTTTAGTTTCGCCTATCTATGCATTGCTTAAATGTGGACAAATTAAACTTGTTTAAAAATGTAAGCAACCTTTTTAAATTTTTTTTTTCAAATCCCGAAGATGCATGGACGTCTGTAATATCTTGTTAATAAAAATATTCATATCAGAAAGATATAAGGTATGGTTTGACCATTTCTTGAATAACACGTTATATTGTAAAATACTAATTATTTAACTCATAGACTAATAATAATGTAACTGTTGTTTTATAAATATAATTTTGATCAATTTACCGAATTTTGTCATTAGGGCTTTAATGGGGACGTCGCTTTGGCTTTAATGAATTCAGCAATTTTCAATGTTTCCAGTACAGGCTTCTAGTATTTTGTTTGATTTCGCCTTGAAAAAAAAATTATTTAACTATTTATCATCAGTAAATTAATCCTATTGTTCAAATGAACCAACCGTAGAATCGGACCCTGAATCAGTGTCCGTTGAGCAAACTGCACACACAAGAGACATGGAACTAATCGCCGTAATATACACAGCATTAGAGCCAGCGGATAGAGCTCGTTAATAAGGCTTAGACCTGAGACTGGTCCCATCAATATTTAAGACTGGCCATTTGTTCCTTAATACCTGGATCGGTTAGCTGTGCAAAGCCGCTCCATCAATACCGATCAGCATTCATGTCGCTAAGGGCTTTCTAGTTAGCTGCCTTAGTGCGGTCTTCGTGCTATTCACCACATGTCAAGCCTCATCATTATCATCTAGGGATGATATAGTAAATTGATAACATTGTACATTTTTTTTTATTGTTCTTTTTTCCTCCTGGAATACGTTGAAATTTGCAGCTGTTTTCAATGTTTACTTTTTTAGTAGCAGTCGCTAAGGTTAAGTGTGTTTTGATGTTCTCTGCGATTGTTAGTTTTGAAAAAAAATCAATCAAAGAAGTTTTATTAATATTTGTCAAAAAAATTAAATAAAGTGCAGCAAATTTTTGAAATGTTGACAGTGACTTTTGGTGAATCTACTACGAGTAAAGCGTCTTTACGCACTCTTTAGTGAGTTTATGATTGGTATGGACGTTTCAACGAGGGGCGTGAAGACGTTGAAGATGATGATCGTGCTGGGTGACCTAACACTTCAATAAACGACAACAACATGGCAGAAGTTAGGAAAATGATTCAGGAAGATCTCAGAATTACTATTAGAGAGGTTGCTGATGAAGATAATATATCATTCGGATCATGCCAAGCGATTTTTTTCAAAGGTTTGGCCATGAAATGTGTGGCAACAAAGTTCGTTCCAAAATTGTTGAATTTGGACCAAAAAAAAACATAGCGTGGATATCGCTAAAGAATTGCTGAACGAAGTAACATACAATCCAGCGTTTGTTAAATGCATCATAACAGATGACAAAACATGGTTATATGGGTATGACGGGGAAACCAAGACGGGATCTTCGCAACGGATGCGGCCTGAAGATCCAACGCTGACAGAAATTTGACAATTTCGATCAAAAGTGAAGGTTCTTCTCACTGTTTTTTCGTTTTCAATGGCGCAGTGTATCACGAGTTCCTACCAGAAGGCCGTACGGTCAATAATATATATTACTTGGAAGTAATGCGCCGTTTACGTGAAGCGATCCGACGAAATCGACAGGAATGTACCTTCCTTAATGTGTGAGCCGAATAAAGAACAACAAGAATTCACGATAAAATAATTTGATCTTACAAGTTTTACCTACTTAAAAGAAAAAAGGAGTAGGTAGATACGAGAAGTTTAGGTGCAAAATGTAACTACGATTATAATTATGCGTTTCTATAAGTTACAAGACGTTCTTATCATGTTCTTAGTTAATTTTATTGTCAAATTTCAAAAATTCCAGATTTGAGCATAAGAGTGTTGCTTTCTCTATCTATCGTGGAAATTTCCCTATTCTGACTTCATGTTCCTCACCCTTTTTTTAGTAGCTCGCCTTATATGTTCCTCGCCCTAGAAAACATTGGGGTTACCAAATGTCATGCTCAATGTTCATGTCCACGGAAACCTACTTTTCACCCCAGCCTGACTTGACGTCGACCTTTCTACGCTTAATCAGTGAACAAAGTAAACGTGCAAACCATCAATTTGAAATTGGTGACGGCAAAATAAAAATATGTCACTAGTGGTAAAATGGAGACCTAGCGATACTTCCCATAGAAAAACAACTAACAAATTATATAAATTTTTAAAATGATTTTCAAAACATTAAGAAATGTGTAAATAAATATACGATATATAAACACGCTTATTGTAATTGTTAATAACCACACTTGATTTTTATTTACTTACTCGTAATAATGGTACTTCGTATGGTTGGATAATTATTTATCTTCCAATTTGTCTATTATGTTCTTTATCAATATAGTTCGTACGTCTGTACGCTCGTTTACCGGCGCTGGCAGATCATGATGTTCATACATGTTACTTTCATTCACACAAGTATGCATTAAGAGCACCACCAAGTACAGTTAGAATCAGTAAGGTGAACTAGTCAGTATATTATTGATGATTAGAAAGTCAGTAAGATTGTTGATTATTGTATTAAATGCATTGTTTTTTGCTTTGTTCAGCCACTTTGTTGATTTTGATCGTTCGAGAAATGTACAGTTGTTTATAATTGCCCAGTGGTCATTTTTTTCTTCAAACTTTTTTGAAGTTAAAGTTTAGACAGCGACCCTACCTAACCGATCACGGAGGGAACAATTTCAAACTAGGAGATAATGTGGGTATTGCAGTCCCCCCTCCCCCCTGTGGTCACGTAGTTGAGCCAGTAGCACGTGCTCACTGAAGCGTGGCTTAGCCATTCATTGCCTTTTAAAAATTTATCTACATGTCCCAGTGCTTGATATTTCTAATAAATGACAGGGTCTATGCAGATAAGACAAAAATGGAAGTGGAATCCCTAAAGAAAACTAAAGTTTAACTTAATTTTTGTATTTCTTACATTAACTGGCGAACCCGAAGTAAGAGGATCTACTTTCAAATTAGTATGGAGCAACCACTTTTCATCACAATGCCAGTTTGTTACACGGTATTGATCTGAAATTTTAAAGGTTTATTCTACAACATCTCAAAATATGCTGATTAGGAGTTGATAAAATTTATTAATGAAAATGATAAACTTTTTGTTTTGAGCTTCTGAAGTGACCGCTCAAAAGCTATTTAAGATTAAATGTTTCGATTTTTTTCGGGGTTAATACCGAACAATTTAGTTTATTCAGTTTATTATTTATTCTCAAAAAACGCTAGCTAGTACATTTGTCTACGCAATGTACTGTAATACTTACATAATAAACTTCAATAGATGTAAATGTGTATAAATAAAAAATTATGTGACTGGAACGAAGGTTCATTTTTATCACAAAATGTTGAAAAAATGAGCTAACATGATGCTTGGTTTTAAATTACAGAAATTAATCTTCCTTCTCTCAAAGGCAACTTTGCTTTTACACAAAAATGGATCCGTTTTTACATACCTAAGTGAACCTGCACCTGCTTGGTGTGCCGACGGTGGGTGAGTAATCGATCGCAGCCGCAACAAGTTTTTGACTCGTTGCAGCACCTTACTAACCCTGTGTTGAAACCACCACCCTTCCCGCATCAATGATAACAGAGTATAAAGGAATATTAGGTTAAGTTAGTTTTAGACTACAATCTTCCTGTTCGGTAAGCCTCATCGACTTCATATTTCAAAATACTTACACTATAAAAATGCATTAAATGAGTTTGTCAGTCATAAAACCTAATATTCTGTATAACATGTAGCATACCTGCAGCAAAATATATATATAATAAATAGCAATTTTAGTTTATTTGGTTCCTTATAGATTTTAAATACTGTAATTCAGTCATGTCAAATAAAAATAGAAAGATTTGAAATTGATTATTGCTGAACAAAGTATGATGTTTTTTAAGTGGGCGTATGTTTACTCAACATTTCCCCGATTTAATGGAAGCACTGTTTGCCCAGGACCCGGGAGCTAACGATGTTTAAAAAGAGCCCGAGGTTTGGACATACCGGATACCAAGCGGGAGAGTTGAGAAGACCTCGGGTGTACAAAGAGTAGAAGAGACAGGGAGGGCTCTCGCATGGAGACAAATGCAAATAAGGGGTCTTTTTCCTTAATGGGCGGCAATAACGCGAGGCAAGGAAAGAGGGAGATAAACACAGGGACCCTGAGATCATGAATATACATAAGGTGGAAGGGTTAGTGGCCAGAATTAAGACTAATATATGTCCACTTAGGGGTCTGTGTACGTCGGTCTGCTGGACCCTTGTCCGGGGTCCTGCCCACAAATTAGTGGTTATTGTAATTAACAGGGCCTACATCTCAAATTAATCTGTGGCCTATAAGTCCTCTCGTTTATGATCCATTTTATAAGTTCACTTTTAGGAGAGGGTCTACTTTTAAACAGGTACAGCGCGATTGAATTTCAGCAAGAATACAGGTGCATAAGAAACAAACCTAAGTCTTTAATGTGTTATTTAATTATCTGCAGCGTTGGATGGATAAATGAGGTAAGTAATGTATGATTTTAAGAAGATTGGGAAAGTTGATAATGTTAGAAAAAAAGTTTGCATTATTTCCTTATTACAATTTTTTTTTAATAATTTGCTGTCGCGATGTGTTTTGAATGTCATCTGTACATCTTTGGGCAACATGGGCTCCCATGGGGTCCTCACAAAAACAAAAATGAGAAAGACACAACAAACAATTATAAATGATGTTTTTTCGAGCGAATCCTCAGAATTCTTCATAAGGCCTCAACTCTAACTTGCTAATATTTTTAGTTCAGTTTTGTACTTGTACATATAATTTGGTACAGTAGGAGGTAACAGTCAATTTTTTATGTTCCTTGGATCTATTATTAGAATCAACGAGGTGATTACTGTATTATGCTTTTGAAGTAAGTAATATTTTCACACAGTCAGCTGAGATAACACTTCACTCGAACAAATGTGAACCAAGCAGATATCTGGTGGTTATGTACTGCGGAATATTTAAGGTTGGTTTTGATTTCAATGTATCGTTTCATACTTCAGGAGAAACGGCTTACTAATCTTTCTATAAGTATTTGTTTGAAGCGAATTTTAAAGGAAATGTAAGAAGAAACGCTGGTTGGGCCTCAGTAAACAAACGAAGTTATACGCTGAATTGCCATGAGAACTGTTTAAAAAGGAATAAGAGGTGGACATTTAGGAGGGGACAGAGGGATATTTCTTCTCCGCCTGGAATAAGCCTCCGAACCCACCCCCAGTCACATCGGACAGGGGCTAAAAAGGGAAATATATTGTGAGGATCTAAAGGATAAGTTATTTCTTCTTCATGTAACCGGATCCGGAATAATAATTTTTTTTTCACTTTCAAATAGGGGTGATTCTAAGTATTGCTTAATACAATGGTTAAACATTACAGCCTTCGGAAGGACAAATGGTACAGACTAGATAATGAGTCGTTCCTTGGGCAACAGCTATAGCTGTGAGGTGGGAAGAATGAAATACTTTATTTATTAGTTAGGTACCTAATGTAGTTTTCACAATATTAACTCAGACCAGTACCATATCTGTATACATATACATACCATACCTAGTTACTTACTATAGGTAGTTAAGTTACTATTGTCAAGTACTACACAAATCAATCTAAAGGAAAATCATTTCTTTTTATTAGTTTTAAAAGAGGTTGAATTAAATGTAATGTGCTAGCTTAGTGTAATTACTTATGTATATAAGTATATATATATATATGTATATAAGTTTTAGAAAGCCTTTTGAAGCACTTGAAAATTAAAGTACAAGTTGCAATATCCTCTAGCTAATAAGAAATAAAAAACTTGCGGGAAGACAAAATAGGACTTTGTTTACTTAATCTATGCCCACAACCAGCAATAACACCATAATAAGGTCTCATTCATTAAATATGTGTAAATAGGAGCTCAGGCACCGTCCTTAGAGCTGTTTGAGAATGTCATAGAGAGGTATAAATAAATATACTGATTTGCGCAAGCAGACTTGTTGATATATATATATATATATATATATATATATATATATATATATCAATCTATTTAAGTTTTAATAATAATGCGTAAAATATGAAGTTCTCTGTGGGTACAGGCGAGAATAAATAATAATTTTCAGGATATATTCGCTTCCTTCATCATTCAGTTCATTCCGCTGAGGGGTTCAAAAAGTATTCCGATGAATTGTCTGCTATTTCCCTTAATGGTTTCGGAAATCGTGCCGGATTTGTAAAGGCGGTCTGAAGAATAAGGAAATGTTATCCACTGAATCTGTAAGGGGCCCCTAACCGCTTGAATTAAACATCTCTCCAGCCACAGTGGATAGGATCCCCACAACACACTCCCTTATTCCTCACTGCCCCCATCTGCTGATCTTCGCATCAAGAAGTTATCCTTCTGATGTTTATGTCCTTTCCGAAAAAGTTCTATATTTCTCGTTATTACGGCTTGTAATGGCATACAGGGTAAATGAAAGTAGCGCTGAAACGAAAACAATTACCATTATGTCCACAGAGGACTTTAGGGACAGTATTGAGTAACGAAATACTGTGTCAATACAGACTTTTAATGTAACAAAGACTGTTGCTCAGAAGGTGCTGTGGTTAGCCAATCATGAGATTTTAACAACAGTTTTAAAAATCGATTAAGTCTCATACAACCCCAGGGGTTGAAAAATTATCCTGCCCTAAGCGGTGACATGGAGGCCATAGCTACAAATTCTAGTACCACTTCCACCCACTCACGTTGTGAGCTAGCCAAACAAAACATTAAATCAGTTTCCAATATCAGTCACCTATCGGTGTTATCAAAACTCATGGTTAAAGTAACAGTTTTACATGTTGGATGAGGCCATAAAGCACTTATTTCTTCATGACTAGGTTCTCCTCCTCACAACTTTTCCTTTTTTTATTTATCAACTCATTTGTTTAAAAAAATAAAGCATTTAGGACAATTAAGTTTTTTATTTTTTTTTTTTTATTTTCCTTCATAGATCCTTTAAACTTACAGACAATTATAGACAATTATAGATCCTCAGGTGAATCTATTTACAAATTATTTTGTATTTAAATTAAGTATTTAGCAAGAAGCACGTTTTTCATGGTAAGTGAGCAGTGACGAAATATGGGAGTATCAGGGCAAAATTTAGATTATGGATTTCATTAAATAAATTAAACTCTAGCCAAATTTTATTAAAAAAAATGTTCAAAGCCATTGATGAACTATAACCAGAAAGGAAAAGCAATTTCAAAAAGCCTATCAAGTTCAAAATAACGAAAATGATCAACTTAACCAGCAATTTTCATTAAATAAATTACGTCATCAAGGCTAACCATACACTTATACGTCTTAAATATGTCTCTAAAAAAAGAATAGCTAAGTCATCATGCCATAATTACGTATTCAGCTTGGCCTTGATAATCGCGGCATGTGTCCCTGAAAGCAGGCGTTTCTGCGAGGAAGGAGTCAAGATTACTTTAACTATATAGAAAATATAATGACTTACAAAGTTTTCTAATTCACAGCGGATTCGATCAAGGAATCGAAGTTAGACGGGGTATATTTGTCACTGTGAGCATTGAATAGCCTGCGTATAAAATAAGTTTTGGGCCAAAAGAAAGGGAACGTGTCGAGAAAGGCCATTAGGTGGCTTTAGCAAAGCAACACAATATCTCCGCTCCCTCGGAGTTTAAGATCTTTGTTCAATCGTAAACAGCATTACGAGCCACTAAACTCATTTCGTTCAACAAACTTCCACGACTAATTCCAAGTCTGGCAGGCTCAGCTTCGAGCAAACATGATTTCCTTATGAAACCCTCGATCACTTTAATTCAAATGTAGTGTCGGCTGAGCTGCGGTTTACCACATCTCACCCCCGCCAGCCTAAACAACTTTGGATCCCCTTTTCTATTCACGCATCGAACAGTTTCCACTTAATTATTAGCTATGAAAACTGCGAGTAATGGAACTTTAGTTACCTGGTTCATCTGTTTCCTGGCCAATTTTTGTTAACGACTAGAATTTTTTCACCTACTATCACCTAAATGTCTTATTATAAATATATAATAACAAAATTAAGGGGATAGAACATCAAGAGCTGAGAAAGTTCGGGTAGTATAGTTAGGGTGTTAGGGTGTTGTATGTTCTCCGAACCCAAATGCGACAATTTTGTTGATTAACAAAGCCATAAAGATAAAAATGTGACGGCCATATTTTTCATGAAATTTTCGAACTGTGGCCGCCAAACTTTCATTATTTTGAGATAATGTTCAACAATAAAGACACGTTGTTCTATCGTGTAACGCTCCATTTTTACTAACCCCAAACTGTCAGCTGTCAAATTTTACTGCACAAATTTCGGCAAATTAAAATCTTAATTTTGGGATACCCTTTATAAAAAATTGCTCCTTACGGTGGCAAGGTAGACAGCCATGTGAAGACTGTTCTGTCAAGAGGGTTTAATCTACCCTGCCTTGAGTCGAAACCGTCGAATTGCATCATTCCTTAATTCATATTTCGAAAGATCCAAATATTAAACAACTTATAATATTGTGAATAATACCCTTCTTTAATAATGAGAAGGGTAAATTTGAACTATTTCAGCCTATTCTGAAAAAGTATATTGTTGTGAAGATAAAATGTAAGCTAGCGTTTATGCGTTTTCGTTAATTAATGTCTAACGATAAGTGCGCAAGATACGAGTGACAGAGGGACTACAGAGATGGAGCCCCTTGTGTATTAGCTAATGTGACAGACTGTAACAGAGTTATACCGAGGCTGACACAGCCTAAACCGCCATACACTGACAAACCTCACTCCCTGGGTAATGTGATTATGTGTCGACCTGCGTCCCTGCTTCTCCTTCCGGGCTTGATCCGATCTCATGATTACCTACATTCATCTCGTAATAACTGTGGGGCGATGTCTGACAATTGGCAGTTCTACACATTTTCCAAGGAAGACTTTCGGTACATATTTCCGTTTGCCCCTGAGTGAAACACTCTGCACAGTCTTACCTTGTCAGAGACATGATAAATACGATTTCCAGCGCAGGACTATGAAAAAAATCACTATTACAACAACTTATATCCAAGACAACCTCACTTGCGAGAAGACCTTAAATGTCACAAGAGCCAGTTGAGTTAAGTGAAATTTGGCTGGACGACATTCATTTCATTGTCTACAATAATAAAATAATATACTCCATGATCGGATTATTAGTTACATTAATGATTACCTGTCCAGTGTCTAGCAGTGGTTCAGTCCTTACTTCTAATCCATCACTGAATGTTTGAGTAACAACGAACGAACGTTCCAGAGGCAAAGGCATTCATACTACGACTAATGTTGAGCAATTGTAAAAACAATGGTTTTTGGATCTCCTAGTATGTTATTATAATCCCCATTGTTAGGTACATAATGATGAAACAAACATATATAGTCCTTGGATGCACAACAAGATTTATGTTTAGAAGCGAAATACAAATACAAATTAATCCATCAACAGATGTGAAGGCTCCTAGAACCGTTTTTTCCCCCTTAACCCCTTGAATTTAATGTAAAAATATAAGCAAAAGAATTGACAAACTTTCTCCTCTTCCTCTTTCCTCTTCCTAGAACAGATGAAGAAGTATTTGTTATAAAGAGTAAGGCCCTTTTTTTGTGTCAGCGAAGCATCCACGTATAAGATTCAGAACAGGAGCACTTGTGGAAAGAAATGCATATGAAGAAATGGATTAGAATCGGCAGGCTTCCATAAGCTGGTCGTTTAGTCAGAATGGAGGAGAGTCATCCAAGAAGAGTTGGAGTCCTTAGTTAGTAGGAAATTAGAGATATGGAATATCAGGTTATGGATTGGGATCTCAAACTGGAAGACAGAGGTTCGAGATCAAAATAACTGGTGAAAGCTACTTGCACCCAGAATGCTATAAATACATCGAAGGCCTCTAATGTTGGATAGGTCAGTTCTGTTACACCGGTACCATTCAATCTTTCTTATGTTCATTCGCATTCTTTCCAACGTTTCTTCACGATGGGGTTCTGGGGCACTATAACGGCCACACCATGGCACAGCAATATGCAAAGGTAGAGAGTGTGAAGGGGCTGCAGGTGATATAACAGAAGTTTTGTGTATTCAGAACAGCTCCCTGGGCAGGAGAGGTTTATTGGCAAGGCCATTATCGGACATATTGCCACAGCCCGGACTTATTGCCAGCACTCGAGTGCCGATTCAATCTTACCCCCTGCCGGCCATTATTTCTACTGTTCGCTTCCTTCTGCTCGGTGAGAGCTGCTCTATACATTTATTGTCTGTACTCAGCGGATATGGCTGTCGTTAATGTAACTGGATTGAGAGTGTGCGCAATATTAAGGTAGTTTCGGCAAATGTGGAAACATTTTCTGTGGACGTTTGTGACAAAGTTCCTCGCTGTAGCAAACTGTCTTGAAAATGATTTCCTCAAATTAAATCGCGTACTATTAATCAGATACATCAGTCGCAAAAGTCACTTCTTGGCACTTGAAGAACCACACATTTTCAACATAAGTTTATAGCAAGAAGTTCAAATTTGCACTAACAACCATGGCTAAATAAAAGAATCAGACCATCTCACACCAACATGAACGTGCTTATGATGAAGATAACATCATGATTTAGAATTATTTAGATTAATTTTAAACAGAAAGGATTGAATAAAGCTATACAAATGTACTTTTATTCCTAAAATATGAGGTCACAACGTTTTAATTGCATTGCATTTTTATTACTAAATTAATCTGACTAAAATTCGACTATTGTCTAATATGTGTACTGTTGTTATTTTAAAAGAAATTTTATGTTTCCGTCTATCGCTGTCGAAACACTTTTGAATTTAAGAGTTTCAATTACAAATCTGTCTTCTGTATTTTCCCTAACACTCTGAATTCTCGAAGTCTACAACACGTAGTCAACACACGGTTGCCAGATTGTCAAAACCGTTATCGGTTCACTTTAAAGTAAGCTAAAAACTTGTTTTCGAAAAAAGGCATTTAGAGAGCAGGTCACGTCCAAGAAGTCCCATTAAGCAAGCAGGGGTTGAAAGTAAGTTTAAAATTAAGACTAACTGTATTAAAATGAAGGCGAACTACCATGTAGAGGCACTGCTTCTACTTATTGGAAAAGTTTAAACGGTTTCTTAATCTCGTATGGAGGGCCCTTATCACGGCTTCACCCTCCTTCCTCGTCTCAAGAGGAAATCATAAATTCTTTATCATCAGTTCGCTTGCTCTTCCTGCTCTTTACCTTTAAGAAAGAGCATTATTTCCTTTATAGAAATAAAAAAAAAAAGAAAAAAAAAGATGGTGTTTAACATAATTAAGTATTCAAACATTGTAACTGTAATTTTAAAATTCTATATTGCTCTATCCTTTGGCACTCTACTCTCATAAAAAATGAATATATACAAACAAAAGACCAACATCAAGAATTAAAAATATAAAATCAAATAAATGTAATCAAAAACAATGTGAAAAAAATAAAACAAGAACTAGCTAAAAAGATCCAAACAAATATACACTAATCCGCAATTTAGATATTTACAAATAAATATGTAAATGTATGTATTCCTACATTTTTACATTAAAAAAGCCTACAAGTTGATATGTACTACTGCATAACAGTAACCGACATTGTATAATTAGAATATTACAAAATCAACACTATATCATTATCTAGCACTATATGCAACTAATTATTTGTTTGTTATTGCAAATAACTAAATAATCCTGTTTGGAAGTGAGGTCTAGAACGGTTCTGTGATTAAGGCGAAGAAGTTGTGTACTATTTTATCATAATTAATATATATATATATATATCACATTGATTTAAATTTTTTACTTAAAAAAATTAACATGGCTAGGTGTAAACATGTTATTCGTGAGTTAGAAAGTCAAAAAGAGTGGTTTTAAGAACAAAAATTGACTCTATTTCTAAGGGTTTAAGATTGAATCGATAGTTGTTTATAAATGTATCACTTATTATTAATTGTTATAATTAATTAAAATAATTAAGTGGAATAATTAAAATCGTAATCCATAGCCTGACTAATTTAACATCTTTTTTACGTTAAATACCTTTTTAAAGTATGTTTATAGTAACCTTAAATATTTCATGATTTAATTTTTCCTACTTTATATTATCCAGTTGCTTCACATATATTTCCATATAATAATGCCAAAATAAATACATTATGATTGTCTAGCAGAAGGATATGTTGTTTCCCTTATTTTAATTAAGTTAAGGGATGAAAAAAAAGAGTGAGTTATATTAAACACTCCATCCTCTCCATCACAAAATTTTTAAACTAATTCAGATGTCTTGTGCGACGGCAAAACACAACACCTACACACAGAAGGGCCAAGGTAGAAGGCCGAAGAATCAGATTATCGCAAAGTTTGCCTTATCCTCTTTATAAGTTTTCTGTTGTACCTCTCCCGCCTCAAAGATAAGGCTGATTGATGCTCCTTATCACCTAAGACTAATGACGATGTCATTTTTCTCTTTCCGTAGCTCTTCCTATCTTCCTCTTCTCTGCCATGGGCTTCTTTTCAGTTCCTTCTGATTTATGTGTTTGCTGTGGTTAATTCCGCTCTTATCTAATTCCTGTCTCCCCCCGAGGGTAAACAACCGCATTTGGATTCAAGTGACGTCTAGCCTTTATTAAGAGCAATTTATCAAATTTATCTGTTGAGGGAAACGCAATTTGAATACAATTTTTTTTTTTAAATTGAGGAAACATGATGTGGTTTTGTAAAAGTTAATATCATACTTATATTCATAAATATGTTCCTAAATTATGGAAAAGTTGCCTTCGTTACTAAAGAAAAGATAATTTTTTAAGCATTTCACACGAATATCTTTCTATATCGTTTCTTTACCTCCTGCGTTCTTTATTTCGTTTAATATATAAGTAAAAAATAATCGATAGTATAAGTTATAACAAATTGTATTAAGTAACATATAGTTTTCATAAATGAAAATAAGCTTTAAATAATAACAAAAAATTGGAGTTAAATCAACCTTCCCTAGTTAATTTTATAATGTTCATGAATATTACGATGGCGTACCCAAAATAAACCGAACTGATGTTTTTTGTAGTACCAGGCTTCGCGGGTCGGACCATGCAACTTCTCATCAGTTGGAGGGCCAAGTGCCGTCACTGGAGAAGATTCCGATCTGCTTGTGGCAGTTCTTATGCACGTTCGCCCTTTTTTTGATGTCTGATTTTCGTGGAAATCGCGTGGCCGTGAAGTTTTGCTTCCTGCTCGAGAAAACTGACACAAAAACTCTTGAAATGTTAAAAGTGACCTAGAAGAATGGTGCTATGGGGACAACACAAGTGTTTGGGTAGTTTTCCCGTTTTAAAAGCGGGCAAATCTCAATTAATAATCAATCTCGCCCTGGATGTACTTCAACAAGTACATATAAATCACCAATTATACAACAAGTATATCGAAATCACCCCATTGAAGAAGTTACGGAGAAATCTGGAGTGACTTGGAGTTCAGTATATCGAATTTTAATTAAAGATTTGGGGATGAGAAGGGTGGCTGCAAAGTATCACGCTCACAAACTCCCTATTCACACAATATAGCACTCTTCGACTTTTTTTTATTCCCCCGAATGAATAGTTACATAAATGGGAAGCGTTATGTGGACGATGAAGAAGAAAGACAAGAACGACGGAGGTGTTGTCTGGCATCACAAAAGAGGTATCACTGTTCTAACAGTGGAGTAAACGATCAGAAAAGTCTATTGACTCCAATGGAGACTACTTTGAAGGAAATTAAAGGAATTTTGTAAAGAAAATTAAATAAATCTCTTTGTACAAAATTAGTTCGGTTTTTTTTTGGGTACATCATATTTTACATCAGGCGGCCATAATTCTTAATATTTATAATTATTTTTTATTGGTTTATTATATAAAAATTTCTCATATTAAGGAGTTGGCCTTAACACGATATTTTCTCATTCATAAATCATTAACACCAAGCCTTACAATAAAAAGAGCATTAGAGTCCTTAAATAGAACCAATAATTCATGACTTAAACATTTTTTAATCACAAATTATGACATACATAAGTAAAAAAAGAAAAGAAGGAAAAACAAAAATAATTCAATTTAGTCGACAGAAGTTCGGAAAACATATTAAAACTTCTGAGGAATCTAATAATACAATGTTAGATATTTACCTTCATACATTTTAAGTACTATATTATTATTAGTGTGTATACATATATCAGCTTAAAACCCCATAATCATTATTTCAACTATCATATTCTGTTGCATTATTTTAATTATTCTATTTTAAAGTATATACAAACCAAGATCAGAAATGTCTACAGGTTAAAGTTAAAATAAAAAATATTATTTGAAGAGTGATGGTACAAGAATCTAATAACATGCATGGAGGAGAGTAATTACCTACCAATGTACTGTTTAATTAAGCTAGCCAATATAATCAAGGGCAGTGGTAAGACGTATAAATGACAGAGCTGCGACAGGAGGGCTGATATATGTAGCGTTCGGTTAATCCTGAGCCAGAGGTTTATCATGCCAAGGGCTGTGTGGGGGCAGGGAATAACTAATGGGTCTGTAGGTACCCTCAAGTGATACCCCCACGCCTCACACGTCACTCAGCTTAGCGCCCAAGTCTTAGTTAGTGAATTATATATCCCTTCACTTCAAGGGCCACTTACCTAACGTCTTTAATTATTGCCAATCTTTGACAGCCAGGGAGTATTCCTCCTTCCATTACTCCCCTTTTGTTCTTTACAGTTTAACAGATCTTCCGCAGTCTTGAGAGAAAACAGAGTATCAAACGTATCATAATGTCCTGAAAACTCACGATTACTTTAGTTTCCGTTCTCTCTATCTCCTATATATGTACCGATATTGTTTACTTTTTAAATAATGTTTATTTATGTTGCGCCCTCTACGTTTAAGGTCTTGTAACGAGCGCTAACTACATTAGATAAATCACCCTCTCCTCTATATGTATATATTTTAAATTGGTTATAATATGTTGTAAACAAATGTAAATAATATTACCAAACCACAAGTCATATCAGTGTAAATATCGTAAACAATAAAAGACGTAGCTGCAAAGCAAGGCCCAGTCAGGTTACCAGCCCTGGGCCCTTCCGGGCTTACCGGCCCATTCCTGGTCTAGAACATTCGAGCACCATCCAGACCTGCAATGCGGTTGGCCTTGAACAAAACATCGCATTATTGGCTGACATGCGATGGACCCGAATAAGACCACAATGGCTACTTATAGGCCCAAGTTTTAGCCGATGAGTCATTCAAACTACGGCTCGCCTCTGGACTGGTACAGCTGCTCTGATGTTTCTCATTTGTGAAAACCTCTGCATCTCTCTTTTCTAACATCGCTATGTTTTAGCCCGGCGTTGTCAGACCCCACACCTTTCTAGTGGGATTCTCTGCCTTCGTCTCGCTAAAACTACCAGCTCCTTGGAAGAGATCTCTTCCTTGCGGACGACGGTCACCTGTGGCCCTACAAACTTTAACTAGTGGCGTCTCCCCCAGTGATCCAGTCTGCCTCTCTCCGGTTCACACTCGCCATTGGGATCTGCACGGTTTTCGCCTACACTTAGATACCGAGTGTGAATTCGTGGTCATTCCAAGACCACATAAACTGCCTATCATACCTACCCTATACCTCTTCTCCTAAACATAGTGCACTGTCGGGCCACATACCTATCAGATATGGAGTCAGATAGTTCAGTAGTAGGACCCGTCATGAAGCAATTTTCCAGGTCATAGCCTAATCAACCCTCATTTCGTCACAAGGGCTAGGGTAACTAGGCCCCCCTCGTAACGACCCGACAGCTCTGTTTTCAAATTCTCTAGGGAAAGCGCCTCAGGATCTTGCATACTTTGATAAAACCTTAGGTCATCTGCGAACTTTCCCTGGAGTGAAAGAAATCAATGCCCAAGTTTTTGGTAGAACAGTACTACTTCCACTTTTCTCGGTTCAGTTAGACGATTATCAAGGAAAAGGCACCTCCTTTCCATCACCAGCAGCTCAGAAGGCCTGATACGACATTGCACTTCCCCGAGGAGTTAACAATCGTCAGCTCAGATCTCTAGTCTAATCAACCGGTAGCGCAGGTGCTTTGATCCGATGATGGGACCCTGATGAATAAAACCTTCTAGACACTTTAACACATGTCCCACATAAATGTTCAGCATTTTGCGAACTATAGCGTTCTTTTTATTTCGACTCTATTGCCAGGTGAACACTTGTGGAACCAGCCAGTGATCATAGGTAGCTCTGGATCTCTCCTTTGTTGAATAAAGTGGAGAGCTGAATAATGCGCACCTCAATATCAATAATTACTTTTGAGAACTTATTATTTTTTAAACTTCACCTCCTCATTTCACCAAAGTTTCCTTTAAAAAACTGTTAATTATTGCACCGGTTTTTTACCGGACTTAGTAAACAAGCTTGGACCAGCCAGGAAGAAGGAGGGAAAGGGGCACGGTTGGGGGTGGGGGAGATGTCAGAGACTTAACGAAGTTAGCAACAATTAGTAGGTCCATAATCCAGGCCGCTGAGGGGACCACGTGACTTGAGTGTATGAGTTAATTTTCCTGGATCCCCTGAGCTACGGTAATCTTGGCGGCAGACAATTGGTGGGATTAAAACTAGGATTGGGAAAGTTTGCGGGTATTAGTGGTCTTCTGTTGTGGTTCTGGGGCAGTAGATAACTGTCGCAATCGCCCGACAAAGCTATCGACTCTGCGGGCTGCGGCACTGTCAATTGAAATCCCTGCTTCGATAATACTTGTTGATCCATAGATCACCATCCTCATATTTTAATCATTTTTAAAATAAGTTCTCTTTAAAGGATCTTTTGATCTTCTGAACTGCTCAACCAGTTTTATTTTAATTAAACATCTAGTCAAATGACGAGGTGTTGTAACTTTAAATTTTTAAATAGATTGACCCCCCTCCCACCTCATAACGACAGATAGGCAGAACTACCAGTTCAAAAGTAGAACCTATCCCTTCGGGCTCAGTAATTATTCAAGTGGTAGGGGCCACTGGTGGACACTACAACAAGCTGCTCTAGCATGCTAAGAGATCGCCTAGCCGCCGCTAGAGTGGAGCTCATTTGTCCACGTCTGGCACGAGGGAGAGGGAAATTGTTTTCTGGCGTGACACTAACCCTTATCAGATCCTCATTAATAGACATGTCAGGGGTGGGCTCTGTCGGGAAAAAAGGGAAAAGTGGAAACCTGCGAATGCGGTTATCGTCTGACAGCTGCCCCTGTGCCGGGCGAATCAGATACTAAAAACTGAGGGACGTTTCTGAAAAAGGGGTGAAAAATGAAAGGGCCACTCCATGTTCCAAAAAAGCCTAAGGTTTTCGTTTTCAAATTTAAAATGTTAAATCGACATTTGAGCATGGATTTACGAATAATTCCATACTGGCACCTAAGTCAAGATTTAATTGATCTGAAATGGCGTTTAATAATTTTATTTATTTTGCCCCTGACGTTCGAATATATCGTAAAAACCTCTTCTTTATTGATTTATTTCTAAAGTCATGTTCAGTGGCCAAGATGGTTGAGCAAATTAAATAGGTAGCTTTAGCATAATAGTTTAGTAAGTATTTAGTTATTAATTATAATAAACATAATACTAATTAACTGTTGTGGAGATATATCTGATACCACAATCATACATCGTTTACAACGTTTTCACTCTCTCTGTCCTAATTTATTTTTTTTAAAATAATTTAGTTTAAATAAATGAGTTCAAAATGCAATCGATATAAAAAGAATATGTTTTTAATGGGATAAAATGGCATTTAACGGTTTTTTTTACAATTGCAAAGACTTTTTGTATTCATAGTCCGCAAATGTCTCAAATTATGCTGAATATTATCAAACAGGACGTCAAGGCATTTAATTCAGTCGTTAGGCTACCCAGACACATTTTTTAATTACTCCGTAATTTATGAATGACCCGACATTATCTTCATAGTATTGCATTTTAGAGGTGTAAACTTCTATGGCAAATATCACCCCTCTAAATAAAACATAAGTAGAGTAAAAGTTGCAAAAACGTCTTTTTATAAATTTTTGGAGGATCGGGAAACATTTTTGTGAAATTGCATACTTGATATAATCATTAAGCTTGTGGGGGGTCCTCCGTGTTTAATGTTTTGTATTAAGAGGTTCTCACAAAGATCGGAGCAGATAGACCAAGTCGAAAATGTCAATAAAGGTACAATAATGATACAGATTAATATGAATATTTATAATAGATGAGAATGTTATTTCAGAGAGACATAAGCTAAAGGGCTTTGGAATGTCACCATTGCGAAGCGAGCTGTAAAGACATTCATGGAACCGTGACTCAAGTTAAGTTGGTCTCTCCTTTGTTGGGCACAGTTGAGGAGAAAACAGGATACAGAAGAGGACTTCCATTGTCTTCCCTCCTCTTATTAGCTCTCCATTATCTCCCCTATCTTCTGTTTCCCTTGGCCAACTCAAAAAGTGTTCTTTCTTAAGCGAGTGGTACAAATAAATACGCTCAAATTCTGCTGTCTTTATTGAAGGCAGTGGCATCAGAAGTAGTGACATAACAACTGATAACGTAAAAAATTCTTCCAGAAATATTTAATTGATTGGCGGGGTAAACATGTTATCTTTTTCTTCTTCGTTTTGAACTACATTTATGAAAAAACAAAATAAGTTTTTTCTCAGCTCGTTTGGTAAAAGGAAATGTTTACGCATATTGGATTGAAGGAAAGTACCAATTTGGTATATGGTGTTACAAATATTTGGAAAATATTTTACATCAAACACAAGCGGAATTAGGCGAAATGTAGACAAAACTGTAAAAACAAAAGCGAAAAAAATTGGAGAGACTGTAAAGTCTTCCTGAGAAAAGATTGTGCTTTTTCAACATTATTATTTTGATGTACAAGAGACCGCATTAATTTATATCAATATTTGAATCATAACTGTTATGTTATCCTTCAATTGGCATTGAATTTTTGAATTATAAAACTTTCATGATTGTAACATATCATTTTATTTGATGGGTGTTACTACTATACACTCTCAGTTCTACGCAGTAAGGAATTCTCTGAATGTTTTATAACTATTTTATAGGATGAATAAAAAAAACAACAAGTATCCAATCAAAATATATACACCAAATTTTGATGTACATGATGTACGAACATGACATACATACCTAAGCTTAACTCAAGCAGTTGCGTTTAAGACGAGGTACTACAGATTCCAAACATTCCATAGCAGATCGGGAGGATAACGTGCATAGACTGGATTTCTTCAGATCAAAACATTATCTTGCAGACTGATAAGAGAGCTGACTGATACAGTTCTATTGTACAGTGAAATAAATATTGAAGGAATAAATACTAACATAATACTAATAATACTAAGAGAGTTAGAAGAAAGCGAATCATATTTGTTTAATTACGGCAAGTAGTTTTGTGAATTTCACATAATATATATTTCCGCGCAAGTGTCGGCAAAGGAATGAACACATCTGTGAACTGCAGCTTTAAGTTAGCATAAAGATTAATGAAATTCGAGGGGAGGGATTAAGTAAATTAAGGGGCGCTAGGTACGTGTGGAGGGTTAAGCGATGTCATTGCCGAGTCTCGAGGCGTCAAGAATTGTTGCCATCACTTGAGACGAATTAATTCCTTATGCGCATAATTCAGGCAGAAGCCAGCGCCCGGAGAAGACAGACTTTAAACATATTAAGACGTTTTGAAACTAAGACGGCGAGAAAGGCTGGGGTGGGGGAGAGTTCCGTGTCTTAGTTAGCAGATGGCGCTTAAGAGCCTTCCTTCCCACTGAATTATTCACTGGAAAATAAACTCTGGGAATAACTTAAGATTTATAATCTTTGTCCCCACCCTCTGCCCCCCCCCGGTTTGCAAGTCAAATGGGTATTTAAAACTAGGGCCTCATCAGGCCCTGGAACACACTCGTCTAATCCGTGCTTGCCTTTCGCCACCTTTATAATTAACTCCACACACAAACGAAGGGAGTGGATTCAATCATATTCGCCTCTATTCAGCCGCACCCGGGGCCAATTTAATGCGGCTGAGTATTGCGTTTCATATTCACCATTGTTGGCGAATCACATATCGCACTCTGCCTTCAAGTAGAGCTGATATAATTTAATTGGTAAATAGTTAATTAGTTCCTTCACTAGTATTTCCTCGATTAATCAATAATTTCTTATTTACTAAAATATTATAAACTATTAAACATTATGAAATATATCATTATTATGAAATATTATCATTATTATTATATATCATTATTATCATTATATTATAAACATCAACGAAATTAAACGAAAGATAGCTATTATAGATTTTTATTTGACATTTATGAATTTGAATGTTTCGCGCTGGCAGCCAAGGAAAGGAGGTATAATGTTATGTACAAATTGTGAGGGCGTTGGATCTAATAGGCTCTGTTAGGCCACGTTCTCGAAACTTCTTATGATAGCTATTTCTATTATAATAATCGATTAATTGATTAATAAATAATCGAAACACAACAATTAATCTTTTTGATTAATCACTAGGAATCATATATTAATCGTCAGGAAGTAATACATTTTTTATTTTATTAAAGAAGAGCATTAGTTCTTAATTTGTATTATTAGATATCCTATTGAATTAATTTGTCAATATCATCGATTAATAATACTTACTTTAAATGAAATGAGTAATGAATAAACTAATTTTATTTTTAGTATATTAAATTGTGTAATCTCCAAGGTTAGATCAGTTAAATTTGCTTGATTATTATTCAACAATGAAACTTTATTAAAATAGAATACTGAAGTGATAGATTTATTAATAGAAATTAAATATGCAATTCAATTTACTTTAAATTTGAGGGGGGACCTCAACAAAATCTGAGAATCTATTATCCTGGGATAAAAGTTCCGAATGTTTTAGTCTAATGCGCTGCATCATGTTTGTGGACGATTTAAAATCTTTTCCACATTGTGAACTCTTTGAAATCATCAATTTTCTGAAAATATTTCCAAGCATCAGGTTTATGGTGCTAGATGGTGAAAAAAACGCAGCCAAGAGACAATACAACTACTTCAGGCACAGAAAATAATAACAGGATAACATCAAATAACAAGATAACAACTACAAGGAGGTTTCAGGTTTCCTTTGTAAGAATGTAGGTCTACGTGCGCCAACTGTTAAATGGACATCCTTTTCCATTCAATTTAACAAAATATTTAATTCTAATGACAGATTATTATAAAAAAATTTATTTTCTTATTTTTGTATACCTATCATATTTAAACGTGTCGATTATATTCTCAAATATAACTATTTTAATCGAAATAGACAAAATAGAATTATTAATTGATCAAACTATAAAAACTAATTGATTAATAACTAATTCGATTGAATTATTTCCATCACTGCCGAGGTGTCAATGAAGGACGATGCTTCGGATTTATTTACAGTTCTCCATTAACGTTTGTGAGGTATTTTTCGAGCAATGCTAACGCGTTGGCTTTTTCCTCCCGAAAGCAGAATTTAAGTCCTTTTACCACCTTCTTTATCAGGTTCATCAAGGTAAGCATTAATACTTTATTCGTCTTCTTATCTTAGCCTACCCGAAAACTATCCTTAATTTATTTATCCGTTTTCTAATTTTTATGGAGTAATCTCTCAAATAAACTAAATTTCATGCAACAAATAACGACGAAATTATTGGCTTGGAAAGTGAAGAAACAACATCAAGGGAATTGGATTTTTCACGCCAGTTTCTTAGACTTAGCCACTGAAAAATCGTAAATGTATGTTCCAAGAACTAGGGTAGACTTTCAAACAGTTCGGAGAAATGATCGTTCGTCTATCCAATTTTTCCTTTTTCAATAGTGGTCGTTAAAAGGATTTAATCGATCTGAAGCCTTAAAGGTAAAAAAAGACCTACGAAATATATTTAATGCGTGCTACAGAATACACCTGCACTAGCAATGTTATTTGTAACTATGAATACAAACAATTAGAACATTTCACTGGTTGTGGGGCGTTCATGAATTATATATTAGAATACATTGTATACCCCCAGACGTGCACAATATGGCAGGGATAGATACAGGCATTATTGCGAAAGGTTAGCCTGTGCTTGCGGATAATTAAGGTGGTGAATCGGGCGGTAATCCGGTTTGAAGCAGGAGGACCAGACAATGGGTACACTACAATGCAGAATGTCAGCCTCAGTAATATCTCTTTGACTAGGCACTGTCATTAGCCCCGTCCCCATCCAGCTAATTGCTTAGTTAAATCGGTCATCGTCTGCTTTATGGCCTAACATATTACATCAAGCAGTAGGTGCTCCGTAAGTATTCAAAGAGGTCTATCATTTTTTAGTTTACCATTGGATTATATGATATTTGAGAATATACTTACATAGTAACACATTGTTTTTAAAACTAGATTTCAATAATAAATTCAACAATTTAATTAGGTGAGTAACTACAATTTTTATTGTAATCTTTGAAAATCGAACTAAAAATATAAAATAGTCAAAGAACAATTAAAACCATCGGCTAATAAAAATCTTCAAATTATCTTATCTTCATTTACCAATTATATTAAATATTCAATCCGTTGTTTAAATGTAAAATTATGTGAGGTGAAATAGTTTAAGAAAAGTGATGTCTTAAAAGTTGCATTTATGACGGTTGTTCCCGACAAGGGCTGAGATCAGGTACCGGAAGAATGATGTTAGTATTTAGGTCAGTATTGTCAATACTATGTCCAATCCTCACATCAGATGGCAGCAGCTACCAAGCCAACATAACCATTTTTCAATCCCACGATATAGAGGGAGAAAGAACCATAAATGAAATTGGAGAACAGGGCGAGAGTCCATCTTCAGCACCAGTCGAATCAACACCAGAGGTTCTTCTTTCTACTCTCCATCTGCAATACCTGAGGACGCTTTTCAAGAAATACGCCTCCGCTGTTTAATATTTGTTAAATGAGTAAGCGCAATTATATGGCGGTTTTCAATTTGTGACTTTAAATAGTTAGATTGATACATTTTTTTTGTAACATAATTTTCATTAATAATATTAATTTAGTCTATATATTGGAATTCAGGGCAATTTCAAATTTGTAAGTTTATAATAAATAGTAATAATGAATGCAGTTCTTAATAATGCTTTCATCAATTTCCTATTTATTATTTAATATTACTATTGCATCCTCTTGTCTAATAATTAACCCTAACTAACAGTAAATTCAATCAACTCTTCGCTCAAATGACATATTCCTAGATAAACGACCTAGACTATTAGTATAGTTATTATCAAAAGTTAATTACAATCAAAAAATTAAATTTTAGAAAAATAAAATAAGGACATGAGGGGTTCATGTAATAATAAATATATTAATATTTTATCATGGATGCTTTAAAATTTTAATAATTATGGTTATTGTTTACTATTTTTACTTTTACTCATTAATATTACAAAATAAAGTATCGTAAAGCATTATGAACGTTTAACAATCATAAGCAATATTGTCATGATTAAAACCCTATATAAAATTATCGTTCACCATGCCAAGATGTCTAACTTAAAAAATATTTTTATGAAGCCGTTATTTCTACCTTGTCCTAAAATTTGGCCGGAATCAAACATATTGAAATCGAAAATAATGTTTTTAAACCGCAGTTTTTTGTAACTGTAATGCGTTGCTTAAACACTATATTTTATATGATTCCTGCCTATCATAAACAAAGCAGCCAATGAATATGAATAATATGAATACAGGGTTGTTAATGCGAATCTCTCCCCTACGCGATAACGTGTGATACAAAATAACAGTCATTGATCTACTGCTTAGGGGAAATCCTCACTTGCACACGAGAGCACAGGTGATTTAATTTTTTTTTTAAGTGAAATGGGAGTCAAGTAGGATCCGATTGGCATACAGGGCTGGAGTGGGACGATAATGGATAGAGACTGGGCGCTCAATTGTTCCGCATAATGCGCGTGAAATAGGATGAAGTGGCGGTCGAGGACTTCACAATACCACTGCAGCCAGCCTCTCCTACGTTCACTGCCCGCTGGCTCGGCTTACACAAGGCCCTGAATTCCACAGTAGTTGTGGTTTTAATGCCTATTATCACCTTTAACCGAATCGAAAATCATTATTTATTAAAGAACAAAAATAATCAATGTTATTTTGTGACGTTAAGCCTAGTCTACACCAGGACTCAATGCACGTCTTTGTAGCGTGGCTGAATCGAATTTTAATCGCGGGCGGCATCTGCGATCGCAACATGTCCACAGAGTGTAATGCGGGTCTACATGATACAAGATTTCGAGTCCCTATAATAGTCGCAATCCTACCACTACTGTCCCGATTGGTGGTAAAATTTCCGGATGACATCTGTGGACACTCTGAAGACTATAAAGACAACGAACCAGACTATGAAGAAACTGAAGGTGACATCAGCGTGGAGCAATGTGACTCGATCAGTGAAGAAGAAAATGATTAATGGCAGTGACATGTAAAAAATAATATTAATGTTAAATATCTTTCATTTGAATATATTCAAACCACAGGTACTTTGTACACACAGGTTTTTTTGTTAATCATATCCCTCCACATACAACATTTTGATATAAGCGTGGTTTGTGGGGAGTATCTTACAATTTTTAAGACAAAGGAAGATTTTCAGAAATATCTACTGTTGTTAGATTAACCACAATCTACCTCCAACTCGTAAATTATAATTTTTTTTTCAATATCACGAATTTTAAGTTTTGGTGTTCACATCTTTTGATAGATTTTATGTGATTAGATTAATTCTAAAAAAAAAAAAAGAAATATTTCAAGAGCCAATCGCCTATGATCGCACTTTTGGTAACTTTTAAATATATTTAAATCTGGAAGAGGTGAGTAAACAGAAATATTTGTTTGAATCAACTCCCTCAGAATTACATTTTGATGAGAAAGTCACTCGGGCTACTCAAAGTTAAAGTATTTTTTAAACATATGAATTTGTTTGGTTGGTCCAACTCACAAACGTATTGTGTCCATTTTCAGGGAAGTCTTTTCTCAAGCTTGCCTTTGACGTCATTTCTACAAAACATTTCAAATTTAGCTAAGCAACCAATATATTTTCATAATTTTATAGACGAATCTTCAGGGTATTATCAGACTACCGCTTATGCCAACATTTTAAATATTTTCTATCTGGAAGGGATGAATAACCAAAAATATTTGTCTGACTTGGTATTTCCTGAATCATCTCTGTCAATATACCATTTTCATGTAAAAATTTCTCGTGATGCTCATGACGTTTTCAAATTTCAAATTTGTCTGGTTGATCCAACCCACGAAGATATTTCGTCAAATTGTATGTGAAGCTCTTCTGGGAAGTCTCAAAATTGATATAAACTAATTCACAAGCTTGCCGGTCATGACGTAATTTTAGTCAATTAGAAAAATTATACTAGCTAAAGCCACCCAGAGAAACTGCCAGACATAACTTTTCTTCAAATTAAATGATGAGGTCTTCTATATCCGCTAGTTTTGTTAGTATCGGTAGCCAATAGGTATAAATATCATATTTCTGGCTCATGTCAAGATGAAAATGTGACTAGTACAGCTAGAGGATATTATTTTACAATACGTTTCATGATAAAAAGTCAAAGGACCATTATCAGGTTTCAGTTGTTCATGGGCATTAACCTAATCTGATTTTTATATAGTCATGAAGTCAAATCTACATTTACGATTTGTAAACTCGCAGTTTTATGGTAAGTTTAATTTTTTTTTAATAGTTAAGGGTTTTATTCTTCCTGCTCAAGTTCAAGCTGAGCTATGGGCTGGTTTCTTAAGATACCAGAAAAATGAAGAGCTCCTAATTCTAATTTCGTCAGATCATGCACATAAGGGTAAAGTTTTATGTTTCTAACTCAAGTTTACAATGGTCAGAACAAACAGGCCATGTTTTTGCTTATGAGTACCATAGTCTACACCTACGAACTATGGGCTGGAAGAGTAGGATTTTTTAAGATATCAGAAAAATCAAGAGCTCCTAATTCTAATTTCGTTCGATCTTGCTCATAAAGGTAAAGTTTCATGTTTCTAAGTCAAGTTTACAATGATCAGAACAAATAGACCATGTTTCTGCTTATGAGTACCATAGTCTACACCTACGAACTATGGGCTGGAAGAGTAGGATTTTTTAAGATATCAGAAAAATCAAGAGCTCCTAATTCTAATTTCGTTCGATCTTGCTCATAAAGGTAAAGTTTCATGTTTCTAAGTCAAGTTTACAATGATCAGAACAAACAGACCATGTTTCTGCTTATGGAAAAAAACAAAAAAAAACAAGGCAATTCGCTAAATAAAGATTTATATACTCTTTATTGGGCTATAATTACAATCTGCCTTTTATAAGGCAATCGGTAATTGCGATAAACGCTCTCATTCATACCATATTTACAATTCATCATTCACTCGCTCATTCATACAATATTTACAGACAGCCCAGAGACCTCCCAAATCCACATGCGAAGAGAAAGCGGAGTCTTGGGAAGTCCCCCACGCTCCTCCGTCAGCCGCGTCACCGGATACTAGCCAGTTAAGGCTGACCAAGAGCGCGAGAGCCACAGACGCTCAGGACATGATTGGAGTAACTGGCCATTGCCAGGACCCCCGCTGTCACGCGTTTATATGGTGCAGCTAAATAAAGAGTTACATGAACTTAAAATCAATAACGGATATAAGTTTAAGTCGCTGTTTTTTTCTGTGTCCATAGCATGTTTGACTTAGAAACAAGAAATTTTATCATTCGGTACAAGATCTGACGTAATTTAAAATTAAAAGCTATTCTATCAAATACTATAAAAGGCACCTGATCCAATCATTCCCAAATCACGTAGATATACTGTCAAGTTATCGTATCAAAGCTACGAAATGACGCGATTGAAAATTTCCGAGAGAGAAAACGGTAGGGATAAAAACAAATATAAAGTTAATCTGTGTAAATACAAAGTTGGGGGCCATTAGAAAGCCGTTAGAGGTGGACTGGATAAGTATACCCGGAGAGGCAGAGGGCTAAAATCGGCGGTGGAGCCCCCTGGGGGGTAGGCACTGCACTAATTGCCTCTACAAACGGCATGTTTTATTCTTCCCAGGCGGCCACCAAACTGCGCCTACCTACCCTTCAGGCCAACCTGCCTACCACCTTTGTCTAGGCGGGAACCCTTAGTTTATACCCACATGCTAGCAGATCCATGAGTCTTCAAAAATTTTTGTTATGATTGTTATGCTAATATATACATATTTGTTATTAGGCATTAATTTTTCATTTATAAACTAAATGGTATTTCAAAATTAGATGTAATTATTAGCGTAAACGAAAACATTGATAAAAGTAAAAGACGTCTTAATTTATTTCTTTTTGAAAAGCGCTTTCAGTGGCATATACTGCTATTTTCAAGTGCTCAGGTTGACAGTATACCCTTCTGAAAGCGCTTGTGAATAACAAATGAATTATTTGTGGGAAGACAAAAATAGGATCTGGCTATCTTAGCCCCACAACCAGCAATTAAATCATTAACATTAAGCATACCATTAAAAAAAAGACACTGTGATCTATAACTCACTATCAAGTAAAAAGTTAAGCAGTTATTTATTTAAGTTATTTTTACCAGTCGGGTTTTATGCAGTTGTACCAGTTAGGTACAATAAAGCACAGAAGGAATATCGTTTTTATTAATAGGCATTTCAGTTAGCTTTTCACTTATACATCATCAAATCATCTTTCAGCAGCAATTACTCATTGTCTGGCGCTAGTGCTGATACCTATGAGATGGAGCAGGAACTATCTCGGTTCTATACCTTTCACCTTTCTGTCCTAAGCCCTTGAACACGGGGACTTACTCCCAATGAACAGATCAGGAGTAGTATGTAAGAGACCGGAACAGAGAATAATAAGGTTCATCAGATTGGAGCTCAGCAGAATGGTTTTGATAATGACCGTCATGAGTGTTCGGTCAGAATCGGATTATTCTGAGACTTCAGCCGAGCGGAGGGAGAGAACTATGAGTTGGCCAACCACTGCCTACGGTGGATGAATTCATCCAGTGTAGACATATCAAATTTTTCGACTCATTACAATATCTAACAAACCCGGTGTTTAACACTATAACCCCCGCTCCGTTCCCCTAACGATGGCAGGACGCTGTCGCGGCTGGAACACTCTAGTCCTAGGTTCTAGGTAGAGATTTAGTTTGTTTTGTTTAGTTTGTTTTTGTTTTGTTTTGTTCCTAGTGTTTAGTGTTTGATGTCGGTGACAAAAAGAAGGTGAGCCTCATCACTTAGTGTGAATATAAGACTGAGTACTATTAACAACATCAAAAATCATTTATTGTATTATGTACTCCTCCAAATGCATTTAAATGCAGGAAGAGGAGAAATTTGTAATTCGATTATTATTTTGTTATTTTTCTTTTGTACATTGTATTTTGTTTGAGGTTTTGAAATAAAAAAAAAAAAAAAAAAAAAAAAAATGGCCAACCACTGCATCTATCAGCCACCAAGTAAGATATTTTCAACATTATTAATCTGGATCTAATCAATAATTAATCCATAACAATCACACTCAAGGCATTCCTTACAGCTTTCAATTGAATCCCCATCATCATTCATTATTTATATTTATATCCAGTTTACTTTATAATTCGTTTTGGACCGATAGGCAAAATTCACTAACAAATTTAAAAGATCGGCCCTTATTTGGCTCATAAGCCCAGTGAATATACATACATACATATATATATATATCATTTTATCATCCGTAAAAGCATTTTATCATTTCTTTACACCATCAATATACAGTCCACTACATTATTTTGTTACTGAGCAGCGCAGCCATTATAACATAAAGTTGGTAATATCTGCACCCATTACTTTAGGTCATAACAACACAGAGTACCTCATAATTAAATAAATTTTAAAGTTGAATTGTCATTTATTGTTTAATTGTTATGATTAGTAAATAAATGACAAAATGGAAGAAATGAAAGATTTTTAGAAACGTAATACAACGCCGAAGATTATACGGGATTAAAATATCCCCAGTTGGTGTAGCATGCAGCTGTGGAAGCTGTCCAGCCCAGTGTAGGGATTTAGTCATGTCCAGCTAAAAACAAGGCCCCTCTCTCATTGCTACTACACCAGTTTTTATCGGATTACAAATGATATTTTTCTCCCTTTTTTAAATTTTCAACATTTTCGTACAATGACAGTTATTTATTTTATTTTTTCGTTTTTAGGTATCTATAAATATCAGCACTAAAAAATAAAGTAGCCAAGTAATACTGTTGTGAGCCTTATCTGAAGGCATACTGACGTGTTATTTGATTTTGCAATCTTGTTCCATTATTTATTATTATTTTTTTTTAT
The DNA here is from genome assembly GCA_930367205.1 of Acanthosoma haemorrhoidale. Taxonomy (NCBI): domain Eukaryota; kingdom Metazoa; phylum Arthropoda; class Insecta; order Hemiptera; family Acanthosomatidae; genus Acanthosoma; species Acanthosoma haemorrhoidale. Next base: position 94,682,135 of record OV884011.1, read on the forward strand.
TAAAAAGTGAGATTTAAGAGCTCATTTATTTTGTGCACAATTTATTTTTTTTATCCTCTATCTCAAACAGGTCATTGGCATCTTAATTTCTTCATGGTTACTCCATGGTTAACATTCGATCTACTTATTCTTAGCCTACAGATCATTTCTTCCTTGCGTTCGCGTCAGATGGTGTTCCTCCATTCACCCATTCCTGGATTCACAGGTTTACAGAATCTGCGTGACACCTCTATCAAATGTTAGTTCCACCCCTCCTGCATGCATTGGGAGGATTTGGGCTTTTCCATGTCTATGCAATGTAAACATTAGTGAAATGTACTAATGTATCTATGTAAGGATTATATGGTTTTTATCCAGATCCTCCAAACAGACAACTATATGCCTTATCACGAAATTAGAAGCCGAAGACCCGCAATAAAGGGAAAACCCTGATTCCGCTCTGTGCACTATCTCTCTTCTAGCCATGCGATCCCTTTACTAAGATCATGCCTATCATTAAGCAATAAGCAAATTAGTGATTAGTCCCCATAATAGTGATAAGCCACCTAACAGATGGGCGTATGTGACAACACGAAGCCTCTTCACCCCATGCGTCTAATTTCATGATGGCGACTTTAGTGTTCTACAAAAGCACCGCCTGAAATGTGGGCCGGGACTATGGCGCCTCCTGGGTTCTGGCCGGCTCCTGGGATCTGAGTTTTGCTGTCTTGGACTTACCTCGGTGAATCGCAGAGTTCCGAAACACCATAGAACGTGGTTGATGACCTAGGTGGGGTTTACGCTGAAATGAAACTCAACCGAAAACTGACTATCCTTTTTATTGCTGAAGTCATGTTTTTAAATATCGGGGTTGTGATTAGTGCAACCATCAATGTTAGGGTGCCTACAAATGTACCACTTCTTTCCCTTAACCGTGAAAGAAATCACGTGATCACGAGTTGTTTGGTCATCTTTGTAAATAATGCAGGAAATAAAAAATGGTGGGAATCGCGTTCATGTAAAAGTTTCAAAAACATTATAACTTTATTAACTGCTTAGCCATAAAAAAAAAGTAATTAATTTGGTAAAATACTGAGGATATCAATAGGGGCACTAAAGGAGATCCTCGACCGACTGCCTCTGACGGACAGGTCGCTTGTCATCCGCATGGTTGGCTTATTTAATATAGACCATTGTCTTGCGTCAGAGAGGATAGCCCCTGTCGGTAAAATAAATATGCAGGGGCGCCTTTGGTTTAGGGGAGAGGGATGAAGCACCAAAAAAAAAAAAAAAAATACGGTTGAGTGCGGTTTCAAAGACTTTACTGCCTGCCAAGGGGGGAAATGACTGGCATCCGATAGGGGAGATTAATTTTTAAGTGTAAAGTGAAACTTTTATTCCTGCTTATCGTATCATACCTGCCTATAACCGCTTTGTTTGGCTGTTTCGTTATGGAGCACTTCTATCCGGTCAGCATTTCACTTAGATAATTAATTTTACACTTCTGCCATTAAACCAGGCTTGTTCAACCAGCGCGTTTTAACAAAAATTAATATACATACAAACTTTATTATTTGCGAATAGAAAAACAGTAATATCAAAAATTCAACCACATGATTTGATATGAGTTGCTGAAACTATATAACACAAATATTATATTTTAATAAATGCTTTGATAATTTTTTTTCTGCGATCATTAATGCATAAAGTAATTTATTTAATTTTTATAACGTCTACCACTTTGATTTTTGTTCTTTGCATTTTCCCAAGCCTTCGGTGGAGTTCTTGTAAAACAGTCAAAAACCGAACAAAAATGAGACCGAAATTCCGTTCGATCAATTTTCTGTTTACTGCATTGTGTGATAACGATTCATACAGAGAAGGAGAAAAAGGGAAACGGTAAAAGTTTTATTTGAGCTAATTGGTGGCCATTTTGTGCCGCATTCAGGCGTAGAGTAAATAAATGAATTGGCAACGTAAAACTAAATTGAAATCGAGTTTCACGCCGTAACATGGAGTTATTGTTGTCAAAATTAATTATTACAACAATAGCTGACACAACAATGGGGGAGGGTCAAAGGGTGACCCTTCATTATGCGGGCACAATGGAAAACAAAACAATTTCTGCAGCTCAAACAACACACCCGCCAGAGTCGTTACATTATTCTTAAGGCTGTGCGCAAGAAGAGGGACATACCTGAGTTGGGGTATTTCGTACGACCATAACGGCTTTTACAAGCCTTGAATCGTTAAAAAAAAATAATGTTCGAGTTATGAGCACTTGAGTAGAGAAAGTAGTGTTATGCCCTTGAGACATTTTACTTTTACAAAACAGGTCGCTAGCAATCTTGATTAGCAGCATCTCCTTGGATTATCTGAAGAAAAACCAGCCCATGTAGTATCATAATCTTTTTTCACCTTAAGGTTGCTTTTTAACATGGAGGTGATGAAAATTATCACATACAAATATTAACAGTAATGTTTGCTTATTTAATCAGTTTTATATTCAAATTTAAAAACAGAAGTGTATGCTACACTATTTATTGACATAAAATTTATACAAATTTAAGTTAAAGGAGCATTCGCGGTTCCTGTAGAGGCTGAAACTCAGAACATTCATATCGTAATTACTAGGACACCGTTCATATGAGAGCCTAGAAGTGTTTTCTGTCCTGCTATTATTAATTTTGTTATTGAAAGGTGTGCTTATTGGGACAATCTGCTTTTTTTTTGAGGAATCTAAATCCATCAGTGGATTTGAATTCAGATCATTTATAGATTAGAGTAAGCGAGTGAATCTTGAAATTTATTTTAAAGAAATTTCGTATACTGGATATTATAAGAAATTTTAGTTGCTAAATGTCATCCCAGTGGTGATAGTATTTTTTTGCCCATAATCCGAAAATTAAACCCAGCGGGTTTACATGGGGCAACTAATAATTATTCCTATTTTCTTAATATATAATAATGAAAAATCGTTTTTGCCAGACAAGATGTAAATAGTTAATTACGAAAATGAATGGGTTCTATTAGAAACTATTAATCAAAAATAATTTCAATGAAACAATAATTATAAATAATTTACACAAATGGTTAAAATAAAAAAGGCTAGTTAACTATAAGATTGATTGTGGGAACTTTTCTATCCCGAAATTTTAACAAATTTGGAAGTTTTTGCTTGAACTCCTGCTTTTAAGGCGATGTATGTATAAGAAAAAAAGTTTTAAAAGATTTTTGTCGTTTTTTATAAGAACTGTTTAAAATATTTCTTGGAAATTTGCTAATAGGATTCTTATGAAGTTATAATTATTTGTCATCTAATTTTAATTAAATAAGGGTTCATATTTTTTTTATAAGTTATTGTAAATAACCTCCCCCCATCACAACAATGTTTTTTCACTTGTAAAATATGCAAATTAAGCTTCCATTTTTTGAATTATTCAGTAAGCTTTTACATTCTTAGCATTCGTAAAATATTTTTAGTTTTAACCTAATTATTATATTATATTATTTTGATTTTTTCCAATCTTCTTATTTATTTAATTAAGTGTTTTTGTAGGCCATTGTTCTTTTAAATTTCTTGTTCTGAATTGTAGTGTTGAGGATGCCTGAATAGGTGAAGCGTCGATTGAGGTCGGTAAATCAATAAAAAAGATATATTTTGAGAGACTCGTAACATTTTTTTTTTTTATAATAAAAACACATTTATACAAAAGTACCTTTGTTTGAGTACTACTACTCCGAATAATAAATTTGTCAAATGATAACTTTATAGACAGTTCGAAAAAAACGTGTAGCAATTTGCGATGTTTCGTTACAAAACCTACTATATATGATATGCGATTTCAAATTGAGAGTTCTTAGCAGTTAGTAATTTTTAGGTATGAGTGCATTATTTGCTGGGATGTCCGTCTGGTTCGAAGATATGTTAGATTTTCATCACATTTATTAATAGGCAAAATTTTGAATACTTATTTGAAAATTCCGATAGCGATCCATTAATATTTGTTGTTGCATACTTACTTGTTTGAGTTACTTTAAGTATAATTACTATGTTGACGAGCTTTTAACAATGAGTTCTTTCGATGTAGTGCTGCCATTCCACAACAGATCGTGAAAGTCCCTTCGGGAGGGCATAGAGATTGTCCGGGGGGGGGGTTTGGAGTGATTTGCAATCCTGAGCAACAAAGTAAGAATGGAGATATTAATAAAGTAGTAGGTGTGTTATCGGCAATAAAGGGAAAAGTCGACAGATTTAGTGGCGGAACACCCCACTCACACATGGGGGCTGCGGGCCATTAAACAGTTTTTACAGCCTCGCCCTTACACTGGGCTTTATTTGCTCAATCTGTTGACTCAGGTTTGGCTCGAGGGCTTCTAGTCTCCTTTTCAGGCCTGGTGTAATTGGATCAGGTATACTACTTCTTAGGAGTACTCGTCTCTTCACAACAAGTTTATGGCTGATCATTCTTAAACTTGATCGTTAAACAGGCTATTGACTTGTAATAAATGTAGCCGAAAGAATAAATGCATAAGGTTTATGCTGGATGCTAATATCCATAATATGGGGTGTTACTTTAAACATATTTACTTGATATAAACAACCATATATAGTTATATAAACATATGTATTTCACTTGAACGATGGATGACTGGAAAGTGGTACTATTTTTCTTGTTCTTTTATCATAAAAGTGTTGAATGATGTTGTCAAATTATATACCAGCAGTTAGTAGATTTTGAATGGAAAGTATCGCTATATCTCAATTTTACCACCAGGTGTCCTACTTTATGTAGCTATCACTCATTCAAAATATGCGGCTCACATGTTTTCTTTTTTCACAGTCTAAGCGTTGTAACTTGATAGCCTTCGATGATTATGTAAACAAAGTCGGACAATCGCATTTATTGGCCGCGATATTATTCCGGCCATCAATGAATGGTGATCATTATGAAAATAATCGTGTATATTTATTTGAAAGTGTATTGATTGCTCCTCGTATTGCATTGATTTTGTTTACTTTTATTTATATCAAAAAATTGTCATATTAAAAATTAATAAGCATTAGTATAACCACTATAATGATATAACATAGGTCATAAATACTAATTATAAATAAATAGATGATCATTAATTTATCTTAAATTCCCGTAAGTTAAATTATTAAAAGAAAACAGTATTCACTTACTCCAATAGAACATTTTCAGGCGATCGATCAATATTTCTTCTAGGATACATATATGTATACCTAATATTGCTGCTGAAATTCTAGTAAGATTTCAATGTTAACTATTGATTTATTTACAGATTGCTATACCCTAAAAAAAAATTATGGAACTAACAGACAGAGGTACGTAAATGTTTTTTGTAAATCAGTTGATTTTAGAAGATTAAATTTGAAATGAGAAAAAAATATTTGGAGGCGCCGGGCATCGATCCCGGTACCTCTCGCATGCTAAGCGAGCGCTCTACCATCTGAGCTACGCCCCCTGTTGATAATTTAGAGCTTACACCTATATTAAACCGGCTTGTTACTCCTAAAAGAACAGCTATTTACATATATTTTTATTTTGCACAAGAAGAATTCGAAAATAAATAGATAACGTTATGACTACTAGTAATAGTGCTCAATAAACTAGTACTATGCTAATGTGTTTATATTGTACTTGCAATGTAAAATAAATGCAGTATAAAAAAAATATTAATTTAAACTAATTGTGTCAACATGTGTTGAGACGAAATTGGATGACATTCCCCATTAAACAAACTAAAGTTAGGAAATCAAAGATATTTTCGGATTGTTATTCTTTTCTTTTCACAAATACGCTTAATAAATGTAAACATTTTTATGTTAAAAACCGAACATTATATAGTCACTTTTGCGTATTTGTAAATATGGTGTGAATGTGATCTTTTATCATAGTTATCAAGTGCCCTTCTAGGACAGATTGTAATTTTATTCAAATAAATATGTATTGTTTTCAGTCTTCAGGCTAAAATTAAGTTCGATAAAGTTTGAATACATCTGATAACCAGATGTTCCAAGATTTAAATCCCGGCTTTGCCACTTTTTTTTTACGTTTAACCATTGATAACTATATATTTATAATAAATAATAATTATAAATCGGTCCTTTTCAAGTTCAAAATCATTTTTACAAGATCTAATAGCATGTAACATAAGCACTCCTACCTGTGATTACACTGTTGGCAGGCAAAACACTCGAGGTGGTAGACGTTGTTCCTAGCCCTCATAACCATTTCGAAAGCAGGTATGACCTTTGTACAAGCTGCGCAGTAACCAGTATTGCCGAATAACCTGTTTCGCAGTATTTTTTAATATAAGTAATTAATTATAAAACTCAATTGACAATAAAAGAGATTTAAATATTCTAGATGAAAATAATTAAACTACAAAAATATTGGACATTAGTATTAGATGTAAGACTTTAAGGCTATTTTAATAATACAATGCTCATGCAAAATACTATATTTAATGGGGAAGAGGGTTACTAGCAACAAAATGGAGGGTTACTGGACAAAATGGCTTACTAGAACAAAAATCTAAAGTCCATTACAAGACAAAATAACTTCATCAAAAAGAAATATAAATATGATTTACTATTTAGTTTTCGAAAAAGATTTAAGGATAGAAGCAAACATTTAATAAATTGTTCAATATTCAAATACTATTTACGTTACTAGTTTGGTGTTTGTTCACTTTCTAACACATGATAATTTAATAGTGAAACACAGTGCACATATAAATTAACAAATTCCTGTAAATTTGTACATCATCTCACCTAAGATAGTCTCTTTTACATAATATAAGATTTGCTTTGGTATACAGAGTTGACCCGACCTCTCCTAGTCTGCAATCACAGCATCCGCACTTGAGACAATCCTCGTGCCAGTAGAGGTCTAGCGCCTTCAGGAGGTACCTACCGCCAAATGATAAATATTACATTAATAAAAAATAAAATAGGCACACTAAAAAAAATAATAATTTTGAATAAGTTATATTCAAAGATAGATAAAATAAGATAAAATCGCATTTACGTTCCTCTTTACACAGTCTTTCTATTGAATTACTTATCTTACTTACAGTCATTACATGTGATTGTGTACAGTATGTATATATTGTAACATTCATGATATTTGAGAATAAAGATCATGAACCCTCACATATGGTAAGGGTCATTTTCCCTTATATTCCTAGGAGTGGGGATGAGATAAACCAGGCAGTCTTAGCCAAGCCTTCGAGAAGAACGCAGTGGCAAGCTCCCGAATAGGTGGTTACCATACTATTGAAGAACCAATAGTAGAAAGTAACGTTGGTTGGATTACAGGAAGAGAAGAGAAGAAAAGCAGTTGAACGTTATTGAATACCATGGTGTGTTGAGACAGATGGGCGGATAAGTTGTAGGTTGGTGTTATGAATATTGTTTATTATTATGGATCCATTCAAAAAATTGAGCTCAAATTCATGTTTTGTAATTAGTAGTAGCTATCATAAGTTAAAAGGATTTGAATATTTTTTTATACATTTTGTCAATACTCTATGTTAATTATAATTATTTGTCATAACCATTTTATTTGAATATATTTCACAATTCCTAGTTTCTCAATATATTAATAACCACAACATTAGCCTTGAGATCGGGCGATTCAATCGGAATAAATTCCTATGTCAAAGACATAAAACAAGTTAAATTAAAGATCTCATGACGGACCTGCCAAATTAGTTAAGTTAAATTGATCAAGTAAAGTAAAAAGAGAGATGGTAAAAAATGAGGTAGGTTTCAATATATATATATCTCATGGTAAAATATTTACAAAACTTTCTAAGGGTAGGAAAATAAATAAAAAAACTACTGAATGCAAAAAACTTAATTTGTAAACTTTTTATTAATAAAATGTTTACAAATTAAGTACAAATATTTAATAATCAAAATAAAAATCTTTTTAATTTATCAGTACAAATTTTGTTATTTTATGTGTGTATCGTATAAATGGGTTTTCCGACGCTATAGTTTCATTAAAATATAAATCAGTTTGAGAAAGCATTGTGCTTATTTTTGTGTATCGTGGATACTTGAGAATGATTCGCAACCCTGTTTCGGATCCATTCAAGTTTTATGTTGTTCGTAACTTCATAAAACAGTAAATGTAATGTAACATAATTATATGTAAATTCTGTTACGTTACATTTAATCTTTTATTACATTGGAGTAGTGCTTACCTCTCGGTTATGTGTTTACCGCACCCGGCGCATTCTTGGTTTCCTGTGTTAGGCGTGGGTGCCCCTCCTTTAGCACCCCCCGCCTTCACGTCCATCGTCATTCTCCCCACACCTGAAAAATCAAGCAGTTTTAGATTAAATTTTTAAATTAAAATAAATTTATGTTTATTCGTAAAATTCATTAATTGTTCTGGGGCGCTGTTTGCTATGAACTAACATTATGGGTTACATGAAATAAAAAAAATATTTTTATGACATTATATTTCATGGTTTGCAACATCAAATGAAACCTTCCTAAAAAATGTCTAGGTTGACTATGGGATTCACAAAAATTATAACAAAAATAAAAACCTTATAGCAGAAGGATGAGTTAGTTTTATCAAAACCCTAAAAATTGTAAGAGGAAAATCAATATTAATTTAATGCAAAATTTTTAATAATAATTGTGGCCAATGTGTATCAACAACTGTACTCTTCACGCTGATCCCAACATAATATTCTTTCAAGACGTAGACACCATCCTAATCAGAATGCTTATACTCTACAATCCCATCTCATCCTCGGCAACCCAGAGCAACGCCTTAGGCGGAGGTGACCTCGCGCGCTCAGTAGCTCTGAGGTGATTACCAAAGTAACAAGTTTAGTGGTTTTAGCTTAAAGGAATTTTTCCTAATAAGTTCTAACCAATGCTTAAAATATTATTTATTGATTGCATATAAACATTTCAATAATTATATAAATAACAATTCCATAGACATAATTAAGAATCAGCCAATGTTCCTCAGTCCAGTCTTTCTGGGCAGACCCTCCCCCCTTATTATTAAAGAATTTCCCTAATACCCTAACACGCCTTGCTTAGTATTTTGCCTGTAAAAAGTTGTTAAAAAGTTCAGCTTTAATGAATTTCCTTGCGAAAATTTGGTAACAATCATAAACGAGATTTAGGAAATGAATCTTATCCCAGCAGAATAAAGTCTGGTAGGAGGGTTCCTTTACTGGGCGCTTGTACATATTTTAATATGAATTTTTGGGCTGTTGCGGATATTAAATTGATAAATTCTCTTAGAATTAATAAAATTAAATTGATTGTTTTCATTTGACAGGTAATATCGACAGAGAGCTGAGCTATGCGCCTTATTGGAATATTTATACTGGCAGCTGAGAGAGAGAGTGGAAAGAGCCGGGCGAAATAATTCGGAGGGCTGGCGAGGTATTTTAATAAATCCCTGTGTGGAGTTGGTGTAGAAATATGCACCGGCCACTTTGTCAGCATCTCAAAGGGTTTAATTAGGCCGCAACCCCGGCCCTTGCAAACTGTCAAATAAGTGTTGTAATCAAGGGCATATTTGTGCCCTACCTAGTACAAAGGAGGAATCCTCGGTCCGCTCAACTTGGCTGCCTACCGTCGGCTGCTCCGCCCCCCCCCCCTCCGTGCAACTCTGGTCAGGTGGTGATAAACTGTTTGCTCAATCCTCACCTCAAACAAATTTATAACGAACCTAAATTTCGTATCTAATACATCTAAGGCTTGTCTAACATGCAAATAAATAAATTCGTGTTTTTAGCTCTTTTACAGGCCCATCTTAAATTGGATGGATGTTCGGGTACTCACGGCATGGAGTGTGTATATTAAGAAATAAAACACATGAAAAACACAAAATGCACTGAGTTGTCTCGTCCAAGGAAACTTATACAAAATTACTAAATCTGACATCTTAATTGCACATGTATGACTGCAAAGATGATTACTGCAACAAGGCAACAAGCAGACCCCTATCCCTTAACAGCACGGACTAACCGCTCTGCGAATCGGTCTAGGTTTAATCAGCGCTACCGTAGGCCATTGAATAGTTGACGCACTGGTTTATTAAATTTAAGGCCGGTCCAGTCTTAGCCGGGACTTGAAATTTTGATAGGCCGGATCTTGGCCGCCCCTTGTCTAATTGTAGTCCCAATTGGAATATTCATCGCTTCTTCTATGAATTACCAAACCCGAGGGCTTTAGTCTTCCCCTGAGCCTTTCGGTAGTCCCAAGTCGGTCTTTGGCGAAAATTTATGTGCGGAAATTCTATTCCGTGTAGTCTTAGTAACAATTCAGCTAGATTTCGTAGCGGTAAGTCTTAAAGAAGACACCTTTATAGATTTTAATGATGTGACGCTACGCTAAGTTTTGAATAGCTACATTTAGTATAATTACGTCTATTAGATATAAGTTACTGATAGAACAAATCCCAGCATTATTAATGCAAATATTTTATCTAAGCGTTAATGGTTTGTATTTTATTTATTTATCATACCGACAAAAGGTTTGTTACATTAATTCTTAATAGTGTTTTTCTATTTATATATAAACGAAATAATTTTTATAATTTCCTTCCTAACATTAATAACCCTATAATGTAATGGAGGCATGAGATTTAGTCCAATTTCCGGCAGGGCACATCGGATCCTTCCATTGCTTAAATACTTATTTGATTTAACTTACATATAAATGAGAAAATCATTAGTGATTTTGGCCAAGAGGCCTTCTGTAAAAAAAAAATAAAATATTGCTAAACTATTTAATAAAAAAAAAAATGAAAACTTTTATGGTATCAAATGGGTGGTTTCTGTTATAGGGTATCAAACATTTACTGTATATTCCGTCCACAATACACCCTTGGCCATGAAGAAAATTCAGGAATTTGAAGTACTTTTTCAAATACTTTCCCCTATTTTATATCGATCAAATGTACGTCGTGAGATGGGGTGTTTGGTAAGTACCGTTCAAAGCTTAGATTTATTGGATCAGTTTTACGACAACATAAGGTAGATCGTTTCATTCATTAAATACAGACTAAAGTTCAATACAGAATCAAATTGAATGGACTTCATTCGGAAATTTTTCATAATCTTAACCCTTGTCCTCCATTGTGGTTTGTCGGCGCACTACGACATAGGCCATAACCGCATACGACAGAAGTCAACAGAAGCAGGAAACCACTACAAAGCCCGGGGCCCTGTTGACTGAGCAGTTTAGGAGGGGGCGGAGCCTAATAACAGATCTGAAGCCTGGGGCGGTCCCCACGGGCCACGGGGTCATCTGTCTTGTACGCTCTTGAAAAAAAAAACTTCTCAGTCTTAATGGCCACTTGAGGAGTTGTTCTTCGAACTGGTCGTAATGGGACAGAGGGTTCTGAATTATGAAGTCACTGACAAAAAATGCATATACACAGAAATACACTTGTTACAGACAGGTAGTTTTACACCCAAAACGTTTTTTTTTTAATATGTCTTAAACAATAATAATAATTAAAAACATTACTCTTAAATAGCTTCTGAGTAAGTTTCAAATTCACATAAAGGATAAAAGTAATATATTATGGGAAAATTATTTTACATTTAATTTATTTTAACGTAATACTTGTGATTTTATGTTGACCATGTCATGAAATGATTGGATCAAACTAAATATAATTTAAAATTTCAGACAGTCTGGATTAATTTTCCGGCTGGTATCGTAAAACTGTCTGACAGTCAGCTCTTCCTTGAGGCTCATGGAATTACGATTCATACTTTGATAGAAATCAAGATTTTTAAATGTCTTAAAATCAAAAATGAATGTAAAAATAAGCTTCCTATCTTTGCCAAAACCTCCGAGATGGTTGGCGATGGATGAAGTATCGAAAACTCCTTAAGTAATCAGTCTAAGATGTTGGGATGGGATGAAACGGATAACGTTTAGTAAACACACATGGGTGGAGAGGTATGATGAAACTTTACAAGGGCCTGGGTAAATATAAAGAGAAAACATGACTGGTGCCTCAAGTTAGTCAAACTCTGAAAAACCTGCTTTAACCTGATACTTAATAAAGAGGTAAGAGTAACCCCTTTAATTAACTTATTAATTAGTTTTTCCCCCACCGGGGAGGGTAATATGCGTGTTATCTTCCCCCCCGTGTTAAGTCGCTAGCTTGAAATTCACACGGCCCTGTAATTATTTCTGTTCGAGTCACGTCCTTATCACTTACGGCCTACAACGTGACCGCGAGATTAGCAGCAAAAGCGACAGCTAGAAATACGAGTCGTTTAATTTATATTACCACTAAACTCTTCAAAACATTAAGAAAAATAGCAACACAAAATAAATTTAATAAAATCACAAAACACATTGACTATAGAGTAGCCTTTAATACTTAGGAACTATGCATTTGCTTGCACTTACGTAACTTTATGAATATTAGCGTGTATGGTAGTAAACAATTATTTTTAGGTGCGAGGATGGTTGTAGGATGCAACTAATTATGAGTTGGAAATCTCTTCGTTGAAATATTTTTTTCTTTTGTATTTTATAACAATTAAATGGACTTTAGTTATCGGAAATAAGATCAAACACATTAAATAACTATTAAAATGTTATCTTTTAATAATTAAATGCCTAATTGATCCAAATAATTGAAAATGTTAACTCTCCTAATCTTTAAATCTAATGTCAGTTCCTTATCTCCTTCCAATATAAAAATTCATAATTCATCATTATTATTCTGTTTATTTAATAATTTTTCATTCATTCCAGCAACTTTACAAGCTCATTTCCCCCTCGTAATAATTCCAATGTTTTCTTTATTTTCTTTTTCATCTCTACTAAGCTATGTTTTTTGTTACAATATCTTGCTGGTGGTTCTTTTTAATCATCGCATATGTATATAACCACTTTATTATAAGTTATCATATCTGTGTAATGTTATACATTTTTTTTTGTCTGCTATACATTCCATTTTGTTCCTTCTTGTTATTCTTATGAGAACATGTCCCAAAATAAAGTGATTTTTCTTTGCCGTAAGCATTAATACTTTATTTACTTGTTCTTCTTATCGTAGCGTACCAGATAAACCAATGTTTTATTTTTAAGTTTTTTAATTGTTATTGAGCAATCTCTATGACAACTTTATGTACGGGTATAAGCCTTGTTGTTTTAAATGAAGAGCTATATACAACCAGATACAGTGGCTGGGGGGGGGGGTATAAGGCCATAATCTGTAGCTGGCAGGAATAAAGGCCGGCCTGTTTATAATTACGGAGAGTAGACAGTAGTTGGGAGGCTGACTGACCGAGAGTTAATTTAACTTTAACTCGGCCCTCGGATAGTTTAGTGCCGGTAAGACAGGGCGGGTCAGCCTGCGGCCGGGGCCTGTCCGAATTATACACACGTTTAGGCCCACCTCTGATTAACTCCCCCGCTCTAAGTTTTAATCGCTCCCAGCTTAGCCCTAAGTGCCGTTGAATTTATTATTATCTCTGCTTCGGCCTGGCCTTATGCCCTTTGGTAATTTATAGGCTGTCTCGACTAACTAAACTAAATAACTTGATGACTAACTCGTCGGACAGTAAGTCCTAACTTAGTAAACTAACTTAGTAGCGTTTTTTTCTCGTTAAAAAAAAAAGATTTTTTCCTAGTGATTTGTATGATGATATTTAATAGCATGGAGTCAGCAACTGTAAATAGCAATTTGCACTGAGTTATGCAGTGCCAACATACAAGTGCCTTAATATTCCTATAAATCCTATGATCTCACCTGATATACCTTCGCACAAGCAGTAAATTACTTGTCTGACACCGACGCTGACTTCCACATAACTCAAAAACTCATCGTTTCCTTGCTTTTCTAGGGGTTTGGTTATGTTTTGACAACGCTGAGAAGTCAGATGAAATTTTATTTTAATTTTGTCCAAATTTAGAATTTTATCTTTGCTCCTTTTTAGGCATTGTTACCTCTCTCTACGGATTATCACTTCATTAGCGCGCGTATGTTTGAAGAGACCTTGAGGATTTGGAATTCGTAAGATTTTTTGACATGATGCTATTTGTATAATTTCCTAGGTTTATCAATGAACTATTTTTTTAAATCTTAAATTACTATTTCTTAGCTATCGAATTTGAATAAAAGTAGATTGGTGTTATAAACTTAAGTGACGAAAAAGTTCAAGACGACGTAGTGTTATGTTAGCACTACATTAGTGTGTTGTGATATTATCAATTTAAAATTGCTTACTCCGTTGCTTCAAAACAATTGGGCCAAAAAAGGGTGATTCCAATCATTAGTTCATATATAGAAGTTCGACGAGTTTTTTCAAAGACATTTAACGTTATTGCTGTTATAGTGCTCTGATATGTTTTCAATCTTCTGATTTTTTTTAGGTAGGAGCTTTGTTTTCTACAAGACGAACTGAGTGTATACATAAGAGATCAAGGTATTAAATTAAGAGGTACTATCATTCATGGTCCTGAGGTTGATTGAATAGGCGAAACGTCAATTGTTGATATAATATCAATAATAAAAGATATTCTGGGAGAGATTCCAAGCCTTTGAATAACTGATTGTACGACGTTTTAAATCAAACCTTGCGTTTAATCAGAATTTACTTGAGCCTGGTATGAATGGCTGTAAATAACTTAAATAAAATAAAGGTTATTTGGGATGTATGTATCAAAGTTTTCCCCAGTAAATTATTCATCCCTCTGAGATAAGAGCGACGCAGGCGGAGTGGAGTTATACTGAGTTAAGGAAACTAATAGGAAACTAACTGCTCATCTCACTTATATGTACGAAAAGGCCTAGATGGTTTTTCGCTAGATAAACCCTTAAAGGGTTCCATCCGATAAGCAGAGAAATAATCTCTTAACGGCTTAGAAGTAAATCATTTAAATTTAAGTTGTGTGATAAAGAGGAAGCAGGAAGCTCAGGGTTGGCTGGCCATCGTACCCCAGAATTAGGGCCCTATTTCAGCTCCCTTCCGAAGGCAGAGCACGATCCCGGGTTTATTAAAACTTCCAGCTCTCCCTCTTGCACTAACTGCTTTTGGTTTAGTGTAAAAACAGCCCTTTAAATGGCTGCGAACATTTCAACCGCTTAGCCGCAATGTTTCTGCCCTTTTTACGGCACTACTTCCTTAGAGGTCCCTTCCTATAAACATTTTTTATATCCTTGTTGTTGTATCCTTTATTTTTTGTTGCCTACTTACGTTTTAGGGATGATTTGTTTGGGCTAGGTTATTGTCTGCAGGCTTCTACTTTTCAGAAATACATTACAGAATTATTATACTATTTTGTATTATTTCTTCAATTGTCGCGTAAATTGTACTACTAGGGAAGATGAAGCTTATTGAAAGTAGTCTTTTCCTTTAGTCTCATAAATTTGAATGAGGTTTTTCTATGTTGGTTTTCCTCTAATATTCTATATTAAATATTGTATGAATCAGCGAGTGAATGATAAATTGTAAATATGGTATGAATGAGAATATTTATCTCAATTACTTATTGGCTAATAAGGCAGATTGTAATTTTATCTTAATAAAAATTGTTGTTACCTAAAAAAAAAAAAATTTAACTATCCCTATATTGTCAAAGCTAATAAGAAGAAAATAAATAATTTATTAATTTTTGTTCTTATTATTCTAGATAGATGTATGCAATTGCAATAAATATTATTCTCTCTTAATGAGGATTTCTAATTAAAAAAAAACGTTTTTTTTAAAGATAGCATGGAACAGAGACTTAATTAATTATTAAATGCTTGGTTATGTAACTCCTAATATGCGGCCTGACATTTACAATTTAATTAATTTATTATGAACATAATTGCTGCACATCAGCAACTTCGACAGATGGCCATCAATAACTGAGGATTTCATAGTTCAAATTGACTGTAACTGCTTGTGCTATTTCATTATTAATTCATGTACTAAAATAATTCTTGTATTGTTTTTTAAGCGTTTTGAAAAAAACCTATGATTGTGACTATCTTACAATCAAGCTAAAAGTATTCCTAATAATAAATGTAGAACACAAAAAATTAATTTTCAAAAATCTAAAACTAAATCAGAGCTGTAGAATTTTTTAATTTTTATTGAAGGATGTTTGTATTACTATCTAATCTTGTTAAAATACACAAGCCTCAACTAAAATGCAACGACAAAGGCCGTTGAAGGCATACTGAAGAGACCATGAAGCATTTCGATTTGAAATACTTAAAAACTATTTATTATTTTATTTAGCTATCCCTAATTCATCTAAGGGGAAACCCGGATTGATATAAAATTTAGTAATAGGGTCCACCTAAAAGGTTTTTTTTTCTCTTGACCTTTTTCTCCCATAACTGGCGAGATTCACCCTTTGTAAAGGTTTCTTATGCCATCGTCAACATTTACCTGAACTTATGCTTTGTATCCAATTCGCTAATTTGTTTTAAAATTTATAGCTTTTCACTTTGGCATGTAAACCGACTTGCTTAATATAATTGTCAACTTCAAAGGGAGGGGCTCAACATTCAAACAAGATCGTGACTTTCAGCTTCATGGTTGTATCGGAGTACTAATATAAAATTTTTAGGACCACTACATTTTTAATACTAAATATTAAAGGTATATTTAAAAAAAAACATCTGCTCTTTATGGATAAGTTAAATTAAAATTGCGAGCTGTACGGTAAAATTATACTTGAAAAAGTCGTAATAAACTGTTCAGAAGCTATTTGAGATTTGTCTCTACTGTTAAGGGCGTTAACGTCAAAAAAAAAAAGTTGGAGCCATTGATGTAAATCACGTACTTCATGTAAATTTTTTTTTTCATCAATATTTTACTTTATTTTTAGCGGTTAATTGGTGATTTCAAATAAGCAAGTTGTTTTCTAAATAAGATGTCTATACAAAGGGTCTTTCATTAAGCGCTTCCTATCTTTAAATTTAAATAAAACAAAGTGTGTGTGAACTATTGTCAAAATTTTTTATTCATTGGAAAGTCCTATTCATGCCATTGTGTATGGAATATAACATTGTGCAAATGCCCGCTGCGGCTTCACTGGGTGGGGCGCATCTGAAATGTCCAATTTTCCATGACTTTGGCGCATAAATCAGGCTGAATTTGGCAGATGGCATGGGTTATGTTGGCTTTGAAGACCGCTGTGATTTTTGGCTTAATCGCATAGGCCTGCGACTTGAGAAAACCCCACAAGAAAAAGTCTAACGGGGTCAAATCGCACGATCTCGGTGGCGCCAGTTCACATCACCTCCACATGAGATGACCATGCCCTCAATTCGCTCGTGCAGAATGTCCAATGTGACATGAGCTGTGTGGAATGTAGCGCCGTCCTGTTGAAACCACATGTCGTTTGTGTCCATATCATCCAATTCAGGCCAAAAGAAGTTGTTAATCATCGACCTATAGAGCTGATTTTTCGATGAAAATTAGGGTCAGTTTCCAACTGATCCAGAGCCTATTCAGCGAACACACGTCGTTGTCTATGGCCGATTACCTTGAGCTCCTAGATCACTTGAATTTTGTACGGCAGGCCCAAGTCACGACGCGAAATTCACCAAGTTGTGGTCTGCGAAAGACCGAGTTCTTGTGAGCGACGCGAAATCGACTGCCTTGCATTCTCCTGCACACTCTCACGGACAGCGGTGATGTTTTCGGCAGATCTTGCGTTTTGTCGACGTACGGGTGTTGGCTGATTGTTTACTGAACCAGTGGACTCAAATTTATCTACCAAACTGCGAATAGTCCTCTCGGTAGGACGGTTATGGTGACCGTAAAATGGGCGAAGTGCGTGGAACGGTTGCCCGAACTGAACACCCATATTGACAAAACAATTTTATCATTTGCGAGTGTTGCTGAACGCTATATCCGACCCTGGTGATTTAGAAAAACAATGATTTGAATAAATGACAGCCAACTCGACAGATGCAGCTTCAACAATATGGCCACTAACATCTGTCAAGTTCGGAAGTCCCTATTGGAAGACGCTTTTTAAATATATAATAATAGATGAATGTATATAAATAAGATATTATCAAAACTACCAGGTAACTTTTTCTCAATCATTTAAAAAAATTCAATTTAGTTCATAACGATTTTATTTTTAGTTAATGGGCAGTTATTTTTCAGTGTAGGGCAGTTAGCATTTAAGGTCCCCCCTTTGTCACTGGCGTCCAAGACATTATTTAAGGATGCGTGTTTAAAAAAAACTTAAAGAAGAAAAAAAATATGGTACACCTAGATTAAATCTTTTGAAGTCAGTGGTATATGTGTTACTATACTTTAGGTTAGCTGTTCATGAAATAATGATATCATAAAATACATCTACAGAAAGCTTTTGGTTCAGTTGTGTATATTACTCGTCGGATTGTAAGAATACCAACAAAGTATGAAATTCCCAAGCCAGTCATGCCGCGGAAATAAAGCGACAGAAAGTTTAAAACGACAGGATTTGAGAGGATCAAGGGGAAGTGGCGGGAAGAAAACGGCGGAGAAAACTGCGACGTCACGTCTGAAACAGAAGCCTTGAGCCGGCTATAAAAGTCAAAGCGTCGTTAGACCGCTTGATATTCAGAACTGACTGAGAATATGTCCTGAATTATACATGTTCCCTGCGAGAGGTGGAGACACACCAAGGCACAATTACATACTCGTGGGGGCACTAAACTTCCGATTATACCCGTGTCGTGTTGGAAACCTCATCTGATGATGTGCGAGGGGGCATACTCACCATGTGCCCAAGGCCATGTGAATTGAGAAAGCCCTTAGTACGCCTGAATAAGAGTAATAAGAGAGAATAAACTAACGTGTAATAACTAGTCACTGCATTTCATAAAATGCTTATCTACATCAATTAAACTATCCATCAGACAATACAGTATAAATTATTAAGAACAATAAACAATTTTAATAAAACCCGTCTCCCTTTATTTATAAAGTGGTAGAAGCACAGGCTCTCAAAGGTTTCCTTGAAACTGTATGAGTAGCAAAAATAATATACTAAACATTATGCATAATGTTTCAATTAAGAAGAAACTACATAAAGACATTCATTTTATCCTCAAGAACACCTAGAAATTAGTCCCTAACTTATAACTAAAAGGATTTTGTTTTTAAATATTTTTAATTTAAACTTAAATTATTATTTAAAATATTTTTGTTTTTAACGTATTAAGTGTATTTAAATTTTAGTTTAGAGGTGCTCTAGTGTTTTTAAACTAATGCCGTCTATAATGAGCACATGTACCAAAATGAAATCAATTTTCCTCCCTCTCTCTCTCAAAAAAGAAAAAAAATTAATTCACAAAACTTAACATTACCGCTGTTACTGTCATAGCAGAGGATCAGAATGACTGAGGTGTAAGTTAAGATTGCATAATGACTTAGCCACATATTAACAATATATATGATTGGGGAGGCCTGAATTAGGGGCTGTCATATCAAGTATATTTGCATAAATGCTCTACAGCAGAGGTGGTATGGTTAAGTCGATCTTAAACTATGTCCGTATATTATATAAAACTTATAAACGTATATAGAGTAAAACATAATTAAACGTGAAAAAAAGTCCCAGCTGAGAAGTTATTTAAAATTTCAGGTTACAATTTGTACCATGGTTGACATTAAAGAAAAACAAATTTCAAAAGTATATATTAAAAAACCAAAAAAAAAATAGTGGACTAAATTAACATAACATAGAACCAAGCACATTTTATTACAATAGTGCTGTCAAGATAAAAAATCAATAATCTTACTTATTTTGAAATATTGTCCTTTCATCCATCGTGCACTTATATTTAACCATTATTTAGTAGAATGATTGTTAATTTTATTTTTGAAAAATGTTCGTAAAACGCTCATCAATGTGACAGAGAACAGTGCATTGGAGTAAATATATACCAATCTGTAAACCATTGCATCATTGGTGTATATCTTATGTATATAGTATTTATTTTATAAGCATTAAAGATTTGTTATTATTAGAAATAGAAATTAACAAAATTATTATATGGCCCTTGCTCACAGCTTTCTGAACTTTTGTTTGGCTGATTTACCCTAGAATATTAAGTCTCAAAATACAATCTGAGTTCTTTGCCGACCCAGTATCGTCGTCATGCCCCCGTTGTACTGCAGAGGAAGTTAATAGACGTTTGAAAGGGACTAAACTGCCTAAACGACTTCCCCGCCGCGGCTATCGGGCACTGATAAAAATTTAATCTTGCCGTAAGAGACGCCGTTACCGGGCCCTGACAATAGAGCGGGCGGAGGATAACCGGCCGATAAGGGTAATTGAGTGGTGGGGGCTATTTGCACCACCCTCGCCACAATAGTGCTGCTCCATTCATCCCTCGCACCTCTTCTTCTTTATGGCGCCTTCTTTTGCTCGAGGGGTGGTAACGGCCGGAGTCGCTTCTTCAACGCTTATCTCACCTGTGCTGATATGATCGCAGTGTGCATATTGGAAAGCATAATACAACAATTTAACTCTTTAATATAACACTATCATAAATAACCTTAATTTTGGCCTTTGAATTAGATATTTTTTCGGAACCTCCTTTATTTGTATTTGTATATATTAAGATGTCCTGGATTTTAATTTTCCAAGATTAACCACCTATGATTTTAATTTGTATTCATTAAAAATTCCGAACACGTGATCTAAGTAACGTTGAAGAGGGAAATGTTAGTTCAGACCTATCCTAGAGAAAAAGACTTTTAAAATTATTGAAGAATAATTATAGTACACGTCGGGTCGTCACGAGGGGGCCTAAGTTACCCTAGCCCTAGTGACGGAGTGAGAGTTGAATAGGATGTGACCTTAATTTCGGGTCTTACTTAGTGAGCTATCTGACTCTTTATCTGATAGGTATGTACCCCGACAGTGCACTATGTTAAGGAGAACAAGTAAGTATTATAGGTAGTTTATGTGGTATTGAAATGACCACAAATTCACACTCGGTATCTAAGGGTAGGCGAAAACCGTCCGGATCCCAAAGGTGAGTGTGAACTGCATACTGGATCGCTGGGGGAGACGCTACTAGGTAAAGTTTGTAGGGCCCCAGAGACCGTCGTCCGCAAGGAAGATTTCTTTTCCAAGGAGGTGGCAGTTTTAGCGAGACAAAGGCATAGAATCCCACTAGGAAGGTGTGGGGACCCCCCGGACCGACAATGCCGGACTAAAACATAGCAAGGCTAGGGTAGAAGTATAGAGATTTTCATAAATGAGAAGGCCAAATCTTGAAACATCAATGCAGCTACTAGTACTAGTCTAGAGGTGAGCCATGAATGAGTTGTCGGTTTTTTTTTTTTTTTTTAATTGTCGGCTCAAACAATGGGTTGGGGGCCTGGATGAAGCTCGAATGTTCTAGACCAGGACCCAGCCTATTTAGAAATAGAGACCCCTTCCTGACTCTGAACTCGTCTGCAGCTTCTTCATTTATTGTTCACCATATTTACACTGATATGACTTTGTGGTTTGGTAATATTATTTACATTTGCTTACAACATGTTATAACTAATTTTCAAAATATACAATAGAGTAGAGGGTGATTTATCTTGTGTAATTAGCGGTCGCTACAGTACGAATACAGAGTATTTCCACTATTAACATAGTGTTGGGGGCCGCTTCAAGAAAAGGCACTGTAAATAAAGAATCATTGGACATGCCGACAACCAGAAAAGGAAAATAGGAAACGAGGCATGTCACAATATATTTGGATTTACAACATTTAGAATATGTATGGAAATAAATAAACAAAAATTGTACCTGATGCGTCTTATATTTTCTTAAGCTACACTAAGTTTTATAGAATTATATAACTGATTCCCTGAGTAAATGCAAGTATTCTGAAAGTTAAAGGTAACGGGGCTCATCAGCCTCTAGAATGATATTTGATAAAAACTAACTTAACCTGTATGTTGCCATCGTTGCGGGAAACCCTTCTACTAACCACCCAACTACCCAGTGTGGAGTCATGTCGTTAAGCACCAGGTTGGTAGGATGCTGTAACCAGTCGAAAAACGTGATGTGTATCCGGTGGATGGACTTATCTACTACCGAGTTCTTTAGAATATTTAGTAGGGTTTTGGACGCCGTCACGGACAAAATCGACTGTACCATTATGCAGGAACGAAAATAATTTATAGATTCTCATGAGTCTCAAGAAAAAGTAACAATGTATCGATAGATATTTTACTTAATAGTTGTCAATTTATGCACAAATGACTTCCTATTATTGCCCCTAAAAAACGCCTTCATTTTCAACAAAGCTGTAAATATGCCCAATAAACTGTATTAAGATAACGAGAAAACAAATTTTTTAGAATTTTAGAAAAGTAAGTTCTATAAACAATCATTTTCCTATTTGACCAACTAAATCTTGGACTCTTTAATAGAGTTTAGAGATTTTAATAGTTTAATGTTTAATACTTTAACATACATTTTAAGATTTACTGTTTCCGATAATGAAAGTTTAAGGGTAAAAACTCCAGTTTTTTTTATTTGCCAAGTTTTGTTGATGATAACTCAAAAATTATTTATTTAAATAAAACATTAGCGGAACAAAAATGTCCCCCCAACTTATGTCTGCTTAGTCATTGAATGAAACGTTTGCTTTCGATTCATTATTTTTAAAACTATCATTGCTGTGAACATGAAAATCGTCACTTAAATGATGAAGTCAACGCTAGGCAATAACCTACCAACCTCAGGTCCTAAACTTTTTTTATAGCTAAAAAAAATTTGGATTTTAAAGGCAAATTGAATTTCGTTTCTTCTAAATAGGATTTTATTAATCCTGAAACTCCCTTTGGAAAAGTGGAAGTACCGTAGGAATAACAAAAATGAAACTGATTAATGGAGGCTTCAATAAGAGTGTTATAAGACTACCTCGGCTGGAATGAGCGGCCTGGAAGGAAGAAGAGTGTGCCCTTATTTAATTAGGTAAAATAACATTTGTGTGTGTAGGCTCGGTGGGCGGGGGCGCTAAAATGCCAGGAGACCCCCCGTCCTTTAGGGGAGGCTAATTTCTCTGAAAGATAACAGAAGGGGAAGGTTAGAGCGGATGTTAACATAATACAGGGCCAGGAGTCTTACCCATACAGAAGGATCCTCTCTCAGCCCCACTTTTAATTAACATTGGCGACACTTCTTATAATTACCCACCTTCCCTTTTCCTTATATTGTGGCCTCTCCTTTATCACTCTTTCGATTTGCCTTATTACTTTTGTTCGGAGCACTCTTGTGCCCCTTTCTTGTTGATAAAAAGTGAATTTATAATTTCAACGTACTCATTGCCATACTGTTAACTTGAAGGGGACTTTGAGCCCCGTAACAAGGATGGAGGCATTTGAATCTTTTTACTCCCATCTTTAGTTCTGCAGTACGTAAGGACTTATGCCAGAAAATAAAAATAAAAAAGATCAGTAATAAGAACTGAGCTCTGAAAAAACCCACTAGTCAGCTACAGTCTGAAATAAATTTACCTTATTTTAGTTGAACTGATATTATTGTGTCGGGCTCAGATATGTGAGTCCCTCTCCCTCCAGCTCAAACTTCAAAAGGCCGCAAATTTTCCAAAATAAAACGCCAAGTATTGGTGAGAATACTTTCTAGTTCGTCAGAAACTAACAACTTCTCTAAGACATACAAAATGAGATAATAGAAGATTTTATCAAAATAAAATTCACGAAATACCACCATAAATTGTAATACTTTGAAGGGGCAATCAAATATAACATTCCTCACACTCTTCAGTGTTATTATAATTTTATCTGGTGTTTTGTTCATGTATGGTTGTCAAACTGAGCTGAAAATTGACATATATAAAATATATACATACATTCAGCATATAAATTCGGCGATAAAAGACTCGTACCTGAATGAAAGTGAGTTTGTCTCGGCTACAATGATGTGATGATTTGTGCTGTATGCCCAGTCCGAGGAGGTGGTTCGGAAGCATACACTAACAGCACTCCGAAAATATTTGGCCAGGGCTATGGCAAACACCATAGAGGACAATGGCAGCCATTAAGGGGGATCATCCTCGCTATGTCATCCTCCACCGGCCTTTTTCAATTCCCCTTCTCCGGGATACATTAGCTCGTATCTGATGAGTCTGTCCTCGCGTTTCGGCCCCTGATGTACGACCGCCAAGATAAGAAGCCGAAATGGATCATATGTGGGGCCACGCAGGCCTAAATTGTATTTCATTAGCCCCTTATCTCAGCTCTCTCCCGCTTCCTCAATTTCATTTTATAGCGGTTTTCACATTTAGTAGGGTGGGGGGGAGTGGTGGATTTTTAGCCCAAGCGACCGATGGCGTTAGGGGGGGGGGAGGGTGCTGTCTGAATTATCGGCTGACAGCAAGATCGCTTAGAACAACATAATAGAAAACTGGCTCCAACCCCCAAACTTGTTTATTTCCTCATTTCCTCACGTGTCACCAGCACCCGAAATCATCTCCACTAGTAGAGGCGATCCATTACAACTTGAATACAATTGTTTTCATCTATTCAATCAGTACTACCTCCATAGTAACTCTAGTCAAGTGAATCATTGGAACAATAAACATTCTTGCCAATTTTTTTATCCTTATTAAAAAAAAAAAACGGTCATCTTTTTACCAACTAAATTGTAAGATAAATTATATATTAAGCTGTATTTTGAAATTTATATAGAAACTGAAAGTAAGGAATACTTATGGAAATCCTCGTGGATTATTTGGATTAACTTAAGCTTCGGCATAATATAGCCTGTCACTATCTTTTTATATTTAGCAAATGTTTAGGGAGGCAACGCTGCATAATTTACCATCTTTGAGCTAGACTACGTTAAGTGTATTTGAGTGGTTAGGTTGAATTATGAAGTTGCCAACAGAGAGTGTTTGATGTCATGAAATGTAATTCCATGACGCCAATTTTTAGTTCAGTTCTTCCAAAAATAATTAGGCCGTGATTCGAACCCGCAACATCCCAAACTTCAGCGAAGCGTTCTTTTAAGCAAGCCATCCCACGGCACAACCAATGGAAAAAACAGCTGTGCCAAATTGCAGTCTCTTGCCTGAGTGGTCGTTTTATTAATATAAATATGAAGAATAAAATGTCGGATTTATATTTTATATAACTAGAGTATAATTGTGGTAGTAGTAAACTAGAACAAGCCATTTTTATCCCATTGTCCTATTGCAATATCTATAGATTTGTCCGTGATAAAAAAATTGTTCGCAGTTTAATGTCATTGTCAGCACAATTTCAGTAAATTCAGCGAGGGTAAAAGCGTTTGCGAAAAATGTACGGGGATTAGCTTCAATGGTTGTTTCTCAATTAAACCTCAATCATCTAAATATTGGATCTGTCAGAAACAGACCGAACCTTTAATGAAACCAGAAAGTTTAGAATTCAACCACCTGAGTATAATTTCATCAACGAAAATAAATGGTTTTATTACATTTTTCTTATTGGTTGTATCTTGTATTGGCAGCTCTGATTGAATGAAATTTAGGGCATACCATACCCTGACGTTTATCTGAGTATTTTATTTTATAAATGGGAACGACCGATGTCTGATCAGCAATGTTTTCATTTTATATCTAATTTCCGGTATTACATATTTTAATGGTCGTATAATGATTTGAAAAAAGCTACCGTTCTACTAATAGCGCACTAATAGTGAGAATTTGTATGATTTTTTTTTGGAACACATTTGAAATCCTTCTAGCGTTACCGTTATGTGTGTCCTTAAGACTTGCAAAATCAGAACTTTTAATTTTAAATATCTTCGAATCTGTGATTATTGGGCTTCGTCATAGAATAGTTTGTCACTACTTTCTTTTTTATCTTTAACAAATATTTAGAGAGGCAACGTGGCATAATTTACCATCTTTGAGCTAGACTCCGTTAGGTGTCTTTGAGCGGTTAGATTTATTACAGAAGTTGACTACAGAGAGCGCTTTATGTCATGAAATGTAATTAATTCTATGATGCCTATTTGATATTGTTCGGTTTGAGTAGTTCTGTGACACTACATCGTATGAGTACTACATTACAAATCTTCATTGCCGGTAAAACCACAATCGATTAGCACTTATGTCACCTGTGGCTCTCCTAATTTTATGTTTAGTCGAGCGTGTCAGGAGAGGTTAGATAATCGGGATTTTATTCTTTGTTCTGTGACCATGCTCCCTATGAATATATTTTTTTTTTTTTTTTTTTGGCTATAATTACAATCTGCCTTTTATAAAGCAATCAGTAATTGCGATAAACGCTCTCATTCATACCATATTTACAATTCATCATTCACTCACTCATTCATACAATATTTACAGACAGCCCAGAGACCTCCCAAATCCACATGCGAATATTAACAATGCACAAATGAATAAATACAGCTCTAGACTACAAAAAAGCTACAGTACGTCGCAAAGAGG
Source organism: Acanthosoma haemorrhoidale (assembly GCA_930367205.1). Taxonomy (NCBI): domain Eukaryota; kingdom Metazoa; phylum Arthropoda; class Insecta; order Hemiptera; family Acanthosomatidae; genus Acanthosoma; species Acanthosoma haemorrhoidale. The sequence goes on from OV884011.1 coordinate 94,708,573, forward strand.
GGGGGGGGATAAAATAATAATATAATAATCAAAAAATAAAAGTATATCTCATATTAAAAATATTGATCTAAGTTTAATTAAGAATTTACACAATTCGTAAATACAGAATAAGAAAAATGTATAGTACACAATTAAATTAAAGGGATAAAATGAAGAGAGAATAATGCTGATTAAAATTCATAGCTATTAGTAATTACTGTTTTATTTAAAAGGTTTAATAGCATTACACTTAATAATGTTTAGTTTGAATCGCCGGTGTAATTGGTTGCTTCGTTTTCAAGCTCCTTGATGACGGTTATACAAGGTTGCACTAAATAACTTACTTCACAGCGAGGGCTTTCTCTTAACTGACCGAGTTGAATGTTTGGAAACATAATACACACAATAGATATTGACTGTAACAAATAACTGATTTAGTATGGCCAAAATATGTGTACAGTTTATTGAATTGGAGCTATTGGTGCTTGCTTAGTTAGTTTAGGAATTAGCCGGACTGCGCAGACAGTGCAGGATATTAATTTCAGCGGAAAGATAGAGCAGGCGGGTACAGCAAAGGCCGATATAGGCCTAGTTAACTGTAACCGAGGGGTATTGAGTTAATTTGTAAGCGTTATCTGAGTTCACAGGCGGACGGCCCTATTTCAGCCCTATCAACGACTAGGCCCTAACGCTGCTAATCCCTCCTCTACCACTTCGTCGGCTGAGCGGGATAGTTTTAGTGTCAACTCCCCTCTCTTATCTCTTCACGATTTATGTCCTTGCTGATATAATAATAATACAGTTGGCGATATATATATATATATATATAGCTCTGCTGCTAATTACATAACTAATAGCGATTAATTTGAATATAGAGGGCATCATTTGATTTATTGTTCTGAATTTGCATGGATGGGAGCTAGACTAATGGACCAAATTTCAAGAGGACTTTAACTGTTTTCACATAGACAGTGTTCATTCAGCAATTAAATCGCAGGGCTAAAGAATGACGGTTATTTTATTTTGGTGGACTTATTAATGAGTGGATAGTCGTATTTTCAATGAAAATGGAGAAATATTTTTGTATTTATTTATTTATTACCAATCGATTAAAATCCTCCTTAACAGCTCTGGTTAAAGTTACTGATATAAGAGATTACATTTTCACCTTGTTAAGCTAAATATAGGTAATAGCATATTTTTTTTAACTTCCAAATGTTGTTTGCATCACGCGGTCATTTATACTTTTATGCAACCCTCCCTCATATAAGCCTCCAATTAAGGCTAAGGCAGTATGCAATTTTATTTTGGCAGCTTTGTATATGATTTCGACTGTCTTACGCAACATGGAACTACCTTCAATTGGAACCACCATATATGCTTCCGCCATCTGATTCAGATCTGTATGAGAACAGAGTCCTTTAGAGTCGTTTAGGCGCCATTAATCTAATATGAAATTATTTCTATACGTTATTTATTAAAAAGCGAAATAAAGATTTGGAAGTTAATGCATCGTTTCCCTTTTTTTTGTATATCAAAAATTTTCAATTAAATCCACTGTTTTGTTCCCTCATGCCTTGAGCGTCTGTGGCTCTCACGCTCTACTGCAGCCTCTACTGCTACGTAGTGGGGATGAGACTGCATAAGTAGCGGGGAGAATCTCACAAACCCTTGCCTCATCTCCTTTGCCAGTATAGTGAAAACTCTATTGAGGGATCCCTGGGCTTTAGATACATGTCTATATGGCATGAAGGTAAATTACAAATTCGGTATAACTGGGAGAGTAAATGTCATTTTGTAATTATAGTTTGAAAGTGATTTTTTTATCAAATTACCTATTACCTTTTTAGGGAAGACCATAATTTTCTTCAAATAAATATTCATTTATGGAAAAAAAAAAATCAGAGATGACAAAGAAATAAATGCAATATTTATAACAAAAAATAAAAATAAAATAAAGCATCCGCAAGGCCTGTAACACCCCCGCTTTTTTTTTTTTTTTTTTTGTGGAATGGATAATGGTAAGTATAAATCTATAAAGACACCACCCTATTAATTACAAACAGAACGGAATGGGTTCCGGCCGTGGCAAAAAAACAAAACGTGAGCACGTTGTGCACATATAAGAAGTATAAATCGCGGTAGGGTAGGTGGGGTATCACATAATCCGTACAGTTTATAAAAGGGCATAAAACCTGAACGGCGAGGAGAACCGGAGAGGGGGGGGCTAAAAAAACATTAGGATCGGAAAAACCATTTAATCCGCCTTAGTGGCCCCGGTTCCGGCATTAGAATGCCATTTATATTCATAAATATATCTCATATGTGCCTTGAGGGCGCCTCGTAATCTCGGACAGTCCCGTCACGTAGGGGAGCTTTGTTTTTATAATTGAGCTTCTCTTGCGGGAATTAGTGCCAGCGCTTGTCTTATCGCGGGCCTTTTCTCCCTCTCTTTCTCTCTCTCTTCTCTTATCATCTTACTCGCGTCCTTCTCTGTAGCGGTCGTTTAATTATACTCTTCCGTCTCTAAGCCCCTTTATCATGTACCTTTTTAAGTTAAATGTACTTTTTTTTTCCAAATTACTATCTACATATTAAGCTTTCGACGGCTGTTTAGTGCTAATAGTTAAATCTTAAATACTTTAGTATACTTTAAAATATTTTGCTAGCATGGAATTATAAATAGATGTAAATTAATGGCCAATTCACACTGTGTTAAAGTCAGGGCAAAGATCAAAATCGCTATACAGGCAATCCAGTAAAGCGTTGTCATTGCACGGGTAATTTAAGTCAGGGCAACGCAGGTCGACCCGAAGATACAACCGGTACCGATCTGCTACTTCGTTAAAAAGCTCGGGAGTCAAATCAAATCAACATGGACGACGAACTTCTCATAGAGTTCGTTCGGGATTTCAGTGAATCGTTCGATTTTACTAACAAAAAATACTGTATAAAAAGCTACACTACGGATATAGATCACAACAAGACAAACAATTATCTTTCGGTTCTTGATCTAACTTTATTCACTTCATCCAAAATCATCGTGATTTAAATTTAAGTAAACGAGGGTTCAACTGAAACGAAACGGAGCCGTCCTTGCCTCGACCAAACCTGAACTTGATTGAGACTACTACTAGTGAAATCCTGGATTATAAACTGATCTGACCTGACTGAACCTTGATATCTCTACTTGATGTTCAAATGTTTGTGATATTGTCGGGATGCGTTGATGTGCTCTCATATTCACAACTTATTAGCTCATCAAAGGGTGAAACTGATATCTGTGGATTAATCGTCCAATAACTGATTTTCTACTATTTAGACTGAGTTCCCTGGCAATTGCCAAATCGTAGACTAGTAGAGGTATCTGAAGAGATGTACAAGAAGACATGTTGATAATCTGCTTCGCGATAAAACTTTAAATTTCTAATAAACATTCGGTTCATAAGTCATATTTTAAGACAGTCGTCATTAAAGATTGATTGTGTTTATATAATTTTAAAATAATAGTTCAAATTATTCAACTGTATAGATAAAGAAAGAATACTTGCGCTCTTTTGTGTCGTGTTTCTTAACGATTGGCTTTAAGGTTAAACATGTTACATTAATTTTGTTTCTCTTTTATAAATATTACAACAAAATTTTGATTAATTCACACTGTAAGGGAGTCATCCTTCCCTATTATTATAACTATTATTAACATAATAAGTGTAATACTCATTCTTGTCGTCTCCTAGGTTGACACATAAATGTTTTATTACCGAATCACTGACTTTGAAGCCTTTATTTGCAGGTTTGGGTGGCGCTCAGAGCCAGTACCCAAAGCCTGCTTGGGACCGGAGGACTTAGACAGGGGCGTCACGGAGGGAAATTATAATCCTATTAATAATAAATCCTACGGGAAGCTGTTAAGACAATGGCCGCAACTTGGGAAAATAGGCTTCGACGGTAATCCTTTCTTGAGAGTTAGCCTGAGGGCGGGAATTATGAGGAGGAAGTTTGGCTGAACCCTCTGCTCGGATTAAACCCAGCCGGCTGGTCCTTGTCCGGCTAATGCAGTCACCGCAGGCCATCTGTCTCACTTTCCGATCCGGTGTCTCCAAACTCCGGTAGGGCAGCTCTTTCGATAGTGACTCCATCGTATACTTCGGGCCGCTCGATATTTGCGATTGTTCTAACTGCAGGAGAGTATACTGCTCAAATATTCTTTCTAGGAATCAAACTGATCTGGATTGGATTAGGTTTATTTAGGTGTAAAACACTCAGCTCATCAACACCCTAGTTGGTAAATGCACCATATCTCATTTGGGAAACCAACAGTTGCGAAATAGATGGAGTACACGGCATGAGGGAGCCCAGGGTGCACCCTCACATGTTAGGTTATGGTTATACATGGTGTTTTATAGGACACGAGATATGATGAAAGGATGTAGATAAAAACCGTGCGAGACACTTAACTTAGCTACATCAGTAAAATCCACCAATATTTACAGTCCAAACCCATGTATTATTTTGGTAAAAGGCATCAACGTGCTGACTTCAACCACTTTAGAAAAATATAACGGAAAAAGTTGCATCTTCATATGGAGAAAGTCAGGAATCCGGGATTACCAACGGAAAAGTAGGTCACCAGGTACCATCATATCTTATTATTTATTTTTTTTTATTATGAATTTTGTTATTATTATTTATTTATATAATTTCGTACTTCTATCAAATTACTTAATTCACATGTATGGATATACATATATACAGGATATGGTCGTAGATTTGCATATTCATATTTTTATCAAGCAGATTCCACTATAAATTTACATTATTTTTTACAATCTTTGTACATAGGTCCTTATATTTTTCTATTCATTTTTATTGTTTTGATATTTTATCATCATTTAGTATACGTAAGAGAAATGTTCTTTCCTAGAGAGGATAGTCCCAGGGTAATGTAAATTATTATTATCAAAAACACTGTTGAAAATCAGTTATTTAATTACAAAAAAATCTCCGCATCATAGTTGAACTGTGTGAATATAACCTTTTTTTTTTCTAAATCTTTATTAGTAAAATTGAAATTTTTTACCCAGTATTAATAATTGTGACTTAATAACCATTCGTACCTTATATACAATTGCACTCATTAAATATGTACGTTCAATACGTACAGTTTACGTTAATACCAGATTCATATAACATGAACAGTCGAAATCATTCCAGGAGCCCTATGCCCACGAGGATTTCACCAGTGAATCTAGTGGGAAATAGGGGGCAACGAAGCGTCCCTCCCCCATCCCAGCTCTCACCCCGACCACGAAGACAGGAGGGAGGGCAAGAAAGCCACAAACGCTCACGGAGGGATTTTTGTCAGTGCTATTACCGCATAACATACTTATTGTGTGTTACTGTATAAAGAGAGGCTGACTGTATGGACTGTTGACTCATTTGGATGTGCGGATAAGTTTTCATGTAATTTGGTAAATCTTGACGTTATAAGACGTTATAAGAAGACTGAACGTACATTGAGATCGTTGTGAAGGGATGAGTTTAGAGTGTAATAGGTAGCGTTGACTATAGTTCGTAGGACTTTGGATTGGAATGTTTGAAGTTTTGGCTGTACCAGTTCTAGTCCGTATGTCCGATGATTATTCAATGCACGCCTAAAACGATACTTTAATAAAAACAAACTACCAATCTGTCGACATTGTTTATTTGGTAGTTCACCAAGCGGTCGTAATTTAATTAGAGCAATGGAGGATAAATAATAGGGGGAAGAAAGATCGAACAATCAGTAAGGTAGAAAACGTGGTATGTATTTGTTGCAGAATCTTATTAATAACATTGATAATTCCTTGTGATAGTTATGATTAACGAACCCATTTAACTTTCAAATTCTCGGATTTGCAATTTTTATTATTTTAATGTGAAAATTTCCACAGTATAAGGGGAAGGAGATACACCACATAAATATGAAGTAAGGCATGGCCCTCTGCCACCAGCACGCATGGAGAAGGGCTGACAAGAGATGGGCTTATTGAGATAAAAAGTTCCCATTCCCGTCACGTCTGAATGCCAACGTCAGTCAAAGGAGAATTAATAATATAACTATGCGGTTTGCCGGCTCACAAATCGGCTACTCTCTGAGTCTTATCGCCGCACCCATCTCCCACTCCGTCTTCCTTATCATCCGACGGACTAGTACAAATGGAAAACTTACCCCCACAATTTTTCTTATCCTTTCGGGGTCAGAAGAAGGATGGTTTCTTTTGATTTTTATCTTGTTTATTCTTGGCATTTCGGGAAACTCTCGTTTTTAGACTACAACCTGTTGAAGTTTTTACCATTTGTAAGTTCGAATGTCCACGATTTCTTTTTTTGTGGCAGTTAACCGTTAAACACTGTCATGTTGCTACATAAAATAGAGGAGACTGTGAGAGCTAGTAAATTCGGCCGGCATCAAAAGGGTTAGTTCATATTTCGTAATTAATGTGGCAGTGGCGAGAGAGGCGTTGCCTTGGAAGCCACTCGTCCCTCCAGTAACGCTGAGTTATGGATGGTCGAATTATCGGGAGCTTATGGCTTCATTACTGGCTGTCTTTGATTTATGGCTTGGCTCTCTGTCCTCTATCAGGTCCAGCGGCCCAGAGATACAGTCCCCCCCCCGTTAAAAAAAAAGGATTTACTTCATGCCGATTCTGTGAAATATAGCTTCCAAAATGATTTCTTTTCCATTTGCCTTTGTGATCACTACCCCCCCCCCCCCCTCCTCTATCAAGCCCCCATCACCGGCTAGGAAACTGTCAGTGGTATATATTATGCGCATTCATGAGTTTAATTTGTGATGTGAAATTCCAGGTGATTATTGACCTGATTCAGATATAGGAAACATTTCTCAAACTAGGCTAGTTTTACTAACAGCTCTGTTATTTAATGTAATAACGTCACTATAGGGGTTCTAAGCTAACGTATTTTCCATGATGCCAGTCGGCTTTCAAAAGACATCTTACGATACTATTTTTTTTTTAAATATGTTGTAAATGTCATCTTATTTATTAGTACAAGGCCCAGTAGTGCATGATTTGTCAGTTTCGCAATTTGAAATAAAGTATTAATTCGTGACTGATTCTAAAAAAGTTAAAAAAAAGAAGACCTGAAAAAAAAAGTTTACGACTGTAATAAATTATTTGTACTAACCTATCCAAGTTGGGATTCAATAAATACAGCTTTTTGTAATTTTATTTATAAATCTCTACGAGATACTTTAAAATACATTCATATTCTAGTTTAAAGTATTCGTTCGTTCTACACCAGCCCTTACTATTCCATTATTGATATTTTCTAGCGTGACCACTTTCCATTTTTCGCCTAAGCTTGTTGAAGCTAACTACACCAAGAGCCGGTGTACCGATGATATCGGGTGCAGACTCCCTATTATACTAATACAGGCCGACCAGCTATCAATTATACCCTGTGGCCTAACAGTGTCCCCTGAGGAACGGGTATCACATTGGCGGGCTAATGAAATAACAAGCCTTCGGTCAGTGTCCACACTGTGGTAGAATAGACCGCCCCCTCTCCCGATCAGAGGTTCCAATTAAAACTACTATAATTATTACTACAACTTATAATTTTCAGTTAATCAATGAATAAGTATCCTCTCCATTTTTATTTTCTATAACTTTCATTTTTCCCTAAATATCTTTTCATCTATCTTGAAGCCTAATTGTGTTTTATTCAAGTTCTTATAAACGAAATAACAACGCAGAGACTGTAGAAACATTATGTTGACCCACCTGATTGTGGACGGGTGTCTCTGTACCAGTTTCTACAAAATGTATTGAATTGTTACGAAAAACTATCTAAAGTTTATTATTTAAGTATCTTACAATCTTGCTCAGAAGTCAAAATTAGAACAACAACAATCTTTATTGTGCAATAATTACAATCTGCCTTTTATAAGGCAATAATAATACAGATAAATGATCTCATTCATACCATATTTACAGTCATCATTCACTCGCTCATTCATACAATAGGACATGATTGGAGAAACTGGCCATTGCCAGGACTCCCACTGTCACGCGAATATAGCAGGTCACGAGGCCACTGCCGTTTCAGTCTCCGAGGAGGATTATAGGGATGAGTGGCGCAGTGCAAAGACTGTGCTACAGGATTAGGGTGGTTGGAAAGGCTACTGTGGAATTTCATAAACTTGGAAGGGATGAGTTCTAGAATGTAGGGTATATTAAGGCCGTTATGAAGGGTTTTGTTGCTGACATAATAAGGGGCATTTACTATTGTTCTCAGGACTTTGGAGAAACGTTTTGACATGTGTTGGTCACTGGGACCGCATACATTTACACTGCAATATTTTTTTTTTTTTACTCTAACAAATAATGAAGATCTAACAGGAGAAAAAACCTACATAACAACATAAATAATAATTATAAATAAAATTAAGTTGAGTAAATATACAGTTAATTTAATGTTATTCCTATAGGATATGTTTTGTGCGTTTGTAGATGTATGATTTGAGGGAATGGTTACAGTAATTCCCTATTTATGTTATTACTGGGAATTGTTTAAGGATATATGATAGATATATAATATTGCTCTAAGCTCCTTTGTGGTATACTAATGGCTATTCATGACCAAAATACTTACTTCGATCTCTCATCTTCTTTTATAACCTCCTCCAATTCAAATGAACTACCAAATCCCTTAATAATAGTACTTGCCTTTCCGACCTGTACTTCACATCCCTTCACATACTTCACATCTTCATTGCAAATATGCTTCCTTTAACCGTTCTATTGTTGTCCTTAAATTTAGAATTCTTTATCTCCCTCCACCCTAAAAATTCATAATTGTCCGTCTTTAATGTGCCTGAGAGATTAAATTATTTTTACGGCCTTACAAATACAATAGAAAGTTAGCAAAAACCAGTTTTCCCTAAACTCGAATGAAATTAAAGCTTCTCCGCTCATACTTTCATTGAATAATACGAATTGAAATAATAAAACTAATTTAAAGCCAGCGAATGTAATATTATACTCTAAGTTATTATATAATTAAATAAAAACGGAAAAGTAAACACCAAGACCGAAAGGGTGGTCGTAGGGATGTTTAAGGACATGAATATTCATAAGGCTCACATATGACGCAGCACGGGCCAGTTGCGTGACGCCCCTTTAATTGATATTTTCCTTCTCTCCGTTTTTTTTGTTTGTTTTTTTCTTTAGTCATTTGTTTTATTCTTTTGTCAGTTAAACCTGTACTAAATTTATACCTTAAACCCCACAAAAATTAGCTTTGGTTCGGGACGACTTAATTTTTGATATGGTGTTCTCAGATTGTATTGCAAGTAAATCTGCAAAAAAAAATATCCTGTAGGTGTAAAATCAATAATTGGTAAGTAGTCTCAATTAGGCTAAGGAAGTAGTTGTTGCAGAGGTTAAGAACATTTAAAAAAGCTAGAGCTCTACATAAGTGCTGACACTTATGTTTGATCCCCCTCATGTCCTGATTGTCTGCGGATCTCCTTCAGCTTCCATTGATATGTAGCGGTGATGTGGGTGCATGAGTAGCGTGGGGAATCTCCCAAATTCCTCCTTCTCCATAGGATGTGAAAACTATGTGAGCGAATTAGGGAATCCCTGGTTACGTACATATCCAAATGGTAAATACGGTATAGGTGAGAGAGTAAATGTAACTTTGTATATATGTTATGAATGCAATCATTTATCACAATTATCTTCCTATGAGGGCAGATTGCAATTTTCTTCAAATAAAGATTTATAAAAAAAAGTTCTATATATGACTTGTATCTATTCTTGGGCCTCGCAGAATGGTTCTTACTTCGGCTCTCAATGAGGTGGATCCTATTAGTTTTATCTACATTGCTGCTGATCGGACAATTAGCAGCTTGTACGCAACAGCCGAAAATAGAACCCATCACTCGGGAAATAGGGCATAGAGGATGAGTTCGGAGACCAGGAGCTACACTTCCAAATGCTACCGCGGGTATTACTAGATAGCTCAAGCAGAATTAGATGAATAGTTGAAGAAGGAGTTTATTTTGGGAAGTGCGAAGTCTAATTTGGAAAACTTCAGCTTGAAGTATAAAACTATTTTCAAAAGGAAATACCAGTTAAACAGAAGGAAAGTGGACCAACTCACAGAAGAATTTCTGATATTATTTCAAAACGTTATTGTAGCATTTCTGGTTGTTGGTGAATGAAAATAACACCACAAGTAGAACACACAAAGTCACTAAGTCCCTCAGTGTGTTTCACCTGTACAACTACTATAGTATCGGGCTCCAAATTAGGCGGGTGGCCATTTTTCACCATGTTGCCGAACTTAGTCTCCAACAATCGACGGAAAGCTCACTCTAACCTTCTAAGTTCCAGTAGGTTATATTAAGACTAGTGTAAAAATTAAAAAAATGCTGGTTTAAGAAATCTTTATTTTGTTACGATGAACTGTAAAACGACATGTAAAGGATTCCGAAGTGAATGGCAATTTAGGTCAGGTTGTAGAGCGAGATTTGGCAATGCTACATTTTCTCAGACCATAACCGCTGCGATAGGATAGTGTGATTAGAAAAAAAAAAATCGAATACGTCTTGTAATTCATCTTAATCTTCTTGAAATATCTTCTTGGTCAAGAAAAGCTTAAAATCCGAAAATCGATAATTTTGTGGATTTCATTTGTTACCCCGATATGAGACGATTTGATATTTTTATTAGCTACTGTCATTTCAAAATGTTGTAACAATACTTCAACAAAAATGTTCTCAGTCTTAAAGTTGTTTATTTGGGGAGGGTGTTAACTTATAATTCTAAATAACAACCAAAAATCCACGATAACATGTGGGAATATTTTTTAATAAAAAAAAAAAAAACAATATTAGAGAATACTGGTGTAACTTTATTATACTTATACGTATTATTGTATATGCTCAGATATCATTTTAAGCGAATCATGAATGCATTTCTCAGTTGCATTGCCATTTAGGGTAGCGAGAGGTAAATAGATTTTTCCAATGCCCGTTGCACTGTCCGACCAGCGTTGTGCAGTCTGGGAAAGTCAGTTGTTTTATACAGATAAGAGAGTTTGGACGTTATCTGTTTGAATGTTTCAAAAACCTACATTTCCACTCATCTCCTGTCTAACAGCCGTCCTCGTTTTATTTTCCTGATGGGGATTGACAGTTGCATTCTCCATCGCTTTCTGAAAAAATGGTCTGAATTCTGAACATCCCCAAATGACAGCAGGTCTGTTGCTGAGTTTAGTTATCGCGTATATTTGTATATTTTTTTTTTACATCGCCTACCCTTTTGATTTTTCCAATGGCTATACTCTGATAATTGGTATCATTTTTTTTTGTTTAAACCATAGAGACAAACTATACTCAAGGATGTTCAAGCCTCTTCAAGGGATAATTTTGTTCAGAGGGAGGGCTTTCAACAGCGTATGTCTTCTTCAGGTGCTTCCTGACACAGCAACTAGCTATACACAAATGGCAAGGTACATTGGATATTTCGAAACGATTTCACTATGAATGTTATTCGCGGTTCGGCCATATAATAGTTTCGAGTCTTTTCAAACATTTAGTCCTTTAAATATTGTCACCCTCCATCGTGTCTAATGTTAAAAAAATAAGCTATAATTAGTCATGGTGTAATTTTAATTATCAGATGTCCAGTAAAATTTTAATCAGTGGTGCTGAATCTTAAATGAAAAGAAATAGCCAGATGAAAAATGGAACCCGAAATTAAAATTCCAAATAATAAGCTGTGTGGCCCTCGTTAAAAAAAAAAAAATAATAATAATAAACGTATAGAAGATGAGTTAACAAATAAAAAAATAAAGAGTTGATTAAGAAAAAGGGAGTAGTAAAAACGGAATTAATTATGTAAGTAACGAGCCGCGATAATAACTGTTACTGCTTTAGTTTCCCAGAGGGTCGCCAGTAAAAGAAGCCCCCTGGTTCATTACTTTTTCAAGTTGGAGTTGAAGAGGCTGAGATTCCACCCTAGGGGTTGGGGTAGTTCGCCTACTCACCTTTAATATTAGATTTGAATTAGTCCCTTCTGACCATTGTCTAATGAAATTATTGCCATCTTATAAGGCTTATTACGTCACATTCTTAAAAAAAAACTGAGTATTTCTAATGAGGAGAACGGCTGGGAAAAACATAGGTAATATAGTCTAAATAAAAAAAAAAAAAACACTAACGATTAGATAGCTTTAGGTTGGTTTACAAACAATTTAATTGAATAACTGAATCAATTCATTAGGTTCTATAGCCATCTTCAAGCAGTCTCTGGCACACCACGAATAAGTTATGCAAGCCCGCGTAGCCGTCTGGTCTTCCGGGAGATCGTCAAGGCGAAGTCAGAAAAAATTACACATTACAGTCACAATGACTTCTCAGCTCATATCACCGCAATAAAATGGTTAAAGTACTTAATGGTACGTGAATAATAATAAACCCTAATTAAATTTCAGTTTAGTAAATAAAATCATGTTTCAATAGTTACTCAGTACGCACAAATTATCTTCAAATTAACATCTTATTTATATTGAGTGAACATTTATTGATCTCTCCATTAAAATGTACTAATAGCACCACTGCTTTAGACTATCTTTACTTCCAATATTCCCGCATATATGAATACAGTGACTATCAATCATCTATCTATAATTACATTTGATACAAAAAACACAACAACACTGGTTTCTTTAATGGTTGAAAATTGCGTTTGCCAACATATCATCTGTTTTATGTCATGGGAAATAAAAATACCACGATCCTCCTACATTAAGTTCATCTTTTTTATAGTTATTGTTTTCTACATAAATTTACAGTACATTTATTTGACATGAAACATATATGACAAAAATAAAATGTTAAATACTAAACTAAGACTGAAAACATCCCTTGGCTCAAATACTGCTAACACATAAACTTTTACAAAAACCAATCCGGACATATGGAAGCTAAGAAATCTTTTACAGATCAACATAAAAAGCATAAGACATTTTCTAATGCCACTCTTACACAAAAACTGGCATCCATCTAGTTTTATTTGAGATAGAGACAGCAAACTCGCTAGTTCTGATCCTTGTTGCACATTTGTGAATTTATGGACAACACCATTTTTTTTACTTTAGTATTTTAGTGAGCTTATCACCCCATGGAGTACTCTTGAGATTATTCCAGAAAATAGTATTTTAATAGGTATTAGCTTGTTTATTTGGTTCATAAATTCATTGAAACTGATCTGTAAGCTTCATTTTTCGTTCGCCCATCGGCAGAATCGTCACTCGATACTTCAGCGATATTAGTTAACCTTGAAATATACTTTTAGGTCTCAGGCCAATTTCATACCACAAACAACAAACTCTTTCCTCGCTCACCTCTGCGAATGTGCTGTAAATATAACAAAATAATATGGTTGCCATAAAAAGAGAGAAAACTACGTTATTTGACGTTTCATAAAGTTTTCAATAAGCAATAATTGCACCTCAGTAGAACTTCATTGGTTACAATAATGCCACTGCGCAAGGTTGTAGCACAGTCTTGCACTGCGCCACTCATCCCTATAATCCTCTTTGGAGACTGAAACGGCAGTGGCCTCGTGACCTGCTATAATCGCGTGACAGTGGGAGTCCTGGCAATGGCCAGTTTCTCCAATCATGTCCTATTGTATGAATGATGACTGTAAATATGGTATGAATGAGATCATTTATCTGTATTATTATTGCCTTATAAAAGGCAGATTGTAATTATTGCACAATAAAGATTGTTGTTGATTGACGTTTGAAGATACCTAATTGTCATTAATTTAGAGGATCTCTAATGAAACATCTCTTATATCTTCATGGAGTATTATTGGAAACGTTTCTGTACAATCTTCGTAGTCGTGACCGTGAGGAATTCTGCGACCACTATGTTCCCAGGACCGTATGGCTTCGATTGTAAAGCGGTGCACCTGTTATAAGAATGAAATTCTTCTTAGCGTACCCATAAATTTGGGGTACATACATTCAATTAGATTTCAGTAAAATTTGTGTGTAAATATATATATATATATATATATATATAGGTTGAAGACTGGATGGTAGGGGATGCCGAAGGACGCTGTACTTTACCCTAGTGTAAGCTTTGGGGGTAAATTCAGTTTGTATTAATTGAGTAAATCTCCCGTGGCTTATATAAAGTAGGTGATAGCCATTTATAGGGTTAGTGAAAAACCTAGCGATTGGAGTTTGCCTCTTCACCTTCAGCTTTGTATCTTATATTCGCCTCCTTATATGATTTTGGTATATAATAAAAAGTAACACTTAAATAGTGATATAATTGTAGCTAGTAATTATACTAGGAGTACTATCGGTCGAGTGAGAGTGGCTGTAAGTCAAACAGCACACAGAGCACTCGGCCCTAAAGTTTCTGTTAAGGGCAGAGTTGGCCCTAAGACACGGCGGAGATCGATGTGAGATATCGAACGGGCAGTGCGTGCCAACAGTTAATGGGGCAAACATCGAAACGGGTAATTATTCCAGGGGAAATAGTAATCCACTCCTGCTCTGCTTAACGCACTTGGTAGGGTCAATATTAATTCTAGGGTTCATTCCAGTCAGCCAAGACCAACTTCCATATATTTTTTAGGTTATCAGTTGTATTAAGAAAATCCGGTATTTTAATGATGGTTTAGTTACTCAATAATTATAATTCAACAATCACAATTTATAAAATTTTATCCACTCCTTCCCCTTATCATTTTCTCACACTCCTCGTTCCCATTACAGAGTAGTCTGATGCCTTGTCCAAATACCATCAACCAATAAATATCATACAAAAAATTGTTGGCATTTGAAAATTACACCAGTTGAACTAGGGGACCACAATTTCTCTTGGTGGTCTTATAATTTTTTTTTAACGAAATATATTTTCCATCTTAACTGGCTAAAGTTATTTTACATAAATCATTATCAAAAATGTCTCGTTAAATTTGAAAGAAAGTGAAGAACAATGTCAAAGACGCCTTTACTTGGATTGGAGTTAGTTCCGTATGAGTTTCTTAAATACTTGAAAAAAAAAAAAAGGGATAAGTAGCTACAATAATTACCAAAATAAAATATATTAAATGCTTTTCATGGGAATTTTATTTTTAGCTCTCAAAACTTTGTTTTTTTCCAATATCTCTTTATTTATCAAATCATTTTGACAGCAACTATTGGGGGTTACATCCAAACAGGGAAAGGAAGATGAAAGATTGTAGTATCGTAGACTAATATAAACATAAGCCATTGTATAGTAAATTTATAATTTATTTGATGAAATATAAATGTGTGCATGTATTTTGAATAATACAGAATAAGATAAAAATACAAAGTAAATAAAATTGCCTCGGAAATGAGCCATGAAATACTCTTATATTTCGTATAATGTGTGACGATTGATCAAATATTCAAGTACAAAACAAAATTATTTTTAGAATTAACCTGAAAGACAACAAATAATGACGATTAAAGAGATATTGTAAAGCAGCTAATGCTATAATGTTAAGTATCAGCTCTTTAATAATCCCTGCCGACTAATTGCTCAAGGTATGTGAGTAATGAATACTTACTTTGTAATTAATACTGATGTTGTTAATTGGACACTGTCGAGTCTTCGTTAGAGCGGACGAGCCCTTATGCGCCCTCCGCCCTCAGTCCGCGCTATATAGCAGCCCTTCCAAGGGTCTTAATTTCAGTTTATTAGAAAAATATCATTTCAGTCCCCGCTTATTGACCACTATAATAATGCTGATATTTCATAAAGAGAAAATCGTTATATATAAAAACACCATTTATTATTTGTATAGTTCGATAAATAGACCATAGCATGATAAATGTAGCATTATTTTTGTTAGGGTATAACTGTAGGGGTGATAAAAAATGTAGAGCTAGATGAGTTAAGGAAAAATGAAGCGCCTGTCAAATAATTGGAACTCATGCGACGAGTGTAGTGTTATTACTGCCCTAAAATTATACCATACATACAGTGATTCTCAAATCCATTCAAACCAATAATAAATATTTTCTATGTTTTCACTGTCAAAGTAGTATTTATTAATCCGTCCAAACAACTACATGGACAAGTTTATCAAGCTTTTAGTAAACAAAATTTTAATACCAGTCCCCTTTATGTAAATTACTCTTGTGTACAGTTTTGCGAGTGAAGATTCTATTGCTGATTTTTGATCAGTTTTAACTAAAAATCCCACATGTGTTTAATATATTTTTCATCATATCTTTTTATTAGTGGCAAATGAAAAGAAAAAATACATCTATTTAAAACATACATAAATTGGCCAGCTGAATAAATTTGATAATTCTTTTAATAAATAGTGTATAAATCTAAAATAATATTTTTTTATGTTTTAATAATGTGTAATATTAATTTTTTTTTTTTAAATAATATCTATTAAAAGTTTGAAAAAAAAGACAGGCAGTTCATGATATAAATAAACAAAACGCATAAATTATAAGATAATTTCAACAAATTTATGCGTGATGGTATTTAGTTTACAGAGCATGATTTACTTATAAGGCATTTCATATTCTTTCATATGATCATCATCTAGAATGTCATCAGAAATGGGCCTCTTTCGGAGGGTGCAAATAGTTAAATTTCTATCGAAAGTATTACATACATGCATGCGCATAAATATTATATTAGTGTAATTCATGATAAGTGATTATAAATCATTAAAAAAACAAATATTTAATATAGGTGAAATTTTCATAAATAATTCTAATACCTATAACGGTAATTTGTGTATGACAAAGGTAGTTGTGTTTCTGATAGCATAGTTGATCTAAGGCCGGGGGCTAGTTTTAGTGGGCTTTGACTAGTCATGTGTGCGTTAGACATCTCTGGCACATAGCATCACCAGTAAGCCGCCTTTTCTCTACAAAATGTGGTAAACTATGATATCAGCTAGTAATTACACTTTTGATAATATCGGGAGATTTGATTATAGGTATGAATATGTCTTGCACCTTTGGAAAATATTTCAGGCTAGAGTTCCTCCTCCTAAGTTTCACAATACTGAATTTTTTTTATAATATCAAATCTACCCGAGTGCTCCGTCTTCCTTACTGTACGAGGTTCAGAACTTCAAGTAGTTCCTTCCATTAACCAAACTAAAGGGAAAATAGGGTCATTATCTCAGAATAGAGATAAGGAATATTTCAAGTTACAGGTTTGGAGCCTATCATGAGGATAAAGTGCAGGGATCGCAACAGTACTTTAAGTTATTAAACTTAGGAAGGATGAGATGGCTGGGCCGAATAACGTAGATGAGTGTTGACATGATCATAAAGATGTTGCTGTCAGAAGCTATTTACGGAAGACAGGCTGCGATTGTCGAACTGTGTTGCCAAAGACGCCAGGAAGATTAGGATTTGACCCAGAATTTCAGCCACACGAGGCAAGGGACTCTTAATTGGAGGAATTCACGATAAATTAGCAGGTGTTCAGCAATATTTAGTGAGATTTACTCTAATTCATGTTACTCTCCAATAGCGAGACCTAGAATTAAGAAATTTCAGCAGTATCTGCTCTTTGAAAACCTGGTTGACTGTGACAAGTTTCGTGGCAGAAGAGATTAGAAGTTGATACTAGAGGAATAATATAAAAAATGTTGCAATTTTATAGCTGTTACTAATTTTAATCACCATCCCTGTCGACAACAAACAATAAAACGGAAAACAATATTTTTCCAAAGGCCGATTTTTCCAACCACTAACGAAGAAGCTAAGGCCAATTAAGAGCGGGAGTATTAATTACAAAGAGATACTTAGACTGGTAATTAGTTGACAAGGTTAATTAAAAGCGGCGAGTGCTAATGGGCTGGAGGAGGAAGGTGGTACAATGGCTGCTATTGGGCGGTCGCCACCAATTAAATTCACACCGCTCGGTTATGTAGCAATTAGGCTGGCCGAGACACAATCCCTTCAGGTTGCTAATAATGCATGACCAATGTCTCTCTCTCTCTCTCTCACTCTCTCTTTCTCTCTCTCTCTCTCTCTTTCTCTCTCTCTCACTCTCACTCCCTCTCTCTCAATCTCTCTCTCGCCGGTCCTCCGTGCTATTTACTTGCTCGTTGTCGATAATTATTTCATTTGGACGAACCATTGTTAACCACCCCCCCCCCCCGAAGCCGCTTGTTTCGTTAATTAATAACGCTGCCCGCTCAGAGAGGTCTCTGTGGTCCGGAGCGGCAGCCCTCTGAGAAATAATTGAGTAAGTGAATAAAAATTGTTTTCTACCCCTCTCACTAATTTCATCCTCGGCTTCCTCCCTTCCTGTTCAATTGTCTTTTTTCCCCATCCTCGCCCATTCCCCATTTGAAATCGAATATGCCCACCTTAAAAAAAAAAACAGTCTCTCATTTCAGGATGGGCCTATTGCCAGGGGGGTACGGTCTATTAATAACTGTCTGTCAAAAAAGCTAACGTTTTGTGTGATCTGATTTTTGTTTTTTAACAATTATATCAAATAAAATTATTAGAAAAAGCATTTTTTTCATCCAGTGTGATTGATGGCGGTTTAGGCCTCAGTAATACACATTGTATTGAGATACGTGACAAAAGTCATTGTAGAGGATGTTTATTGCTTGCAAGAATCTACCCGTTGGGAAAACTGAGGGTTGGTATAAGTTGTTTTTTTTGCCTATGCGAATAATGAACTATTATCTCCAAAAAAAAAGAACTTCCGGGATTCCACTGGAACGTATACATTCTCTTAATTATGATAAAGGAGTTAGTGTTTAGTTTAAAAATTTTTTGTCTGTCTTTCCTTCTTTAACTCCTACTTATCCTTTTGTCCATGATTGCCACTGGTAGTAGTTTACTAGATCAACAGATAAGGTAAGCGATTCATTTTTAATTTTTTTTTTTATCATAGTATCGATAATTTCATATTGCAAAATTACTCCGCAAACCAGCATGTGTAACGACATTTTATTTTTATGAGTTCTAGGTCTATTCTATCCGTTTTCTATTCCCATTATTACCTCCATAAAAAAAAATAAATGATGGATAAGAAAAGCTGGACTAAAAATATCCTGCCAAATGATTGGAAAATTATTTTCAACAACTACGATTTGGCCACTGGGTGTTACAGCTTACTCTATATTCTTACAATTGCTACCGAAGAGGAAGATTCTTTATTCACTATCAAAACGGATAACACTTCTAGAAATAAGTTAGGCCATTTAAGCGAGTGCAATTTTAAATTAACCACCCATAGAACACACATACATTATAATTATAATGCAGAAATGTTTTTTATATACAGAATAATACAAGCTAGGGTTCACTACAACAGTAAAGGTGGATGACTTATCCAAAATTGTAGTCCTAGATCATTCAATAGAACTAGCCACAAAATTTATGAATAAATGTAAAAACATCGAGTATATTTTACTTCAAAATATTGCTAATATAGATCAATTATTTAAAAATAACGGCTTAGACCGAAACACCATAAAATCATTTTTTTTATAATACCATCTAGTTTTTATACCATTTTTTGTTTTGTTTTAATCGTTAGGTTTTATAATTATAATTGTTTCTAATTAAAATGCAGATATATCAATGTAAATTTTATTCCTGACCATGAGAAATGAATTTTTTTTTTCGTTTTTTGTTTTAGTCCAGATTTATTGCATATCAGAAAAAGACTATATTCATTTTTATTAAGTTAGAAATTAATTCATTTGATTTGAACGTTTGAGTTGAATAGAATAATAAAATAAATAAGTATTTTTTTACTTTGATATATATTAAAAAAACGTTCGATACGATAATACGATATCTTAAAGTTTTATAGGTTTGTAGGCGAGCGTTCTACCACTAGACTACCGATGCTAACCGAAGGTGAGCCCCATCACCTAGTCCTGTATATTGTTTATTGACTTTTTAACTTCAAAAGAAATTTGTATTTTTATCTCTTACCTCCTTCAAATGCATCTGCGTATGCAGCACGAGGAGAAAATTGTAAAATTTTGTTCATTGAATTTTGTTCATCTGTTTGTAAAAATTAATAAAAAAAGGGGTTTTGAAATAAAAAAAATTTTTTTTATAGGTTTCATCTGTGACATGTGTTGACCATGCTTCTCATCTCGACTACAATTTATTATCTTATTATTGAATAATCATAAATTTGATTTACTACTCTATGCAGTTGGTGAGGAGTGTTGACAATAGTGAGGACTAGCCGGGCAGGCAGGGGCTTTGACAATGGAGAGAACAGACCAAAGGTGACATGTAGTGCACTCGACGGGATATTGGTAGTGAAGGCTGTGCCGGTAAGTGGCCGGCAGCGATAGCCCTCGAGTGCCGCCCTGACAGTAAGCTAATTAACATGAGCCAGCCGGATCATCAGTGCCAGTGTACCATTTCACTCTCCGGCCTTTGTGTCGTCCGTTTTATCGCCGGCCCTTCCGCACCGCTGCTCTTCTCTACCCTTCGGCTTATACCCACCTGCCTGCCTCCCTACAGGCGGCTCTTTTCAAATCCATATCTCAGGGGAATGCCACCCATTCACAAATATGCATGGTTACGTACGGAGAAAGCTATGTGGGATAATAAAAAATAAAACAGATATATCATCTACGGCTATTTTTTTTTTTTTTTTTATTGTCTTTATTAGTAAAAAAATTTCGATTTGCTTCCAAACCATTTAAAATAATTGGTAAATAAAAATTGATTGATACTTGGGTATAAAATTGACATTTGTACCGTAAGCTCATAACATTCTGCCCTGAAGCTCCTCCAAGGGATAATTATAGTGAGCTGCTGAAAGGCTTTTTTACACCCTGTAGAGAAGACCAGACAGATTCCAAGTAAGGCACAACCACTCAAGGCATGAATAATAAGGTGGTCAATGCCAGGATCCCATAACATACTTATTTGTTTACAGTAGATTGCGAGGCCATTCGCGATTTAGTTAACGAGGAGGATTATAAGAATACGTTTTTTCTGCTGGCACATGGAGATCATTTTGAAGGGATAAATTACAAATAAGTAATCAACGCTTATATGTTGATGGAAGCGTTGACTACATTTTTGAAGGCTTAAGACTGGAATGTTTGGATTCATGGGTGGTGGTTTGTCTGCATAGTAGTTCTAGTCCATGATTTAAAATTGGTTTTAGTAACTGTTTGCTTTGTAGGTTAAAGTGTACAGATGAAAACAAAATTTGACTTGGGAAGCAATATTGAATTGAACGTGAAGGATGGTCAGAATCATCATTTATGAACGTAGAAATAACGTATAGAATAATATTAATAAAATATGAAAATAATGACGCGGGTGAACTGTCGAAAAATTGTATACATAGACATATTATTATACACAATAGAGTATATATTACTCTAATGTTTAAATTGAACTCCAATGAAAAATAACTGAGAGGAAAATTGGAACAGGAAGTTTCATAAATATTATCCTCATGTGAAAGATGCAAATGCAATATGCAAAGCAAAACATATCAATAAAAAACAGATGAGTAAACTTACTAATAAATGTGATACAAAAATTAATGGTCATTAAACTTTATATTTAGCATTGGCTATAGACCTAGTAGCATACTGTTGTAGTAAATAAATAGATAGGTGCTGCCTACTATCACACTTTTATGTATCTATATAAAGACAATAATTCGGTAGATATTATTTACGGAATGTTTTGAGCAAGATTACTCCGTATTACTGATACGAGCTCTTAGGTGACACAAATACCTACTATCAGTGTTTACATACATATTTAGAGCCTTGAGTACTTCCGTTTAGGACGCTAAGGCAGGCTGACCTTTCCTGCTCCTTTCTTTTCAAGGAAGCGATGAATAATCATTTTCTATCTACCTATATAACACTAAAACATTATGCTAACCAAGGAGTTATGAGATGCATTGTAAAGTCTTTTCACTGACTTTGAGGGAATCGTGAGACTGTTTGCGGGTATAATGAATAAATTTGTTGCCAGTTGCGAAAAAAAAAAAAAGTCATCGTCAATTGGATTTCTCGTCGATGGGGTCGCTTACAATCCGTTTTTCACCCCCCCCCCTTCCAACACCCGCGGTTGTTTAAAAATTAAATATGCGGTGGTGCAGCGGTGTATGTGCTTGTTTAATGGCTCCACGGACCGTAATAAAAATAAATGATGGCCATTGGATTAGCGAGAAGAGATAGGGGACGCGAGAGGACAACAGGTGTGCACCGTAATCGATATTCCAGCCAGGCGAGGGTGGTTCTTTACTACTGGCCGGTCTCAGATTAGCTAACTGGACGCCAACCCCTGTCACACAAATTGTCCCGTCCTCCCGCCAGTTATCAATATCGCCAGCATGCATCCCACAATAGACGCTTTACATATTATCAATAATATATCAAGAGAAAGTTATTCTATTTTTTGACAAAACGGTAGAATGTGGTCCATCGATGTTGATACTTCGAATCCCAGTTGATACTTCATGGGACAACATAAACATTTTGAAATCTTGAGAGTTTGATTTATTATGAAATTATAATTACCAAAATGAAAGAAAAACGAAGTGAGTCCTAGCACTTTCCTTTTAACTTTTGCTGACAGCGCAGCAATTCTTTCGTCTCATCCCGATCCGTTAACGGCATTCCCCAACCTCCAAAATAACCTCAAAGAGAACTGGTACAACCAATGGCGTATCAAAGTCAAGGAAGATAAATGCGTTCTCAACATTTTTACTCTCCGACGAGAATCTTGTCCATCCGTAATCTTAAATTAAGTACCCCTTCCCTTGTCCAATACTGTCAGATACCTAGGTTTTCATCTAGTCAAAGAATGACTTTGAACCCTCACACAAGAATTAAAAGACAAGAATGGACGTTTTTGACATAAAGACTAGTTAACAGAAAATCTAACGTCACACTAGGAAAACAATTTCACAGACAGCTGTAAACACTAATATTTCCTTGATGTTGAAAAGTATTGTGTTCAGATTGTTTTGATTTTTTAGTGCTCAACAGAAAATATACTCTTTCAACTGCAAGTCTGTTTCAAGTTCAGATCCTAAGGGATTACGAAAAACTAATAATTTATACTATTGGTCTATTAAATTTAGGTTCATTTTATTATTTTAATCCTTATTTGTATTTTAGTATGTTTTCCCTCTTTTTTGATAAACTCATTTTATTCTATAATGCTGGAGGAATGTAACGTATGGGAAGGAGTTTACAGCAAATCGCTTGATTGTAGTGTCATGACTAGTATAATAAATAAGTAATGGGGCAGTTAATAAAGGACAATCATTTACGTTATTAGGTTCTGTTTGTTTTTTTCTTCTTTTTTGTTCAAGGAGCGGAAAACATTTGTGTAAAGAGAAGTGAAAAGAAAAGCGCTAAATTAGATTCAATTAAGAGAAGCTAAGAGCTAAGGTTTAAGAAGGAAGGAGAGAAGGGTGGGGTAGATTAAGAGGTGTAGATAGGTGGGGAGGTGTTGGATGAAGAGATGAGCCCGCGGAGCGATGTAGCGGAACGGCGATAAGACCCTTTATGTCCCGGCTGTATAGCGGGGCTGCCTCGGTTCTGGCTTAGAGCTCCTGTATCTCCTCTGTGTCTTCGGTTGGGGTGGGAGGAGTGTCGGCGCTCTTACGCACATGTATACCGTACCCTCAATGTCGTGATATTAAGGTTTCTAGCTTCGAAATAGCTGCCGACCTATAAACTACAGGCCTTTACACAATACAAATATCGTTTTTCTTATTTAACTCAATGGCAAGATATAATTAAAGAATATTGATTGTGTATATAATAGGGGAGTATATCGGCAATTATATTCCATATATTTTTATACCAAAACAAACACTTAGTAATTTAAAGAGGCAAAGTCCAGGTGTTCAAATGAATTGGGTGGAATCACAATTTTTGATGGATTAGTGCCGATCTTAAGAAAGTTCTGACATTAAGAAATAAAACACATTATGTCTTTCCATAGCTTTTTTGATCTATACTAGAAGTGATTAGAAGAGCTGGGCTACCGTCCTCAAGAGTTCAAGGTAACTATAGGACAACTAGCTGGATTGGCAATCTAAAAACGTATAAATCATCAATCTACAACGGAGCCAACCCTAAGTGATAGAGTTAATACCATCTTGAACCATTGATGATTAAGGCATAATCCGTCGTTTGTTATTTAACCGATCTCCTACCCCCCCCCCCCCTAAAAAACAGTTCTACGAAAAATTTCACTTTTTTCAGTAAGTATGATTGAGTAGAAAGTATGATTTTGCGTGGAAACATATACAAGGGCAGTTCCTTGGGCATGAGGCAAATGATAGAAAAAAACATTTTTGTTTCTTCCAACACTCAACAAGTTCTTTTATTCCTTGCACAAAGAAATTTGCTTGCTTTGAACAATAAATTCGAGAAATGAAAATTTGACTTCCTTTTAATTTTTTTTTCTTTAAAAGCGGCACACTCAGGAAAAATGATAGTTGGTTACAAGTCAGGTGAATATGGTAAAACTTCTATTT
The DNA here is from genome assembly GCA_930367205.1 of Acanthosoma haemorrhoidale. Classification (NCBI taxonomy): domain Eukaryota; kingdom Metazoa; phylum Arthropoda; class Insecta; order Hemiptera; family Acanthosomatidae; genus Acanthosoma; species Acanthosoma haemorrhoidale. The sequence goes on from OV884011.1 coordinate 94,733,123, forward strand.
TTAAATCACGTAATTTTTTTTCAAGTTTTTCAAGTTTCTGGCGATCAGTCAGATCATGGGGCACCCCACTGGTCCATATTTTTTGTTTGTATAGCATAAAATAAGTATGGCTGACGTTTAAGTATTTTGAAAGTTCTCTACTTGTTTGATATGGATTGGCCTCTACTAAAGCCTTTAATTCATCAACATCGAGCTTTGTTTCTGGCCTTCCACCAGATTCATCCTCAGGAGTATTGCCGAATTGAAACCTAGAGAACGTGCTAGTACTTGTAAACAAAAGAAAAATTCTTACTTGACTTTATCAAAATAAATAAGTCTGACATTTCATCAGCTCCAACCCAATATATTAATGTGAAAAGGTAATTTTCGATTTTATGCCTCCTGTTGATTCAATAAAAGGTTATTAAGTCGCAAAGTTGATAAAATGGTGGAATTTATACTTGTATGGTGACTTGATAGGCTATTTACCTAGATCGACTAAAAGGTTCATAATAATATATTCATAAAAGGCAGCTAAACTAAAAATGTTATGATGGATTTAGATTTAATCTTTATTACGATTACCTTAAAGGTCATTCTACTTTATTGTAAATATTTCTATTATATTGTAAATAGTCTTATACATCTTGTGAACATTTTATTTAACTTTTAAATATTTTTTATTCAATTTGTCATCATTTCCTTTTATTTAATTTATTAAAGAAGGTTTTTTAGGGCCTTTTTTTTCTTGAGTAGGTTTTTATTTTATTTTTCGTGCTGCTTAAAAAAATTTTTTTATATATCATGTTATAGCTAGTTGTGTAATATGTATAATCGTATCACTAACAAATGATACGTTTGTCAATAACATCCCAATAACTGTAATTCTTAACTTATCAGCTCTATTGTAATTATCAATAACTTATTTTCCTTCCCCACGGCCTTTTAATAATATCTATACTATTATTATTGCCATTATCATTCTGAATATTTGTCTCCCACGACCTTTCAGTGATATCTGTATTATTATCATTAATATTATTATATATACACTGCACTAGTCTTAAGAACGTAGTAGATCCCTTCACGTAGTCAGTAAGCCCTCAGCTGTAACCATATATAATTGTACATATTGTGATTTATAACAAATAAAAGTTTTTTTTTATAAGTCTTGATTAGCAAAGTTATAATTGCCGATACCAGTTAATATGGGAAGGGTACCAGAACATGTATTAACAATGTAGTAACAAGTTGAATTGTAAATCAAATTATAAATAAAGTTTTCTTATTCTATAAAGAAACGAAAGCGTTCAAAGACCCAGCTGTTGATAGCGAAGTATCTATCATACTAATAGGGGACTTTAACATCGTCACTAATATTAGCTGTAATGATTTAAATTCTTTGAAGGAATATACCATCTTTGGAAATAGCAAGATTTTTCAAAAAACTGGTGTATCTTGCTTCTGTTGCCGTAGGCTTGTATTTCATCAATTTACATAATGTGCCAGTTGCCTTGTAACATTTGATTTATATTTTCTAAGCTCGGCTAAATTCTTGAATTAAGCTATTGCTTTCGCTAGTGTGACATCCCAGTTTATTATTTTTTTATTTGAAGGGAAATGTACGGAAATGATACGCCACTTAAGGTGCTTCTATTCATTTAATCAATGGATCTTTGATAGCGCATTAGGTTAAAGCTAAGCTGTGAAAGAGTCAAATTGAGGGCTATTTCTGCAACGAACTAAGAATCGAATCATTTACCATCCTCGGTCGAAATGGTAAGATATACTATCGAGTAATTAATCTCTAACTTTCTTCTTTTACTATTAGAAATAATTTCATTAACTGAATAGAAATATGTAATATAATGTTGATTGGCAAAGACATATACTATACAAAATTCAGTTACATTTATAAGCAAATTATTTACTAATGTATTATCGGAATCCCTCGACAACCGTCGCTTGGCTAATTTGACCTGTAGAAAGAATTTGATCTTTAGACTAAATTGCAGCTAGAACACGCTGTCTAAGCCACGTCTACTGTTTCAGATTGATTATGTGTCAGCTAGAGGTCTCGACTTACTTGAACTATCTCAATACATGGAACCTAAGCTTCATTAGTTCGGTGTCATGTTCATCTCTAAAAATTACAAATAATAGAGTTCAGCTATAATTTTTAATTATTATTACTATTAATTACTGTACACCGATTACATACGGTTCTTTTAGGTGTAAATATTCCTTGACTCCGCTTCCTCTGTCACATGCGAGGGGGGTGACAACCATGTGGATTTGGGAGGTCTCTGGACTGTTTGCAAATACTGTATGAATGAGCGAGTCAATGAAATTGTAAATATGTTATGAATGAGGCCATTTATAAAAATTACTCATTGGCCAATAAGGCAGATTGTAATTTTATCACAATAAAGAAGTTTCAATAATAATACAAGTTATTTAAAAATATAAATATTGTTTTATGACAATGATAAATTTGAATTAACTTACTATTATCATTTTCATAAATCTTTTAATTTACGTCGTATTTTTTTTGTACTATCGTTCAGTCGTTAATGTTTTATAATTTAAGGAAAATTCAATTGAAATAATCTGCTTGACATTAACTGTGGCTGGTACCTTTGGCTTGATGTTGCGACGGAGTACTGCCCGATCACCGCGAGGTATTCCGCGTCACCTCAACTATTCATAACTAATGACGTCTTGTAATTAAGCTCATTACAACGGAATGTTGACGTGTATTAATCAATAATTCTACGATCTGCCTTGATTAGCCTCGCTGGGGCGCCCGAGAAATCTTTTTCGCGCTGTTTTATATCGGGAAATGAGCTGACGGTTTTCTTGCCGTCTTGGAAGTCAATAGGATGAAGGCTAATGAGGTACTTTGATTTTACTGGGTGTTTCTGTTACCAATTATTACAAGTCAATCCATGGATTAGTAGCCAGCTTTTTTTTGTAATGATAACTATTTTTTTGAGAATAAGTCTTACGAAATGGAAAGAACTGTTATGAAACGTTATCATGATTGAAAATATAAAATATTATTTAAGTCTTTTTGACCTCTACCAGAGGGATGCAATGTATACTTTACCAAAACAACTGTGCTGTGAAATAGTTTTGAATAGTTCAAAAATGCCAGATCGCTGTAGTGATATGAAAAAGCAAGTCCTGGTCAGTTGCTAGCAAGTTGGACTCCGCTAGAGAAGGTGCTCCGAATCCTTCATTCCTTTTAGTTAAAAATGAAGGCAGCTAATTGTTTAAACCTGCTGCCGTGGTTCTCAGGTCTCTCTCACTCATTTCCAACTCCAACTGAACGAGCACCCGGGCTGGGAGTTGAGCCAATGGTTCATTGGTAGAGTGTAAAGTAAATGATACTCTAAGTGCTTGGACAGGCTACATCTTCATCCCCAGCTCGGATTTTATTAGTAAAGACATCAAATATAGTTTCATGTTCTTGTTAGTCAAAAATATGGCTAAATCTGTGCTTATGCAGGAGGCCTCTCGACTCTGACTGCTAACTGTACTTCAATTTCACAATCTTCTGTTTCTACTTGTATGAAATTGTGACGTTTTGATTTAGACAAGTTGAGGATAGCTTTGTAGAATCGGGATGGAATATTCTCTGTATCAGTTACTTATTTGAGAAAGAAGCAATATGAGAAGATCATATTTCTGTCCCGTACAGAGGTATGCATTAGTTATGGGATAAGCAATTTCTGTTTTTCAACGGTAAAAACTTATTTATTTTAAGAAGTTATCGCTCATCTATCGGTATGATATTAACAAGATTATTTTAAAACAGCCACTTATATGACTATAAAATCACACCTTATTATTACTTATTGAAATTGTTTTACTATTTATATTTCTTCATCTATAAGGTGGAATTTTGGTATTTTCAATTACCTAGGGCTATGGTGAAAAATTAGCAATTTCTTCCTGGTGAAATTTAATTTTTAAAAAGTTTTCCTTACAGTATAACTATAGAAGAAGGTGGGGGGAGTCACCAAAAATCACTATTTCTTTTAGGTAGAATATAAATTGATTACTATTAGTAGATGAATTAGTGATCGACTCTCTAAATTAACTTCCTCTGCTTCGATAAGCCTTCTTCCGACTGATAAATCTAATTAAGATTCGGATTATTTGTGGACTCGTGCAATTTCTTCCGTAAAAACCTCGTGGTCAGTTCCTTCAAGTGACTCGAAACATCTATAACCAAGGATGGGCATCATCAACAATTTTTTTCCATTCGTACCGACCATTAGCACTTGTTTTCCTTCCATGTATTCTGTTTTTTTGTCTTACCGACAAACGTGGCATTGCTTTAGCCCAACTCCATGACCTTAGAAAAATGTCTTGTTGGTTTTCCTACATGACCCAGTTTTCTGCAACAACCTAACGGTGCATCTCGTAAAATATATTACCGGTTTATCTATATTTGAGATTTTGGCTGTCCCCGGCATGTGATGGTATGCATATTATTGCTCCGAGTGATTATGCGTAGCTCTTTATCAGGTGTCCTGCAATCTATCCTATAGTGGTGCAAAAACGTTTAACGAAGCCATTATATTATTTCCCCGAGCCCATTTATACGCGTGCGGCCTTAGTCATCAGAGTCATTAGCAAAAACAGAGAATGGTCTGTACGACTGCACATCATGAGAACAACTCGTTAGCAGTAAATGAAAACACAGAGAGAGAGGATACAGAGGGCTATTAGGAAGTCGGATAGGTTTGTCAGTGGGACAGAAGGAGTTTTCCGCACAGTTAGTCGGCAAGGAAATTCATATTGCGGAAGAGAGGAGAGAGGGAGAACGGTGGTTTAAGGGCGAGTTAACAATAGTAACTAAATATAAAAGGTTGCCAAGCGTAAGCACAGCTATGACGCATAACAAAGCTGGGTTATTAATGTGGTTAGTGTAGGCCGAGCCGGGGGGAAATGGGCCGCGCGCCCTCGTGGGGGAGAGCGTTTGTGCTGTCACAGATCTATATCTACCGGCGGCGGCGGCCTTACTGCGGTCGGCTATCTATCCTCCCTGCGGAGGCTCAATCGGTCGGCAAAGGGTGTCTTTGACTTGTGCCCTTTGTCTGTCTGCATACTTATCGCAATCCAGACTATGTCAGGTATCTGTTAACTTGTACAATCGTGGTGTCCCAAACCGATGCCAATTGCAAAATAACGGTAACTAAATAAATTAGATGCCACCAAGATAGATTGAAATAAGACTGGACGAGCTTAGAGATGTGTGGGGTAGAGCCAGCAAGAGTCGGCTAAGGGGAAGGTCTATGATCTTTAATCATACAATAAATATGTAATATCATGTATGTATATAGGATGGATTTAAAACTAATTACGTGTTAGGTGCATACGTTTTTAAGCTTGCAACTATGGAAGCATAGACTTGTTAGTGGTAATAAGATAAAACACAACCCCATGAACATCCTAAAGGCTAGTCATTGTAATATATCTCATATCGTAATAAATATATCATGGACTATGTACTGATATTTATTTTGGCATATCTCCCTCATGAAAAATAGTCACATTCCCATTCCCAAAACCTTAAATTCCGTACAGAAAAAAATTGTTGAATATGCCATCCTGTAATATGCCTCTTCTGAATATACTTGAGTCGTCATTATTAAAAATTCTTGAGTAGCTTCTGGGTAGGGACTTTAAGATATATTACAAGATAAATATTGAGAAATAACCAAAAATGTTTTCATGTTTTTTTTTGATTAACCCGTTAATTGTATTCCCAACAAATAATCAGGATCTTTTGAGTTGTTATGAAATATACTTCTAATATGAAATTGATTGAATTATTTTTACGAACACTATCGTTGAACGTAAAAGACCATCTTCAACCCCTCCTACCTTATTGAAAGTTCGGGATGATACTTGGACCTTATTTGTATTGGGTTTCGGCCACTGTTTTGATTCCCACAGGAGGGAGGAGTCGGCTCGGAATTATGGAAACATGACCAACGAAGATGGATGGAAACATATTAGATGTACCGTAGCCCGATAGGATCCTGAATATGGCAGAAAAAAAGGTTATTTGGTTATTCATAAGGCCTGGTATAGTTTGTTGTTCAAGTGTTCGGGTTCCGGTTTTGAATTTTCCATGAGACGGTGGAGAGAGAAAGGGAAATGATTCATACAATGCCGGCTCCAAGGGCCATTAATCTTTATCCTCCAAGTCCGCAGAATCCCTCTCTGACTTTATCTCTCTATCTCAGAGTGTGATTCGATGTATTAATCGACTGTGCTAAGTGATGTGCCACAGTGGTGCTCAGTGCATCAAATCTGCGTCATTCTTCAAGTAGGTAATTGTATTAATTAGATTGGTACCTTGCATCAGAACAAGCGTCAATAAAAAGTTAAATCATGGCCATGCGTTTTTAGGATTATAGCTAAATTTGTAGTGATTCAAATGCGCTTTGAATATTTTGCTTTTAATTCTTTGCAAATTTTTTCGTATATACAACTCCTCCTCATGCGGCAACACTCATCCATAAAATCCTCCTCATCACCCAAAGTGGCCTACACAGGTATTGATAATACTCCCTATAAAACGTGGCACACTTTGAAAAATATTTGCTTCCTAATATGTACAATTAATTATTTTTTAATTAATAATAAACGTTTTCAGTGATAAGGATATTTAAATATGAAGGGAACACCCAATAAACATTCTACAAACATTCCCAATTTCTTGATCTCTAAAAGTTTAACCAAAGGATCCTCTAAAGTTTTTTGCTTCAAATTTTAATGAACACCATGTTTTTGACGATCGAGGAAGTTGCCCGTGTTGCTGCTTTAGTGTATGATGATATCCAAAGTAATTTCTGTATTTTCAATGTAAGTTTTTGTGCTTAGTTGAATTATTAGAAGTATAGCGATACTAAAATTATGGCTTGGGGGAAGGGTTTTTAAATATTCGTGAGCATCTCAAAGATCTAATCCAATCCAAAAGCCGCTCCAGAACAGTGTGGCAAAGATCCCGGCATCTTGCTGATCGCCGCCCTTACAATCAGTACTGCAGATTGGTAAAGCAGTTATTTGCATCCTTCCGTTCCAATTCCTTCAATTCCCACCTCTCAAGGTACAGACTACTTCAAAGGACATCCCATCTCTCAATATAAAATAAATTACTAACTTAATCTCGACATACGGAATAGAGCATTGGGGGGGGGGGGGTGGCAGCAAAAAAGTCGAACATCAAGCGTATCCAAACCTTTCAATCAAAATTTCTGAGAACAATAATAAATGCCCCTAATCATGTCAACAACAAAACCCTTCATAACGAGCTTAACATACCCTACATTCTTGAACACATCCCTTCCAAGTATATGAAATTCCATAGTAGCCTATCCAACCACCCTAATCCTGTAGCCAAGTCATTGCACTTCAGCACTCATCCCTATAATCCTCCTCGGAAACTAAAACGGCAGTGGCCTCGTGGCCTGCTATAAATGCGTAACAGTGGGAGTCCTGGAAATGGCCAGTTTCTCCAGTCATGTCCTGAGCGTCTGTGGCTCTCGCGCTCAGGTCAGCCACCGCTGACTCGTATCCAGTAACGCGGCTGACGGAGGAGCGCAGGGGACTTCCCAAGACTCCGCTGCCTTTTTCGCAAGCGACGGAGGTGACTAACATGTGGATTTGGACTGTTTGTAAATATTGTCTAATTAAGAGTGAATGTAAATATGGTATAAATGAGAACATTTATCTCAAATACTTATCTCCTAATAAGGAAGATTGTAATTTTAGCATAATAAAGAATATTTTATAGAAAAATAAGTATTCGTGAACAAAGGTCTTGTAAGGGACTAAAAGTAAATAATTCCGTACGTTTATGAGCCAGTAAAAAATAAAAAGTATTAAAATTAAATAATGCACTCATATAAAAGCGATTAAGAATAATTAGTTTCCATGAACTGTTGTATTCCCTCATTTCCATTTACAACTCCTTTTAGCTTTGAATATTAGATGGTTGTCAGTCGACCTTTTTTTTATGCGGTCGTGTCCCATTCAAGCGGCTATATAGCGTAGGAAGCCATAAATTGTGAAAACCTTGTGGACAATAAGACACAGGGCCATTAAGGGCTCAGTGCGCCCAGATAGGTAAATGCCCTGGGATAGAGAGCCCTCTAAATACCGGCCGGCCGATTAGAGAATGACAATAAATAGCGATCGGTTGACCGATACTGCCGTAAAACGACGGTTCCGAAAATCACTTGATAATGGCGGTGTCGTTCTGGCTGTCCCCTGGCCTGCCCCTTATCTCCCACTTCACCCCGCTCCGCTCTCGCATTTTTATCGCTTTGTTAGTGAGCTTCGTTTAGCCGATTGCCATCTGCCGATTAATCATTCCTCTCGGATTTTGGCTATCTATGTCATTATCGCCCCATCGCATCTCATCGTTCGTCCCCGCTTTTCCCCCTTCCGTACGTACGACTACTGATAATTATAATTAACGGCCATTCATTGATATTGATGCGCGGGTTGGGATGTATTTTATTCGAAATGCAGATTTGATGGTATTTTGCAACTATTAAAGAATGTTCAATTGGCTCGTGAAGCGGCCTAACAAGCTACCGAAAATAAACAGCAATATTGTTAGGACTACTTTCATTACAAGCCTCGTCGAGACAAATTAACGCTTAATTGCCTTAAAATAAATAGGACATTGTAGACTCACTCATTACCCTAGAAGCACCAACAAAATGCCGAAGCTTTGATACGACAACCACCCTTCATAAATTCAAGGAGAGCCATTATTACAGATTTATTTTAAATAGCCTAAAACTTCCACTTACCAGCACCTCACTAAAACTTTACTAAGATTTCCAGCAGCATTAGAATAATCACTCTCAGAAACCGATTTACTCCATAATACTAGACACCATACCCAACTTATAAAATAACAGAACTTAGTTACATACAATTGAAATTCCAGAAAAGAGATAGAGCTATTTTACCCCATTTTATTATTTTCTTAAAATTTTATCTTTCCAATCAGTCCTAGCTTGTGGGAAGTATAATTCCTATCATTCGACTCATTTATATTTATTATTTATATTGTTTATCCATAATTTATCCGTAATACAGACGAATTGAAATTATATTAATAACGGTTAATCAATGATTTTTTAAAATTATAGTTTAAAAAAATAAACATTCAAATTACGTCTTATTAATCACAACATGCAGATGTTGGACGTGGAACACAATCGATTGACAGATAGCTATATCATAATAGCAATACTTAAGCAGCCAGAGGATTTTAATAATGTGTTAGGGAAACGCCATTATTTTATTTAATGTCGTGACTAAATCAAACGAGTGGTCCATTGAAAATGCTTTAGAACGATACAAAGTCTAAAAATATAAACAGATATTTACAGATATTTACTATTTTTTTTTTTATATATATATATATACTCCTTTATTGTGATATAATTACAATCTGCCTTTTATAAGGCAATTAGTAATAAGATAAATGCTCTCATTCATACCATATTTACAGTTCATCATTCACTCGCTCATTCATACAATATTTACAGACAGCCCAGAGACCTCCCAAATCCACATGCAAAGAGAAAGCGGAGTCTTGGGAAGTCCCCCACGCTCCTCCGTCAGCCGCGTCACCGGATACTAGCCAGTGGAGGCTGACCAAGAGCGCGAGAGCCACAGACGCTCAGGACATGATTGGAGAAACTGGCCATTGCCAGGACTCCCACTGTCACGCGTTTATAGCAGGTCACGAGGCCACTGCCGTTTCAGTCTCCGAGGAGGATTATAGGGATGAGTGGCGCAGTGCAATGACTGTGCTACAGGATTAGGGTGGTTGGAAAGGCTACTGTGGAATTTCATAACTACTACTCATGCTATTTAATAAATATTTACTGTTTTATTTTACAAGGAAAACGAGGACCAAAACTTAACACAATCTATTCCCTCTTATAATTTTATTTGTACTTAGCATTTTGCAGCCTTTATTGTAACTATCGACGTATTATACTGTATTTTTTTATAAATAACGGCAGGTCACAGTTTAATGGGGTCGGGTGGGAATCGTTAAGTTCTTCTTAGAGAAACTTTACTTGAAGTCATAGTTTTGAAATTCCCGTTCGTTAGGGTTTTAAACTAAAGCGGAGTGTTTGACTTCATTCCCCAAAATTCGCTCATCTTCAGTGAAGAAATGCTAGCCAATTTCAAAAATTCAACTTTATGATATTGATCAGGAAAAGAATTGTTATCTTGAGTTGTCATCTCTCAGAGACTCAACTGAACCAGATGGAAAAAAAAGGAGAGAAGCTGTGAATGGATGCTAAATGTTTATCGAGATAAATTTTCCATTACTTTACTTCATTCTCTATTTCTCTATTTCTTATTACTATGGTGAGTGAGCAGAGAGCCTCTCTGCTTTATAACATGGGAAGAAATTGCTGACCAACAAAGAAAAATTGATATTTTAGTCTTTTTAACATATTTCCTTAAACCATCACAACCAATCGTTGATTACATAAAGAAATGAGGAAGCAATGCCATCCAACAATAGACAATACCATTTTCCAGTGCAAGAACAGTCACATTAATTGTATACACTACCATTTGGGTTTGCTTCTCTAAATTCAAATTTAGTCATATAGTTAACCTAACGGGAAACTCTTTTCGGCCTTTACTTCATATGTACATATACTGTTTACTCTTATTAGAAATAAGTTTAACTAATCAATATAAATCATACAGTCCAATTTCCAATATCCAATTTTGTGTACATTCAAATCTACCATCCAACGAATGTGTTGTATTTTTTTTAAATTTACAACCCCTCCCTCAGGATAACTATCCCCCACATCTTATCTATTCCACTAAAATTATTTGTTAGTTGGATATCATCCAGGATATTATTCTCACTCTTTTTTGAAAGTAACCAAAATGAGTGTAAGAATGTCAGTTACCAATAGTTTGTCTGGTGCTATTTAGTCTGCCATAGACATATTTACAAATATGCTTCAAATTTTTGTCACATTTGACAATTTTTGGTAATATTTGGTCCAGATTTCCACCCCCATGGTTAAGTATTGATCGTGGTTTTTTGGTATATAGCCGAACTTGTTACGCTCAGAAAACATAGAGGAGATAAAAATGAGTGGGATGTGCATTTTCCTGCACGAGGTTGAGATAGAAGAGAGACAGAAGTTGATAAAAAAGTTTAATAGGCCGTAAATAGAGGTGTTGGTCAGATAATGCCGGCCGTGAGGTATGCGGGCGGATCAGATTTAGGGGCGGTCAACTTTCCGCTCCGCCAGCGGCTATCTCTTCCGCACACCGCCTCCCTCTCTGTCTCTCTCACCATTAGTCACCCTTTTTTTTTTTTTTTTTTTTTTTTCTTTTTCAAAAAAACTCTTTCTCTCCTTTTTCTTGTTTATTTAGTGTTTTTTTTTGTAACCACTGATACCTTTTTTTTTTGTTTTACGTTCGGTTACCTTACACGGTTGGTATTTGCGTAGCAATTACTGGATTCATCGGGCTTTATTGGATGTTATTTCTGTTTGGGTTTTAAAATAATTTAGTGCGTATTATGGGATAACAACTGTGTTTGTTTTCGGACAAGGCGTCGATTATTTTTGGAGTTTTAGCAGTCATAAAGCTATGTGATTGGTTTCTATTTTACTTTTAAATATCGACGTACTCATATTTGTATTGATTACAATTACTCCCTACTTTATTGGTCACCGGCTGCTGATAAAGTCATATACAATTTTTTATAATCTTGTTTTATAGCTGTAATAACAATTATATATTTCAGCCTAACTCTAAAAGCTGACGTCTCCTGACAACCAATGCAAGATATTAGAGGGGAATTTTTTTATGTAAAAAGCGCCTAATCTCTCTTCATGCATGGAATTAAACGACATACAAACATATAAATAGAAAGATACTAAACCAGAAGAATACTAAAGAACCCATTTAATTAATACCTCCTAAATGAAGCCACCCGTGAAGTCAGTACCTACACAAATTCTTTCTTGACCGTTCTGTTTCTTACATAAATGTACATGCTTATATACCCTTAATTGGGTGAGTAGTCATAAGATTGATATGCTATTGTGCTTTAATTACATTGGGCATAAGATATAGGGTGCAATATTGACTTAATAAGTTATATGTGCGGTTAAACACTTTGTTTTATATGAAAATTGGTTATAATTTTCATTTGTTTTTTTTTTATTGTTGCTTTTACTAATTTATTGTTTTTGCCTCCAAGTTAAATGTACAAATAACAATTGTGCATCATGTATTTTTTATTTTAGCAATTGAGGAGTCGGAAACGTTATTGTTTAATGAACTATATTCTGGAGAGACCGAGGAGTATTGATTTAAATGTATCAACCCACAATCGGTTCCAAACAAAAAAGCTTAAATAAACTAAGACATAATGAACTAATACGTTAAATTTCTAAGAAACATACCATGTAAAAATAACCTCCCTGAACTGAGGTGACTTCACTTTAGGACATATCTGCATTATATGTGATTAAGGAAGAAGGTTTCATAACTATGAATGGACATAACTTAGCAGACTCTTTCTACAGATCGATAAAGCTATTAACAAGAAAATCTCATTTCTAGATTATGAGCATCTATCTGCTTGGTAGCGGTTAGGCCCAAGGAAGTAACCCACCATTCCAAAAGTTACGATAATCACTGCGTCTTATCATCCATTTAATTCTATGGTTTCCTAGTGCGGTGTGTGTCTCTCTGACCCGAAGACTGTCCAAGTTTGATTTATAGACATAAACATTTCACATCAAGATTTTATTATACTACATGTTGGCATGAAAAACAAATTTAAACTTCATAAAACATAATTAAGGGTTATTAACTATTTAGCAATAATCTGTCATATTAAATCAAATTAAACACAGCTGACGTTTTGCATTTTTGTTTTATTAATAATTACGTTGGTAAAAAAATAAAACCAACCATAAATTTAAGATTTAAAAATGTAAAACTAAATCAAACCACTAATTAATATTTGTGTTTTCCTTAAATGTAATGCTAATAACAACGAAAATGTTGTAACCAGAATCTTCTTTTAAATCTTCCTCTGAAACCAGTTGTATTATAACAAATTGACCAGTGGTACAGCTACCTAAAACGATTGAAGGAGTAACAGATAGCTGTGAGTAAATATTTAAGCACAGAACTGGTCGATGGGCGATTACAACTAACAAACGGCTAATCAGTCCCACCCCCTCCCCGGGTGATATATAAGTTAATTTCCCCACCGCTTTCCCAATACCGGGTAAAAACACCCCCCAGCGCCCTCCCCTAGGGCTACCCTAACAAATGAGAGGCTAGCCAGCCTGATTAGCCCTCTTAACTGGCCCTTTTCGATAAATGGTATAATCAACCAACTTCAAAACCAACCAAACAGCCGCTCCATTACTCATTAATTACATCCATTAATATTATCCCCCCCGTAAAGGGTAAAATGATGTATTTAAATTAGTTATAATTTTGATAATTTGTTTACTCTTAATTATCCAATAAATTCATTATAAACATCCATTTATTTCTTATAGATAGTTCATTTTAAAATGAGTTTAGTACCAAAAACCTAATTGACCCACAGCACTAATAATTGTTTCCGTTGACACTTGATCGTGGTCTTTTGAATAAGTTACTTGTCTTTTAATGTATACGAACATTAAAAAAAAAAATTTACTAATAATTATTAGTTTTGTTATATGATTCCATTGATGCAAGAATCCAATGATTAAAAATAAAGTATTGCACTATTCAAACGTCACCCAAAGTCGCTATGTGTTTGACATGACCGGTAATAGTAAGTAGTTCTTTGGTTTATTTTTACATTAATCAATAATGTCATATAAACTAATCTGTAATTATACAACATAGCTCTACTTGTTTGCTGATTAGCGTAATTTCACGAGGCATCTAGAAGTGTCTGCGTATATGTCCGTTATATTTAAATAAACCTCAGTTGATTAAATAAGTATTAGCTTAAAGCAGTTTGAGTTTTTTTATTGGTAAATCAAAAACATCCTGAACACCAGAAATTTTGCACCCGTTCCCAATCTCTTGGAAACAGGTGGATGTTTGTATTTGGATAATTCCCAAACGGGGGTGTTGGGTACCGTTGGAAGTGGCTAGGGGATGGAGGTGAAGCAGCGAAGTAAGTGGAGGAGACGGGGAGAAGAGAGCAGGCACGCACACAGATTTATGTGTAAGGAACAAGGAGCCCCTTTCTCCTTTATTTAATTTCCTCACCCCTTATTAGCCACTAACGAGCCGGCAAATAAAGGTCCTCTCCTTGAGGGCTAATTCAGACAGCCGCAGGGGCTAAACACTTACCTCTCCCTTAACCTTTACACACCGGACCTCTGTCGTCTGCCCTTTAATTAAGAATTGTGTCTACTGTCGTCTGTGTCCAGTCCTCTTGGGTGCTCTGTACTCCAGGGTGTGTGCTTATCTCCTCCCCAACCTACTCTCCCTCTCTCTCTCTCTCTCTCTCTCTCTCTCTTTTGGGAGATTTCTCTTGTTATAAATGGATTGACCAATTTTATAAAGTAAATTTTTTAGGAAATCAAAAGATATGGTCATGACTTTAGAAATATCTGTTTAGAACACACTCTTTTATATATGTATATATAGAAGTTGTACAGAGATTCGTCAAAGCAACACGTGGTGTAGGCTGTATTTTAGTGTGTTATATGAATGCAGTTTTCAGGCATCAGAACCTTCTAATCCGCCTTTTCTAAACATCCTTGCTACCCAATGATTACTTAATCGGTGAAATTAAGTTAGAGCGTTATTCATTGAGGTAAGCACATTGATTTTACAACATCTAAATATTTTATCATTGCATCGTTTTATTTTATATTGAAAATGTAATTACTCAACTAGCGTATGCCCAGTCTGCTAAAAATAGAAGTGTTGGAGTTAATCTGCGATCTATTTACGTATCAATTGTATAAAAATAAGGGGAGAAGTCACGTTTTGTTAAAATGTTTAAGGGACATATTTAAAATTTCAGGATAAATCGCGATATCAAAAATACTGTTTATTATTATTCCTATCATTCTAGTGGATTTTCTTCCTTTGCGAGTTATAATGACAGAACGGTCTATTTCAAGATGAATGTAATATTCCTATATACAATACTAGATTTGGTTTATTAGAAACAATGCCTAAAATAGCTACCACAGGCTACAAATGAACTTTGCTAATCATCCTGTTCAACCAACTGAATCTCCGAAATTTGAAAAATAAGAACGTAATAAACTCAGTTATGAATTCTCAACTATTTTTCGTATTTTATATCAGTCACGGTTGTAACCTTAATAGGATAACTGGTTCTCTGATCAATTAAACGAGTTATGATTAAACTGCTCTATATTCATAACCTCACTGGCGTTAGAAACAGAATGAAAACCTTTCTTTCAATCGTTCATTAAAGAATCAATTCCTTTTAAAAAGACAAAGATTTTTAGGACAATTTGTTAACTTGTGTAATGAAATGAACCGTCCTAATGTATCTGTATAACGTGTCTATATCCCCCTCGTTCCCTGTGGAATTGGCCTAGCCTGAATTATGGCCGTACTTGAGCCCACAATAGGGCCGAGTACCTTCTATGTGGCCAGTTAGGGCTACAATGGTGGGTTTGTTTTCCTCCTCGAGGAGAGTGGGAATGTATTAGCGGCGATAGAGGTGGAGAGGATGGATAAGGGAAAATTGATCGCTGATCGGATGCTGTGTTTACCAGAGAGCAGAAAGAACTGGCTCCTTCAGGAGTGAGGGCCCTATCTCCCCCCGATAAGGTCTATATATTAGCTCCACCGAAGGGCTACAAAGTGAATAGCTGCCCACTGATGGGGTTCTTCACTAACCAGACTCTGGTAGTCCACCTCATCATCTTTATATTTAATTGCCATACTTACTATTGATTTCTTGCATTGTAGCGATACTTTCTATGTTGCAGTGATGCCTTAATGACAGGGTATGGAATTTTTATGCTATTTGTTATTTTTTTAAATAAAGCCGCTGAAAAAAAAAAGTGTAAGAAATGGCATTACATAGACTATGAACTACAGCTGGAGAAAAACTTATTTTTCTGTATTATAGTTTAACTCTAGGTCAAACATCGACGTGTGCCTAAGAATGTGCCTAAAAGAACAGAAACTCTTGAGAATGGAAATGAGAAGAAAAAAAAACAATGGACTTCAGTATGTTAAATCTTACTCCAAAAACTGCTCTGCTATGATTGCTCAGCCTAAGCAAATCAGATTTATTGATACCGCCATAGGTAAATACTAGCGTAATCAACTTTATTTTTAATCATATTATTTGGTTATTTACAACGGTTTATAAAAAAAAAATGATATTAGTAAAAATGGTGGTTTTGGCAACAATTGACCTGACTTGTCTTCATGAAAGGGAACCTTTGTAGTGCCTTCCTCTAAAACAGCTGAAATAGTTTTGCAAATCAAGAATTTTCTGTTGTCTAGTATAACCATTAATTAACGACTCTTGATAACTTTGTTTCCTGCCTTGTTACATATTACTTGTTTGCTTTCTGAAGTCCATTTTAGTTTCCCCCGTGATTATTAGATATTTTCATTTATATGGTTAATTTGTTAATAATTTCTTGTATGTCGTTAGTTAATGTGTTAATTCCTGTTTATTTTGTCAATTTTAATTTAATTATCCTTTGATCCAAGTACGCATATCGCGTGTGTAAGCCACAGTTTAATAGTTCTTGGTCCAGAAAGTTACGAATATCCTGCCAGTTTATGGACATCAGATACTTTCTGGAAACAATTGTTAATGCCAGTGTTTTTCATAATTTACCCTATGTTTATAAAAAACATTGTAATTAAATCGCTGTTATTCTAGGATAAAAATAATAATAATAATAAAATATAAAAATAATAGTTCTTGGAGATTTCGCCTGCATATCTTACAATAGAGAGCTTAAACAAAAAGCATTTGTATAACTAACTGCCACTATTGGTTCTAACCATAAATAAGATGACCATGGTGGGGTGTACGTATACTATAAATCACCGGTTAACAACTTTATAATTAAGCCCCTTCTTATTGCACTCCTCCCTCCCTGTCCAGACTTAGTCGACCTTTTTGTAGGGAGGCGCCCACACATGAGAACGGAGTATGCGGGCAGGACGAGATAAGGGCCGGTAATAGAGGTTTTAAGAGGGCACCTTAATTACTAGGCCCCTCTGCTAATCTCCTTAGCGCTAATACATTTGTAGCCTGGCCAGGCATTTGCATCGTTATTATAGGTCGTTAGTGGCCTAGCTCAGGCCCTTTTGTGCCCTTCGATATCAACTATCTCATAATTGTTTGGGTTATTCTGCTGTCCTCGTTAGTACCTGCTCTCTCATTTCTCATTGGCCCACCGTCATCTGAGACACTTGGGGTAGTGCTTAGTAGGAAGTCATCATAAGCGAGTTAAAATATTATTTTGGAAGGGGATTGTAGTGTGATAACAAGGGAAGCTCGAATAGGGTGGTAAACTGTTGGAAATCAATTCCTATCAATCAGTTCTGGTATTGTGCTCAAGTAAAAAGTGGACCTAAATTCCAGTTTTTAAAAAAAAGCCTGAAAGACTAAAACGTATAACTATTTTACAAAATGTTTTAAACTTGATTTCCATATTGTTAAAAAATTTTTTTATTAATCAAATCTTTATTCTGATAAAATTACAATCTTCCTTACTAGGCAATAAGTAATTGTGTTCAATGGTCTCATTCATACCATATTTACAATTCTTCATTCACTCGCTCATTCACACAGTATTTACAAACACCCCAGAGACCACCCAAATCCACATGGTTGTCACCCCCCTCGCATGCAAAAGAGAAGAAGAGGTCTTAGGAAATCTTCCACGCTTCTCCATCAGCCGCGTCACCGGAAACGAGCCAGTGGAGGCTGACCGAGAACCACAGGCGCTCAGGACATTATTGCAGAAACTGGCCATTCTCAGGACTCCCACGTATTTATAGCAGGTCACGAAGGCACTGTCACTTTAGTCTCCGACTAGGATTATAGGGATGTGTGGTGCAGTTTGATGTCTAGGCTAGGGGATTAGTGTGGTTAAATAGGTTTTGATGGAATTTCATGAACTTCAGTTCAACAATGTAGGGATCATTATGGAGGGTTTGTTGCTGACGTAATAAGGGACATAGGCGCGTTGACTATTGTTCTCAGGACTTTTGATTAAAAGGATTGGATGAACTTGATGTTCGCTTTTTTTGCTATCCACTATTCCGTTACTACACATTTTATTAAAAAAATCCTTAATATCGTTTTTAAAACAAAAACTTTTTCGACGGCTTTAATATGTTATCTTCAGTTGACAAACTGAAAAATTATATAATAAAAACATTGACTGTGCATACGATGACCAACAAAATTTATTATAAAAAGTAACAATAAATAAAAGAGCTGAACTGCACTAAGGCATCCATTGTATGTATTATACTATTGAAAAATTGGTACATATATATAAAGAACTTTTTAGTGCTAAATTCTATAAAACGTACGCCGGTACTGTATTATTAACATACATGTCACGAACATGAGAATAAAACGCATCTCTTTACATCCTTATCGATCTACTAGAAAAGACATTAATACAAGCTCGTATAAGTTAATTTTCTTGTTAATTTAATGCCACATTAGAGTAAAAACTATCTACAATAAATAATGAAACTCCCGCCAATATCCAGGTTATTTCGTTAGTTGCCCCTGAGTTAATAAGTTCTTGGCAAGACGTAACTGAAAAGAGGGTTTGCATACTCTCGGTACCCGAAGGCAGCTCACTGTTTGAATGTGTTCAAATATTAATTAGAATTATAAATACTGCAGTACGAAATTCATTAATTTCTGTTCATTCGCCAATTTAACTTAATTTTAGCGAATACAATTTTTATATACACTAGCTAATCCAAACTTGTACGATATAATTCAATTAAAATGTACAGATGGTTTGATCAGAAATCCTGGGATTTTAGTAAATATTTAGAGTAGGTCTAAATAATTTATTTTCCTTCTTTTACTCGTTAAGGTCATTTATTTGATTCTAATATTTATAATACTATTACCCTTTTGACATCAGAGCACTTAATATATTTTTCTGATTTTAAATGAATTTATTAAACAATATTTAAAAGGGACCACAAAATCAGCTTATTGAGTTGTGTTCCAACTCCTAAATATAAAAAAAAACTTTCATTTAAGGCGAAGACCTATTTTTTTGCCAAGACTCTTTGTTTGGGCTGTGAGAAGACAGACGGGCAGACAGGTCGGTCGAGTTGATCCGAGAAGAGCCGAGTAATTAGCGAGTACAGGATCCCTAGGCCACAACACAACATTAATTAGCTATTTGTTAATGTTCAAGTGTGGCTGACAGCTCGGTAATTAGGGGATCACTCAACCTGGGCCCTGTTCTGGACTAAAAAACATCCCCTAGCCGCCAGATCCAGCCACCCCCCCCTAAAGCTTACTACTATTATTGTTCCTATTATTATTCATCCTTTGTTTTCCGATATCTCCCTTTCACTGTAGTTGTTTTATTACCTTCAGTTGTAAAAGAGAGAGAGAGAGAGAGAGAGAGAGAGAGACGGTAAAGGGAAATATAATTATATCATAACCTTTCAACCATGAAATTAGTTCCCTACAAGCTAACACGATTAATTAATTAACTATGTGTGTTGATTTGTAAAACTGATGTTTTCTAATAAATAATTCTATTCTATTGTAATCATTAGCCTTTCATGTACCCTTTGCTTCAATTCAAAGCCTCTGTGCTTTGTCAGTTGTGTAGATTGGTCATTGTAATAATACTGTGCAATAACCTAAAGTAATATGAATTGTGCAAGTAAAAAATAAAGTAGCATATGCTAATATTAGTTTTGGTTTAACACAACTATTTGGAATAGATAATGCCATTATGATGTATAAGTGTGAAAAATTGTCTGCATTTATTAATTTAGTTGTAAATACAAACAAATAATTGGTTAACCGGATATGTTTAGAATTTATTCGAAAAACGAATTCCTCTGTCGTTGAAAATGTTGATTTTGAATTTTTTCGACTGGAAGTTGTCTCCATTACTTCCGCTCGGGTTTCGCACAAATTAACATCTCCCCCTAGCTGAAATGTTTAGCCGGTTGAGCAATTTAACTTCTTCCGTTGTCTCTTTCGTCGGATGAATTACTAACTATTTATTAAATGTTTTTGTAAACAATTATTTTATTTATTACATATTAACTAATTATACATGTTTCTCTCCCTATTTACAAGATCAACTCACTAATAGGATCTAGTAGTCATGAATACAATGTTTTTTTGTTTTCATCATATCCCTTGTTATTATAAATTATGGAAATAAATATAGATTCTACATAAATAAATCTATTAACAGTAGGTCATGTAGCTTGGCTAAATTTATACAATTTTTAATAATTTTACAATGCGATTTGTGATTGTTACAAAATTTCATTGTCTAAACATGTTTTATTAGTTATTTATTATTCTTTATTTTTAATATTTTATTAATTGGCATATTAAAGCAATTTTTTTTTTTTTTTTCTTCATAGCCCCTTTAAATTTACAGATAATTATATAGAATTATAGATCCTCAGGTGAATCTATTTACAAATTATTTTGTATTTCCTGTAGCATCACTACATTATATACAGGTTTTGTTATTTTTTAGAAATTATATAATCGAATAACAAGCATAATGATATACATTATACGTGACTAGACTTGAGGGGTGGTGGGGTCATAGTGTTAAACACTGGATTTGTCAGGTGCTGCAACGAGTCAAAAAACTTAATCTGTCTCCGGCGGATAAACTCACCCACCGACGGCACACCAAGCAACGGGTGCAGGTCAGCGTTCTTCAACCTCTCGAAAGAGGTATGTCGGACCACTTTTCGCATGATTCCATTCTGGAAGTGTTGGAGACATTTGGCTGTATTGTTAGTCAAGTGGGTAAACAGCGGGGCACCGTACATCAGAGCTGGCCGGAGGACAAGTTTATATATCATCAATTTAAAGCAAATTATACTCAGTTTTTATTTATTTAATGTTCCAACGTGACAATGTTCTTCAGCTATCCCAACAATAATTCAAATCCTAATTCTAAATATAATGTGTAAGTTGAGTTACTTGTTGAGAGCTAACGGCTACTATTTGGGAAATCATACTAAAAAAATAGATTGTTCCCTTTAAAAAAAATTATGTTTCGTAGGAGCGTCTATAGAGTAGCAAGTCAGACACCGAGGAAATGGCGAACTATTGGCTATTTACTTAATCTAGGCCAATTATCATCAATCAAACCAATTACACTAAACTTAATTAGGAACCAGGCGAGAAAATTTTTCACTTTTAAATAATTTTTGATTCCTAATTCTGGGATGGGAATAGTTCCTAAATTTAGGGCATTTCGCCATTGCTTTTGTGCATGATTCCTATTGATTAGCATATAGGCTATGGATCTCATTACTCGCGGAATAAATAGAAAAAATACTCGCGGAAAACGGAGCACCACCTATTGCAATATTTACCGAGGAAAGAATAAATTAGAGAGGGGGGAGGCCCCACCTGTTCCCCCTCCCGCCCTAGATGTAATTGCATCAGAAAACCATCCCTGACAGAGTTAAGAGATTTTCAGCTCCCCACTTAAGTGAGTTAGCATCAGTCTCCTTGCGGCTATTATCTGTCGGTGCCCTCCTTCAAACCGGATTAAATGAATCTTTTCAAAGAACTTTTCTTTTTTTCACTTCTCGTCCTCCTTGCCAGAGCTTTTGACGTTTAGCGGGTTTGAAAGCGTCCTGTCCCGTTCAGCTTTCAACCGCCCTTTCTATTTTCAATAATTTAATAAACTCATAATAAAGCACCGGGGAGAACCGTTTCAATTTTATTTTCTCTTTTCTTTTACTCCAGTCATCTTCAGCTTCAATGAGGTTTCTTTTTCTTTCTTTTTTTTGTCCGAAGAAGGGTATATTCTTCGTTGGTTCTTTACTCAAGACTAATGGGCTTATCGTTTTAGAAAAGAAACGTTTCTTTATTTTGTATGTATCTTGCAAAATGATGAAGTGCGAGTTATTATTATGAAAAAGGGTCATTACGTTATCCACTCATACGCACATAATTCTACTCATTGAAATTCCATATAAGGTGAAAACATTTGGCGTTATTATCTTCTTGTATCATTAAGAATAGCTTTGATTTGTGACCTCTTCGTTAAAGTTTTATTCGTTCAGTGAATAGATATTTCTAATGATGCATTGTTCTCGTGTTTATACACATAATCATTAAACATTAAATAATCTCCGTCGAAGGTCTCAAATAACAAACCGAAGAAACTGATTAAAAAAACGCTGTTATAAAACCAAATTCAAGAAAATTATCGTATATATGTGGGAAATTATGACCTTTGTAGTTGACATGCCCTCAAAAAAGCAAATACAACATGTCGTACTCAATGGCTAGACAGGTGGAACAAGACTGTTGAAGACATGAGTTCCAATCGAGAGTTCGGCTCGACTTCATCGCGTAACTCACACGACATGGAAACATCTGCATCTTCTTTTACAGCTGCAGCCTTTCCTATCGAGGGCGATCTCCCGGCCGACTCCACCGAAGCCACAATGACCCCATCTACCTGTGTGAGCAGGGTCGACCTTCCGGCCGAGAGGCTGACTCATTCCAGGCCCCTGCCGGGGCGGGCCAGGCTTTGCCTGGCCGACTACGATCCATTGCCTAGGTGCCCCTAGGCTCAACCCTTGGTAGACTCTCACTACCTTCCTGATTCCATCCGCCTTTTTAGGCATTCCACACCCTATATCCTTCTCATACATCCTTCAAATGGGGGACTCCCCTTAGTGAAGGCACTCATCAGCCCAAAATAATTTTTCTTTTTTTTTTCCACATCCTATTTTTATAAGTTTGAGAGCTAAGGAAAAAAAACAAAAACAAAAAAACTTGTGAATAAACTCTTTTTGTAAAAAGCCTATCTGTGTAAAACTTCTTTAACTGACAGCTTATATTTATAGTCATTTCAGTACTTATACTAAATAAAATATACCATAATTTAATAAAATTAATAAAACAGATTAATTTGTTTTTAGATTAAGGCTGTAAGTAATCACGTAAGCTCCAAGGATTAAACCGGCGGTAATGTCCCTGTTCGGATTCGCGGGGTTGAAAAGAGAAGTCGTTATTTAGCCTAATTATAATTCAGCTGAGGCCTGACCTTAATTGCTTTTGGCAAGGACTGGCTCTTGATTTCGGGTTTCTTTTATTGTTCAATTTTTGCTTCTACCAACAGCAGCTTAAGCTTCGATCGTTCTTTTATACTACTACCATAACAGTTGTATTTATTTAACTGTTGTTTATATTGAAATAAATTAAGTGTACAAATTGATTTTTGACACGACGTTTCTGAAAAGGGCTCGCCCTGCACATTACCCATCGCAGTTCTTGCTGTTGACAAAAATTTTTAAAGAGGCATTATTATTTTCTTCATTTGGGTAAGCATATACTCATTTTAATAATATTTTAAAGAGCTAACATTCCAAAACAAAACGTCTATGTTTTAATAGTACACTGCGTGAAAACTGAATTTCACAAAATATCCTTTGAGTCTCTCCAAACATCTTTTTTTATTGTTGCATCACCAAGCGACGTTTCTCCTATTCAGGCATTTTCAGGACTATAAATGATATTATATTTAAATTTATTATTCCAATCTTCCACTGTCACATTACAATTGGGCAACTTTTTCAATAAATACGTAAAATATTTTTTAATTTGTGATAGAAAATCACTTCTATTAATACACAAAAAAACAAGGAGTATAGAAATGAATGCAAAAATTAATTTAAAGATTAAATCATTTATAGTCCTGAAATGTATAGTTTAAATAATATTTATATAAATTTATAGGCTAAACGTCGACTAGTGATGAAACAAACAATAAATAAAATATTTTTCGGAGAGACTCCTAATAGTCATTTAATTCAATAATTACTTCGAAATTATTTCTTTATACTTACAAGTTAAGAACATAGTAAATAGCCTGAACAAAATAGGTGAACCCCTTATGGGCTATAACTGCCCAGAGTGTGAAAAATATTGCAAGAGAAGCATTTTCGAATACTGAACTGGGCGGTTATGGTGAGCAGCATCAAATTCAATCTCGTCACGAAGATATATTTAGCTCTTCCAAGGGCTATTTGACAGTCACCTTAAATGGTATTATTCATTATCAGAGTATTATATTTAGTAGTACATGACATTTATTATTTTTTAGAATTATTTCTGTAATAAGGATAGGAAGGGGGAAACCAGGGAAGATGAGGCTATCTCGATATAATTATAAGTGATACAGTGCAACCGAGGGGGATGAAGACAAAGAACTAAGGGGTTATGAAGCCGGTCGGGGGATTTGTCATCTTTACTGTAACAGGAGTTATCCGGTCCATGACGATACTTCTACATTTAGCGGGCTATAGCCAGGCCATCTGTACCACTATGTGTGGGATTGCGGGTGTCAGGTCTGCAGTAACCTTAGCCCTAACGGTCTGTGCCCATGAGGGATTCGTGCTCGGGTCCACACACCCACAAGATGCACGCGACCCTAAATAGGGAAAATAATAAAGGCTTTATGTTCAAACAGCCCGCAGCGTATTTAAAGAACGATTTTTTATTTATCTCCGACGTGGACTTTATCGGCCTCCGAGATCGGTCACGGCTATGCCGGCCAAGTGCCTGGGTCCGATCCCTCTCTCACCTGTCAATGTTATACGTATATAAACCTTTTTTTTTAAAGGTGTTCATATTTATGAATGATAAAAACGTGCCGTCGATACATCTGAACAAATGAAATATCTATAAGCAGACTTCCTTGTCTATTTTCAATCCTGACACATGACGCATTTAGTGTACATGTTTTCGATTGAAATTTTAAGCAGTATTTGGTATCGATGGGTATATTTTGCCTTGGGAGTGGGGTTGGCCCTTTTAGGCGGCACTTTGGATTTTTATGTAATTACTACTAAAGCAAATAATTTAATGATTTTGTAATGAACAAAACCTATAATTATTATTAGTTTGTGCTGATTCCGACGACCCGACTTGACTTCGACAGTTTCACGCTTTCTCGGTGAAAAAAGAAAACAGGAGTACCATAAATTTAGTATTGGCAATCCACAAACTGCTAAAGAAAGTCATTTTTATTTTAAAGTGCTTATTTTTTCAAGAGAATGATTACAATGTTGAATGTAGACCTAGCTGTCATTTAAAAGTTTAATTGACAATGTTATTCATGTTTTTTTCTAATAAGAATGCAAGAAAACTATATATTTACATTATATCATTAATCAAACAATCTGTTTTTATTACAATTTTTTATTTATATTCAGTAATTGCTAATGACCACTCATGATTTTGATTGACTTAAAAAGGGTGGTAAATTAGGGACGTAAAGGAGTGTACTTACGTACAGCTAAGTGACCTTCTTATATTCAGCTTTGCATATTCATAAAATATTTGCTGTACAAGAAACAGTATTTACAATAAGCATGTCGTCATTACGACACTGGTTGTTTGTCAGCTCGGTGAATGTTAATTTTAAATGTAAATAAATACAGAGATACATTTCTGTTTTTCATCGAAACAATGGTATCTTTAACCTGTTATTCATATCAGATCTTATATTAAAATATATTAAAAACGAGATAAATGAACTTATGAACAACAAAATAAATAATTGAATAATATTTTATGAAACTCAATATTTGTTACGTAGTGCTGTACACATTATTAGTTCACAGTAACTGAGTTATTGTTTTCGGCTTATAGTAAAGTAGTTTCAACTACGGATCGGTCCCTGAAGCTATTGCTGAATTTAATATCGTCGACTGGCTTGAATTGTATTGGTGCTGTCAGTACAAACAGTGAGTGTATTTGTGCTGGCAATAAAGAGGCAATCCTCTTGTCAAACATGAGCCTTACCCTTGGGGCACTGACGTCATGTGCCTCAAGCGAACCCCTCTTCTGCGTCCCGGCATAATTCCATTAACCTACATGCAGTTTCGCATGTACGCACACGCTGAAACATGTATACTTATGCGCGTATGAGCATGTAGTGGGTAGAATGGAGCTCATGTTTGGAGTGATGCTTGACAGATACTTGACAATATTCTTCATCTCAGCTGGATTTACGTTAGCAACTAGTTAATCAATGGATCATTACAGTCCACATTTTTATTTGTTTAAGTAATTTTTTTTTTTGCTTTTACCGAGTAATATTGTTTTACATCGAATAAGAACTTCATTAATTTTTTGAAGTATATATACCTTTATATATGGTGTTCAGCTCGTAGTGTCTAAAAAAATATATCGTGATACTACATCTAAAATAAATATTTGTATCACAGTCCGGTGCTAGTATATGAATTCCTTAGTTTTTTTGCGAAAAGTACGGTTTTCGCCATAAAGAAATTTTAGTACATAGTTGGTAATCATTATGAATTACTAACATTTTACATAAGACAAAAAGCAACCCTAATTCACATGAAAACTGTACTATTGGTTGAAAACAAGAATGGGCCTTGATTCTTTCCTAAAGCACCAAAAAAATTTACCTAAATTCAAATTCCTGGATTGAGGTTGGTATTTGTCCTTTGTGAAATTTCTATATGTGGATCTAGATGTTATTTTAAAACTAAAAGCCTTAAAACAGCATCCGCTGAAATTTTGAATATATTCAATCATTTTTACGACTACTAAGGCAGAACGTACATACGAACTGAATAGATGGGGACATGAATGAAAGTAGAATCTCTCCCTCGACAAACAATAACCCTGGACTGGTTGTCAAGTTATTTTTGATTTCCAGTTCACTACACAGGCACGAACTCCTACAGACCAGGAGAAATTTCAAATTGACCTGAAAATAAAGGACGATCTTGGATTTCTGTCTTTTTTTTTCTTTTTTTTTTCAAACGTCATTTATCCTGCGTGACGTGGGCCTGGCAGGCGGACAAGGTGACGGACAGATTGTCACAGCAAATACGAAGCGATCCATCCAGCCACCGGAGGGTCGTTTCACACTCCTTGATTGAACGTCACCATCAAAAACAGACATGGCCGCGGCTATATACCATTTAAAAGAGCCGACCCCATGAATCGATATGGGCCCTCCTTGGTGACACAAGTTATTTTTAATACGGGCCCTGGATGAATGGGGACGTAGTGTCAGCCAGTAATGACGTCATTGTCCCGGGCAATCAGTGCCAGCGGTCAGCGCTATTGTTCCCGCGCGGTTCAATTTCACGGAGCCCCATCCCCCCTTCGCTTTTTAACAGTTTCGCTGCCCTCTTCGTATATTAACCAAGCTAGGGGTTCCTGTAGTCATTTCTATGGCCTATTGACAACTAGGTGAAATTCCTCGATCCCACAATAAAATGTAATTATTATTATAGTACTGGTTTACCTTATAATATCTACCTGACATGGTATGTCAAGTTTGAAAGTGTAGAAAAAGTAAAGTGTTTGCTTAGTCTTCATAATACGTAAGGTATGTGTTAATGTAAAGGTTAATAAATAAATACTTACTAATTTAATTTTTTTAAACCTTCAATTAAATAATTTCATCATCACACGGTCCGCATCAGTAAAATGGTTAGTATTAAGTTTTAATAAGATAATCACTTAAGTGCTCACAGAACAAATCAACGTAAAAACTGGGGAGGCAAAGAAATTAATTTACAAAGTGTGTCTAAATTTTAATAGAAAGTCACACTTATCACCTAAAAATAATCATCTACTTAACCAATTAATCCTCTACAAAACAACCATACGCCACCCACTACTTTGCTACCCATCTCTAGTATGGAGCTACACATGACAATTACAAAAAACTTCAAGCCATTCAACACCGTTCCATGAGAATCATATATGATCACCTCAGGATACACTAGAATGAGCACGATGCCATATGAATTAGACCTACCAAGCATTCAAGACTACATGCATCAACATTTTCCATAATACAACATACACCACCAGTCTCAAACCCAAACATATTCTTCTCATTTAATATAAATTGTACATGTATCTGTTACAAAGTAGTGTTGCATCCTGTTCACCAGTGCAGTACTTCAAAACACAACTTAGGCCTTACTTCAGATTTTTCATTGTTTTTTCTATTTTTTCCTGCAATAGGACAGTATAGTTGCTGCTGGGGCAGCGTTCTAGACATAGCCACTGAGTTATGTTGGAGTCATAGACGCCCTGCAGACCAAATGCCCTTATCTGAGGCGGGCGCAGGAGCAGAGGACGATAAGATGTGCTGGCCAGCGCTGATAAGGCTAACTCCGTGTCCGGGTCTCTGGTCACGGTATCCATTATCCCTCGTCCTGGGGATTAGTGGTGAACCCACGATGTTTCGAAGGAAAAATAAAACAATGCTTTGATATGACATATCCGAACAGGTATTCGGAGGCACTGCCCCTCCCCCCAGTTCCTGGGTTATTTGAAGTTTTATGAATGATCAAACTCTATAGGATTCCCTTTATGTAATATGACCTATCACCCTTTTTTAGCATTCATTTATAAGAGCTAATTCGTAAACGCCAAATCAAACCCAGAAAATGTTTTTCATTGTCAAACCACGATGTTTTTTTTTCCGGTGTGAATTCACTCACTTGCTATTCCACTTAACGTGATTTACAAAACGTCGATAAAATGTAGAACATAGACAAATATACCTATGGATGCTAATTATGGCAGGCTTGGTCCACGAATTTAATGTTCAGACAATTCATTTCTTAATTACATTTGTTTATAAGTGGTGTCATTATGTACTCTTTACATAAATAATGTACAGTCTAGCTCTCACTACACGCATCGCCTTCCTCTTCATCTGACTTGTGTACGTCTTCTGCTCTCCTAGATATGTTAAAATAAGCAAGCCCCTGCAGTGTGACTCTAGGAAAAAGAGGAGAAATGTGATGTAAATTTTCGCGTTGTCCTTGAGTGCAGGCAGGTCCAAGGAGGCGAAATGCTCCTTTTTTTCGCGTGAGTTGGGCTCTGGCCTGTTGCAGGGTGGAACAGTAAGCACAACCTGTTAGTTGTCTTCTTCACAGCGAGAGCGGTGTGAAATATCTACTTTCCTGAACTCGTTCCACGGAATCACCCAAGACCTGTCACCACCTGTGTGCCAGTGATCATGGGAGATCCACGTAACACTATTCGTTCGGAAAAACTCTCAGGTACTACAGCAGAAACTTATTAAAATAAAACTTATTAAGTTAAAGTTTATAATGGAGAACTAAAATAATAACATTTTGCTTTTTGTCTGGTTGTTGAAAGGTGCTAAAAAAAAAAAATTGAATAAGAAAAAAACATTGCGCAATCGTCCATACTCAAATCACTTATTTGATACATTCAAACAGTGTTTTCTTTCGCAAAAGAGTAACTTCAAACAACCATTCAGGAAGGATATAATGTCAAGATATAAATAAAACCATAGAAAACGAAAATGATAGAAATTTTCTAATTGAATAGAAACAGTCAAGAACCAGGAACAGCAATAACATTTATTTAACTAGGGACATACAATATTATTTAGAGATATTTTTTAATTATGACAAGTAGGTGACCGCTAAATGAAAAGGATTAATTATTGAAACGACAGTTTAGCCTTAGCTGAATGTAGTTAAACGAAGCAGCATGCATATTTAACAGGCTCAGTAAATGAATAGTGAATGAGAGAATAATTACCGTGGATTATTAAATATGTAAGCTTAATTTGAATATTTATTCGACACATTCAAACAGCTTTGCTTTCATTTCGTCAACTTCCATGTAATGTTTCGTGCAGGGGTGTTTCTGTTAGCATCGTCGTGACTTGAACGGTTAATGGTCGTGAGCGGTACGTTTGAAAACTAAATTTGTGATTCCTGTCACTTACTCAGTGGTTATTCTTCGTCATTATATTAAAACACACCATTAAAAAATAAATCATAAATATTTTAATTAAAATACGCATGCTGTTACGATAGGAAGATATGGTTATTGGATAGTTAATGTTGTCTGAAATTCTTATCACATCGTATGCTCTATTTTACGTTACCTCATCTTGTTTTGTTTTTTTATCGTCAATCGACCGTTTTACTAAATGTTTAGTTATATAACTATTTGAGTGATTAATCTAAAATATCGTAATGTAGAACAAAAATAAATAAAGACTTTACGCTAGGGTCATGGGTCTTTTCTATTGCTTGACGTGGCTCAGTCCTACCATGTCTACAAGACATATGTTGAACGTAAATCTTATGGTATCGTTCAGGCATGCATAGAATATAGATATATTATTCCCTAAACGCTTTGTTTTGGTTAAAATATAATTAGAAGTATAGGATCAACAAATTAATCGTAAATGAAGTTCAAGTAGTTCAGCCAACTTTTACAAACAAAGTTTAAAACGTATTGAAACATTAAAATGATTGAAGTTCTTATTTTCCTTAAGATTAAATAAAACTTTCTGATAGTAACAGTATGGTAGTAGCCTATAATAAAAACAGCAGTTTGGGGCATGATTTAGTAACTTTATTTAGGTATTTTTTAAAAATTTATATTTTTCTTTAAATCGATTTTATATGAACAAAGAATGATAAAAAAATAAATGAATCTATCCTTTCCCAAAATATCGAGTTCGCTCTGTCATCCCATCTGTTCCTCGGTATTTCATTTCCTTAGGTCATTAGATTGGTTTCATGTTTTTGTTTAAGACTTGAAGTGAATCTGACATTTACTTTAGACTGGAGAATTGATTGCCAAACCCGAATGATTTATAATAATACCACCTAAAATGTTCAAAGCATATTCTACGAACCTCAAAGTATGCTGATTAGGCGTTGGTTAGAATATTATATATACTCATTATGCTAACTACCAAGATTTCTTTAGTCCCAGAATATAAGCTTATTCTAGTGCTCTAATTCTATCGCCATGGTTAAGGACAAATTAGTTATAAAATATAATTATGTAATACCAAAAATAGTTTTGAAACCTAAATTCGTTCTAGCTATTTATTTTGTGTATTAAATTTATATAGTTATTAAAAACAAAAGCTTGGAGTGTTTCGAAAAATATATTTTTTTAGTAATGACATTATCAGTCGAGTTTCGTCTATTTAGGCATCCTCAGGACTACAATAAAGACAAGAAAACATAAATTCACACAATATGCAAGTGTGTTACACGGAAAAATAAAAGGTTACAGCTATTTGAATTTTTATTATTTTGTAATAAATACTTGGTATGTTTTGACCGAGATGTTTTGAAACGTAAAAAAAGTATTTTAGCCAAAATAATCTAGTATTTTATTTATAATTTAATAGTGTGCCGCGGGGAATCTGGCCAGAATTTTATCATCTCCTGCTACGGGTCCTTCATTATCAGTAACCTGCAAGTAATATTTACCAAAATATAAATTATTTTATAATAGACAGAGACAATTATTTCGGTTACTACACAAGAAATTTTTCTTTTGAGATAAAAAAAGGAAACCAGTGATCCTCATATCAATAAGTGCTGCTAACGGCAATATCTGGAGTGTTTTTTTTTTGTTTTTTTTCTTTCATAGCCCCTTTAAATTTCTAGATAATTATATATCCTCAGGTGAATCTATTTACAAATTATTTTGTTGTAGCATCACTACACTATATACAGGTTTTGTTATTTTATAGAAATTATATAATGAATAAACAAGTATAATGATATACATTATAAGTGACTAGACTAAACTGACTAATAAAGGTGATGGGGCTCACCTTTTTGATCAACCTTAAAACTAACTTACATACTAATTCACTCTGGTCACTTTTGGTTCACTCACGACAATTTGGTCACTTGCTCTGGAGTGTTTTTTTTTTTTTTTTCCCTTAGCTCTCAAACTTATAAAATAGGATGTGGGAAAAATAAAGGAAAATTATTTTGGGCTAATGAGTGCCTTTCACTAAGGGGAGTCCCCCATTTGAAGGGTGTATGAGAAGGATATAGGGTGTGGAATGCCTGAAGGAGGCGGGTGGATTCGGGAAGGTAGTGAGAGTCTACCGAGGGTGGAGCCTAGGGGTACCTAGGCAATGGTTTGTAGTCGGCCAGGTCAAGCCTGGCCCGCCCCGGCAGGGGGCTGAAATAAGTCGGCCAATCGGCCGGAAGGTCTACCCTGCTTAAACAGGTAGATGGGGTCTTGTAGCTTCGGTTGAGTCGGCCGGGAGATCGGCCTCGATATCTCGGCTGGGTGTAGTTCATTCAGTAATCGGGTTCAATGACGTCGATCATCCTCCAGGCTTCGGTGGTCCAGCAGTGCTTCCATCTGACGGGCATTGGTGGTGGTTGAAGGTCGGAGAATAGTGGGTTGTGGCTATGTCTGAGTGAGTCAAAAAATTTGATGTGCCTTCTCTTGATAAAATCTTGAATGGTGAATGGAGTGTTTGGTAAGAGGAGTATAAGTCATAAAATTGGTCAATATCAAGTCAATGAGTAGGTCTAAACAAAAATGTTCATTGGCCCAATCATTATAAATTGTCTACCATCAAGTATAGTCTAGAATATTGTGGGCAACAAGTATCAGTCCAGTATAAGTCTAGTGTGAATAAAATGTGTACTGAAACTTATGCATTATTGACTAATAATCCTTTTAGCAAACACTCAAGATATATTGCTGCTGTACCCTGGTGAGCTGGGCGAACACTACAGTGCACTAAAGTAGTGCCGTGTGCCCTCATAAGTTCGTGCCGAGTGGTAGTAAACGGACTACGGATTGATGCCTGCCTGCCCCGCTCCCTTCGACTCAGTCCAAGCCCGCTGATAGTCATCCCCTATCTTGGCCAAGCCTATATTTAGATCCACTTCACTTGGATTTCCTTATTAGCTCTCCTACTCTAAGGGCAATTATAGATCTTACAAGTAGATTTCTGGTGCAGTTGTCTAACCGACAGGATATACCTAACGCTGCCTATCCCTCACATGTGCTCTAGTGGAGCTTTATAATAGAATGACTTTGCACTATGTGAAAAAACTAATTTTTCAATAAAGTCACTTTAGAATACCTCTAAAAATATATTTTTTATTTTTATACCACCAGGCGCTTTCTGGCTATTTCATCTCATATAAGAAACTTAGATAGGGAAAGAAAGAAGATATGAAACTTTTTTAAAGACGTGCATGAAAAAAATATCATATTCTAAATTATATAGAAATAAGTATATAATGGTTCTTAGGGACGACAGAAAAACAAGGTTGTGTTGCTCTGTAAAACAAAGAAACGACATTCAATGTTTATTCTCCTGTCGATTCGGTTTGTTTTATAATAACAAATAATAAAGTCAAATATTAAGTTTAGCTTGCTTTCACTGCTTGCCTAACACTCACGTAACCTCCCTGCTGATAACGCTAGTATCATTCTCTTCAACGCCTGCATTATCTACGTTGGTGCGGCGTGCTAATTCAAATTAAAGAAATACATTTTCTTTACATCTCCCCCCCCCCCAGAAGCGAAAATATTCACAAAGGAAGAAAACTTTTTCGCTGATAGGACATCCTTTACTCGGGATTGTCCTGAAAACTAGGGATAAGTTTTGAAACGTGGAATAGATTTGATTCAGTTTTTCTATGTCCTGTGTTGATCCTGTATATCGAGTTTGATATTTTCTCTATTATTTTATATGGTCCAATTCTGAGTTCGTCAAGTTTCTTCCTGTTTAGTTTGTTTCCATTCTCTATGTATACCATATCGTTTTCGTTAAACTCGTGATCCTTTCGGTGCTTGTCGAATAGTTGTTTGTTGTATGTGTGTGATTTTATTGTATTGTGAAGCGCTTTTTCTTTATCCTTAATCCAATCTCTGTTTGCTATGTCTCGTTTCAATTCATTTGGAACTATTTTAAAGTCTGTACCATCAAGCAAGTAGCTGGGGGTGAAACCGGTAACGGAATGTTCTGTGTTGTTGTATTTATCTATGCACACTCGAGCTATTGTTGTCCATGCCGTTTTTTGTGTTCGTTCGTTTATTTTACACCTTATTTTGTTCACTATGGTTTGGTTTAGCCGTTCATTCAGACCATTCGAAAATGGTGAGTTTACTGCTGTAAAAATTATAGGGATTTTTTTTTCCTTTAAAAAATTTTTAAATTCTTTGGAGTTTATACCTGGATATTGGTCACTAAGGATTGTACCGATTTCACTTGTTTCTATCACTTCATTTACTAGTTTTATAAAGTCCGTTGCATTTTGCGTTTTTGAAGTATGTATGAAAGCATACCTTGTGTAGTGGTCAACCAACAGGTGTAAGTATTTCTTCGTCGATCTCGAGCCTCCAAAGCCTCCTATCGTATCTATCGACATTATTTCGAAGGGCTTTGTTGCTGGACCTAAATGGGACATGAGGCCGAATTTTGTTTGTCCTCTAGATTTGTTTTTAATACATACCTCACAATTGCTGCAGATATTTTTGATATTTTTTGTTAGGTTTTTTGCTGTATACAAGGGGCCTATTTTGTTTTGCATTTGTTTTATGCCAATGTGACACATGTCTTTATGTACATTTTGTATGAATTTTATACTAAATTCCTCAGATAGTAAAATTTTTTCTTTGTCTTTTATTTTCTTGTAGTAGACGTCGTTTTTTTTTGTTAAACCTGTTTTATTTAGTAGTTCTTGATTTCCTGACTGGTCTTGAATGATATCTGATAATTTTATTAGATTAACAATTTTTAATTGTTCTTTTTTGTTATCTTCTGGTGCCAGTACTGGGTTCCTGCTCAAACAGTCTGCTTCTAGATTGTATTTACCTGGAGCATATTTTATATTAAAATCATATTGCGACAAATAATAAGTTAGGTCTCCTAGCTCTTCGTCTGGTCTGGCTTTTATATTCATATTTTCCAATGGTTTATGGTCTGAGTATACCGTGAATGACTTCCCAATCAACCAATATTGCCAGTATCTAATGGCTTCTTTAATAGCTAAGCATTCCAGATATATCGCTTTTTTTTTCTTTTGTGCTTCGTTTAGTTTTTTTGAGAAGTATGCTACTGGTTTTTGTTTTCCGTTTTCTTGTATTTGTTTTAATACTGCACCTAATCCTTCTATTGATGCATCGGTGTATATTACTATTGGTAGATTTTTGTCGTAGATTTCTAGTATAGGTTGTGAGCATAGTAGTTTTTTTATTTTTTCGAACGATTCTTGACATTTTATTGACCATGAAAATTGTACATTTTTCCTGAGTAAATTGTGTAAAGGATCTAAAATTATTGCACAGTTTGGAATATATTCGTGATAGAAATTTATCTTTCCGAGGAATTGTCGTACGTTTTTTTGAGTCTTAGGTATTGGAAAATTTTTTACTGATATTAAATTATCTTTTATTGGTCTGATCGTATTATTTTCTATTATGTGGCCCAGGTACTGTGCAGACTCTGCTGCAAATTTGCATTTTGTAAATTTTAGCCTGAATCCTTCTTTTTTTATTGCGTCTAATAGTAATTCTATATGTTTCACATGTTCCTCAAATGATTTCGAAAATATTAGTAAATCGTCTATAAAATTTACTACAAATTGAGTTAATCTATTTTTACTTAATATATTGCTCAGGATTCTTTGAAAGATTGCTGGGGCTGTTTTCAGCCCAAAAGGTAAACATGTCCACTGATAATGACCTTCTTGTGTAACAAAACCTGTTTTGTGTCTGTCTTCAATACGCAAAGGGATAGACCAGAATGCAGAGTTTATGTCTAATGTAGTAAAAAATTTACAGTTTCTTGTTTTTATCATTAAGTCGTCTATCAATGGAAATGGTTGTGCTTGAGGTATTACTATTTTATTTATGTCCCTGAAGTCTATGCATAGTCTGCTTCTTTTATTTTCACCTTTTTTAAACGCTAGTGTTACAGGTGCTGCGAAAGGGCTGTATGATTCTTCAATGAGTTTTTTATCTAATAGTTTTGTTACTTGTTCCCCTATTTCTGTTCTGTCTTCTAGGCTGCATTTGTAAGGCCTCTTGCTACAATATTTATCTACCAATAGATCTATATGTGCTTCATATTTATTTACTGTACCTACGTCATATTTATCTTTTGCAAACACTGATTTGTAAGTATCTATTGTTTTGTTTATTTCATATTTTTGATTATCTGATAAGTGATCCATATTTGCTATGTTGAATATTTTTAATTTTAGAGTCGTCAAACCGTTTGTTTTTTGGACACCATTAATTGTTATCAAACTTGCATTATTACCTTTATTATTATTTTCTTTTTTATTTTTTATGTTTAGGAATTTCGAGTTTATTAAAGATACATTTGATCCTGAATCGTAAATTCCACAAAGGTTTATTTTGTTTTCTATAGTTAGTTTGACTTTTATTAATGGCGTCATTACTCGTTTTTTTGATCTGATTCGTTCAATTCGGATTCTATTACTGAATTGTTTACGTGTCTAATATTTTTTGTACCTTTATCATTTTTTTTATTGAACCAGCAAGCGGTTTCTGCGTGGAATCTTTTCCCCTTATTTAATTTTTCGCATGTTGTGCATGGTGTTTTATTTTTATCTTCCGCGTTTGTACCGGTTTTTTTATTAAAAGATTTTTTTCTCACCATGTGTTCATATTTGTTCAACTCGCTGAATAAATCTGAAGTTTCTCTTATCATTTCTCTATCAATTCTGTTTAAAATGAATTCTGGAAGTCCTGCTGCAATGAGATCGATGAGAGTTCCCTTATCTATTGTTTGTCGCATATCTATTAAAAGTTTTTCTTTTCTTAGTGCATAATCTATTAAAGGTCCTTCTCTGTATTTGAAATGTAGTGCATAGGTAACTGGGTTCCAGCCTTTTGCAGCGAATGTTTCAGAAAAGTTCTTTTTCCATTCATCCCATGTCCCATGCACTGTTAATTTTGTAAACATTGAGCTGAACCAATCTTTGCAGGACCCTTCCATGAAGAATCGGAGTACTTCAACTTTTTGGGAGTCTTCATTTATATTAAATCGATTGCATTCTTGTTCAAAAATTTCCATCCATCGGCTTGGGTTTGGATTTTGACTTGTGAATCTGTCGATAATGAATTTCTCTGTTATGTGTTTTAAATTGTTAGCTCGTGGATTTTCAATTAATGTTTTAAGTAGTGTATTTAAAGTACTTACGTCTGCATGTCCAGCAGTTATATTTTCTGTTTTGATATTTTCTAGGTATACGTCATCAAATTGTAAATTTTCTTCTTCATCTACATAAGTTTCTTTGATTTCCTTTGTCAATTTTATCCAGATATTACGCTCGTGGTGCCTTTTTTTCAACGAATTTTTTACCTTCTTAAAAGCGTTAGTGGCGATTAATTGTTCATGGAGGTTTGCATTTTGCAATTCTTCTGGGATTTTGAAAATTCTATCATCCTCGGTAGTTATCGAGGTTATGCCAATTACATTACTTTTTCCGTCTGTTGTTGGGATTACTTTGAAACAGAATTGTAGCTTTTCCATTTTATAATTTTCTTATAACCCTTGTAATTTAAACGGGAATGTCGTTTTATAATGGTTCTTAGGGACGACAGAAAAACAAGGTTGTGTTGCTCTGTAAAACAAAGAAACGACATTCAATGTTTATTCTCCTGTCGATTCGGTTTGTTTTATAATAACAAATAATAAAGTCAAATATTAAGTTTAGCTTGCTTTCACTGCTTGCCTAACACTCACGTAACCTCCCTGCTGATAACGCTAGTATCATTCTCTTCAACGCCTGCATTATCTACGTTGGTGCGGCGTGCTAATTCAAATTAAAGAAATACATTTTCTTTACAAGTATAATAGAATTTCATTAATCAGTTAATTATTGTGTAATGAAAAAAAAATTGTTTTTCCTTTCATATTGTGTAGGTTATGAAATTAAAGATCTGATTAATAATATCCGTAATATCTTAAAGATATAGTGGAATATAATTCCAAAAAAAATGTAAAATCAAATCAATGCCAGTCTTTTTTTCAAAATATTTAAGTAAAACTGCACTGGCAACGATGACAAGAGTGTCTGCATTTTAATATGAATGTTTATAAATACTTATCCTTAGTCAACTTTTGTACCTATTCTCCATATTGAAGAGCAGACGGTCCGACTCGGACGTGCATTCAAGCCGAATCCACCCCCCCCCCCCCTCCCCACAATCCATCTTATGCCATTTCCCTCATAGAACTACAACATTACAGAATATTTCATAACAATCGCAATATTCTTCTGAAGCTCGATTCACTACTCATTCATTAAATGTGTTCAAATCAAGATTGTTTAGTTATTTGTTATCACAAACGAATAAGTACTTGCATCAAGTGATAACTAATGATAGACTGTTGATTTTTTATTACATTTTTGTGATATTATAATACTTGTGATATCTTTATTTGTATATGCGTAAATGTACTTATAAATATATTTATATAATAATGTATTAATCCAATTGTGAATTAGTGTGCGTGCAGGTTTATTTGTGTAGATATTTTGTTTTCATTTTTCAAGCAAGTTTTGGTTTTATTTTCTTCATATTGTTTTCGTTGAC
The DNA here is from genome assembly GCA_930367205.1 of Acanthosoma haemorrhoidale. Taxonomy (NCBI): domain Eukaryota; kingdom Metazoa; phylum Arthropoda; class Insecta; order Hemiptera; family Acanthosomatidae; genus Acanthosoma; species Acanthosoma haemorrhoidale. Next base: position 94,771,818 of record OV884011.1, read on the forward strand.
ATTTATTTAATTTTATATTTTAATTCCTGATAAATACAGGGCTTTTATGTTTATGTGTATATTTTTACTTTATTTGTACATCGTAATTTTTAGTGAGGACTAGAACTGTTAAAGAGCCCACATTATGTTAGGTAAATGTTTTCCTTAAGGGACATAGTCCCTATATAATGAAGGTATTATTAAAAATATACGCAAATCAATCAATATGAAGTGATTAGTATGATCATTGAAACCCTTAACTGTGTAGTACTTCACACTTACTTTATTTTTTTAATATTTGAAATAAGAAAGGAAGTAATGGAGCCTGCTGTAGGGTACTTACTGGCCAGACGAAAGCAAACACAGATCAGAGTACCTTTAGAAGTGAGCACTGGGTGGGGGTGGGAGAGGGGGTGGAAGTGGCTGGGAAATAACTCATTTCCCTCGCGTGACTCGGGACACTTTAGACGAGGCCACTTACAGGTCACGTCTTTATGTATTTAATAAAGGGTGGAGGATCGGCTGTTTAGTGGCGCCGGTTCCAGCTTTATCTCGGCCAGCGATTGCAGCAGAAAGCAAACAGTCCTGTTGTTTAATCGTACATTCCTGTTGTTTATGGCTTGTGGATCTGTACAACTGTTGAAAAATCTCGAAGGAAAACTTAAAATAAGAGCTATCACGTGGTTTACAGTTTTCATATGTTAGAAAATATTTCTATTGAAATAAAATCTACCCTATTTTGGTAATAAGTAATTATGATCATTGATCTTATTTATCCCAAATTTACAGTTTTTCACTTTGATAATGCATATACTATTATATATTATATGCATATATTATTATAAATAACTTAATTTTATTAACTTGAGTTTTATTTATAAAATTTCATGTATTATGTCGCTTAATTTTAAGCTACTGTAATAACACATATTGCTAGAGAATATAATAATCTGAAATTTATATTATTGCCTATTTTCCTAAAACAGCAACCTATTGCTGATGTTTTATCTTTTGAGGGTGTCAGCAACCCAAAAGTGCTCTGATGAGCAAATTTTCACGGGCAGACAAAACCGACTTTCATTACTGCAGAAGGATTCTTATTTCGTAATTTGATCGTCATTTACGAGATGTTAATTCTCGAAGAAGAATTCTTCTAAAAAGTTGTGATCGACCGTATTATTGTTGAATCCAGTCCAATCAGCAACCATCGGATTGAGGGCTGATTGTCTGTAACGTACGTTCATTCAACGCCTCGAATCGGTATTAAATATACCAATAGCACATTGAAGCTAATGCTGAAGTTAAGTTCTCACTGTTACTGCGATTCATGAGGGGACGGCGTTGAACAGCAGTGGAAATATAATGGGGCCTGGTTGATGTGTGTAAGGAACTCTGTGGCTGCTGATGACGTGTAATTAGCAAGATGAATAAATCCGGTAGGGCTTATAAAGGGGGGAGATTTAAAAGCGGTTTTGTTCTAAATAAAACAGCGGTCTCCCTCTCTGCGGATGCTTAATCAAACTGTGTCCTTCTATGAACCAGTCAGCGCCCTCCTTTTGTCTCCGTGTAATGTATGTAATATCCTATCGCCTTTCTTTGTTCTGTATCTCTTCTTCCCCTTATGTCATCTGCTTTGTCTTTCTTTATGGTCTACCTAGGGGGCTCCTTATCCCGAGTTGCGCAGACTTATAACCATCCAGAAGTGTGTAGAACTTCCAGCGAAGCTCATAACCAGGTAATCAGAGAATCCTGTAAAGAACTATTATTGATAGCTCAGTTGCCTGATGCTAGATAATTATAATAACTTCCGGCAGTCTGGTTCTGAACATAGCAACTACTATTGTTAAGCGAACAATCTCCCTACTACCGATAGCGTCCAGCACCAATTGTCTCAGGGAGTAATAACACTGTTTATTGGGACCATCCTGTAAATGCTGACTACACAGTGTTAAATAATAAGCTAGGATTCTTACTGAGAAATGTAATATGGCCCAAATTATTGAGATCTGCGGATGACAACTAGCTAAAGGAAAGTAGCCGAGAAGAAGGGAAAAGGATTTAGCAGAAGAATTAAGGCAAATCCCGGAAGACGGTCGAATGCATTCGGATGCAAGAGCTGCCGAAGAAAATAGTTGACGGCGTTCAGCAAGCAACCCCAGCGAACTCCAAACCTAGTTCCAAAATCCAGGAGCATTAAAATCTAAAATTAAAACGAAATTATAAATATAATATAGTTAATTAAAATTTGAGCCTATTTGAGTGCTATCCTAAAAACAAAAATTTTAATAAGAATAATACTACTGACAAAAATCGATTTGTCAGTTTGTAGATTTCCAAAATAACCTTTTGATGTAAATCTTGCCCGATTTTTAGAAGTTATTAACCTGGATACCACCATATGTGTTTAATACGCGTTTTCTGGATAAATATTTTCCAAAGACTCATTGTAGCTTATTTATCTATAAAAATAAACATGTAGCAAATTTTACTGTCATACAAATGGAACAAGATATGATTTGGTAATTTTTTTGTGATTTGACAATTCTTGGTAGCCAGAAACTTCCGTCTGTGTAGGATATAGACATTAGTGGCCATCCAATTCCATTTTTACTTCTCAAAAGCAACAGGTTTTCTCATGATCACATTTTTTTAGGAGTTTGGTTGGGGCTCAATGAGCTTCTTAAGGCAAAACGAGTTGTAACTCAAAATTAGTGACTCCGGCTTAAAAACCGCGATAAAATCTTTTTGAGCGTTAATATCTCATAAATGTATAATGCCTTAGGCAAGTCAAAGTAACTGCACTCAATATTTTAATTCCAGACCATTTATTACATCTTCCGCTAATGAATTCGAAGCTCTCGCAGAGTTGACCAGCTGATCAAGTCACAGCAATTTTTTTTCAGTTTTTGTTTACACGTCCAGTTTGAAAAACGGTTTTAATTTCATAAACGTGATACGCAGTAGACAAGGGATTGTGTCAAAAAAATTAGGGTAAGGTAAAAAAAAAGAAGAAAAAAGATATGGGCTGTGTGTCCACCTGAGCTGAAATGTTGCCACCGTGGCGAGAAAAATTGTAAACATAGGAACGAGGTAGGGGGCGATTAATAACAGGTAATTGGTCGATAAACAAGAAGCCCTGTGGTACACCTACATCAATACCTGTCGGCGCAATCCCTCCATCAGTTGGTCCTATCACTGTTGGAGCAGCCAGCGTTTTTTTGTTGTTTGTTTTTTGTAATTTTTGCACACTCAATACCGAAGCAGATTAGCTGTGTAAACCTCTTTCGATTCGTTTCAATTAGGGCTTACAATCCAAACCAATGTAATGTTCCCCAACTCCAATTGCAATGGAATCATCTGTCTCAATTGTACCTGCATGATATTTTATTTGATTTGTTATCAAACTGAGAAATCGATGATATGTTATACGTTAGGGACTAGTTAATGCATAAATAAATTTGTCACTCCACAGAAAAGAATTAGGGCAGATAAGTTCTCGATTGTCAATACAGATACAACTGTGATACAATATGAAATTATAGTAGTGTTAAGTAACCGCCTGAAACCCATAGAGAATGAATTCGTCTTGTAATTTTATATTAGAATTTAACAAGTAATATAATAACGATTAAAACTGATTGTGTAGCAGAATGGAAATGTTGTGTGCCCTAGTAAAACTTTACTAGAAAGAAACATTTATTTATTTAAAAGATAAATTAATGAATGTTGAAACATTAATAATAATTAATTGAAAAAGAGTAAATTTATTAGTGCATTAAGTAATATAATGTAATAATAATATATTTAATTTAGTTTTTCAGCGTAGCGATTGGCCAAGTAGATCAAGGATTGGTAAGCGTTAGCATGCTTAAGTCGATAAGCACTTCTGATATTTCGCGACTTAAACCTGGGCTTAAACCCGGGCTTGATGGGATACTTCATCCCTCAAGTAAGCAAATTATAAAGCTGTAGATACAAATAAAGAACAAAGTAAATCATAGTTAATTACCTTGCCCAAATTAGAATTAAATAACCTAAAAGCAATTTTAGGTTTATTTATTTATTTGCAACAGTAAATAGCGTCACAACCAGCGAATGAGCTGTAGATATGTAGTTGTGGCATGACTGACAGGGCGGTAGAGGACATCCAGTGCCTCCGTTATACTGTTGATGCTAAGTTTAAAGATATCTTATTGTTATTAAATTAGAACACCGCTATTTCAAAGTCTCCTCAGTCGTAGGTGGACTGTTACCGCGTCAAGTGTCTTCAATGTTCTAATGTAGTCATAAACGTAAGTAATTTTTAGATCTGGGAGAAAACGTTTGATTCCGTACGTGAAATGGTGCACCTGTGATAGCAATCAGAGAACTTTTGATTAAACTGTACAGTTTAATGTTTAGTATATGATTTAGCTTTCATGGTAGTCTTCTTAGTTCATAAGTAAATTTTAGCTTCATATGTTCAAATAGATTTCCGTAGAAACTTTTTGTTATTAAGATACGTTTCTGGGAAATGTTTTGAACGTTGGCCCAGAAAACGTTTCAATACAGAAATTATGTATCGCCAATGTTATCCACAAATTTAATTGATTTTTTAAATATTGCAATGCATTACTTTTGTTCGAGTGAAAATTTTTTTCTACAGCTGAACTTTGTCCGCTTTATTCGCAATGAATCATCCCCTGTTTTTAGACCGTTTTCAATTCGTTCGAATGCAAAGAGAGAGAAGAGCGCTTGGAGCGTTTTTGAAAAGCGAGTAGAAGAATGTTATCAGTAATCCCGGTGAGATATGATTAATACCGTTTTAACAATATCGGCTACAGGGGGTGAGTATGAAAGGGTTCGTGCCGGCGGGAAATACGATCCCTCAGTGTTTCTTTTTACACTTTTCCGCTTTGTTTTCCTTTTTGTTGTTTTGTTCTATGGTATAGCGTTTCAGCTAGTCTACCTGTAAAAATATATGTTCCAGCAGTGTGAAGACGATAATAATTTAAAAAAATTCAATGGAGTTGATTCATATTTTTAAAATTTAATTTAACAATTAAAATATGTACGGAACCTTCACAATATATATGCAGTATTTTTTTTTGTCAATTGATTAATACTGCCTTTAAAGTTTGCGAATTGAAGCGTCTTGCTTCAAAGTTAATCTCTGTTTCCAGATTGATATTTGGTATAATTATACGATATTTATCAGACAATATTTTGAAAAAATTGCCATGTACTTGGTTAGGTTAAACACTGGTTTAATGGAGATTAGAAAAGATAAGCTTATCACGTCCACTAGAAAATAATTGCTAGTAAGTTACAAAACAAACATATATTCTCAAAATATATCTTATTAATATGTGGCAATACAAAATGGGAACAAACTCCAAGCACTTAAGAGGCCGAATCGTACTTCAAGTTCCTTCTTAGTAGGCTGGTTAATATATGATGCGGGGGATGCGATTAAATCCCTCATTTCATATCATTAGAATGGATACTACCGAAAAGCCAACCGCTGTTTATTATTTTACACAATTATTACACTCCCTCCCGTCATCGGAGCCCAACGTGAAGTGCTGATTCAAAATATATAAAATGTCCCTCAATATATTCTCTGTGGCATAACAATCAGAAAAAGAAAAAGTATTATCTAAAAAGTGGAATCAAAAGATACGGAATGGTTTTATGGAACGGTCTAGAAGCCGAAGGCCATAATAATGACGTGGAAAGATTGCGAGCCAACGCCTTGAGCCATCGGTCGAGCGGTTTTATGGAAGCGACTTGGGTTATGTCTTGGCAGTAAAGATAAGTAAAAGAGATGATTTCAGGGGATGTATATTGTTCCTATCGCGGGTGAAAGTGATTTAAGGAAGACCATCTTGTTTAACTATTACCAAAGGAGGAATGTGTTGAACCTTCTAAAGGGTGTATCTTAGCTGTTCCGTTTTGACGAAAAGAATTGGAATTTAATCAGCACTGATATCAATGATAAATCCTCCCCCTAATGCCTAATTTAAGAAGTTTCGATTAAAATTATAATTTCATCCTAAATTATTAATTAGTTCTGTTGTATCAACTTCTTCACCACGAATAAATAGAAGCTCCCCTCTTCTCGGCCAAGAAAATATCCATCTATGTTTCCATGTTTTAATAATAAAAACCTTCAAAAGGCGTCAGTCAAGAGATGGGGGAATTAAGGTGAGCTCAGTAATAATTTCATATGTCCAGTATATTGTTTTCATAATTTTAACTGTAAAACGAAAAGTTTTTGTAATTCTACCCTCCTTCAAATACATGTTATCCTATGCAGAAAAAGGAACCATAAATCTGTAAATTTGTTAATGTTTTTGTTCATTTGTTTGTAAACATTTTTTTGAATAAAGGGGTTTTGAAATAAAAAATGGGGAAACTAGTGCATGAAACCCTGAAGCCCACAAGGAGCGTGGGTGAAATACCTAATACGCGACTATCTCATTAATAACTAATATTAATATTAAAATTAGGAACCCGGGACCTGTGGAACACTACTCTCTCTCTCTCTCTCTCTCTCTCTCTCTCTCTCTCTCTCTCTCTCTCTCTCTCTCTCTCTCTCTCTCTCTCTCTCTCTCTCTCTATCTCTCTCTCTCTCTCTCTCTCTCTCCCCCCACCTTTCTTCTCTCATATACATATATTTTATGGTCCGTTCTGTTTGAGAAGTCAATAAAAAAGTAGACAAGCGACTATCTCATTAATAACTAATATTAATATTAAAATTAGGAGCCTGGGACCTAATTTTTTATAACCAAATTAAAGACAACGAGACCCTCATTTTCCCAACTATAATTAAAAGTAGCCTTTAAAGATGACATTTACATCACGTTCGTAACTTTAACTTAACCAGTAATTTTTTTTATGCTAGTTCTGTCCCACGAACCAACGACGTAAAGTATAAACGGCCGTTGAAAATATTGAACTTTCATTATTGAATTAATTAGTAATAAACCCATAAATATTTTCAAATCAGATTTAATAGGGTATGCAATTAAAAGGCAAGACGTCCAGATTACTAATATGCAATGTAAGCTATGCTTAAAGTGTAAAATATGTAAAGTAATCAAAATAGTTTTTAACGTCGTTGTTAAACCGGAATTCACTTACAACTTATTTTAACGCTTGATTGCGAGATGTGTTGTTAATTAATTTGTGTTTAAACAATGCAGCCCCCTAGCCTTGGTTGTCTCATTTTATTAATAAGCTCATTTGTATAATGGTTTCCTCAATTACACGTCTATCTACAGAAGCTATCAGTGACTAAGCACGAGGAATCAGTGGCTGGGAAGTTAGCAATGCAAATCCCCCAAAAGGGTAAGTAGCACGCACGTTAATCCCGGGTAATTCGAAGTGGCCACTTCACCACGGAACTGTTTTAATAAATAGCCAATCAGGCAGTAGGTTGGATTATGGGGGTTAGGGGATGGCAGTGAGCGATCGGGCCTGTGGGAAGGCCGGCTAATACAGGGGCCCCTCCGCCACACTACCCCTCTCTATCTTTACTTATCATCTAAATATTGCGGATAGTGGATCAATACTCACTCTGCTTTCTTACTGACTATTCACGCCGCGGAACAGAAGGTGTTGTTAGGAAAAAACAGTTGTCCGCTCACTCACACAGTTGTGCTAACTACACTACATACTCTCTTAGATGTTAGATAAGAGAGACCAGTCAACAACCTGGGGGTGGCTGTGGGCGGTGGAGGATTAGTTCCCTACAGCCCGGCAGGCTATTGGTACCGGTGGCAGGTTAACATTAGGGAAACAGTCAAGACAGCTCCTGTACTAATAGATAACGCTTCTCTAATTTCCAAATTGTGTACAAACAGATGTTTGCAAACATTCACTGAATTATGCACAAAGCATCGAATATCAGTTATTGTACTATTGAAAGAGCGTTCCCATCTATCTTCTACTAGAAGATATTGAGACTTCACCCTCTTCAATCAGCTACATGCCCTTTTCCAGATCTCGTTAGTAAAAAATCTGTTAAATTAAAACATCTGATTGGGCTTATCCAAAACAAAAGAAAACTCCATAAAAAATGGAAACGTGTTTTAGCAACAAGTAAACTGACTGAGACTGAGCTAAAAATGAAAAACACTAATTCGTCTCCGGGGCGAGATCGTCAGTAAATACTGTATCGTAGATACAACGCGGTCCAGTCACATAGAAGTTCAAAGAAAAAAAAATAGAGATATTAATGAATCGCACAATCAACCTTTTCTTGGTGACACTGAATTATTTTATTTTTTATTGTTTTTGTCATTTTTCCCCCATTTCTGGCATTAAGTAGTTCTTCCAGGCCTAATTTCATGATTATTTGACAAACACGGGTTGCACTCACAAAGCACAATATGTGTGAAGTAAAGCCCACGTAACGTCGGTCTGATCTTGAGGCTCCCTTATCTGGCACAGATCACATCTTTCTGGTTTTGTATACCTTAATCCTAAATACAGCTCAGCAGTCTTGAACCTTGATCTTAAGCTTATATCTATGTATACATTTGTATCTTAATCTTTATAATTAATAGTTCTGATATGCCGTATCATTGGTTTTGTAACTAATCTTCAGATTAATTCAACTATTCCCAGTAAGTTTAAATAGCTAAATCGTAGCCTCCTCGAAGCACTGAAGTCAAAATTTTCAGTCGTTTCACGAGATCAGCTAAACCTACAATCTGCATTTGCAATTAAATTCCCCTCGACCACTCAAGATCAATGTATCCCATAAAGATAAGGTTCATAGGGGCGTTTCTAATGGATGGGGATTGGTAGCTCTTTTGAAGGTTGTATGTATACACCATAAGTCCGGAAGAAGTACGAGCACACCGGGAGACGATAAGTCTCCCCAAGCTGCTGACACGGTTAGGTCTGTTTGTTAGGGCGCGGTAAGGGATGTTTGATTTAAACGGCCATAAATAGAAGGCTAGAGAGCTGTGTTTGCACTGAAGGCCCAGGTGGCTGTGGGCGCTGCCTGTAGGCGGATAGGCTAAGCTCGCCTCAATAAATTCCTCAGCCAATAACGGCCAGCCAGATAAAAATCAGCAATTAGCTGCACTCAGTAGGGAGCTCCTTTGTAATTATCTAGCCCTAGCCCTCTTGAGTAGGGCTTTAGCTTCTCGCCCTTCTTGTCTTAACTTCATCCAGTGTTCTGCTGCTGCTTCGGTCGGGAAGTCTTACCTGCCTAACCTTATCTTACCTTACCTGTTTAACGTCATTAGATACCTATATACCCTGGCAATCTGAGTATTAATAGAATACTACAAGATCAGAGATCCATCTGCAATGGTGTGGCAACCATTACATAGTTTTCTTTACCTCTATGATTAACAAAACAATCGCGTGACAGTGGGAGTCCTGGCAATCGCCAGTTTCTCCAATCATGTCCTATTGTATGAATGAGCGAGTGAATGATGACTGTAAATATGGTATGAATGAGATAATTTATCTGTATTATTATTGCCTTATAAAAGGCAGATTGTAATTATTGCACAATAAAGATTGACTTATCATCAATAAAGATTAACAAAACATAATAATGCATAAAATCACAAAACAACCTAAGATTACACACAAAATATGAAAAAAAAATTATAGCAAGAAAACGTTGGGTGTACAGCTGGGAAATAATAATTCACTCTTGCACGTAATATGCGGATTTATACAAACCATCTATGACTGAATTTCACTAGATCTCTTTTGATCTAGAAAAAGCTTTCGATAGTAAAATTCATCCCAAAATTATAAGAACTTTACTAAAATGGATTTTCAAAGGCAATATATTGTATTTTTTTGATGCTTTATTAGTAACCGTAAATTAATCGTCCGTCTAGAATTAGTTCTGTTTGGAACTGTCTGTTTGTAAAAAATCCCCTAACTAATCAAACCTCCCTACGTTCACTTTATTATTTGCAGAAACCTCCTTGTATAGACAAATAATCCATTCAACCTTGGCCCCCAGTAAGATGCTAACAACCTCACGTTTACAATAGGCATCACTCAAATTTTTCGTGTGCTATAATAGTATCATACAAAAAGATGACCTTACAAGCAATATAATGGCAGACACACCTGACCACACATCAATTTACTCTTTACAAAACTATACAGAAAATAAAATGCAATTGAAATGCTTTAACTTTCGAACTTAATAATTGCCAGAAAGAAACCCTTCTCAAAATCTATAAAGCAGTTACTCTCCCGATTTTATGCTATAAAATGCATTTATATGGCATAGCTGCTCCTTTGGTATTTCTAAGCATATACTCTTTTCACAACTCCATATTAACAGGCTATTAGCAAAAGTACTACTGTAAGCCTATTATATGGGGTTTATAAAGCTGAATGGGCTTTATTTTTGAGAAATTTTCTTTTCTCCCCACCTCAAATAAAACGTACCTTAGGATATGAAAACATCGACTACCCCCCCCCCCCCCCCGCTCATAAATAATACGTGCTCAGAAAAACACATAACACACTGTGAATTCCCTAAATTAATCCTCTATTTCCCCAAATCGTACCTCTCTTGGATACGTTTATTTGAAAAATTTGATCCTTTACTCAATAAATAAAAATATCAGTTCTTAATTTTCCGCGCTAGTTGTATGATTGACTGTTCTTTTTTTGTACTTGCCCTAAATAGTAACCCACTCGACCTAATTGTGCCAACTGAACGCTTAAAAAGAGGAGAGATGACCATTAAATTCTTCCCCTCTGTTAACCGCAGTGGTCAACCCCAACGTGTCCCTTCAAAACAGCCTTTCCTGTCCACCCTCCGCTGTTAATAACTGCCTCTGCGTAGGTGGCCAGGCATTTTTGGGTCAGTCGCAGAAGGTAACTTCAAGGTATACGGATGAATTCATCGTTAAAGGGGTTATAGGCTACACATTATAATCAAACACTCGTTATTCGTCGAAAATATTATCCTATCGATCTTAACATTTTAAGCTATTTCAAAAACACTTGTAACTGTAGTGTAGACATATCCTGTTTAGTTAGATTTTTTTTCTAGACGTATACCGACTCTTCCTTCCGGGAACAATATTACCTTAGTTCATAACTTTTCCAAACCATCAATTTTCATCCCATTCCTCGGATAAACAATACCCTACAGTTCAAATCCTCAGTTTACTCACGACGAACACGAGATTTCCTATCTCTGATATTCCTTCCCACAAAACTGTTGCATTCCACCATTATTTGTTTGTCTTGATGACAAAAGTCATCTCCTTATCTCCCGCTTATTACATTTCTCTATTTCCCATTAGTTATTAATGAGATAGTCGCCTGTCTACCCTTTTATTGACTGCTCAAACAGAACGGACCATAATATATATATGAGAGGAGAGAGGGGGGAGAGAGAGAGAGAGAGAGAGAGAGAGAGAGAGAGAGAGAGAGAGAGAGAGAGAGAGAGAGAGAGAGAGAGAGAGAGAGAGAGAGAGAGAGAGAGAGAGAGAGAGAGAGAGAGAGAGAAAGAAGAAAAAGAGAGATAAGACGGAGGGAGGGGACGGGGGCGGTGGGGAGTTTAATTTTTCCCGCCTCCGGCCCCGCCCCTACCGCGGGAGATTTTAAAGCCACAGAAGCTGACTGCGGTCTGAGCCGTCGACAATTAATATCAGGCAGCCTTTGTTTCAGCCGAAGGGTAAATAGCTCAATCCCAGAGGGCAATTCTGTAATTCGGCCCATGAATCTGTTTCCATCATCTTTTTGTCCCTTGATGATGGGGGATGGGAGTGGAGGTTCGCGGATGAACGAGTCTCTTCACCTCCTTGATGAGTTCCTTTAATGCCATTTCATAACTGAAAAGATTTATGTCTCCCCACTGCTCCTGTCTCAGCAAGCCGCTTTAATAATTACAATCATCACTTAAATTAATGATTGGGGTGTACCCTTCTTTGTACCCCTTCAAAGAAATAGCTCAATTTTTTTTTACTATTCATACTGTTTTAATCAGTTTACATTATTACAAAAATTGATCCGGAATAACTAGATTTCAGTAACGAATACTATAAAAATGTTGCATTGTGACTCAATCATAATTCTTACACATACATGCTGGGAAAAATACACTTATTTTGGTTAAACATATCTAAAACTAAGATTGCTTAATATAAAGTAATACAAATAACCTAATCAGTCTACCTACTAGGAAATGGCATTTTTATTTTTAAAAGGATTTTTAAAAAATAATTTATTTTATCATTTCATTCCAAGAGGTACATATATACCTAAAAGAAATCTGATTTCATTAATTATTATTCATAGAATTAAGAAATATATACAATAAAAATATCCAAATTATTTAAAAATATATTTAAATACCTAAAATCCGAAATGTTCCAAAAATATTTATGTCCATGTAATATCTATAGGAAGGATGGAATAGAATAAGACGATAACAAAATACAACACACGGTAATGAGTACCGGTATCCAAACGAAAGATAAAACAGGTTGGCATACCATAAAGACACATAATTTTGAAATAACGAAGACCAGTTGACAATTAGAAAACCTGGTCATGCAGTGGAGTCAGTCAACCTTTACCCACTCACCAAAAACGAGAAGGCGACAGTGGAGTTAGTTGAGGCTTTGTGACTCAACTGCATACGGACTCCAACAACCAATGTAATAATAATAACCAAAACAATTGGGCAATTAACCAAGAGGATAAAGAGTTTTAACTAACTTAAATCTATTGCTAGAAAGAGTTCGTCTAGAGTGCTTACTGGAAAAATATTATGAAAAATCTACTTGTTTTAATTATTATATTAAATTTTATTATTAAATGGTATTTTTAATTTTAACACCACTATCTATGTACTTTGAAGGGCTATATCCAATTATAATGAGCACGTGAAAATTATTTTCCACAAATATTCATTAATTTTGATAGCTGTTTTAGATGAACACGGGTTGAAGTATTCCCTTCCAGATGGCCACTGTGTACCAAACAGTTGAGACTACAGACTAAAAGCCGGGAGGGGCACACAAGGATTATCCTGTTTGCAGTGAGTGGCTGCCAGGGACAACTACAGTAGCCTGAGGGAAGGTCCTCTGTGGCAGCGGCCGGACCTCGCTTCCTATCGGGCCCTTATCTCCCCTCCACGGGTGCACTAATTAGCAGTTTATAGTTAAATAGTTATATTGGACCGCAAGTCCTGCTAAACTACAATCGAGTCTCTAACGCCCCTTATCTCCAAGGAAGCGGTGCTCTGTTTGTAACTGCTTGGGCCGATAGCCGATAGCGGTCGTCACTACATCATCTTCCCATTATCGGCTCATCTGCACTCTAGCAGACCGTACCGGAACGCAAATAATGATTACATCCATGAGCAGTAGCTCCTGGATTGAATGTTGCAGATTTTGATTAAGTCCTGTTGTGTCATATACTAGAAGAAGGTACAACGACTTTTAATTAAGACAATTTCAATTATTTTATATCTTCTACCATCGAACCAATGAATTTTAGTAAGTTTCATTGATGGAATATTAAATAAGAAATTAATTCCAAATAACCGCCACACAGTGGTGCCAAATTCCCCAAAAAAGTGGAAAACAGTTCATACCTTCCGAAATATTGATGGCTAGGTTATGGATATGTAAATAGATTTTTCGTTGAAACTAGGGTAGTGAACAGTTCTTAAGTACCAACAGTTGTAAAAGTTCGTTAAAAAGTAAAAGTTAGTTCCGATATGCCACTGAACAAACTAAGAACAATAAACATGCATATAAAGCGCTTCCATGCAGCACTAAGACGAAGAAAACATTGCTTTGACAATTTTTCTTCTTGTAGCTTGATTAAATATCATATAAATATATATACCAAATTTGCGAAGAATCGTATTAATATAGAAAGCTTTGCCTGAGTACCAAATGTTAATGAATTAATGATGAACAATCCTGAGTTGGAAAACCAGCATCAATAAGGGATTGTGAGTGGGCTTCCCTAAATTTTACTTCAAAAACAACATCAAAATTTTTCTCCGGTCTATCATATTTATCGTTATATTTTTCTGCACTATTGTGTTAGTGTGTAAAACCTATTGGTAATCTCTTCATATATATTTTTGTTAAGTGATTAGTATCATGCTGACTGGGGTAGGGTGACATAATATATGTCTTGTCAAATTAAATTTAATCGTAGCAATCAATGTTTGGTTTTGAGTGGAATATTAAAGCGAAGTAGATTCTGGGCGCAAGCACAGGAATACCGGCAAGGAGTTCATAACGCAGTCATACGGCCCTGATGAGATGTCAGGCTTTATCAGAAGTAGGAAACTGTCTGAGGAGTCGGGAAGGAGAGTTGCCGAAGTAATTACTGATGGAATTAGAGGAGCCGTCACGTATGCGACGGAACGGCTGGATAGTCACTGGTGACAGGAACACTTAAAGCAGTGCGGGCTTTGTCTAGAGCAGGAGATAGCTGGTCCAAGGGTGCCACTTCCTCCGCTGGACGTTCCCTTATCAGTCTGTTGAGCTGCGGCAACTGTACAGTGCTCCTGACACTCCATCTTTGTGATATTCAGTCAGAAGCTTCAATAGCTTTATTGTAGCGGCAGTTCAGTTGACATCACTCATACGATGTTACCGAGTTATTAGCAAGAGGTAGCAAAGCGGACGTTAATGTTTAACATATACTTTCTATTTAAACATAGATTCACTTAAAAATCATTTATGGATATTATGTACCACATATTAATATACGAAACTAACAAAAATTATCTATTTATTATATTTTGCTAAATACAGGAGAAACACAGGTCTTAATTAGGGAATTGTAAAATTATTCAACAGTTATTGACCATACTGATGCTCCGAATCGTGATGAAATTCAAGAAGCTTATGAAAAAATTAAACGTGGAAAGGTTTCACGTAATGAACGCAATATGAACCTTCTGCTGACAATAAGTAGGTAAAAAATTAATTTCTAAAAGGAAAGTTCGAAACTAAAGATATTCAAAGGCTTCTTTGGAACACCATAGCCGTAGAGTAGGTACAAGGCAAGGCATCGGTAACTGGACTATTGACTAAGCATAACTGACTAAGCACTATTGAGAAAACTGGTTAATCCAGTAGCGACAAAAGACGAGCGACTAAATATTTTTAGGTGTCTTATAATAATATTGTAGTATATGAAACTTCTGAAATGTTTGCAACTGAGTTTCTGATGTGGCCACAAAAAACATATACTAAACATGAATACATTGGCATAACTAAAATCGTTTTGCGACAAGATACTTGCTCTGTAAAGAGACGAGTTTTAGCGCTTATTAAAAAAATATCATTTCGGGCGGCAATATAAACAAATATGCCACTGTCGATGGGTTGATTTTATGTTTGTATACTTTAAAATAAAGACTTTCTACCCATGATTTCGTTATTCTTTATGTTCAAACACTTTTTCCTCATAGATTTTCGAACGGAACTCAATCTTATTGAAGCCAGTAAATCTTTACAAAAACAACAGAGCTTTACAAAAAACAAAACAAAAAAACGAAGGCACAGAGTGGAGTTTGGGCAGCAGACTGTTTAAAGATATATATAAGGGTGGAAGTAAGAAGTTTGACAAGGGCGGAGAGTGGGGTTGATCTGATTTGTGTTAGTGATGTTGTCGGAGCAGGCAGTTGGGCTCCTCCCTAAGGCTCTAAGAGTTTAGACATTGTTTTCCACTTGGCTCGCTAAACGGTCCAGTTGTAAAGCAATCCAATCAGTCGGCTGGGTCCCACGGGAGAGTCTGCGGCGCAGTTTTTGCATTAATTGTCGGCCAGCTCTCTTATCTCTTCTTTCCTCTCCTCCTTCACAAACTTATTTTCCTCTTGTTCCTTCCCCGTTTTCTCCGCTTTTGTTCCAGCCACTCCTACTCATTTTGAGTTGATTAGAAAAAAAAAATCATTTTTAGCGTTGCCAAGAGAGGTTGTGAAGGGAGAGGCTATACTTTCATTCCACTGTGGGACTGTACCCTATATAGCAGTAGGGTATACAAAATATTCATTCGATCTGAAATTCAAGGATATATCCCATTGCACCATCAAATATGCCGATTAATATTTGACAAAAAAAACATTTGCCAAAAGCACGAAAACAAAGTCTAAACAATTTGGCGTGTTTCGTTATTTTCGAGAATTTATTAATCCCCTGCGAAAATAAAAGCATTGCCTTGGATTTAAGTTTTTTAACTTTTGATCTTTTATGGTTAAGGACACGATGACTGTAATGCCAAATTTGTTTAAGATTTCATCAGCGTATTATTGCTAGTAGCTTATGTATAAATGTTTGAATAAATAATAAAAATTATCAATTAAAACATGAAGTTTAAGAGGCAATAGGAATTCAGGAATGAATTTGACTGGATTAATTGAAGTTACTCAGGTTAATATTTTAAGAGTTTAGGACGTTTATTTTTGTTTATCCGACTCTCTTACCTATTCCTATTATTACTGTTAGCCAAATAGAAGAAAATCACCCTAATCCGCGATTTCCAATGTCTTATTTATTTTCTATTATTTTTTTTTTGCAATATGGTAACACTAAGTATTTTTCATCATTTAATAAATTCCGAATTGGAAAGACTATAAATCAGACAATTAGCAATCTATTATTGAAGACTCAGACCGTGCCTTAACCCCAGTATATGAATCGCAACACTACTTTCCTGGTTCGTGTAAATGAATAGCTTAAGGAGCAATATCTTTTGCGCTGATGCTTTTTATTTCGTTCTAGTATCGATAAGATAAAACAGGTGTTAAAAATAGTATTTGGAAATCGGAAAACGATACAACTGAGAGATGAAACGGTTTCTTGGGTATTGAATTATCAATATATTTAGAAAACAAATTTATAGCTTACTTGTAACGGGTGTGGAGTCAATGGTGAAAATTTCTTGCTTCGTGGTGGAAATTTTGTAGCCCTGAAACAAATTCAAATATTAATATATTTGTTTACATTAGTTGTACACTACAATTTACGGCAATAATAATAATCATTATTATTAATTGTGTGTGGTATATGGTCCTAAAATTTTAGTTAGTATTAGTCAAGAGAAAAATTATTAAGACCCATTAGGAGAATAGCTATCCACATGGTCAAAGTCAAGATAGACCTTATAGAAAGAGGGTCTGAACATAAATAATAAGACCCCAGGTTCGAATCAAGGCCGTCTCACTTTCATTTATCTTTAAATAAAAGTTATTTCTCTATTAGGACATATTTTATTTGTCAATGCTGTTTAATAAAGTATTTATCTATAATTAACTAGTGAGCTAGAATAAGTATCTGTTCATCTATTCGTGAATTCGATCGTGATTGTTAGAAAGCTTGATTATTAAAAAGCATACTTTTTCTATTAATTACGCGAATCATCTGTAGGGTTTATTAAAACATTCTCTACATATTATGAAAATTTCAGCTCAAAATGATATCTTGTTCCGTCGATTGCAAAATAGTCCAGGCTATAAGAAATGTAAATAGCCACCAAAGCTAAAACTAAATGTTACTAATTATTACAATTCAATAAATGTATAAACGTTGAAATTCTCCTTTGGAAATTGTTGTTATATTTATTTGTTTCTACTTAAGACAACACTCAATAACTAATAAATATTTAAACATATTTAAGAAGTGCATGAGTGTAAATTTCTTAATCATCAGCTTAATTTAAATCATGATTTCAAGGTGACAAAGATTCAAATCAGTTGATGCTCATCATCTACTGGTTATAATTGGAAAGCGGATAGTTTTCAAGGGTTCTTTTTTCTACCTAGTATTTTTATTTTATTTTATCTAATTATATTTTTCGTTCTGCCGTAATTCCTGTCGTAGAAAGCTAAACATATTACGTTTTTTTGGAGTTTTATTTTTTTTCTTCACAATGTGTAAAATAAACTTGAAATGAATTCAACACATGTTTGAGAATATTTAATAACTATGTGTCGACAATGATCCAAGACAATTTCCCACTATACTGTAGTTCTTCTCCACTTAAGCTGAGACATTAATTTAACAAAATGCTTCATTCAAAAACACAATAGTGTGTGAAATCGGAAACTACAATCGAAACATGTAAAATAGTTCATGTATTTTTTTATTGTAAACATATGTAAAAGGATATTATTCCCTTTTTTGACTAGATTAATACTTCAATCCTAAGTAACCTTTTATTTTCCCTAAAATTATAAGCAAGTTATGATTAATTAATTATGGCATAATTAATTATGACTGAGTAAATTATGATCCATCTTGTGTGAACCTTTTGTGTTGAATTGTTACACAATTGTTGTTGTTGAAGGTTGAATTGTTATTAACACAATTTTAAAGATGTTCCAATATGAAATTTTAAGGGACAGTTGGTGGCTTATTACGATTATTATTTCCATATTTTTTAAAAATAATTATGTTTGTGATTCTATTCTCATTAATATCTACCAGCTGAAAAATAAATCACTCCAAATACGACATTTTTTTTGTTAAACTTTGAGGCAACACTTCCGACTGACAGCTGTAAGGTGTGTCTAATTCGGAAATACAAAATAAACATATACTATTACTATAAAAGTTATTTTGATTATAAATGATGCAATATTTCGGTCTTCCAACAAATTATTTCTTATTCACAAGCGCTTTCAGGCACCATACTGCCATTCTCAAGTGTTCAGAATGGTGTCTCTGTAACTACATAAGTAGCTATCATTTACAATATTAGTCCAAACCAACAAACAACAATACAACGATAAAATGTAAAGCATTGAATCAAATAATATAGTTTATAGTTTTTTTTTATCATAAAAATATCTAATTTCCTATTATGACTTTATATACATTGTTATGGTCTCGAGTAGTGATTTGCTGTTAACAGAGGAAGTTCGCTTGTTTGAACCTGAATATCTGGCAGTGCTAAGTAGCAACATTTGAAAAAGTTTAAATAATTGATCACTAATTGACTATCACTAAGGAAGTTTAAAGATATCTCAATACTGTTTAATTAAATATCCAAGGGAAGAAATAACGTAGGAGGTTATTGAATTTCAGTGTTTATCCAAGAGGGATAGAAATGTGAGACAAACCTACGATAATGAACAAAAGTATTGTAAATTTTTGTTTCATAATTGAGCTGTAATAAAATATAATATAAAGCTAAGATTATTTGCTTCGATTTTAGGTAAAAAAAAAAAAATTAATGTGGCTTATGTAATATTGACATTAAAAATAGGGAATTTTTATTTCATCGCAATATTTATGGAGTTTTCAAATTTTGTTTTTTTCAAAGTTATGGTTTTGAGTGGTGATCCGCTCTTAACCGCAGAAGAGACATGAAATTCACTTGTTTTACCCAAATGTCTGGCAGCGCGAACTAACAGAAATCGAAAATGTTAAAATAATTTATCACTAATCGACAATCACATATGAAGTTTAAAGAAATCTCAAGACTGTTTAATAAAATATTCAAGGGAAGAAATAACGCAGGGGGTTATTGTATTTTGGTGTTTACCCAAGAGGGATGGTGTTAATTGTGTTGGATGTATGGTAGCTGTCAAACATCGGGTGTAAACACCGCCTGCCCAAACATACACAGTCCAGGTCCTGATACAGGCCAGCTTCCATTCTTATAGAGAAAGAATCTTGGAAAAGTTTACCCCAGGTTTGGCAGTCTTATTCTTATCCCTGGCTCCAGACTATTTATTTCCTATTAGGTTTCCACAACCGGCGCCTGAAGATGCCGAACTAAACTGGTTCCTGTTCGCGGATAAAGTAAACAGAATGAGAAATTCACTGCTTCTCAAAAACAATATAGAGATTTTGATTCTTTCCTGTCCGTGTTTACACTCAATATTTTTTACCCTAGTTTCTAACGTAAGCAGGATATCAATATTTCCAATGAGATCCATAAAAAAGTTAATAAAAATTGCCATTCGGTATAATACAGACAATGGGATTCTTGGTGGTACATTATTACTTTTTTTTTAATGCACTATTATATTCCTAACATAAACAGTCGTTTCCTTCAATATTTCTATCCTATGAAAGCTCATATTTTTGTTAAAGTTATTATGTAAGCACGTTACAATAAATTAGTTATGATTGAGTAAATTATAGTCCAACCAGTTTTTTTTCCGGCAGTGAAAACAAGTTGAATTGTTTTTAACACAATTTTAAAGATATTCCAAAATGAAATTTTATGGAACGGTTGGTGGCTTTTGATTTCTACAATTTATATTTGTAATTCGATTCCCATTAGTCTCTACTGGCCCATATTCTTCCAAGAAATATGAGACCAACCTACCGTAGAACAGTCTTACTGTAAATATTTATTTCATAATTGAGCTGTGATAAAATTTAATATAAAACTAAGATTATTTGTTTGTATTTTATGTAACTAAAATCAAATTAATGTGGTTTATGTAACATTGATGTTTAAAATAGAGGATGTTTATTTTATCATAATATTGACTTTACAAATCCACTGTATAAATAGACATTTTTATTTCCTATATTTGTAATTCATCATTCAAAACTAATGAATCAGTTATTTTAGTCTTGAAAACTAATTCAATTTATTATTTCCCGGATAATGATTCGCCCAGTAAGATCAGAGCTATTGCTAGAAATACTTTATATATTGTATTCATTGGACATTAATATTGATCGATGACAAAATAGGAAATATCATTGCACTTATTTAAATTATTGCAATAATTTAGTCTTTCATTAAACAAATATAATAAAATAAAATATACGGTATGATAAATATGAGGAAAATTAATAAAAAGGTTAAACTACTCACATAAAAAATTTCTCATTATTGGTTGTCAGTCTCCTATATTAATTATTATAATAGTTTAAGTTAAATAAAGATTATTTTTTTTTTAATATCTGTAAGCAATTTTGAAGAACGATTATATATAATGTATAAGCTTGGTAGTCTATGACGTCGTCTATAAGCAATTGTACAAGATCTACTACATTTCGCAAGAACAGCAAATAACATAAATGTCCAATATTTAAATCCCCGTTAGTTAAACAAATTCTTCATCGACATCACATCAAGTATGTACTGTGCATTGAAATTTAATATTTATAATTTACCAGTACTTTATAATTTTAATTAAATTTCAATGAATCGTTAATTTATAAGTATTTTACGAGCTGAGTTGGTAGTCATTCATATGAAATGTTAATTTCTTTTTTAAGTAAAAATAACGCAGTTATGGATAACTTTTTTTTTATCCATAAATAATAATGGTACCCATAAATTTGAGATATTTAAAGGTACAATAATTCGTAACATGTAAAAAAACCTTGAATTCTATATAGTATTAGTCCTGATTTTGCATTAAACTTTATATACATTCATAAAGAGAATTAATTTTTTGTAAAAACCAAATGCATTTTTAAATGACAACGCATAAATGCGTTATTCAAAGATATTATCCCGCATAGATTTGTATTAAATCCATTTCTATTCATTTCTACTAATGACACATATATGAACATTTTTGTAAATAAATAGCTACAAATTTATCAGTACAACAATAAGTGACTGATTTTCGAATCCGACGAAGCCCGCCAAATCTCACCCCTCCGATTGACACACAGACCCAGATTCAAATCGAGGGGGAGCAGTGGTGCCGGCTTTTGTCCTACTGGCTTTGGTTACAAAGTACATTCAAGTTTTTTTTATTTAAATTTTTGTAGCACGTCTAGTTATTATATAAGAATTTTTATCACCCTTTGAATTAAATAATTTTGATTACATGATAGCAACTACTCATGAAATATTCTGATGACGAGATTTCATGTTCCAACAATGCGGCACAGCTAAACTTTGGATGTAATGTAGCATGAAATATACTAAATTCATAATAGCGCGTTAAAATTTGAATTATTGTAATTGCAATGCTCACTGGAATTTACACAATATAAGAATCAGAGCTTATCTGTCATTCATAACTCCGTTTGTATTTGTGCACATATATGTACAAACTATTCTAGAGACAAATTATTGAGGGAATCGTTGTCGAAATGGAATAGCATTGCAGACCAACCAATTACTAGCAAAAATATATGGAAAAAGGCCATCTCGTAGCGTTATTAGAAGCACTATTATTTTAGGTATCAGTGTAGATCACTACGAATCTTGTTTTTATAAAGAATATTTCAAGGTAAAAAGTAGTCCATAGATGTAGAGAAAGTCATCTTTACAAAGTAACGAGCAACAACTCATTACAAACTTAAACAAAGTTACAAAAGGTCCACAAAAAGGAAACAACACAGTAGACACGCTCAGGTGTAGAAGACATCGATGAAAGAAACCACACCACACAGTATCGTTGAGTTGCTTCCGTCTTCAAAAACACTCAATATTCAAAAATATTTGGCTCTTCCGGTGTAAAAACTCTATTGATAAGAAATCTTGGGAGAGACCACCGATATTAAAAACTTTTAAATACTAGGGTTCGACACCCACTGAGGATATTTTTGCATACAAAATCCCCCATTGACATTTATGTTATGCATCTTGGATGAGGTATCGAAACAGTGCGAAGTGTCGCTTAAACCTCAAACCCGTTCTCATAAATAAATCTCAAAAATGTTTAAAACTGTCAGTGTGGCATACTCCATGGACTAGAGCGCAAACCTTGAATAATTAAAATAGAGACAGATCTAGTTACCTTTGATGGAAATGACGTTCTACGACTTGCGATGTGCTAGCTGAGCAGAAGAGCGCCAGTGGTAGAAGTGGATGGGCCGGGGGCCTGAAGACGACTGGAGGTGGCGGTCCGACCCGGGGGCGGATCCCCCACAGCGCAGGCGGCCGCCCCCGAGGACCGCCTCCTCTCTTTATTGTCTCCTCCCACCGCCTTTTTTACAAAGAGGTCATTTTCATCTCTAGTTAACTTTCTGCCCTCCTCACGGTCTATCAGAGGTATTCTTCTCCCCTGGAGAATATATCTTTCATGTATATTATTCAGTTTTAAAATTCCCTGTTGTCCAAATGTAACTATAAGGTTTACATCATTTTGAATTCCGTTAGTTGATATTTCAGGGGATCTCATACCTTGGCTAAAGGTTTCGTGAACTGTTTCTTATGATTTTCCTCCGTGATCTCGATAATGTTGTTTCACATTTTGTACCCTCATACGTGCTGGCTACTACCTCTAGCAGGGTGTAAGTTTTTTCCTATGGTCCCTCCTATTTTATCACCTGAACCTCCTCACTTCAACTAAAAACTGTACATATTCGTTGAATCTCATTCTTACCATGTTACTTCGGTAATCGGAACTCTGCATGAGATTGCTGGACATGAGATGGGAGTATAGATCATTAGCACAGGCATTATGATGGAGTGGGAGGGGAATGCATGTTCTCTTAGCAGAAGGTGTCTAGATTTTGGATGGCTGAGATATCGAGATCAGCCTGAATGGAGCATTGGTTAAAGATAACCAACAAGATAAGATACAAGAGTAGAGGATTCTGGATTGCAGGAATTGGTTGCGAAGAATATTGGAGAGCTTGGCACTCGCACCCAAATCGCACTTTTGAATCCATTCCAAACCATACAACACCCGAACAGACACCCGACAACATATAAGCACCCGTTCACTACCTTTCATCCTTAAGATCTTTCTTTGAACGATCGTTGTTCGTTCAAGTGTATATGTAGCTTTGGGATCACTATTCCTCAACCTATGTTCCTATCCCCTTGAAAAATCGTATTTGACTTAATAGCAGCTCTAGAAACCATTTATAAAAAATAAATAAATTTAATGAAACAATAAAAACTAATGATATTGATTAAAATATGCTTTAAATATACTAAAAAATTAATATTTATTTCTAATCCACGAGAAGCTTCTAGAGAAGTATATAGTTCGTATTCGCTAAGAAGTGGCTTTGGTCACCAAGCTTCGAAACATATAAACTTATTATTACTGTTTAATCACATCACTCATACTAATTTTATAAGAAAAAAACACATTTCTTGCATCAATTGCAAAAAACAACATGGTCTGGTATTTGAAACTATTGCAGTGCATGGTAGAAATGAATGAATGAACCAGTAAGAAATCTTTATAATATTAAATTATATTTTTATTACCGCTGTAAATTATTACTAAAACGTAACAAAAGTTATAAAATATGCTCTAGTTGATCCAACTACTATCAGCTCAAGCAGGAAAGATCACTACGAGTAGTGATCAGAACTCTGCATCCGACCACACCAGCTGATGAAATATAAAACAAACTCTTAGGTCTTGGATTTAAAGTTCACCAAATAACGAACGTGTTACGCGAGGACAGGCAACAAGAGGAATCAATCAAAACGGTGTTACCTTTGTTCGTCGTCGATCTCGAGTGAACGGCTGGAGTCGATATATATGATCTAACACACCTATTACACTAGAATACAGGTCGAATAACCGCACACAAAATCGTACTGTCACCACCAAGAATAGTTAATACCCCTTATTACGTCAGCAACAAAACTTTTCATAACGATCTTAATATACCCAACATACTTGAACCCATCCCTTTCAAGATTATGAAATTTTATAGTAATCTATCCAACCGCCCTAATTCCCTAGCATAGTCATTACACTACGACACTCATCCCTATAATTCTCCTCGGAGACTAAAGTGGCAGGGTCCTCGTGGCCTGCTATAAAAACATGACAGTGGGAGTCCTCGCAATGACCAGTTTCTCCAATCAAGTCCTGAGCTTATGTGGCTCTCGTGCTAATTGTTAGCCTCCACTTGTTTGTATCCAGTGACACGGCTAATTGAGGAGACTAAAAAAAAAAAATGAAGGAGATAGGTGACTTCCCAAGACTGAACTTTTTCGTATGTGAGGGAGGCGAATACTATGTGGATTTTGGTGTTTGTAAATACTGTATTAATGAGTGAGGGAATGAAAATTGTAAATATGGTTTGAATGAGAACATAAATCACAATTAATTATTGCCCAGATTGGAATATATAAGTTTTAAACCTACAAAAAACAAAATAAACTTATAGAAATGCAAAAAAACTTTATAACATTCGTGAGCGGTGGTTAAACCTAAACTCATGAGAAATGTATGGCTTTGTTACTCTTTAGTAACCATGTAACCAATCAACATTCAGTAATATTTTATTAGACGATAGCAACGGAAAGTTCGAGTTTCTGAACAGGGACTCAAGTCTTTATTAAAATTATATTTATTAAAAAAAGGCTTTCTAACCGGTACTATTTGACTACAGGAATTGTATAATAATTATTACTGAAATTTAAATGGTTTCGAGTGAAGGACCTAATATTTCACATTGTATTTTGATTAGTTTGAAGCAGATGCTTTACGACTGTCATATGGTTTTGTTATCTCTATTAAATGAACAAAGCCGGCTGACAATATTAAGCTAACCTATATATAACTTGTGACCTAAATGTACTTAATTTTATGGTTAATAAATTATTACTTATATTCAATCAACCCATGTCTTTCATTCTGACATGGCGCAGTCGGTAGGACATGTGAATTTGAAACCGCCAGAACAATTTATTTTCGAAGGAAATATAGCAGAAGCATGGAAAAGGTGGTATAGAAAGTTTAATCATTACTTGTCGGCTATCGAAGCACAAGATAAAAAAGATGAAGTAAAAGTCGGTATACTGTTGAGCGTATTAGGAGAAGATGCACAAGATAAATATGAAACCTTCAATTTAATGGCAGAAGAACAGAAGGAATACGCAATTGTAGTTAAAGCTTTTGAAGATTATTGCATACCTAAAAAAAACGAGACGGTGGCAAGATTTAATTTTTTTCAACGTAAACAGAGAAAGGGTGAGTCATTCGATGATTTCATTACAGATTTGAAAAAGTTAAGAGTTGATTGTGCATTTGAAACATTGAAGGATAGCCTTACAAAAGATCAACTTGTAAGTGGTATACAGGATGAACAAGTGAAAGATAGATTGTTGCGGGAAGATGATCTAACACTGGATAAATGTACTAATTTATGCAAAGTGGCGAAGTTAGCAAAACAAAGAATAGAGACGTTGCGAGGTACAGAAGAAGAGGAAATAAATATAGTACAGCAAAGGAGCAGAACCAAAGCAGCGACGAGTAATCTGAGAGTGAGTACGCAGCGGTGGACGTCGAAACCAAGTACCAGCGATAGCAGCAAGACATCACTGCAACAAGAGCAGCAATATGGAAGCCAGCAGCAATTGAGGTGCAATAAATGCGGCAACGTCCATGGGTATAGAAATTGCCCAGCCTACGGTAAAATTTGTATTAAATGTAATCGGATAAATCATTTTGCAAAAATGTGTAGAATAACTCGAAATATAAATAATGTAAGTATGATTGAGGGAGAGGATGCTGAAATGTACACTTTAGGGAGAATTCTAAAAATAAATAATGTTCAAAAGGGTTGGGAATTATCTATAAATATATTGGAAAGCAAAACTTCACTTTCAGTCAAGCCTCGATACAGGGGCGGAATGGAATGTTTTAAAAAAAAGCGACTATGAAAATTTGAAAATTAAAGAGAAAATAAATAAAACTGATAACAAATTGGCAAATTACAGTGGTTCTGAAATACCGGTTATAGGAACTGTTATATTAGATTGTGTAATCAAGGGTAAAATAGAACCAATAAAATTTTATTTAGTAAACTGTAATAGCTCAAGTTCTGTTTTGGGATTAGATACAATTAAAAAACTGAAATTAATTACCAGAGTTGAAAATATAAATATGAATACAAATAATGGCCTCATGAAATTGCTTAGCAGATATAAAGAACTATTCGAAGGTATAGGAAAAATCTCAAAAATATATGATTTCAAATTAAAAGAAGGATATGAAGGAAAAATTGAACCATGTCATAGAATACCTTTTTTATTAGATCTTTTCAAAGAAACATTATACAGAATGAAAGACAATAAAATTGTTACAGAGGTTAACGAACCTACTGAATTTATGAACCAAATCGTAATCACCAGTAAACCTGATAAATCATTGCGTATTTGTTCAGACCCACAGCATCTTAACACTTGTTTACTAAGAGAACATTGTCCTTTACCTACATTTGAGGAAATATCTAGTAAAATGGCGGGGGCAAAAATGTTTGCAGTTCTAGACGCATCAAATGGGTTTTGGTATTTAAAACTTACACATAGGAGTTCGTTAATGATGGCTTTTCAAACGCCATATGGTCCATTTAGATTTTTAAGAATGCCTTTCGGGGTTAGTATTGCACCAGAAGTGTTCCATAAAACTTATTCAGAGATTTTTGAAGGTATAAAAAACGTAGCTGTGTATATCGATGATATATTGATATGGGCAGAAAATGAAAAAGAATTATTAGAAATTTTAGAATTAGTAATAAAAAGAGCTTATGAGCATGGGATTAAATTTAATAAAAACAAATGTAAGTTTAAAGAAGAAAGAATTAAATTTTTAGGTCATTACTTCAGTAGCAAAGGGATAGAAATTGATGATGACAAAGTCAAAGCAATTAGTGAAATGGAAAGACCAAAAGATGTTAAAGCAGTAGAACGATTATTAGGATTGATAACCTACGTGGGTAAATTTGTAGAAAACTCAGCTCAGTTAACGGAACCATCGCGTAATCTAATTAAAAAAGGTACAATTTTCAACTGGATAAGTGAACATGAAAATTGTTTTAAAAAGATAAAAATATGTTTAAGCAAAACTCCTATTCTACAATTATACGATGTAAATAAGGAGTGCAGAATTAGTGTAGACGCTAGTAGTACCGGAGTAGGGGCAGTTCTGTTACAAAATGATTTGCCAGTAGCATATGCATCACAAGCATTCACTGAATGTCAATAATCGTGGGCTCAATTAGAGAAAGAATTATATGCCATAGTGTTTGGATGTGAGCAATTCAGACAGTATGTAATCGGTAAACCTTTTGGAGTAGAATCAGATCATAAACCGCTGATCCCTATTTTAAGACGAAAGATAACTGATATACCAATGAGACTACAAAAAATGCGAATGCGGTTACAACCATATGATATTAAAGTAACTTATACAAGTGGTAAAAATTTAATAATAGCAGATTTACTATCGAGAGCTCATTTAAAAGAAACTAAAGAGGATGGAGATTCCAGAATGTATATATTAGAACTTACGTTAGCAAGCGAGATGAGTAATCAAAAGAAACAAAAATATATGGAAGCAACAAAAAATGACATAGAATTGCAGACATTGAAAAATACAATAAAAAAAGGTTGGCCAAAAGAAATAAAAGATGTACCAAATATAGTTAAATATTATCATACTTACCATGCCGACATTTATGAATATGATGACTTACTGTTTAAAAATAATTGTGTAATAGTACCAAACAAATTAAAAGAAGAAGTTTTGAGTAAGTTACATTACAATCATTTAGGCATTGAAAAAACAAAAGCTAGAGCGAGAGAAATAGTATTTTGGCCCAATATTAATAAAGATATAGAAAACAAAATAAACAACTGTAAAACATGCTTAACGTTCCAACGATCAAATCAGAAAGAAAGTCTAATACCAACATTAATACCAGATAAAACATGGGCAACAGTAGGAGCTGATATTTTTTACATTGATAGAAAACCAAACATGTTAGTTGTGGATTATTTTTCTAAATATGTAGATATTTTACCATTGAAGGATGAAACTAGTGTAACAGTTATAAAAGCATTAAAGTCTTGTTTTGTACACTGGGGTATACCAGAAGAATTCAGATCAGATAATGGCCCACAATTTTCGAGTTTTCTATTTAAAACGTTTACAAGAGAATGGAAATTTAAGCATGTTACGTCGAGTCCAGCATATCCACAAAGTAACGGAATGGTGGAGCGGCACATACAAACTGTGAAAAATGTAATTAGAAAAGCTCATTTTGATAAAAAAGATGTGTACTTAGCAATACTAGAATTAAACAACACACCAATATCTAATACAATACCTTCTCCAAATGTGATAATGCAACGTAAAAATGTGAATGGTGTTCTATATGATATACCAAAGTTTAAAAGTGAAGAAAATTCATATATAAAAGGTGAATTGTTACAAAGACAAAGGAAACAAAAAATTTTTCATGATCAACGAGCCAAAGATTTGAAAAAATACGAAAAAGGAGAAAAAGTTAGAGTTAGAAACAAACAAGGAATGTGGGATCGGGCTGTAATAATAGATAGAAACATAAACAATAGGGCTTATCAAATTAAGACAGAGGGAGGCTCCTTATTGACGCGTAATAGAATACACTTAAGAAATGATACTAGCCTACCATTCAAAATAGAAAGTAACGAATATAGACTTGATGAAAATATTAAACCACAAATTTCGGAAAATTCAAATAATAATGGTAAGGTTAATAATACAGCCGATCCAGCAGATCAGCAATTAATGAACCAAAGCCAGAGCGAAGATATCAATAATGACAATGACACATATGTAACTCGTAGTGGACGAATCAGTCGTCAGCCAGCATATCTAAAAGAAAACTATGTATTACAAAAAAAAGGTAAATGTTATATGGTTTTGTTATCTCTATTAAATGAACAAAGCCGGCTGACAATATTAAGCTAACCTATATATAACTTGTGACCTAAATGTACTTAATTTTATGGTTAATAAATTATTACTTATATTCAATCAACCCATGTCTTTCATTCTGACAACGACAATATTCCGACTGTACAGAGGACCATTTCATGTGATAAATCATTTAAATTAATTTGATGTATGAAGCATAAATTTGCTTTCTGTACAGAGACTAATCGATTAAAAGAAATATTAGAATGATTTGATGTAGGAATGGAACATATAAAGCATTTAATATGTGTACAAACTATTGAGGATCACTGGTCGGTATATACCTCTCAATATTTTCCCCTCTACTTCTATATACTTATAGGAAAATAAAATTTAGATTATAATTGATGTACCAGTTTCTTTTCTCCTAGGATCTATTTTTGTGATCATTTATGCCTCCCAACTTCGACACAGGAAGAGATTTCCCCATGGATACGGTATTGGGGCAGGAACCAGTTCATGAGGTGCTAAAGGTGAGTGCAAGGCCATTTAGCGGCTAACTAGGCACTGAGTTGAACAGGCTACTAACCACTAAGGATATAATCCCTAGCTCAAAGGCGTTCCAAATATTGGCCTTAGCCTAATGGGTTTGCCTAAGCAAATCGGCCTCCTTCCTCACGTCTGTTTGAAGTCCACTCCTCGCCCTCCTCCCTGGTAGCCACTCTTGTTGGATCAGCGGTTTTAGTGCCTGGTTAAGGATTCGTCGAATACCACCATCACAATCAAACAGAAGGCCCATTGGTACTGTTGTGTCTCCATTTCGTTGCCATTGCATAGTATTTTCTATATATGATTTGAAATATATCGAGCGGCCTTGGGGTCAACGAAAGCAAGTTGTGAAGTAATAAATAGGAGTTAAGGTAATAGCAATTATTTGACCAATGTTGGCCATGTTGACCATATACCACAATTGGATATCATCTAATATATATATGATTAAATAATCTCTACGAATGAATCACTTTTTAAAAAGGAACTTTATAGAATAATGAACAAAGACTGATGGAAATCGATGTGAAAACCACTAAGTGTTATAGAGTAAGGATTACAACACAAATGATCTCTGGGGTCACACGCCGAGAGAATATATATAGGAGAGGAATGCTGACATGAGTTAATATTGAGTCAGGATACTCTGAGGTCCCTTAACTCTAATGTTAGGAATAGAATTTTCATACATTTTTATTATAGGAAAGGTTTGTATAGGTGCAGTAGGAATGGGTAGGAGTTTTAGTTTTACATTGTTTGCAATAATAGTACACAATTCCTAGTGCTAAAATAATAGTTACAGCAATAGTTATTGTCCAATACAAATAGCTTACATTATTTAAATTGCTTATTTCTACAAAAGTTGGTATGGTTACATTTAATTCATATAATTTTTCATAATGTTTAAAGTTTATAAAATGGTTTAATTACATGATTATAATCTAATTATGTATATATAAGTTAAGGCCTGGGCACTGTTGGTACGCAGTCTTAATACCAAAACATCGGGATGTAAACATTCCGAGTGTATGTGTATGGGATTAAGAGCTATGAATAAAGCAGTCTTATACTATCGCTTGCCCTATTCATTTCTATTACCTCTTTCTCGATCTTTTCTTACTGTTCTAGTTCTCACGAACGTTAACTGGTGCCGAAACCCGGGAAGAATTAAGGAACACAAATCGGGGAAATTTTGTTGTGGCCCGATTTAGATCGATACACATAGACGCACGCAAATGCACTCGCCCTAATGAGGGTGAAGGCTATGAACACCCAGGATCTAAGAAAAGCGATTTCGGATCTGGAGAAGTTTACAGGTGAGCTGGGTGAACTTAATCACTTTTTAAAGGGAGGAGACCGCCTCACAGCGTTAATCGGGACAAAGGTGGAAGGCAATTGGCTGGACCTCAGGGACGCGGAATCACTGAGCGCGGCTTTGATATGTCGAGTAAAAAGAAGCATCCTGAATCAGATCCAAGCTAACGAGGAAACCCCATGGGAAGTGGTAAAGGCGCGACTAAAGAAAGCGTATGGAGGGGGGCGTTGGACCCCTGAGGAAGATATTTTCCAGATGTTTCGGGAAACGAGGTCTCCGAGACAGAGTAACGGACAGTATGCCGCAGGTCTGGTAGTCCGTTACAATCAGGTTACTGAAAAGATGAGAGAGACGTTTAGCACGGAAGAAGTAGAAGGCCGGATGGGCTTCCTGTCAACAATATTGAAGGTGCAGCTGGCCAAGGAAACGGGAAGGAAAGAGGGATTCGCTCACGAACGGTCTTTCCTAGAGTGCGCGCAAACGATGATCGACGCCAGCGCTAGGGAAGCAGAATTGCGTATCCGAGAAGACGAGAGTGACTGGAGCCGGGTCGTTTATAACAAAATCAGGACCCCAAAGACCGTATGGAAAAAACCCGAAACAGCGTTTACGGGTAGAGATAGGGGGGTGACAGGAGAAAAGAAATTCAGAGGAGCAAGGCCTAGATATGTGCCTCGTAGAGAAGAGAGGAGGTGCCACGGATGTGGTAAGACGGGTCACTTGGTGGCACAGTGCCCTAGAACGAAATGTTTCGAGTGCGGCGAGGAAGGGCATATCGCAAGACAGTGCCCGTACGTATACAGAAGAAGGGAATTCGATAAGGCAGAACCTATGGAGGTCAACGCCCAAGAAGTTCGTGAGAGGCGTAGAACAACCCCCAGAGACACAGGATCGTCAGCTGATGATTCATAGGGAACATCGGAAACTGAGGGAGACGAGCCAGGGTGCCACAGGAGCGGAGAACAGGAGAAGCAAAAGAATAAATCGCGTCGATGGGAGCGGCACGTAGAAGCCTGAGGAGAGTGGCAGCAGAGAGGCGACCACATCCTAATATGTAATACGGTGCGGAAAGGGATGTGCGAGTTGCCAATTATTGAGTTCGAGAAGGGGGAGAGGTGCTTAATGAGGCTGCGTGACGAATTTAGAGACATTTTTTTCGTAGAGGGAGATCTGTTAGGAGCAACAGGGAAGACAGAGCACGAGATACCTCTAAAAGTAGAGCGCGTAACATACGTTAAAGAAAGGCGATATCCTCAAGCACTTCGTCAACACATCCGGAGGGAAATCGACGAATTAAAGAGTCAAGGGATTATCAGAATAGCACTTCGCCGTACAATAATCCCCTGTGGACGGTGAAAAAAAAAACAGACCAGGCGAGGAAGAAGATCATTACAGAATAGTTATAGACTTTAGAAAGCTCAATGAGAACACTCTAGACGAGAAATATCCTATTCCACGCTTTGAGGATATACTGGATAGGCTGAGTGGAGCGAAAATCTTCAGTACGTTAGATCTGAAAGCGGGATATCACCAGATTAGACTGAATGCGAATGATCAGCATAAGACGGCGTTTTCATTCGAACGAGGTCATTACGAGTTTACAAGGATGCCGTTCGGTTTGAAAAACGCCCCGATAACATTCCAGCGGCTAATGGATGAACTCCTGAGGGGAATTGATGAGAACATCTGCCAGATCTATATGGACGACCTCATAGTCTTCAGCCGTACCGAACCGGAACATTTAGAACACCTTCGGAGTGTTTTTAAGAGGTTAAAGGAATTTGGGCTGAAATTATCGATAGAAAAGTCGTCCCTGGGCCAGGAGACAATTAGTTTTCTGGGACATACTATATCTCGGCAGGGAGTCCAACCGGACTCCATGAAAATAGATGCGATCCGGAGAATGGCGGTGCCAAAAGATGTTAAAGGCATTCGGCGGTTGTTGGGGACGCTAAATTATTATCGCCGTTTCGTTCCGGATATGGCGGAATTCTTGGTCCCTATTAGTAATTTATTACGCAAAGGGGCGCGAGTGATAATCACGCCGCTAATTGAGAAAAATATCCAGAAATGTATGGAACGGTTGCAAGAAGCACCTATCTTGGCGTTTCCAAATTTTGAGAAGGCGTTTACTGTCACAACGGACGCAAGTGATTACGCCTTGGGAGCGGTATTGTCCCAGGAGGGAATCGATGGGGAGAGGCCGGTAGCATATGCGAGCAGAAGGTTGACTGACACGGAGGCGAGGTACAGTGTCCTCGATCCGACACGAAGCAAGTAATTGTGTTGTTATAGGTCATATTGTTAATATATGTGACATTCAGACAGATAGTTCTGTTCTTAGTTTTTATAGTATTATTATTTTATAGGAGGTTTTATTATTTTGTTTTGTACATTTATATTTTATTTGACTTGTTTAAATGTGTCTTTAGTAGTGTGATGGATTATAGATTGTGTATTGTGTGCGCTGGCCTTGGGCCTTAAGAACCCGAGCCACCTGATTGTACACTCGGGTTAGAGTTTACGAGGGAGTGTGCGTAAACTGGCGGGGGGGGGGAGTTAAGGCCTGGGCACTGTTGGTACGCAGTCTTATTACCAAAACATCGGGATGTAAACATTCCGAGTGTATGTGTATGGGATTAAGAGCTATGAATAAAGCAGTCTTATACTATCGCTTGCTCTATTCATTTCTATTACCTCTTTTCTTACTGTTCTAGTTCTCACGAACGTTAACTTATATAGAAAGTGTATAATTATATATATTTAAAGTGTAGTATCTGTTCTTATCAGCTTAATCTCTGGTACGACTCCCATCGGAGGCAGATCATTTAGAAAACTCAAACATTGGGTACTACGTAAAAATACTACATAGTTCGTACGGTATGAGTCATATCGTGACGATTTGGTCACCACCGGGAGTTTGGGTAGATAAAATTTGTCAGGCTCTGAAGGACGTGTTAAAACCTTGCAAAACGCACCAAGGGAAAACCAACCACTGTGGTGGGGAGGAGACGGAAAAAGCACTATGAAGGCGCTATTCCTGGTGGGGAATGCAGCGGACTTTACAGGAGTTCATCGGAGTACGCGAAGTTGGCAGGAAGACAAAATATGATAGACACGCCCTGCGGGGACGCCAGGAGGAATCACCCACCGAAGAAGCACCATTGACGGAGATTCAAGTGGACACCTTCACGTGGCGTGGTTTTAAGTGGGTCACTATCATCGACCCATTTACCAAAGTGGCTATGGCCTATGCGGTGGGGGACAAGTCATCAGATTCCATATTACAAGCCATCAACACATGGTTTCAATTCTACGGCATACCGGAGAGGATCTCGTCGGACGGGGGACGGGATTTCGACAATGCAATCGTGAGAGCCGAAATGCAAAAACGTGATGTGGCATGGCATTTTAATTCCCCCGGGCATCCCAAGAGCAGGGGAACCATCGAAAGGTTACACAGCACCCTCAGCGACCACTTACGCGTGTATCAGTTGGATAAAGGCTTGTTGGTGAACGTAGCAATGCCCATGGCGGTGGTGGCATACAACCACTCGATACACACCACGACGTGGTTCGCACGCTTTGAAATTTTGTTTGGATTACGAGTGAGACCGAGGGACTGGCCAGAGGCGGTGGTGGATGAGGGGATGGCGACACAGCTCCAAAACACCCACATACAGCTCGGGAAGATGTGGCACAAGGTACGTGATAGGATTATACGCGAGAAATCCAGGCGCACGACGAGGGCAAATTTGAAAGTGCGGGATCGCATGGGGGCCATATCAAGAGCAGGACTTCCCCAAAGAAGAGGCAAACCGTTCACAACAGTTGAAACTCCCAACACAGGGCGTTGAATGTGCGTGAGATGGTGTGCCCTCGATCCGATACGGAGCAACTAATCTGGAATCATCTACTTCACATGTGAAGCTCAGAGAAAGTTTTTATTTTCATACTTTATATAGTGGATAAGTTCCATAGTTGTTTTTTTTTTAACCTAGCCACCGGGTCACGGGCGAATGTATTATATTTTAGTATTAGTGTTATTATCAGTCTTATTTTATTGCTTTATTATCTCTTTTTTTTTGTGTTCTGTTGTTTGGTTATGTATTGTCGAGCCAGAGAGCTCTGTGGACTACGAATGTATTAGACCGTAAGCGTGATGTAAGAGATTACAGGCGCGCGCCGGACCTTGAAGTTTACGAAGAGATAGGGGTAAGCTGGCAGGGGGAGTTAAGGTTCGGACATCGTAGGTAGCCAGCCTAATCCCCAAGTCATAAGGGATGTAAACATAGAGAGGTTTTAAAAAATGCAATAAACAGTTTTGCGACAACAAATTCAACCTCTTTTCTTTTTCTTCAAGTTTTTCGTTGACGATCACTAACTTATATATTTATATATATATAAAGGGTGTAACGTAAACGAATGTAACTAACTTAACGTAAACGTGTAACGTAACTTAAGGAAATAATAGCAAAACTTGCATGCAACAAAAAAGTTCATTTGGGCTATAGTCTAATTCCGAACAGGGAAGTGGTAAATTGATTTTTTTAAGGTTGTCACATGTTTTGTTGAATAGGAAGCCATAACTAAAAAACTGTTTAAGTTAGGAAATTTTCAATTGCAACGTCATTACAAATAAAAATCTTCTTTGAAAATAAGTGGAGTTGTTTCTTTGTTAAAACCATTCAAAAGGGGCTTTCAAACGGCTAAATTACGAAATCTTCTGTTTTTCCTACTGTACTGCAGATTTCCGACATTTAGAATAACTTCCTTGCTTTACACTTTGCGTCCATATTAATTAAATTGGAGTTTGTTACAAAAGAATAAGCAAAGATCCACCTCAAGTTTACTCTAATTTTTCAAAAAGTAACGCAACAACGCGCTTTAAAATGTGCCTAAAAATATTGATTTGAGATTTTAGTTTTAGCGGATGTGTTTGATTTCATCGACTCCTTACAACCTCGGACAATAGAAGCAGCAAGAAGTGAGTTTGGAAAGGTAAACAACTCTTTTAATTAATTAACCCTATTGGTTGTGGAAATTGGAATTTGAAAAAGGTACTTGGCTAAATAGCAAATTTGGTTTAAATAACAACCACAATACATTGTTTTTTTTTGTTTTTTTTTCTAAGCTCTCTAGTTAGAATTTTCGGATGAGGGATAAATATAAAATATTTAGGGTTATCAAATCCTTGTACTAGGAGGACCTGCTTGAATGTGGTGTGAGAGGAGTAAGGAGTGTGGGAATCCTCGGTGGAGGTTGATTGTTAGGGTACAGTGGTGAGAGTCCACTGGTGGCTGGGCCTAGAGTCTTCTCTAGGCATGTAGTGCAGTCGTAGTTAGTCTGATATCAGTGAGGGTGCCCCTTAGAGGCTTGTTGTTGGTGGGCCAAGCGCCGTGATGTCAACCATTTCTTCTGATTTACTCGATCTTGTGACTTGCCATCGTGCCGGTAGCGGTGGTGGTGTCACACCAATACATTCAACAATACAACTTCAGTAATATATATTAATTGTTCCTAAAAGCTCATCCATAAAAGTAGTCGATGAGAATTACGCATGTTCAATTTTCGTAGGCCTTAGTTTCTCTGTAAGTTAATAGTTGGATTTATTCAGGAATACATTTTTCAAGCTTTCTAGCCAATGGCTGCGAGGTGGTGAACAACAGTTTATTGTTAAAAGTTTTTTGAAAACCAATGTTTGCAGAGGGTTGTTTCACAGTAAAAGTTCTCCTACGACCACATGGTTTGACGATAGTTTTTGAACGGTTAAACGGTTCATTTACTTAGACTGGCTGGTGTCACCACAAATTTCATAAGGGTAATTCTCGAATAACAGACAATTTTGGTGTCCCAGACTTATGAAAACAAAACAATGCATGTTAGCAAATAATTAATTTTTTCAAACACAATGTTTCCTAACTATAAAATGAAAAACACTCGGAACTTACTTTCAGACAATTTTATTTGCAAGGAAAAATAATTTTAAACAAAGATTTTGTTAGAGCTACTTTGGGTGTCCCTGAGTTAGCACTTGGGTACATATGTTGATCAAAAGTGTCTATGATTGGTTTTGAAAAAAAAATGCAATATTTTTTAAAACATGACAATGTAGAAACAAGATAAAAAATTAATGCACAAAAAGCGATTATGGTAAATTTCAGGCGAATGGTTAAATACTGTCCCTTAAAAAATGTAAGTACCGGGCCGTATACTGAGAGAGTGGTTTGGGTGATGTGGTAAGGAAATTTCGGGATGTGAAGTATTGTTAAAGTAACAATGGCAACACTGGGAACACTAGATGGATGACATCTACCCTGTCTCAGTCAACAAGTGTTCTAGTGACTTGTCTATTGCCCTCTAAAGGGGTCATCGTAAGTTTTCAAACGTAACTCACACGTAACTTAAAGAAAAAGATGTTGGAGGACAGTGTAACTTTCCATAATAATTTAAAAGGTCTCTTTTCAAACTCAAAAACTTGATTCCGAGCAATACTTTATGTTTCTAGATATCTAGAATCGATCCATGAAGTACACAGAATTTTTCTGTATTTTTAGCGTCTAGTCAATGTTTTGAAAAATTAACCGTGGGAAATTGCCTGTTATTTGAGTATGACTCATAATAGTTTTTAGCCAGCGTTCTAAATAAGCTTAACAATTTAGTTTAAAATTAGATTAATAAATGTTGACATTTATATACAAAAACAATATTCATCCGTAAACAGTTCATAATATGGAGCGTTGAACTGTATGATGTCTTAAATTCTACGTTGTTTTCCATGTTGACCCAATACATATAAGTTATCATTTCACTTTATAGAGAATTTGCCAAGTTAACGTAAAATAATAAGATAGTATGAAGTTTATGAAACAGAACAACAATAATCATTAAACAATGAAAAAAAAAATAAACAGGGATTCAGGCGATCCCTTACGTCTTGGCTGGGTTTACCTGAATGTGGACAGCTCGTAGCCTGTCGGTGATTAACTGACTGGCGCCCTCTGCAGCCTTTAGTGCTTTCGCTGGGTTGAGGCTGGTGCAGTAGACTCCTATGTCGTCCGCATACGCCACTACCTCACAGTTGGAGTATGATGCTCCTAATATGTGCGCGGTGAAGATGTTGAATAGTAGGGGTTCCAGCACCGACCCTTGGGGAACTCCGACGACGAAATCTCTTCTAGTCGTTGATATGGCTCCTATTCGCACAGAAAAGGTTCTTCCTGCGAGATAGGAAGCCATTATGTTCTGTAGTTGCGCAGGAAATTTGTGCTCGTTCATGCGTCGTAGTAGTGTGTGATGATCTACAGAGTCGAATGCTTTCGAGCAATCAAGGGAGATCATCACAGTGACTCTGTTGTTTCGCATGTTCACAGAATCCTCTCGTAGATCTTTGACAATTGGGTTAGCAGACTGATGGGCCTGTAGTGAGTTGCTCATATCAACTTTTGGCCGGCTTCAGAAGTGGGACGACGGCGTGCTTCCACGTCTGGGGAAAATAGTGTAGTCTCAGAGAAGAGTTGACGATGTTCACTATGTGAGATATCCCCTTCCGTGTCAGCTGCTTCAGAAGGATGTTTTGGATGTTATCATCCCCTGGTGCTTTGTGCTCTGGTGCGACGAATGATTGCTGTATTTTTTTTAATTCCCAAAACCTCTTTATTATTTTACAATAAACAGAAAATTTAATGGGTTACAAATTCCTCCTCATACTGCGATGCGCTGATGCATTCGTAGGAGGGCATAATATAAAATACATTTCAATCTGTAGTAAAAAAGTCATAAACACATCCACAACATTAGGTGATAAGGCTAACTTTTTTTTTTTTTTCAAATTCAAATTCAAATTTCAAAACCTCAAATAAACAATAATACAAGTGATAATATATACAATAAACAATCGATCTTACAAATTTCTCCTCTTCCTGCATTTAAATGCATTTGGAGGAGTGCATAATACAATAAATTTTTTATGTTGTGAAAAGTACTCAGTCTTGTATTCACACTAGGTGATGAGGCTCACCTTCAATTTCCCACCGACACCAAACACTAAACACTAGGAACAAAACAAAACAAAACAAACTAAATCTCTACCTAGAACCTAGGAAGGCTAACCTGATTGCTGTAACCTGGTGGTAGGAGGTATGTATAGTGGTGAGGGTGGGGGTCTGCCGGTCGGGCGCTGTGATTAGCTTGATGTCACCATCCCCTCTCAAGTGGTCGGCTAGTATGTCTGCCTGCTCTGCAACCGAGATGAACTCCCCGTTGTCTACCAGTCTTACTGCATTTTTCTTGGTTACATTGGTTTTTACCAACCACCAGAATGCTTTGTAGTCACTATGCAAACTGCGGAGACGGTCACCCAATATAGAGCTCTTCCACTGGATCATCAGAGATGTAATCT
The DNA here is from genome assembly GCA_930367205.1 of Acanthosoma haemorrhoidale. Taxonomy (NCBI): domain Eukaryota; kingdom Metazoa; phylum Arthropoda; class Insecta; order Hemiptera; family Acanthosomatidae; genus Acanthosoma; species Acanthosoma haemorrhoidale. The sequence continues at coordinate 94,811,610 of OV884011.1, forward strand.
GGGTAGTTAGAGCGTTTATCGCAGGCCTCAGGTCTTTGTTTTTCGTCCGGAACCGAACGAATTTTTGATATTATTACGTTGCCGTATCAGCTGCATGATGTGTTCCGGTGGCTTCCTCAAGGAAGTCGTTACCGGGGCAAACTTCGGTATGGAGGCATCAGCTGCTCGGACTATGGTGGCCTGCAACTGATCGATGGCGCTGTCAATATCACAAGTATTTCTCAGAGGCGCGATTGGGGGCAACTCGGCACTAATGAGAAGATGCTTATATTGGGCCCAATTGGCCTCTCGGTACTCATATCTTGTAGCAGGTGGCCCGATTATCCGAAGATTCAAAATCAAGTGCCGAGCAGCCGGTGACCCGATGAGGTTGTTGGGTTAGAAATAAGTCCGGTGTGGAGGTTCTATCTGGGTTTCCATGTTGTCTATATGTCGGTAAGCCTGGGTGGATCACTGTGAACGGCGCGCCGTCTTGATAATGTGTCTGCCAAGGGCGTTAGCTTTTGTTCCACTCCACCAGCTGTGATTGGCATTGAGGTCTCCAATAATGACGTGCCTTTCGTCTTTGCTGATCTTGGTGATTAGGAGCCTGGCTGTCGTCAGATTTGTTCTTGGCCTTCTGTAAATCCCAGTTACAACGATATTGCTAGTCAATCGGAGCTGGAGAGTGACTACGCAGTGGTTCCCGTCAGGTGGCACCACTGGGTCTAAACGTTTGAATGGCACTCCCTGCCTGACTAGAATAGCCACACCCCCTGAGATTGTTTCTGTGTCCTGCCGGTAGATAGAGTAGCCTAAAAAACGACAGTAGCAGTCCTTCTTCAGTCTGGTATCTGTTAGAACTGCTACATCCGGGTTATGAAAACGTAAGATAGCTTCGACATCGCCTTGTTTGGGCTTAATGCCGCAAACGTTATAGTTGAAAATATTGTACCCAATCATGGAGCTTCTGTTCTTTCAAGCCACACGCTTTGAGGATCTTCCCTTCACTCATGGTCCGGTACTCCCAGCCATCGCAGTTATCCTACCTGAGAGCTCCTCCTCCCTCATTCATCACGGGCCCCATTAACTTGGGCCATTTATGCAAAACCTTATCCAATTCCTTTGACAAGAATTAGATAAAGCCTTCCATTCCTTTACCATCTCCGTTCTGCAATGCACCTAGAAGGAGACTAAACCAAATCTCAATCCTAAGATCAATACTGTCAACCCCCCATACTATCAAGCCAACAATAATCTAAGTATGTCTCATCCTTTCCAAATAGCAATCCCGTGCTGTTTATCAGTTTGTTAATCAACCCAACACCTTTTCGATCGTTGAACTTATAACTTTGTAAGCGATCTTATAATGGAAACCTCCAATTCACATATCTTCTCTATCCACTACAAACAAAGTTCTCTAATCCACCTCTAAAAATATTCTGTAATGCCAAAAAAAATTTACTTCATTCTAAAACTACACACTTTCCCTTCTTTCTTGGGCAGTTGTCTATTGTGGTTCTAATTCTATCCTAATTCTCTATTAGCCTTCTCCCAATCCTCTCCAAGATCTTCGAGGTAATACTAATAGCCACCTTTCTCTTCTTGAAGCACAATTCCTTTTTCCAACGCGAACGGTTTTGTTTCCACCTAAACTCTCAACTGTGCCGCAGGGTTTTCACGGGTTTCCTCTCTGCCCTGGAGAGAAAGCATTTCTACACTGTTGCATTTCTGGAGCTCTTCAAACTGTCTAGACGACCCCAAACATATTACTTTGCTCTTTGTTACTACCTATCTACTTACCACTATTTTTAGGCTTGGTGTGCTTCAGAATACTCAAATATCTTTCCAGTCGAGGCAGGCGTTCCTTAAGATGTATTCCTGCTACTCCCATCACCTTTCTTGCTACCTTCGTCGATAACAAAGCAGTCATCCCATTGAGATCCTATTTCAGCAGCCCATAATTTCCAAATTCACCAAACCGTAATTGAGCGCGGGGGCAAACAATGGTGAATAATTTTTAATGAAGGTATGCACCCAAGTTCCAGTTCCTTTTACTTTATGACGTAAATCCTGTCCATCAGTTATCTTAAACGCTCCACCCTCAATCCAAGACTGAAATGAGATACGAAAGACTGAATTAGATGGAGATTAGATGGACAAGTGATTCAAAGGGCCAGAGTCACTTACTAAGCGGAGAATCTCACCTCTCTGTAAATAACAAAATACTGATTTTTAAAACCACAGTAAAACCAATATTTGGTTCATAATTCCACTTCAAGATTGCTATGTAGCTACACACATCCTTGCCATCCTCCTCAGATTGAATTGGTAACCAAGGCCATTGACCTGAATTATAATTAATAATTCATAATTTCCCCGCTATTGTATTCTTTCCCGAAAATGAGGGAGTTTCTGCGGCTGGCGTGATGAATATGAAGGAAAAGCCACGTAAATATTCAAAAACATTATTTAAAAAATTATACATAAACTTCTATTTTGATTTCTTGTGTAACTGGTCTCTAAAATTTAGCGAAACGTTTTTTAAATTTTAATTTAAAAAATAATTTTGAAAGTCAAGGAAGTAGCCCGTGGAAGACGGTCGAAGCAAAAAGTATGCAGCCCCAATGTACGGGCTTAGCTGAAGAGCCAAATACTGTTCAAAGAGCAATTACACATTACCGTGAGACAGCGTTTGTTCAATCGCGGACTCGGATCAGGTCCGGTTCATTGTACAACAGACGCTTCGGAATCGGTTTTCAACTGCTACTGAGACTTTTCAAATTCTTCGCACAACTCGGGGAGTAAAAATATGTGCAGAGACTGTTAGAAGACTTGCTGAAGTGAATTTAAACCCTCAGAGACCAGCAACGGGGCCATTGTTAACCAGAGAACATCGTTGAGCTCGTTTGGAGTTTGTTCGGGAACACCTTATGTGGACTGAAAACCAATAGAACAACGCGCTGTTTCATTGTGGGACAGTGCATTTGTGTTGACCTTGCACCAAATTTTGTTAATAAATACCATCCATTTGTAATTCACTTCAGATCTGTTGTTATGAGTTAATTACTTTCGAAGAATGGAGAATGATCTCTTCTACAGTTAAATATATTCAAAAAAACAAAAAAACACCCAGATAGAGGGTTAGGTGATTATCCACTCCAAGCTGTATTACATAATCTACAAATAAGCAAATAGTGTTCCATAGCTGGACCGGTAAAAAAATCTATAAAAATGTGAATAGTTCCTATTTTTAAATTTTTAGAGTTTTAGAGAACATTTATCTCAATTACTTATTGTCTAATAAGGCGGATTGTAATTTTAGCACAACAAATAAGTTATAATAATAAAAAAGAGTTTTATAAAGATACGGGACTAACAGCTCAAGAGTTGCAAATAATGTCATCTAAAAAAGGAATAATCGGGTTTTATAGCGCAATGGGCAATTAAAAAAAAATGCAATCAGACGCCTTGTAATCATTCAACGCTCAAAAATGGTTAACTGGAGTACCAGCTTGGAATGGGGGGGATCACGCCAATTACGAAGCCTTCATCATATTTCTGGCAGGACTCATATATAATCCTTCGTTACCTACAACTTACATGTCTCGTGCGACAAGTGGCTTGGCGCACATTAAATCATTCAAAGTTGTGAGCAAAAGAAACTTTTTGATACTTTACTTTAATATATATGCTTTTATTGTGCTAAAATTACAATCTGCCTTGCTAGGCAATAAGTAATTAAAATATAGTATCATTTATACCATATTTACATTTCATCATTCACTCGCTCATTCATGCAATATTTACAGACACCCCGGAGGCCTCCCAAGTCCACATGCGAAGTAGAAAGCGGAGTCTTGGGAAGTCCCCCACGCTCCTCCGTCAGCCGCGTCACCGGATACTAGCCAGTGGAGGCTGACCAAGAGCGCGAGAGCCACAGACGCTCAGGACATGATTAGAGAAACTGGCCATTGCCAGGACTCCCACTGTCACGCGTTGATAGCAGGTCACGAGGCCACTGCCGTTTCAGTCTCTGAGGAGAATTATAGGGATGAGTGGCGCAGTGCAATGACTGTGCTACAGGATTAGGGTGGTTTGAAAGGCTACTGTGGAATATCATAAACTTGGAAGGGATGAGCTCTAGAATGTAGGGTATATTAAGGTCGTTATGAAGGGTTTTGTTGCTGACATAATAAGGGGCATTTACTATTGTTCGCAGGGCTTTTGATTGAAAGGATTGGATACGCTTAATGTTCGACTTTTTTGCTGTCCCCATAGCTCTATTCCGTATGTCCAGATTGGTTTAAGTATAACTTTGTAGATTAGTAGTTTATTTTCTATTGAGAGATAGGATGTCCTTTGAAGTAGTCTGTATAGTTGTCCTAAGCGTCTGTTTAGTTCTTGTCTTTTTAGTCTCGTATGTGGGTTCCAGGTCAGTCGTTTGTCGAGATGGAAGCCTAAGTACCGTACTGTCTCGGATACAGGGAGAGAAATAGAATTAAAATAAACTAGTGGACAAGACTTGCGACAAAGGGTGAAGGTAATGTGGGAACATTTTGCTTCATTAACTTTGATCCGCCATTGGTTGCACCAATACTCGATCTCGTCAAGGTGTTTTTGAAGGTTATGGGATGCTATGTCGGGGTCTGGGTTAGATGACAAGACTGCAGTGTCATCTGCAAATGTGGCCAAGAAGGTATTGGGAGTAGAGGGGACATCAGCGGTGTATAGGTTATAGAGGATGGGGCCCAGGACACTGCCCTGTGGAACTCCTGCATTTATAGGATAGTAGTTTGAATATTCTAAACCACAGCGGACTTGGAAGAAGCGGTTTGAAAGGTAGTACTGTAGGATTAGGAAAAGGGTCTGTGGAAATTTGTCTTTAATAATGGAACGGAAACCAACAGTAATTTTCTGAGTCCGGATTACTTTTAATTCCGATAATTGGGTGTGAAGGAATGACATGTACGTAAAACTATATTATATACCCATTAATCGTCTACATTTCTTCGTTCCCGAAAAAAGTCCAGAGAAATAGCAAAAAAAATCTCAATATGGAGTTAATGTAAACTATTACATAAACAAGAGTGGTTATGGTTTCGCCTTCTCTAAAAAAGATGTTTCATTACCGGCCAAAGAAGATATGGATTTAGGAAGAAGGATCAAGTCTGCTAGAGAGCTATAATAATCAGTTGAATCACAAAATAGAAAGCTAGTATATTTGGAAATAGTACACATATTCATGAAGCTTAAGCATGGATTCATATATTTCTTAGCAACTATTTAGATAGTATTAAAATATTATTTATATTAGCTTATAGATAAGTAGCTACCTAACAATGAAAGTTATTTCTTAAATTCTGTTATCTTTTCCATCTTAAAAAGTAAACTCCTATTTTCAATTCGCTTTTCCCAGTTCAATGTTTGAAACATACCAACACTCTTTATTTTTCTCGTGTGTTCAGATTTGGCACTGAACATCCATCTGTCCACTACTCATGCCCTTGGACAACTCCCACCCAAAGGAATAATTTTCCTGACCTATATAGTTATTTAGCTGTACCTTTGAAACCACCCGCTACCCTAGTACGTCACTTTATGATCCCTCGTCAGCATCAGCCATCAAAGAATCCTATCAAATGCCTCTTGACCATATTTAAATTCAAAATCCTCCTTTCCATATATCAATTTGGTTCCCGTTTTGACACTTAACTGCCCAACAAGGGCTCCACGTTGTTGATCTCATTACCTGTGTAATTGAAATCACATACCAAGCACTATTGCTTGAGTATTGAAGCGGACCTTGCTCTGCTTCAGGGAATTAAGACCAGCCTCTGTAGATAAGAATTCTAGTTATCTTTATTAATTAATTATTTATGTGTTATAAAATAACAATGTACGCAACGCAATACGTTTGTTTTGATTTTTATCATTTCTATAGCGTAAAAGAACATTAGTTTGTTTTGGTTTATTAATTTTTTTCTCTATTAATAATTTAAATTATGGATGAGCCAAATAAACGTAGGAAGTGGGGTCATATTGAAACCTTCCGTTCCGGACCCCATTAGAATCAATGACATCGTTGGAAATGTCCCACGCTTAATTAATAGGGAAGAAGAGTCTCACCTGAACATCGGGGGTACATGTGGTTGTAGCCAATCTTTTATAAGCCAAACTGAAGTACTAATTCGAAATAAAATGTTTTCATATTTAGTACGATCTCCGTTATCGTACTGCCACCACCCTCCTAGGTGTGGAAAGTGTAGTGGGCAGCACAAAAGCGAATTGTGCAAAAAGCCCATAAAATCGCCTGCTGTATGCGTGCTCTGCCAGCAAGGCCATCCGGCCAAATACAAGGGCTGTGAGGCCTATAGAATCCTCAAGTCCAGGAGCGAGCAACGTCGTCGTCCAGAAGAAGAGAAGCCAGTAACAGGTAGCTCAAGAAGCGCCCCCACCAGAAGTTTGAGGCCTTCTGTCTCTTTTGCTGACGCTGTTCGGAACAGAGAGCAGTCACAGGCACTGCCAACTTCTCGTCCGCAAGTATCTCTGTCCCAGCATTCCGCTCATCCCGCCAACCAGCAAACCCAATCCCATCCTCAACCACACATCTCGCATATTCCTTCACCTCCAAGCTCTTCAGATCTCACTAGCCTATTAACATCATTCCTTACAGAATTCAGAACCCTAATTACCCCTCTCATTTCCCTTCTTACAAATCTTGTCTCCTACCTTATCCCCGTTAAACAAAATCCATAAGTGGATCCTTCTGACTCCTTACCCATTCTCCTTTGGAATGCGAATGGTGTTCGCACCCACACTAACGAACTGACAGCACTACTCCACGACAAGAAGATCGACGTAGCTCTTATTACTGAAACAAGACTTACGAGCAAACGCAATTACTGATTGCCTTATAAAAGGCAGATTGTAATTATAGCCCAATAAAGAGTATAACAAAAAAAAAAAATAAATAAAAAAAAAATACGATCTCCGTAATGTCGTGTTAACCTAATGGGCTTCTATCTACCTTTGGTACATCGATCAAAACTGTGGAACCTAGCAACACGTATTTAAAGTATCTTTCATTTTTCAGGTGATTTTTTTAGGTTTTGTGCCGCAGATTCCCTTTTTTCTTTTATATTTCGTAATGTTTGGCAAAGATAGCATAGAATCCTCAACTCATATCCTTCTTCTCCAGTATATTCCATTCCACCAACAGCACAAAACCCTTTTTCTTTTCGGTCAACTGCTTTCCCTCCTGGAGCAACTAATAAAACAGGTGTTCCAGCTGTCAAAAAAGGTGTTGAAATAGAGCCGTAAACTAGTTCGTGTTGTTTTATTGTCGATAAAGAAGTTAGTTTAGCTGCTCGAAGATCCTCATAAGTTGAAACATTGTTTTTAACTAATTCAACTGTATGTAAGTACTCTGAAGTAAATCACTGGATTTATCATATCGCTGCGATCATTGTATTTAATTACTAAATGAATAAAAGAGTCAATGCAACTATGCATATACGGTATGAATGAGATTAATGCAGATTTTTCTAATAAAAAGAAAAAATATTTAATTTTGATACTTATTAATACTTTTCTTTTACTCTTACCATTTATATTGTAGCCGTAAAAAATATTCCAGATACGAGGAACGAGAGTAAGCAAGCTACAGCGCACAAGTGGTGTTTAGTAGGTTGGGCTAATGTGCCATTAAAGTTCGCCGGGGTAGCTATACCAAAAACAGTCGCGCCGCTGACCGGCTGGCGGCGAGAATATTAATTCTGGGAGCTGTAGCGCCATCTGCCACCCTGGCCGCACATTAATTAACACACAGGCCCTGTGTACGGAGCTGTCCCTGTCCGGCGGGACCCTGGTACATTTTGGTCCATTGCTAGGCACTTGTCCATAAGGGTCCTTTATGGGAATCGTGGGGCGTAGGAGGATGGATGCGCAACGTAAGTTCTAACGTAACAACTATTAAGAAGATGTAAAGATAAGAGTAGGAAGAAATTTATTGTGTCATGTATGAGACAACCAACGTAAAGAGAAGCATTGGCTAATGCCAAGGATTAAGACGATTCACCATCGTGGTCATGACAGGTTAGGTCTAGTCAGGGCAAATATCAAAATCTGCATACGCGCAATCTGATTAGATCCTTCTCACTGCACCAGTCAGACATGTTAGCCGACCTGAAGATCGAGCCGTGACCGAGTAACAACAGTCGAAGATCTGAGTGCCCTTGATTTGTTTTGACCGAACCACAACGTAACATTTAGCAATCAAGTCCAATGAAGATAGACGACTTATATTATTATAGAGTTTGTTCGGGATTTCAGTCAATTCTATGGTTTTAGTCATGAAAAATATTGCGATTTCAAACTAACTATACAACGAACGGAGTTCGCAAAGAAACTTCAACAAGGTAAGTAAATAATTTATTGTTATATAAAAATTATAGAATTATCTACGCTAATTATTACTTTTCACAAAAGAGATCAAATTTATAAACTTGTCTTGACGCATTAAAATATATTTGTAAACATGAAATCATCTTCAGCCGACTGACGATATAAACCGATAAGTTCTCATTCTTCTTGCCGAATTCCCAAAAGCTGATTAACCCTGACCCGGCGTCTTTTTAATCTCGACCCAACATTATTCTCTTAAACAGATATCAGCTCGATTTCAATGAGAGTTAGCGTAGAGAACGGTGTAGTTCATGAATGAGCGAACAGCTGTAATGAATTGGAGTAGTCTATAACTTGAACTGACCATGAGTGTGAATGATTTTGGTGAACTCCTGGATCGTGAGCTGGGCTGAGCTGTATCTTAATCTCTAGCGCGAATCAACCTAAAGTATTATCGTCTCTTTTAGGCTTTTATTTTTTGTAAAACCAGAAAGTCTTATTTTCACCAACAACGTGTGAATGTTCACCACAAATCAGTAAATTAATTACTGTACGTACTAACACCTGCAGTAAGTAGCTCACGGTGTCATTCCGAAGTTCTGATGACACGACAAAATAGGGCGGTTAATCACATTATGAGCATCAGCTTGAGAATAGTAGCTGTTGCGCATAGTAAAAGCTTTGAGGACAAGCATTATTGTTGTTGAAAAAAAAAAGAAAAACACAACTGGTGCACAGATCGTATATACCGTAATTGTTTTTACCTATGTCAGTCTATTGAAGAGTTTGTAAGTACTCAGTTCGACCAAACTGCTTGAAATTTTTCTTCACATCAAACATAATCATAAACATAAACATCAATATATATATAAATACCAATAAACGAGATTGATTTGCTAAACTCCGTTTTTTTAAAATATATTTTGAAAATATTTCCAAAACCACCAATGCCTAACACACTGATCCCAACAGAATAAAAATGTTTAATGATTATTTAAAATCAGCATCTACTATTTCCCCCCAAAGTTTGATGTCGGACACACCCTCCCCGCTCGTGGCTGAGGACACTGAACCGATCGCTATTAACCCCCCCCCCTCATAGAAGAGGAAGTGAACCAGAAGACGAAATCGATTTTATTCATTGTCTAGGGGTTGCTGAGTGGTGAAAAATGCGATTAGGGCTGTCCCAGTGACCCTGTGACACCGAAAAATGTTTTGTTTTTTTCTCCCTGGAATAATGAAATATAACATGTAGAGCGTACGAAAAACACTAAAAAATAAATATTTTTCCACGGATGTAATATTTTTGGACAGTACTATATTAACAATAATACAGTAATATCAACTATAGTAATGAAACAAATTCGTAAGTAGATGTTGGTGTTGCCCAAATTGTCTATCCGTAAGCTGTATGTATGTAATAACGTAATCACTTCCCAAAATTTTTATGCTGAAATACAATATATTATAGGGAGATGAAGTTTGTAGGTTTGGGGTTTTGCCTAAATATGTTAAAGTTTAAATATTTAAAGAGCCGTTCCCTTCTTGCTGCGGAATTCGCATTCAATATCAGACTCCCTTAACAATTTTTTCCTTGGAGGATGATTATGGTCGGGTTCACTAAGCCTATTGAGGACACTTCAATAAAGAGGTAGAACCCTAGCTGAAAAATACCAAAAGCAAGATTAAGAAGTAACACTGCAGTAGCAACGTCGCTCAGGCTTTGGTATGTTGGTATGTGTAAAGGTATGTTGTAAAGCGAGTTTTTGCTCCATGAATTGAATTTAATATAATAAATTTGAGAATCAGCCCATGCTTTTTTTATTATAATTACACTCAACAGGTTTAAGAAAAATGTATATTATGTGGTACATGCAGATGAATGACGACCCCTTCTCAGTTTCAAAGAAAAGCTTCTCCTTGAACATACTCTCACATGTATATATTATTGCTAAAGTTGTACTAACATTGGACGTCCGCCCCCTTAAAGTGGTCCGCAGCCGGTGCTTGGAGGTCCCACCCTAATTACTAATACAGATTAAACTCACGCCTTGAGGAAGCCTCCGTACTAAACAATTAGAGGAGCCATTAATTACTTGTAAACAGTCAACAATTAAGAGCGCAGGTGTTTGAAATAGTTGGGCAATCAGGAGCGCTGGCTGCTCCCTGCCCCAGGCACGGAGGCACACAGCCAGCCGGAGGGAGAATATTTGAGCGGATTTATTGCAGCGGGGAGCGGGGAAGAGCCGAGGGCAGTAAATAAAACTTGGGCACATGTGGATCCGACCACCTGCACCCCTTCCTCGGTTATTAGTGGCTGTACTTTTGAATTGTTTACGTCCTCTGTCTCTCTCTCTCGCTCTGATTTACCTCCTTACACAATCTATGGCTTTTCCCCATTCACCATTATCACTCACCACCGGTTCTAACTTACTGTTTCAACTGGGGGGAAAAAAACAACTAATATTAGCCACGAAATAATTTTCTACCCGCAAGAGGATCCCACCTTCCTTTTTCGTATGGTTTTTATAAAACTCTTAACATAATGCATAAATACAATATTACAAGTACTCTCTCATTAATACGGTGTTTAAAAAACGTACATACATAAATATCCCCTTTATAGGTATCCCTTCCGTTTCTCTACTCATTTTAGTAATAAAATAGAAAAAGTATGACGCAGGTCTTACCGGCTATCGCACTTGCTAACTTCACCCAACCTGTCGCTTCGTCTCAAACTGACGATCTATAATGGAGACACGTCAAGTTTTTTGACTCGTTGCAGAACCTAACCAACCCAGTGTTTAACACTATGAACCCACCACCCCTTCCGCATCGATGGCAACAGACTGTCGGGGAAAAGTTGGGTTAAGAATTGACAAGTGAGCCCCATCACCTTTATTAGTCAGTTTAGTCCAGTCACGTATAATGTGTATCATTGTTTATTCATTATATAATTTTTATAAAATAACAAAACCTGTATATAATGTAGCAATGCTACAGGAAATACAAAAATAATTTGTAAATAGATTCGCCTGAGGATCTATAATTATATATAATTATCTGTAAATTTAAAGGGGCTATGAAAGAAAAAAAAATAGGTATCCCTTTAAATTAGTAAGCATAGGGGAAGCAAGCAGGAATCGTGGAGAGACCGACCCACCTCTAGGGAGAGTAGGAAATGGCCCACGGCAAGAACTTCGAATAAAGGGTAAGCAACCGGTCACAGGCGATCTCTTGGCATGGGCTTGACCACTTCCACATCGATCTTCGAAGAGGATTGTAGCAATGGGAGCACTCCCTCTAAGCGTTGAGCACGCGCGTTGCTCCACCATCAGCATTTATCTCTGACGCATTTAGTTCACTACCACAGTTTCATTTTTGGAAGAAGAAAATGATTATGTTTCACTTATAAGATCAATCGGACAACTTTGTTTTAAATTTAAACTGAATTATTACTTGTGAAACGTTAATTTAAACAAAGAAAACATCTAGTATAATAATAGTAAATTTTATTTATTTCATGGTCAGTAGTAATAAAACTATGTTTTTTTAATTGTGTATACTGTAAATAAATATGTTGTTTATGTTAAATTGCAATATTTCTTCTTATTTTTTCCTAATCGCTTGCGGAACCACGACCTGTTTAGTAAGCTTGAGTCAAGAACTGGGGTGTGTGTGGGGGAAGTGCATTGCGGGCTGAGCCATTCAACTATGTATGAACCCTTAACCTAACCAATGCCACTTTTACACATTCCATGACAGCGTAAATTACAGCAAATCAAATAAATAAATAAAAAATCTGAGAACCTAGAACATTAAGTTAAAAATGTTATCAAAGTAAACTGCCAGGGAGTATATGTAAGTAAAATTAGAAATAATTATTAGGCTAAGAAGAATGTAGTGTTTTTGCTGGGGGTTTCCAGATGTCATGATCACTGATCAGGCACTCTTTCCAAATGAGCTATAACATTGAGGGTTATAACAGCAATGTCAATATCTAAACTCTTCAGCGGATCTCATCCCTGCCATTACATTCTTTTCTTTGGCTAAAGATTATTAAAACAGAAGAATTAAGGGTCATAACTAATAATTATTAAACTTAGAATCCTTTTCCAATATCTATTTCTGATATTCCCTATTTCAAGGATCCTACAATTGACATCCTGTTCTCTGGCCTAGCTTCCATGTAACTTAGAACTTGTCTGTTCTCCGGTAGCCCCCACGTAGGGCAAAACCATCTCAGCTGTTGCTCCGTAGATTTTGCTTAGGGGTGCTCCAATTTTAACTATTCCCATTTTGTCTCATTTTCTACAGAACTTCTGGTTCCCACTATTATCCTGAGGTTACCCTGCTGAAGTGAAGTGAGCCGCCCTAGAGCAGTATAATATTCAGATCCATAAATCGTAACAGGTAGCAATATAGTTTTAAATACGACTACCCTGATGTCACTTAATCATTAATTTTTACCCATGAGAGTGATTTTGATTTTCCAATACACTCAATTTGCTTTCCATACCCTGTTACCAATTTTCGAATTCATTTAAACCATTTGGATTAAACAATATTCTCTGGTATCGTATGTACCTGCACATTCTAGCAACTCTGTATTTATCCTATAATCCTGACTACCTCATCTTGTCCCACTTGCATTACCTTGCTCTTAGGCATTTATTTATTCCAATAGAGTTTTATCTGCTATTTTATGACTGCTTTTTGAACGTTACCTAGGGAATCTGCAAAATCAACTATTTTATCTAGAATTAGCAGAACTTGAGGAAGTATTGAGACAAATGCCTGAATCCCACCAAGCGTTGTTCTTCTTTTACAGATCTTCGAAATCTCGACCATGAATGAAAGTAGGCCGTCTTGTTTGACCCCCAATTTGAAAGGAAATAGCTGTGAATCACTTTACACTCTGTGCATGGATTGGGTGGAATCCGTTACCTATGCAATACCAATCATATTTCATCCCTCGGAAAAAAACCCAATTGTTCTTCTTTCCGCCTTTCAGGACACTATAATATAATTAAACAGATGGAAAAAGTAACACACTAATCAATTTTTTTAGTTAAAATTAATGTATCTTCGTAAATAAAATTAAATTATCTTCCGCTTTTATTTTGATAAACTTAGCCCCCTTGAAGTATCGGAAAGGGCTGAGTTGAAGGGTGTGACAATATTCTTCAGGACTTCATTGAAAACCTCTTCCAATCAATGCCAAGGCATTTAAGAGAGGTAATTTGTGCCAGAGGCCGAAATACCGGCTATTGAGTACGTTTAATTTTTAAAAAAATTTTCCAAGTTTATTTTGTTTTGCAATTTTTCATTACTTATTATGTACCTTCAATTATCTGTGTAAAATGCAATTTCATTTTTAAAAGCCTTATTTTTTCAACCAAAAATATTTTTGAAGTCTAAAATTCGACAAATTGGAAATATTCTAAAAAATAAGGACGGTACCTTAATTTTGTTCATCGGTTTATACTATAATCTCACTAAAATTGAAAGTTTAATGTTTCCTCCACTTTTACCAAAAGGTCCTATTTTTTTCTTCTGGGGGGGGGGGGCATTTAATATTCCCATGGAAACTGAATGATCTTCATAAACATCCACTAAACGTATTCAGGTCGAAATATATCAATTATCTAATAGTCAAATCAGAGTAGTAAGTCCTACTTCCGACATAAACAGTTCAATAAACCCTATAAAATGACATCGTTAGCTACCGACAACACTTCCGTGCCTAAATATACTAGGTTTGGAAATTTTTTAAAAATTATTTATAGGTCCCATTCCTATCACAGAACAGACATCAGTCTGTTAAAGTGATAATATGAAATTTCATTTGAGTAATTAAGGCTATCACATGGTTCACTAGTGTGTTATACCAGCTTATTACGTCTTCGAATCCCTAGATTTACATGTCTATATAGAATGTAGAATGTAAAGAAATCGGTTATTACAACCATATTTTATTTTTGTTATAATTATTTCGAAAGCAGCTTTGATATACTTCCATGTGACGGACGACCAATACTCAAAGTGACATTTGGATTCGTTTCTTTATTTGTTATTCAATGGCGGATCAAAGTTAATGAAGCAAAATGCTCCCACATTACCTTCACCCTTTGTCGCAAGACTTGTCCACTAGTTTATTTTAATTCTATTCCTCTCCCTGTAACCGAGACAGTACGGTCTTAGCCTTCCATCTCGACAAACGACTGACCTGGAACCCACATATGAGACTAAAAAGACAAGAACTAAACGGACGCTTTGGACAACTGTACAGACTACTTCAAAGGTCATCCCATCTCTCAATAGAAAATAAACTACTAATCTACAAAGTTATACTTAAACCAATCTGGACATACGGAATAGAGTTATGGGGGACAGCAAAAAAGTCGAACATCAAGCGTATCCGATCCTTTCAATCCAAAGTCCTGAGAACAATAGTAAATGCCCCTTATTATGTCAGCAACAAAACCCTTCATAACGACCTTAATATACCCTACATTCTAGAACTCATCCCTTCCAAGTTTATGAAATTCCACAGTAGCCTTTCTAACCACCCTAATCCTGTGGCACAGTTTTTGCACTGCGCCACTCATCCCTATAATCCTCTTCGGAGACTGAAACGGCAGTGGCCTCGTGACCTGCTATAATCGCGTGACAATGGGAGTCCTGGCAATGGCCAGTTTCTCCAATCATGTCCTATTGTATGAATGAGCGAGTGAATGATGACTGTAAATATGGTATGAATCAGGTAATTTATCTGTATTATTATTTATTGTCTTATAAAAGGCAGATTGTAATTACTGCACAATAAAGATTTATGTTGTTGAGTTCCTATTTGTTATTAATGTTTTATTATTTTTGTTATTTTACTTTACAATTTGACAACTGCATACATTTTGAATTTAAATTGATGCCGATGGAGTATTCTAAAGTAAATAATCCCTGAAAGCTCGGGGGCTAATATTATGTCAATGCAAACAGAGGAATCTGTAGTCTAACTTCTTATACATAGATTTATTCTATTTATTTTAAATAGAATCCAACAAGATTCGGATTGTTTTGTCAAACAATTAGATTTATAGATATAGGTAACTAATTGGTCAAATATCCGCCACACGGATTTAAGCTAACCAACAGCTAAATTATGGTTATTGTAACGCTATATCGCCAACACTAAATTTGGAGATTAATTCCCCTATCGAACAGTAATTTGAACGTGAAGTACTGGGGGCGCCAGATAGGCCTGTAAAATTTAATCCTTTAGGAAATATGTGTGTGTGTACGAGAGATGGTAGAACTAATTCTCATTATTACAAATTATAGGGGAGTGGGTCTAGATTAGCATAAAAGGACAGTTAGGCACCGCAGTGGAGTTAATTTGTCCGCTGTAAATATAGTTAATTCAATGCCCCCTTAGCCGTTCAAAATATACTGCTTTATCCCTTTTATATCCTATCCTATCAGCCGCAACATATTCCAACTGCCTCTCACCTATTTCATGATGGGAGTGGGTAGGTATCGGGTAGCTCAGTACACTTGAACAAGTTACAAATTACCATCGGCCCAAAGTTCGTTCAAATAGGAGGAGCAAACTAAACAGTAGGGGAGCTATGCTTAGGATTTGGTTTCTCATTTGAATTTAATGCAAGATTAAATAGGATTACAAAACCTTACGCGCGGCGCTTCAGATACTAAAAAAGTCATATTTCTTTAAAAGTACATTATTGGATACATCGGAAGTATAATGATACAACTGTGAAAATTCAAATTTTACTACAACTAAACTATGAGCCGTAATTTTCCCAGACGGGAAGGTAAATGAGCGTCCGGGTTATAACGGCAAATCTTTACGGATTACGGGTATAAATTTTGTGGATTTACAAACATCGTGTAACTGCATTTCTGATCCCACCAACACAGTAAAGTGGATTTCACAAAAGTTTAAAGTTGCGTCATTACACTGAGTTAAAACAAATAAACAACACTTTCTCTCGAAGGCAAAGGAAATTTCCTACGCCCCTGCGGAGACCCTCACAAAACCCACTGGTGGGGGCTATCAGAGAGGAACAGGGCCATGATCGGAGATTAGGCCGTTATTTAGAAAGAAAGTCCCCGACGAAGTAGAAGTAACATTAGGCTGCGGCTCTAATGGTGCTACGGCCGCCGTGGGGGCACTTCTATCTCTTCTTATGTCCTCAATCGGTCGTTATGTCACCTGGTTCTCGTCTTATTTCTCTTAGCCCCCCTGCTCTTATTGCTTTTATTCAAATCCACTTCCCCTCATCTCAGCCGTCGGTTATATCCATGTCTCAGGCCAACAAAGTCCATATATGTAGTATTCCTAGCCCACGTCGTAGTGATCTTATTTGACGAAAATAAATGATAAAATACTAAAAGGAATCCACTTTACACGCTCGAAGCGAGAGCATTTAAAATTAACTATCGGGAATGATTGATTGCATGAAAATATTTCAATAAAAAATAATTTCTCAAGTCCCCGTGACATGGTATTTGTTAAGAGGAGAGACTAGCGGGCGGGGCTGAGTTAATTTACGAGGATCCAGTTTAGAAAACCCAAACTAAGCCAATTTAGTGCCAATGTCACTCGCTTCTCAGTGCCAGCCACACACCAACAACTTGAATTTAGAACACATTAAAGACTGAAAAGACAAGCATAGGTCACATTTTAAATCCATCCAAATAAAAAAGATAAGATGAGATTTAAAGACTAATATTTTTATAGTCTTGTTTGATGATAAATCGTTCAAAAATCATTTAATTTCATAATAGGGAATATTTTACAACCGTAAATTGCATCATTATACATTTTTTATTAAAAATTTTTAGTTTTTTAACTTGTGAAATAATTACAAACTAAAATAAAATAAAATATAGGGTATGCATACATGTATACATTCATTGACCATGTCCGGTTGACTCTTTTGATCGCTAGGCTGGTAGTGCCTTGGAATTTGATGGTAGTTAAATATAACTGTAGATCGGAGGTATTAATGAGACCGGTGAAACGTTTGTTTTTTTTTGGCTTCAAGATTTTCGTGTTCTTTTAAACGAAAGTGAGTTGTCATATGAGTTTCTCTAATTAAATTAAAGTTATCAAACTTGAGATATCGTTGCACGTTGATGTATATTTTTAACTGTAATCACAAAATGTCAATAGAGTCTTGTTCACAACATCGAGTAAAACAGTACTTTTTTCTTGCATGATATTAGCCATAATTGTTCCAATTTATGATCAATGATACCAAAAATAAATATCTTTCAAAAAGGTTGGGTATACATGTAGTGTGTATACCCTCAACCTCTCTTTATCTATCTCTTCTGGTTGCTCAGTTGGTGGGGCGGTGGACTGTATCAGGTCAAAACGACGCGCCAGGTATCCATAGGTCACTGGTTAAGATCCGGCCCGAAAGATAGTTTTTTGTGTCCATCAAAGATTAGTTATGAGTACTGATTATGTAAAGCTGCCTAAGATGTGGTAAGAAAAGTCCTATATCAGCAATCAATGTGTGTTTAAGTTATTACTTCTTAAAGAGGATGCTAATGAAATTAATTTAATAAAACTGAAAGGGAGTAATTAGTAAGATCATTGAAACTCTTAATTGCATGATACTGCACAGTTAACCAACTTTTTTCTTTTTTGCAAAATAAGTACCTCACTAAAATAAAAAAATGAAGTATAATTTAGAAATATCTAAATCAATTTAATTTTCAATTAAAACATTTTTTTGTAAGTTTTGGTGCATGGTAATTAAATTGGCTGTAGTCTAAAAAATGTAGTCTAAATTCCCTTTAGTCGTCACTTGGTCACCCACTCCTCTGGTAGCTCAGTTGGTAGAGCGGTGGACTGTAGTTGGGGTCTTATCATAGCGGTCATCCATAGGTCGCTGGTTCAAATCCGGCCCGGAGGATTTTTTTTGGCCTAAGAGGAGCTTTCAAGCCAGCTCAACACTGGAGTTGGAGTTTTCAAAATTGTTATTTAAATCATTTTTTGAGTTCTGACAAATATAATAAAATTGGATGAGAATGATATGTATGTCGCTTTAACGCCCTGTCCACAGTGATTTCTATACATCTGGTCCAAACATTCAAAAGTTAGTCTGTAGACAGGTTAAAACTTGTACGTTGCAAACCAGTAGAAATATTATAGCAATGTCGCGAACCCACGATGTCATTTTGCTTAGTAGAATAAAATGAGACTTTTCTCCAAACATAATCTGAAAGAGGGGTCTGTATGCCTGCATTCTCCAGTTCCAACTACAGTTCGCCACTCTACCGCCTGATTTTCCAGAGGTGTTGACTCTAGATACGTTAAAAAGATTAATGAGTTAAAGCCGTAGTTGGGAGATCTGCTTGAGTTGAAAAAAAAAAAAACAGATGTACACTTTTCATCATGTTTACTTGTGGACATCGTTACGCCGTATGCATATGTTTGTGTTTGGTCCTAGTGAGAAGGATGGTGTCCACTGTTTAAGACATATGGCCCAACTTGTTCATTCATGACTATTGTACGATAGTTAAAGTTTTTTTCATTTCCAAAATAAATAAGTGATAAATAAAATGTTGGTGTAATTACCTCACCAAGAGGTGTCGTGCTAACCCCAAAAGATAGACATCCATAGTTCTTGTTTTTAGTTCTTTAGGATATCTAATAGTGAATCTAATAGGAAATCTATAAGTGACAAAATAAGAACATTAATGGTTGTTGTTATTGAATTTTATTTTTAAAAGTTTTCAGATTATCTTGATAAATTTATCTATTGCTTTGTAATGATAAATATTTTCCCAGTCTAAATTGACATTTTTTACATCCTGATAACAAATAAGGTTATTTTTTTTTCACTTGCTCAATGAGTGCATTCTAAAACGGTGGCAAAGCTCAACTCCTCTGGTAGCTCAGTTGGTAGAGCGGTGGACTGTAGTTGGTCATAATGTAACAGGCATCCATAGGTCGCTGGTTCAAATCCGGCCCGGAGGAATTTTTTTCTGCTAGAAGGAATGAGAATTAGTCCTGTTAATAAATAATTGATTCAATAAGTGATTCAATCATATTTTATTTTCGTATTGCATATTTACAAATACATTTAGTAAATTTCCATTTATAATTCTTTTATAAATTATAATTTTATAATTAGAATTATATAAACTCAAATGATAAAGAAAATACAACGGAATAATGTGCTCTAAATGTTGATACTGCACCATCGGACTGCAACCCAGGACTTTTTTTTTTTTAATTTCAAAACCTCAAAACAAAATAATACAATGTACAAAAATAATAAAATAATTGGATTACAGATTTCTCCTCTTCCTGCATTTACATGCATTTGGAGGACTGCATAAATATAATAAAATTTTTATTGTGGTTACAAGTTCATCGTTCTTATACAACACTAGGTGATGAGGCTCACCTTCGCCTTATCACCGACACCAAATACTAAACACTAAGACACTAAAACAAAACAAAACAAACTAAACAAAACAAACAAACAAAATCCGTACCAAGAACCTAGGACTACACTGTTCCAGCCACGACAGCGTCCTGCCATCGATGGGGGAACGGAGCGGGGGTTATAGGCAGCTCAAATATCTCATGCAGCTCACTGTTGCTCCACTGCTCGAATGAAGTACCTCTGACCACTTTCATCAGTATACCGTTTTGGAATTGTTGGAGTTTCTTAGCTGTCGTATACGTATAACGAAATAGCGGTGCACCATACAGCAGAGTAAGGTAGCGGTGCTAGTAGATGGCCATGCATCAGTAGTTGGCCACTTTCCCTAAAAATGCTTATAACAAGAGTTTTATTTAAGAATTTTTACGCATTGTTAGCTTATAGGCTAGTGTGATCATCTGGGAACACAACAAAATAGACGCCGTCATGTTGGTAGCCGTGGTATTCAAGATAGCGAATTTTGACTTTTGAATCGGTGGTCGTCACATAAAACAAGGTAATCTCTTATGTAATTTATTAAGCAAAGAGGTCAATCATTCGAAAGATTTTGATGGCCAATCATGTTATTTTGTTTGGATAATTTGGTTTTAGGATTTATAGTGGGTTTGAGTCAACATTTGTTTTAAAAATTAAAATGCATTTTTGTTTACATTATGGTTTGTGGGGGTGGCCCATTACTAGCATCTGTTAGTCAAAATAATTTAATAGTTGCCCGTCCGGGCAACTACTAGGTATTTTCTATTTCAAGTTTATTTTGCTTCATTATTTTTTATCTAACCTAAAAAATTAATAAAATTAAAATGCATTAACATTTTTTGGGTTTTATTTTTAATTTTCAGTAATGAGCCGGGTGGGCAACTACTGACTATTATTTCGGCCAATTACTAATTCTGTCCATAAATTCCATTTTAGGTAAGTACTAACTTTATTTTTTAGATGCCAGGAAAAAAAGGAGCGTTTTTAAGTTATAGTGAAGAGGCCATGACCCAAGCCGTTAACGACGTAAGACTCCATGACACACCGATACGTGCTGCCGCCAAGAAATTTGGAGTCCCTCGGCAGACTCTTGCAAATAAAGTGACCGGGAAATCTCCTCTTGCAAGGAAGATGGGCCCAGCCACTATGCTGACAAAAGAAGAAGAGGGGAAAATATGCCAATGGGTGTACGACTCTGCAGCGGCTGGATTCCCCATTACTCACGAGCAGCTGCTCTTCAGTTTTCAGAAATACTTGAATGATTTAAAACGAAACTGCAAATTTTTTAAGGCGAATAATAAGCCAGGAAAAACATTTTTAAAACTTTTTATGAAGAGGAATAAAGGAATAGCCTCAAGAACCTCGCAAAACTTGACGTCTTCTAGAGCTATTGAGAAGAAGGATAACACTGAAAGAATTTTGTTCTTAAAGAGAGGCTTACATTTTCTAAATGAATCAATACCTGCTGATACCTTGATTGCATTTCAATCTACAATTGGTGATTGGTCCGGTGACACCACTGATAAGTCATTGTTCAACTTATGGCACAGTACCAAAACTGAAGTAGAAGCCCTCCAAAAGGAAGATAGTGATCTAACGCACGAGGATCGGACAGCATCTCCACTTACAGCTGACTTCAACTTTCCAGCACCGATTTCCGACTTAGCAACTGCGGACATGGAGCTTGTACATGAACTACCAGGACCCTCATCTACTAGCACTGTGCCTAGTCCCTTTAAAAAGCACTTTTTTTATGTACCGACGGAAGTGAGCAAGGATACAAAAAGGAAGCCAAAGGAAAAATTGCCCACCGTAGCTTTTGGAGAAGATTATGTGATCTACTTGAAACGGAAAATGGAAAAGAAGGAGAATCTCACAAAGCAAAAGTTAGAGCGAGCCAACGAAAGGAAACGGAAGAAGGCGGAAAAAGATGCACTGATGAAACAGAAGAAATTGGAAAGAGAAGATCGAAAGCGCCGCAAGTCTCAAGAAACCCAAGCCAAAAAAACCAGAAGAAAGCTGTGTTATTCTTCTGACTCAAGTGTTAAAGTCTCATCGGCAGAAAGCGACATTGACGATGAAGATACGGATGAGGATGATAGTGACAGCAAACTTATCCCTCCGAAAAAAGTGAACGGCGAATTCGTCATCGTTCGTTATGACGGCAGGTTCTATCCCGGCAAAGTTCTTACGGCACTTCCATTGGTCGCTTCAATTTCTGCCATGGCGAGAGTGGGGAGGCTATGGAAATGGCCAGTTCGGGCCGACGTTTGTGAATACGAGTGGAAAAACGTCATCACTACCAAAAAGGAGCCTCAGAAAACAAGCAAAACGCGAGACCTCTTTAATGTGCCTGAAATGAAACACTTTCAAGACTAGACTTATTTAAAATAATTAAATGAATTTCTTATGAAGCATTCTATAAGGCTTATTTTTATTTAGAACACAGAATATAGCATTGAAACTGGGTGGGCAACTACTAGTGAGAAAGTGGCCATCTACTAATTTTTCACTTATCTCAAGTGGCCATCTACTAGATTTGTATTTTTTTTTTTTTTAATTTTTTTTTCTTCTTGAATTTTTTAAACTGGAGTAATCTGTTGATTGATCTTAATAAATTCGAGTTTAAGTTATCGCAAAACGCCTTCACCGAGTGCATAGACCGATTAACAACACAGAAAGTGTTTAAAAACAAAAACTACTGCATTAAATGGCCATCTACTGGCACCACTACCTTAGGCCTTAGTATGCTCTTGTATATAATTAAATCGATGCACGATGAGTAAAGCTTTTTAAAAACACTTTTATTAAAGTACAAGCACAAGGTTGAAAAATAAAGAGATTGCCGTGAATGACTAAGATATGACGCGTGACTAACTGATAATGGAATGAGGGCGATAGCCGCAGGCTCAGCCTATTTATAGGAGGAGGTCTTAACATGGATTAGTCAATGTTTAGTAGTAATTGTCGTCATGTAACTCCTCCCTCCCGAAGATTAAGCATTGCTCCGGAAATGTGCAAAAAGAAATCTAATTTTACTTAACAAGATATTTGGCACACACTCAGCATTCACAGTTGTTTTTACAGAATAACCTTCAGTTGAAAGTATTAATGATAAGAAAATTTTAAATGGGTACCACACTTGAAGTCACATTGCTCTAGCATTATTAATTCTCAGTTAATAAGAATCCTTATAGCATGTAAATTCAGGTTTGCAGTATGCGTATAGTTACAAAGGTACAATAATTTTTATAAAGGTGCATAAAGCGAACATAAAATTTCATAAGAAATAGCTTAAAAATGTAAGAGGAAACTTATACTTAACATAGTATTATTACTATTGGTTCCTCGATTTGATTAAATATTAAAGAAATTATACTATACAAAATGTAGCAAAGATATTAAATGGTATCGTACTGTATTTGATATGGCATTATCAAGATATACAGTATGAAATGAAAATTACTATTATCAATCTGTGGTCTTAATTATAAATACAAAAATTAAAATAACATTCTCTTATTAAATCAATATTAATCTGCTTTATTCTTATAACATTGGTAAACGCTTAAATACCAGAAAATAACTCCATTAATTATTCAATCATTTATACCTATACAAGAATAATTAAAATTATTAGTTCCTTACATTATATCTGTTAACCGGTTAATGTATATAAAATATTAATTACAAGTAAACTTGTTGCTCTGAGTATATTCTAGAAATATTTTATGGTTACATTGTAATGGAAAGGTTTGTTCCACTTATAATTAATAGTTCTTACTTAATTACACATATGGATAATTATTATAGTTAGATTCTATGGAGAATAAACAATTGACAATTAGTCTCGTGCTTAATAGTTGTTGGCTTAGGTAATAATCCTTCAGTGTAATTACCTTGTATGTAACTGAAGCTTAAATGACGAATAGTCAGATACGTCTTTTAAACTAAAAGTAAATATTTAAATTCACAAAGCTAATTAGATGTAAAGGTTTAAACATCGCCTAGTTTAATTCTCGAGGAGTGCAATTATTTGACTTTTAATTCTTAAGCGAGTTTTTGCGCATGCGCTACCTTTTAGAACATCTCTGTACATCGCTCGTCATTCAAACACTATATACTACCGTCTATAGGCCATAGTTCAATTAAAAAATTGTTCCAGCAGGCAACTTGAGGGAGCTGGCCACGAGGGAGCCCTCAAGAGTGAGTAAATTGCTTATTATATTTAGAGTGAAGTGTGATAAGTGATATCGGATTGAGTAGTCGGCCATTTGCAACGCCCTACTCGACGTTCACTAAAGATCGTTCTCTGAGCCATTCGGTCTAGTGGCTCAGAGCCAAGACCCGTGACTCGCCACTGGGAGTTGTGAGCTTGAATCCCACGGCGCTACGTACTTCTTTTCCGAATAAAAAACCGTTGTTATGATAAAATGAGATTTTATCAACAACTAATGTCTCAAAATAGGAAAAAAAGATCTAGATCGCTGGGTCCAACTCCAACACCGTCGCCTGTAAAGCGAAAACCAAGAAGGTCGAATAGGAACGTACAAATGACCTCCTCTGCAGCTAGTTCCATGGAGGAGATACCTCCACAGGCCAGCACATCCAAAAAAGAAACAGCCTTAGAGTCCCCTTTTTTCACGCCAAACACCTTTGAGGCTTTGAAAAATATCCCAACAGAAGAAATGGAAGTCAACAAAACTCCAACACAGCCCAAACCGCCTGCTCTTTTTGTACGCAACATTAGCAACTTCAAATTACTATGCTCACAAATGAGCAAAATTGTTGGTACCGGAAAATATACGTGCCTCAATCGCTCTCGGGATACAAAAATTTCCCCAGACACTCCCGATACTTATCGAGCGATTGTTAAATATTTAGATGAAACCAATGCAGACTACCACACCTACCAATTAAAGCAGGAACGATCACTCCGAGTGGTGATCAGAAATTTGCACCCGACCACACCAGCTGACGAAATAGAAGAAGAACTCTCAGCTCTCGGGTACAAGGTTCGCCAAATAACAAACGTGTTGCGCGAGGATAGGCAACAGGATAAAACAATAAAAACGGCATTGCCACTGTTCTTTGTTGATCTCGAGAGGACACCTGGAGTTGAGAAGATATACGACCTAACAAACCTGTACTACACTAGGGTACAGGTTGAAAAACCGTATCCCAATCGCGATATCGTCCAGTGCCATAACTGTCAGGCGTATGGGCATACAAAATCTTACTGCCACCACCCTCCCAGGTGTGTTAAGTGCAGTGGGCAGCACAAAACCGAATTGTGCAAAAAGCCCCTTAAATCACCTGCAGTATGCGTGCTTTGCCAGCAAGGACATCCAGCCAACTACAAGGGCTGCGAGGCATACAGAACGCTGAAGTCCAGGACAGAACAACGTCAGATAGAGAGGCCATCTGCCAGCTGCAACACCTGCAAGATCAACACTTCGTCAGCTATCCTTATCAAGTCTCAGCTCCTATATATCATTCCTCTTATCCTCTCACGTCCACTTCCTTCTGTACTGTTACTAGGCCCGTCACTCTGACATTTATTATCAATTATAGTTGTATGTTTGTAAAGTTCAAATAAATCTTTTTAAAAACTCCTTCTGGTCTTATCAAGATTTAACTGGCGCCCGAACAGGGACCTTGGCAGCGACTTTGAGACTTTGGAAGAATCTCCCCATTCCGCGATCACCGCCGTTTGGCTAGGCAAGACCCAAGACATCAGCTGGTGTATTTTAATACACATCACCGAGGCTCTGACCACTCATTTGTTAACTATCTACGAGACGCCAGAGGAGAAGAAGAAGAGGACTTCACACAACAGAAGACATCAATTGGTAATTATAACTTTGTACACATTTTACATGCCATTAACAGACAGACTAAACCTTATCCGAAACATCCCCGAATTAGACGAAAATATGGCTACTAACAACCACATTATCTCAACCACAGACTTAAAACTAATACCTGAATTTGACGGAAACCCAAGCCACTTGATTAAATTTATAAATAAAATAAATTTCGTGGCCAATAACATATGCACAATAGACAACCCACACTGTGAATACAATACAAAACAATTACTTGGACACGCCACTAACAAACTTGTAGGACCGGCAGAACATTGCGGATTACGAAATTATAACACGTTACAAGAATTAATTCAAGAATTAAAAAATCAATTCCGCGATGACAAGTCGACACTACAGTCAATGGACGAAATTTTACAAATTAGACCATACAAGAATGAACACCCCGTAAACTATGTAGACAGAGTATTACTCCTTCGAGACGAACTAGAAGGACGAGTATTTACGGACGATAGATTAAATGACGAACAAAAATTAACCGAACTAAAAATATACGACAGACAAATAACACATCACTGTATGAAACAATTTGACAAAGATTTAGAATTTTTCCTAAACCACACGGACTACACAAACTTAAGGGACTTAAAAAGGGCACTTAAGACAGTCGCTGTGAGAATAATAGAACGTTCTTACGGAGAACGCTCTCACAGCAGACCACAACAACAAAACTCGAAATCACAACAATATGCCCCAAGACAAACACAAACACCACCTAGCACCGGTTATAAAGGCAAAAATTTTGACCCTTATTACTATGAGCGAAAACGCGAACAATCAAATCAGTACCAACAACCACAAACCTTTCCCAATAACGAACGCCATTACAACAAACCCCAATATAATTCAGACAAACCCAACAATTTTAATTATTCTCGTGATCCTAATGCACGATACAATCAGCCGTGGCAACCACGAGAACAGAACCAGTACTTCAATAAACAACAACTAGCTTTACCTGCAATACCACAACAACAACAAACGGTTTCAATGCGGACAGTCAGTAACCGCGTACACCATACCGAACTAGAAGACAAAGACTTATACATACAAGAATTACAGGACCAATTACAATCACTCGAAACAAAATATGACCATTTTTTAGAACCAGGACCAAGCGATCACAAACCACCCGACCAGAATACCAATTAAACCATACGGACACTTTACCGAAACTAAAAGATTTTACTGGCAAGACTTGGCTGATTGACACGGGATCATCAAAAAATTATATTCACCCATGTTCTTTACCCGAAGGAACTAAAATCATTTCGGAAGACTTCGTGATGAAAACCCCTACAGGGAGAGCCGAGGGAACTCAGAGTGCTCTAATAGATCTTTATCCCCTGATTGGAATTTCTGCGAAGGCTAAATTTTTAGTATACCCGTTTAGTGATAAATTCAACATTTTATTAGGATACGAGACAATGCGAAATTTAAACATAAAAATTAACTGTCAAAATAATGAAATAATAATAAATAAAATAAAATTTAAATTAGAAAACGAAACTTTAGTAGACAATAACAATAGTAATAATAATAGTAATAATAATAATAATAATAATAGTAATAATAAATTAAAAAATAAAAGGGACCAAACATACCCGGAAATAAACAAAAATAAAAGGGACCAAACATACCCGGAAATAAACAAAAATAAAAGGGACCAAACATACCCGGAAATAAACAAAAATAAAAGGGACCAAACATACCCGGAAATAAACAAAAACAAAAGGTACCAAACATACCCGGAAAATAATAAAAATAATAAAATTAATAATAACAATAAACTTAATAATAATAATAAATCAAAAGAAAAGAACGAACTATACTATATTGATGACAAACAAACAATTAAACAATTAATTCGAACAGACCATATTGACGATAACACAACTGACCAATTAGTAAATCTAATAAGCAATTATGGAGAAATACTAAAAACAGACAATGAACAATTAAGAGCGACTAACTTACTAAAACACAAAATCGTGACAAAAAACGAAAATCCATGCTACACACGTAATTACCGATACCCTGTACAATTTAAAGAACAAATAAATAACGAAGTGACAAACTTACTGAAAAACAACATAATACGTAAAAGTAACTCCCCCTACAATTCCCCAGTATGGATAGTCCCCAAGAAAATGGACGCATCCGGACAAAAGAAAGTCAGGATGGTTATAGACTATCGAAAACTAAACGACATGACAGTCAATGACAAATACCCACTACCTAACATTGAGGACTTACTAAACAAATTACAAAACGCGAAAATATTTTCGACCATTGATTTGGCATCCGGATTCCACCAAATTGAAATGGATCCTGATTCCATTGCCAAGACAGCGTTTAGTACAGAAGACGGACATTACGAATACTTACGAATGCCCTACGGACTTTGTAACGCCCCACCGACATTTCAAAGAGCTATGAACATGATGATAGCAAATATCCCAAACGCCATGATTTACATAGACGACATAATCATATACTCTAACACAATACAGGAACATTTAGAACACCTTGAAAACATATTTAGAAAACTAAAAGAACACGCACTTTCCATTCAACTAGACAAGACAGAATTCTTCAAAAATGAAATCCCCTTCTTAGGATACATAGTTACCCCCGACGGACTAAAAACTAACCCAAAAAAAGTAGAAGCAATTACAAAATTACCATATCCAAATAGTGAAAAAACAACCAGACAATTCCTTGGAATGACCGGATATTATCGAAAATTTATAAAAAATTACGCGAAGATAACCAAACCCATATCAAAATCCCTACAGACTAAAACATACGAGACAAAAGAAATCAAAGAGGCCTGTGACACATTAAAAACTCTCATGACTAACTCCCCGATACTAGCCTACCCTGACTGGAATCGAACTTTTTACTTAACGACAGACGCAAGCGACAAGGCCATCGGCTCGGTACTTTCTCAGAAAGATAAAGACGGGACAGAACACCCTGTAGCGTTCGCCTCACGAGTGCTACAGCCTCCCGAGATAAATTACTCAACGATAGAGAAAGAACTATTAGCAATTGTCTGGTCGACACACCATTTCAAACCATACTTGTACGGTACGAAATTCCAACTACTGACTGACCATAAACCACTAAAGTGGATATATACAATGAAGAACGGTAACACACGCATTATGAAATGGGTGTGGAAACTTCAGGAATTCGAATTTGACGTTACTCACATTGACGGAAAAACGAATAAAGTAGCTGACTTACTTTCGCGACAAAATGAAAATTTACCTTTAAATCACATAACAGAAGAAGACAATATAGACAACATAATTGACCAACCAATAGACAATACTCAAGCACTAGACGAAATACTTAATGAACTCAATGACTTAGACCAAATAGAATTAGACAGACTTAGTACTTGTAGAGCGACTATACATTCACAACAATCATCCAATGAACAAGTTTGGATTGTAGACAATGACAAAAACATAAATATTGAAAAATACCAAATAATCGTAAAAAAGGGTCCAAAAGAAATAAAATTCACTAAACCATTTAATAAACATAGACATGAAATTATACTTGATGACGTAAATGACTTACAAACACTAATAGAACAAGTAATTAGACCGAAAATCACATACGGAATATACTGCGAACCAAATATCCCATTACTTCAACCATGGTACGATGAAATGTTCAAAGAATTTTCAAAACTGATACAAGACTCATACCAGACTGTAAAATTAAAAAGATACAAAAATTTTGTAACCGACATCACGGACAAAGACGAACAAATAGAAACAATAAACAACTATCACATAGGAAAGACATCCCACAGAGGAACTATTGAGACTTATGACAAACTGAGAAAACTGTACTACTTCCCACTAATGAAAGAAACAATAAACGACTTCATTAACAAATGTACGACATGCAAAAAGACTAAATACGAACGAAATCCCATAAAAGCAAAATACATGGTAACACCAACACCAAACAAACCATTTGAAGACTTGATGATAGATACACTACATTTCGACAAAAAATACATCGTGACAATAATCGACACATTTTCCAAAAAACTATTTACACACATAATATCTGCTGTGACAGGAATCAACATCTGTGACACTATTAAACTTTACTTGACATACTATCCCACACCAACATCAATGAAAATGGATAATGGAAAAGAATACAAAAACAACCTAGTATTAAATTTTTTGCAGACAAATGAAATTGAACCAATCTATACGACCCCAGGAAATCCCAACTCACTAGGACTACTTAATAGAGCACACAGTACACTAATAGAACTATTACGAACACTCAATTACAAAGACTTAACGAACAAATCATTAACTAACAGACTAATGCTGGCAACAATAGCATATAACAATACTTTAAACTCTAAACTAAATATGACACCAGACGAAATAACATTCGGAATAACAAAAAGACCTGACCAACAAATAGAAATAAAAGAACAATACGTACAAAAATATCATGACGAAAAAAACATAATACACGAAATAACTAGAAACAAAATTATAAACGAAAAAGAAAATAGGACAGAAACACTAAATAAAAATCGCGAAAATCCACCCGAAATAAATGATGACCAAATATTCATAAGAACAACCCATCACCGCAAATACAATGATCCCTACAGACCCGTACTATTGTACAAAGACAGAAACGAAACAAACAAAGCACACGTTAATAGAATCAAAAGACCACGTAAACAACACTTGAGACCGAGACCAAACATTACTGTTTCAGAAGGAGAAGATGGATCCTACTCGGACAGTACTAATCCAGACACTTCTATGGACATTGACATATACTATGACAGTGACTGATATAAGTGATAACCCCGGAGTCCTACATTACACTATAAAGAACGCAAAGGTAATAGAAAATTACTACAGGACATACCATTTTTATGACATTAGCTTACTTGACAAGGAACTAAACAATATACAGAACAATGTACCATCTTATAGGGACCTACCGACATACCCTATAATCAAAAACCTTATCATACAAACACAAAACAAATTAAACCTATTAAAATCACACAACAAACGAACTAAGAGAGGACTAATAAACGGACTTGGAACAGCTCTCAGCTGGCTTACTGGCACCATGACAGCTGATGACAAATCACATTATGACGAAGTAATAAATGAGTTAGGACGGAACAACTATAATATAGAACACAACATAGAACAAGACATAAAACTTAATAAACACGTAATTAAAAACTTTCAAAAGGACATTCAATTAATTAATAACAATTTTAAAACAGAACAAGACAACATAATGAAGATAAACAAGGAAATGACATTCTTTGACATGTACATAATTCTGACACACCTACACAACAAAATAGATGAACTTACATTAACACTGGAACTATGCAAAATTGGCATCACGCACTCATCATTAATGTCCCAAATACTACATGACATAAACCAAAATGTAAATCTAGCTTCTAGGAATCCTGAAATTCTGTGGATAATGAGTAAAATTCACTGCACTACTCATAATAAAACACTCCATATCTTTGTAGACCTTCCTAAGGCAAATTTAAATATAAAGACTTATTTACTCATACCTTCGCCTGTAAAAATTAACAAACAATACGTGACTTTAGATATAGACGAAACTATTATAATAAAAAAATTTAATATGTTATATACAACAAATTGTACATTTTTAAACAATGAATATTACTGTAAAAACCTTTTTATTTTAAATAATACTTGTATAAATAATATTATTTCATCTGGAACGATGAATGCATGCAAATATAAATTAGCCAATACTAACATTAGATATATTGATAATATGAACAGTTTTATAACCACTAACCTCTCCAAATTAGACAATTGCCTTACTAATGATACTGTATACCTACCACCCGTTAGCTTACTCACCCTAGACCAAAATGATTGTTATAGAGAACTCCCCAAAATTTCAAGACATATAATAGACTCCACCATAAACAAATTGTACAATAAAATAGATATAGATGTAATCGCAAATATAAGCGAAATAGAAAACCTAAATATAACAGACATAGTTTTAGAACCACTTATATTTAATCAATCCAATACTTATTTTTATTTTTATTTAATTATAGGGGCCGCTATTATAATTGTAATCCTCTACTACCTTAAAAAATGTAAAACTACCAATTCCTTACGAAACCCTACACCAACAGTAATATATCAGCCAGATCATCCAAACGTTCTCAGAATCCTTCAACAAGATAACAGCCCTCATGCACCTGCCGCTATCAATCTCATTTCTTAGTATTCTTAGAGGACTAAGAATCTTAAACAACGGAGGAGATAGAGAGGCCATCTGCCAGCTGCAACACCTGCAAGATCAACACTTCGTCAGCTATCCTTATCAAGTCTCAGCTCCTATATATCATTCCTCTTATCCTCTCACGTCCACTTCCTTCTGTACTGTTACTAGGCCCGTCACTCTGACATTTATTATCAATTATAGTTGTATGTTTGTAAAGTTCAAATAAATCTTTTTAAAAACTCCTTCTGGTCTTATCAAGATTTAACTGTCGACAGCCAGAAGAGAAAAAACTTGCAGCAAGAAGCGGCCCAGCCAGAAATTTGAGGCCTTTTGTCTCTTTTGCCGATGCCGTTTGTAACAGAGAGCAGTCACAGGCACCGCCCACTCCCTGTCCACAAGATCACCTTTCCCAGCATTCCATTCATCCCGTTAACCCTCAAGCTCAATCCCATCCTCAACCACACATCTCGCATATTCCTCCACCTTCAAGTTCTTCGGATCTTACTAGCCTATTAACCTCATTCCTTACAGAGTTCAGAACCCTAATTACCCCTCTCATTTCCCTTCTTACAAATCTTGTCTCCTACCTTATCCCCGTTAAACAAAATCCATAAGTGGATCCTTCCGACTCCTTATCCATTCTCCTTTGGAATGCGAATGGTGTTCGCACCCACACTAACGAACTGACAGCACTACTCCACGACAAAAACATCGACGTAGCTCTCATTACTGAAACAAGACTAACGAGTAAACGACCATTTACTGTTCGACAGTACAAGACTTATCGAACTGATCACCCAGATGGAACAGCTCATGCAGGTACCGCTGTCATTGTCCATAACTCCATATCCCACCACATAGTTCCTCTGGTGGCACATGATTTCCTTCAATCCACTGCAGTGTCAATCACCACCTTCACTTTTCCCCTTACACTAGCATCAGTGTACTGCCCTCCCAATAAATCCATTTCCGACTCCCAATTCATCTCCTTTCTAGACTCCATAGGACATCGTTTCCTTGTGGGTGGGGACTTTAATGCGAAGCACCAACACTGGGGGTCAAGATCCACTAATACACGAGGACGTGCTTTGCTGTCTGCACTCACACGGAAACATTGCTCCACTATCACTCCTGACACAGCCACCTATTGGCCATCTGATCTCAACCGAAATCCTGATCTCCTTGACTTCTTTTTTTACAATAATTTAGGAACACTTAACTATTCACTCACGCGCCTCGATGACCTCTCCTCTGATCATAGTCCTTTATTATTAACCATTTCCCTAAGACCAATTCACAAACTGCCTCCTCCTTCATTTATTAGGGGCCCAGTTGACTGGGACCACTTCCGCCAGCTTCTTACGGAGTCCGTAAACCTCAAATTGTCCCTGAAAACATCCCAAGACCTAGATGATGCAGTGCATTCTTTCACTACTCTGGTCCAGAGGTCGGCTTGGGAGGCATCGTCACCCCATCGTCACCCAAAAATCCATAATCATAATCGTTTACCTCAGCATCTCAAAGACCTAATCCAATCCAAACGCCGCTCCAGAACAGTGTGGCAAAGATCCCGACATCCTGCTGATCGCCGCTCGTACAATCAGTACTGCCGATTGGTAAAGCGGCGATTGGCATCCTTCCGTTCCGATTCTTTCAATTCCTACCTCTCCTCTCTGTCTACCAGGGATAACTCGTTGTGGAATGTAACCAAAAAAATCCTAAAGTATCAACCTGTTTCACATCCACTCCGTCGTGATGATGGGTCCTGGGCGGCTTCGGATGGGGATAGGTCGGAGGAATTTGCTCTGCATCTTACCCATACTTTCACACCTCACCTTTCTCATCAAAGCCATACTCACAGCACAACTGTGGAAGATTTCCTCACTTCACCTATTCCTCTCTCTCTTCCACCAAAAGCCGTTAATCCCTCTGAGGTCAAATACCTTCTGAAAAACTTACCTTACCGAAAATCCCCTGGATATGATCTCCTTACTCCTCAAATTCTCAAACAGCTTCCTCCTAAAGCCATAATCTTTTTAACCTATATATACAATTGCATTATCCGAACGACGCACTTTCCCCTACTCTGGAAACATTCCATTATTGTCCTATTCGCCAAACCCGGTAAACCACCCAATGAAGCCTCATCTTACCGTCCAATTAGCCTACTCCCTATCCTCTCAAAAATATTTGAGAAACTCCTACTAAAACGTCTACTTCCAATTGTTGAATCCAAAAACCTTTTTCCCACACACCAGTTTGGTTTCCGCCAACGACATTCCACTGCTCAACAAGGCCTTCGCGTTGTTGATCACATCTCCTCAGCCCTTGAAACCAAACAGTATTGCACTGCTGCCTTTCTCGATATAGCTCAAGCTTTTGACAGGGTTTGGCACGCAGGTTTGCTCTACAAGCTCAAAAGATATTTACCACAGACCCTTTTCCTAATCCTACAGTCCTACCTTTCAAACCGCTTCTTCCAAGTCCGCTGTGGTTTAGAATACTCTAACTACTATCCCATAAGTGCAGGAGTTCCACAGGGCAGTGTCCTGGGCCCCATCCTCTATAACCTATACACCTCTGATGTCCCCTCTACTCCCAATACCTTCTTGGCCACATTTGCAGATGACACTGCAGTCTTGTCATCCCACCCAGACCCCGACATAGCATCCCATAACCTTCAAAAACACCTTGACGAGATCGAGTATTGGTGCAATCAATGGCGGATCAAAGTTAATGAAGCAAAATGCTCCCACATTACCTTCACCCTTTGTCGCAAGTCTTGTCCACTAGTTTATTTTAATTCTATTCCTCTCCCTGTATCCGAGACAGTACGGTACTTAGGCTTCCATCTTGACAAACGACTGACCTGGAACCCACATACGAGACTAAAAAGACAAGAACTAAACAGACGCTTTGGACAACTGTACAGACTACTTCAAAGGACATCCCATCTCTCAATAGAAAATAAACTACTAATCTACAAAGTTATACTTAAACCAATCTGGACATACGGAATAGAGCTATGGGGGACAGCAAAAAAGTCGAACATCAAGCGTATCCAATCCTTTCAATCAAAAGTCCTGAGAACAATAGTAAATGCCCCTTATTATGTCAGCAACAAAACCCTTCATAACGACCTTAACATACCCTACATTCTAGAACTCATCCCTTCCAAGTTTATGAAATTCCACAGTAGCCTTTCCAACCACCCTAATCCTGTAGCACAGTCATTGCACTGCGCCACTCATCCCTATAATCCTCCTCGGAGACTGAAACGGCAGTGGCCTCGTGACCTGCTATAAACGCGTGACAGTGGGAGTCCTGGCAATGGCCAGTTTCTCCAATCATGTCCTGAGCGTCTGTGGCTCTCGCGCTCTTGGTCAGCCTCCACTGGCTAGTATCCGGTGACGCGGCTGACGGAGGAGCGTGGGGGACTTCCCAAGACTCCGCTTTCTCTTCGCGGTGGATTTGGGGGGTCTCTGGGCTGTCTGTAAATATTGTATGAGTGAGCGAGTGAATGATGAACTGTAAATATGGTATGAATGAGAGCATTTATCTTAATTACTTATTGCCTTATAAAAGGCAGATTGTAATTTTAGCACAATAAAGGATTATATTATATTATATTATTATTATAATTCTTAAGCGGTAAACAACTTAATCCAAGAAAATAAAACATAGCCAAATCCTAAATTTGCTATAATCTCTAAATAGCAGATTCTTTGTACCTTAAATGATCTGTAGGTAATTGTTTATAAATGGAATTAACATAATTCGTTCTGGTATATATGTGAGTGAATAGCTATTATACTGAACAGTACACAACAAACTTAAAATATTTAAAACAATTTCGTGCTCTTCATTCAGATTTATAACTAACTTTAAAGAACAATTGATCAACTTGATACAAATTAAATTATCTAATGTTATAGCCGGTGGCTGAAATGTTTTCACAATTACATTCATTATAAACTAATATAAAGAATAATTGATATTACGACATATAATAAATTTGTCTTTTAGATACAACGAATATAAATGTAGCTTCCAATCTCTCTTGCCAAAAAACCAAATTCTTTAGAAACGGATAATATACGTAAATATAATATAAATAAATTTTTCTACTGAACATTATGACGTTAGATTAGCCAATCGAAATATAACCCATTCACAAATTTCCTCTATAATTAATTGATATCGTTTGATGATGATTCATTTGATTACACTTCAATAATTTTATCAATTTCGTCAATATCTATTAAGTCTTGTTTATTAATTACTGCGGCGGCTACTGGGACCTGGATCATGATGAGTGTCCTCGTCATTGTCCGTAACAAAATATTTTTTCTTCTGCTTATTCGGTCTTTTAATGTTGTTTATGTGCGTGTCGCCTATTTTTATTTTGTTGTATAGTAAACTCTTTTTTGGTTTGATCCGGGGTGTTTTGGCGAATTCTTCTGAGTTAAGCTCAGGAGGTTCTTCACGGTTTTGGTTGAGTTTCTCATTACGGGTTTCTTTAATGAATTCTATTTTCTGTTTTACTTCCGTATGTAAGTCTTTTAATTGTTGAAAATAGTTATTGACATGTATCTCTTGAATGTCTAGTGTATCATACGAGTCCTTCGTCTTTCCGAATGTTATCTCATTTGGAGTTAATTTTAAATTTTGGTTAAGAGTATTATTGTATGCTATTGTGCTTGTTTGTACGATTCTTTCGAAGTTAATCTTCTTGTTTTGATTAATATTTATCCTCATTATTTCGTTGAAGGTGGCATGGCATTTGTTTAGTATTCCTAATGAATTCGAATAGTTTTTACTTGTATAATGGATTTCTATATTCGTTGCTTTGCAAAATTGTTGAATCAAGATGTTGTTAAATTCTTTTCCATGGTCCGCGCAAATACGCTCTGGTATAGGGTATAAGCTGATGTACTGTTCCAAGGTTTGGCATATAGTTAACGCGTTTTTATTGCTGATCACCTGAGTGTATAATCGTTTCGAGAAGGTATCGATGGTTGTAAAAATTATTTTTTTGTCAAACTGCAATAAGTCCATCATAATCTCCTGAAATGGTTTGTCGGGAGTCGGTGTTGTTAGGAATTTACTTTTGATTGGTTTTCTATCATATTTATTTGTTTTACATATTTCACACTGGTTTATTATTTCTGTGATCTTATCTTTCATATTCGGAAAGTAAATTTTTCTTTTTAATCTGTCGTAAGTCTCCAAAATCCCACGATGGCAGGTCTTTCCGTAATGATAATCGAGGATCGCCTGTTGTTGATTACTCACCTCAGTGATATCTTCACATAGCAGACAATATCTCTTGAGTATTACAGTTTTGTATTCTCTCTCAATTAATTCTTGGATCTGTTTGAAATAATCTTCGTAAATCTCGTTCAAAGTTCTGAAATTCGTTTGACAGTATATACCATAGACTTTGTTTGGTCGTAATACTTCCAGCAGTAATTCATTTATTTTTTCGGGATCATTAATGTATAAGGTGTAACGATTTTTTTCAAATATTTTTTCGTAGGTAATCCTATTGGTCCCTCTTTTTATTATTATCTGATTTTTTTCGACGTTTATACACTTGTCGCTATCCACCAGCCATACCTGCTCATTGTTGCTAGCCTGTGAATGTTGTGTTATTAGGCTATCTAAGTCTTCGTTAGTTAATACTGGTAATTCTTCCGTTGGTTCTAAAGTAGTTTGATTATTTGTTTCCTCAAGTTCTAAGAGTTGATCTAAGAAATCATCGTATTCTTGAGTTCCTTCCTCTGGAATGCTAATATTAATTTCTACATCACCTTCTAAAGTGTTGATTTCATTTCTTCTCGAGAGACAGTCAGCGACATAGTTCGTTTTTCCGTTTATGTGCTTAATTTCGAATTCAAACTCCTGAAGTCTCCAAATCCACTTCATTATTCTACTGTTTCCATTTTTCATACTGAATACCCACGTTAGCGGTTTGTGGTCTGTCAACAGGAGGAACTTTGTTCCATAGAGATATGGTTTGAAATGTTGTGTGGAATAAACTATGGATAATAACTCTTTTTCTATGGTACTATAATTTTTCTCTGTTTGCGACAAGACTCTTGATGCGAAGGCAATCGGGTGTTCTACGTTATTTGTTTTCCGGCTAAGCACTGCACCGATTGCTTGGTCGCTCGCGTCCGTTGTCAATATAAATTCCTCGTTCCAATCCGGATAGGCCAGTATCGGTGTATTAGTCATTTCCTGAATTAGTCGATGAAAACTGTTTTCAAATTCCTTTGACTCATAATCTTTTGTTTTAATGGCTGAAGTTAGAGGTCTCGTCATATTGGCATAATTTCTTATGAACTTTCGGTAATAACCTGTCATACCCAAAAATCGCCTAAGGGATTTTTCGTCTTTAGGTTTTTCGAATTCTAAAATAGCCTTTATTTTAATAGGATCCGTCTTTAATCCATCCTGCGTTACAACGTAGCCCAGAAACTTCAACTCTGTTTTGAAAAATTCGGTCTTGTCCAATTGGATGCTTAAGTTGTTTTTCTTCAACGTCTGTAACACCCTTTCAATGTCATTCAGGTGCTCTTCTTCATTTTTTCAATAAATTATTATATCGTCGATATAAGCCATGGTTCTTGGTGTGTTCTCTATGGCCATGTTTATCATACGTTGGAAAGTTGGTGGTGCATTGCACAAACCGAACGGCATTCTCAGGAACTCAAAATGTCCGTCGTCTGTGCTGAAGGCTGTTTTTGAAATTGATTCTTCCTCCATTGGTATTTGATGAAACCCTGATTTTAGATCGATGGTTGTGAAATATTTGGCTCCTTTTAATCTATTGAGTACATCTTCTATGTTTGGTAAGGGGAATTTATCATTCGTGGTTTGCTGATTAAGTTTGCGGTAGTCTATGACCATTCTCACTTTCTTAATCCCACTAGCATCCATCTTTTTCGGCACTATCCATAGTGGCGAGTTATAAGGGGAATTGCTCTTTCTGATTATTCCATCCCCTAACAGTTTTTGTACTTCATCTTTAATTTGACCTTTGAATTGCTCGGGGTACCTATAATTTCTTGTGTAGATCGGGTCATCATTTTTAGTATTTATCCGATGTTTTAATAAATTAGTAGCTTGGAGTTTTTCATTGTCCTTTTTTATGACTTCTCCATTATTCGAAATTATTTTTATTAATTTATTAGTTAAATCTGTCGGTAGGTGTTCCGTTCTTAATGCGTCGTCTATTTCCTGTTCGTTGTCCATCAAGTTTATTTCGTTCTTTGAGTCATTGAATTTAAATGTATTGTCACCGATCACTATGTGATTTTCTGTACAATCTATGTTCATTTTCAAATTCCTCATCGTTTCGAAGCCTAACAAAATATCGAACCTATTGGAAAATGGGTAGACTAAAAATTCAGTCAGTTGGTCTATACCAAGTGCATTTTTTATATTTACCACAACGCTTGCATTACCGTCGTCGTAACCCGTGGGCGTTTTGATAGAAAATTCTTTTTTCCTTAATGTGAAATTATGTCTTTTCACTAGGTCTGGGTGTATATAGTTTTTTGTAGCCCCTGTATCAATCAACCATTTGTTTTTTTTGAAGTCTATGATGTATGGTAAATCATTTGTATAGTGCAGTTCTTCGCACTGTTTATTCACCGTATTTTGCTTATTATTATTTAAAATATTCTCGTCTAAAATTGTTCTTTTCCCTCTAAGGGAGGCGGATCGGTTTGTATTTGCTCTGAGTCTAAAAAACGGTTTTCCGAGCGGTCTAATTTCTCTTGTAAGTCTCTGATTATTCTGTCCTTATCGTCTTCAATATAATGTGCTCTATCGCTAGCCGTTCGCATGGAAACTGTCTGTGGATAGGATTGATTTTGTTGGTAGTTCAACGGTTGGTTCCACTCTGGATTTTGTCGTGGTTGGTTAAAATAGTTATGTTGTTGTTGTGGATTCCATTGCTGTTGGTAATTATATCTTTGGGGTTGCGCGTTGTTATTATTATAGTTATATTGGTAATCGTACCTTTGTTGTTGTTGTTGGGGTTGCGCGTTGTTATTATTGTACCGTGGTCTATATTGCTGAAAATTAGGATTATAATTATTGCCTTTGTATCCCTGATAATTGTTATTTGATCTTTGTCGGTATTGTTGTTGGGGTCTATTAGATTGTTTATTGTACTGTTGTCTTGGTCTTTCCTCCGTTGCATCTTTATTAAATACACGGTTTCCGTATACCGACTCTACCACGAATGAGGCTTGTTTCCTCAAAAAGTTGTAAACATCGTTTAGCGTTCGGTGGCGTAGGTGTTGTAGAAATATTGCTATCGTCGGATGCAAGTTTTTAACAGCTTCTTGACTAATGTCGTTGTCGTAGCGTGCCATTTCTTGGTCCTTATCTCGTATCTCGTTATCTGTGTATATTCTTGAGTATAAATCACATCTTTTTATTTGCACTCGTTCGATATACTCAATGGGGTTTTCGTTAGGTCTGGGTTTTGTATTGGAAATCTCTCTAGCCAATTCGCAGATTGACCGATTGTCTTGGTAATGTTGTCTCAGGAATTCAAGTAGTTCCATTACCGAGCCAAACTGTTTATCGAACGTCGCGATTTTGGCGTTTCCCTCTAACTTGGTCTTAGCGCACATAAGGATAAGTCCTTCATTTCTTATTCTATTTGGGTTTTCGGCTTGGCAAAATCTAGTCAATAAGTAAGTCACGTTGTCAATGTATAATATAAGGTTTTCGGTTTTCCCATTATAACTTGGGATGAATGTACAGTCGCTGTTTTTAATTTTCTCATGCTCCATATCTGTATCTGTTTCGTTTCCGTTTATGTTTCTAATGGAATTCAATCTTTCGACCAAAGACATATATAAAGAATAAAAATAAGTTTTAAAATAAAATATAATATAATGCTGGTTTCATACCCTGTTGTAGTACTTCGTTCCAAGCGGTGTCTTAAGGCTTCTCTACTCCGGTGGTTGATAATGTTCGTTGACCTGAGCTTAGGATATTTGAAAATACCGGCAGTTCCTCCTTGAAGTCGGTGTGTTGAGTCTGGCTCCACAGTGACGTTCTTCTCGCAAGAGTAGCGACGGTCGGAATTTTATTGAATCGTCTATAATTGAATAAAATTCTGGTTGTCTGAACAGCCCTCAGGTCCCTGTTCGGGCGCCAATTAAATCAATGCACGATGAGTAAAGCTTTTTAAAAACACTTTTATTAAAGTACAAGCACAAGGTTGAAAAATAAAGAGATTGCCGTGAATGACTGAGATATGACGCGTGACTAACTGATAATGGAATGAAGGCGAGAGCCGCAGGCTCAGCCTATTTATAGGAGGAGGTCTTAACATGGATTAGTCAATGTTTAGTAGTAATTGTCGTCATGTAACTATATCAATAGCTTACAGGTTACTTCAGCCTGTCTTAGAGCTACCTTGGCACTCATGCTGCTACTGTACACCGCTATGTCATCTGCGAAAGCAGTAACTTTGGTATTTTTGTACCGGGCTCCGACAATCTCAGACGTGTATACGTTGAATAGTACAGGGGATAAGACGGCTCCACAGGGCTGGGGTACTCCACAGGTCAGTGGCACAGCTTTGGAGAAGCTATCACCCACCCGCACCCGCAATGATCTGTTTTTCAGGAAGCTAGCCAGAATTGAAGAGAGTTGCTCCGGGCATTCCCGGTCGCAGAGCATTTGACACAGTGTCCCCTGAGACACCGAGTCGAATGCTTGGGTGCAATCTAGGGATATCATAGCCGTGGCTATGTTTCTATTCATATTATGGCTAGCCTCTGACTGTACCTTCATAAGGGGGTGCTCTGAGCTCATACTGGATTGGAATCCAGTCTGCTCAGGCGGAATAAAGTCGTTTTCCGAGCAGTAATCTTTGAGATAATTCAAAAGAATTTTCTCAAAGATTTTCCCCATCTGTGGTAGCAGACTGATCGGGCGGTAGTGCCAAAAATTGACTCCGGCGAGATCATACACCTCAATTAAATTAATAATTAATGCTGCTTCTGTTACTGAAACATAATTACAAGCTTTAAATATCAGCAAAGAAAAAATACAATGAAAGGGTCAGGATTTCATGCTAGGACCTCCAGAGAAGAACTCAAGAGATTGCATACGGCATGTTTTGTTGGCTGGTATGAGATTGTTCAGTTGTAGAGAGCTTCTGGCTGGAGAGGAGAGCTGGAGGCTTTGGGTTCAAATCGATTTTAAGGGTACTAAAGATATTTTATTAGTAAAAGAAAATCCTCCGGGCCGGATATGAATCAGCGACCTATGGATGCCTGCTTTATTAAGACCAACTACAGTCCACCGCTCTACCAACTGAGCTACCAGACTGATTTAATTTTGTTTTAGTGTGCACTTATTTAGCTAGTGAAAAAAAAAAACACTTTACCATCGCTAATACCAAGACCTAAAAACTGACAATTTATACTTTAGAAAAATATTCCTTACTAAGCTATAGAGAAATTTGAAAACATTATCTGGGTGATTTCAAAACAAAATTTAACAATAAATTAATTAATTTTGTAACCTCATTTCATCACTAATGTATAATTTCCTGAAGGATGGATACCTTTTTGGGTTAAACCAATACCTCATGAATAGACAATGAATAACGTTGCTATTAGGTTTGATGAACAGTACTTAAATCTTGATAAAAAACGATTGTAGGCAGAGTTGAAATAATAGATGTGGCAGTATTAATAACAGCTGAGGACGAGCTAGCAGTTTTTTCTGTCACTACACCTATATTTTTATATTTGCTTGAATAGTTTATATGAAAGTTAAAAATTTGTTTAGTATTTTCGGGGTTAGTTAGATCAGTTGGGAGTAATGGGCAGTACTTAGTTATGCGGGAAAAGCAGGCATCTCTAGGTAGGTTGATTGAAATCATGAGGAGGGGGTCATAGTTTTTTTCCTACCAAAACAAACAAAAAAAAAACGGGCTAACTGTTTTTTTTTAGTAGTCCAAAATTAAAACTAAAGTTAATTGTGTGTCATCGACTTATGAATATGACAAAGCAAGTGACATGAAAAGATACTCTAAAAGCTTCTTCTTTCGGGATCGACAATAAATTTATAGTTGTTAACATTGAAGGCCAGACAGTGAAGGCACTAATGAAGCTAGCGTCAACACTTTTTTTTTTCTAATAGATACTATGCCGTGCTTTTTGTGTGCAGTTGACGGAAGTGGAAGGGTAGCGAACTTATCTGTATTGATAAGGGTCGATAAGGAAATAGGGATTGAATGCAGTTA
Source organism: Acanthosoma haemorrhoidale (assembly GCA_930367205.1). Lineage (NCBI taxonomy): Eukaryota > Metazoa > Arthropoda > Insecta > Hemiptera > Acanthosomatidae > Acanthosoma > Acanthosoma haemorrhoidale. Next base: position 94,854,953 of record OV884011.1, read on the forward strand.
ATGGGAGCATTAAGTACTTAAGCGTTAGGGTTGAGATAAATTTGCGGTTGCTAGGACCTTCCCTAAGCCCCCGCAAACTACCTCTACTCACTGGCTTACCTTCCCACCTCTGGGGGCCGCCTGGGCCCCGTTATAAACAACCCATTAGGTTTACGGTGTGTACCATCAGGGTATTACCTCAGCGCCAAACTGATGTGTAAAGGGTTACATTACACCGTGGGCGCTGGTACTCATGGTCAGTTACGGAAATTTTGGCAGTAAAACATTTTGTTATAGGCCATTAAGAGACATGCTCAAGGAAGAGCTCATTGGAACACGTCATTATTATATTGACCCACAGTAAAATTTCTGCTCATATAATATCATCAGCAATTTATTGGACATAACTTTCAATACTAATAAAATATTGTGGACAATTACACAATGGACTCTTCTGTCACTGGATAGTTCTTCGTTTATTAAACAAGATCTTAGGATTATTTACTAATTTATGAGTGAGGAGTTTCTATAATGAATTTATTGTTCCTAACAGAAGAACTTAACATTGATTGGTAACTTCCTTTTTTTTTAGTTTAATAACGCTTATGTACTTCATTGGTGACTGTGGAGTAATCTTTACTCAATTGTCACTCCTTAAGTTTAAAAAAAAAATCACTTTTCAAATGAATATATCCCTACCATTTTGAAACCAGCTTCTATTTCCAGAGCTGAAATTACAGCAAGTGAAATAATCAATCTCTGTCCGGGTAGAGTTTTGTACCCAGAACTTTGTCGCAGTTTATCGAAAGTTAAATAATCTTTGTTGAGGAGAGTATTTTAAAAGAAATGAAAGAAAAGCTTTATTATGAAGTAAAAGCAAAACACTGGTATATACAAATATTAAGAGTTATATTACTACATACTACTGAGTCGGGTGTTTATGGACGAGTGTCTGGAAGACAAGTGTGAACTAGTGGGGACTGGAAATAATGCTGAGACATATGTGAATATGAGAAGGGTTGTTTCAGGAATGAGAGGGATGCGGTCGCTTACGTAAAAAATAACAAGAAACACCAGTGACTTCCATGAAGTCCCGAGGCAGGTATACACTAGAAGGGGCTATTACACTTACATATAATACTAGGATTACAATATTCTTAGCATTATATAACTGAAGACTTCATTATCCCTTAGACTTAGCGTGATGACTGCAGCAGGTACATTTGTCGGGAAGAAAGAGACTGGACAACCGTTTGAATGTTAAAACACTGAGAACTGGTGTGACAAGTTGAAATGTTTACGAATGATCTAGTACATAGATCCAAACGCTTTAGCTTTTCACGTCACAAAATAGACTGTATTTCAAAAAACCCAAGCATCGCTCACAGAGTTTTCCCGAACTGAAACGCAAAAATAATTCGTCAACAATTAATGATTGATTGTTTACAGTTGACAGTATAACTTTTTTACATGTTGTGAGTCATAATGCAAAAAAGGTAATTTTTCAGGGCTGTAGTTGGTGTTGGGTTTTCATTCCGGCGAAGAAAAACCTACTTCAAGTACTTCCTACTACCGAACTTTAGGCAAGGAAATTTAGATTTCAGGAGGTATGTTGTCCCGAAGACTTTACTAATCACTTGTGAAAGTATTTATTATCGACGCAATATCTAGCTACAGTTTAGCGTTCATATAGGTGTATAAAACTACCTAATACATCGGTATTAGAGATATTCTAAATTGCTAACAAATCTTCAAACAAATTTTCCACAATAAGAGTAGGGATCATTGGATATCCTCTGCCTTCATGTCAGCCATGCCATTTTATCATATTTACCATACATTTATGGTACTGGTGTGATTCACAGTTGTGAACATGCAATTGAAGGAAAAAAATTGAATTCATGTTCAACAATACACCTCTTTAAACAAACTATTAGTTTTGTAAATGCGAAACAATTCTCACACTGAATTTTACAGTGATGACAATACATTCAGATCCCGTAGCTGACACCTACCCGCACCCCGCACTAGCAAAGACAATAATTAGACTATCGATCGCTAATGAGGCCCCTCTAATCCGGCTAACAGATTAATGTCCTCTCGGGGACATTGTCTTCCCTGAGGATTAGGGAGCCACCGATCCATAAATTATACAACTTCATCAGCCTTAACGAGCGCTCTCAGATCACTCTGTCATCCGGGATAATACTGCTCCATATCCATTAATCGTTCATTCAGAGCTGGATCAATCGCTAAGCGCTCCGTCCCTCCTTTGGACAAATGGTCCTTGACAGGATCGGACTCGTCCATTGTTGTTCTCTTTTATCCGAAGTAAAAAAACGACTAGAGTTCCAACCACTTCGGCGGGAATTTCCTGACATGTTTCTATCATAACATTAAGGCTCGTTCTTACTGCTCGGAGGTTTCCTATGTCCCGGATCAAGGCTTAAAAAAACAATTATGGATTTTGTTTACGTACAATAGCAATTAATAAGCCATTTGATTGCAATTTAGGATACAAGCATACCTAAGTCCAATGGGATGGCACTACTTTGATTAAAAAGTTCAGGGCGTTTTTATCTGCCTGCAACTCGATAGCAATCGTAATAATGATTCTCTCGATCGGAAATTGTATAAGCACATTTCTCAATACCTAGAAATATACTGTCTATTTTTCGGTTAAAACACAATAACTGGAAGCCTTGCAAAAAAAAAAAAAATAAAATAATGCAGATCAACTTTGCTACCTTTTATTTTTTCTTTATTTGACGAAAATTATAATTTCGCCAAGAAGGGCAAAAGATAATTGTATAAATGATTGCATTCAAACCATATTTACAAATTTACATTTATTCTCTCATTCATACCGTATTTATAATATAAAATCAACACCCCCAGTATTGACACCTTTCCTGTTGTGGAGAAAGAGGCAAGGATTGGGGAGATACCCCTTGTTATCTGCCTCCATTAACCCCTTTCTACCTACGCAAGCCTACCTACCTGTCTACACAGTAGTAATGTGGAAGCAGGAAGCTCCAGCGTCGCAGACTATTGGGACTAATGGCGGCAGTTAATGTAAGCGTAGGAAATATACGTACTTGTAGTTTGGGCCGCATAAAATTCTATAGTAACCTATCCAACCACCCTAATCCCGTGGTACAGTCATTACACTGCACCACTCATCCCTGGAGTGGGAGTTCTGGCAATGGCCAGTTTCTCCAATCATGTCCTGAGCGTATGTGGCTCTCGCACGCTTTGTCTGCCTTCACTGGCTCGTATCCGGTGACACGGCTAACGGAGGAGCGTGTGGTATTTCCCAACACTCCACTTCCTCTTTCGCATGCGAGGGAGGTTACAACCACGTGGTTCTGGGAGGTCTCTGGGCTGTTTGTAAATACTGTATGAATGAACTAGTGAATGAAAATTGTAAATATGGTATGAATGTGAACATTTATCACAATTACTTATTGCCTAATAAAGCAGATTGTAATTTTATCATAATAAAGAAGTTAATATATAATATATAAAATCGAAAATAAAGTATTTTTTAGTACCGCTTAATTCTGTTTTTGCAATATTTAAAAACATGCCAAGACCCACGTATCTCTGTATTTTGCCTATACTCGTTCTACGTCCATTATGTACATTATATATAATATATATTATAATTATATTATTAAATAGTATTTAAAACGAACAGTTTTTAAGGCAAACGAAAGTAAGTCAGTAAAAAAAAAAAATGGTGATTTATTTACTGATCAATGGAGTTAATAAAGGATCCTTATTCCTCTCTCATAGAGCAGTAAACATTGAATAGCACAAGCGATTCAACTCTCTATAAATTCAATTTTAGCCACCATCTAGCAGCAGACCGCGCTGCCTTTGGACAGCCTTCACCGTCGCGTCCAAACTTAATGAGCGCCCAGCCGCGCCGGTGGAATTCTCCCAGTCAGTTAATTAATGAGAAGCCCCTCAAGTCTTGTGTTAATTAGTTGGAAGTTGTTAAGTTTTGCGTACAACCCCTACCCCTCGAGGCGTGGTCAAAAATAATTTATTAGGTTAGGCTAGCGGCGGTCGATCAAGTATTTACTGGGCGATACTCTCTATTAATACCAATCCATTGTTCATGGCTAGGGGGAGGGGGGCTTGCCTTTGCCTGCTTTCTCAATAGCAATTGATAACAAATTGCTACATACAAAGAGGTTTAGTGTCTCTGATGTGGTTTATAGAAAATTCCGGACACAAACAACAATCCCATTGCACCGGAATACGCGCACCTCAGGCTACGTAACCCCACGAGCCCGCTTCACGGGCTTGTGGGGCAAGCCCGTTTGAGGCTCAGCCTCAGGTAGGGCGGGAAAAAAAAAAAAAAAGTTTATAGAAAATTATTTACACATTGGGCATAACTGAGTGGGACGAACAGACTAACGAATCAGTTTGATTAAAAGTGCATAAGTAATTCCAAATGCGTAGTAACAACAGACAGATATCTTACCTGATCATCATCATACTAAAGGTCCTTCTAAACGAGTAAGTTTTTTGATCAATTGAGTTTGATTAAAAAACTTACCCGTGTAAAAGGCCCGTAGCACTGAATCCTAGAACATGTCCTTGCTTGCCTATTATTCAACCATGTACTTGAAAATATAATTTTGAAAATATTTATACTCTCTGCCCTAATGAGACAATAGATAGTTGTAACTAATGATCTCGTTCAAACGATATTTACAATATGGCATCGAATCTCTCATTAATACTAAATTTACAATAAACGGTCATACAATATAGAAAAATGTACATAGGCCAGGGAACTCCCAAAATTCACCAGTAGAAATGTCATCTTACCGACTTAAGTAAGATACCATTTGATATACCTCCGCTACTTTTACGCAGCAGTAATGTGGCGGCTGTAGGAGAGTGAATAAGGGGTAGACGGAGATGATTGGGTCATGAAGTGAGAAAACCAGTTCCAGAACCCCCAATGACTCAACATTAACAAAAGATCACCCGGCCACTCCCACTTTAATCTCCAAGGATGATTGTGGGGTTGGGTTTTGCTTGAAATTGATGTTGCTAAAAAAATTGGAATGTTAGATCATCTTTGAGAAGTTATTAGGGAATCCGCCTTCCCACAATTCTATGGGACTCTCTTTGTGAGATAAAAAAATGGATTAACTAATGTTATTTGTAGTGTAAAATATAGAAAGATTATACTTACTTGATGTTTGAATGAGCCCATTGATGTCAGAGCAACCTATCCCTGGACAGAAATCAGGTATGCTCATCGGGGCTGAAAATATGATGTCGTAATATGGTTTCTGCAGGCGGAAGTAAGCCGGGATCGAGAAACACGGCTTCTACGTAACTGTCCAAGCTAGGCGTTTTTGTTTCCGTGTAACCTGTTTTTTCTAATGGGAAAAGCTCGAATGTAGTGGTTATCTCTTTTTATACATATGAACAGGTAAGGGACCCCTGCAAATACCTTTTTTCCCCTCCTACCACTCTCAGTCTTTTGTTCATACACTGGTGCTTAATTCTTTGATTGGATTTTGGTTACTGTGTTGCTACCTGAGATGGTTTTCGATATAGTATAGTATATGATAGTGGAAGTGAAATAAAAAAAAAAAAGTAATTAATATTTGTATTTATGTAATTCTATTTCAGTGAACTGTACTCTCTAATAAATGCAAAAGAGGAGGTCGTAAAGAGGAATGGAGGAATCACCCTGGTACTCAAAAACAGGTATCTCCACTATTTCTATGAATAACTTATATAGTTTTTTTTTCACCTTCAGTTACTGGAACTGGTTGGCCTATACACTCAATGCATAGAAATCGTCTAAAATAAGTGTTAGAGGTTGAGCAGCCTGACATAAATTAAATTGGTTTAAAGGTATTTCCCAACATTACAGGCTGAAATTAATTTTTTTCTTTAAAGGTTACAATCATCAAAAGCTAACATGGAAAGGTTTCGTTTCAAGTGTTGAATTTCTATATAATTATATTTTTGTACAATAAATACACATAAACCATTATAATATCTGAAGTCAGCCATTTAGGTTTGAATTTAATATTGATTGAAATAGTTAATATGAATAAATACACCATGCGAGAGTCCCGAATCTCAAATTGCATGTTTATCAATATGGCAGAATGGCTAACGAACGTTACGATAGTTTCTCTAAAATTTTCTCAATATAAAATTGGAAACAAGTGTATTTATAAAGGATGTTAACAAAACAGCAACATTGTTGCTATCGGACAGTTCACTAATTGTAAGAGAGGATCGAAGACCGCGCAGAGGGAGCCTCTAATCACGGCGGTCCAGTTGATAATTAATATACTGCACGATAATTACAGAAGCTGCCGTCAAAGGCCTATCTCGCTCAGTAATTAACCTCTTCGTCGCCTTTATCTCGTCTTCCCTTATCGGCTTGCGTTTAGACTCTCCTTTATAGTGCTCCCTGTGCGTATTATGACCGGAACCATGTTGGTAAATTGTTATCCCAAGTATTAAAATTATCAATCCTTTAAATATCTGTATTAGTATACAATTTATAAATTATTATGGAATACCAGATTTTTTAATTTCCATTTAATTTATTAATTTGTTTAATTAAATTTGTTTTTAATAAACATTTTGGTTAAATCAAAGTCCGAAAACCCTATTTTGTTGGATACCAGGACATACAAACGTTAAATGATGAAATGGAAAAATAGACGATACAAATGAGAGTACAGATAGATACCAAACTACCACGAGAAGGCTTTAAGCATGGAATACATGTAAAGTAATAAAGGAAGAGATTGCTCTGACGTGGCTTCGGACAAGACATGCAGGAATGCCAAACAACGAAAGATAGGCCAATGATTGTCTTATTAATTAAAAAGTACTGCATCGTCGAGCCGGCTGTAAAGAACACGGCCAATTGAAAGCACAATATATTGTAAGAAGGAAAGCTTGTATGAAGAAGAACCATCGACTATTGGCTCCCCCGGGTAAGATGGGATCCATCATCTCATTGAAGGAAACCCATCCGAACGCTGCTTTTTCCCAACAATACCGTTTCAGGCATTACACCTTCGGTCTCGCCTTACTACTCCTCCTTAAATGCTGTTAATCCTGTTCTCATTAAACTGTTCTCTTGATAATATGGGCAACAGACTGTTAGGGAAAATTAATAGGAAGATGTAGCTTAAGTTTTTATTGTTAGGTGGAAGTTTTAAGTCTAAGATAAATAAGGTGAGCCCTATCACTTTTAAAGATGTTCAATAAATTCACGTACGAGAATAATTCTCGTATAATGTGCACCATTTTACTTTTGTACAATCGCAAATCGCAATGTAGGATAATTAGAAATCATATAAAATGCAGCCAAGCTACAAGAAATATAATGACCTAGTGTAAATAGATTCATTTGTAGAATCTATATTGAATTCTGTAATAATTTTGTAACAAGGAGATGTAGGAAAAATAAAATCATACTTCAAAAGACTAAATAAATATTAATCTTTTATTTTCTGATCTTTCTCTAAAGTGACCCAAAAATTCATCCTCACTTTCTTGGCCTTCTAGCCCTAGAGCTTGTAACTTGGTGATCCACTCCATTCCGGTCACTCCTCAGGGTTCCTCTCTAGAGAAATATTTTTCTACTTTGGGTTATGGTATTATTCCATATTACTGAGTGTACTAAATTAATTTTAATATCTTGTGTAAATCTTGCAGAAGCAAAGCCACGAGATATTTGAGCAATGCCCGTTTAACCGTTATATTATTATAAATGCACCATTACTCATATATTTTTCAATGAAATGATAATTTATATATTTCTTATTACGTTTGTTTTATTGCTATTATTTATCTATAGTTTTATATTTATATAGCGATTTGTTCACTGATAGTTTTCTCATAAAACCACTGCGAATGCAATAAAGGACAATTTACGTATCTTCTTTATCTCAGAATCCAGACACTTCCTCAAAAACTGATTTATGATCCATTGACGAACAGTGTCAATGCTAGAATAACGATTACCATTAGATATAGTGTCGTCCTGAGTTCGAGGTTATTTATCTACGAGCTATGGTACTGAGAAATATTAAGGTCCGAATAATTGGAAAGAATGGGATTTTCCATGATTTCAGCTCTGTGAGTACATATACAAAGCTAAGCCAAGTACAGTCTCAAAATCGAAGAGAGTAGTCACGTATTTTCTAAATATTGACGTTGCATTGGAGGTTTATCAGACTACACCAGTTAGTCACTACAAGTGGTGACAACCAGCGCGATATTAATAATACTTATAGGATGCAATAGTTACTGTACACAATACCATCAAGAGTGGCCGTTCCCCTACCCTAGTGGTTAACATACCTACATCAGGAGATCATTCGATCCATGGCTCGCCCAAGGAATTTTCTTTGAGGGGTGGATCTGGTCAGGGTTTATTCTCCCTTGTGAGGATAAATAAGGAGCTAGTTGAATAAAGAAGTAGTGATTCGGTAAAGAAGCCTAAATTTAAGGCTTAGACCTAACCACACTAAACTACAGCCATGGGTAGGTCCTTGGGTTTCCATGGGTAGTTATGCCATGAGTAATATCATAGATAATAATTTTAGTTGATAAAAACAAATTGAAATAAATCCTGCACTAAAGCTGTACTCAAGAACCAGAAATCAGGAGCTACCTAAAATTAAAAGTTTTCAATTTTCAAAGTAGTTACCTATTTATTTATAAAAATAAACTTGGTTATGTGCTAGATGTAAAATAATAGTGAATGAACTTTAGTGATCCCCCCCACATAGTTAAAGGCTAAAAGAACATCCGAAAGAATGTGTTGATAGTTTTAAAAACAATAATTATTTGTTGAAGCAAGTTGCGGGGCCATTTCCTTATCATAGAATCTGAAGTACCCAACTCAAAGTAAATACCAAAAATGTGTACATAATATTAAAAAGAACAGTTTAAATGTTCGGTTAAATATTTGCCCATTTTGTAACCCGAAAGTGAGCCCCATTTCCTTGTCTATGTATAATTAATTTTTTTACATAACCGTTTTTGTTACCTTTCTTAACTTAAAATACAGCTCAGTACAGTAAGAAGGCCATCCCTACGAATGTACCTCAGTGTAACAATATAACCAGTGCTTCATATATTAAATCAATAAAAAAATTACTGATGTTAAAAGTTAAACTCAAAGCTTTTAAGAAAGCATATGTTTTTATATTATTTCATTTACTGTGAATTAAAATAACAAATCGATTTTTTTCCGATATTTAGAAATAAAAAATTATTTTTTGCAAATATGCAAGTCGTCTAGCGTTAAAAAACTCGTTCTTGATTAAAAATCAACACTTCACTTAAATACATGCAAATTTTAATTTTAGAAAATTATGCATGAATAAAACATTTAAAAATACGAGACAAACATTTATTCATAACATATTACGCACAAATCTCTTTTATTTTCGTGGTTATTGCTATTAAATTATGTCAAATATAATCAGCTTTGAATCTTGAAACTTAGCTGTTATTAAATTCCTTGTCAGTGTACACTTTTCTGTAATGTTTTCGTTATTTAAGATTTTTATAAATTTATTTAGTTTGTGCACAAAAGTATTGAAAAATGCTGACAATAATATTTCACAATTGAATACGTGCTAACAAAGGACACCTCAGTATAGGATTATATTTGACACGTGATCTTAATTTTTTATGACTGAAAATATGGGAGTTGAGTCGACAGCTAGAAAACACATCGGTTAAGAACACGTGTTTTGTTTGATATATAGCTTGAGATATTACGGGCTACAATTGTGAATGCCAAGTAGAAGAGACATGATCCTTTGTCTCCCGATGACACACGCAGACGATTAGACAAATCCTGTGATAGATCACTGGGAATTAGAAGGCTGGTGTAGTAAGTACCCTAACTACCTCCTCCACCACACACTGCTATGTGTGTGTAATGTGAGATAACGCCGCTGAAAAATCACCCCGCCCTTTAAGGAAATCCCGACCATCAATTGGGATGAACCTGGCCTAGGGTTCAAAGCCCTTTTTGTTACCTGGCTTTCGCAGGGAGAGGCCGCGCGCTTTTCTATTTCACTGCTAATCCGCACTAAATCAGCCCGAGCCGGACCCCGGCTAAGTGTGCGCAATTACACCCATCTTACTTCTCTTCCGTTATATTTTTTTACACTCGGGCCCCAGGGATAAGCCCATGATTTAGGGTCTACCGCCATTATCCAGATTAGGACTTAAAGGCAGACGGATGGCCTTGGACATTATAGATGGTTTAATAAGTATTATTACTTTTCTCAAATTCATTATAAATATGAATCTATATACATAAAAGAGTTCGTGAGTATCAGTGCTCACTGTATGTAAACGATTACGGATCAGGAAGAAATTCAGCTCAGTGATTAAATAGTACAGTTGGCTCCTAACGCAGTGATTGAAATTTGTTTCTAGAAAAAAAAACATGTCAAGCTCAATCTCTAAGAATCTCTAGTTTTTGTACAATTTTATTCGGAATTTGATTAACTTACACAATTTATCTAGAATTTATACAAATCTATCAAAAATTACCATTTATGGTCGCTTTTATTTTATTAGACAACATTAGTAATCTATGCAAGATCATCTATGGGTAGATGACGAAGTGCATCAGAAGTAATCTCATATCATAACCAGGTTATTTACATTTAAGTATTAATCTTATGAAGAACTTTGGGCTTTATATATACAAATATGGATTATACAAGTAACGTAATACAGATATAAGAATTTCAGTGTATATAAAAATATGTAAGAACCTCAATATAGTACAATACTAGCATCTACGACAGTATAAATCGCGTTGGAGAAATCGGGTAGTCTTCTGATGTAGCCTCCAATAGCACACGTACTAACAATATAAAGCACAAACGTTTTCTACCAAAGCAACACATGTTAGTCAGATTGTTGAACTCAAGACTGTTTTAGTCACTAATACTGTTTGTTGGATTATCTGAGAAAGTGTGAATTTGGGTTTGATATAAAAGAAATGACAAATTCTTCAGCGCTACTAAGGTCTCAAGTCTGATGGTATTCAGTAGAAACGTAATCCGGTCTTAAAACATGTACATATTCCATGAAGGATAAAGGTAGTGAAGTTTTTGTCAATAAGATGCGATTAGGGTGTGGAAATGGAGGGGAGGTGGTCAGCGAATCGTTCTGCTTTCTGTTCACCGTGTGTTGGGTTTGCGAAATAAATAAATACATGGATACTGTCTACTGGAAATTTCCACATATTTCTCCATGGACCATTTACAACATTGATGGATGGTAGATAATCATCAAACGTATAAATTTTATAAGACTTGATTTATGTTTTTAGTGTGATTATAGATCCGTTTATCGGACAACGGTATGTGCGATCGCTTTCATGCCTTTCGTTTATCCGGTTATAATTGCACCCTGAGATAAAAATCTAGAACAGTTCGCGTGTTGCCATTCTCTGAATTGTTATCATTAGAATTGAGGTTACTAAAGCATTGATAATTTTGTGTATGATTCTTATATAATACGTAGCTTCACTAGGAGAGGATTCATTGATGCTGTTCAGACCTCCAGCTAACGTCTGGTTCACGTTTACCTGTCTCAGGATGACGTACAAGATATATTATAGATGGTGCCGTCTTTTGATTAATTGGTAAATTGTAAACGTTATTCTGCCGGTTAAAGGCCAAGTCAAACAGGGCGCGGATTAGGACGCGCGCATACCGCTGTAATTCTTAATATTGCTCAGCCTGGTTAAAGTTGTCCTGAAGTGGTGGACCAGTGTAGTTCGCGACCAAAAGGGGTTGTGGTTTTTCAATAAAGTCGGGTGGACTGGAGACAAGGATATTCAAAAATATGCGAAAAAGCGGTCTTCAAATTAACTCGACTCACAGCATAGTCGGTGAAACTCAGTGAACTAATTTTTTTTTTAAATTTATTTCTTGCACCCGTTTTCATTGTTGTCTTGGTTGACTAAAAGTGAACAGAAGAAATTCTTCTTCGTTAGAAGAACTTCGGGATATGTTGAATTAAACAAGAAAAGAAAAGAGGTTTGCTGTCTGATGTCTGGAAATCACCTTAACATAAACACTAATCTCTAACTTGCACTAAGAAAACGTTGTTGTTCCGGCAAGCTCTGATTTGATTGTGACCTCTGCTACGTTAGACGAGAGAGCGGGTTCGCACAGTGCCAAAAACGTATACCTGACTGCCCTGTTGTATATTCCTATCAGCAATAAACGTTGTACAAATCTCATTCCATAAAATCGAATTACTTCTAGTAGATAAATTTAGTTTGGTTCTAAAACCGTATTACAATACAAATGACAGTGACCTAAACACCTAAACCACAATTATACATGAACCTCACCATGAATATTATTTTATATATTTTACAAGTGTAATTAATTCACGTAAATTAAACTGGCGGCATTGGGCTTAGGCTGTGTAATCCCCGGAGCAGAAGACACTGTTAGAGATATTGATAAATTGTGGGGAGCAGATAAAACAATTAATCAGGAATTAGGCTGGCGTAGTACGGGCTCTGCGGCTGACCACTGACTAATAGCAGGAACAGCTGTGGTCGCGCTGCCCTCGCTTGTGTTGCAGTTCTTCTGCAAGTTAACCTCTCTGCTTTCTAACTATAGATAATTTATTATTATAATTTTATTTCATTATACTTACATGGGCTCATAATTGCTATAGTTGCCAAACCCCAGAGCACCTTTGAACTAAAGCAAAAATATCCACTTGATTATTTGAAGGGAATCAGAAACTAAAAATAAAATAAAATAAAAAGAATTTAAAAATAAAATTAATGTGTTTATGTGTCTTCTTTCTAGTTGCAACATTACCCAAAACACGTTTTACTAAATTATTATTGCTCCTCTAACAATTTTCAACAAACCATTGAGTTTTTTCTTTTGCTACTTTATAAATCATGGAACGTTGATTTTAATGTAATAAATTAATATTCCAAGGTTAATTTGTTATAATTCTTAGGAATTCATTCTGTACCCTCTGAAGTCTAGGGAAGTTACTAATAAATGCGATAAATCCAGGATAAAAATGTATAGGCTAATAGAGGACTGACAAGAATTTTATAAGCAATTGTTTTATATTTTATCGGCAGGGTAGATGGAATATTAGTTGGCCACATCACTGTGGTATCCTATATACTTGACTGACAATACAGCTAAAAGTCTCCAGAAATTTCAGAATGGGATCATGAGAAAAGTGGTCATACATACCTCTCTCCACAGAGGTTAAAGAACGCCGACCTGCACTCGTTGCTTGGTGTTCCGTCGGTGGGTGAGTTTATCCACCGGAGAGTCCACGTTTTTTGATTCGTTGCAGCATCCCACAAACCCAGTGTTTAACACAACGACCCCACCACCATTCCTGTATCGATGGCAGCAGACTTTCGGTTAAGATTTCGTTGTTAGAAGGAAGTTAGTTTTAAGTCTATGAATCATAAGGTGAGTCCCATCACTTTTAAACACGTTTAGACAATGAATGTATAATGGGCATTATAATTTTGTAACCATCACAAATTGCAATGTAAAATTATTAAAAAAGGTGTAAACTATAGCCAAACTACATGACATATAATATTAACCTATTGTAAATAGATTCATTTATATAGAATCAAGGGGATATGGGCGGGGGTCCAATAAAGTAGACTATTTTACTTTATATTTCAATTCTTTTATAATTATTGAATTCTTAAACGCTACAATACATTTATATGAATACGCCGGTAACTAATAGTTAACTAAAGACCTCTCCAATAAGAATGACAAGATAAAGAATAAGGTACTTTATTAGAAGGGTAAAATTTGGTTTCTTTCCTGACTGTCACGGATAGCGGTATACTGTCCTCAGCTGGAGGTTGGGCATGGCGCTCACTTCTTCGGGGAAGGAGGTCTCTGTACGGTCCACAGCCCTGAAGATGAGGAGCTGGAGACGTGGTAGGCAGGTCGGCAGGAGCCTGAAGGCTTCCGATATGACATGCTTGGTCGAGAAGAGGTTGATCTTGGTCAGCCGGTGGCACCTCTCGATGACAGCAATGACGCCCATGTGTGTGATTCCTCTGCATCCAGGGAACCCAAGCTCCTCCATGGCCGGGCAGTTGTCGGCAATGGCGCCAAGGACCGTGTCGTCGACAGTGTAGCTGTTGGAGATGACAATCATGGTGAGGTTAGCCATGCTAGCGCTGCCCAGCAGCTGGCACCAGCATGATGAGGTGATGGTACGGGGGATGGTCACCATCAGTTTCTCCAGCCTCTGCAGCCTACCATCATCGACATTAGCTCAATTTGTTGTCACCTATAGAACAACTTATATTACTAGAAAATATTGTTAATCTTATAACTTATATTCACAAGCATGCAAGGATTAGTTGGGGAACGAGTTTCATACTGTGGTGTTTATTTTAAAGATCTTGAATTTTTAGAAAATTCATTAATAGTGTTATTTTAAAATAAATTAATAATACGCGTGTTTCAGCTTGACGGAAAATTCGAGTGAGCCCACATCAGCCAGTTTCGAATTATGTTATACATACGTCAAGCTGAAACACGCGTATTATTAATTTATTTTAAAATAACACTATTAATGAATTTTCCAAAAGTTCAAGATCTTTAAAATAAAAACCACAGTATGAAACTCGTTCCCCAACTTAAGACGACGTCTTAAATATTTAATTTAAGTTCTAACTATTATTTTTACATAAATTCAATTGAATTCGATTCAATTTAATTGAACATTCTACACAGAAACCTACATAATTTATTTAGTTCAATCAAACGCACTTATGATTGGCCTGAAAAAGGTAGTATTTAGAAATAATTAATTTGTATCCTATGTTTACTAATAATTCTGTGTTTTTATAATCACTCCATCGTTTTTTACAGACTGTGTCCTTAGACAAACCTGTGAATTTGATATCCATTTGCTATACACTCATCAAAATATGAAATACTACGGCTATATATGCTAATAACCACAGTAAATCCTTGCTCACGTCTTACAATTAAATGTCACCTGGGTTACATTGTAACACCTTGTGTTGTTGTTCATGGATTCATTGAGGCTAATTTTCAGGCACATCGTCTCATAGCCACTATGCCATCTACTTGTCAATAATTACCCATAACAATGTACTTTATTTCTTCTAGAATTTCTCTACAAGTGGAGTATATATTATTAGTTTACTTGTAGATAGTTAATGACAAATGTTGTTTAATTTCCTGATCATTTATTAATGATCTCCTACATTCTATTAATGTGAACGTGTTATTTATATGGCTTAATTCTTTCATCCAAAATCCGTTTGAATCAACTCAAGCCAATGTCACACGTGCTTGTTTGGGCTAAACTAAGGCGTGTCTGAAAAGATTTGACATAGATAAAAGCAGAGCTTGCTCAATCACCGCTCTAACGGACAAAATAAATACTGACCACCAGGTGTGGACAGAAAGTATTGAAATTATAATTAATTTGATGGGTGAAGAATAGTTAAAACGACCTATAACCGTGCTGTCTTCATATGCACACTAAACCGAAAGACTAATCTCATGTCAGTCCGAGCTAGATTAGAAATGATTTAAGTTTTCGAATGTTAATTATTAAAATTTAAAAATGAATCGATATTAGGGTTATTCATGTACCTATCTTAGCTTGGAACTAGGGAATGCAAGCAGCTGACGTTGAGGGTGACGTCGAAAGCCAATAAAAACGATCACATTAATATCAACCGATAACTCATCTGAAAAAATGTCGATAGAAATCCTGTTACATGAATCTGTCCGATCTCATTTCGATGCATAGTTTTCTGAGAAGAAACGATGCAAATAAAGACTACGTAATCATTACGTAATTCATTCTTTGTCAACCGCAAATACAATTACATAATTCTAATTCGTTTTAATAATTATAAAATACCCATAACTTATTTAATTCAAGCAAAGTATTGTACTTGATGGAATTTTAATTTATTTGATCAAAATTATATAAAACTAGAACTATCATTCAAATTAAATGAAGGGTTTGGGCGAATAATGGTCTATGTTACACTATTGTGAAAACGGGTTTTTAATTGAATAACGGTATACGTCACATTCCTTACGCAAATACGACTTTAGCCATTGTTCAGATTATAGAACTCACCTGTGTAAAGGGGTAAAGCAACAAATTCTGCTGTTTTCTGTAGGAACGTAATTCTCTTAACTTAAATCTGTAAATGTTACATTGACAGTTACTTGGCCTAACCCTTCAAATATTATTTATTCTAATCTTTTTTTAATTCCGTGAGCTGGTTTCGTGGCAATTAAACCTCTATTGACATAAATTAGGTAACCATTTATATTGAATTAAATTTCTAAGAATATTTGTTCGGTTATATTACGTACCAAGTGACGATTAAATTAAAACACGAAGCGTCAATAGCCCATCAGTCATAAGAGATCAAATTGAATTGTAAATGAAAAATTAAAAACCAACAAGAAGTTGGGTACAAATACAATTATACCCTACCCGATTCTGCTGAAAAAGTTAAAATGCAATAAATATGATCTGTTATTACTCATAATTAACTCCAATTGGTCAATTTAGAAAGCAATTATATTATTCACTAAGATTTTCATTGGGATTAATGTATTTACAATACGCGACCTTGAATAATAATATTTTCCTTTATTTTTAACGAGTTTAACATTTCAGTGTTATTTGCTGCCTGCAAATAATTGTTAACTGTAAATAATTGTTAACTGTAAATAATTGAGTTGAGCAATAATCGGAATTCGACACAGTGCAAGCATATTATGAAACAAGATTGCACTTCTTATTTTCAGGACAAAGGCCTATAAGGCACAATTAGATGATAAATATATTTTTCATTAGTTTCAATGTTGTAAGTGGAACCATTTTTTTTCGGTAATCAGTGTTGTAGATATATCCTTTGATAATGAATTTATTCAGGCTATTACCTGGTAAATTTTTATATTGATAGGGCTTGCTTCATTTTAAATGAGGTGGTGAAAAAACTGTACTAAATTATACTGTAAAAAGTAGTTCAGAGAGTCTATCACTGTTATCTGAACCTAACTAGTTCAAATATTTCTTAAAAACAATAATTATATTATTGATTAATTTATTTAATAGATAAAAAAATTGGTTTAACTATAAGGAAAAATTTAAATAGCATAATAATTTGTCTTGTTCCTGTTGTTTTAGTTTTCCTCTTTATAAGGTGTAAGTTAATATTCTTATTGTGTATACTGGTGCCGAAATTTCAAATCCATAAGCCATGAGGAGGAAATCCCGTTTTAGAATAACGATGGGATAAAAATGTTTGACCATAAGTCGCATAACTCCAAAAAGAGAGAGTTATTTAATTGTGACAGTTAAATTTTATAAAATTAGACTTTCGTTTTTTTTTGTTACAATTTATGGCCAGTTTTTGCGCATGCGCTACTATTTACAACAGCTCTCTACTTCGCTCGTACTTCAAATTCTGTTTACTACCGCTTACAGGCCACAATTCAGACATAGAATTGTTCTAGCAGGCAACTTATGTGAGCTGGTCACGAGGGAGCCCACAGGAGGTGAGTGAATCGCTTGTTACATTTGTTCTAGTTCAACAAGTGATATCGGACTGAGAAGTCGGCCATTTTGAACGCCTTACCTTTAGCCGTTCAGGAGATAACATCAAGTAGTGGCTTTCTGAGCCAGGCGGTCTGGTGGCTCAGAGCCAAGACCCGTTGTCTCGCCACTTGAAGTTGTGAGATCGAATCCCACCGGCGTTACGTATTCATTTTACTAGCAAAAACCGTTGTTATGATAAAATGAGATTTTATCAACAACTGATGTCAGAAAATAAAAAAAAAAGATCTAGGTCACTAGGTCCAACACCAACACCATCGCCTGTAAAGCGAAAACCGAGACGTTCAAACAGGAACGTACAAATAACCTCCTCTGCAGCTAGTTCCATGAAAGAGATACCTCAACAGGCCAGCACATCTAAAGAAGACACCGTCAAAGTTTCCCCTTTCTTCACGCCTAACACCTTTGAGGCGTTGAAAAATATTCAAACTGATGAAATCAACAAAACGCCCACACAGCCCAAGCCACCTGCTATATTCGTGCGGAATATTAATAACTTAATAAATTAATGTGTACCCAATTGAATAAAATTGTAGGTACAGGCAAATACACGAGCCTCAATCGGTCCCGGGACACAAAAGTTTCTCCGGACACTCCCGAAACATACCGAGCAATAGTTAAATACTAAAGGAAGAGGAGAAACTAAGGCCGACTTCCACACCTACCAATTAAAGCAGGAACAATCTCTCCAAGTGCGAAATAGAAGAAGAACTATCAGCTCTCGGATACAAAGTTCGTCAAATAACAAACGTGTTGCGTGAGGATAGGCAACAGGATGAAAAAATAAAAACAGCATTACCACTGTTCTTTGTCGAACTCGAGAGGACACCTGGAATCGGGAAGATATACGACCTAACAAACCTGTACTACACAAGGGTACAGGTTGAAAAACCGTATCCCAAACGCGATATCGTCCAGTGCAATAACTGTCAGGCATATGGGCACACAAATTCTTACTGCCACCACCCTCCCAGGTGTGTTAAGTGCAGCGGGCAGCACAAAAGCGAATTGTGCAAAAAGCCCCTAAAATCGCCTGCTGTATGCGTGCTCTGCCAGCAAGACCATCCGGCCAACTACAAGGGCTGTGAGGCCTATAGAATCCTCAAGTCCAGGAGCGAGCAACGTCGCCGGCCAGAAGAAGAGAAGCCAGTAACAGGTAGCTCAAGAAGCGCCCCCACCAGAAATTTGAGGCCTTCTGTCTCTTTTGCTGATACCGTTCGGAACAGAGAGCAGTCACAGGCACCGCCCACTTCCTGTCCGCCAGATCACCTTTCCCAGCATTCCATTCATCCCGTTAACCCTCAAGCTCAATCCCATCCTCAACCACACATCTCGCATATTCCTCCACCTTCAAGCTCTTCGGATCTCACCAGCCTATTAGCCTCATTCCTTACCGAGTTCAGAACCCTAATTACCCCTCTCATTTCCCTTCTTACAAATCTTATCCCTCCTCCTACCTTATCCCCGTTAAACAAAATCCATAAGTGGATCCTTCCGACTCCTTACCCATTCTCCTTTGGAATGCGAATGGTGTTCGCACCCACACTAACGAACTGACAGCACTACACTATAACAAGAACATTGACGTAGCTCTCATTACTGAAACAAGACTTACAAGTAAACGACCATTTATAGTTCGACAGTACCATACTTATAGAACTGATCACCCAGATGGAAGAGCCCACGCAGTTGCAGAACTTAATTTAATAAAAAGTCAATTGATGTCTTAACTAGATATGAAGGATTTGAGTTCAAATGATAAATTAGAATTTCTGGGTATGCTAATTCATAGAAATAAGGATGGTTCTATTACTCTTAATCAATCATCACTAATTGAAAAAATTATTAAAATGTTTAATATGTCAGAAGCTAAAATTAGAAAAATTCCTATTGAACCCAAATTAAATTTAATGCAGAGTGAAAACATAGATAAGGGTTTATGTCCTAGTGTTCCTTATAAGCAACTAATTGGTAGCATTGTGTATCTAATGTTGGGTTCTAGAGCTGACTTATGTTTTTCTATTTCCTATTTTGGACGTTTTCAAAATTGTTATAACAGAATCCACTGGAAACATTTAAAAGGAATAATAGGGTATTTAAAATTTACTGTAGATGTTGGGTTACTATTTAAAAGGTCTGAATGCAACACATTAAGTTTACACTCATATGTTAACGCAGATTATCCTCATGATACTAACGATCGTAAGAGCACTAGTGAGTTTGTGGTAAAAATTAACAATAATGTTGTCAGTTGGGCTTCCCGTAAGCAATAAGTTGTGGCTCTGAGTACAACAGAAGCCGAATTTTATGCATTGGGTGATTGCTTAGTTGAATCAGTTTTTATTAACAAACTATGAAATGAGGTGTTTAATTCACGTAATGTTATAAACTTATATGAGGATAATCAAGGGACAATTAAAATAGCTCAAACCTTAGAAACAAAAAGATCAAAACATTATGATATTAAATATAACTATGTCAAAGACCTAGTGAGTAAGGGAATTGTAAAAATAAATTATATTGAGTCTAAAGAACAAATAGCAGACTTATTAACTAAGGCATTACCAGAAAATAAGTTTGAATATTTCTGTAAACTTGTAAATCTTGTTAAAGTATAATCTTAGACCGAATGTGGAACTAAGAGTGGGTGTTGTTGATAATTCCCCATTTAGCTAATATCATTATTAAGTGTAATTGTTTAATTAGTCATTATATTATGTAAACTATTATGTATGTGTGATTATGTCACCACTATATACGTATGGCAGTGGGAGTTTTCAGTTAGTTGAAGTTACTCATGTTTTCATGTATGTTTCTGAACCTTTTTGTGCACTCTGAATAAATCAGTTTTCATCACGTTTATGTTGTGGTTATTATTACATCCTTTTATTCATTACAAAATCGTCCCCCCATCGTCACCCGAAAATCCACAATCATAATCGTTTACCTCAGCATCTCAAAGATCTAATCCGATCCAAACGCCGCTCCCCAGAACAGTGTGGCAAAGATCCCGGCATCCTGCTGATCGCCGCTCGTTCAATCAGTACTGCCGATTGGTAAAGCGGCGATTGGCATCCTTCCGTTCCAATCTTTCAAATCCTACCTCTCCTCTCTGTCTACCAGGGATAACTCCCTGTGGAATGTAACTAAATAAATCCTAAAGTATCATCGTTTTTCACACCCACTCCGTCGTGTTGATGGGTCCTGGGTGGCTTCGTAAGGTGGTATGTCGGTAGAATTCGCTCTGCATCTTTCCCATACTTTCACACCTCACCTTTCCTCACCAAAGCACAACTGTGGAAGATTTCCTTAATTCACCTATTCCTCTCACTCTTCCACCAAAAGCCGTTAATCCCTCTGAGGTCAAATACCTTCTGAAAAACTTACCTTACCGAAAATCCCCTAGATATGATCTCCTTACTCCTCAAATTCTCAAACAACTTCCTCATAAAGCCATAATCTTCCTAACCTATATATATATATATATAATTGCATTATCCGAACGACGCACTTTCCTCTCCTCTGGAAACATTCCATCATTGTCCTATTCGCCGAACCCGGTAAACCCAATGAAGCCTCATCTTACCGTCCAATTAGCCTACTCCCTATCCTCTCAAAAATATTTGAGAAACTCCTACTAAAACGTCTACTTCCAATTGTTGAATCCAAAAACCTTTTTCGCACACACCAGTTTGGTTTCCGCCAACGAAATTCCACTGCTCAACAAGGCCTTCGCGTTGTTGATCACATCTCCTTAGCCCTTGAAACCAGACAGTATTGCACTGCTGCCTTTCTTGATATAGCTCAAGCTTTTGACAGGGTCTGGCACGCAGGTTTGCTCTACAAGCTCAAAAGATATTTACCACAGACCCTTTTCCTAATCCTACAGTCCTACCTTTCAAACCGCTTCTTCCAAGTCCGCAGTGGTTTAGAATACTTTAACTACTATCCCATAAATGCAGGAGTTCCACAGGGCAGTGTCCTGGGCCCCATCCTCTATAACCTATACACCGCTGATGTCCCCTCTACTCCCAATACCTTCTTGGCCACATTTGCAGATGACACTGTAGTCTTGTCATCCCACCCAGACCCCGACATAGCATCCCATAACCTTCAAAAACACCTTGACGAGATCGAGTATTGGTGCAATCAATGGCGGATCAAAGTTAATGAAGCAAAATGCTCCCACAATACCTTCACCCTTTGTCGTAAGACTTTTGCACTAGTTTATTTTAATTCTATTCCTCTCCCTGTATCCGAGACAGTACGGTACTTAGGCTTCCATCTTGGCGAACGACTGACCTGGAACCCACATACGAGACTAAACAGACGCTTTGGACAACTGTACAGACTACTTCAAAGGACATCCCATCTCTCAATAGAAAATAAACTACTAATCTACGGAATAAAGCTATGGAAAAAAAGTCGAACATCAAGCGTATCCAATCCTTTCAATCAAAAGCCCTGAGAACAATAGTAAATGCCCATTATTATGTCACCAACAAAACCCTTCATAACGACCTTAATATACCCTACATTCTAGAACTCATTCCTTCCAAGTTTATGAAATTCCACAGTAGCCTTTCCAACCACCCTAATCCTGTAGCACAGTCATTGCACTGCGCCACTCATCCCTATAATCCTCCTCGGAGACTGAAACGGCAGTGGACTCGTGACCTGCTATAAACACGTGACAGTGGGAGTCCTAGCAATGGCCAGTTTCTCCAATCATGTCCTGAGCGTCTGTGGCTCTCGCGCTCTTGGTCAGCCTCTACTGGCTAGTATCCGGTGACGCGGCTGACGGAGGAGCGTGGGGGACTTCCCAAGACTCCGCTTTCTCTTCGCATGAGGATTTGGGAGGTCTCTGGGCTGTCTGTAAATATTGTATGAATGAGCGAGTGAATGATGAACTGTAAATATGGTATGAATGAGAGCATTTATCCTAATTACTTATTGCCTTATAAAAGGAAGATTGTAATTACAGCACAATAAAGGAATATATAACAATTTTTGGCTAGCAATTAATAATAAACTGCGTAAATCCTTGCCCACCAGGAAATAGTGACTGAACTGTGAGAAGATCCCAGGTTTTTTCCTTATCAACACCCATGGAGGTCCATATTTTTTATAGAAGCCTTGTCTGCCTTATGATTTTCACGTAATTTAAAAGTAAATGTCACAAACCTTGCCAGCTGATGTATTGACTCGTCTTGGACCATGACCATCCTGTAGAGGTGCAATACTCTCAAGTGTGGGAGGCTGGAGAGGGCCTGGAAGGCAGCGCCGGTGATACCCAGCATGTTCAACTTAAGCACTTGCAGGGTGTCCATCATCTTCTTGGCCAACTCCACCACTGGAGCATCCGTGTAAGGGGTCACTGACCTGAGTCACCCAACTATCACCAAATATATCACGTAGAATCTATTTAGATTGTATAAAAGAATTATCTCATTATTCGTAGTATATGATAACACTAGCCAACACGATTTTGCTAGCTGGATCTTAAAGAATTTTTCGCAGATTTGAAACCCATTCTTTTTTACCACGCAAGGGTTTTCTAGTAGTCAAAAGTTATCGCTATTTTTAACAATTTTTAGTATATGTAATAGCGGCAACAATATAATAACCAAACCAAATATATACATGTGTGGGTATTCTTGTAGTATACATTACAGTATTTTCAATGTTATATTTGGGTATAAAACTTTTTTTATCAATATCTTCTAGGTTTAGGTAGAGATCACATTTTATTTCCAAATGTTAAATAATTTTAAGTGGTTATTGTGGTACATTAGGAGATTTCAGGAACCTTATTCAACCTATGTAAAACACGAAACGTGTGAATATTTATTATATATACATTATGCTAAAATCGTTAAAAATAGCGATAACTTTTGACTAAAACAGAAAATCCTTTTGCGTTTTAAAGGGTTACGTATCTTAAGTCAGCATGAACAATTCATGTCAGTGGCAAAAAAATGTTGTTGGTTTTTGTTAGTTATTGTTATGAGAACCCGTTGTTACAAATCATACAAGAAACCACCTTTAAAATATATTATGTGTTAACTTTAAGACAAAAGCAATAAATATATTGTACAAACCCAATCCTGTTGAAGGATATACAGTAGATACGAATATCTGAAAGCTCTGGGAGCCCATTGACGAGCGAGGAGAGGGCATTCGTATCCAGCTGGATGCTGTGGTTGAGGTTGAGGGACTTCAGTTTGCTCACTGAAGGTCCCAGAGCCTCGCAGACATATTCCGGTCGATCAAAGGAGACTCTTTTCAACGTGAGGTACCTGAAAGCATGAGGTATCCGATCAAGGCAGAAAGGTACCGACCGTGCCACGAGGCTTAGTGGATGGAATTGAAAAACTTTTTCCTCGGAATAAAAGGAACAGTTCACTCTAATACAAATACACTATCCGGACTTAGAAAAATCGATTCAGGTTGAATAGCTGTTGTTATGTTGTAATAAATTAGGTGTCGCAGTCCCTTAAATCCAGCCATTTTTCATCGGTCTAAAGATGTAAATAGTTCCATTTTTTCGTCTCAGACCACAAAAACTGTTTCATCATAGTTCGGCTTCATAGACGGTCCAAGAGTCTCTGTCTTGAGAATATCAGTCATTGGTTAAAAGTGTTATTTATGAAGTGTGATTATTGTCAGTTCGAATGAAGCAATATTTTTGGCGTGGAATCCGGTATCAACGGAAATAGGTGGGGTTCCAGTAAGAATGACTAGAAGTTTTGTTTTTTTGAGTTAGTTTCGTAAAAAATACTCTATAACAAGCCAATGGAGGTATCTTGAAACTACTTGGAGATTTATTTTCCCAAAATAGACCCCCCCCCCAAATAACGCAAAAATGAAACGATATCAGGAAATCCGTAAGCCTTTTTAGGAAGAGATACTACAGCCCAGTAGTAAGACCAAGGTATATTGTTTACCGCAATCGAGATTGTATCCATGCTTAATTATTCATGTAGTTGTCCATCCTGATAAACTGATAAAGCTGCCTGTTAGTATCCCGGTGGACTAGGACAGTAGCACTTGAACATTACCTCTTGGTTATGAGGAACTTTAGTGATCGCACAGGTAAGTCAACTCCTGCCAAGTAAGATCATCTTTTACTCTACTATTTCAAATAAGCTTTTAAATAACATTCATAGAAACCCACAAATTCATTACTGCGAATTGTAAATTCATAACTGCACGGGCTTTAATTTTTCCCTCAAAAAAATGATCATATCAAATGCCACCCTTCTCTACGCATATCTAATGACTTAATCGAAAAGGAACTCAAAGAGAAGCTTCTAGCTTCGAATCAGTATAAAAATGGCAGGAAACGAAAAAGAACTGAGCTTCGGGAGGCGTGGATTTGTTCAGCCTGATACATTACAAAACCTGCCTGTTAGTGTCCTAATGGACTACGACAGTAGCACTTGCATATTGCAGTATCCATTGGTTATGAGGAATTTTAGGGCTACCCATAGTGACGAAGCTGGAAAACAGCGCACTGGGTGAAAACTCCAAAACTACCTCACCTCCAGAAATAACCATAGCAATATCTAACTAATACTGGCCCAATATTCAACCTAACAACAAGGCATAAACAATAAATATGATGTTTCCTTATAGATGCTTCAAAGAACTATCCCGTAGCGTTAATAAAATTCCATTGTCCTGATAGTTGTTTCAATTAACTATCCTGTAGCGTTAATAAAATGCTATTTCACCAATACTTAAGGCTGCAACTCAACCACGTGGTACAATGGGTTATAGACGACCATTTTGCCAAGTCCCCTTGTGACTTTTAGAGCAAAATACCCCACTACGAACTAAGAATAGCTAGGTTTAATGACATTCCGGGGTATTAAGGAAAATAGAATAATTGCGCATGTACATTTGATTGGAATCATCAATGGAGGTCAGCTACGGAACAATTATACAACGACTAAACCAAGATTGTAATCATAGCGGATATCCGTGGTGAAAGAAAAAATCACTACGGGTCAAGTCCTGGTTAGCTTAGGACTCACTAAGCCACTTGAAGGATTCTAAACTAGATGAGACAAATTGGAGTCCAGAAAGTTTAGTAAACGTTGTGAGGGGGTTCGGGAACTTAAAAAAATTTTCTACGGTAATGTCATCAATCCGTTTATTTTTACAGATTCGTGCGAAATTTGTCATTAATGTTTAGTTCCTTTCTAAAATTTTAAGGAAGTGTCCCCAAAGCTAGAATACTGGTAATTATATTTCACTGTAAAGTACTCGGAACCACTGGGCCACAGAATCTAGTTATAAAATAATTATATCATAGTAATATAAAATAATTGACAAATAAACTGACTTGAGAACCCTAAGTGAATGAACACAGTTGATGAGGACTTCGGAGTCGACCTCAGTATATCTTGCATCTTTATTGGCTGATATCTTCAACTTTACTATCTTGTGGTTTGAAAAGGATACCTCGTTGAGCAGATTGTTGGCATCTGTGCGTGATAACAGTTCCAGGTGGCTGAGCAGTGGTGCCTGTCTCAACACCTGGTGACGTCATTTAGTCAGTGGTTGGTGACCCATATTAATGTTCAATAATTACATTACTTAACCCAACTTAAAGTTAAATACTATTTGTTGCAAGATGATGTTTCGAGTATCCATTATATCACAATAATGTCACAACAATAAAACAGGAATTATTACACTCAGTTTTAACATTAATAACATAGTGATTTCTTTATCTGAAGCCTTCAACGGATTTATCTGAGCATTTAGCCAAGTAATTATTATATTTTATTCCTTAATAGTAAAGTTGTTTATGTTTTATTAATAAACATAACGCACTGGTAGGCCTTTCTTCTTCATCTTCTTCTTATATAAGAAGCTAAAGGAACTGTCCTCGAGACCGTGGCATTGATACAGAAAACAATTACTAGCTAAAGAAAAAATAATAGTTAAAGGGCCAGGTGTCGAACCCAAGACCTGCTTATCTTCGGTCAGTTGGTCTTCCAGATGAGCTATCCCTTTCGAGGAAGAGACTGACTAGTCCAGGGTTTGAGTGCAGACTGTACTCTCTTCTTTATTTGGCAAAGTAAATTTGGACTGGAGTGATTAAATCACGTTTGATTTTTCAATGTATACCCACAGTCCTAGTATGCCCATAATAGATTTTAGTACCTGATTGTGTATGTTCAGTTTGTGTGAAGAATTTTGAGATTAGAGTTTATATTAAGCAGTCTGTAAAATTTTTCAAAACCTCTAGCTAGATAATCATTAAAACATAGGGATTGCTTACTACACAACTACTGATTACTAAGACATCATAATAGTACACTTTCCTATATACACTTATATAAGACGCAGTGCATACACTAAGATATCTATAGCACAGGCAAATAGTGCTTATTGGTCTAGTGGTAAGGCTGTTCCACAGAACACCATCCCTACATCGGGCCACCCGCAAGGGTTGACTTTTTCAACTATTCCGATTATAAAAAAATAGTTAGGGTACTTAGGATTGTAATAAAAAAGAATAACGAACTCGTACATTTAGACAAGTTCGTTGATATGCTGCAATTTAATCACAACAAGATTGTGTAGGTTGCAGTATTGCTTCCATGATGATAATCCAGAATGTGAATATAAGGAAGGTTACAATTTGGCTACCATAGTGGTGCTATCATTCTAATCACTAAGCCCCAATTCAATATGTAACATGAATTCAAACAACTATTTTGATTCGACTTTGATGAAGAAACTGCTGAAACCTTTAAGTAGCACTAATCATAAAAATAGGAAAATCTCATTAAATGCACAAAAGTTCTGTAAATTAATATAAGACATTCAGCCCGTATTAGAACAAATCATTAATTTAATAGTTATTTAAGTGACCGTTTCAGCTCAGAAGAACTTGAGGTAGGTCCTAGTTTTACGTTGTTTGGTTGTGGTGTTTAGAGAATTTCCCATCCGTCCTAAAAACATCCGAATAAAAAATGCCTTGCTTCATTCCAAAGAGCAGGTCAACTTTTTTTTTAGTTTGGTCTATATCCTACCCATAGCATAATGGTATAAATTACCTACCCAAAACTCTTCTGTGCTGAAATGGGCCTTACTAGCTGAGACTAACCTGTACCAGTAGTTCAAGGACACACTTCCATACTGACTATTCTGAGAGTATTACCTTACGACTGGAGATTGCCTTACAAACAAATACACAAATTTCCTACCTGTATAGCGGTTTCTGTTGACATATTCGGGCCGAACGTTAGTTGTTTGAGTAGAGAGCAACTCTTCGACACCCTGTACCATCTCTTACTCACAGCAGCAACGTTTATCTTTATGTCAATTATGTCAAGGAACTGAAACACATATTCTATGACTTCATCAGGAAGTACATCTATTGAGGCGAGATCATTCTCGGACATATTACTAATAAACTTAATATTTTGTATTAATTTGGGAAATAAAATATAATGTAAACTAAAAATTATTAAAAAGGGCTATTTAATTTTGATCTAAAACAAGAATTTGAACCAATCAGCACATGTTAGTATTCGTGATTTTACATCACATGGTTATGAACCAATTATTTGTTTCAATTATTCAACAATATAACAAATAATAAAAACTAACCAAAACTGTATAAGTGTTATATTTTTTTTTGCAACAAGGATTTATTGATTTTTAAGAATGTTTTTTCCAAGCATTAATATCATAAAGGGTCTTCAAGGTAAACAGCTCCTCTACACATCCTTCGAATTGTTATTCTATTTAATTAATGATTTGTGATAGTTAACATGAGAGATGGGTATATCAATCAACTGGCGAAGGATTACATCATGTTCTTAATAATTATTAGACATTATTAGTTAAGATACAGGATACTCAGGATTCACTCAAGGTCATAGGGTGCAAATAGGCGATTTAGTAATTCTGCCCACTGGTTCCCATTTGGTTTACTACCGCTCGCCCCACTTCACTTAAGAAGTTTATCCGGGATGTGCGTACATGTTTCTATGAGGTTGTATTTTAGTCAGTGTTCCTCGTGTATAGTTTAATTTTAAAAGAGTGATTTAATATATTAATTTGCTGCAAGATATTCTACATTCTACATAGATTACAGGTGTCACATCTGGGATAGTTACAAGTTAAGTATTTGGCACCAAGGACTTGAGAAGATTTGCCTTTTCCACAACTATCACATCAGTGGACGGTCCGCATGTATAAGATATTCATAGGCAACATGGTTTTTATCTACATCCTGCGATCAACCTTCGTTCCCTTAAAATGAAAATACATGCCCAGCCTACGATACAAGTAGGACTGGGGTGTCGCCTGCGCCCCGATCGGTTTATGGGTTCCTGGCGCATTGTTCTCGTTATCGTGCTCAGTGAAAACTATGAAATATATATCTGCTATTTTCAATAGCATAAAAGCACTATACCACATTAGCAAATCTCTTTACAAACACTGTAAAATAATAATGGTATAAGTTAAATAATTATCAGCAGTGCTGCTCTAAAATCCAAAATATAAAATTGATGTGTACATTTGGGCATAAAAAAAAAGCACGTCTATTTTGTTTAGTTCATGTTATTTAGTTGTAGTTTTTCAATGCAGTTCTTGTAATTATAGCTTATTTGTATCAAGTCCATCACTTTTATTTCAGTAGTAATTTACAATATGATTTTAAACATTTGTAAAGGTTGGTTACACTACTGCACTACTTCTACTCCACTACTCGAGTATAACCTACTGTACACTTGTTATTTTATTTCTTTTATTTACTGAGTTTTTTTTAGTTTGTTTCAATTACTTTGTTGAAAGAACCTTTAATTTAATTTTTCTGCAGGTATGTTTATTAGGTTTCCATTTATATTTGTAATGTATGTGTCAATATTTCTACTTTTACAGAATAAAATCCCATTGATATAATACTATCTTATTTCTAGACTCCATCGGACATCGTTTCCTTTTGGGTGGAAACTTTAATGCGAAACACCGACACTAAGGTCAAGATCCACGAATACACGAGGATGTGCTCTGCTGTCTGCACTCGCACGGAAACATTGCTCCATTATCTCTCCTGACACAGGCGCCTATTGGCCATCTGATCCCAACCGAAATCCTGATTCCCTTGCCTTTTTCTTCTACGATAGTTTAGGAAGACTAAACTATTCACTTACGCGCGTCAATGACCTCTCCTCCGATCATAGCCCTTTAATATTACCGATTTCTTTAAGACCAATTGACAAACTGCCTACTCCTTCATTTATTAGGAGTCCAGTTGATTAGGACCACTTCCGCCAGCTTCTTACAAATTCCAAGTGTCCTTGAAGACATCCCAAGACCTAGACGATGGAGTGCATTCTTTCACTGCTCTGATCCAGAGGTCGGCTTGGTATCGTCACCCTACTTCCATCTAAAATTGACAATCAAAATCGTTTACCTCAGCATCTCAAAGGCCTAATCCAATCCAAACGTCACTCCAGCACAGTGTAGCAAAGATCCCGACATCCTGTTGATCGCTGCTCGTACAATTAGAACTGCAGATTGGTAAAGCGGCAATTGGCACCATTCCATTCCGATTCTTTTAATTCCCACCTTTCCACTCTATCTACCAGGGATAACTCCCTGTGGAATGTAACTAAATAAATCCTAAAGTATCATCGTTTTTCACACCCACTCCGTCGTGTTGATGGGTCCTGGGTGGCTTCGTAAGGTGGTATGTCGGTAGAATTCGCTCTGCATCTTTCCCATACTTTCACACCTCACCTTTCTCATCAAAACCATACTTACAGCACAACTGTTGAAGATTTCCTCACGTCACCCATACCTCACTCCCTTCCAACAAAAGCTGTTAACCCCTGTGAAATCAAATACCTTCTGAAAACTTACTCCTCAAATTCTAAAACAACTTCCAAGCGACACATTACTCGATATATTTTTTTAAACTATTTAAATGTGCAATATATTTTTATATATGTAATGAAAGTGTCCTCTCTTTAATTTGAATTTGCCGTGCTGCTTTCACTGGCTGACACCAGATGGAGCAGCAGTTATGAGATAGAGAAGGTTATGTGAGGTAACAGAACATGTAAATAGTGTGAATAGAGAATGGATAGTTATTAACTGTAATTGTCGTTTTGTAAGACAATTATTGAAGGTGGGGTGAATAAACTGAAATCAGTTTCTCTATAAACAAAGTTAGCAATTTTATTCACTATATACTATATTATAACAATTATTAATATTTCTTTTGATATTTTTGAATTGCAATAGAATTTAAAATTATCAAAATAATTTCTTACTTTAAAAATATGTTTCTGATTTTTAGCTACCACTTGGGATATTTTCGAAATCAATATTTTTACTGTTTAAATGAATTTCGTTTCTGATTTTTTTTATATGCATTATATTAACTAAATATTGAAGTAAAAATAATTATCAAAGTAGACACTGATCAGATATGAAATTATCTGTGGGTAGTTTTAAAAACTACTTCAATGTGGTGCTATATTGTTAATTTTTGTTGGTAACATTACTACTCATCATTTTTTTTTTTTCATTTATGCCCTTTAGTTTGATTCTCTTTAAACATAACCTAAAGCCATAATCTTCCTAACCTTAAATGCCCCTCATTACGTCAGCAAGAAAACCCTCCATAACGATCTAAATATACCTTACATTCTTGAACCCATCCCTTCCCAGTCCCTGAAATTCTATAGTAGCCTATCCATCTGACCCTAATCCCGTAGCACAGTCATTGCACTGCACCACTCATCCCAATAATTCTCCTCGGAGACTGAAACGGCAGTGGCCTCGTGACCTTCTATAAATGCGTCACAGTTGGAGTCCTGGCAATGGCCAGGTTCTCTAGCCATTTCCTGAGCGTATGTGACTCTCTCGCTCTTCATCAGCCTTCACTTGCTCGTATCCGGTGACGTGCCTGATGGGGGAGCATGGGGGACATCCCAAGACTCCGCTTCCTCTTTCGCATGCGAGGGAGGTGACAACAATGTGGATTTGGGGGGTATCTGGGCTGTTTTTAAATACTGTATGAATGAGCGAGTGAATGAAAATTGTAAATATGGTATAAATGAGAACATTTATCACAACTACTTATTGCCTAACAAGATAGATTGTAATTTTAGCGCAATAAAGAAGTTTATATATATAATAACTATCTTAGATATTTATAAAAAGACTATATTACACATTATAACTTTCACAACTTGACCTTCAATCTTCATTTAATTATAAAATATAAAAGTTAAGAGTTCTTTAAACTTGATTTGTTAGCACGTAGTTTATGCATGTGTTCAAAGATTTTCCTCGATGCCTATTAGATTTTCTTTTTTTGTTTTACTGTATACCCCCTGCTATGAACATAAAAGCCTGTTAAGTCTTGCAGTGAAAACTGCTTTCTCTTCTTTATGTCAGGTGGAACCTTATTTCCAAAAACTACTGGTTATGTGCTCGGCTTCTTCCTGAGGCGTTTTTTTCATACCAAAGTGCTAAATAAAAGATATTGATGGACTGTTTCTTTAACAACAATTGCAATGGGGAGATGATATTTTGTGAAGCTATGTGTTTTTACTAAGAGCTGACTATTTAACTCCATTATTACGAAATAATAAAACCTAAGAACGTTTATGTTGTACATTTTGTCTCCTTGATGATCGTTTAGAAGATACACGACAGGATATTCTGTAAGATCCGATGGCAATTAGCCATAAATATTTATCCTTGATCAGCTTGCTTTATCAGCTCATCCTCAGATCGTAATTTTAATTAATTACGATAGCATTTTATTTTTTATTTATATTTTTATTTACGATAACATTATTAGTAAAATAGGATTTATGAATAAAGAGGGGATTGATAGCGGTGCGGGATAGGTGGCGATGGTGGGGCACTGCACCAGTATATGTCCTCCAGTTCAGACCGGACACATTCACTTCTCTGGAAAGTTTTCTCTCTTCGCTGCTTCCAATATGTCTACAGGTAGGAAGTGTTCACTTGTCATCTTCTCTTCATCCATAAGTGTTTGATTCATTCATTTTTAAATTGTTTTCGATTCGTGAATGTTTGCTATCACAAACGTAAAAATAGTTTATGTAACACTTAGAAAGTTCTATACTAAGCGAAATTAATATGTCTGAATTTTTGATTAGTTAATAATCAAATACGGTACTCTCTTTACTGATGTTGACTCTTGAGGTTGTGAGGATATTTTGTTGTAAGGTTTGTGTTCTGCAACTGAGAGGAAGTGCGGAATGTAGAGTGGAGAAGCTCACATCTGATTGAACGAGCTAGAAACGAATGAGAAATTTATTGACCGTCTAGGAATTCGAAACCGATTATAGGAGAGCTCCAGGAGGAAAGTTCAATTTGTTCAAACCCTGAAAGGAGAAGCTTGAAAGTATAGCTTAATAGGCTAAATTTTAATTCTCCTTCTGGCTTTATAAATAATGAAATAAATAATTGTATTTTTGATGAGAATTCATATTACCTATTCGAGGAACGTCTGTAAAAAAACAAAAATTATGTTAATTAATAATTAATAGCCCAAAAACAATTGTACTGGCAGGGTCGGACTAAAACACAGAAATTACTATCTACAGCTGCCTTTTCTATGGCTAATAACTAATTAATTGTAATTGTTGGATTGTAAATAACACTATATAAAAATTATGCTAAATTCTTAGAATGAATACCAGACTCATTAAATTGATCTTGTGGTTATGTTTGTGTGTGTGTGGCACCTACAAACTTATCGTGTAGTGGAATGTTATTATCCATACATATTTGTTGACCGAATGGAAAATTTAATTTATTTGTTATTCAATGAGGGTGGTCGCCATACATTCTCCCATGAAAGAAAGAGACGGAGACGGAGGGTTTATCTACAGGTCACCTCCCCTTTTCTTGTTGGGCTCAAATGCCAAGATAAAAGTAGCCTTGAAATTATTCGCTCTCACTGGGTGAGAATCTAACGGCATCCTTACAACTCGTTCTGATAACTTTTGTAAATTTATTAGACTTAACTCCGATTTAAATAGGAATCAGTTCATATTTTTTTTAATTTAATGATCCTAAAACTTATGAAGCGTAGGCAAAACAATGTTCCAATATATATCTTTAATTACTCCATAAACTTGTTAGCTACTTCAGTACGACTGTTTATATTCTTTATTCGATGGTGGGGGATAAAGACCGACTGGGCATATTCATAACAAGATTATGAGTTATAACATTGGAAATAACGATATTATATCAAATCTTATATGTAATTAAAATAAAAACCCATATAGATAGTTGTTCCTAGAACCTTCATATCATGAGACAGCTACGCTAGCCACTACATCTTATTAACCCCTTAATTACATTTATGTGATTCTATTCTAAAAAAAAAAAATGGTGGTCGGTAGTTTTTAAAACTACATCAACTTCTCACATAAGTCACGCCAATTTATAATGGACAATGTAATTACATTTCGTACCTGGGTAAAATAGTGCTCAAAGGCTAGGCGTTTCTTGTGCATGTTAGTTTAGTTGTAAAAATATTTACATGAGTTTTTTTTTAGTAGACAATCTATTTTAAGGGCTTATCTGCTGAGATATTGATGCTTTGACCCACTGACGGTTCATGTGATCTGCGATCTTCAAGTGTTTACTCACTTATCAGTTTCAGTCGTCATCTAATTTAATCGATTCTTCAACTATTAATTAATAGGGGTAATAATTTATAAAAAAAAAGTAACAAATTAAAAATAGAAAACGTAAATTAAGTTCGTTGTACTGTTTTGAATATTTTATCATATCAACCTATGACAAATTTAGCAAGAAAAAAAACAAACTGTTTATCTTAATTTAAAAAAATAAAACTCTTCTTTTCTCGTAAGCCTCTAAATGAAAATTTTATAGCGAGTGGAAGAGGAAAGAGGGCTCCTTTTAGACCATTATCTATATTCAAAGATGAAATAGACTGCTAAATAAAAATCTTGCACTATAGCAGTAATGCTGTATACTTCCACAAATCCTAGCGGTATGGATATACTCAGTATATACAAATAGCATATACAAATTTACATTTCAGAAATAGGTTTCTTCAGAATTCATCAGAATCTATGACTATTATCACAGAAGATCTATTCAAAAACGGTATGTAATTATAGAGAAAACTTGAAAATTTGATAATATCCAAGAAAATGTCACATTGAGAAAAATTATAAATTAGAATGACATAAAAATGCTCTTTTTCACATCGTTAATGAAGTGAAATTGTGAGGTAACTAAAAAGTGTAAAGTCAATCTAACATAGCACGTAGTAACATTTATGTGTTATCTATCTCTGTTTAAATATAGATTCCTCTACCAAACACACTCAAATTATTACATGGGCGACTAATTTTTATACACAACATACCTAACAGCACTTACTCACTTTAGTGAGTAATGTATCCTAGAAAGCAGGCTCAGTCGACCCCAAAGTATGGAACTGTGATTTAAAACAATCTTAATGTTAATTTGTGAAAGCAATCTAGGAGAACCTTCACCTTTAATGGCTAAGTTGTCTACACTTTCAAAAAGTTTTGGAAACTAGAAAAGCTCATTGGAGACGTTTAATTATCTTGGGCTAAGATAGACCCGAGGGAGAGAGAGTTGACCACAACAGAAGGGGGATCCAAAACTTTTATACATTCAATGATAATGATAGGAACAAATAGCGTACCACAGTTCTACAAATATGATGAGATCTCTGGTTGTTGTGACATTAGCCCTCTTAATCGTTGAGTAATCAATATTGAGTTTGAAAAGAGGAAATGTTCAATAATAACCAACCATGAAACCAGTTTTCCATGGTGAAATCAGAACCGCGCCTGGTAGCAGATGTGGATATTATCGTAAGGTTTATTGCAGTTGACAAACCATTGACATTTATCGTCCATATCGATAGATATCTTTCTATCCTGACCAGAGCACTATCGCCGGCTTATGCAATCACTGCCTCGCGTTGTTAACCCAAAAAAACGTTCCATTTAGATCGTCGATTCCAAGATAACGTAATATCTTGACGAAGGTTCGTCAGATCTTAAAGTTTTAAATAAGGCTGTTCGTAGCTGTAAACGCCTCACCGATGAAGATAAATTAAAGGGGAACAGATTTAGCAAAGGCCCTTTAAAAATCACCGGCAATAAGTTAATAATCTAAAGACATAACTTCTATCAAATTATTAATATTTTATTATTGTTATTGGGATTCTTTCATTTTGTCATTTAATTATGCGTGGACCATCCATCTATTATATATAGATTATCTATTCTATGTATAATATATGACTTTTGATTGAAATTTTTATTTTCGTGTGCAATCAGAAATGATATTAATCATGAAACATAAATAACATTAAATCTGTTTTATATTTGCATTATTTTTCTCATTCATTCATGTGTGAGCTTCTCCATCGCTACTCTGAAATGTGCAATTCAAGTATTTTTACGAAAAATTATCATCTGTGAACGGAGACAGATAGAAATTCACTCTCAGGAGCGATTAAAACCACATCTAGGAATATGACGCGATATCATTGACGATGTTCTACATAGATATAAGGTTTAGATAATGTTGGGTTTGTAGATGACGCACTCATTGGTCCAGCTTGGGGGCAAACATTGAGACTGTTTTTTATCTGTGACAGAAAAGTTTTTAGCGTTCATGTGATAACCTCTAAAAATATAAGATTTACAATTATATATAGATATCCAATTAAATATAAATGAAGATTTTATTTATCAAACACAATCAAGGAATACGTAGAAAGGGTCAAAAAAAATTCTGCATAATGTGACAACTGTGTTGCTTTTTTTTGAATTTGTGGTTTTATTCCATTAGTCTGGGTAAACAATTCTGGGTTATCGTATTGGAAGAAATCCACTTCAATTAGTAGTAATGAAATTAAATTTAATGGATTTGAAGCTAGGACCTTTTGATAATACTTACGATAAACATTATACCTTTTTCTTATACAGTAAATATTCCTTTTTAAATGAAATAAGCTTTTCAAAACTTCAAATTTGTACGTAATGAATAAATAGGCAATTTTA
Organism: Acanthosoma haemorrhoidale; assembly: GCA_930367205.1. Taxonomy (NCBI): domain Eukaryota; kingdom Metazoa; phylum Arthropoda; class Insecta; order Hemiptera; family Acanthosomatidae; genus Acanthosoma; species Acanthosoma haemorrhoidale. The sequence goes on from OV884011.1 coordinate 94,891,747, forward strand.
ATAAACTTTTCCATACTTAATCTAATAACTTGGGAGCTTTTCTGTTTTCTTTAGTATACAAACTCAAAACAACTATTACATTATTTTATTTTTTTTATCGAGATGACATAGTTGTAAGACTAGATAAAACTCCATCTCAGAATCTCTTACTTGAATGACTCTAAAATAACTGATTACCATTTTAATTGACATGAAAAAAAGTTTATAATCTTTTCTATGACTACCACTTTTTTTTCATCTAAATTACGTAGAAATCTCTTTATTTTTTATTTGTATATAGTTTTATATTTATATAGTGTTTACTTCACTGCGTATCTTATGAATTAATTTTGTGTTAGTTTTGGTCAGTGAGCCTTTTCAGTTGTCAGAATAACATTCTTAGAAGCTTTCTCCGATTGAGACATAAATTCATGTTTGTGGGCCATATGTACTTTCTGTTTTAAATTCATATCCAACTCAAAGAATTCCATAAAAAAAGGTAGCTTCACACTGATTTAACAATTAAAAAATGTTTGAGCTCAACAGAGTTGTATACCCCTAGTACAGCATGAATATTTGAAAGAACTAAGAATGGATACAAACCCTCCATCGAGTAAACCAAGCCACGAAGGAACTGTTGAATCAACAGTTAATGAGGCGAAAATATAATAAATTTAAAAAACAATGTGTGTGAGGATCTCCCAAATCCTCGCAACCTTTTCCACATCCATAGAAGGTAATAATAGTGTGGACGATGTACATATAATTTACGCGTTTAACTAAATTTCTTTTTACAGTAAAATTCTTATTAACCAATGCGAGTCGTTCACATGGAATTACTTCAGACCAAAAGTAGCATAAACCCATTATTTTTTTCAGTTTGTTATTAACATAGCATTCCCGACGATTGCTATAACAATAAAATATCTGTAAGTTATTGAATGAAATGCCAAGAACAAGCCATTCAAGTAAAAAATTGAACTGTTGAAAATTAAATTCCACTTATGTTCATATATGTGTTACCACATATGGTGTTTCGATAATAAGACTTTAAAGGATGTTCTCCATATACTAGACTAGTTGGAAAGTGATTTCTTCTCGTTTCCATAAATAAAAGTTGAGGGCTCCCGGAAGGATAACTTGATCTGGTCAGTTTTCTCCCTTCATGGACTGAGCGTCTGTAGCTCTCAAGCTCTCCTTCAGGCTCCAATCCAATGTAGTAGCTTTATGATTAGCGTAGAGGATCTCCCAAATCCTCGCAACTTTTTCCACATCCATAGAAGGTAACAATAGTGTTGACAAATTGGGGGATCCCTGTGCTATGAATATATATGCCTATATTCTATGAATGTGTAAATACGGTATGAATACGATCTTTTATCGCAATTATCTATTGCCCTTTTAGGGCAAATTGTAATTTTCCTAAAATTAAGGTTTATTATTGAATAGTTTTAAAATGCGAGAATAACCAGTTATCTATTTGTTACTGCCCTGAGGAGAGTACTGTCTTCATTCATATGATGGATTGCATTTTCCATGTTATCTATATGTGGATGTGTGTTCTATGAAAGTGGCCTTAAAAATTTTCCAATCAATCCAAAATTTTGAAATTTCCACACACCAGGTTATGTTACTAGGGCTAAAAATATAATTAACAAAACATGTAAGAAAAAAATAGGTACATTATCTATTAACTGACTTACTTTACTGTGCTTTTAAGCTGTATTTCATTTGATGAATAAATTGATAAAAATAGATCAAAGTTACATCTTTGAAAAAAATATTTAAATGTGTATTTTGTGAGTTTTTACAATGGGTTTCAGACTGCCGAAAAAAAGTTGCTGTGGTAGGCGCCGGGGTGTGCGGCCTAGCTGCTGCACGGCACCTGGTGGACCCTGCTTGGGACCTGGACTTCACCCTCTTCGAGATGACGGACAATGTTGGAGGAACGTGGGTATTCAACGAGAAGACAGGCTCCGACGAGTACGGACTCCCCATCCACTCCAGCATGTACAAGAGCCTGAGGTAACGACATCAACACCGTATTAAATAAATAAATTTGATTAAAAAACGATTTAGTTCACTCATAGATTTTCATAGATGATAAAGTGTGCATTTTTTTTGTGACAATTTCTATTAAACATTTTCATTGAAATATTCATTAAAAACCCCTTAAATCGTCACTTAAGTAATCACCATAAAGCTCACAATAAAAAAAATGCTAGTTGGTTTGAAGGGGATCATGAGGCCACAACCTCCTTAGGCGTCACTCTTGCTGGTATTGGGAGGTGGCTAGATCTTGAGTGAATGAGGATATCAGCGCAAAGAGTGCGGATGTGGCTATAGAAGGGAGCATTGACTATCAACTGGAGTATTTTGGATTGCAGGGGAAATCTGCAAAGAGTAAGGCTAAGCACGTCTCTCAGACTTCTATTCCAGTAGGTTCAGGATTGGAGTATGGTTGTGTAAAGGAGTATTTTTTTTTTTTTCAAAACCCCTTTTATTAACATTTTCACAACATATGAACAAGATTTACAGAAAATTGCTCCGCTTGCTGCATACTTAGATGCATTTGAAGGAGGATAGAATTACAAAACAAAATTTCTTTTTACAGTTAAAAAATACAATATCAAATAGACAGGACTAGGTGATGGGGCTCACCTTTGGTTTAGAATATGGAAAACTTAAAAACTAGAACCTAATAACTAAAGCGTTCCTGCTTCGACTGCGTTGCCATCGATGGGGGAACGGAGCGGAGGTTATAGTGCTAAATACTGTGTTTGTCAAGTACTGTAATGAGTCGAAAAATTTTATATGTTTACGTTGAATGAATTCATCTACCGAAGGCAGATCAAACACCTCGTGAAGCTCACTGTTGCTCGAATGAAGTATGTCTGACCACTTTCATCAGTATACCATTTTGAAATTGTTGGAGTCGCCGAGCTGTCGTATACGTCATATGACGAAAACTAATATAGTGTGGTGCACCATACAGCAGAGCAGTCCTGAGTACACTCTTATAAATCATGAGCTTGAGGCCCAGTGATAGATTGGGGGAAGTCAATAAATGCGTAAGACTTCGTGCGAGTTTGCTTCAACTTCTTCGCAAAATGGTTACTAAAACGGAGGTGTCTGTCCATTTTAAAGCCTAGATATACTAGGCTGTTGGGTTTTTCTGTGTTCCTACAGTATATATGTAATGTAATAGGCAGCGGACTTTTTCCCTTTTGGAAAGAGAAAATTACGCAGTCAGTCTTACCCACGTTTACAGAGATATTAGAGAGATACCAATCTCTCACTGATCTAGTTACAGAAAAGCAGTCTCTGATTTTCTACTGTCATTGTGAACCCTCGTCCGTGCGTCACTTGTCCAGCTAGTGTAATCCCTAGATAGGTGGTCGGGATTTATCAGGAATGGGATTGGTTGAAATGAAAACTGAATTCGGGATGAACGACGGACTGCGAAGTTGACAGGAGGGGAATTATAATTTTAGTATACGACTATGTACCATCGAAGCGAGTAATTATGAGAGGTAAATTAACAACATAATATGTTAAATAATTACTTCGAGTAGTGTAGCACTGTACTTCCAGTAATAGAATGTCAGCGAGACTCCTTTAAATGGGGTAATGGCTCTAAATTACAAAGTAAAAAACCATTTGATTAAAGACTAAATTTATAAACATGAATAGCATTTGCTCATTGTTGATTTTTAAAAATATTTGCTTTGATGTTGATTCATTAATTTTAATTTTTGGCAGGACTAACCTCCCGAAGGAGGCCATGATGTTCCCCGACTTCCCTCACACCAAGCAGGGCGTGTCCTACCTGTCTTCACATGAGGTCCTCCAGTATTTAGAGGCATACGCTGATCATTTCAACGTCCGTCCTCACGTTAAGGTATAAACTATTTACTAATTTACAAACTAACCCTACTTTAAACATTGTTAAAAAGATGGTATCCGTTTTAGTTGAGTGTTATCGTGCCACTAAAAAATGAATCACAGTCATGATGTCTGTGAGTGTCATTCATTATTCATTTATCTGTACCCCTCTGTTATCTGGTATCATTGAGCGTGCTATCTTTCCAATGTAGAATAACTGCTGATCTCTTTGATACGTTGCTATACGATGAAAGTAACCTTTATAATTAGTATAGATATTAGAAAAGTTTTACTACGATAGCACCAAATTAGTTAACAGCTATCACTGTTGCCTACCATTAGTCGGGAACATTTTATCAAAGGTTAGGAACAATTTATCGTTTGAGATTTACAATTTATCTTTTTAACAATGTATGGAATTCTATTAATTATAATAAAATGAATTTCAAACGCACAAGTGAATAAATTAAACAACAAATAAATGCCAATTTGTGCATATACTTTTTGAATAAATGTGAAAAGAGCTGTACACGACGCTAAAAAATGTTAATACATAAATAAACAAATGAATGATAATGTTTCTTGCCATACCATATAGTTGGTGAATGGACACAGCAATAGACGTTCCTTGGTAAAACTATTAATTATGAAATGACGAAGACAATGTAAGTTGCACTTTTACTGTTGCTCAACAAGGCAGTTAATAGGTGAATGTTGCTGAAGCGGGGATTGGCTAGTGGAACACAGCTCGTGCAGTAGGCGAGGCAATGATTGCCAGTTATAAAGCATTCATTACCGTGCGGCCTTCGTAGTAGCAGCCATCAAGTCTTTATTGCCGCATAAATGCACTTCCTTAAACGATTCATAAATGTCCTTCCTACCTGATTTATTAGGTCATCGCTATTTCCAGCCTCTACTCCCTCATCTGGATACCGGTTCCGTCCAAGGTATTACTACTTGATGTTTTTTCACAGTATATATATGGCTAATGTTTTCACAAGGCCTCTAAAATATAGTTTGAAAAAATGTACCAATCACATCCAAGCAACAAGTTCGTCGGCAATCCACAAGCCAAGCCTGTCCAATAATTTGATTCTTTCCTGATACCACAAGCGAAATACAACAGCTTCGTAGTTGGTTCTAGGGGATTCATAAATTCAGTTCAGCTTTCCCCACTGTTTTTTTTTTTCAAATCTTTATAGTGATAAAATTACAATCTGCCTTGAGGGGCAATAATTAATTGTGTTCAATGTTCTCATTCATACCATTTATACAATTCTTCATTCACTCGCTCATTCATACAGTATTTACAAACAGTCAAGAGGCCTCCCAAATCCACATGGTTGTCTCCCCGCCCACATTCGAAAGTGGATGTGGAGTCTTGGTGAGTGAGTACCTACATCAGTCGCATCACTGGATACGAGTGATGCCAGAGGAGGCTTACCAAGAGCGTGAGAGCCACAGACGCTCAAATTCCCCACTGTTAGAGATTGAGTTTTGCCAGGCACTGTGTGTTTTCTAAGTTTTCTAAAAGTGTTTTCGTAGAGTTTTCCTTGTATGTTCTCTTCTATTATTGATTTTGAAACTTGAATTGGAGGTCAAGTGAAAACGTTCGTCTAGTCAGAACGACCTGTCAGAAAAATGTAAACGGAAAAAACAAACCATCGTAACCTCTCAACAAAAATAGTGAACAATGCTCCCGTTTTGAATTAAACTGAAAAAACCTAATGTTAACATATTAATATCATTTGCCATTTAGCTTAGAAATATGAACCTTTAAGCTAAAATAAGTAACATCTGTGCTTAACACATGACGAAATTATTGACAGGGTTCAAATTAACTCCTGCAAGATTATCAAACTCAACTGATATAATTAATAAAACAACAGCGACTCAATAAAGGACTTAAAAGTAATAAGCAGACAGTAGTATGTTCAGCCAAACTCAGTAGACTAAAGATATAAACAAAATTAATGTATGGATTAAAACTTCAGTAAATTTTATTGATTAGTAGTTTGAAGAAATCTTTATTTTTTATCTGTTTACAAATATAAAGTTTAAATGAAATAATAAAAAGAAATTGAAGTGTTTAGTTTCAAAACTTACAATGGTAAATTTCGTTCTAGTTTTAAATTTGATCCGGAATATTATAATTAAGAAGGAATTAAAGAAGAATTAATATTAAGGAAGAAAAAGAAGGAAGTATAAATTAGTAAATAAAATTAGTAAATCGACAACTTTAGTATAATAGTCATCAAACTCTATAATGGTTTCTCTTAGGTCGATTTTATAAGCGTTTAAGTACTAACAAACAACTGAATTCCACCTTTCTGTTATTCGTCATTGAAGAGAGAAGGTATTAACTACCTTACGGTGGCATCAAATTCCAGCTAGTAAGCTTTTACTGAAGGTGGTAAGAGTCAATACTATAGATGAATACAAATATTTCTTGACAAAACACAGTATAGACACTACGACTGCCAAATCCAATGCTCTACTAAGATGCATCTACTCCATGAAAGTGACCTGTATAATTAGTATAGGTATCTGAAAACTTTACTACGATAGTATCAAATTAGTTAACAGTCATTACTATTGCCTACCATTAATCGGGAGGGTTCTATCAAACATTAGGAACGATTTATTCTTTGAAGTGCCTTTTTTACTTTTAACAACGCATAGAATACATTCATACTGCCCGTTGATAGAGGTAACAATAAATAACAGATTATTAATAGTAGTAGTTTTCCTGCTGTACTGTTAGTGTTTTCAAATTTTAAAAATGTCTCCTAAGATTGCTATCCCGAACTTAATTGAAGCCCCCTTCCCTCCAAAAAGAGAAAAAAAAGAATAAATCGACTTTGGGACCAAAACGCCTCAGTCAACTTGGAAACAGATTTATACCTAACTATGCAAGATAAAGTTAAAACAGTTTATGATGCTATTGATATTTATGTAACTGGTTGGCGATTCGAATGACCCCGGGCAAAGATTGCCTACCCTTCCGTCCTTGATGTCTTTGCCAAGTGGAATATTCCGATAACTGGAGCTTTTTTTAGTCTGCCATCATCGACCTCAATACTCATATCTTTACAGATTAATTAATAGTTAAATTTCTTAACGATCAATTTGTAATCCTTCATCAGTGAGGGCCACGAGCCTGATTGAACTAGTAGGAACCTTTGTAAAGGAGTTGTGTATTGAAAGTCTAAAACACTTTCTATTACCACAAAGCGCATGTGACTTTTTTATGTAAGGAATATAGAGAATAACTTCTTAAGAAAAAGTTCAACTAAAAAAAAAACAAAAAACTTTTAACATTTGCATTAAGTTATATAAGGTACTGTCACATCCAACTCCACCCTCTGCTCGTTCTAGTTGAATTTATAATAACCTGCTTGTCTTCCATTTCCGTTTCAGTTCCGCCACTATGTGAAAGATGTGTCGCCAGAAGGTTCCAAGTGGAAACTTTTGGTGAAGGATGTCGTAGCAGACAAGGAAACTACCTACATCTTTGATGGTGTCATGATCTGCAATGGGTTAGTTATTATTTAAGTACTTCATGCATATATATATATATATATATATATATATATATATATGTAAGTTTCAAATTCAGAGACGTAAAGGAAGTGGAGGTTGTAAGGTTATTAATCGAACACTTGCAGATGTAGCTTAGAACTGTAATATTTAACATATGTACACATTAGCTTGCGCTAAAAATATTACAATAAAAATAAAACTTAAAACTAACCTGGATCAATACAATTGTCGATAATAAGCGTTGATAATTGTCTTAATAAAGGATTTCGGCACAATGAAACATTTGTTGAATTAATAACACACGTTTATTTTACTTTTATACACAAGGTACATGTTCATAAACAACATTCTTAATTAATCATAATAACAAAACGTAGAGGATCCAACACTGTTAAAAATACCTAATTCCATTACACAGATCGGCAATTTGGAAAACATTCTGAACTGAATTGTTTGCAATACTAACAAATGTTTAACCCACCAGTTAGACTGCTGACCAAGATTACTAATTTTGGAAATTATTATTACCGTAGCTTAGAAACGGAAAAAGAAATAAAAATCAGGCTTAGATGAAGAACGGTTCTATTATTAATTTAGTCTTACTAATGATGTATTAATTATTGCAGTGGATTCCTTTTTTTTGAGGGTGGTTAAAAAAATTTTTTTTTTACCTGATGAAATAATAGGGCTTTTTCTTTTTTAATTCCATCGAAGGTCACTCCATAAACCCATTAAAAAAAAAAATGTAGCAGTATTGTAAGTAACAATGAGCAGATTGCCGGCTTTAACATTTACTGCCCAAATAATTTCATGTACTATTTGACTTATGGATACTATTTAGGACACTCTTGGCAATATTACAGTACACCAGTAAGTAACCTTATTCAAAACATCGATAAAAATTAACATAAGCTCTTGAAAAAGATTTTTTTTTCAAATTCTTCAGGCAAATACTTGTAAATAAACTTATTGTAGGAAATAATGTGATTTCCTATTTGAAGGCGATGTAAGAAATCAAGTTTATTTATTTATGTAGTTAATAATAAACACAATAAGAGCTGCTCGTTGGGTACCTTCAATTTTCCAATAGTTCGAAACTTATAAAAAAAATAACAGGGTGTCGGGTCGTCACGATGGGGGTGCCTAGTTACTCTAGCCCTGGTGACAAAGTGAGGGTTGATTAAGTTTATAACATGGACAATCACGTTTCATGACGGTCTTACTATCTGACTCCATTTTTGATAGGTATGTGCTCCGACAATGCACTATGTTCAGGAGAAGAGCTATAGAGTAGGTGGTGTATAGGGTAGTTTGTGTGGTCTTGGAATGACCACGAATTCACACTCGGTATATGAGGGTAGGTGAAATCCGACCGGATCCCAATGGCGAGTGTGAACCGGAGAGAGGCAGACTGAATCGCCGTGGGGAACACTGTTTGGTAAGCTTGCAGGGCCACGACAACCGTTGTCCACTAGGGAGAGGTCTCTCCCAAGGAGGTGCTAGATTTAGCGAGACGAAGGCAGAGATTCCCACTAGGAAGGTTTCGGGTCTGACAACGCCGGACTAAAACGTAGCGAGGTGAGGGGAGAGAGATGCAGAGGTTTTCATAATGAAGAAGCCAAGTTTCAGAGTTTACATCAGAGCAGCCACGAGCCAGTTAATTGTCAGCAGAATGATATACATGCCCCAAACCACCGGTTTTAAATACCCAGCTGGCTTCTTCAGTAGCCAATCAGCTCTGGTTTTGTAGTACCCAATGCCAGTTGAGTATGTGGTTTTCTTTGTTCTCGATACGTGGCCTGGGTAAGGGTCTCTCGACGGGTTGGGTCGCTTAGTACCTGCTACTGGCAGCTGGTGCCCCAGCTCATATAACTAATTGGCTCCTAGCTGCATGTATATTGTTTACCACATTTACAATGATTTATATTTTGGTAATGTTATTTACATTTGTTTACAATATATATACAATAAAGTATAGGGTGATTTATCTTATGTAGTTAGCGGTCGCTACACAGGGGTTCAGTGATGCCATTCGTGAGGATGTTAACTATACAGGAATTATTTTTTATTATAAATTATACCTAAAATGAGGTAAGGTAAATGAGCAGTCTGTAAATGTTTCCAAGAACATGACGCAGTTCGTTTTTTGTCTAAGCTTCTCCATTACTTTTCAAACTATCTAAACATAACGATAAAATATAAGATAATAGCTATATAATAAATATAAAACTCTTGTCATGCCTTTATTAAGATATGCATCGCCATTCTGGAATATGGCCTGTTCTAGTAACTTTCCAGAGAATACAATGCACAACATAAAATGGAATGAATAATAACTGATTCTCCTAGACCAAGTATGACTATATATTGACTACATGATACCACTGACTGTTCTTTATTTATAACGTAGTAATAGAAAGCACTCAAAGATTTTTGAAAATTATGAGAGTAACAGCAATAATTTAGTAAAAATTGTTGTGCATAATGTTCCAACTTGGAATAAAATGCGTAAATACATTCATTTTATCCTCAAAGACCACTATAAATTAATCTTTTAGTTAGTAGGTTTTTATATTTTGGTTTTCCCCTACATATCCCAGTCAAATTAAACAAAAAAATAGAGCTGCTGCGAAAAAATCAAGGAAAGCTGGTAATAGTTTCTATCACTTTTATTTACTTTAAAAAAGAAGAAAATATGTTTTTCCCCAATTTTCGATCCCTACTAAATTTAAAACCGAATATTTTTAGGTATTTTTTCGGTTTATCAGGAATACAGGGAAAAATATTGATCTAGCAAAAAAAAATTATTCTTAATAATATTAAAGAACATTAAATTTTGCACGAATGGCAATTTTATTTTTAAATTTTGGTCATCAGAACTAGAAGATATGATAGATAAAAAATCACCTCTTTTTCCTAAAAATATTTTTAACTATCACTGACCTTAATCTCATAATAGCTAATTAACAAATAAAAATACCGATTTGTGTTAACATTTAATTAATAATTAAGTATTAATTGATGAATTAAAAAGACTTTAATGATAAGAAATTTAATTAACTTTTGAAAAAGTACCAACATTTTAAAAATAAAGTACAGCCTCTTAGCGGTAACTTTTTTTACCATACAACCTCAAATTCTAACGTTCTTTAGGATGAGCTACAAATTTGAAATTTGATACACTTATAACTTTCAGAGTTCAACAAACAGCAAAAAAAAATTATAATTTAATTTTTGACCCAGAAAAATAAATTTAAAAGGCGGTCGCATATCTTATGTCTGTTTGGTGATTGTGGCAAAACAGTAAGTTATATCGACAAACAGATGCCACCAGCAGCAAAAGATTTAGAAGGATCTACTTTGGTCCTATGACTCTTACGGCTTTACCTTAGATATAGCTAGTAACTTAAGAATTTTGTAATTTTTTTACATAGTTTTTGATTGTTTGGGCAGGCTATAAGTATTCCAGATAACCTGAAAGATGTCCAAAAATTTAACGGTTTTTTTTTAGCAACCTAAATTTAGCAGGGCTCAAAAATTGGGGAAAACATATTTTCTCATTTTTAAGTAAAAAAATGATATTTCTTTTCTAGAAATGATTTCGAACTTTCCTTGCTTTTTTGCACAGCAGAATACTAATTTTCCTGTGCTAACACAAACAAATAGATATTTTAGTTTTAAGCATTAACTATATTTTAGTCTTAGTTTAAAGGTGCAATAGCGTCTGGCAACTATATGTAGTGAGCCAATGTAACCTAAAATGAAATAAAGAAATTCTCTCTCTTTGATAAAAAAAATAAGCTTTGTAACATGAGGCATAATTTATTGTTACAAATAAATGAATTGATGCTGTTTTAGACATAACAGTGCGCCGCGGTACGGGAGAGTGGCCGGTATTGACAAGTTTAAAGGCAGGCTGTTCCACAGCCACAACTACCGGGAGCCAACGCCGTTCAAGAGCCAGAGGGTGCTCATCATTGGAGCCGGCCCGTCAGGCATAGACATGGCCTTCGATCTGTCCTCTGTCACAGACACGGTATGTACAACATGTTAGTGTCTATGTAGCTCTGTAGCTCTGTAGTCACTGTCAATGTCCTCTGAGTCTATGTATCTACATCTCATATGACAAGCAGTGCGACAGGTTTGGCATTATTATTAAACACATTTGTTGTATTTAACGATAAGTTACCAATGGGTTAAATTACTATTCCACTTTGAACTTAAGTTATTAAGTATAAAGTCCATGCTATATCCTCGGGGAAGAGTTGTAAAACTTGGGGGAATGTGTTAGAAGCACACACAAGAAACGATCGACCAGTGGCCTAGAACTCAAAGTAGAGTCTCTCTTTTCGGGCTCAGTAACACTTCACAAATTACTTTCATCATACTCTTATATTTAATAAAAAAAAAATCTAGGTTGCTCGTAATAAATAAAAAAAAGAGACTTCCTGTATTTATTTATAACAAAATGTTGTGTAAACATAATTCTCTTGAAAGAAGATGATGTTATAACATACAGTCTTACCAAATGGTAAGACTATATCGGAATTTCAAGATAGCTTAATGTGACTGAGTCACCGTAATCAAAGCAAGGCCGAAATTAGCGATATGCCGGCATAAAGCAATTCACATGCAACCAAATAACAATTTTGCTATCAATAAAACAACTATGTAAATAGTAAAAGCCAATTAATCAATACGAAACCCATCGTCTGATGAGGATGTATAAAATGTTAAAAATTGTTTCAAAATATTTCTCATTTGAATGTCATCAAAGACGAGGACAACTGAGTACATTGATTCTCTAAAGAATTTCTCTAACTTTGAATACAAGATTTTAAGACGTTACCGGAAATCAGGGCTTTCAGGATTCTTTGCTTGCAAACGCAAGAAGTGGTGTCCCCGCGGAATTCTAAGACTCGCTTTGTACAGGAGGGATCAATCTGATATATATTAATAAAACACTGAAGTAGCAATCGAAAAATCATTCTTTTTTGTCCGTCCCAATAGTGTTACACTAGTGAGGCTAGTGAGGCTAGTGAGGAATACCAAGGTTTACTGTAGGCTGCCGGTTGTGATTGTTTCACAAAATTGTATCATTCAAGAAAAGTTTAATAAATATGAGCTGTTGATTGATTTCACTAGGATTGTTAATTGAATTAAATAAAAATTATTACTTTACTATCGATGCAGGCCGAATGAATTTTAACTTTATCTTTTATATTGTTGTTGTTTTCCAGGTTGTTCTCAGCCACCACACCGACTACGCCCCCAAACTAGGGTTCCCACCCAACGTCGTCCTCAAGCCAGACGTTGACAAGGTAGTCGAAGATGGGAGGGTTCTGTTCAAGGATGGCTCTTACTTGGACTTCGACATCATAGCCTTCTGCACAGGTATATTTCTGGAGTTGCCGCAATTAATTATTTTCTAAAGCGGTACATTTAACGGGCTATTAACAAACACTGTAAAAAAATCACTCACTGGATATGACAGAATGAAGAACTTATAACACAATTCATCTCAGACCAATTTTAATCCGTAACATCCACAGCATGCTATTTGTACAGTAGATAATTTTCTGAAGAATTCAGAATGAATAGAATTTGCCAGAATCCATCTCGGACAACACCGATTTCAATTGGAGTTCTTCAGAATATCATCTTTAGGGATGATTGTATCTGTGGTAACCCATAGGAGCAGTAGCGAGTAAGGTGCCCAGTTGGGTCGAGATGTCTAGCAACGTTGTTAGCTCCAGTTTTGTATCTGGAAATCTCTCTGTACATATATATGTATATATATAACCACCAAATTTTTGTGTGGACAAAATAAAGATGTGGTTAGTATAACAAGTGTGTAAATATCTTGGTTGAAAAATATGTAGTTTTATGAGCTAAGCAAATACGGAGTATAGCAAATAAAAAAGCATTTTTTAAAATATATGAAAGCACGCCATTATCCACTAACTATGAAATATGTTTATTAAAATTTGTTGAAGTATTTTCTTGAACCCGAAGTAATCAAGAAACGCACTTAAATTACATTCTTGACTATACTCCACGGCTAGTGATCCAACCCTTTTTGAACACTCAGTGACAGGGGAGACATGTGTTTCAAGAATTACTCTATGAAACTTCTATTTGACTTCATCTTCATTTGTTCATGTATCATTTTTCGTTTGCAAAACGTTCAAGTGGTTGTTATTTTTTAACTATAAAAAACACACTCAAATATTAAATATTTTGTTATCAGACTAGTCTATCTATTTGACTAGAGACTTGGCCAGCTCCAGTCATCAAGGAGTGTTATTGCATCAGGAGCAACACTGCATTGCCATCGCAAACTGGGTCTTGCGTCACACCTGGTTCAACAAATTTGATCGGTCAGGGCCTTGGCAGACATTTCCCCCATCTAATTCTAGTCAACAACATAACCGGGGGAGTTCTGTGGGCTGGTAGACATCCTTGTGTTTCACATATCGTCACCCCCACGTTCAAGTAACGAATGCGATTATAGGTACTTTTCAGGAGAGGACTTTGAGAACTAGGATGCAATATGCAACTCCGTTGTGAATATTTTTTTTATCTTATAGTCTTTTTACTTCACTGAGCCCTAGATTAGTGTTTATAAGATTTTATTTTGCGAAAATACTTCTGGTAAAGTAATTAAAAATATTCGATACTTTTACGATTTTTCACATTTGTTACTTAAATGTGGTGGCGACGATACCTTCGGTTTCTGCGCTGCATCTTCTTCTCCAGCCATGTTTAGACCGCTCCAACAAATATCCTTTTGAGAACTTTTCTCCATAGCCCAGTAAAACCTGGTATTGTGTGACATTCCATTGACCTGGCATTTTCAGTAATCTAGCGCTACTGTCCCAATATGAGTAGAGCTATCGGGATGTACTCTAAATACTTTTACACTTTATGTTTTACATTCTTTTCCTGGTAAAAAAAAAAGTGGTTCTATTTTTAAAAAAATACCTTGTCATTTAAATCCAAAGAGTAAGTGGTGTTATGACTAAATTTTATTACTGACATTATATTAGTATGACTTTTAAAGTTTATTTTGGTGTAACTGTTTACGTTATGAAAAATCTAAATTCAAACCCATAAAAGACAATGGTTTTTCATTTTACTAGCAGCTCCTTAAATAGATGCTCGATTTCGTAACACGCATTTCCTTCCCGAAATCGGAACGGTCTGAAACTCAAATTTAAAAATTCTTCATTTTTGGTCAATAGTGTTAATTTTTTATTAGCGATTTAGAATAAATAACAGTAATAATTGCCAAATAATATAAATCACAATAGAAGCGAACTTCTATTTATATTCTTCAGAATATTTAGTATAATTAAATAACTTCTCTGACTATGGAAATTAAGAAATATCTCATAATTGACCAGCAAGGAGGATTCTTTTCTTTTTTTACTAACGTTGAAGTGAAAAAGAAGGAAGTTACTTGCAACATTAAATCTCAATTACGGCTAATTACAACCTGCTCACTTTTCCTCGGAACAGAATCCCTTCAAGGAAATGCATGCAAAAGTTTAATACAACTTCGGAACTTCTTTCGACAATAATTCATAACAATTAAAACCTTCCAACCGGCAGACCGAAACATTATTCTCTTTTTCTTTCTTGCTTTATCTTTTTGTTTCCTTTGTAGAGGGTGCTAACTCTTTCAAATTAGTCTTTAAGAAAGTTGGCTTCATTATGAACCCTACCCGTTTCCTTATTGGGTTCCCGACTTTTGATAATTGATAACTGTGACAATAAGCTTTGGTTTCGTAGAATTTCATTAATGTCCAATTATGTTCATTGTCGACGGCAAACACGAGTTTTGTGTTTGAGATCATCCGTTTACCATTGGTTCAATTTGACTTGAATAACTCTACAAAGCTTAGTTTTACGAAAATATTAGCCATGAGGCGAGGTTCAAACCTGGAATCCCAGATCTCTGGTCAGGCGCTATGCCAACTCAGACATCTCTGTGATCTTTTAGCTTAGTCAGAAGATAAGGAAGCAAATAAATAAATCTGAGTAGACAAATGGACTTTGCTGAGCGGTAACTACAGTGAAAATATTTTAGTCTACTGTAACCTATTCATTTTTTGTATACATTGCGTTTATAATTATGTACACAAAAAAAATGATCTAAACTGTGCTACCTTGAAGCACAGTCTGTACTACCTACCCTATACACATTGTATTTTATCTGAAACAGATCCCGAGGAGAAGGGTTGTAAAACTCACCAACCTGTATAATGATTTTATCAGGTTGTGGTACTTCCCTGACGAGTGGAAACAAGCCATCTTGTTCCCACGGGACACTGTACCGGGTGCATTGTGACCGGGGATGCACGGAGCAGCTCTAAACCATGTCACCTTGCTTCCTGAATAACCGACGATTGCTGCGGGTGCGGGTAGGTGATAGCCTTACCGTGTAGCTGTGCCTCTGACTTGTGGAGTACAGTGGACACTGGAAAGACCAACTGGGTAGTATTCTCATTCCAGAAGGGGGAGAAGCCACTGCCTAATTTCTACACTGTAGGAGGGCAGAGGGGTTCTCCCGCTAACGGCACCGTATACTTGGACATAAAAATGCACCGTTACGTCCGTTTTTTTTAAGTATCTGAGACATGTACACATGATGTCGTACCGTCTCTGACCCTTGCCGATATCCCCCAATCCGGGGGAGACCTAATGGAGGCCTATCTTGTAGTAAGAGTACTTACTTATTTGTACTTATTTTATTTCAACTCCCCCCTCCACCCGTGGAATAGTGGTTATCGTGCCTAACTATTAACTGATGAGACCTGGATTTAATCCCCATCTTGCCTAATGATTTTTTCTTTAGAGAATGGTCTGGTTGGGGTTAATTCAGCACCGCGACCCTACATGATTATAATAAAAATGCAGCGGCTAAGAAAACAAAGTTTTTAAGGTTGAAAGAAAATGCCAGGTGCCATCCATAGTAGCACCTCAGCTTCCTACTAACTATGACAACAACCTCTGGCTGGCCCCTACCTCATCATGAGGTGATTAATTCATTTTTAGTCATTTTCTTCACAACTTCATAAATTGGGATTTCATGTGTTATCATAGGGGTTCAAAGAAATAATAAGAACAGGCTTACAGGTTCACACTATGCCTAACATATACTTTAAATATATATACATCGTATTTGTACGGAAAAATCCACGATGTTATAATACTTGTGCGATGAACATTCAAGGAAATGTTAACTATTTTCTTTTCCAAACAGTTGAAATATAGAAGTAATTTGGAGCAGGCTTTTCAACTATAACAGTCATTACAAAGAGGAGGACTTCTAGACCATAAACACTAAACGATCTTTATTATATTATTATTATTATTATTATTATTATTATTATTATATTATATTATATTTATTTCACGTTTCCTTACAACTAACAGTGCATTGAATCTTATGATTCCTATTAATAATAATATGATCTCTATATAGAACAGAATATGAACCATTTATTGTATTTTTACAGTTCCTTTTGCTCTTTTATATATTAAAACAAATATTTTCTTACATATATATATATATAACTTAACTCCCGGCTAAACGATCGAACTAAAAAGGGGTTGGTAGGTGTGGTCAAGAAGCAGAATAGAACTTAACTAACTCTTTATTATCATTTCTCTATATATACAGTATGAGTTGAGGATTAGCCCCACTCTCTATTATTGTTTACAATAGTCCTTTAATAATCCTTTCTCTCATGTTAACTCCTTCCCTCCAGTTCCTTCATAGGAGGAACTTTTGTTCCGGAGTTTCACAAAAATTTTTGATCCAGCTTCTTCGTCCGGATTTACATAGTAGATACAAAAACAAAAATACATATATATTCTAAGAAAGAGGACATCATGTGAATAATACATCATAAAGAACTTATCAATCAACAGATAATAATACAAAAAAAAAACAAGAGTAACAGAATATGGCTGTCCCAGCTTCTTCGTCTGGGTGCCCTACTTATTCCTTACAGAACTAATAATCCTTACCAAGATTTATGAGTCGGGGCGAGTCGGAGTATCCGTCCGAGCGCCGCCGTCCGGCCCATGAGGCTCTTGTGGCTGGGGGACCCTAAGTTCGTCCCGGTGGACCGTGCGGTTCCGGAAGGGAAAGTTTACGTCCCTGATTGTATATAAATTGTGTTCTCTTACCGCCGTGACCTTGTACGGTCCCTCGTAGCGAGCGGCCGTCTTAGTTCTTGCGGTTCGTAACCGCCTGTAGACGATTGTCCCCAGCGATAATCTCCTCCCCCCCTGTATTATTCCCGGTCTTTCGTTATCCCGGTCGACGCGCGTCTGCTTCCTCCTTATGACCTTCTCCCGAACTCGATCCCAAAGATCCCTCCGCTCCTTGCGTGTCTGTACTAAATACCCGCGCAGCTCCGCGTTTTGAGCTGTCATAAGATCCCCCCTATCTCGCCTATTCTGACCGAATACGATTTCCACAGGTGAAAACCCCGTTGCCGCGTGGATCGTATGATTATAAGCGACCACGGCCCTTGGCATTGCTTCCAGTGGTTCCAGCCCCCGGCCCAGTCGGAGTAGCCTTAAGTGCTCCCCCAGAGTATTGTGGAGTCGTTCCACCGCTCCTCGTCCCTTAATGTGGTGGGGGGTATTCCGGTGCCACGTTACCCCTAATTCCCGAGTCTGTTCCCGTACATAGTTATTTTCGAATTCGCGTCCGCAATCTGACGTAATCCACTCCGGTACTCCGTAGGTCGCACACCAATTTAGGACCCCCTCCCACACTGTCTCGGGTGTCTTCGCCTCGATAGGGTAGGCCATGGCTAGCTTACTAAACACATCTATCGCCGTGAGCCACGATTGACCCTCGTTCGAGTAGACGTCTATCTGTACACTTCTAAGGGGCTCTATCGGCGTCTCCGTGATTACTTGAGGCGTCACCGGGGGGTGTCTATCATACTTACTACGTTGGCATATTTCGCATTGGGCGATGCACTCGCGTACCGTCTTCCCAATCCCCCGCCAAAAGTACATCCTCCTTATCGCGCGGTCGGTTTCCTCCATTCCCCTGTGGTTTGTCTTCCCCGTGTGATGGTCTGTAACTATTCGTCGTTGGGTCTGTTCGTCAGTAACTGTCTCTACTTGTCTCAGGCACCTTATTATGTCGTAGTCTATCCCTATTCTTTCCTGCCGCCATAGTCCTTTTACTTTTTCGGCGAGCAGTCTATTTCCTATAAATATGTGACACGTTCGCCCTCGCGCCGCGAACCCTTGGATAATTCGTCCTAAGTCTCCCTCGTTTATAGTCGAATGAGTCCGTACCGTCAGTGTAGTCAATCCCGCGTAAGTTGTCGTTTGTGTCTCTACCCCTGTTGTCTGTCGCGATTTTACTATAATTTGCCACTTTTTATTGTTAATGATTTCGTCAATTTCCTTTAATTCCCCCGGCCGTTCCGTCGGGGATTCCTCTGCCCGGGGTTCCCTTTCTACTAGCGGTATTTCCGGCCCGCTCTCCGTCCATTCCCTGAGGTATCTCACCGCGAACGGCTCGGTCGGTGTGGTCCTCCGTTCTTCCGCGCGTCTTTGGACTTCCGGGATTTCCGGACCGCTCTCTACCCAGTCGCGTAGGTAGCGTAATGCGAATGGTTCCTCCTGTGGCGGGTCGTCCTCCGTGGCGTTAACGACTAAATCTCGTGACAGCCAATCGGCCACCGCGTTTTCACTGCCCTTTTTGTGGGCTACGCTAAACGTGTATGCCGCCAGTCGCTCTTTCCAACGTGCCACTCTCGAGGAGGACTCTTTTAAGGTTCCCACGTAGATTAATGGCTTATGGTCGGTAAATAATTCGAACCGGCGTCCGTAGACATACGGTCGGAAGTACTCCACGCCCCATACTACCGCCAGCAATTCGCGCTCGATCGCGCTATAACGTCTTTCTGCCGGATTGAGCTGGCGTCCCGCGTAGGCGACAGGTTTTTCCCCCTCGCTGAAGGTTTGTGAAAGCACGGCTCCTATCGCCGTTTCGCTCGCGTCTGTCGTGACCTTAAATGGCCTGTCAAAGTCCGGGAACGATAATAGGGGTCGGGTCGTCAAGATCTCGCGACACTTTTCCATGCTCTTCAGTTGTGCGGGCCCCAGCTGGAATCGACGCCCCTTTTTCAAAAGTTCGGTCAGTGGCCCTGTCAATTCCGCGATCCCCGGTATAAATTTCCTATAGTAGTTGACCATTCCCAGAAACCGCCGCACCCCGCGTACGTTCTTGGGTAATGGTGCCTCGCGAATGACTTTTACCCTATCCGGATCTGGTCTCACCCCCTCGCTCGAGACTACGTGCCCCAGGAATCTTATCTCGCTTAGTCCAAACTGTGACTTCTCTAGCGACAATTTAAGCCCAAACTCCCGGATTCTGGCGAGGACTTCCCGCAGGTGTTGGACGTGCTCTTCCCTTGACTTACTGAAGACGATCAGGTCGTCCATATACACCTGAGAGAAGTCCTCCCCCAGGCCGCTTTGCAGTTCGTCCATGAGACGTTGAAATGTTAGCGGGGCCCCCTTTAGCCCGAAAGGCATTCGCACAAACTCAAAGTGTCCGCGTTCCCACGTAAAAGCAGTCTTCCCGGCATCCTCCTCCGCCATTCTCACCTGGTGGTACCCGCTCTTAAGATCTAGTGTACTGAATATTACCGCACCCGACAGTCTGTCTAGGATGTCATCGATTCTAGGCAGCGGGTACTTTTCGTCCTGGGTGACCTCGTTTAATTTCCTATAGTCGACTACTACCCTATACCTTTTTTTTTCTTTTTCTTGTTCCGTCGACCGTTTTTCCACCACCCACAGCGGGCTATTAAACGGGGACTTACTTGCCCTAATTATTCCCTGTTCCTTCAATTCTGTCAACTGCTCCCTAATGATCTCCCTCATTGCCTGCGGGTACCGTCTGTCTTTCACGTAAACAGGCGCCTCTGTCTTTAACCTGATACGGTGTACAGTCTTCCCCGTGGTGGGAAGTATTTCGCCCTCCCGGTAGAACAGGTCCCGATTCTTTTGTATCATTTCCCGCAATGGCTCCTTGATGCATTGGGCCGCTCCGATTCGAACCCCCTTTCCCTCTTCGCGTCCGCCCTTGACGACGTATTTGCCCACCCCTAGTTTGAACGTCCATCGGCCCTTCCCGTAATTCAGATTAAGCCCCGCCATTCTTATTGCGTCGCACCCGATAATCGCGTCGTACTCGGCGGACACCCTACTCACAATGTGCATCCGCACTGCCGTATTCCGTCCAGTCAGTTTTGCCAACCCTATCGTCACCTCCCCGGCCGTCTTACAGCGCCCGCTAACCGTCGCAATTACACACTCGCATTGTTTCCTCTGCGCCCACACCCCCAATTCCCTAGCCCCTCTTTCACTGATTATCGAATTGGTACTCCCTGTGTCTAGCAGAAAATTCACCCCGGTCTCCCCCCACCTCGCCACGGGCAACCTCTTACCTCCCGTTTCCTTAACGTTATTGATCTGTATCAACACTCCCCGGTTGCCCCACCCCTCACCGTACCCTCAGTCCTCCTTCTGTCTACGCATCAAAACCTCTGCTCCGGATGGCCCCCCTTTCCAAGGGACCCCCCCCCACTTACCTCACGTTTGTCTCCAGCCGGGCCGCTGCGCTCGGACACGACGCTCTCTCCCTCCGAGGACTCATCGCTGTCATTCTGCCGATCTCCTCGCCGGCGCGTCCTGTCGCCGTCCCATCTCTGGCAATTGACTTCCATCGGTTCAGGTCGATGTCCTCTCCTCCCGAACTCGCCGGTTCGTTTGGGGCACTCGCGCGCGACGTGTCCCCGGCGTCCGCATTCGTAACAACGGGTCAAGTTGCATTGTGCTGCTAGGTGACCAGTTCTGTTACACTCATAACAGCGCCTCTCCATTCGTTTCGGTCGCTCATCTTGTGCTCTGAAGGGTCTTCGGGTCAGGCCTGTTCCCCTTGTTCGGTCGCCGCGTTGTATTCCCGGTGGCCTCCTCTCTCTCCTTGGACTCCTGACCTCCGTCCAGTCCGGCTCCGGGTTCTTGCTGCGCGCCATACTTCTTTCCTGTGCATCGATGAGTTCGTGCGAACAGTCTAAGACGTCCTTGTCCTTGGCCAACGACCCACGCCTGTCTACGCTTTGGTTCAACTGCACCTTCATAATCTCTCTCACAAAAATCAGTCTAACCGTTGCTTCTGTCTGCCCGTAGGTCTCGATCATTTTTTCATTGAGGCGGTTATAGAGTACGAGCAGTTTTTCTGCGAAGTCGCCCTCGGTCTGTCCTGGTCTTCTATGTTCCCGCAGGAGGAAGAACACATCCTCTTCTGGTGACCAACGGCCACCCCCATATAGTTTCTTCAGCCGGTTTTTCAATGCTTCCCATGGCTGCGACGAGTCTCCCTGTATGGCATTCAGGACCCAGCGCGAGATTCTTCCTACCAACGAAGCTTCTAAGATTTTAATGTCCCCGTCGGACAGTGTCCCCGCTTCCTTCCTGGTTAGGATCAACTCCTTTATTTGATCTCCTCCTTTCAGGAAATGTTCCAACTCCCCCAACACTCCCGTGAAAGGTTCGAGTTGACCGATCACGCCGTGGATAAAAGCGCAGCTCTGGGTCCGAATCTTCGCTAGTTCAATCTGTGTGCTTTTGGCGGACTCGCTCAGTTGCAGTTCAAACTTTACGCGCTCCTCGCGTAGCTGGGTCAGCTCCTTCTGTAGCCTCGCCAAGTCGTCCTCGGCCATCGTGCTCCTTCTTCCTGGTACGCCCGAACTAAATAATCCGCCCCTGAGACCGCTAACTGCTCAAGTCAATGACTGTATCTCAGGTTTGAATCTAAAGGTCCCGGGTTTCGGCACCACTTAACTCCCGGCTAAACGATCGAACTAAAAAGGGGTTGGTAGGTGTGGTCAAGAAGCAGAATAGAACTTAACTAACTCTTTATTATCATTTCTCTATATATACAGTATGAGTTGAGGATTAGCCCCACTCTCTATTATTGTTTACAATAGTCCTTTAATAATCCTTTCTCTCATGTTAACTTATATATATATATATATATATATATGTAGAGAGATAGAGAGAGAGAGAGAGAGAGAGAGAGAGAGAGAGAGAGAGTGAGTGAGAGCTGAACTTTTATTTTTAGACAGTATTTAAAAAAATCTTTATATTAAATTTCACATTTTAGGGTACGTTTACACTTATCCATTCCTAAGCAAAGCTTGTGACATCACAGTAGATGAAAATTATGTTTCTCCTCTGTATAACAACTTGCTTAACATAAACCACCCAACGATGGCTCTTTTAGGACTCCTCAAAGTCACTCCACTGTTTTATGTGGCTGATCTTCAGGTGAGATTTAAATTTGACTTTACACATAACTAATAGGTTTATTATTTTTTATTACTTATTCATTCATTAGGTAAATATTTTATAATTCCTATTCACCATAAGCAAATATATATAATTTTAATTTTAATTAATGATCTTTAAATCCTAATAGTCAAAAGAATAATTTTTTATCATTAATTCAGTATTAAGGGATGATTTTTTCTTTTAAATAATATTTCTCAATGCTAATTCTATAAAAAAAAATTGATTTGATATTCAGATTGAAGTATATGATTATCTGATGACCAGATTATTTGATTTCACCAAAGATGTTATCAGATGGTTATTATTATCCCTAAACATTATTATTTTTTTAGTATTATTTTGTATGGGTGACTTGTTTTAGGTGAGGTACTTCTTGAAAACATTACTTAACCCAGAACTGTTACCAACTACTGATAAAATGTTTAAAGAACTGGCAATTCAAGAACAGACATATAAAGAAAGTGGCTTGAGAAAATCAGATTTCCACAACATTGCAGAAGGTACGCAGGCTTACATGGAGAAAATTTGTAAAGTCGCTGGAGTACCCATTATGCCTCAGATCCTGCTCCGTATTTTCTTTCATGGATACGAGAAGATATTTTCAGATTTCAAGAATTTTAGAAATAACTTTTATAAAATTATCGATCAAGAAAAATTCACCGTTGTTGATCTCAGAGAAATTACGGCAAAACCAGTCCAACGAATTCATAACAACCCATCTTGTAGATGTGGTACTATCGATAGCACTAGAGAAATTTATTAATATTTCACACTACACCATAATTCCCAAGTGCACCTGTTTGGTTAAGTAGGCCCAAAAATAACTTCAGCTAATGAAGCACATGACAAATTAATTAACGAATGAACATTAAGAAAAAACGACACTGAAGTCACAATAAAATTAATTAACGAACGAACATTAAGAAAAAACGACACTGAAGTCACAATAACATGGAAATTGCACAACTTTTAAAAGATATGGTTTAGGTTCTCTAACTACAAAGTGAACATGGTTTGTTTCTAAAGATGTCAATGGAAATTGAAAAATTATATATAGGTCAGACATTATTATTGAGTAAGAAATTAAAAATAAATGTTGAATCCGACTAGGAATACTAGGGTATTGCTATTCAATTTTGTGAAAATCTCATTAAATAGCATAAGTTGTAATTTTAGTTTTGAAAATATTTTAAGTGAAAACTTTTAAATTTACATTTAAGTGTAAATGATAGTAAATGAATCATTTTTGTCCAAAAGCTGGTTGGTTTCAGTTACGATACATTTTTGTTTTGGGAATTGCTTTTGATAGTTAACCTTCCTGAGCAAAATATCAAGAGAATATGAGGATATTTTAAGAAATTTGAGGGTTTTAAATTTTATTGGTTTTTTTTCATTCATTGTAAATATAAATTTTAGTAAACCATTGCATATCAATATGCTACATATTTTTGGCAGATAAAGGGAGACCGGTGAATAGAATACCTACCCCTCTTTCAGTCAGATCTCTTAGTTGGAACAATTTTTTCCATGTCGATTATGCTATGGTTATAATGGATGTATGCTCTGACATATCTATCAGCACAGCAAAATCTCAATGGAAAGCTTGGAGAATGGAAAAGAGGAATGTTCCGTGCCATGCTGATATAACTATTCTACTGAATACCTGAAATGATCATTCTGATGAGTAGTAAATCAAAATTTATCGAAAAATACATACATTGTATTTTACATGTATCTTATATATACATCGTATACGTACGGAAAAATCCACGAAGTTATAATACTTGTTTGATAAACATTCAAGGAAATGTTAACTATTTTTTTTTCCAAACAGTTGAAATATAAAAGTAATTTGGAGCAGGCTTTTTAACTATAACAGTCATTACAAAGAGGAGGCCTTCTAGCCCATAAACACTAAAGGATCTTTATTAAATTATTATTATTATTATTATTATTATTATTATTATTATTATTATTATTATTATTATTATTATTATATTATATTTATTTCACGTTTCCTTACAACTAACACTGTATTGAATCTTACGATTCCTATTAATAATAAAATGATCTCTATAGAGAACAGAATATGAACCATTTCTTGTATTTTTACAGTTCCTTTTGCTCTTAGTTTTATGATGAAGATGTATGTAATTTTTTTTTTTTTAAATTAATTTTATGAGTTTAATATTGTATTACTCTTTGTTGTTTACTATTACTTTTAATAATGATTGTAATCAAAATTTTAGTTATTGTTTAGTATTTATTGTGTTTGAAAATATAATTATTATTTTTATTTATCAACCAACTGTTTATATGCAAATGTTATCAAATATAATTTTAATATATAATTGATTTATAGTCTTGTGATATATATTACTTGAATGCATGAATATCATATCAGCAAGTCACCTATTAATTCATTCATCTTATCTTAAAGATCTATTTATTATTTAGAAGACCTGTTTATTAATTTGAGTTAAGTTTTAGTACCTCGTCTTAGGTCAGCAAAGGCTGATTATCTTTAGTTTACCATGCTTTAGCTGCCAGTGTGTGGGAATGCTGCATTTATTTAGTAGGGCCATCACAAAATAAATTCTACTACTCCAGGTGAGAGTTGAACTCATTATACTTTTTGGGTTCAAGCAAACTGTATAACCAACAACATTAGTTTATCTTGAAATGTTTTATTTACAGAAAAGTATTCATTACTATATTCCATTGCCCTAACCGCTCTCTCCCTTTATTGTCTTTCTCCACATCTTTGCTCACTCCCTCATCTGTCTCCATATTTGGCACGATCAAAGTCAGCACAGACGTGTAAAACAGGATAGAGCTCAACAAGAGGGTTTAATAGCTAGGGCCGAACATGTAATTAGATTTTCAATTTAATTTGGATAATTGTCAAAGAACAAGTACAACTAGAAGAAGACCTGATTGATAAATTTACTTATTTAAAATCATTCAGCCTTATGAATGTTGGATTGGCCAGATTGAAAGCAATCCCAAAATTATCCACTTTTCAAAAGCTGAATCTGAGTAATAATATAATATCCAAAATTAACAAACACAGAGGAAAAAAAACCATAAAACATTCCAAATTCTGAAAGGAATAATGAAGTTGTGTGTATTAATTACTATGAAGAAAGACTATAGCAAGTTTGAAGTATTTGCATGTTTTTGATGCAAAAAGAGAGAGAAGAAGTGGGAGAGAGAGAGAGAGAGAGAGAGAGAGAGAGAGAGAGAGAGAGAGAGAGAGAGAGAGAGAGAGAGAGAGAGAGGGGGGGGGGGGGAGAGAGGGAGAGGGAGAGAGAGAGAGAGAGAGAGTGAGAGAGAGAGAGAGAGGGAGAGAGAGAGAGAGAGAGAGAGAGAGAGAGAGAGAGAGAGGGAGAGAGAGGGAGAGAGAGGGAGAGAAAATATCCTAGATATGAGGGAAGATGACTACTCAGTAAAGGCTCAGAAGTTGAAGAGGATGGAGATATTGAGGAAAAAGAAAGGTTGCAATCATAACTAAAGGTGCTTTCATTGGGATGAAAAAAGAAACTATGAAGGAGAAGAAGAAGATAATTAATCAACATATTCATCGCTATTTATGTACTCCAACTTAAAATAAGGGCGGTTTTCTTAGCATGGTAGGAGCTTTATTAAGAATATTATGTAAGGAGTTTTGATTGATATGGTTTTAACCTAAAGGTAGGCCCCAAGAATTTAATGTTGTGTAGAGGAAGAGAATGTGGGAGATACTTTTTTTTTTAAGGGGGAAGAAGGCGCAACCAGGTCTACATGGGTATGAAGCAGGGAATGGTTTTAAATAAAAATGGGACATGAGTACTGTCCTCAGGACAGTTTTTGTGTGGCACCTGAGGGTGACAGGGAGATGTCAAAAGCACTGGCAGTAAATAAAGAAAATTATTGAAATAAAAAATTAGTGACTTAAACCTAAATTATTGGATAAAGTTATTTAACTGTGGAGGACCACACGATTAAGTGTTTTGATGATAATACTAACACTCCCTCATAGATTTCATAAGAAATATTGAATTATTTTAACTAACATACCAATTCAAAAGTATTTTCTCTAAAGCAATTTGTCACCATGGTCACCACCTGGGCTTTAAATGAAACTAACATGCAAAGTATTATAACTAAAACACAGGTTGAGTAAAAGTTGGGAACACAATTTTGATGATAGTTTTAAGGAGTTTGTGTAATTATGATAAAAAAATAAATATTATGCCATCTATTTTCATTCATATAATCATTAAATAATCTTATTAACTATGAAACATTAACAATATATGATAGATATACTTAATTTTTTATCTTTAGATGAGAAAGGTTTATTTAAGATTAGTAAATGCTACAGAACAATTAAGTCAAATTGGAATTAAAATGAATCGATTTGTAATTAAAATAATACTGAACCATTTATAGCATATTTTCAAAATTAGGTTTGTATACAATAAATACCTATTCAATTGGAACATTTTTATGATGTGATGTGAGTTATACGCAAGAATTGATTAATAGTTCTTCAATGAGGAGGGGGGTATAACATTAAAGTAGTAACGAAGCACTTAATTACAATTTCAAAATAACATTAAAATGATACTTATTTAAATTTAACAATTGTATACTTTAATACAAAATTCAGGGCCATTTGTCACCATGTCCATTTTAGTAAATTAAAGTTCACATCATACAACTTTCAACTCTTTTAAGCATTTACATTGTATTTTACACAAATTTCTGGCCTTGACCTTTAAACTTAAATCTAGTTAATATCAGTCTTTGTTCATGTAAGCTAGACAATTATTTACATTTCTTTCATACCAAATATAATAGGTACTCAAATAATTTCTATTGTAAGAACAAATGCTGAATTAAAACCAACAAGAATTTTAATATTGCCGATAATCTTTAAAACTAGCAGCAGAGGAAGATTCTCATAAAAATATATGCACCTGGGTATTACATAAAATAGCATAAAACATTAAGAATAAAATAATGATAATTAAGTTAGTATCCATAATTACATAGATTGTTACTGTTTACAAAAAAATTTTAACATTTTTTAACTACAATTCTGGAATTTCTTAGCATTTACATATTTCCAAATTTAACTTTAATGGTAATCTTTTATTTAACCCACAGGTACATGTTTTTATAAAATCTTTTAAGGTTTTTATTGTCCAAAATAGGGAAATGTTAATAAGAAAAGTCTACTTGCAGATCCCTAAGCTATATAATATAAAATAACCATCAAATCAGATTTCATGATAGCTTAAAAATAATAATTTTATCTCTATAGTAAATATTCCTAGTGGCAAATACTTAATTCTGTGATAAACTGTATATCTAAAATATAATTAAAAATTAAGTTGCAATTAAGATAGTTTTTAGTTAAATTAAATATTGTTTAAAAAATAGTCAAACATAATTTCAGAAGTCTTCAGACTCTGTCACCATGTCACCAAACCTTGCGATAATACAATTTTTTCATTTGAGTATTACTTACTAAAACTTAAGTGACTAAAACTTTTTCAGTTTTTCTTTTCATTCAATAAACGAACTTCAAAATTTTCACTATCCACAATCTTATAAATGTAATGTCTAAAACTTTTAAAATCCCGAATAGCTCTGACAAAAGCATCATGGAACAGTGAAAACATGACTGGTTCCACTGGTTTTAAATCTCCAAGCTTGGCCAAATCGTCCATGTATTGTTTTGTTCTTCCTTTTCCTAACTTGTGGTAATCCTTTTTCCTTTGTCCTTCTGAATTTCGGAGTATTGTATCTGATTCTAGATCAGATAACATTTCTTCTTTTGTTGGTATTTTGCTCTCTCCTAATAAAATGCTTAAGTACGCTCTGACCTAAAAATTAAATAAGGGCACAATTAAATATGATGTTTGGTATAGTACAAATTGCAGTAAAAGCAACTGTGACCTATATATTTATATTAAAAACTGTATTAAAACCTTGACAGCTTGTACTTACGGCATACAATATAAATAGGTAAAATAACTCAGTACAATTTAATTAAATCTGTGGGGCAACACCTCATGAAGTGATGACTTACATAGCTCATCACTTAGAAAGTAAGGCTAAGGAAATAATGGGCTCAATGCATTGTATTGTATTTAATTATTTAGGTTTTCTAAACCGGATGATCTACTTTTCTATTCTAAGACTACTCATTTTCCTTAATGAGAGACTGAGTGAACTCCTACCAGACCATCCTTAGAAGAAATCCTTCAGGAAGCCAGGGATCAAACACAGCAGTTAGTAGTTAGGCACCCTTACCACCAAGTGATAGAAACAGCAAAGATTACCCCTAAATAGCAATACTTAAACATGTGAAAAGAAGCATTTACCTTACATACTACCAAAAACAAGGTCAAAATTGACACCCACCCTTAACCTTGATATTGATGTAGGGAAGTGTGTGTTGGGTAATTACTGATTTTATGGAACACAAGAGGTGTAAATCTGCATGAAGCATTGTTTTAGTAAATTATAGGTGATCTAATTTCAATACATAACTTTCATGTGTTGTCTTAGAGAGTTACAGCTATCTGCAACTCCAAAGAATCAAATATTTATATGAATATACACTACATGTATCAAATACATATGAAAGAATATATAATTTATGAAATCAATTGTATAATAACTGTTTTAATTTCATTCATGACTGTATTTTTTTTTTCAGATAGAAATACATTTATCTTATATGTCATTTGTGTATATTTTTACAGGTAAAAAAAAGGAACTACTACATTTTCTAATTACACCTATAACAGATTTCTTTTATTAATCCCACAGTAAAACATGATATAAGTCAATCAATATAGCTATGTAAAAACTTGCATATCCCAAAAGATGAAAAAAAAGTAGCTCATAAATATTTTATTTAAGCTGTCTGACTACATCCTTGGCATCGCCAACATTCTTTACTATGCAGCAAATGATATTAGGAGCTGACACCTTAAAAAATCAGGATAAATAGCCTCTGGCATACTGGCTAGTTGTTAAATATGGGTTAATTTCTAAATTACAAAAAACCCATTAACATGATGAAAGCTCTGTAAATGAAAACATCTGTAAAAGGCCACAGTTTCCTTTTGTTACAGAGCTAGACATCCCGGAACATATTATAATAAAAATAGAATAGATAAACAAATATTATCAACAGACCTGATAGTCGACCATATATTGATGAGGACAGTACTTAGGTAGCCCAACAATGCACATCGTGGGACGTTCAATATTTATGAGGTGTTTGTACAAAGGTCCAACGTACTGATCTACTGTTATACCACAATCCTCAGTCATGAATGGGAAATTGTAAGTGTAGCCTAAAAATAATTAATTATTAGTATCTTACAATTACTGTAATGTAGGCATTTAAAAAAAAAAATATTGGGAAAAAATTATTGTTACCTGTACAATAAATGATCACGTCAACATCTTCTGTTGTTCCATCAGTGAACATGACAGTCCTGTCAAAGAGTGATGAAACTTTAGGTTTTATCACTATTTCTTCTGGAAATTCTATGTCAGGGGTTTTGGCTTTGTTGTGGCTGAGAATAACCTACAAAAATCAGAATAATTCAATATATAAAAGAACCTGGACAAAAAAAGACAATATATTGTTATGATATTTAGATGTGAGTTTGTGATGTTGCCTTTGATATAAATTCAAAATTAGCGGGCACAAAAGGGCGGTAAACGACCCATGGATCATGGCTATGAAGGGCTGAACATTATGTGTTGCCGTTATATCTAATATTAATGGTTATCATATAAATAATATCAGGAATTAAATATAAATATTTTAATATTGGATTTGTTAACTTTAAAATAAGATAAGTTAATAATATCTGAGACAACTGGCATTGAAAAATAAGAAAGCTAAACAATCAAGAAGTCAACAGAGGAGTAATAACGACGAGATAACTGGAAGCTCTCTCTTTCATTTTGACCCGCCCATGGGACAAGGTGAGCCTTGTTCATTTTTTATCATCGCAGGAGACATGAGGCAAGCATCAGGCAACCACGCTCTGCAACCAAGAAAAAAGAAGAATTCGCCGAAGGACATAAGAATAGTAAATCAGGCCAGTCGCGAGTAATATTAAGGTAAATTTTAAGTTTAGTTTTAACATTGTAATTTTGTCACAGACGTGCTTATATGTATATAAATTCATGAATCGATTTGTAATTAAAAATTTTCCTTTTGCCAGAATTCTTTTTTATATTAACAGAACTTTTAAAACCTCAGATTAAATTTAAAAAGAAGACAATATAGATAAAAAACATAACAATAGATAGGAAACTAGTAAAATTCATTACTGGCCTTGTATAGAATTCACTCAATTATGATAAAATATTGACTTATTTGTAGAAAAGTGCCATACAGCATTAAATAAAATTATTTACTAGACCCATTCACTTATATTTCATGGTATTTGTATAAAACTAAATAACATGTAAGGTGAGGGCCAATTGTAAATTTAAATTGACATTGTAGTATACTTTGAAAAATTGTCATTATGGGAATAGAATAAGAGGCTAGAAAATTTACTAGGCTAAGGGTTTCATGGGAATAGCTCAGTTGAAAATAATAACTGTTGATAGTAGGAGTTATCAGGTTTGAAACTTGGCCCTGCCACAACAAAAAAAATACTTAGTTAATGACTTGAGTGCCTGTGGCTCTCGCGCTCTTGGTCAACCTCCACTGGCTCGTATTCGGTGATGCGGCTGACAGAGGAGCATGTGGGACTTCTCAAGACTCTACTTCCTCTTTTACATGCGAGGGAGGTGCCAAAAATGTGGATTTGGGAGGTCTCTGGGCTGTTTGTCTGGCTGTATGCATTTATTGCTCATTAGCAAGTAAATGAAAATTGTAAATATGGTATGAATGAGAACATTAATCACAATTACTTATTGTCCGATAAAAGGCAGATTGTAATTTTATAATAATAAAGAAGTTTTTATCTAAAAAGTGACTAAGCTATATTATTTTGAATTTAATACCTGCTTGGCGGTCTTGGCTAACTGATATGTGATATCCAAACCAGAAGGTCCAAGTCCTACTACCAACACCCGTTTTCCTGAGTATGTTTCTGCTCTTCTGTAATCTCGAGAATGAATTT
The DNA here is from genome assembly GCA_930367205.1 of Acanthosoma haemorrhoidale. Classification (NCBI taxonomy): domain Eukaryota; kingdom Metazoa; phylum Arthropoda; class Insecta; order Hemiptera; family Acanthosomatidae; genus Acanthosoma; species Acanthosoma haemorrhoidale. The sequence goes on from OV884011.1 coordinate 94,923,717, forward strand.
GTTTCCCACTAAACTTTGCAATACCTTCAATGGATGGATAAACTGGAATGTTGTTAGGCCTGTAGGGAGAAAATAAAAATTAACTTTATGCAATTTTATTTTACTTAGTTTTGAATATTGATTTTTAGCAATAAACATGTCAATTCATAATTTTTATCAATACGCATTAATACTCAACTATTAGAACAGAAAGGTTTTCCCCCCAATTTTTTTTTTTTTTTTTCCTTCTAAAAAGTATTTTGTTAAAAATATACAGTAATGGTTAAAAGTTTCCAGACAATGTGATTTTTTTAATCTCCAGCAATGGATTTCCGCCCTATCGCTCTAAACTAATTTTTGATTAGTTTTACGAGGCCTTTCACACCTTGGTGGGTCACTCAAACCATTTCCTGAATTATATTTTTTTTAATAAATCCCTTGCAGAACTTTTAACAACTTATTTTAATTAAAAGTAAATTTGGACTTTTTGGAATATGAAGGAGGGATAAAAGTTTTTTGGGGGACTTATAATCTAATGATAGAAGCTATTTCAAAACAGTTATTTTCAAACTTAAACTATTAAAAAAAAAATCAGAACAATAGTAATAAATGATTTACTGGACAAGGTTTTATTGACAAATTAAAATGCTTTCATGTTCTTTAATTGTAATAATCAATATTATAAACCTGTTATAAATTATGTTAACAAATATTAATGTACCTGTAACAAATTGTATTAAAAATTTAGATTTCAAAAAACATAAATGATTTTATAGAATATGAATTTATGTTAACATTTTACTCAATAAATTATGAAAATCAAAAAGATTTTTAACTTAATAAAAACATTTTTATAACCATAAAGAACAAAATAATTTTTAAAAAATAGTTAGTTAAAACCAGGGATCAAATAAAACAGTTGTTTTTTATAATTAAAACTAAAAGTAGAATCTTTTTAAATATGAACACAGCATAAAACTAGTTTTGAACTTATACTTTGCACTACACTTGAAAAAGTCATTTAAATTTTTTTATTAAATTTCAAGCTATAGTACTCCCATCAAAATTGGTCTATTAAACAGAAAATATGCTTAATCATTGTCCCACCCAGCAAAATCTAATTATATAACTTCAGCGTATGCAATTCTATAGCCTGAGTATTACATGTTACACAATAGTCTCTTACCCTGAACAAACCATAACTGCATCAAAATAGGAAACATCTTCTTTGTTGGAGGATAAATCTTCTACTGTTACTCCCCATCCTTTTCCTACTGGAGCAATTCTTTTAACTTGATGCTTTAACTAAAAAGAAAGTTTGAGGTGAGTAATGTACTTTATGAAAATAATTATGTTGAAGAATTATAACAGAAAGACTGTTTTTGAGTATATAACTATTTAATATATATTCACAAAAAAATGTATGATTTTAAGTCATGAGGCAATCTCATTTAATAAAATTCATACTGGAGACTCAAAGATAGTTGTATGAAGTAACATTACACAAGTGGTAAATTATAAATATTGTTTTACCTTGATCACAGAGTTTAAATTATGATGCTCTGCATAATCAACCAAATACTGCAATATTTTTTCAGATGGTAAATAAGATGTGCCATCTTCTGGGTAATTATAGTCCGGAAACTGCATTGCTTCTTTAGGTAAATTGGTCCTAAGATTTAATTTAAATTATTAACATCATTCCTTTGTTTTTTCAAATACTTTTACAGAAATATATTGTAATATTGGAGAAGTTTTCAATCGAGTGATAAATTTTAATTGATGTTAAATATAAATTCAGTAACTATAAAAGTATACATTGAATCAAGATAATTAAAAAAATGTTTTGGTTTATAAAATCAGGTGAGGACTCAGTCTCAAAGATTGAACTAACAGTAAGAGTTATAATAAATTATTGGAATTCTAAGGTCGAGGATTAAAAAGAAGTTATGGGGTCATTTATAAATCCAATTGAACTACTCACTCAAATACACCGACAATTATTTGATGTTTAAGGCAAATGAATAACATTTAAAGAATAGTATCTGCAAATATATTACTTATATAGAAACAAAAACAATATATGAGTGAATTGCTTATTTGCATCCAACCACTCATTTTTTAAGCCAATTATTACAAATATAACATAAAGAAATATTTATGTTTCAGTAATTCAGCCTGCAGGAATTTTTATTATGATGGGCCTATTCTACTCCAAACAGCCACGTTTCTCTCCAAGGTTTCGTATTACAAAAATATCAATGAACTTATCAAACATTACAATTTAGTAAACTGGGAGTTTATAGTTAACCATGAATTTATAAATGAGTCGATTATGTGTTGGGATATTGGCCTAGATTGATGAAAAAAATATTTAGATATTCACCAATTGTTTTAAGAAAAAGAAGTTTCGACACGTTACTCATGTCTGTTTCACATCCTATTATGAGATGATTAGAGGGTGGAAGATGTCTGTTTAGTACATATTCAACAACTATGGTTGCATATTTATATTTAATAATTATTTGAGACCCCCGAAGGTTTTCTAAACAAATCATTTGGGCTAGTAGGAAATGCAGCTTGTAATAAAATACCAGGTTTGTAAAGCTGCAAAGATTTGTATTTTTTATGACGAGCAGCTTAGGATTTTATTGAAGAGGTATGTTTTCTTAAAATGAATGATGGAGTCAGTGAAAATGCTTGAAATTTCGTAATTATGCTGAAGGAGAAATTTTACCCATTCCAGGATAGGCAGGGTACATGTTTACTTTTTACTGCGAGTAGAGTCCATTCCATTACATATGACATCAACAGTACAACCATTTACCCTCTTGTTTTTTCTAAGTGTGGCCTAATCTAAAGTATCAAGCCATACTGTAAGATTGCTCCATGGGTGCATCTAACAAAGAGCTACATTTAGTGGAACGTATTCTTGTTTCCAGCACTTTGCGGAACAATATAATTATGTCTAAAACATATACATTTAGAGCTATAAATTAAAGTGGATACAAGAAATTACACAAAAAATCTTCTCATAGATTATAATAATAAAATAAAATTGATTGTACTTACCAGAGGTCGTGATAGAGACTAGAGTGTATTGGGGAAAGTTGGTGGCCCTCAGACTCTTCACTATACACCCAGGTGCCCCCTATGTTGGCGCACTGCTCATACACCTCCACCCTAAAGCCCCGAATAACGAGGTGACGGGCTGCGCACAGACCAGCGGGGCCTGCACCCACCACGGCCACCCGTAATTCAGAGGGCTCCGAGTGGAACTGTGGCTCAGCTACCATACTCAGAACTGCGTTGGCGTCCTCCAGGATGCTGGCTATGTCCCTCTCTGCCACGAAGCCAGAGCTGCTCTTCCTTGAGTCCGTCGGCTCCACGATCCTAACTTCCTTCTTTATCTCCTTGCACTCGATCGCCTCCACATCCTGGCCAGACTCCCGCATCACGACCACTGTGGGGTATAGAGAGTTATCTGCAGGCTTTATTCCGTTGGATACGACTGTACTACTGGCGGCTAGTGCTTCTTTGAGGTTCTCCCTACTCTTTTCATGTTCATGGTCACTCGGTTTTTCGGAGGCTGTCTGGTCATCAGCTAAAAAGGGGGCATCGGCGGTAGTCTCTTTCTTGGTGCTTTCCATTTCTTTAGGTAAACTCTCATTTTCTTCTTCAGTGTTAGATTTCTCGTAAGGATCAGGTAGATTAATGCCACCATTAGAAGGCTTTTCGGCTGATACACTTTTACCGATATCGAGATCACCTGAGTAGGAGGAATCCACTCTCTCGTTTAGTTTAAGAGATGTGTGTAGACTTTCCGAAAACGATTGGATGTTCTCGCTCACTATACTCGTCTTCAAAGTGCATATCTCCTCTTTGGTTTCCCATTTCTCTTCAGTCTTGCTGTACACAGGACTATCTTTGCTCGTGCATGACTCTAGATTACTAACGCTACTTTCGGTGACTTCTTCCCTCTCATAGTCGTTGACGAAGTACTTCTCGGTGAAGCTCTCCACTGTCGTTACTGTTTTGACTTCGGCAGGATCTGGCCTCGGAGGGGTTGCACACAGTTCCATGTCTTCTTCCGCACTGTCCCTCTGCTCACCACTCTTGTCACTGTAAAATACAAAAAGAAACTTCAGAGAGGAGAAAAATATCTGGCTATAAAGGGCAGAAAGTAGGGCATACATCTTTTATTTTCTACATTCCCGCCAAGGTTATGAGATCTTCACATTTTAAACCGGTTTGTCACAGGGCGAGAAATGGGCTTTTTGTTTTAGTTTCCTTGGATGATATTTTATATTATTATCAATTTATTATTCGTCAGACGTTTCATATAACTTTTAGTTTCAATATTGTTCTCTATAGCAACGAACAACGACTGGCCATAAAAATTCATCCTACATTTGGGAAAAACTTTATATTCAAAATCAGAACTGTTTATCCTAAACTTCTAAAGTTCTACGTAATATTACTGGGAAATCTTTTTAGGAATACCAGTGAGTAGCCTCTACCATGCCCGAACTGAATTGATCAATTGTAAGGTAATTGGTACGCTCTGACTGAAGACCTAACAGTTTATTAGTGGTCATGCTATAGTGACTTAGCAGGCAATGAGTACACAAGCCTTATTTAAAAAAAATCTACAAAAACTATAATTGGGTGATAATAACCAGGCCGTATGAAGTTCCGATCTTAGACTAACAAATCATATATGTTTTGTTATCCAACAACGAACACAAACATATATTTACTATAAATATGAAAATAATCCAGGAGAGTGGAGAATTTTATTTTTCGAAATGATTTAGAACAAGGAAATTAGGGGGATAAATTAATCAATGAACGGACAAAAGTCACATTGGTTTTGGACACGACCGATCTTTTTACTGTTTCATCATGGTGTGTTGTCAGATATTTTGGTGGTTGGTATCTCTGAAAAAGTCAGTAACCACCCGAGTAAAAGTGGTTCCAAGATATCATTAACTAACGTTGATATGACTACCTGTACATATCTGAATGATTTGAAAAACCATAGACACACTATGCTCGGGAGTGTACAGGTTGAGTTGCCACGTTCGTGACTATTTACATGGGCCATTGCTGAAGGAGGATCAAAATTCCCAAGAACTGTTTTAAAATGGTAATTTTATTGTATAATATGCTTTCGTATTGTGTTCTATATCACGAAAATTTTATTACAATAAATAATACTTTTCTGTTTTAGTAGGTTGTTAAGCAAAATGCTCCCACATTACCTTCACCCTTTGTCGCAAGTCTGGTCCACTAGTTTATTTTAATTCTATTCCTCTCCCTGTATCCGAGACAGTACGGTACTTAGGCTTCCATCTTGACAAACGACTGACCTGGAACCCACATACGAGACTAAAAAGACAAGAACTAAACAGACGCTTTGGACAACTGTACAGACTACTTCAAAGGACATCCCATCTCTCAATAGAAAATAAACTACTAATCTACAAAGTTATACTTAAACCAATCTGGACATACGGAATAGAGCTATGGGGGACAGCAAAAAAGTCTAACATCAAGCGTATCCAATCCTTTCAATCAAAAGTCCTGAGAACAATAGTAAATGCCCCTTATTATGTCAGCAACAAAACCCTTCATAACGACCTTAATATACCCTACATTCTAGAACTCATCCCTTCCAAGTTTACGAAATTCCACAGTAGCCTTTCCAACCACCCTAATCCTGTAGCACAGTCAATGCACTGCGCCACTCATCCCTATAATCCTCCTCGGAGACTGAAACGGCAGTGGCCTCGTGACCTGCTATAAACGCGTGACAGTGGGAGTCCTGGCAATGGCCAGTCTCTCCAATCATGTCCTGAGCGTCTGTGGCTCTCGCGCTCTTGGTCAGCATCCACTGGCTAGTATCCGGTGACGCGGCTGACGGAGGAGCGTGGGGGACTTCCCAAGACTCCGCTTTCTCTTTGCGGTGGATTTGGGGGGTCTCTGGGCTGTCTGTAAATATTGTATGAATGAGCGAGTGAATGATGAACTGTAAATATTGTATGAATGAGAGCATATATCTTAATTACTTATTGCCTTATAAAGGCAGATTGTAAATATTGCACAATAAAGGAATTAGTTATTAAGTAGGTTGTTAAAACAGCCCTTGTACGTGAACAACAATAATGCTTTGGAACGCTTCAATGCAGGGAATACCAGTATCTCGAGAATGTGAGCCAAGATATTGTGTGAGTACACGAGGATTAGGAGATACAACAGGGGCTTGAGCTCAAACCACAAAAATATTTAGTTTTGAAATAAATATCATTATGCACAAGGACTTTGTGGCAACGTATTGAATAAAGAAATAAACCTAGTTTGCTGTATTTAATTAGAAAACAATATTCGTCCTTTATTTTGGGCATCAAATATGTGTAATTCTTTTGGCAGTGGGGCGGATCTGTGAAGGAAGTGCTAAGGCATACATATTCACTAGATGACGCTTTCATTCATCCTCAGGTGAGTCAATCATAATTTTTTAACAGCTCAACAAGTGAGTTCATCTTAGGATCTGACAATTGAAAATGATCAATAGGTATTCAGTACCACCTGCAGCCAAGGACACCGTTTTACTGCACATAAAAAAGCCGGCCGAAATAGTTAATGTGTTCTATGGTCACAACAGTGACACAACACTTGGACCGTGAAGGCATAGCAGCAAATTGGGACAGAGTGGACTGGGTCCATCTGGACCGGTTTGTACTGCCGGCCTAAAGGTTACGCCGGAGGGTCTCAGGGTCTTCTTGTCTTATTTATGACAACCAACTTCTTGACTTCCTCCTGGCAGAACCACTTAACAGGAATAATCCAAAAGTGTTTGTATTTTTTTCGAGAATAATTTAGGGGCATCTTTAAAGACGAGGAAACAGAAGTCCCCGCTTATTAGATCCCGGATTCCTGATTCGATTTAACGGATAACTAAAAATCGGTATTGATATAATTGGTTTTACCAGTATATAAGACATGCACACAGCAATGATCTTGAGTCAGTCTGCGCTTTGTTTTCTATTTACTTACAACAAATGGAATAGATATGCCAAATGATTTATAATAGTATTTCGGCCATAATTGCATGTTTACTCTGTTTGGTTATATTGATTTTGTTAATTTTATTGTATTTTTATTTGTGTAATAATTTAAAGAATTGAATTGTTTTAACTTAGCACTTTGAGAGGCTGTAAAGTGTTAGAGTTTGTTGTGTACACAGAAGATAGCCCAGTGGGGAATTTTTATCGTTCACAGTTGAAAAGAGAGATCTTGAAGAAGAAATGATTGGTTGTTTTTATTAAAACTGATTTTTCCGCTCGATTGTGTTAATCGAGCGGGGATATGACTCATAATGGCTTTATTTTGTGTGTGAATTATAATGAAGGTAAATTAGTGGTAACTGAAAACTTGTCTAATTTGTTGGTTGAATGTGAAGCAGTAATTATTGTTTGTGCTTGGTAATTGGGGTAAGTAATGCTTTTGAGAAAAGAAGCTCTCGTTAGATTAATCCGTTCCATCAGGCTGTGACATGACTGAAATAGTGAGTGTTTCAGTAAGCAACATGAATTAAAAACATTGTGGTGAGTAAAACTAATCAGGGGAATAAAGCGAATCAATTGTAATAAGTGGCTCACTATGCTCAACAACATACCAAAGTATATAGGTTAAACAAGCAAACCCATACATTTTTTAGACTAATTCTTATTTATGTGTACTAGTATCATTCATGTTCAGGAATAACTGCAATTGTATATAAGAATTATCTCCGTGGAATATAATCATAAATACTAACAAGAAAATGTACATGAAATAAATCGTAAGCATATAAAAACCATTTCATGAATTTTTTTATTTGTGAAACGTAACAAAATGTTTCATTAAAATTAATAAAATAAAAAGCAATAAATTTATTTTACGAAACAATACTCAGAAAAACTGAAAATTAATTAAAGACTTTAATTTGCTTTAAGATGTCAGACAGGTACTTATAAAAGGCTAAACATTGTTGTTGTCCAGGTGCTTTATGTCCAAACAAGATCTAATCTTACAAATCCTACTTCGGGTCACTTCTCAGAAAAAAAATCAAAACCTTTCTTCCAATTTCCCAATTTTAATTAATTTTTATTTACTTATATTTTTCCGAAATAAGGAAGAAAAACTACCTAACGAGTAATTAAAAATTCAACAAATTTTTTGAGTCGATTATACTATTTTCCGAAAACAAATACACCACTTAGCGTAGAAATAGTTTAGGTAGATTGGCTTATTTTAAACTTTATAATTATATCTATAATATAAAAATAATATATATAAAAAAAAGGGCGCGTTGTATTATTTAAAAAAAACAACTCAAAAAGCACGATAAGCACCAAGCTAAAAACAACATTAAATTCACATTTACTTTTCAGAGGAATAGAAATTTTATTGTTAAAATTAATAATATTTCATTAATTGGATATCTAGATAAATGCGTTAACAAGACAACCGATATTGGCTACAACGTCAGTGTTGATCTAGACCCGGTTTGATTTTTATAAGGAAAAAAATACGGTAAAAAATTGTCTTCGGTTGCCCTTGAATTAAGTCACAGATGTGCTAATGGCCTATGTCTAAAAAAGAAGTATTTCATGAAACGTCAGACAATATTATGAAACCATAAAGCTCATTTCGTGATAGGAAGCACTAGTTAAGAACCAGCGTGGATAATCTTGTCAACGATTCATCTCGGGGATGCTGATTTTTTACAATGATCCATCCACTGACCTAGAAAGTCGCAATTCTACCAGCTACGCGATATGGACCTCGACACGAACTAAACGGAAAATGTTTAAATTGCTTCAGTCAGCAGTTAGTTTCACGCTTGGAAATGTAACTAGCTTTTAAATAGCCCAAGCTGTTAAAGCTTCCTTCAATAAAAATTGTAAATCCACACTTGATTACAATAGAAATGAGCGGTGTCATCAACGCCCACCGTAAATCAAACTTCATTTATTCTACCATATTGAGTGGTTTGTATGCTTACGTGTTTTCATTTCAATTCACGAGACAGATGGGGTTTCAGTTTTTTTTCGCAATTGTTTAATAATAACGTTAAAAAAACAACTCATTCCTTTATTCCGTTTGTACGCACTTAATTGAAAAGACTTTTTTTTAGTTTTATTGAAGTAAAATTACAATCTGCCCTGCTTGGGCAATAAGTAATTGTGATCAACGATCTCCATCATCCCATCCATATATACAGCATTCACTCCCTCACTCATACATTTACAAATACAAGTGTATTTGTCAGACCAGATATGATTGTTGTTGCAACACATGATTGTTGCAAAGAGTTTTGGGAGGCCCCTCTATTTTTTATAAAAAATACAATTTAGCACACAATCGACGTAAACAAATTTTACCCGGTAAAATTTAAATGGGTTTAAAATGGTAAAATGGGTTTAAAACCCATTGAAATTTAAATGTTTTTCGTTACAGAAATACAGTACTTGACCCAAAAGATTTAAGGTCACAATATGATCAAGAACCACTTTGATAGTGGCATGATGGCTGCCTACGCTAAGGGAGCTGTAAAATCTATTTATCCGCAGGATTTGCGTGAGGTATGCAATGACCACCGCCTATCTTGCTGATATTTAAATGTTTATAATATGAAATTTATGATTAATTATTATTTCCTTTTTAGTTTTTATGAATGTATTTCAAACGCGAGAAAAAATTATTACCTTAAACGGCCTATGCGTATTTAAAAATAAATTTTAGAACCTCGATGCTCTTTTAAGTGGATAAAAACTTGATCGTCAATTAATATAGTCAAATAAACTAATTATTTATTTGTGGTATAAGAACTTTCCTCCTGTTTAATCCCGTAATCGCATTTACAAAAGTGCAATCTCGTACTGTTAGGCTATATTTCTCTAGCCGTGGATCTCCATTACTTCTCCATCTTATGTTGTTAGCTGAGGGAACATAAGACATTGTGATATTTTGAGAGTAGACTAAAATGTCATAGTGTGTAGATAGTCATTGTATAATTTTTTCTGAGACCTTTTTGATTTTTACAGCATATATTATTTATATCTTGATTGGCGGTTTATGGTCCCATGTGGGTTTTATATTTTTTTACACATAATGCAAAGACTATTCTAAATATGAAATCGCTTTTTCAAGTATATTTATGTATTGTGGGAATGCCTTTTAAAAATATCGTTCAAAAATAAGAAGTATCCTCTTTCCAAAGCAATATTTACAAGCGGAAAATGAAGGATTGGTCGTAAGCGAACTTAAATAAATTTTGTATTACATCGCTTTTTATTCATCTTCAACGTATTAAACAATCCATCTCAAAGTTGGCATTTACTGGGATGTAATGTAATTAGAGCTACGTCGAGTGTAACACTCTTCCTATGTGAATCAAATATAGAAAATGTATGCAATTTATGTTTATATTATTAAATTATAATGACTTTTTATATTATATTATAACTTAACTACATTACCCCGAATCGCTGGACAAAGTAGTCAAGTTTTTAATATTGAACGTATTCTGATATTTTGTCAGAGGGAACTTTCACAATCACATTCGTGGCATGAGCGGAGAAACGCGATGAGTAAATTTATTTAAAAATTATGATTTTGTCGTTATCCGCACGCTGACGAATAGGTGATAGGGAATAATGGTATGTTCTAAGATTGCGATTACCGTGAAATCAAAATAATATAGTGTTTTTTTTTCTAATTTCCAACTCTAACAAAGGAATAATCATTCTTCATAAAATCCAACCGTTCGTGTCTCGATGTTAGACAAGGTTATCTGCCTCCTTCAGGAGCCACTAAAGATTATATATCATACTAAATTAAATGGTACTCTCTTCCTGCTCAAAATTATCTTATTAACTCTTATCTTATTTATCTTGAGAATTGGTTTGATAAGTTTTTTATAAATTACCGTACATCTGTTTATTCTAAATTGTCACACTGATAATGGCAGTATACAATGCTAATGTTATGTGTTTCTGTACTAGTTAGATTAAGTGTGACGAATCAAGGTTTTGTTTTGGATGAGAACAAGATTTGAGTTCATTTTCCTAAATATGGTCCACTTATGAACCTACCTATATTACACATATTATACTTACTTTAATTATATAACGAACTCCATGTAATAGAAACAAGTGTATTCATTTTTTAATTATAATTAATCGATCGACTTTTACTCTTCATTATTTTTTGCATCGCCGGAGCATCAAATGGTACAACATACCATGTAAATTAGCATGCCTCTGTAGAAAACAGTCGTGGACTTAAAATTGTGTCATTGCCGGTTGTATTTCTTGATGATATCTGAACAGGCAAAATGTTAATTGTTAAATGATTTTGGAGAGGCTGAAGCTCGATGAACAACCCCCAAAGCACATAAGCTTTGTAAATGTCACTTAGAAAAATAATGTTTATTTTCCTTAGTTAGGATGTAGGACTCCGTCGCTATCAGTAAATTCGGTTATTTGTAGACCTGCAAACACTTTTTTAGCTTAGTTCGACTTTTGGTTTCTCCCAATGTCAGTATACCCTCGGACCCAAACGAATGTATTTATACATACTCCTCTGTTCTGTTATTTCAGCGAGCTCAATGATTTTATTTTACCAAGGGAACATTCGTGGTCTGTGAGTGATTCTCAGACTACAGCGGGGAAGTGGAGCTATATCGGAAACTACCCGTTCAAGTTTACGAACCATCAAGTAAAATAAAATTGACTGTCCACCTAGCAATCTGAACACACTGTGAAGCAGTTGCCTTCACAAATACATTTTATGAATGTTTCCTTAAAATTCAAGAGTTCTCTAACACGATAACACCGCATTCTAGTATAAATATTTTTTTTTGTTTGAAAGCCCCTTTATTTAAACATTTTTACAAACAAATGATCAATAGCGTGGAAAAATTTACAGCTTTATGGCTCCTTTCACTGCATAGCATAACATGCATTTGAAGGAGGGTAGAATTACAAAAACCTTTTTCGTTTTACAGTTACAATTACAAAAACAATAGACTGGACTAGGTGATGGCACAACTGAACATTGATCGTACCAATTATTAGAACAAATAGTAAAAATAAATACAGAATATATACACGATATTGCTGGTTTAAACAAGAGATGGCGGTCATTGCTAAAGTAACTTGTTACACTCTATCTCATGAACTGAAATATTTTCATGAAAACTATCGATGTAAAAAAAAAAACCCAATGTTTTGAAAAATTAGAGTGTGAATAATAATATGTGATATAAATAAAATTATATCATAGAACCATGGTAGGCTTATTAGTCGTATTTTAGTTAAAAGAAAGTTTTGTAATTATGTTATATCACCTATATATTTTAGGTCGGCTCAAAAATTGTCGGTCTCATGTCATTTTTCCTTATTTGTTTATTTATATTTTTTTGTTTTATTTAAAACCTACATATGCGTCCTGGTTACCTTCGAAACTTCTGACCTTGTGAGAAACAGAAATGTCAACGACATTTAAAGGAATTAATTGTAACAACTTTTGTCTACTCACGAGTTTTTAGTATTTCTAACATTGCTAGTTCTTTCGATGGCTTAAATCGTCATTCTCGGATACTTAGTGGAGTCGTGGGAGTTAGCCACGGAGTTATCAGCACAAAGTTCAAATAGCTATCAAGGTTCAACCCAAACCAGCAAATACTAAAAAAAAACATTTAAAGAAACGTATATTGAAACTAAAAAATAAAAAAATAAAAAGAGAAAGTATTAATATAATTATTAGGATCTCGGAAAATAATCTTTTACAGCCCTACGATTTTAAATAAAATTGGTTGTGGGATAAGATATCTATTTGTTCATTTGATAAATTAATGGGGGTAAAAATATTTAGGTATAGTTTCTTGCATTCGAAATTTTTATTGGCATATCAGAAATTTTTTTAATTTAAATGAATTATAAAATGTATTACTTTAGTCTAGCACAGCAACCATAAATGTAATTATGGTTCTTGGAAGACAAAATTTCACGTTATTTTCTTAAAAAAAATTTATGATTATTTTATTTAACTTATTTTATGCCTGATTATTATTTTAACTTGTAGTTGTTAGCCATCGCTCTTATGTATTACGCGGGTTGTGGGATAATTCCATACCTCACATTAAATGAGGGTCATTATCTGAAGTTGACACAATTGGAATCCCATAAATCAAACCTAGTTTCTAATTTGATTTATTATTTATTTATTATTATTATTTATAGATAAGCATAAAAAAAAAAAAAGTACATTGTTGATTTGTATTTAACATTTAACATTAAAGACAGAAGCTATGTCCTACATCAAGTCACCTAACAATCTTAACGAGCTTTCTAGCTGAGAATGTGTAAGTAATATTTTTACTGTGAACTTTAAACGGTAGATTTTATTTCTTTAGCCTTTTTAGCAAAGGTCATTTGTGTCCTAGAACTGCGGATTTTTTATTTATTTAAGAAAGTTGTTATAAATTTCTATTTTATTCATAGTTAGTATTTATTACAGTTCTACATAGTGAGCCCTAAATGGGACTGTTCGCAGTTGACACGTGGGTGACTAATTCACAATAACGGCCCTAATATATACAAACGAAGAGAGGGTAAGTTAACACACTTATCATATACGCCTTACACAATAAGCTCATAACTCGAGTAAATTACTTCTTCAAACAAGTCGGAACGAGGTCGTATTTATCTCCTAAACGAGATGGTCAATTTATGTATTAGTTGCTCCAATTACTAAAAACAGTTAAATAAAAACAAAAATAGAGAAACAATATAAATTATATTGGTAGTAGGTAGTGGTAGTTTGATAGAGGGAAAAGGAACCGGTTTAGAAAAAAAGATAAAAATAAAAAATCACCAATTACACCCTAATTTAGTGTTTAAACCAAACGAAAAATTGTACATAAAAAAGTGAGTAAGTGAGGGAAATTATCGTAATTTTAAGTTAAAATCACCAAACTCCCTCCGTTAGCAATGAGAACCAGTATTATTATCATCATTATTATTGGATATACTCAAATCAACAATCACACTCTGCCATCATTAAAACACACAAATGACATTGTAGTCGTTAATTATGACCGTTCTGCTCCACTGACAAGCATATGTTAATGATGGGAGAAAGAACTATTGTTGTACAGTATTTTGAGTAGGATTGGGCAGTACCCGGCTCTCGAAAAAAAAATTGGGGGAAGGGAAAGGCTACATGAAATGAAAACAATAGAAAAAGAAGAACAACAGTGAGGAAAGCCATCCATTGAAATTAATGAATAGTTTTTTCCCACCACTTTCAAGGGTCAATAGCATTTTTATTTTTCGTATGAATTGCCGATCTGACTAGCATAGCAACCATACCAGTGGCATCTGTGTTTTACTATGGTGCAGGGACTTTATTGTGCATTTAAATGTAATATTGTTATATTGCATTGTGAAAACCTTTTGAAAGTATTTTTTTCTCACAGCGGCCAACTTAATGAAATTACTGTTCTTTAGACTCTCTAAGGGTTGGAGTGGTGTCATATATTTTCATTTTGAGACCATTTAGGTCTCAAACCAAGGTAAACCTGGTAACACTTAACCAGGGAGTTCAGGATGTATCAGGCTTTGACGAATTGCACTGCACCTAGTGTATTTTAAATTATGCACATTTGTGTTAGGTATCTTTTTAAAATCTAAATAAGGTAAAATATTTTCAGAATTTGCCCATCTTGCATACAATACTGTTGGAATTTCAAATTATAATCTAACAATAGCACTGAATAATATCAATTTCATTCCTGACTCTTTATTACAGTAGACTCTCCCATATCCGGATGAATGTGGGCGGGGGTGATTCGGACATGGGAGAGTGACTAGGGTATATACGAAATAAAGACAAATATATGTAATTATACATTTATTTTACATATTTAGAATGAACTTTACAAGATTACACCAAAATATTTGTTTAAAGTTGTTTGTTTTGTTTATTTGTCAACCTTTCCCGAGCAGCGATGTCTCGCCAGTGTCATATCGGCAGGTGTGGAATAGTCGTGCTGTTCCACAAATTTTAATGCAACATTAAAATAACAATACAAAACTGTGAAAAATAATAATAAATGATAGAACTGGTTATATATTCCTTATAATCAAAATACATATTACAACAAGGTCCCTAATTTCGCCACCTGCTAACGCTTGTCCAACATCACATCACTTCCACTTTGCAGCTTCAGTGTCAGTAATGTTTTTGCAGCCATTTATCACTAAGACAATAGCATTTATTAAGCCATCAATCTTGTCATCTGTCATATTTAAGATTTCATTAAACAGTTTGTTGCAAAATTTTTGAAGCGTTGACATTTTGTCGTTGAACGATGAATTTGAAGTTGACTATTAGTTTGAACTCTTTTTACACGTTTTTTTCGGTTACATATTTGCCTGTCATTTTTGTTTTGTTAAAAAAAAAGGGGATATTTGCCTGTCCCGGTTATGGGAGAATCTGGATATGGTAGAGCCGCTATATAACTCCCTTCGCTGAGCCTTCCTTTCTTATTTATAATTAAATAATTCATACTATTAACTATTTCAACGAAAACCTATCAGTGTTGACACATTTTTGTCAAAGAACAAATTTTTTATATGCATTATTATTATTTATACATACATTAATTATATATTGTGATTATTTTATGAATATTTCTTTTTAATTTATGAGCTATTTTCATATCAATCAAAGTTGATATAGACATAAATTTCAAACCGCAAACGTTGCAGACATAAATCTCTTAAACACCTGGGGGGGGGGGGTGTTAAGTAAGCATGTAACAGGTACGGAAGCAGGCGGCTCGCCGACACCTGTTACATTGCTTACTGCCTCGTCATCTGTTGCATTTTACTTGGACACCTCAACACAGAAAGAATCTCCGTATCTATCTTTGTGATTTATCAAACAAATTTATATCAGGTTAGCTCTATTTCATTGGCATAGAAGACTGCAGGGAAATCAAAGATATATTTCTTACTACGTTTTTTTTTTTGTTATTGGCTACTCACCGCTTCGTTACTGATGCAGTTTTATTACTGGCAAGCAATAAAGCAATGCCTTCAGAAATCGTATCGGTTCTGAGAAGTCCATCAACTACTAGATCATTGATTGAGAAGTTTTGATCAATAAGCAAGCACCGATAGTTAAGATGAATCGAGAAAATTCATGGTTACCTATGAAATTCCAATATTCATTTTCCATCTTTTTCGAATCTAATGCAGGCACACCTTTCATTTCGAAACCCCTTCCACGCACTCTGATGGAACCGTATTCTTCTTTGATCGATCGGCTTTACTAAAAAATCTTCGTTAGTAAGTTATTGTCTACTATAGGAAGAAACAATAGTGAAGTGTTACATAATTAAAAAAATATTTGCTTCCATAATCAGATAAACAGACATTGAATCACCGAGCCATGATATCCTAATGAACAATATCGTTTATTCAGGTATCATTTCTGCAACCATTTCCATTTCTCAGCTAGAATCCGAACTTGCGCACTCCCTATCACTCTGCCCATAGTTTTCTTACTGAATAATTGATCATTCACTGAAATGTTTGCAACAATGAAGAAGAACATTATGGGTTATTATTGCTTACTTTACAGATTTTTAGACGGTAAATTCTCGAAAGAATTCGATTTGCGTAACAGACAGGGTCGTTGGTGCGCCTTGTCACGTCCAACGTTGAATACTCATTACAGAAGTTCAAGAAACTTCACATAATTATTGATGAAATACTCATTGGCGTATTCGGCGTGTATTCACCGAAGCTTCTCAGACAAATACCACCGCGGTCTAAGGAATATTTCAACACCCCTAAGCTAACAACAACGTAAGCTAGTTCTGAAATTCTTAGCGGTCACGATTCTGGATATAAATAATTCATTAATATGTCGGTAATTGTCTATTACCTCTGCCTCAATGTCAAAGCATATTTCAGGCAGTGTACACTTCGCATCGTTTCGAAAGAATATGTTTTGTTGCCAAGCTCGGATAACTACAAACATTCTGCCTGAAATCGAGCAGGTGAAAATGATTCAATTTGTCCGTAAATTTTAATTTATATTTCACAAAACTTTGAAATATGTTGATTTGTTTTTGGTTACAATACGTTACAGCAGGAACAATAGTCAATTTTTAAAATTATAATGAACAAGGTCGCTCCGATTTGGCTAATACAGTCACCTCTTGAAAATCCGATCTTCGATAATTCCAATTTCTTAATGATTAGAGCTCCTCTGCTGGCCACTTTGGTATCTCGAAAAAAATCTTGTATGTTACACCCGGTCATACGAAGCCGTTTTCGTGATAAGATGAGAGACGGCATTCTATTATTCAAAACGGAGCCGCTTATCTTCATAATAATTAGAAATTTTCCTGGCAATGTTTGCTGCGTGCGCCGGACCTTGGAGTTTACGAAGAGATATGCCTAAACTGGCAGGGGGGAGTTAAGGTTCAGACATCGTCGGCAGCCAGCCTAATCCTCAAGTCATCGGGATGTATACATCCCGAATGTATATAGAGAGGCTTTAAAAGGCTCAAATAAAAACAGTCTTGTGACAACTCTCGATCTGTGATTACGTTCAACCTCTTTACTCTTCACTTACTGTTATCATCCAACGCAGTTTCTTCAAATTTCACTCAGTTAGTTTTGTAAAGCTAATGATCGTTGTAGCGACCGCTAACTACATAAGATAAATCACCCTATACTCTATTGCATATATATTGTAAGCAAAAGTAAAATAACATGAACTAAATGTATTATAAACAAATATAAATCATTGTGAATGTGTAAAGCAATAAAAGGCGGAAGCCAACTAAGTCACACGAGACAGGTCATAAACAGTCATAAAAATACAACTCTTTCTGGGCCTCTCTACCTCCAGGGCTTGTCCCCTGGCCGGGTAATAAGGTGGCGGTCACGTTCCCCACCACCGGTCACGTTCCTCGCCACAGGTGTGCGCCGGCTTAGGCTCTTGCAGACTCCCAGCAGGCAAGGGGAAAGGGTACTTAAGGCAGGGCTCCTGGCCCTGTTAATTTGTCTCTCGGGACCTTTACTCGGTGATGCTTGGTTTCCACTCGAACTCTGAAAACTTGACTAATTCTTTATGACACCTCTGTACCTCTTCTCTTGATCATAGTGCATTGTTGGGGCACATACCTATCATAAATGGAGTCAGATAGTAACACCGTCATGGAACGATTGTCCAGGTTATAAACTCGAACAATCCGCACTTGTCACCCGGGCTAGGGTGATCAGGCACCCCCTAGTGACGACCCGACAATCGTCAACGAAAAACGTAAAGGAAAAAGGAAAGAGGTTGAACGTAATCACAGATCGAGAGTTGTCACAAGACTGTTTTTATTTGAGCCTTTTAAAGCCTCTCTATATACATTCGGGACGTATGCATCCCGATGACTTGAGGATTAGGCTGGCTCCCTACGACGTCCCAACCATAACTCCCCCCTGCCAGTTTAGGCATATCTCTTCGTAAACTCCAAGGTCCGGCGCACGCAGCACACAGCCTGTAATCCCTTACATCACGCTTACGGTCTAATATATTCATAGTCCGCACCAAACAACAGAACACAAAGAAAGAGATAATACAGAAATAAAACAAGAATAATAATAATAAAATATAATACATCCACCCGTGACCCGGCGGCTGCAAGGTTAAAAAAAAAGGATGGAACTTATCCACAATATAAAGTATGAAAACAAAAACTCTCTCTGAGCTTCACATGTGAAGTATATGATTCCGGATCAGTTGCTCCGTATCGGATCGAGGGCACACCATCTTACACACATTCAACACCCTCCCCCCTGTGGTGGGAGTTTCAACTGTTCAATGTGAACGGTTCGCCTCTTCTTTGGGGTGGTCATACTCTCGATGGTCACGAGATTATGTTCCCGAATTATGATGACCTTAAAGGGCCCCTCACACCGAACCAGTTCCTAACTACGATTTGATACGACTGTTCTGAACACACCGGTCCCAATCCATTTTGCCCCTATGCGATCCCGCACCTTCAAATTTGCCCGCGCCACGCGCTTGGATTTCTCGCACATAATCTTATCGCGTACCTTGTGCCACATCTTCCCGAGCTGTATGTGGTTGTTATAAAGCTATGCCAGGATTCCCTCATCCACCACCGTCTCTGACCAGTTCCTCGGTCTCACTCGTAATCCGAACAAAATTTCGAAGGGTTCTAACCCCGTCGTGGCGTGTATCGAGTGGTTGTATGCCGCTACCGCCATGGGCATCGCTACGTTCACCGACAGACCTTTATCCACCTGATATACGCGTAAGTGGTCGCTGAGGGTGCTGTGTAACCTTTCAATGGATCCCCTGCTCTTGGGATACCTTGGGGTATTAAAATGCCATGCCACATCCCGTTTTTGCATGTCAGCTCTCACGGTTGCATTGTCAAACTCCCGTCCCCCGTCAGACGAGATCCCCTCCAGTATGCCGTAGAATTGAAACCATGTGTTGAGGGCTTGTAATATGGAATCTGATGACTTGCCCCCCACCACATAGGCCATAGCCACTTTGCTAAATGGGTCGATGATAGTGACCCACTTAAAACCCCGCCACGTGAAGGTGTCCACTTGAAACTCCATCAATGATGCTTCTGCCGTGGGTGATTCTTCCTGGCGTCCCTGCGGGGGATGTCTATCATATTTTGTCTTCCTGCAAACTTCGCATGCTCCGATTACCTCCTGAATAGTCCACTGCATTCCCCACCAAAAATAGCGCCTTCATAGTGCTTGTGCCGTATCCTGCCCACCGCGGTGGTTGGTTTTCCCTTGGTATTACGCCAGTGTTTCCTCGCGTTTCTGCTCCTCGTCACACAGGGTCTGGACCGCGAAAACACACCAAATGAACGAGCAATCCACCCCCAACAGCTCTTTCTGCCACAGCTTTTTAATTTTTTCCCACACAGTCGTGTTGCCGACGAATAAATGGTGTATTTTGCCAGGTTTTGACACGTCCTTGAGAGCCTGACAAAATTGATCTCCTCGAACTCCCGGTGGTGACCAAATTTTCGCGATCTGACTCCTGCCGTACGCACTATGGAGTATTTTCAGAGTACCCAATGTTTGAGTTTTCTAAATGATCTGCCTCCGCTTATCATTGATGATTTCATCCGTCCTCTCCATATCACGCGGTCTCTCCCCTATAGACTCGTCTGATCCGCACTCCTGTCACTATTTTCCCGCGTGCTGCTCCTGCCCGCTTCTCCAGGCGTCCATTCCTCAATAAATTGCCTCATACTGCTCGATGTTTCCCCTTCTTGTATGGCGTTCACCATAATAGCACGCTAAAGCCAATCTGCCACGACGTTGTATTTGCCTGGCTTATATACGATATCCAGATTGTATTGCGCTAAGAATTCCTTCCACCTCGTTACCCTTGAGGAGGATTCTTTGAGTTTTCCAACCCATTGAAGAGTTCGGTGATTCGTATGTATTCGAAACCTTTTACCAAATACATACGGACGGAAGTGCCCAACGGTCCACACTATCCCGAGGAGTTCTCGTTCCAGAGCGCTGTACCGCGACTCCGTGTCCGTCAGGCGTCTGATCGCGTAAGCCACCGGTCTTTCCCCATCCCCACCTTCCTGTGACAATACTGCCCACAAGGCATAGTCGCTTGCGTCGGTGGTGATCGTGAAATCCTTCTCAAAGTTAGGGAAAGCCAAAATCTGTGCCTCCTGCAAACGTGCCAAGCATTTGCGGATATTCTGCTCTATGAGCGGCGTAATCATTATCCGTGCTCCTTTCCATAATAAGTTATTAATGGATACCATATATTCTGCCATGTCCGGCACGAGACGGCAGTAGTAATTGAGCGTGCCCAGTAATCTCCCAATCCCTTTAACGTCTTTTGGCACCTCAATTTTCTGGCTCACTTCTACTTTGGTCGATTCTGGTTGAACCCCTTCCTGCGATATTGTGTGCCCTAAAAAACCAATTTGCTCCTGCGCCAGTGACGATTTGTCTATTGACAGTTTCAACCCGAAATCTCTTAATCTCCTAAATAAATTCCGGAGGTGTTGGTTATGTTCCGATTCCGTTCGGATGAAGATCAGCAGGTCATCTATGTAAATTTGGCACATATTTTCGTCCATTCCTCTCAGAAGTTCGTCCATGAGACGCTGAAAGGTTATTGGAGCATTTTTGAGACCGAACGGCATTCTCGTGAACTCAAAATGCCCTCTTTCAAACGAGAACGCCGTTTTATGTTGGTCATGCGCGTCATCATAATGGGGGCCTCCCCTTAGTGAAAGCCACTCATTAGCCCAAAATAATTTTCCTTTATTTTTCCCACATCCTATTTTATAAGTTTGAGAGCTAAGGAAAAAAAAAAAAAAAAAGTTGGTCATGCGCAGCTAGCTTTATCTGATGTTACCCTGCTTTTAGGTCTAATGTGCTAAAAAGTTTCGCACCGTTGAGTCTGTCTGGCATGTCTTCGAACTGCGGTATCGGATATTTTTCGTCCAGGGTATTGTCGTTAAGTTTCCGAAAATCCACCACGACTCGGTATTTTTCCTCACTTTCTCCCGATTGACTTTTCTTTTTCCCTACTGCCCACAAAGAGCTATTATACGGAGACGTGCTATCTCTGATGATACCTTGGCGCTTGAAATCCTCGATCTCCTTTCTAATGTGTTGTCTAAGCGCTTGCGGATACCGCCTCTCCTTCACATACGTCACCCGCTCTACTTTTAACGGGATCTCATGTTTTTATTTCCTTGCTCCTAACGTGTTTTCCCCGTTGCTCCTAACGTGTCCCCTTCAGCGAAAAAAATATCCCTAAACTCGCCCTGCAGACTCTCCCTCCAATCCTCCACTCTCTTAACCGCTCCTATTTGCTCCGTTTCGCCCCTTACACCCTCCCCCCTGGCTTCGATAGGTTCGCTTCGCTAGTTTGATCCCACAGTTCTCACCCTCGTTTTCGATGCACGCGCCTACTTTTCCCAGTAAATCACACCCTACTATTATCTGGTATTACCGCGGCATGTCTTCCAGGACGTGTACTTTTATGTCACCCATTACTTTCACCCATTCGTCCAGCCCCACGACCGCTTCTCCTATTACTTCGCAGGGTCCCCCCAGAGTAAGTAATTTACACTTACATACCCTGATCTGGTGTGCCTTCTCTCCTCCACACAACCTCTCTAACGCACCACGAGATATTATTGTATTGGTGCTGCCGGTATCAATTAGGCACCTCTCCCCCTTCCCAAACTCAATAATTGGCAACCCACACATCCTTTCCACTGTATTGCACCTTAGAATGCGGTCGCCTCTCTGCTGCCACTCTTCTTAGGCCTCCGTACACCACTCCCATCTGCGCGGGGGATTCTTCTGCCACTCTCGTCTTCTGCTCCCGCTGCGCTTAGACTCCTCTCCGTCTGTCTCCGGCGTCCCTGATGACTTGACGCGCGATGATCCATTTTCTCTTGGTGTCACGCTCCGCCTCTCCCGTATTTTCTGGTTATTCGTCTCCATTGGTTCTGCTCTGTGAAAGTCCTTTCGACGAAACACGTATGGTCATTGTCTTGCTGTGTGTCCTTCTTCCCCACATTCAAATCACTTAGTGCAAGGGCACTGAGCTACCTGATGACCCGTCTTTCCGCAGCCATGACATTTCCTATCCTCTTTCCGAGGTGCGTACCTAGGCCTCGTCACTCCTAATCTTCTCTCTCCCGTCGCTCCCTTGCTCTACCGGCAAACGGCGTTTCCTGTCTCTTCCACGCCACTTTTGGGGTCTTGTTTCTCCTATATGGGATCCGGCTCCAATCGTTGTCATCTTTGTTCACTTTCAATTCTTCCTCTCTTGCGCTAGCATCTATCATCGCCCGGGGAATTCGAGGAACGATCGCTCATTAGGGAACCCTTCCTTCTTTCCCGTCTCCTTCGCTAATTGCACCTTTAAGATCGTAGACAGGA
Organism: Acanthosoma haemorrhoidale; assembly: GCA_930367205.1. NCBI lineage: Eukaryota > Metazoa > Arthropoda > Insecta > Hemiptera > Acanthosomatidae > Acanthosoma > Acanthosoma haemorrhoidale. The sequence goes on from OV884011.1 coordinate 94,946,753, forward strand.
ACCCCATCCTGCCCTCCACTTCCTCGGCGCTAGTCACCTCCCTCATTTTCTCATTTATTTTATTGTAGGACTGCAGCATACTGTTCACTATTCTGTCGTTTTTTTCTTCCAGATTTCGTTTCTCGAAACATTTGGAAGATATCCTCCTCTGGGGTCCATCGCCCCCCCCCCATATGCTTTCTTCAGTCTCGTCTTTACTATCTCCCATGGGGTTTCCTCGTCCGCCTGTATCAGGTTCAGCACCTTTCTTTTCACCCTGCACACCAGGTCTGCCTTTATTAACTTAGCGTCACCTGGGTCGCTTCATCCATCTTGGCTTTTATCCTCTCCATAACTCTATCCCCACCTTTGAGAAAATGATTCAACTCACCCAGTTCCCCAGAAACATTTTCGAGGTCTGAGATCATTTTCCTCATGTCCTGCGAAGTTCTCGTTCCAGAGCGCTGTACCGCGACTCCGTGTCCGTCAGGCGTCTGATCGCGTAAGCCACCGGTCTTTCCCCATCCCCACCTTCCTGTGACAATACTGCCCCCAAGGCATAGTCGCTTGCGTCGGTGGTGATCGTGAAATCCTTCTCAAAGTTAGGGAAAGCCAAAATCTGTGCCTCCTGCAAACGTGCCAAGCATTTGCGGATTTTCGTCACATCATCCATGGGATGTACGAGTATACATCCCGATGACTTGAGGATTAGGCTGGCTACCATATTCCAAAATATAAAGTTTTAATAGCCAACAATATAAATAAAATATTTAACGCCGTTCTAACCAATTTCAACAGTTGTTTTTTTTTTTGGTTTTTCGACAAAGATTTAATACATATCACAAGGCCTCGTGAAAAGATTTAGAGGGAATAAAAGCGAAGCCGTACTTAGAACAATGCGTATTAAAAAATACTGATTTTATTCATTTTTCTATTCAATTTCATTAATATTTTTAGTAAAAGTAGATTGCTCAGTAAAATATTTATTTATTTTTTTACTTCTATTTTTTAATTAGGACCTGTTATAAAAATTCAAAATCAAAGAATGACCTTTCAAAACAGCACTATAATTTTGGTTATCCGAATATCCCTTCAAAGCAATTTAGTACTTGAGGGTTATGGCAATAGTCCTAATCATATATGTACATTTCCATTGACTAAGAAATGCTAAACTTTGGGCCACTGGTACTATTCATTCGAAACATCGTTAATGCAGTACACTGAGTGAATGAATACATACACTCCATTCATAAAAAAATTAGAAATATTCACGAAATTACGTTGATGAAAGGTTAAAGATTTTTTTCGATAATTCACTTGACAATGAAGCTATCCAAGCTGTAATAAAATTTTAGGTTTACATTTACACTGGCTGTTAGGAAGATATGAATAACCCAAAAGGTATAAGATAAATTCAGCTATACCTATAAACTTGTAATCGAATATTTTCCTATCTAAAAAAAAATAACTTGCACAATTTTGTTTTGATGAATTTAACGAATGAATTTGATAATTTTAAAAGCACTTTAATGCTTCAATTTTGAGTTCTTTTCCAAGGAAAGATATGCCTGATACTGATTTTCCTCGTTATTGTAACCTTCCCGTGCTTATCCTTTAGATTCGACATACTGTAGTGAACAAAGACTGTTGTCAAGAAAATGCTGGCAATTTATAGTTATAACTCACTTTTGGTAGTATTTGTGTATCCTGTCATCCAAATAATGTGCATTTACTGTTTAATAATTAGCCTAAATAAAAATATTTCCAATTTTATGATATAAAATGGTTTAAATAGTTGGGTGAATTGTTTACCCCTGAAGGAACAAGGCCATTTAGACTCCACAACTCGAATCTATTCAGGAACAAACAGGAACTCCAGATACTAGAGGATCCATGGTTTAGTAGCTGTTTGCTCCCATTGTTTTACATCCTTCACAGATATTTTTTTTTAAACTCTAAAAAAACTCATTGTCAAGAGCTTGATATCGGTTTGAATCAAATAAGGTGTCCTGGTACTAAATACAAGTTTTTGTTAAACAATAAGGTGGACATGTAAATATAATCAATATTTCGATTATTTTATGATATAAACTCTAGGCTTTTTAGTTGCAATCGTTACTTAGTCATTACACCATTCCGTTGTTGATTATGATAAGACTAAGATTATATTTTAAAAGCCCGTCTTTTAGGGATTTTGTTTTCATGTTCATCCGGTAAAATTTTTTTTTTTTTTTTTTTTTCAAACAATTTTATTAAGATAAAATTACAATCTGCCTTTTATTAGGCAATGAGTAATTGAGATAAATGTCATCATTCATACTATATTTACAATTCATCATTCACTCGCTCATTCATACAATATTTACAAACAGCCCAGAGGCCCCCCAAGTCCACAAGGGTCACCTCCCTCGCATGCGAAGGAGGAAGCGGAGTCTTGGGGAGTCCCCCACGCTCCTACGTCAGCCGCGTCACTGGATAAGCCAGCGGAGGCTGACCAAGAGCGCGAGAGCCACAGACGCTCAGGACATGATTAGAGGAACTGGCCATTGCCAGAACTCCCACTATCACTTAGTTATAGCAGGTCACGAGGCCACTGCCGTTTTAATCTCCGAAGAGGATTATAGGGGTGAGTGGTGCAGTGCAATGACTGTGCTAGGGAATTAGGGTGGTTGGATAGGTTACTATGGAATTTTATGAACTTGGAAGGGATGAGTTCAAGAATATAGGGTATATTCAGATCATTGTGAAGGGTTTTGTTGCTGACGTAATAAGGGGCATTTACTATTGTTCTTAGGACTTTTGATTGAAAGGATTGGATGCGCTTGATGTTCGACTTTTTTGCTGTCCCCCATAGCTCTATTCCGTATGTCCAGATTGGCTTAATATAACTTTGTAAATAAGTAGTTTGTTTTCTATTGAGAGGTGGGATGTCCTTCGAAGTAGTCTGTACAGTTGTCCAAAGCGTCTGTTTAGTTCTTGTCTTTTTAGCCTTGTGTGTGGGTTCCATGTCAGTCTTTTGTCGAGATGGAAGCCTAAATACCGTACTGTCTCAGACACAGGGAGAGGAATTGAATTTAAAAAGACTGGTGGACAGGACTTGCGGCAGAGGGTAAAGGTTATGAAGGAACATTTTCCTTCATTGACTTTGATTCGCCATTGGTTGCACCAATACTCGATCTCGTCGAGGTGTTTTTGAAGGTTTTGGGATGCTATATTAGGGTCTGGATGGGTTGACAGGACTGCATTGTCGTCTGCGAATGTTGCCAAGAAGGTATTGGTGGTAGAGGGGACATCAGCGGTGTATAGATTATAGAGGGTGGGACCCAGGACGCTGCCCTGTGGAACTCCTGCTTTAATGGGATAGTAGTTAGAATATTCTAAACCACAGCGGACTTGGAAGAAACGGTTTGAAAGGTAGGATTGTAGGATTAGGAATAGGTATTTGCAGTAAATATCCTTTGAGCTTGTAAAGCAAGCCTGCGTGCCAGACCCTGTCAAAAGCTTGAGCTATGTCCAGAAAGGCAGCAGTGCAATACTGTTTGGTTTCAAGGGCTGAGGATATGTGATCAACAACGCGAAGGCCTTGTTGAGCTGTGGAATGTCGTTGGCGGAAACCAAACTGATGAGTAGGGTAAAGGTTTTTGGATTCAACAATTGGAAGTAGGCGTTTTAATAGGAGTTTTTCAAATATTTTTGAGGACGATAGGGAGTAGGCTAATGGGACGGTAAGATGAGGCGTCATTGGGTGGTTTACCGGGTTTGGCGAATAAGACAATAATGGAATGTTTCCAGAGGAGAGGAAAGTGCGTCGTTCGGATAATGCAATTATATATATAGGTTAGGAAGATTATGGCTTTGGGAGGAAGTTGTTGGAGGATTTGAGGAAAATTCCGGTAAAATAGTGAACGAAATATAACCTAAGTTGTTTTTTATGAACATTCATGTACCGAGTTTGAGTAGAATCACAAATTAGGCTCTTTTTATCTATTATATATAGATATTATACTTCGTATATAGGATTGATTATGTCTCAGAAAACCCCAAAAATAAGGCATCTTATAAGTACTATAGTTTAATGGTAATAACGGAATACTTTAGTTTTGTTTATAGTTATTGTCAGTGGGCGTATTTATAGCTTTATTCGTATTTTGTTTATTGATCCCATAAGATCTTGGATGGTGTGCCCGACAGTGCACTTTGTCCAGGAGAAGAGGCAAAGGCTCGGTTTTATAGGTAGTTTACGTGGTCTTGGAATGACCACTCGGTATATGAGGGTAGGCGAAAACCGACCGAATCCCAAAGGCGAGTGTGAACCGGAAATAGGCAGACAGGATCGCTGGAGGAGACGCTACTAGGTTCATTCTGTTGGGGCCCAAAAAGAGTCGTCTGCATGGAAGAGATTCCTTCTAAGAATGTCCTAGTTTTAGGGAGAGGCGGGGCCAGAGAATCACACTAAAGAAGGTGTGGGGGTCTGACAACGCCGGACTAAAACCTTGCTATGTTGAAAGAGGGGTGCTGAGATAGTTAAATAAGAACATCATGGTTCGAGTAGAGCAACAAGCGCCAGTGCAGGGGACAACCCCCAAAGTTTTTCTGTATATACCATGGCTTGCTTAGCGTTACGTCTAAAAAAATTTCTTATTAAACAATGTCAATACATTAAACACATAAATGTTTGAGCAATGGGCACCACTTCTGAAAGGCCGATAGGGATAGAAACAGAAACTATCTGACGAACTCGACTGCTGGGTCAGAAGTGATACCGTTTCGTTATCATACGATTACAGCTATCAGATCTAACCGATTGGAGGCGAGTTCTAAAGGTTAATTGGAAGGTTCGTGGTCAGCTATTCGGATGCGAGGATACTATTGGTTTCCTTCTAGCTCAATCTACAAATTAAGGTACATTTCATCTTCTTTCAACTACTCCGAGTTGGGATGGCTGTACCTTTCTGCCTGACGCCAATACTTTCTTTGTTCCCTCCTTTAGCCAATCTAAAAAGCCTTACCTTCACAACCTCCTCCAATTTAAATCAGCTACCAAATGCAGCAACACTAGATACCACCTTTCCAACCTGTCCCAACCAACCAAACCAATCCCTTCTCACAAATCTGCTTCCTTCGTCCGTTATTTTATTATATGTGACGCAAATCTTTGGAACTATCCTCTATCCTCATCAATATTCGTCATCTATCAACTCAATAAATCACCTTTATTATATACATTACCCCTATGTTATTTATACGGTAATCATATAATTGGCTTACTTTTAATTTTGATTCAATTTTTCTTTAAATATACCTCCAATCTTAGAGACCGATAGTCCGATTGTGGGTCGATTTCCATTTTTTTTATTGGATAATGAAAATAAATACATAGGCCTTGATTTTTTATTTGGGTTTAACCCTGTAGCAAATATATAATCCAATCTTAATTATTTTATAAAGAAAATAATGAAATCAGTTCATTTTAATTACTCTGATTTTTCTCTGCATTACCCTCCACACATTTAAAAGACGAAATGATTCCAATAAAACTACATTATATGGTCACGTTTATTTATGACCCACAACGGCAGTCCTTGAGGAAACTCCTCGATGACTGATAAAGAGCTGGAATAGAAAGGGATTGAATTGAATTAAGAGGCTCTTCATCCTTTTACCGTATATTTGGAAACTCATGTCGAACGGCATCGCCACTGCAACTACAACTGCATGATCACATGTTGAGCACTTAAAAACCGTTGACATATGAATTGTTCACCCTGAACACGTACCGTCCTTGACTACTATTGATAAAAGGGAACTGGAGTACTCGACCTACATGCCGACACACCAGCCAAGGATCTCACAACTTTCTTCTCTCGGTTATTGTCATATTTTAGACGGTTGACGACGATTGTTTCCTATGCTCACCAGGAAAACTGAAAAAATCATGGGAATACCATTAAAAATACCATTCAAAATTTCATGTACCTAAAAAATAAAACGCTTACAGTTACAGTTAAAAATACGATGATAATGGTGTTTTGTAATTATAGTTATAAAAAATACTAGTTACATATTTTAGATAGGACGTCAACATCTTCATATCCATCTAATGAATTTATTAATGACATTTCCATAACTCATGTTTTACTGAGATAGCCGTATTTTCCATGTAGTCCCAATATGAGACGCGATCTCCATGCAAACTTTCATGTCTATAGCTAAGAATACTCACAAAGAAAAGATCAGAGGGACACACGGGTAAAAATTAAGGGTTTTGGAAAAAAAAAAAAAAAAAATAGAAAGCCTAAAAAACTTTTATTGGTTAAAATTTAAGAAAAATTCCAGCAAATAATAACATCACTCTCAGCTCAGTAAACTAATTAAAATCAACCACAAAACAAAAAAAAATACAAAAATAAAGTTGTGAGGAACTAAAATACTCAATTAATGCAATACCAATTTAATAAAAATTACAATATTGAGTTGAGTAAAACATAAAAAATATCCTGTGATAAAATTTACAGCATTAAATTGGCTTAAATTAAGAATTTTTTGAAGCTTTCAGACCAGAATAGTTCAAGAGAAATTAGATGTCCCGTTATTTTTTTTATTTCCTGACCATTCCCGATTTATAATTAAATTGGAAACAACTTTTATCGATAAACCTTTTTTTTTTTATCTCTGACTGCTGCATTAAGCTCGTTAAACAAAAAAGTGCATATGTTAGTCTCTCCCGAAGTACCTTACTTAATCATATACCACCCTAAGCCCACGTTTAGCCTATCCAGGCATCGTCAGGACTACAATTTAGAACAAGCTACATTTATTTACATATTCATAAGACTTCATTTATTGTATTGGTATGTATACCTATTGTATTGTGTTATGTGTGTAATATTGTTCTTCTAAATATGTACATTTATGTATCTTATTCTAATTTGTAGGTGCGATGGGGCGATACGTCAACTGAGGACCGTGTATCAATAAAAAATATATATTTTTAGAAAAAGTTTTTTTTCTAACATATATTAAGTACTAGAATTCAAGTGTCTTTGTTTGAGTACTACTACTCAGAAGAAGAATATCAGATTCGAAACCAGGTGTTTGAACATTGGATGAGAGAACAAGCGAAGGCTAAATTTTCGTGAGCGAAATCCTTATGAGGATCGGTGAAATCCGCAAGTGTGGCCGGGAATAAGTTATTTGTGTGTTTGTTACAACACTAATTTGCATAAGCACAACAGGTTAATGCTAATAGATGGGCCTCTTCAACAAACAAGTCCGCGATAATTGGTCTCTTTTTCCCAACCCAATGTACGTGCATGCTTGACAACGTCCTAGCTAGGATAATTTATTTATCCTAATAGTTAATGAGCAAGAGTTTGAACGGTCCCTTTTGAACTCACGTTGGCCAAACCTCTAGAAAAATTGTGCAATTTGCGTTTTATTTTTTTTATGCGATATGGTTGAGAGTTAAAATTGTAAACAATTAACTCAGTAACATTCATAATGCTTTAATACTAACCTCAATTACGAAAAAAACAAAACAGAAACATAAATAATCAAATTTACAGTTAAATGAATTTATTCATAGCACAATGAATATAATTTCTTGAAAACTCCTTAAAAGTGTGTCCTTTGCAACACAAGGAAAGCGTTTATTTATCATATGAGGCCATTTTTAACAACCAAAATAAACAAAGAAAGAAACAAATCATTATTATTTGCTCAATCATCAACAAATTAATTATTTTAATAAAAATGAAATATTAATTTACAGATAAGATAATACATTTTCTATAGCAGAAATTAAAAAACACTGACACACCGATTTTGTTACATCTTACAGGTGTAAATTTTAGATATTTTTTTTTATTCAAAGATTTAGGCCAGCAGATAAATTTCATAGAACAAGTTGTTATATAATATCCAACTTTTAGTTTTGTTAATGTGTTGTATGTCATTGAATATGTTTACTGATGGGAGCAAAAATAGTGGAAATGTTTGGTTCATCGTTAATGGTTTCATGGCTTACACTTCATTGTCATGGACGGTACAGAATACAGTATTACTCAAGGTGCGCTGACCGGTGCAACAATCCCATAGCACCGGAACGCGCACCACAGGCTACGTAACCCCATGAGCTCGCTTTTCGGGCTTGTGGGGTAAGCCCGTTTGAGGCTCAGCCTCAGGTAGGGCAAAAAAAAAAGGACGGTACAGAATTAATTTATGGGGGTGCTGGGACCGAGCTGTTCCCTTTCCCTTACCTGTTCCAATAATCAAGCTGAAAAGTCTTTATCGTCACAGCCCATCAATTTGAATTGTTTTTCCCACTAGGAATGGATTTTTGGCATACAAATTGACAACAAGACCAATTGAAGAAATTTAAATGTACATGACAGCTTGGATGAATAAAAAGGTATGAGCCCATTGCATGTTTCAATCTTGGAATAATGGTAAAAATCAATGTTGTTAATGGATAGATAGAAAAGTTTTTATTTGGAAAATTATATACGACAGTAACAGAGTGACTGTTAGAAGCAAACTATATCCCCTGCAACCTATTTATACTGTCTAAATTAGCCTAATAAAATATTATATGTAATTAGGAAAAAAATGCCCAGGACCTACCCAATCTAAAAGTATACAACTCATATTTTATATATATAGCCTCAGGTGAAATGCTGCCGATAAGGTCATTTGTACTTCCTTGACGAGAAAAAAAATATATTGACTCTTTTCTTTTATTAAATTACTTATAGGCATGGCGACATCGTGTAAGCTACTGATTTTGACGAACCAAGGGGTTCAGGTACCAATCTTAAGAGCTTGTTTTAAGTTATCAGTAATCTTGCTAATGAGCTGGCATAATCAGTAGCTGATTCATTACTAATCACGGAATATGACCAAGTACCTATTTCTACTGAGAACTAAATACTGCAAACTCAGACAGAAACAACCGGCAGTAGAAATATTCGTGAAAAAAACGACGTCTATATGAGTACATTAGGACTCATGAGCCAACCAACTAACTTATAGAAGTGATTATAAGACAAGGAGGGACTAATAAAAAATTTAAAAAATATGAAGAAGGCGACCGGTAGGTGGCGCTAAGGTGCTCTAGTGTTGAGCATTACCTCTCAACCTTAAATTAAGTTTTATCTTAATCGGATTCGCTAATTATTTAATCAAGTAAATACTTATTTATCCTCACGAGGCTGAGTTAAACCGGACCAGATCCATCTCCCTAAAAAAAATCCTTACACCCAGCAGTACACCTTCAAAAACACCTTGATGAGATTGAGTATTGGTGCAACCAATGGCGAATCAAGGTCAATGAAGCAAAATGCTCCCACATTACCTTCACCCTCTGCCGCAAGTCCTGTCCGCTAGTTTTTTTTAATTCGATTCCACTCCCTGTGTCTGAAACAGTACGGTATTTAGGCTTCCATCTCGACAAAAGACTTACATGGAACCCACACACGAGGCTAAAAAGACAAGAACTGAACAGACGCTTTGGACTACTGTACAGTCTACTTCGAAGGACATCCCATCTCTCAATAGAAAATAAACTACTTATTTACAAAGCTATACTTAAGTCAATCTGGACATACGGAATAGAGCTATGGGGGACAGCAAAAAAGTCAAACATCAAGCGCATCCAATCCTTTCAATCAAAAGTCCTGAGAACAATAGTAAATGCCCCTTATTACGTCAGCAACAAAACCCTTCACAATGATCTGAATATACCCTATATTCTTGAACTCATCCCTCCCAAGTTCATAAAATTCCATAGTATCCTATCCAACCACCCTAATTCCCTAGCACAGTCATTGCACTGCACCACTCATCCCTATAATCCTCCTCGGAGATTAAAACGGCAGTGGCCTCGTGACCTGCTATAATTAAGTGTTAGTGGGAGTTCTGGCAATGGCCAGTTTCTCTAATCATGTCCTGAGCGTCTGTGGCTCTCGCGCTCTTGGTCAGCCCCCGCTGGCACTTATTCAGTGACACTTATTCGTGAGTATGTAGGAGCGTGGGGGACTTCCCAAGACTCCGCTTCCTCCTTCGCACGCGAGGGAGGTGACAACCATGTGGACTAGGGGGGGCCTCTGGGCTGTTTGTAAATATTGTATGAATTAGCGAGTGAATGGTGAATTGTAAATATGGTATGAATGATAACATTCATCTCAATTACTTATTGCCACTAGACCATGAAGAGTTGCTAATACTGATTCATAATTACAAAATGAACAAACTTCTAACGTATTTGTTGCCAAATCTTTAAAAGGACCCTTTCGTAATGTTTACTGTAAATAGAACGATGAAGAAAATATGGATGACAAACAGATTATTTAGGTATATATAACAAAGGTTTTGAATTCGTCTGCTAGCCTCACAGACTCCATCAAACGACTCTAGTGATTGTATTTTCCTATTCCTTGATTGTTCTACATTCTATCGTTTCTGTTTTTGTTTTTTGTGCTTAAAATTTTATTCGCTTTAGCACATTTTTATTTAGTTATTGCTGAAATATTGTATATATGATGATATTATATATATGATTGGCTTAAAAAAATATTATTTAATTGCCAGTTCTAAGTTTAGAATTAAGTCAATAACGCGTTCTATTTTCGTTTCCTCACAAGTTATCTATTCCTTTTTAGAACAACATTCAGGACTCTGCTATTTTCAAATGCTGCAAAAACACAGAACAATGATTTTCTAAAAATCATTTATACATGCAGTAATTACGCTAAACTAAAACATTACGTTTAAAATTTCAGTCACAATTTATAAACAAAAGTTGTTACTAAGAAATAATTAATAACTGGATTAAAATGAACCGCATAAAACCATAAATAAAACTCCTACCCCAATAAAAATACTAAATGAATGAATAGATTAAAACCATTCATTAATCTTTCCTTAAAATAATAAATATATATAACGAAAGGAATAAAGAAAATATCAGATGCATAAGGTCAACAATAAAATAAAATAATGGACCAAACGCAGTTACGATATTTACCTCAGATTACTGCTGATAGCGCTCGTAAAAAGGGAAAAATAACTTGGGTCATATCAAATTAGATTTCACGGTCATGTGCGGTTATGAAATGTAAGAAAAAACTGTGACCTTAAGTTCTCTAGCCCAATAGCTAAAAAAGAAACAATATATCTGAAAATAATTTAGTTAAACGGGATACAAATGCCATCAGTTGCATATCACGAACACTATGATGGAATGTTATTATTATCTATGCCGTAAAGGCACTGTTTTATCAATTCTCCAAAGATTCTTTTGCCTGTCGTCCTTAAGCCCTTATTTTAGGGGTTTATCGCTGCCCTTGAATCGAGGGAGTGGCCATCTAACCTTCAGGAAGGGCAGGTCTTCAGCCTCCTCAGTCCTACTCACATCAAATGTTCAAAGCACTGAAGTTGTACTTGAAAAAAACGAATCGATCTGTAATATCGCACAGTAATTCACACCAATATATGGCAGCTGGACTTACGCCGTCTGACTCTTTAGAATAAATCATTAAAAAATAACAATGATCTCATTAGCAATATTAGTGACAAACATAGTTTTTTCACATTCACCCGAATGTTCTTTTTTGGGTTTAGATGGGTTGTCATCCGTGTCAGAAAGACAGGTTGCTTTAGTCTTAGTGAGTGCCCTGTTTAAGCTGGAGATATGACCTTTTTTGCAGAGGTTCCATTACATAACATTAAAATTCTGACTAGAGTATCACTATTTACTGATTAAAACGTAACTCGTTTTTTTTTTTTTAACTACAATTACAAACATTTACTAAATGTGCCATCAGCATGTGATCGCAACTTAAACTCCTTATGGCCATATGATATTGGTATTGTAGTTACATTTGATCCCTGATGATACTGATAAAACCAAACAAAATAAAGAAGGATCATTAATAAATTAATTATTTATATGACAATAAGCAATTGTACACCATATGAAGTTGCTTATCAAATAATGATAACAAGTTTTCTGAATTCGCAACCTGTTGTTAGTTGAATAAAATCGTGAGATATTAACAATTCATGTTTGCAATACATTCGAATTCACATTAATTTTGAAGGGTTTTTTTCCCGCATTTAGTCGTCATTTTTGTCAACAATAATGGTGATTAGACAGTTACTGACAGCTCAAATCACCTTGCAGTCTTCTAAGAACAAAATATCGGTTGCCGGCAATTGAAAATCGCGTTAGGCTCATAACGATAACAGCTTATAATGATTTTCCCACAATTCAACCGTTCAAGGTCACATCGATATTAGCATCGTTGGGCGATTATAGAATCGAGATGTAATTGGGTTAAGGGTATTCCACTGCCCCGGCTCCTTCATGTCAGGAACCGCCTCGAGCTCTCGAAGGTCTGCCTACTGTACTTGAAATGTCACCATAACGTAGCCTTTCCGCTATCGAAATATTTCAAAATGTCACTGAATATTCTTATACATGTTTTATTTAACTCTTTTAGATGAGGTCAAGGTAATGAGAAACTGTGAGAGATCATTAACACTCTTTTAGGGTTTAGTTGGTTTTCTTAAAACCAGAACATACGTATGTCGGTCTGTCTGTGCGTTATGCTATTGGGAAGTTCATATTTAAACTGGTTAGGAATGAAGAATATGCTCATCTCCACAAACTTGATTGCGACTCATTAATTAATTACTACTTTTTTTAAGTAGGGTATCTATCTAAATAGCTTGACGTGCTGATATAAATATGTTATTTTGAAATATATTTACAAAAATGTATAACAAATTTTCATTAATTGTTTCCGCAGCGCCAGTTTCATATTGGGGCGTGGCAAGTTTTACTTGACACCCGAAATATTAACGATCCAATCAAAAAATAAAATGAAGGCTGTCATTTTTCTATCAGATCAAAAATTACGAAGTCCTAAGTAAACATATGTTTTGGACTTTAGTATATTACAATTACAAAAAAAACTATAGAAGTTCATCATTAGATAAAATTTAGAAGGCATATAAATCTAATAGAACGAAACTTGTAAATCAATTGACTAGTAGATTACTATTTTAAAGAACTTTAACAAGCATGGATTAAAAATGTTTCGTATTGTATATATATATATATATATATCTTATCGAGAAAAAAATCCCAATTCCTATGTAAGATTGATTATGAAGATCAATTAGGTTAATCGTTAAACAAGCGATTTTTTTAAGATATAATCATTTACGGTTAATCTAGACAGCTTGAAATGAACGAGCGAAATTGCTTTATACAAAATCAGAACACGAAGTGTCCTAAACCGACCACGCCCACCTTTTGAATCTTGGGCGGAAATAAAAACCTGTTTTAAATAATAATAAGGTTTAAATAATAATAAATGTATAGTAATAATAAATATTATATGAACACAATTTTTTTTAATTGTTACAGTTTATAATAATATTTGGCTATAAGTAAAAATTGCCTAAATAAAAAAGAAGAACGGTTTCTTAGCGAATTCTTCTTATTTTATGTTTTTGTTTCTGTAAATATGCAGGATACTTTTATTAGAAAAGTCTTTAAAATAACTTGTTTTCTAAGCGCTCAGTCAGGGCTTTATTTTTTACCGTTTATTATTTATTTTTAGATAATAAGGACTCGATTGAAAAGGAAAAGTGGATGTTTATCAATTCTCTATTAGCAAGTGGCTCCAACTTTCTTTCCTGCCTTTATAATAAGTATTCAAGGTCAATAAACTTGAGTAGCAAATAATGAAATTTCAAAGGGAGGACGAAATTGCTAGGTATAAGTTTTTTAGGTCAATTTCGTACAGACATATACTGAATATTGAATACGATAATCGACTATTCAAGCTAATATATTCTATTATTAATTAATAATTTATACTGAAATTATTAAAACACTGACCTGTGAGCCCTTAGTCCTTCAAAGGTAGTCGAGGTGCTAGCAGGGCGGCTGTCTTCGGCAGACTAACCAGGAGGTCCCTTCAGTGCGGATCCCCCACTCGCCTTAATCGCTACTCTATCAAAAGTACCACCGACTTACAGCCATGTAATTCCCTTATGTATTCCAAATTCGGGCAGGAAGATTGGACAAAGCTAAGTAGTAGATAGTTACTGCTAAAGTTAAGTTATTATATTGAAACTTCTATATTGTGATAAAATTACAATCTGCCTTATTGGGCAATAAGTAATTGTGATAAATGTTCTCATTCATACCATATTTACAATTTTCGTTCACTACCTCATTTATACAATATTTACAAACAGCCCAGAGACCTCCCCAATCCACATGGTTGTCACCTTCCTCGCATGTGAAAGAGAAAGCAGTCTTGGGAAGTCCCCCACGTTCTTCCGTTAGCCGCGTCACTGGACACGAGCAAGTGTAGGCTAACCGAGCGAGTGAGAGCCGCAGACGCTCAGGACATGATTGGAGAAACTGGTCATTGCCAGTTCCCCACTGTTACGTATATTATTTATAGCATCTCACGAGGCCACTGCCGTTTTATTTTCCAAGGAGGATGAGTCCACTGCATTGACTGTGCTGGGGGATTAGGGTAGTTGGATAGGTTACTATGGAATTTCATGAACTTGAAGGTATGAGTTCAAGAGTGTAGGGAATATTAAGATCGTTATGAAGAGTTTTGTTGCTGATGTAATAGGGGGTATTTACTATTGTTTCTCAAGACTTTTGATTGAATGAAAGGTTTGGATAGCCAAGATGTTTGACTTTTTTGTTGCCCCTATAGCTCTATTCCGATTGGCTTGAGTATAACTTCATAATAATAATGTATCTATTTTTTGCCTCAGCTTAAACGCCTTGGACCTATATCCAAAACCTGTAATCATATTCTTACATTTATGGGAAGATGTATATGTATTAATAATTACAACCCAAAGAAAAACTATGCTGGTAGAATTGGGTCTCGAACGCTGAACCTAAAATCAGCAATATGCATAGCGGTTTATTTAAGTCATGGTACAAATCTTGGATGTCAACTGGCTAATTTTTAAAACTTAGAATTTTTCGAATTCAAGAAGCGAAAGTACAAGGAACCAACCATTTGAAGCCAAATTGGACTCCATGAATCGATACAGCCCATGATAATTAATTCACTTCTCATATTCTGATTGACCAGTCTTCGGTATTTATAACGGTCAACAAATCACCATAAGAAATAGATAGGACACAATATCTTAAGATTAGTCTTAAGATCATAGATCTCCTCTCTAGTATAATTAGATAAAATCACAATTTCAGGTTAGAACACATGCTGTCTTTTTACGTCTGTATTCAACTATAACTTTGTTCTTAATCAATATTTACAATAGAAACATGTTTGCGTTGTTGTATTAGTCATTGCATTGTTTGTACCTATTGCTACATAGAATTAAGTGGATAGTTCAAAAACAGTACATTTTAGGACAACGTTTTTCACTTTCAAACATTCCTGAAAATTGTTTGTACGAAAAAAAGTTAAGAATTATTGCACCCTTAAGGGGCGAATACAATCAAAATCAATATTACCGATTCAGACAAAGCCTATCTTCATACTCATGTTGTTTTGACGTTAATTCGACTTGATCGCTTATTCCCTGGAGCCATTTATATTCAAATTTAAAAAAATATTATGTTCCAATATATTTATATATTAAATAATATATTTCTAATATTGCGTAATCATGAAGCAGCCATCTGTCAATGTCATCATTTTTTAAAAGGTCAGTGGTAGGAAAGAATATTTTCTAGGGATTTAATGTTTGGAGAAACGGTGACACAGTATCTAGATCAACACCAAGAGCACGCTTTCGAAGAAAGGAAGATGGAAAAGATGAAGATCAAGACCTAGATGAGAGCAATTACTGGACGAAGCTATAAATGAATGGATGAAGAAAAAGAAACAGGAACAAGGAAAACAATCTAAAAAATGCAGAAACTGCTTTGTTATTTAAATATTCTTAAAAAAACACTAAATTATAAAAATACTAATAATAAAAAAAATACAGTTTATTGATCAGCAATACTGACCCAACATATGAATATGCATTTCTGGTAATCATAAAACTATTTTCTTATTTTTATGCTTATTAGATAAAATCGCATCTGTTTTTCAGTCCTAGGTGGCAAGTCGTATGACCAGTGCATAGCAAATGTTCAATTGTAAAAATGTTGAAGTAACATTTAGGCACGTCATACAAAGCTTATGTAACTGAACGGTCAGTATGGAATGGACGCGAAGTGGAGATGTTTGAGGAAACTGACGAGGTTGAAAGGTCCTGGTTGAACTTTACCTTTGGGAAAGAATAATTTGGGACAAAAATGGAAATCAGTTTTATGTTAATTAATTTTATTTTATTGCTACTTTACGCCAATGCAGTGCGATCAGAGATAGAGTAATCAAATAAATTGAACAATTGAAAGGCAGCCATAATCAATTCAATTAAATACATTATTTTAATCATTCGACTTGAGCTTGGAGGCGTGGTTTCTTTGGATAAGGTAGGTTAAAATAAATATGTATCGATAGATAGGTATATATTTTTATTTGTAATTAAAAATATATATGCCAGGGAACTGAACGTTCCATTAGTTTATGAAATAAAAACGTTTTAGACAGCCCTAAGCTCTCATCTTTAAAGTGATGTGGAGAGACAGAAGATTTCTTATTTAATGTATGTAGTATTGTTTTTCGTCTAGTGTATATGTCATTAAATCTCAAAAAAATATGTTTTCATAGACGTTAGACGTACTTGAGTATATACTAAAGCGAGAAAAAGGGTATTCGACACCATTATAACCTAATGTAACTTCCCAATTTGCGCATCAAAACATACAGTGACAACATTCGGAGCAGTTTTATGACGCAACCTATGCCTCGAACAAGAATGAATAGACTGAGACAGTATCACCTCGTCTATTGTTCTGGCACCACATTGTGTAACTGGACTAACGTAATAATTAATTTATGAGCGTAGATCCCTCACTAATCGCTCCAACCGAAGCAATGGGATCAACTAGAATAAAATTAATCCTATCTAAATCCACCAATAATCCCTTTAGCTTCTATACAATCTTTCATTAGTGCTGTCTGGTGAATGTATGCTAAATGTGTGTAGTAAATTGTGAAAATATATGTTTTAACAAACCTTTTTAAATATACGGTATGAGAAAATTGTAGTCTTGATAGAGGTATTTACATATCTGCACAAAAAATACTCACATTAAAAAACTGGGAAGTGTTAACTCTAATTTGTATTACGTAGTATTTTTTAACAGGTTGTTTTCTTTTTTTTAATTCCTTTAACAGCTATTACAATTTTAAGAGAGCCAAGCTTGTTGCTAGACTTTATACATCCTTAATGGCATTCACGTTTACAATGAAATTATCTCCTTTAGCTTTAGTGAGGCAATCAGAATGTAAAAATTCTTACTTTGAATAGAAGTTGATTTAAATAAATAAACCAGTTTAGAATCGTTACTTCGGTCCTTCGGAATAATTGGCAAGTGTTAGACCGAAACATTTACCAAGATCTTTGATGATTATGGAAATCAGGCATCGGTGAGGATGCAAAGGATTCCGCAGCTGGACAGACCTTGGAGGAACGAAGAAAAAAAAAAAAATGGAGACTACATGACATTTAAAACTTCTTAGTGCTTTCCAACTTAATATTTTGTACAATATTTTTGCATGCAAATAAACGGCTTAAAAGCAACTACTACGGTTCGGTCCCTTCTCACAGAACATCAAATTTCTTTGTGTTCATTTTAATTTGAGTTATGTATCATAACTTCCAGAATGATTAAATTACAATCGAATTACAACTCACTATAAGCTTAAAAATTAGAAACTAGAATCTTTATCAACATCACGAAGTGGCTTCCTATACTAAAGCATTTATGTTTTGCGATTGCTTCAATATTTTCGGATGCATAGAATAGAGCAAACGTCAGACTTATTGCTTAGCCTGAGAAAAAATTTCAAAGAAATAACCGATGCAGCTCAAACGTTTCAAATTTAGCCTACACAGTTGTTTTGAAGACCTCGGTCTTGTCTATATTGTTTTGGAAAAATATAGCATAAAATATAATATTAAATAAAAAAACAACATAATTGGCCGGCTAAGTAATTAATTAACGGCACTCATTTATTTTTTATGGAAATGGCTATATTTTTCATTACTTCCCAGTATCAAATGTAAAATTCCATGTTTCTAGTTCGAACTGGGGGGGGGGGTCACAAACTGAAGGGCTTCTATTTAAAAATTAAAATAGCTAACAAAACCCTACTAAAAATTAGCCGTTTCAATGATATTTTAAGTGATCGCATTAATGATTATGGTACCTCAACAGCGAAGCAAGCATCATAAACATCATGAAACAGTAAAATATTCCACTAAAAGCAGAAAACCCTGTTGCACTTGAAATTTTTCGCGCACTGGGTGGGAACTCTCTCAGCTCACTGTTCGTAAGACATGCTCACTACAACGATAAGACAATTTAACGCCTGTTAAACTCAGCTTTCTTTATGCTAAAAGAAGTGCAATATTGTTTTCGTTAAACAAACCTCCTTATAAGTATAACAAGTAGATATTACATACCAGACAAATTATACACTGGTTTTATTTACGAATTAAAGTTAGGGGCAGAATTGATTATGGGTAGAGGCGAATAGGCGAAACGTTTCTGGAGCTTGAACTGCCCAAAATATAAAAACATTTAGTAAATGTAACTTTTAAAGTATGAAAACTCTGGAAAATAATTTTATCTCGGAATCTCAAATGAAAGAAGAGAAAAATAGCACAGTAAAAATACCTGCGCAGATCAAAGTTGGTATTATCCATCGTATTGTTTATTTATATCAGGCTGGAAGGATGAAGAAAGCACCAACCCATATCGGAAAGCTGATGGGTCCATTGTTGCGGATAAGCGAACGGCAATGCGCCATTCGAGGCGAACTCGCATTAATCATTCCGGTAGGCATTGGGGTTTTATAGCTCCGTGTACACAGTCGTTTAAGGGGCACATTGCTAGTCAATGAGCCACCCTCGAAGCTCACATTGTCATTCACCACCGGAGAGACGTCAGGAGAAATATTTCCTTGAGCTGGGGTGGGCTATGGAGATGGAGTAGAGAGATCAGAACGGCGCGAGACAGGCCACGTTTGTTGTTTTAGCTCTGCTAGCACGAGTGCGTTAAATCCATACTAGCAAGCCTACATCAGATCTCGCATAGACGACTATGAAACCTAATCGTCGCAAGATAACTAATACCAACAGTAGTTTTTCTTTTACCAGATTCACATTCCAAGCTAAATAAAAATCAAATGTGCCGAACCACACAATTAAGGAAGCTACGTCAACTTCACGACAAACAAGTAAAAGTTATCCCCTTTACGGACTAGGAAACACCCACCTACTTTTCCAAATTTTTATATCAATAAAACTTCGGCGTCATTATAGAGACATGGAACTAGTTCACGATTTCAACACCGCAAGGGCTCATTTATCCAACGTATTTCCATACTGGTTGGAATAAGCCAGCCCCTCATTGGCTGCCGGCAGAAATCTACTTTACCTGCAGCAATTCTGAGTTTTTTTTTATTCAGTCGGAATCAGACACTTGAAGTGAATACTGCCCTTTCTGCATTGGTGCTTGTTGCTCTGCTCGAACCATGATTTCCTTATTTAATCACACCTGTTCCTCTCTACCTAACTATCTAGATTTAGCCTCGTCGCTAGTTCGTCCAAAGCCTTCCCAGTGGAATTTCCTGGCTTCTGGCCGCTGAACTAGCATAGATCCCTTCATGTAGACGACGATTTACAGTACCTAGTAGCGTCTCCCCCAGCAGTCCAGTCTGCCTTTTTCTGATTCAAGACCACAGGTTTATTACCTCTTTCTGGCACACGCTGAGCAGTGGCTAGGTCGACGAGACCTATCCCAGTGGGTGCGCATGACAAAGGGTTTCATTGATCTTGCTAATTACTTCATCAAATTATTGTTATTAACATACATACTTAAAATAAGTTTCTATATCTAGCCCCAATGATCGGGACCTTATCAGGGGATTTGCAACTTCACACTTTTTTCTTTTTTTTTTTTAGTTCATTAATCTATTATTTTTTTTTTAAAGGTATTAATGTCCACTAAACAGTGTGCTAATCAGTACGTCGTGGTTGTTAGTTTTGATAATCAACACGATAGACAAACGCAAATTATTTTTTCTTTGCCTGAAAATTTACTGATTAATAAAAAGATAATTTTTTATAGGGTCACTTTTATTTTTAGCATCGTTGGGGAACCAACGACCGGAAATGAGACTAACAGGTAAAATATTATGTTTCTATACAAAATACGGAATGAGTCAACTTTTAATTACAGTTTTAATGACCTAGTGTGATTACAGTTCAAAAATAAAACATCATTATTTATAATATTAATCAGGGCGATAAGACCTTTAATGTCCCACTCAATATGACAGCAAAATTTTTTTTTATTACCAAATAATTAATTAATTGATCACGCTTAGTTATGTTTTATGGAGTCCAAATTATTATTCATATGTATTTTTCGCAGTTTTGTGATATAGTTATATGTCACAGTAAGATACCCAGGTGAAAAAAAAAAAAAAAATCAACAAAACACTAGAAGAGTACATACATTAGGGAAAAAAATTTGACTAAAATTTTCAAAATTTTTTTTAATAAGCTTGTATCTTTTGAATTTTTATTCATGAAGTAAATTACATAGAACTGAATAATAATATCAAAAGATGCTTACTCGTCGTAAAAACGATTAGTATCATGTAAAATATTTTTTTCAACATCACCAGTTAAATAATCTTTGTAGAGGAGAGTATTTTAAAAGAAAAGTTTTATTTTTAGTTAAGTTGTTGCTCATTATTTCTAAAATTCTGTCGGGGCTCATAACGTCGCTGATAGTTATTGCTATGTTGAAAATTATTTTGGTACTCTCGGGGTTGAAATTGTGGCCCATTATTTCCATTTCTCCTATAATTGTTTTGTCTAGATCGGTACAGTTGTTGACTGTTGTTAGTGTTCCCTTGAGGATACATGTCTTCCATTATAATCCTACAGTTTTATACAAAACGTTTTTCATTTGTACCGGGTCCTTAATAATAAAATGGTTGAGTGCGTCCATAAGTCTTGATGGTAAATTTCTAAGAACGTGGTCTACAATTAGTACCTTTTGCGATAATGTTTCTTGTTGTTTATTACAGATAGAGGTGTCAATTAGTATACGGTTCTGAATTAGAATTTGATGAGAGATGATTATTTTAATGAAGTCTATAGGGTGTTCGTTTCTGTACATATGAATTTGAGAGATTTCATATTGTAGGTGAGATGTTGTTCGACTATCCTTAAAGTGATTTATTAAAAGTAATTTTAAGTCGTTAACTGATAAGAAATCTTTATACATGCATAATTGTTGCGCGTCACCAGAGAGTCTAGAAACAGCTATTGTATGAGTCTTTGTTCATTATGTATTCTATTGGTGATAGTTTCGTTACATACTGTCGAATATATTTTTTCCAGTGGTTTAATGAATTTTATTAAATTAGTAGGAGAATGAGAGCATTTATCTTAATTACTTATTGCCTTATAAAAGGCAGATTTTAATTATAGCACAATAAAGGAATATAACAATACAAAAATTAGTAGGATCACCATTATAGTGTTGAAGGTGTCCATAGTCTTCTTTAGTCATATGATAGTCATTAAGAGCCATTTCTAATTCGTTATTGTGTCTGTTTATATCCAAAATCTTTTATACCTGTTCTTGTCATAAAATTTAAAAATATATATATAAATTACACTGTTTGCAAAAATAATACCTTAAAGTCTTTTTTTAATGCTTTTGACGAAGTCTTCCGTGTGGTCTGTGTTAAATGTATTGTTTCTGTATAACCAGCATAAAGCGTTGGAACACATATTCAAGTGAACAGTCCCAGGCTCTGTTAATATTTCTTCGAGCCTTCTTAGCCTGTCTGTCAAAGTGGTAGCCGAACAATCCCAGATCCTGTTATCTAAGCAATCTTATAATTCAGGAATTACTCACAGATGCAGAGAATATTTCTTCGGATCTTCCTAGCTTGATGACGAACCGTCTTCTCTTCTGACTTGAAGTTCGCAGGTCCCAAGTGAATGATGTCTTCAATGTAAACAAGCTTTCTTCTTCCTTCACTTCCTCAGAAATATAACGAATTTCTTTAGAGTATTATTACCTGGTGAAAATCTATTGAAATAGATCAGTACCCAATATCGGTGAAGTCATGTCCTGTGGGGTATCTTTCCAGAGGTATTAGCATCAGAAGGCCGATTCACGCTATTGGAGTGGTCTCACTGCCAAATGAGGGATCTCTAAGTGCTGCACTACCGTGAAGTTACTGAGTATACTGCCAGGTGCCTGTTCGGGGCGCCAGTTAAATAATCTTTGTAGAGGAGAGTATTTTAAAAGAAAAGCTTTATTATGAAGTACAAGCAAAACACTGGTATATACAGATATTAAGAGTTATGTTACTACTTACGTAGTATGGGTCGGGTGTTTCGGGGCTCGTGTTTGAGAGACAAGTGTGGACTGGAACTAAAGCTGAGACATATGTGAATATGAGAAGCTTTGTTTCAGGAATTGCGGTCGCTTACTTAAAAAATAACAAGAACCACCAGTGACTTCCATGAAGTCCCGAGGCAGGTATACACCAGAAGGGGCTTTTAGCCTTATATATAATATTAGGATACAATATTCTTAGCATTATATAACTACCGATATTTCAACAAAGGCCACTCAAAAAAAGTAAAATAAACACAGCATAAAAATGAATGTTTTTTCTAGGTCAATCGAGTGTCTAGGACCTCTTTTCAGGTTTAATCTTTCAAATGGTTTATTTCAACAAAAATATCAAAATAGTCAACTCTAGATAAGGCGTCATCAGTCTATATATAGAAAAGCGGTAATGTTAGAAAAAATGAAAAGCTCTAAAGTAAAATCAAGACACACGTGTTTTTTATAATGTTCCAAAATCCATATAAAATGGTTTAGTTTTTGAGAGCTATGTGCAAAAATCTGTAGATGTTGCAGAAATGAAAATGTGACTAGTTTAAAACAAAAACACGTGTAAGCAATAAACATGACTTAATACTTTAATACAACTACCTAAACCTATACCTGAGCATGAAAAAGATTAATAAAAATAAGATTGTTCAAAACCACGAGTGAAGCCATGTTACAGTCCATACATTAACCCCTTCATTACGAAATCACAAGGACGTCCTGATTACGATTTTGTTAAATGTCGCTTGATTATTTTGTCATGACATTACAGTGTTGTTATCGCAGCCCAAAAATATAAAACTTTTCATGCCACCAACAAATCAAATACAACATTGTGCTAGATGCAGGTGTCATATATACTAATAGGAACTCACGGAGTCCAGTAAATAGCCAGGTGAATAGTGTCGAGTGTTATCTAAATTATAGGGCTTGCACTCCCATTATCTCTCTCTCTCTCTCTCTCTCTCTCTCTCTCTCTCTCTCTCTCTCTCTCTCTCTCTCTCTCTCTCTCTCTCTCTCTCTCTCTCTCTCTCTCTCTCTCTCTCTCTCTCTCTCTCTCTCTCTCTCTCTCTCTCTCTCTCTCTCTCTCTCTCTCTTGCTAATAATTTAATATATATTTTGATTGAATCAACCTGTGACAGTTGCTGCAATAAAAGTATAACTCATAATTTTAACACATAACTATATTCTGTAATTTCATAGCCCTTCACTTACACAATTATTTTAAGGTAAGTGGTATAATAACACTTCTTTATGGATGTAATTAACTTAATAGGCCATTCATTACATGGATATTACGGATAAGGGTTCCTGTCGTATGCCGCCAACAATAGCCGTTTTAACAATAAAGGGTGTCCCGCACGTAAACTGTCCGCTTAAGCTCATAAAATTACTTGTCAGAAACCTATACATCATCTATTCATATTAAGGTCATTGCTCGCTATAGCGACCGCTAACTACATAACATAAATCACACTATAATATATTGTATATATATTGTAAATTGGTTATAATACGTTGTAAATTAATTTAAACAAATGTAAACACTGAGGCACGCCGAGTGTAGATAGACCCGGGTTTTTCCCTGTAAATCATTCTCACGACGGCTTTCTAGCTGGTGAACTTGCGGCTGCACTGATGTTTCAAGACTTGGCCTTCTCATTTATAAAAATCTCTGGACCTCTCTTCCTAACCTCGCTATGTTTTAGTCCGGCCTTGTCAGACCCCTCACTCTCCTAGTGGGACTTTGCCTTCGCTTCACTAAAACTAGCAGCTCCTTGAGAGAGACATCTCCCTCTCGGACAACGGTTGCCGTGGCCCTACACACTTTACCTAGTAGTGTTTCCCACGGCAATCCAGTCTGCCTCTCTCCGGTTCACACTCGCCTGTGGGATCCGGACGGATTTCGCCTACCCTCAGATACCAAGTGTGAATTCGTGGTCATTCCAAGACCATACAAACACTACCTACCCTATACCTCTTCTCCTGAACATAGTGCATACTGATCAATGTTCTCATTTATACCATTCTTCTCAAATTCTTCATTCACTCGCTCATTCATACAGTATTTACAAACAGCCCAGAGACCCCCAAATCCACATGATTGTCACATCCCTCGCTCATCCACCGTTCAGTCACGTCACCGGATACGAGCCAGTGGAGGCTGATCCAAGAGTGCGAGATCCACAGACGCTCAGGACATGATTGGAGAATCTGGCCATTGCCAGGACTCCCACTGTCACGTAGCAGGTAATGAGATCAATGCCGCTTTAGTCTCCGAGGAGGATTGTAGGGATGAGTGGAGCAGTGTAATAATTGCACAAGGGGGTTATGGTGGTTGGATAGGCTTCGATGGAATTTCATGAACTTGGAAGGGATAAGTTCAAGAATGTAGGGTATATTAAGATCGTTATGAAGGGTTTTGTTGCTGATGTAATATTAAATAATATTAATATGCTGATGTAGATTGAAAGGATTGGAGAGGCTTGATATTTGACTTTTTTCCTGTCTTCCATAGGTCTATGCCGTATGCATAGATTGGCTTTGCATAACATTGTAAATTTAGCAAGGGAAAAAAAAGTAATATAGAACTTTAAATCTCAAATAGCCTCGGAGCTTGAGCTAAACTTAAGAAATCTTAAAAGTTACAAAAACGGTTGTTTTATTTTAGTTTTACATACCCTTCGTAAATGCATTTTACTCAAAACTAATCAGCTTATTTCAAGGAATATTTAGGAACACGTTTCAAATTTCAGAACAATTGAATAGCTTTTGAGACCACAATCATAGAACATGGATGATGACAGACGTACAGAAGCGATTTCTCTGTACATGGCTGAAAATAGAGCATCTCTCTTTGGGCTCAGCAATAAAGTGGGATTGCATTATTTTTGGCTGAGTAAACATTTTTTTTATTTTAAATAAAACCAAAACTAGATCCTATATTTGGTATCTCAGGGACGTCGCTAACACATTCAGACCATCATTTCGCTCTAAACATACACGAGTTTCATGCTGATAACTTTGATTATATTCCAAAAGCAGACTTAAATCGGCACCATTAGAACTTTGAGTGGCCAGTAATAAGACTGACTTAGGGTTGGGATAGCTTAAAACGAAAGATATTCCATCAGTAATGAGTTCTCAGATATGCTTTATTAAGAAGTCATTTTTTAAGATTGCTTGTTAGTCCTGTTCACAATCGTTCCGTTAGAACTGTGATGGCCACAGAAATTTCCAGTGACGGCTATATCTTTACTATCCACTGAAGGAAAATCTTACTTTAGAAATCAGTCGTAGCATTTTACAAATTCTGAAAATTTCTTATGTTTTAATATTTTTTGGGGGGTTTATGGAGTCTAGGATATATGGTTTAAGATCTATAAATTGGAAAATGTATTCCTCTCGGTTGGCTTGTCATAAAAGTTTGAAACAAATTTAAATTAATTGTCATAATTTACTACACAGAACTGGAAGGGTGGATTACCTCAATAGGTCAAATACCATACCTGCTCGAAATCCTTAGTAATTTAAATCATATCTTGAGCCTCGCTTAAATTTATTATCAGTCCATCATAATATTATGTACGGTCATGTATCATTGGTGATAATATTAATCAGAATGTAATTGGATTTTTTAGACAAACAGGTGTTCGAAAACTGTGCACATTTCAATTACAAACATTGGTTCAGCTAATTCACGTTTATATTGCTCTTCCCTTTTATCGTTTTCAGGATTGTTAAGGTTTTCAAGGCTGACTAAGCACCTCTTCCGCTGATACTTTAACTTCTCACTCACCTTAAATAGCTGTGCAATTAAGTTCTGTCGCAATCGGGTTTTCCAACATTCCAAGAAAAACATCAACCTCATGTATGAAATTAGATAAACTAATAACCTAATAAAGTTTTTATAATAAATAATATTCTTAAACAAATGTGATTGGAAAATATATTTCAACTAAGTAGAATCCGTTAGGCAAAAATACAGCTCTTTTGAATGTTGTGTGTATTATAATCAACAGCTCTTCATAAATGCGCAATTAGTTTACTATTAATACATTAATAAATGCAATGTTAGTCCTAAAACAACTATTCATGTGCATATAGAGGAAGCAGGTAAAAAAAAACTACACGCAAGAAATCGTTAGTAAACGATTCACATTTATTTTACCCGCAACTATCTACTGTCAAGTGGATCATTTTCGAAGGGCTTTAGTAGATTATAATTACAAAATATCATTGAAATTGTAATTTAAATCGTGTTCATAGTTGTCATATAGTCCCTGTCGGACCTGGAGACTCATATTGTTACCCATAAAAAACAATAATAGGTTAATCTAGGTATTAATCAAATGCTTGAAAATTGCACAAAACGAGGAAACAGGAAATTCAACATTTCTGTCGAAACCATAATATTTTTAGTGTTGTTACTATTTTTAATAACCTTTCAATAGGTTCTGGCAATTGTTATTAGTCCTGAAGAAGAAGAAGTAACAACTCAACCATCAACCACTAAAACAGCACAGTATACCAAAAAGAATAACTGAAAAACCAATGTTACCAAGAGTAACTCAATCAATGATGATTTTTGGAAATGATTACTCTCTTTTTGACCAACTTTCAGCACACATGCTGCAATGTTTATGCAAAATAAACAATGCTTTGCTTAGGCCTAAAAGTGTCAATTGGAATACTGGTGTGACATTCTATGTTTTGAAATCCAAGGATCGGGACTTCAAACGCAGATTTAATCCTAGTTAACCATTATGTGGGCCTATATCATAGATAAGGCAAATATTCCCTGGCCTTTGTGGTTTTTATAGGAGCGGAATATGTCAAAAAAAATTATGAATAAAAGTATAATTAAAAGATTAATTATTAACAACCAAAAATGACGCAATTATAGTGATTTGAGGAAAAAACAATTTCAAACATTTTTTTCATTCCCTCACTCTGTCATATAACACGTTTTGAAAAGTAAAAAAAAATACTAAGATACAATGGATAATTTTTTGTTTTTGGATTTTATGGGCTGATGAGGGCAGGATAGAAGTTTCCAAAATTCTTTAAACTAGAGTTTTAAAAATATCATAGAACGGTAGGTAGCGTATTAAAAGTGTGTCCCAGAGTTCTGTTTCATTCCCTGACCAAGCAGTAATTTGAGTTCTAGCGGGGACTTTAAATATCAAATGATGACTAAAATATGGCGATAGGTGTCACAACTTCCAAAGTAAGGAGGGGCACGCATGCTCGTCCATATTCAGTGCAGTCTAGAGTTTCCACCTATGTTCCATCAATTTGAAACAGTTACGTAGTTTTATTGTCATTCATTCCCACGCTCTAATTAAACAAGGTAAGTAAATTTTTTTTTTTTCGTTCACCGTATGCACATTCATTCTAGAGACAGCTAAAGATCTGCCCTTGCAAAGACAATTGTTCTTCAAATTGATTTTAATTTTTCATTTACTGTTTTTGTTTTATTAAAAATATAACAACATTTGATAACTTAATATGTATTAGATCTACTCAATTATCGTTCCCCCACAAAATCAAAATCATACCCTTACTAATGTCTAAATTTCAGAACTGTAATAGGCCCTTTCCAGGACGTTTTGGCAGTCAGAAAAGAGAATTGAAAGCCACTACAGAGCGTAATATTGAATTGAGAATAGTTTTGAACATTATTGCAGCAATAACAGGATTATCATTAATCCTGTGACGGAAAATTTCTTGACTTTGTGAACGCTTCTTATGACAAAACGGACGAAAATGTGCTAAGAATAGTTATTTACAATGCAAATAGTTTTTACTAACAGAATACCTCCCATCAGGCTACCATTCGTATGCAGATTTATGGGAGAGATAAAACTTTTTAAAACCGCGTTTCTTTTTGTGCGTCTCCAAACCCAGATTTGACTCAAAGATCTTTGAAATGGTGGATTATAGAATTTGAATCAATCAATGTCATTGATAAACCGGATTAACAATTGGCCGGTATTAGAAGATATTGATTTAGGAATCTACACATGACGTGTTTTATCGAAAATTTCTTCTAGTGCTAATTCATAGAGTTGCATTAAACCCTAATGAATATTTATTAAATTCTTTATAAACCCTTTCTTAAAAACTAATGAGGGAGAAGTACTGTGTCATGTTTTATTGTAATCGTTTGTTAATCGAATTCCTGGCCTATTCTTGTTGTTTATGTACGGCCAATTGTTTCTGTTGTTCCCTTCAAGCGGCTTGAATGAAAAGATTTCATGTTGAGCAGGCTTAGCTGTCAATAGCTTTAAAATGTCACTTGATTAAATACACAATACTTTAGTATGTTTGACAGTTAGAGCAGTAAACATCTCAAACTTGACGCCGACACACACGGCAAGTAGAATCGTTCTCAATTAAAAACCTCATCCATCACTTTTAAGTAACTTTTTCAAATAGGAATATATTGGCTTTTAATGATTGAGGTCTCTAACGCTTAATTCATGTATATATTAGACAATTTAATACACTTATTAGAAGTGGGTCTCAATTAATAGATTTGATGATAATCTCTCTTTCATCAGCGCAAGCCGATAACCCAACAAACTCATCCATCACTTTTAAGTAACTTTTTCAAATAGAAGAAATAAGCATTTGAGCATAAGAAGTATTATTTAACTCTAATGAATATTTATTGAATCCTTTATCAACCCTTGTTTAAAAACTAAGGGGGGAGAAATATTGCGTCGTGTTTTATGTAATCGTTTGTTAATCAAACTCCTGGGCTATTCATGTTGTTTAATATCCGTACAATATGTTGATTATTATTGTATCTTTAGTACAAGGACAATAAATATTTCGTAAATTCTTGAAAAAAAAATAAACTATTTTCTTGTTGGGATACCATTAGTATAAATTAAGATATAGAAGATGGCGAAAGGTAGAATATTTTGGTGTAAAGAAATAAAAATCATCTGAGGAATAGCTGCGTGGTAAATATAATTGCGTATGTAATCTCAAAGTAAATGTTATCAAGATGTGACCACCTGCTTTTGGTTTACCCTGTATGCACATGAATTCAATGTGAAATTATATAACATAGAAATAAATGTTCACATTCAATATGAAACTATAAAAAAAAAAAGAAAAGCGAAATTAAAGGTAAAAGGCCAGTTTTTTTTTTTTTTAACCAGTGCTGTTATTTTATTTTAAATGTGTGTTTGCATTTTTTTCACATGTCATGCGTGAAATATAGAATATATATGTAAAGAAGTGCGTATGTTTAATACAATTTGTTTTTATATGCTCCAATTCTGGAATGAGTGTTAACATTTATAACTTTGCTCATAAATGTTTGTATTTTAATTTTAATGCGTGATTGCTTCATTTTCATTCATCATTGCAGTGGGCACTTTAAAAATTTAAAGAATTGTGCTGTTGGATTTAACGCTCTAGAGATATAAATGCGTATCTGTGGTGTAAAATTTGACTGAAAAAATTATAGCTCATATCCTATAAATTGTTTAAATGTATATATTGGTAAACCCTCTGCGTAGATTGCATAAAATAACTAGTCTAACAATCAATATTTCGTAAATCGAATCCTGAAATAAAAATAAATTATTTTCTTGTTGGGTATACCATTAGTATAAATTAACAGTAATTTTGTTATGTTATATGTCTATTATTTCAGACATATAATCCTACAACTTCTACCAGGTTGTTGTTAATATTTGTTTCTGATCTTTGATATTGCTATTACATCCAATTATAGCTACTTATGTCGAAATATTTTTCTAAAAAAAATGTTTGTTTTTATCAGCTAGTGAATATATTCTTTGTAGTTATAATGTGCTTTATCATTACCAAACGTCAACAAATAGTCTATTGTTCACGAAGAGACAATGTGGTCGGATGGTCTGTTCACGTACCCCGAGACATTCAGTTAATATGACACTTACCTAGCCTCCATGGCTGCTCGTTCGCCACTGAATGCCACAGTCCAGACCCCGTGAGATCCTCCAAGCACTCTATGCTCCCCTGTCACGGCAGCACTACACCACAGCTGCCTGTCACAACAGCACTACTACTAGCTCACAGCCAGAGTGACTAGTGACTAACTAGTCAGTGTTTGAGCTCAGTCACAGTATCCCCTCTGAGGTAGTGCCATCGGCTCCCGCCAGGGCGGGCTTGTGTTTGTTTACAATTGTGCTGGGTGGGTGGCATCTTCATCATGCTTCTTAATCTTATCTCGTACTAGATATCGCCTCTTCCGATCGTAGTTTTTTCCCATGTTTTATCTGGCCACGATCACTTGCTGTTTTTTATTCGCCTTGCCATCTGAGAATACCATATCGTAGAACAGTGCATCAATATTAATAACAAACTTTGCAGTGACTCTTTGGTGTTCAGTGCGTGCAGAGGAAACCGTTGAAAGCCTTTATTGGGGCAAGCTGGCTTTGGTAAGGGCAGAAGAAGACTTTGGAACTGCATAGTGGAGAAACGTAAGGATTTGTGCTATGCGAGAGTCCTACTTTTACTGGTGACACAACTTTTTATCTTGCTGAAGTTTAGCCTGCAGTCACCAGAGTGATAAGTCCCCTCTTCTGACGTAGCATCCGTTAGGTCTGCAGCTTGTCCGATAAATTTAATAAGATTCGTGTCCTTGGGATTCGAAGTTATAACATTAATTTTGGTAATTTTTACATGTTTGATGTTATTCCGGTACCAAAATAGCTGGCTACAAAATTTTCTGGCGACAGTCCGTCCTGATAACGGCTGTTGATTGAAATTAATATCGGAACTAGGGGGAAATGTGTGCTTATCATCAGTACTGTAAAATATACGGGGTCTGTTTTATGTAGTGCTATAATTCAGCGGTATATTCAGGGCCAGATTCAAAACTAGTCCCTAGGAAAAACTTCTTTTCTTTTGGTTATTTTTGTACATATTTACAAATAAATAATTATCACTGTAAGGTTTATTGTGTAGATAAGTTAGTAATTAATATTTTGGAGTTAAATAAATATATTTATAGCTTTTAAATAAAAAAAAATTTATATCATGATTAAGCACCAAGAAAGCACGAGATTCCAATAAGAAGGCTCTTGTCTCTTGAGAGAACAAATGAACTAATGTTAAAATTATTATCATGGGTACGCTCGCAAAGACTTATAACCAGTTTATATAAATTATCACGTGTAGCTAAGTAACCTTAACAAGTGAACACAGTAACAAACAAGTAATTATTATGTTACTATGCAAGAGGGATCTTGAATTTTGTCAACAGATTTGTCAAGCTTATAGTACCTCCAGCCATTTTCATCCTAACGATTTTTAAAAAAATATTAAATTTAAAAAACTTAGTACCTAGTAGTAGTAAGATGTACTATTGTTTGGAAAGGTTGTAATATATTTTTATTATCTGCAATGGTGGAGATGTACCATAAACTGAGCTTGTCAATAGCCCTCTGCTTGCATGTCAGATACAAAATGAGATGGTCTTCTGAGTTCCCGCTGCTGGGTGAAGGCGTAGGCTTGTGTCCAAGCTGGCTGCTGCGATGGCAAAGTCGGGAAAGCTGCTTCATTGGATTGGGCCGTCGATGGTTTAACCCACTGCGTATGTTATTGACAATAGTAAGCCCTTGTCTTATTTTATTTAGAGAGAGGGATTAATTAATAACTCTTAATTATGTTTTACGGAGTTTGAAATAGTTTTCATATAACCGGGAATCAAACGTCCATACAACACTTCATGTTTGTTGCTTTTCTTTAACAAGACAGTCACACGATTGAAAATGTAAGAGTTTTTGACTTTGAAAAAAATCAACAAACCCCTAAAAACGAGTGAAACGATCGCCAGTATTATATTGGTGGAACAACAAAGAGATTGGAGCTGAGATTAATTCCCTTCAATCCCCAACAGTGATAAACTGAAATATTCTATGAAGCCAAAGCCAAATGTTCCCGATGTGTCAATTGCTAATTTCATACCACTTTAAACATACGCTGGCATGAAATTTCTCTACAAGCAAGTCACGCCATTAGCGAAAGATCTCTTATTTAAATAGTCATTTGTATATAGTTAATAATAAATTCGTAGATTTCAAGTACAACTTCAGTAAAAATTTGATTTTTGGTTTGATCTATTGTTGCTTAATAGCGAAAATGGTCTTTTTAAAAGTATATTGATCGTGACAAACCAGTGAAGTTATATGTAGGAATTGTTAATTATGTTTTATCTTTGTATGTTTATGGTCAAGATAACAACACGTTTACTGCTTCCTTTTAATTTTATGTTTAATTATTAAAACACAATATTGCTTTTCTGCCAATCATTTTTCAATTTATAAAAAATCTCCATCAATCACCCTAATCCATTTTTTAAGAAATATGTATTGTTTAACTCATTAATGTGGACACATATTAGCTTTGAAGAGGAAACGGGACAACAGGTTAATCAGTGATAATTTGTAATGTATGTATGTGCCTTACTATCAAGCATTTGGGAAAATAAATCTCAGGTCTCACGCGGTATATTGCTGAGTGGCATCCTGTGAATAATTGAATTAACAGGTAATTAGTTTATTCTCCAACATATCTGGATATTGGTGGAGTTGTAAAGTGTTGGTTGTCAAGGTAAGTGATGAGCAATTATTTTGGAACATACATGATGACAAAACACAAAACACACGGCAAAGCTGAAATCGTGAGGTTAAGATCACTTAGTATTACATTTGGTTCAATGTCGGCTGCTTTCAAATAGCACTGTTTTAATTTGTCAATTAGCCAATGAAAATATATTTAGACGGGGCCGGGAATCGTACCCCTGGGACCTTCTCGATTTATGGTTGAGTGCTATACCTCTCAGCTATCCCTAAATTAACTCTAGTCAAGCCTTTATCTGGCATTGGAACATTATTAACGTGAAGTCGATATATATTCAAGGTTTATATTAGATACACGCAATGCTATAAGTAACCAAACCAATTCTCAGTAATTTCAAACCAATGGACTACATGGCACCCTCCCACCTCTTCGAACTCCATCCAACGTTTGTGAGAAGTCTTGCAAAGACGCAATAGGAAAGCTAAAAAAGAGATTTGATATTGACTAGGGCAGTGGTCATACAAGGCTCAGAGGCAGTCCACCCTACCAGTGATTAGGGAGATTTCAAATTCAAGCCCGGCCCTGCAATTTTTTTCTTTCTTTCGCTAATAATTATTAGATGTAGTGGAACCAATACCACAGCTAAACATTTATACGATCAAGTTTGGTTTGAATAAGGCGACAAATAGGAATTGAAGGAAGGGGCAAACTCAGTGAGCTGAACTTAGGTAATTAAAAAGTGTGTACGTAGTCAAATCAATGTTGATATCTGAATAGTTAGGTAAATATAATGATACCAAATACATGGTCCCCACCATCATAGATTAACCTCTGATAGGTGCCAACGCATAATTTATTAAAGAAAATTCACAATCAATTCAAGATCGAAGTAAATTAAAAGTGCAAATTACATGCACCATTTCATGTGTTTCATTCAAGGAGAAAATAGGAGAATACTACTCATTGGAACTGGGACCAAAATATTAAACATAAATTAAACCAATCATCATTAGAATTCATCTTAGAATCGATTACCAAACCTCAGGTCAGGTTACAGTGTGGTGTGAAGGAAGGTTATATTGTAGTATGGGACAAGTGTGGTGTGTTTACTAATCTTTTAAGTATAATTTCGGAACTAGATTTTGTTTTTAAATAGTAGTTAAACATCTTTCAGCATGTCTGACAATGAATACGAGGCCTTCGAAATTACTGATTATGACTTGGAAAACGAATTTAATATAAATAGACCAAGGAGAATATCTAAAAATCAGCAAATTTATGGTAAGATATTTTTCATGATTGTCAAAATGTTTCATTTTAATGTATCAACAAAATAAAAATGCTAGGAATTGACCTTTCACTAGCAGATATAGTAGTATTTATTCCCATTTGATTTGTTCATTTTCCTAGGATGTTGGTTTCCCAGACAGTGCTAAGATATATCTAATTTCTAAGGTTGCTGGTTGCCTGTTCGTTTTAGTCACTATTGTTTTATAAAATCGGCGACAATTTAAAAGATGTTACATCTCGAGCTATTCCTTTTAGCGTTTATTTTGGTTTTATTTTTATCAGAATAGGAATTTTAGGTTCTTTTTGGTTTTTGCTCCTTGATTGATTAATATTTGACATTTTCAAAAGACACAACAGCAGCCCAACTGCCACAGGTGAATGGTTTCTCTGTGGACTTCGCAGGGCATGGTTCCTTGATTGCTGGGGTACAATGCATAATTAGAAATTTATGTATCCAGGCTAGTCTTTGAATGAATCTCACTGAGCCTCTCCTCAAGAGCCTCTTGTGGTAGTTCCCATGAAGAATTTCTGATGACATTCTATCGATTTCTATCTTGCATTGTCCTTTTGAACCTGTTTTTTTGTGTAATTTTTCTTTTTGTATGAACAGAAACTGTAACCCAATGTGCATTGCCTGCTTTAAAAAGAAGTTAGATGAGATTTCCATGTTTTGAAGAATTTTTGACTGAATCGTCTATTTTTTGTACATTAGATTTGAAGGCTGATACTGTCAGTAACTTTTTTTTCATGTTGTTTTAGAATAATAATATAAGTTAATAAAAGGTCACCACTGTCATTTCTCTCTAATAAGTATCTGCTTTTGTAAGTTGTTTTAGTTACCCAAAACTAACAAATCTTCCTAAAAAAAGAGGCAAGTTCAAAAAAAAAGTATTGAGTGATGTTTTCAGTATCCATGAATTAATACACAGAAGTTTAAGTTTTTCTTGAAAGTATAAAAGATTAGTTACATCTTATTGCAATCACTATGAAACTTTATAAGTCACTATAACTATAACTTTATTGATAAGATGACTTGTTTGTTGACTTTATTTTTTTTCTTCAAATTTATGAATTATTTTAATAGGAATATGGGCGAGAGACGAAGACAGCGACAATGATGGAGATAGACCTTCATTCAAGGCTACAAGAAAACCAAAGAATTACACCGCTCCGATTGGCTTTGTTGCTGGAGGAGTTCAACAAGCAGGTAAGAAAGAAGAAAAGAAAGACAAGGAAGATGATGATGATGATAATAATGACCGAGATGCAAAAATCCATTTTCACAGTTCAAGTTCTAGGTAGGAAATTTTAATTGATTAATTTAAAGTCCTTTTTAACCTGCCTTACACTGTTTTAAAAAAGGAGTTTATCATTGTGCAATTATTTAAATTCCTTTTTACATATATATACAGTATTTAAATAATATTTGGCCTCTAGCTTATTTTTTTTATTTTTCCTCTACATTTTATGGAGCTCCTTTATAAACATCATCAACTATTCAGATTATATATATCGCAAAACAAAATGGCACATGTTCTCATGTTTGCTTGTTCAATTATATATATTGTAGCAATTCTGCTGATGTTTAAAGTTTATTTATACTTTCTTATAAAATGTAAAAGAACATTCATAAAAAGTCATTAATTATAACAGTTTATTTAAGAATGATTAAGTTAGTGTTATGTCAGGGTTTAATGTGGTAGTAGTGCATAATGTTACTATTTTAAATGTTTCATATTGATATGGATGGTTCGAGTTTTATATAGCTAATAATAATAAATATATAATACCAGTAATTATAAGGATATTCTTTAATTTTGCGTGATTGTTGTTCTACGTGACACCTATCCTCTGGTCTCAACATGTGGCCACTCATGCCTGGCAACACCCGATCTCATAACCGTTGACTAACTTATCTAATTGACTCCCTGAATTGCTTGAATGAGAAGAAAAAGACAAAGACCCCTCTCTCTCCTAAACTTTCGCTATTTCATGTATGGTAACCGCTGGAAAAACCCAGCTACCTGCCAGGGTCTTGGCAAGGATGAAAATATTACCACCTGGGAAATTATCAGTAAAGAAAATTCTTTTCTTGAAAACGTGTATTTATTTTGTCTAATTCTCACATATAACCTTAATTGCTAATAAAGAAATCATTATTATCATTTACTTAAAAATTTTCTTATTATAACAACATAACATTATAAATAACATAAAACAACATTAATATAAAAATTTATAAAGAAATTGTTTATTTCAAAGCTTGAATATGATCTCAGGGTTCAATATGGTCCTCGTGAATAAAATTTGTTTATTTCAAATGTTTCGTATAATACAATCGGCTAGAGAGTTATGAACTAAAAAAAATAATTATGTAATACAAATACTAATAATATGCATTTTCTTGGATGTTGGATGGTCGATTTTCTTCAATCCTGTTTTCTTTGATCGTTTTAAAATTTATAAAGAAATTGTTTATTTCAAAGCTTGAATATGATCTCGGGGTTCAATATGGTCCTCGTGCAAAAAATTTATTCTTGAAAATTTTGAATCACATTTCCTTAGCGTTTTCCTTATTGCATACTTGAGGTATGGGCTTTAATACACTTGGGGGGGGGGGGGTTACAGTCTTCCTAGTTTCGTCCATTAAAACGAATCATCACTTGATTACTGCAAATATAATCTGTAAAATAGAGTAAAAGCTATTCTGTAAATTGGTGCTTTTTTTTTTTCATGTTACAGTGATGATGAACCACATATGTCATCTTTTAAAGGAGATATGCTCAGTAGTATTACTGATGAAATAGCAGGTTTAAGAAGAAAAACCAAGACAAAATACAATCCAGTTCTTTCCCAGCGGGGTGTTGGAACATGGGAACAACATACAAAAGGGATCGGGGCAAAGCTTTTACTGCAGGTATGTTATTGAATAGTCAAATCAGTGTATTTTGAAAAAACAACTACTTTTCACTAATGACTATCAATAAAGATGTTTTGATTATCAGTTAAAGTTAAGAGATATGAACCTCTGCTTAAAATTAAAAATTTTAAAAGTTAGATATGTGATTTAGAAAATGAGAAATTTATGTACATATTTTTTAAATAATTAATTTATTTCTTATTCCTCCAGATGGGTTTTCAACCAGGAAAAGGTTTGGGAAAAGATCTTCAAGGTATTCAAGCACCCATAGAAGCAAATCTCCGAAAAGGACGTGGAGCAATTGGTTTGTATAAAATGTAATACTTTGTTAAATGTTTTTGTAAGATATTGAATTTTTTTTCATAAAAAATACATCAATCTTTAGGAGCTTACGGACCAGAAAAAGGACAAAAGGTGGCAGATCTAAAACCAGAAGCAAAGTCCGACGGTGGAGACAAATTCTCCCAGTGGCGCAAGAGTAATGATAAGCCAAAGAAAGCTAAATACATTTACAAAAGCATTGAAGATGTCTTAGACCAAAACCATCATCCTGTAAGGAAAAGAGAGTTTAAGTGAGTTGAGATTTTTTTTTTTTTTTTTTTATCAGAGCTCACAATTCTAATATTTGCAAAATAACATAATTTAATTATTGGAATCCTTTTTTTCTCTTAGTGAATTATCAAAAGTGAAAGTAATTGATATGACAGGACCTGAACAAAGGGTTTTATCTGGATATCATGCAATATCTGGAACTCAGAAGCCTTCCGAAGATTGGGAAATGAGAAAAGAAAAAGAATTTAAAAACTTTCAACTTCCAGAATTGCAGCATAACTTGAACCTCCTTGTTGATATGTGTGAACAGGTAATTTTTCACAGTTAGTTTTTATGTTGCTGTAATGTTATTCATTTAAAAGAAAACTATAACATCTAAATAAAATATGCTACTGACTTCCTCTAGAACACTCAGTTTGTTTAGACTTCTCACTCTGCATCACAGTTTGTCTATGTTGAATCCAACTAGCGAGTAACAAAGTTGTATGATTTTGCATATATCAGTAAAATTCTCAGTTCATTAGACTTTATTGATTAATTCAGATTTTTAACAAAGTTGTAATATTATATCACTTGTCATTTGTGCATATATATTTTCAGGACATTATAACAAGTGATCGAGCATTGCGTTACAACGAAGACAGAGTTGTGAGTCTTGAAAATGAAGTGGTGAACCTTGAAAAGGTTACCCAACAAGAAGAGACAGTCATAGTTGGCTTACAGCATGTACTGGATGTTCTAGAAAGACTAACTTCAAATGAGTCAAACCTTGAATTGGATGAAATTGCTTCTGCATATGAGGAACTTCAGGTTTAATTTTTATTAGTAGAACTACTTATAATTTGAATAATATTTAAAAAAATAAATAGAATTTATACATTGAAAAAGCTTTTGTTAGTTGGGCCATAATAATCAGAATATAACTTTGAATGATGTTATTTGATTAGTGAATTCGTCGGACTATAGAAGAATGCTGTAATTAGCAGCTTTGACGTAGTTATTGAGGACTGTGAAATCCAGTTGGTATGAATGGTTACTGGTCCATTATTTACTCATGATGAAGAAAAATAAGATATTTATTTTTTTCAACTTCACCTAAAATTATTTTGAAGTTTTTCTCTGTTGATATTTGGAAATTTAATATGTTTTTTATGAATTGATGACAATAACACAGTTTCTCAAAGCCATAATCAAGTCTTTTTCTTTCATGTGTATCCCACTTGCAGAGAGCTTCTTCCATGTTCGTGTCTTATTTGTTGTCATTAACAACTGTTTGTTTCTTCTACGATTTTTCATTAACAAACTATCCTTATTGAAGAATCAGTTTACTGGGGTTTGTGATTCATTCCAAACGTTCAATAATTTAATCATTATCTTTGATAGGAAATAGAAATTTAATTAAATGGTTAAAGAAATAAAATTAATTGATTTTAACACTTGGGACAATGTTTTGTGGAACAAGGAACCCTACGAACTGCTTAGGTGTACCACCTTCAAGGCCATGAATAAGTTGAAGGAAATATCCCATTTTTTTTTTAAATTTAGTCCAAAAATAAAATCTTACTGCAGATAATTGATTTTAAAGAAACAGTTTTGGTAAAACTTTTACCATAGAAATTTTCCCATTTATAGTTTCAAAACAGGAGCAAATTTTAAATATTCCATCTCAGTTTTTTTTCTCATTGACTTGAAACAGTAAAAATTATTTGACTGTTTGGCTTTCAGAAAAAAACTAATGTTCTGGTCTATTATATTTTTTTCCCAAGATTACCAGATCTCTAGCCACCAATTGCTGTTGCATACAGGAAATTCCTCTATCAACTCGTATCCTCCTCCTTTTCCTCTGCATTGGATTGCACTCTTTACATATCATTGCATATTATGTGGTTTGATCACAATAAATGTACCATTTAGTTTTACACCACTGAGCAAGCAAAAGTATATACAACCTCGATGGGACATGAAGTAACTTTGAAAAAGGCGCAGATCTAGACAGGGACTGAATTACCATTACTTCAATTCTATATTTAATTCTTTATGCCTTTATCTAATAGATACATCACTATTTAATACAGGAAAAACAGATGGCTGACTATATGATGTACGATTTAGCATCTCTGGCACCATCTCTAGTTAGACCATTATTAAAAACAGAGCTTGCAGGCTGGGATCCACTTGTCGACCCACAGAAGCCTATCTCGATACTCAAGCGATGGAGACAGATTTTTGAAAAAACGCACTCAGCAGGTCCACTTGTCGCAGCAGCAACTCTTCTTGACCCTTATCACAGACTCTTGTGGGATGCCTGGATGCCTTGTATAAGAATAGCTGTCAAGTAATGTTCTTTTCTGTATTCTATTCTATGTATTCTAGTATTCATAGTTAATTTTTTTTATATACAGATCAAAATATTCTAAGGGAAAAGAAAGGAAATAGATCATTGATGTTTTGTATTTTTAAAAACCCTCCTCTTACTGTAAAATGATACAGATATATTAATTATTTTTAATGAAAAAAACTCCAGTATGACAATAAATCATAAATAAACTCTTATAAATTTACAGAAACTGTTAAAAAAAAATGAGTCAATATTTTTTATTTTGATATTTGCCACAGTTCTATTGTTAATGGCATATAACAGTTAAAAAAAAAAAAAAATATGAAATTTTACCTATTTGGCTGATCTACCATTGCCATTACTCCTTGGTAAGGTTGCCCTGTGCCACAGTCACTGCGGGATGTCCTACATTTTTACTTTGTCAACATACTCTCATTCATGTCTGGTTTGTTGAATCTCAATTCAGATAGACTACTGAACTATTCATCATCTCCCCTGTTATCGTATTATTGAGCTCATTGCTATACGATTGTATTATTTCCTCTCGATAATGCAGGAACTCTTAAAGAACATTTAGCATAAAAGCTAACTTCATATTGACAGTTTGGTCATTTATATGATTATTGGTGTGTGCGCGATTGTAGAAATGGATTTTGAGTTTCACTAGTTCCCTCTATCTAGTTGAGTTGTATACCATTCTCAAACAACACATGTCTCTTGGTATCTCGAAGACAAGTGGATAATAACACTTTTTGAATTGTTTCAATAATATACTTTGAAGATTAATAAATAAACAAAGAGACAGAAGTTAGAAGCCTTGGAAGGTCAAAAGTATTCTTTTTATTGGTTAATATTAGTATTAATGAATATGTGAATAGTTATTTAAAAAAAAGAAAAAGGGTTTCAATTGATATTTAACAAAAGAAAAAATGACAGACATTAATATGTCTAGTACCCTACACTTTTTTTATGTGTATTTAAATGACAAAATGTAATTTGTATCTGATTTCTTTCGAATGATTTATTTATTATTAAATTATGCAGAAATAATGATAAAATCTTATATTTATTATATTCAGTGCCTGGGATGTAAAAATGCCTGACCCTATGATAGAACTGCTTCAGACGTGGCATTCATTGGTCCCATCTTGGATTCTCGACAACATTCTTCAGCAGCTTGTGATGCCGAGGATCCAGCATACAGCCGATGAATGGAATCCTCTGACGGACACCATCCCTGTTCATACCTGGCTCCACCCTTGGCTCCCACAGCTTGGTAATTATCTATATTTTTGCTAAGAAACAAAAATATCTATTTATTTACAAATTATTAATCCTGGGCTCCAACAGAACCCGTTACATTTATTTTTAATTAAAACTCAGTGAAGAAATGCACATATTTCTTTGAGGCTTTGTGATAACTTTCTCTAAAACTATGAGGAATCTTTAGGATTAAACCTTCAAAGTGCAATATAATATAAAGTTTAATTACTTTACATACTTTACATCCAAAAACACAGCTCTTTGTACCCATCCTGTAGTATTCAGAACAGATCATTTTCTTAGAACACATTTGTGCTGTCCTAAACTTTTTAATCCATTTTAGAAGCCAATAAATAAGTTCTATTTAACTTAAGACCAGGCCAATTGAATAATGAGGTGTTATATCACTCATGAATGTTATGAATTTAAAATCAAGCTGCAGCAGAAAGAAGTAGATCTAGAAGCTAAATAAAAAAATATACACGAAATCTAATTTTTATTGATTAAGCATTTCCATTAATATAATCTTAATAATTATAAAAAAATCTGTTTAGCTCCTGGAATACATCAAATGGTAAATTAAATTTATCAATGACTGCAGCAAGATCTATTGCATGGCATTCTTTGTGATATTCAATGTTTTACAAGTTAATGTTTATTGAATTACAAGCTAAGAAAGGTTGGTAATAAGAACACGTAGAACGTTATAACAAGACTCCTTTATTTAGACCAAGATACCTCTATCTATAGGTATTACCTGTAAACATATACAGATAACATATGTTTGGGGATTAAGGCTGGGCACTAGCGGCGCCTGAACTTAACACCCCCCCACCAGTTTACGAACACCCATTCGCAAACTTTGAAGTCCAACACTCGGACGTCTTAGTCCATTCAAATAATGCTCCGCTAATGTTTCAAAGGAGCAAAGGCCAGCCCCGCCCGTAAACAGCCTGTAATCCCTCACATTAAGCTCTAATCCTATAAAACATAAAAACCAACTGTCACTTGTAAACAAAAAACATAAAAGAAAACTTTGACTTTTAAAAAAAAACAATACTTCTGTGGGAAAAATCACATAACTATAACTATTTACAATGTTCCTTGCGTGTATGCTGCGAGGACACTCCAGCTCATTCCTGATCTACAACCTCCCCCCCTGGTGGAAGCTTTAACTGTTCTATGTGGACATTTCGCCGCTTCTTAGGGGGTCGTATACTCTCAATTGTCACGACGTTGTGTTCCCTAATCACGACCACTTTAAATGGGCCCTCATATCGCACCAGCTCTTTGCTCCTATTTGACCCTAGTTTTTTATAGACGATAGTCCCGATTTTAAGTTCCCCCATTCGATCCCGGACTTTGAGGTTTTCCCGTTCCACTCGTCTCGCTTTGTCCCTCGTTATCCTTTCTCGGACTTTGTCGCATATTTTCCTCAAACCGACAGTATTACTCGCCATTTTCTCCGCCATTCCCTTGTCTGCTACCGTCTCTGCCCCATTTCTCCGTCTTTCGCGCAGCCCAAAGAGGATCTCGAACGGGGAGAACCCCGTCGCGGTGTGGATCGAATGATTGTAAGCGGCCACCGCCTTCGGCATTGCCTCATTTGCCGGCAGACCCTTTTCCGCGTGATATACCCGCAGGTGGTCACTCAGGGTGCTGTGCAATCTTTCTATCCCTCCTCTACTCTTAGGGTGCCCTGGGGTATTAAGATGCC
This sequence comes from Acanthosoma haemorrhoidale, assembly GCA_930367205.1. Classification (NCBI taxonomy): domain Eukaryota; kingdom Metazoa; phylum Arthropoda; class Insecta; order Hemiptera; family Acanthosomatidae; genus Acanthosoma; species Acanthosoma haemorrhoidale. The sequence continues at coordinate 94,989,972 of OV884011.1, forward strand.
AAGAGACATCGAGAGTCTTCATTTCTTTTCGGATGTTGGCATTGTTAAATTCTCTGCCCCCATCCGACGAGATCCGGTCTGGTACTCCGTAAAACTGGAACCAGGTATTTAATGCCAGCATTACCGCGTCTGATGACCGATCTTGCACCGGGTGCGCCATGGCCACTTTGCTAAAGCTGTCGATTGTGGTAACCCACTTATACCCCCTCCAAGTGAAGGTATCCACTTGTAAGTCACTCAACGGTGTCTCGGCGGTGGGCGATTCTTCTTGTCGCCCCCGTGGCGGATGTCTGTCATACTTCGTAGTGAGACAAACTGCACATGCCCCTATCATTTCTTGTATGCTCTTTTTCATTCCCCACCAAAAGTACCTCCGCCGCAACGCTTGCAACGTTTCCTGAACTCCACGGTGGTTTGTTTTTCCTTGGTGATAGGCCAGTGTCACTTCCAGCTGCTGTTCTCTGTCTTTGAGTGTCTCCACCATCGACGTGCACCGAATAAATATCCTATCCACTCCAAGCTGTTCCGTTCGCCAGAGTCTACGAATTTTCTCCCAAATAGTGGCATTCCCTACAAATACATGATGGGTCTTTCCGGGTTCCGAGGCATCTTTCAATGCACGGCAAATTTGGTCGTTCCTAACCCCTGGTGGCGACCAAATCGTCGCGATTTTACTTCACCCATAACTGTCCTATGCGATCTGCAGCCGCCCTGAGGTCTTGGATTTCTAAATGATCTGCCGTCTTTTGTCGTTCACGATCCCTTCTGTTACTTCCATTTCAACAGGTCTTTCGGCGGCGGAACCTTCCTCTTCAAGGGTTTCCTCACCTTCGCTATCTCCTTGCGTACCGAGGCTTCCATCCTCCCCGGGTGTCCATTCCCGGAGAAACTGTTGGTTTTCCCCGGATGGTTCCCCTTCTTCCAATGCATTCACAGTAATGGCTCTGGACAGCCAGTCTGCCACTACGTTCTCTTTCCCGGGTTTATATATGATCTCCATATTGTACTGGGACAAAAACTCTTTCCACCTCGTGACCCGTGCCGAGGACTCCTTTAACTTTCCTACCCATTGTAGGGGTCTGTGGTCGGTGTGAACACGGAATTTTCTGCCGAAGACATATGGGCGGAAATGGTCTATAGCCCAGACGATACCTAGGAGCTCTCTCTCTAGAGCACTATACCGCGCTTCCGTTTCTGTGAGCCGTCGACTAGCGTACGCCACCGGGCGCTCCCCACCGTCTCTCTCCTGCGACAACACTGCCCCCAGTGCGTATTCGCTGGCATCAGTGGTGATTGTGAAGGGATGTTGGAAATCGGGAAATGCTAATATTGGTTCCTCTTGTAAGCTAGACATACATTTCCGGATGTTCTGCTCCATGATTGGGGTAATTACCACCCTCGCTCCCTTTCGCAGTAAATTATTAATAGGCACCAGGTATGCCGCCATGTCCAGCACAAATCTTCTGTAATAATTAAGCGTCCCCAGAAGTCGACGGATCCCCTTTACATCTGTGGGCACCACCATCCTTCTAATCGCCTCGACCTTCGTAGAGTCTGGCTTAACCCCCTCCTGTGAGATGGTGTGGCCCAAAAAATTGATTTTTTTCTTCCCCAACAGAGACTTCTCCATGGACAATTTTAATCCGAATTCGCGGACTCTTTGAAATACACTTCTTAGGTACTCAACGTGCTCTGCCTCCGTTCTGCTGAAAACTAACAGATCGTCCATGTAGACCTGGCATACCGCTTCGTCTATTCCCCTCAAAAATTCATCCATTAGGCGTTGAAAGGTAATCGGGGCGTTTTTTAGTCCAAATGGCATCCTGGTAAATTGATAATGCCCCCTCTCAAATGTAAAGGCCGTTTTGTCTTGGTCGTTCGCACTCATCTTGATCTGGTGATAGCCTGCCTTTAGATCTAGGGTACTAAATATTGTCGCCCCGTTCAATCTGTCTAATATGTCCTCAAATCGGGGAATAGGATACTTCTCGTCCGTCGTGTTCTCGTTTAACTTCCGATAATCGATAACTACCCTGTGTTTCTCCGTCTCGTCCCCAGGTCTATTTTTCTTCCTCACTGCCCATAGAGGACTGTTATATGGCGAAGTGCTATCAATTATAATCCCTTGCCGTTTGAGACTCTCTAGCTCCTCTCTAATATGCCTACGTAGTGCCTGCGGATATCGTCTCTCTTTCACGTATGTGACGCGTTCTTTCTTTAACTGGATCTCGTGGACCGTCTTCCCAGTCGCTCCTAGCGTGTCTCCCTCTACGTAAAAAATATCCTCAAACTCCCTCTGTAGGCCTTCCCTCCAGCCCTCTATTTTATTAACCGCCCCTATCCGCGCTCTTCCGTCCCATATAGTCCCTTGACATTTATATTCCACTTTCCCCAACTTAATGTTCCATTTTTCCCCGATATTCTCCACACGCGCGCCTACCTTCCCCAACATGTCGCACCCAACTATCACCTGGTACTCCCGCGGCATGTTTCCTACGATATGTATCTTTAGATCTCCCCCTTTCTTCGCCCACCTATTTAGCCCTATGACTAACTCTCCCACTACCTCGCAAGGGCCTCCCAGGGTGATTAAACTACAATTACATACCTGAATCTGGAGTGCCCTCTCTCCGCCATACAGCCTCTCCAGCGCTCCGCGGGACATGATGGTGTTGGTGCTTCCCGTGTCCACCAGACACATCTCTCTTCCTTTGACCCTAATTATTGGCAACGCACACATCCTCTCCCGAATTGCATTACATCTCAGGATGCGGTCGCCTCTCTGCCAACACGCTCCTCAGGCTTCATCACGTTGCTCCCATCTACGTGACTCGACCTTCTGCCCTGTCTGTCTCCTGTTTCTGCTGCGCCTCGCTTCTTCTCCTTCAGTTCCCGAAGTCCCTGATGACTCATCTTCTGATGATCCACTCTCCCCATGTGTCATGCTCCGTCTCTCTCTTACTTCTTGAGTGTTTACCTCCATTGGTTCTGGTCGTTGGTATTCTCTCCTCCGGAAGATATACGGGCAATGCCTCGCGATGTGTCCTTCCTCGCCACACTCAAAACATTTTGTTCGAGGACTCTGTGCCACTAAATGTCCTGCCTTCCTACATCCGTGGCATTTTCTTTCTTCCCTGGGCGGGGCATACCTCGGTCTCGTTCCTCTAAATCTTCTTTCTCCTGTCGTTCCCTTGTCTCTGCCAATAACGGACGTTTCTGGTCTCCTCCAGGTTGGTTTCAGGGTCCGGGTTCTTTTGTATGCAACTCGGCTCCACTCATTGTCGACGTCTTGCACCCTCACTTCTTCCTCCTTGGCACTAGTGTCGATCATTGATTGTGCACACTCCGAGAACGAGCGCTCATCAGAGAATCCTTCCTTTCTTCCTGTCTCCTTGGCCAGTTGCACTTTTAAATTGTGGATAAGAATCCCATTCTACCCTCCACCTCTTCTACGCTAATCGACTCTCTCATCTTCTCCGTTATCTTATTGAAACGGACTACTAACCCCGCAGCATATTGCCCGTTACTTTGTCTTGGGGACTTTGTCTCCCTAAACATTTGGAATATGTCCTCCTCGGGAGTCCATCGTCCTCCTCCGTACGCCTTCTTCAATCTCATCTTAATTAATTCCCATGGGGTTTCTTCATCTGCCTGAATTTGATTCAGTATACTTCTCTTGACCCGACATATCAGGGCCGCCTTCAACGATTCCGCGTCTCTGGGATCTATTAAATTTTCTTCTGCTTTAGCTCCAATTAAAGCTGTGAGACGGTCTCCTCCTTTTAGGAAATGGTTCAGCTCACCCAGTTCCCCAGTGAATCTCTCCAGCTCCACAACAGCCTTCCTCAGATCCTGGGTATTCATCGCTTTTACCCTCATCAGCGCGAGTGCCGTGGCATGAACTTCTGGCATAGTTCCCACTCTTCTAATATCTGCTCCCTCTACGAGATTCAAGACGGGCTGTCTCAAAACTCCTCCTTCAGTCATCTTCTCTCTTTCGCGTATAGATGAAAAAAAAAACAAAAAAAAATTACGCTCGCACTCGATAACTCTCTTTCTCCACGGTTCACGGGTTTCGGCACCAGTTAATGTTTATTGAATTACAAGCTAAGAAAGGTTGGTAATAAGAACACGTAGAACGTTATAACAAGACTCCTTTATTTAGACCAAGATACCTCTATCTATAGGTATTACCTGTAAACATATACAGATAACATATGTTTGGGGATTAAGGCTGGGCACTAGCGGCGCCTGGACTTAACTTACAGAAACCATGATATCTGAAGGGTTTATATATTTAAACATGTTTCACTATGCCAGAGGACTTCTTTTTTTGTGTGTGTTCGTTGATATTAATAAATTTGGCCGGAAGAAATCTTGCCAACTTAGTAGTTGATTAATTGTGTGATAATGCAATATTTTTGTGTAGGTAAAAGGCTTCGAGTGTCAGTTTTTCCTGTCATTCGGCAAAAGCTGTCATCAGCATTGACAAGCTGGCATCCATCAGACACCTCAGCTCGGCTCATGATACAGCCGTGGATCTCAGTGTTTACTCAGCAAGAACTGGACACTTTCTTGATCAACAACATCATACCGAAATTAGCACATGTCCTACAAGAATTCACTATCAATCCTGCACAACAGACTCTTGGTATTTATTTAAATACAGTTATCTAATATCATACAACAATTTACTGATAAAAATAATGATTATAACTAGGATAGTCCATCTATTGAAAATCATTGATGTTATTTTCTGTTCTTTAATAGATGGCTGGAATTGGGTCATGGATTGGGCAGAAGTCATCCCATCACAGATCATGTCAGATGTTCTGGAGAAATCTTTCTTTCCGAGGTGGCTTCAAGTACTCACGATGTGGCTCAATATGGCACCTAATTACGATCAAGTGACAGAATGGTACTCTGGCTGGAAATCTCTTATTCCTACTTCACTTAGGGATCAGCCAAAAGTAAAAGGTATGCTAACCTAATTCGGATTTTCACTGATATAGAAAATATTGTGGTCCATTTTGTTAGTTATTCAAGGAGACCATATTACCAGGCAATATACTATGCTTAGTTGTTATTAGTTCCTAGTTATTATTTTAAATGTATGTATATGCTAAAACTATAAGTAAAAAAGCCATTTTTTCCAAGGTGTCATACCAACAGCTATAAGATAAAAACTTATATTTTTGCACAAGCATTTTCAGCAGCTCATGCTGCCATTTTCTAGAACTTTAATGCTACCTAGCTTTGCGGTGTCAGTCCTCTTACTCTGCCACTTTAAATAAAAGGCCTGACACTATCCTGTTAGGTACTATTATATATAAGTAAGTGCTCGAAAATGACTATATGAACTGCTGTAAGCGCAAATTCTAAGTATACTTGTAATGTAATTTTAATTCTCTCAGCTGATTTCACAGTAAAAAAAAGTAATCCGAAGACAAGTTTGACAAGAAATAAAAAAAACCTTAATATTTAATGACAATTTATAATTAAGTGTTAATTTAATGTTAGTTTGGATCTTATTCTTAATGTAATATTTTTTATTTAGAACAACTCCGAACCGCATTAGACATGATGAGCAGGTCAGTTGGAGGGGTACCTGTGGCACCACCACCACAAATAGTCCAGCCTCCACCACCACCAGTCATACATTCTGATGTCAGATATCAGGTATTCACATTATTTAAATTCTGTGTATTTATTTAGTTTTGGCCATCTCTCATTGAGCTAGAGGCTTTAGCTCTGAAATTTATTATCAGCTAAAGTGTAATTTATTAATATAATTCTTAAATGTGAGGTGTAATTCTTGCAGCAATATATTATTGACAAATTGTATTGAGTGCCACAGCTGACAGTCATTATAATACAAAATGATGGGGGGGGGGATTCATTACTTGCTGTACAGCTTCCTGAGGTTGAAAAGTGCGAATCCTATATTCTGTGGGCGGTCATCCTCTCAAAGTTTATTTTAAGATGGCCCAGTGTTGCAAAGAAAAGATTCTATAGCAACCCCTGAACTCCAAACCAGTATCTGATGCAGAAGAGGAAATTATTTGAATTTCCATTTCTGGTTTCTTTGACAAGATCTAAAATGACATCCTTGCAGTTCAGTTTGCATAACTAATAAAACTTGAGAAGAAATTTTAGCCTTCAAATATAATATTGAAACAACTGTTAAAATAGTGCCCAAAAAACTCCAGTCAAATGGGAGAAAACAGGCGACAAAAAACTTCTCTTTGCTCTACTGTTCTATTATTTTTTTTATGGGGGAAACAGTCAATAAAAACCCAGGCCTCTGCTAAACGTCTCCAATGGTGCATTCTCAAAGCTTTCAGATCGCTTTTCATGACATTCCAGCTTTCAATGTTGGCGTCTCCCTCGCATCTTTTCTCCTGGCTTGCCATAAAGTAGTTTTCAAGGAGGTCTCTCATGGCCTAAGCACCTCAGTCATACATTCTGGGCATGGGTAACAATACCTGGCAACAATATAATTGTCTAAAGGCTTATTGTTCTGCTACTGTTTTGAACATGTGATTTTTAAAAATGTGTAAGTAAAACTAAATTCTAAACTCAGAAATTTTGTTTAAAAATAAATATATTTCCATGTGTTACTGGTAGTTTTTGTTGCAGCTAGTAATTTTATACATGTAATTCAATACATGTCTGATGTCTAGATAATAATATAGAATGTCAAAGGAAACTATAAAAAACACATTCCGAAAAAGATTCCAAACATCACCAACAAATACCCGGACATTTATTTAATTCCTTTGGCCTTACCTTTCTATTCTATGCGAACAACTAAATCCACAATGAATCTTTTAATTATTTAAATTAAGTTTATAATAGTCATATATCATAAACATATTAGTTATGCCTTAAACTGTAACTTACATCGGCCCAGTGCAGATGGGTGGGGTTGAGTTATTTTCTGGTTGATTCAACATACAATGTTGGACACCCCGTTATTTTGGTTTTCTTACAATTTCCCATGGACACTAATAATTTGTGTCCATTTCAGTGAAATCAACAAAAACCCGAAAATGATTTCTTTTAGCTTCATAAAAAGATCCTTACCTACGGCAAAAACTTCTTTTTTATTAAAAAAAAAAAATCCATCCAGCGAACTGATCCTCTGTGATCCTCCACCTCACCCGGCACCCTCCTCTATCCTCTCCTTTGTCGTACTGTTCTTTCCCCACTCCCCACCTTATGTGGTGTTGTGGTGTTTCTTTTTTCTCCTTTCGATAATCCAATACAATTGAATGGATTGTACTAATCATTTTATCCTAGTCCAATACTTATTGCTTAACAAACCATTAATTTTCTCGTTACAATTTAGTATATACAATTTCCTATAATTTAACAAAAGATACATATAATTTTCTCCTAGATCTTTTCATCAACTACATAAATCTTATTTTAATCGCTAATTTTATCCTCCCTGTGTTATTCCTTTTTGTTATTTCACCTCCTAATTGAAATAAAACCTTCACCCCTGAAATTTTCCATCCTACAACTTCTACTGAAATTAAAACCATAATAATATTTATAATCATCATGACCAGGGAGTAATCAGGCATTAAATTATATGATTTTTCAGAATATTCAGCAAAACATGGCAGAAGCTGTTCGAACCTCAACTCAAATGGTCGAAGGCTTCAAGGAGTTAGTGCAGAAACGATGTGAAGAAAGAGGGATCATTTTCCTTCCTCTGCCTAATCGGTATGCTTGTTTATTAATTACGCTGACCGACAAATTCTAAATTGTCATTGGTCTTTAAATTGTTCTCAGTAACACCATATGGGATTTTTCAGTTTTTTATAAAATGATGTTTAACAAAAATTATGCACTAAAGGAAAAATAATCCTATGCAGACTCATAAATATTTAATTGCAAAAAATTTGTTAAATTTTTCAGGTACAGAGAAGGTAAACAAGTATACAGGTGCGGGCTCCTGCAGATCTACATCGACAGGAATGTTCTGTTTTACAGTGATAACGGTGCCAATTGGAATCCTGTATCATTGCAAGCTTTACTAGATAAAGCTGTGAGTGGGGTTTAAAGTTCTTATATAATGTAATTTTGTAAATAGTTGTATATATTTTGTAATTATATTTTATGTGGCTGTAAAATATAATAAGTTATGGAAATTAGCTTCTTTAATTATTACTTATTTTATTGAAGAAAACAACATTAAAATGACCAATATATTTTATGACAAAATACCTAATAACTGTTTTTATACCCTCATTACCACAAGTCCTTTTATCTGTGGAAAAATGTTTTATGATTTTGATTGATTTTTTGCCCTCTGTATGATATTGATAATGAAAATTGCTCCTAAAAACACAGTTTGTTGGTCCACGTTTTTTAAAAATTTTGGTAACAAATATCAGGTTATAGTGCCCAAACTTTGAAAAACAAAGAAAAATATAAGTTAGTACGCAAACATGCCTCTTGTTTTGTGTTTGAATCCATGAGCTAATATAGTTATGCGCAAAATACGACCCATAAGTTGGATCCGACTGTACTTTTTTTGAACTGACCCTAATATTTTTCAATGAAGTATGTCCGATTTTTGTTGGGAGAAAACATAATGTGTTCTATTAACTCAAATTAAGCTGATGCCATATGACTTATACAACATAACCCATGTTCTATTACAACAAACTCTGTCACTATAACCAGCAGATGATGTATTCATATTTTATATATGAAGATGTGTTCAACACATTCTTAGAGAGCTTGAGAGTTAAATGGATTTCACTGTCCGGCAAATGGACTGATGGAGCCCTTGCAATGGTTGACACATGGAATGAATATATAATGGACCAGTTCATAAAACAGCAATTGAACCACTGATCCATCTGTAAATATGAATATTTTTTCACTGCATTATTCTTGACCAATACTTTACAAAATCGACTAAATTGAACAATGAAGTTGTAGTGTCCAGTATGCACTTTATTACATTACATACACTTAATTGCCGCCTAAGTAAGTATTTAAATATTTGACTAACCGTTTTTGTCAAATTAAGAAGTGGCGTCTCATTTAATAATTTTTAAGAGGTTGTCGAGTAAACGTGAAATGTGATGATAATTTTATGTTCTGAGACAAGAGAGCAGATTTTATGGACGTATAAGGGAATAATAATGCATAAAATAGGTGATAATAATGGTGGTAACGAGTAAGTGTGAGATTTAGGATTCCATGTGGACCTTATATTATAATTAAAAATTAAGGCATAAATAAAAAATGGCTAGCTGTCCTTTTCTTTTATTGAAACCATTTTGTTCTTCTGCTAGACCTGAGTATTTATTAATTGAATCCTATAAGCCAGCTTACAAAGTCTTTTCTATGTTGCCTGAATTTGTTCATTTATTGCCAAAACTTTCAATTCCTGGAGTTGTTATGTAAAGTGGTGCTTTAGCAATAAGATATTAAATTTTGGATTGATGTATTTGTAGTGTTTCTAAATTCAATTTTTTTTTACTTTGTTGTAGATTCATGAAGCACAAGTGTAGCGACCGCTAACTATATATGTAAATTACCCTACACTCTGGTTCATAATGTATTATAATATAATGTAAATCTTTGTAAGCTTCTTTGAATAAATCAGGGTCGCGGCACGTGGTAGGAAGCCAGGCAGACATAGGGGCACCGACAGACGGTCAATTAACCTGAGTGGGTGGGACCCTAGCAGCCATAAAAAACACACCCTTTTATCCCAACGGTCATATAACTAAGAGGCCACACAGCCCCAAGCAGACCTCTGACGACTTGTACTTATTACGCTGCCGATCTCTCGCCCGAACTCTGAAAACTGGTCTTATTCTTTATGAACCTCTGAACCTCATCCTGAACACAGTGTCTTGTCGGGACACATTCCTATCAATAAATGGAGTCAGATATTAACGCCTACATGGAACATGGTCCATGTTATTAACTACAACTATCCGACAATTGTTGACCTCCGACAATTGTTCACCTTTTCTGACAATTGTTGACCTCCGACAATTGTTCACCTTTTCTGACAATTGTTGACCTCCGACAATTGTTCACCTTTTCTGACAATTGTTGACCTCCGACAATTGTTCACCTTTTCTGACAATTGTTCACCTCCGACAATTGTTCAACTTTTCCCGACAAGTATAGTAAATTAGTACAGAGTAAACTCAGTGTTGAGTTTAAGTTTAAGTAGTAATTTGGATTATTTGTGAAGTAGTGGGTATAGCGATTTTAATTTGTTGTCGAAGGTGGGTCTTGTGTTGGAATTCCATGTCATTCTCCTATCAAATGTTGGTCCTAAATAATGAAGTCTATCAGTTTATGGGATAGAATGATTCTGTAGGTATAGTTGAGTAGGTCGGAGTGTAATATTTGTATGTTTTGATTTGTCTTAATTAATAATTGATTTGCAATAATACGTTACCGTGGGACGGGTTTGTGCAAACGCATACCCGGATCAGGTCGGCGGCGAGTGACAGCCAAGAGATGACCGCTTTATTGTACTATACACACTTCTGAATCGGTTTTCAACTCCTACTGAGACTGTCCAACTTCTTCGTACAACTCGGGGAGCAGAAACTGTCAGAAGAAGACTTGCTGCAGTGGGGTTCTCTGATGTCCCCTGATGCTGGTCTCTGAGGGTTTAAAGCCACTTCAGAAATTCTTCTTCCATTTTCCTTACATATTGCCAATTCCCGAGCTGTGCGAAGAAGTTGTGAAGTCGTAAGTAGCAGTTGTAAACCGATTCCGAAGCGTTGGCTCTGTCATTCGTGGTTGAACTGATCCGGGTCTTCGATTGCACAAACTTTTCTCACAGCAACGTATAATTCCTCTCCAAACAGTAGTTTCAGGAAACCCCAATTCACAGGCTGTATATATTTGGCTTCGACCGGCTTTCACTAAAGCAGTGATCATGTTGCTCGACCATCAAAACCATTAAAATTAAAAAAAACCTTTTCCTAAATTTTTAGAGATTAGTTGCACAAAACAAAATAGAAATTTCTGGATAGTTTTTTTTAAATATTTGTTGGGGTTCCCTTCTTATTTATAGTACCTTATTACTGAAAACGTTTAATATTAATTCAAATAGAATTGAAAGCCGAAATAATACTATTCGGAAGCAAATATTTTAATTGTTCTAATTTTTCTACTCTACTTTTCTTTTAGTTATGTTATTGAAGGATCTTACACCTCACTGTTCTTATCCTCGTTTTAGAACCCATATTCCCAGGCTGCATTGAGTAGTAGCCATTTTTTCCCCTTAGATTTCATAATTACGAGAGGTAATTGTTAATCATATGTAAAATAGACGAAAAGCATTTTAAAAAGTCATCTCCCATTCGTGATTTTTTATTTGTCAGTTGTACAAGACTAAAATTTTTCTGGAAGTTGTCAAGTCACTGATTTTTCTTTTTGCTAAATGCCTAAATATATCGTGTTTAGTAAAGAAAGGCTTAAAAGTTTTAGGAGATTAATAGAAACAGAAGCGGTTCCTCAATGTTGATTTTGATGTGTGATTCACAAGTAAAATCACACCAATCAGTATGTGTGTAGAGACTTACGTAATAGTCAGCAACGTCTCGAATTTTGTCATCTGACATCTCCTAAGAGTTGTCATTTTTACGTGGGGGCATACAAATTGCGTTTTGGCGTCGTTTAAAGCTACACAAACTTGCGTTTTCGGCATTGGTCAAGTGAGTTTCTTATTTGAACAGCCAGAACTGTCGCATACGTCTTGAATTCATCATTAAGTCGGTCGTATTTTTGTCTATCAGAAGCTAGTTTACGATTCTGCCATCCTTTGCGCGCTCTTCTTTTCTTTCCGGTCAACAACGATTTATGTAGGATAATTTGGAAAATAATCCGATGTTTAGCCTGTTGAGTGCTTTTTGTGAAATAATAAACCGCCTCTTCTATTTGTTATTCAGTTTTTAAGGACAAATTAACTGTTAAGAACTTATTTAATTTTTCTCAAATGCAATCACTATTAAACTAACCACTTATAACTGTTGCCTTACTTTATTCACCTGTTTTTTAATAAGTATTAGGTGAATGTTCAGGTGTGAAATCAGAGCTAGACTTTACCTGTACGGAATGGGCCTGTTTGAATTAGGAGATGTGTTAGGGATTACTATGTGTATCTGAAGGGCATTTTGAATCACTTTATCAGCTTCGATCTCCGATAACAGGATAATGATAGGTTATGAAGCAATGCTAATTTTTTAATTAACATTGACTGTTTGTACTTACCCAATTGGAAATGTCCGGTACACATGAAAGCTTCTTTGAAGCAATAGCCCATAAAAATAGGATGAGTGTGAGGGCGTCCTAAGTTACCAAGGGCAAAGTGGACAATGACAATCAACAGCATAGTTAACAATATTGCAGGATTTTACAAATGCATGGGTCTAATCATAATATAACAAGCATAAAAGTGAGACGATAGCAGTAAATGAAACTGCGCCCCGCCTAAGACAATGGAAGGAATGCTGCAGAGGCGAAGGGGCGTTAATAGTTCAATAAAGAGCGGAGATTCAATCCCGTTCGATGGAGCAGCCGTAAAACTTTTTCACCCCAAGGGCCTCCGGTTTAACTGCAAATTAATTCTGGAGTGAGTTTGTGATTTGTACTTGTATGTAAAGTTGTCCTCCGCCCAAGTTATAACTACAATCAATACTTGACTATTTTCGCGGGATTCAAAAGGTTCTGTAGTGCCTTGAAACTCCTCATAGGTTAGCAAGCATTGTTGAAAAGTTATACCAGCCTATCATTTTCATATTTCCGACTAGTTTCTTTTTTTTTTTTAATAGAAAAATGTAAGGCTCTCTTTCACAGTGCTGGTTCTTTCCATTTTTCCTCTTTTTATTCATTATGTGTGACTGGACTGTGACCCGATGAAACCACGTACCATGAGCCCTTACTCGTTCCTTTGCTTTGTTACATTTTTTAATCATGGTTTGAACACCCTTTTTGTATTGCCAGAATACCTCGCAATTTATCCATTCAGCAGAAATGGCTGAAGTATTTTAGTTGCTTCAATTCCAAAACGTAGTTTCACGCACGCGTATTTCAACTGTGTACTCGTTTCTATGCAAATGTAGCTCATTTCAGTGTTGTAAGAGGTTTTCCAATCTGTCTAGGACCAGCCAACTTCTTCTCACGTAGACATAGAGAAGAAGGTTTAAGTGTTTGAAGAAATAGATTTCTCGGCTGTCTAACTCTGGATTGCAGATCTGCCAATATATTTCTTACTCGCAACAGTACAGAGACACATATTAATTTGGGATGTTGCATGTGCCCATATAGCATTAAAATAAAACGTCCATGAGCTGAAATATTTTTAATTGTTCCTAAATTTTCAACTTTCCTTTGTTGCAGTAAGATAAGCAGCCGCAATTATTATGTATGGATATACACCTTTGCGAGGAAGCGCTGTATGTTAACAGATCTACAAACCTGCATTTGAAATATTAAGTTTTATATCTTCGGACACACATAGCCTTCTCTTTTCCTTCGTAAAAAGTAAAAACTCTGGATAAGCATATGTGTGTGATTGTGTCAACCCCTTAATTACTCATCTAACACCTGACCTATTTCCTAAAACCATCTAAGCATGTGACGAAATTCGTACAAAATTAATACAAATATTGTTCAGAAACTTTCATAAAGTACTTTAAGGTCGCAAAATCAAAATCTTCCCTATTTTACCCCCGTGTCCTCTTAATCTTTAAATAATTTTGGGAAATAACTAGAAAGGAATACTATCGAATATTTTAGCTTAGTTGCGAATAGTGGACTACCGAGTAACCAAAAACTTACATCTCTCACTTGCCGGTGTATTGACTAATAATTAAATACCTAATTTACAATGTTAACAAAACCGTTGAATATACATCTCAGATATTTATATCGGCGTGCCGACTTAAAAAAAAAAGAAGTATGGTAAAAGAACAATCAGGAGGGGGTCAATGTTTGAAGCTGGCTGCACCCAACGTTTTTAAAAACTTTACTCTTAGTCCCATTCATCAGTGAATTAAATCTGTCCTTTGGCCGGTAGCCTGGGCGGAGGGAGGTCGGAATGAAGTTTTAAAGCAGAAACTGTGTCCGCTGTGGGGGGTTGAGAGACGGCTAAAGCCGCAATTAACTCTTAAAAGGGGGTCCGTCCCCGCCTTGAGTGGGATAAATCTCAATTAGAGCAAGGGGGCGGAGGGTACTGCGTGCTTCTGGGCAGTAATAATTGCAGCCAGTACTTAGCTGCAGTTAGTGCCTGGGCGTGACAACAATATCAGGTGTGCCCTCTCGAGTGTATGTGGTCATTTATGAAGGATGGGGGTAATGATGAAAAGCGATACTTCATCTAGTCTTAATTAATGATAAAGGTCGAGCATGATAAAGTAAACCCTTGCAGTAGCATACCTATGGGAGGAGGGTTCGATGGGGATGGTGACCGGAATAAATTATATAAAAATAAACAAAATAAAAATGCTATAATAACAGAGTGAATGATTATAATAAGTTGTGAAGTTAAAAAAACATGTGGTGGCCCTGGTGGCCCGACGTTGATAATTTTATGTTCTATCAGTGAAAAAAGAAAAGACGTGTGTGGAAGTCAATTTGGATTTGTAATGGCCGCATAAGTTGCCTTGTCGTAAAATCAAGATTTAGCAATGCTTTTCATTCAAAAACAACTTACAGATTAAACAACTTATAGGTATAAATTTGACTAAGTCATTCAAGACTTTTCTAATAAAAAAAAACAAGGAAAATAAATATATCAACACGTTTTTATTTCATCATTATGGGTACAAACAGCTTAAAAAATTATATTTATGTTATAGGTACGCCATCAAAATACTGTACTTTTGGCCTGTAATTTTACAGACTGAATTTTAATAATGCTTTTATTAAGGAGTCAGAGGCGATGTCAAAACAAATGCCACCCTCTTCTATTAAACAGACATGTCCATCCATGTTTTGGAATCCCACCTGCGTATACGTAATATGAACCTCCCTGTTTTAACAATTTATTAAAAGATTTTACATCAACCTTTCCAGCTGTTAATAAAAAAAAAAAAAGAATCTTCTTCTGGCCTTCAGTAATATCTCCAAATATACTATACATGAGTATCCCGATCTGATATCAACCAAGTGCAGAGCCCATCCCTAGTGTTGTGACAACATTTCTGATACATAGCCCCACTCCCTGTTAATAATTAAACTGTCCCACACAATTTCAGCTTCATTGCGCAATTAACGTAAAAACAGAGTAAACAATTGTAAAATAACATTAGGGCACTAAATGTGTTGTGTGTAAGCACATGACATAGAAATACAACTTATTTATTACAAAATAAATCACAGCTACTAAAAAAGAAAATAATAGCTAATAAAAACAATTTATCACATGGGAAACAAAGTTCCGTGTCGACAGGACTTACTAAAAGTTCTTAAAAATGAATATTGAAAATAATAAGGGAGTTGTAACATTAACATGTTGTAACATTAATATGTTGTAGATAACATTCTAAAACTATAAATAAATGAAAATGATAAGTAAAAACAAAGATTCCTTAATAATCAATACTAAAGCTATAGATACTGTCGGGTCGTCACTAGGGGGGGGGGGGAGTGCCTGGTCACCCTAGCCCTGGTGACAAGTGCGGATTGTTCGAGTTTATAACCTGGACAATCGTTTCATTGAAATCCAATCTGTTCTGGTGGGATGATGTCATTTTCCGCATAGTAGACTTTGAGATAATTCAATAAAATTTTTCCCATTTGAGGTAATAAAATGATCGTGGGCTGGTGGTAGTGGGCTGGGTGATCTCCGCTCTTTACTGGTTTGAATAATGAAAACAAGATGGCTTGTTTCCATTTGTCAGGAAAGTAACGCAATCTATGCACGAATTGTACAAGTTTGTGAGTTGCACTATTCTTCTCCTCGGAATTTGTTTTAACAAAACCGTTTGTATCCCGTCGTGCCCTGGTGCTCGGCTTCCCTGACACCGGCGAAGAATTGCCTTGAGCTGATTTGGTGATACAAAAATGTGGTTTTGCTCTGTTTCTAGCGAAGGAGGTGTTTGGTAGTCGCCAGTCCTAGCCGTCATATCCCTACCGTAATGTTCGGCCAGTTTGTTTGCTTGTTGCTCCACAGTCAAAAGAGTGTTGCCTTCGTGAAGGCGGACAGCAGATGTTTTGCCTTTTGTAGTCGTCAACAGCTTCCAGAATTTTCTGTGATCGCCGTGAGTGCTACGGAGTCACTCATGCCACTTAGCTGTCTTACAGAGTTTCATCAAGCTTCGGATCTTCGTTGTGAGAGAATTCACATCTATCAATTAGGTCTCTTACCACCCAGTGGTTAGACCTTTGTGCGCATGCGCGTGACAGGGCTGTGTATTCCTGGAGAGACGCGTACGGTTTCCTAAACGAGACGATAAGGTAAATGGGTTTCCCCAAATTTACCTTGACCCTCAGGTGGGATCACTTGTAGTCAGTAGTGAAGCCACTTCCTTCCAAGTAATACCATGCCGTATGGCCACGAGAACTCCACCGTATACGATATGACAGTAGAATATCCCTTAAAATGGATAGAGTGGGTAGACAGCCTCGTGTCTGTCAGGACTACAATGTTGGGTTGGTAGAGTGCTATCAACACTTCTACCTCGTCTATCTTTGTCATAAGCCCATCTGTGTTGAAATTTAATATGAGGTGACTCACCACATCTGGATGCAAAGAGCTACGAGGGCAATCACCCATCTCGGTCCACAGTCCAAGTCTCGTCTCTGGTCTTGGGTCAGGAACGTGATGCGAGGGTCCATTCGGGGGTCCACCTGGGGTGGGTGGTGACTAATACTGGGGAGATGTCTCTCTTGTTTCCTCCTTTATCTGTCTTCCGCAATGTCCGGATGTCGACGATGCCTGGGATATTTTCAGTTATTGTTTCCTGGATAAGGCTGATTTCCTCCCGGACATCCAACCCTAGGATGAGATACTTTTGTTCTTCAAACTTCCCCTTGAGACAAACGAATGGCATTATTTTCCTTTGGTTTGAAGGATTTGTAAGATGTTTATCCTGTCTTCTTCGTCCTCTTGACGCCCTCTTTCGTCTGCCTGAGGGCGAATCTTGTTATTTCTGCTCCTCTGAGCAGCTGGGCCAGGATAGTAGTTGTCTCTCCTCAGACAACTATTGGCGGTGGCTTCTTTACCACTGGCGGTGTTGGACTAGGACTTTCGGGTGACTCGCTAGCGAGCACCTCGTACTTGTTGCCTACTGTTGTAGGTGATTTCTTGTCCGGTATCTTTGCCTTGGCTGGGTTTTTTCGTGCAACGAAGCCTTCTACATTGTCCTCGGCTGGTGGTGTTGAGACCAGCCGCTTCCTCGACCTCCATCGCCGTCTCCATTTCGTATAACAGGTTTCTTCCAAATTGTTTCCTTCTTCAAGAGCTGGGCCTTCACGAGATGTTCACTGTTCGAAGTCTCAACTGCTACCTCCATATACGGTCCTCCATCAAGGCATCGCCGGATATGAACCAGTGGAGGGTAATTAAGAGTGCGAGAGCCACAGACGCTTAGGACATGATTGAAGAAACTGGACATTACCAGGACTCCCACTCCTACGTATTTATAGTAGGTCACGAGGCCACTGCCACTTCAGTCTCCGAAAAGGCTTATAGGGATGTGTGACGCAGTGTAACGACTCTGATAGGAGATTAGGGCGGTTGCTTAGGCTTCGATAGAATTTCGTGAACTGGGAAGGAATGAGTTAAAAAATGTAGGGTACATAAAGATCGTTATGAAGGGTTGTGTTGCTGACGCAATAAGGGACATTAACAATTGTTCACAGGACTTTTAATAGAAAGGATTGGATACACTTGATGTTCGAATTTTTGCTGTCCCCATAGCTGTATTCCGTGTGTCCAGATTGGACACTATTTAATATAACTTTGCTTTAGTATAACTTTGTAAATTAATAATGAGTTTTCTATTGAGTGATAGGATGTCCTTTGAAGTAGTCTATACCATTGTCCAAAGTGTCTGTTTATTCTTGTCTTTTTAGCCTAATTTGTCAGAGATTGGTCAGCCTTTCTTCGAGATGGAAGCCTAAATACCGTACAGTCTCGGATACAGGAAGAGGAATGAATTAAAAAAAAAAACTAGGACCTGTGGCAAAGCTTAAAGGTAACTGATCGTTGAATCGAACTGAGAATTGATCATATTTCCGTGAGCGTGTATCAAACTTGGAGCTTGATACTACTTAATCCTCTGGGACACAGCAAAATATCTACATCATATCTCCTTGAGGTACTGTGTATCGCTAGATTGTATTTTGGTATTATCAGCCTTCGGAACAAGACACAGGATCTCGAGGGAACTGCGTTATAAGTGCTCAAGTCGACCTCATATAGTAGGAGCTCATTGGTCATTATTCCTACTCATTATTATAATTAAGTACCATTTTACTGAATGTCTAAGAATCCTGTAACTAGCTGCGAGATAATCCGACTTGAGCTGATTTAGCTCTACTTCCAGAAACATTCATCATTCTTAGCCTATCGATAGCGAGGGAACTACTGATTAGTTATCTTACCTCGTGTTCGTCATTAGCATATACTATATACGAGATGTTAGTACCTTATTGGGTTCCGTTTATCACTTTTGTTGCCTTTAGTATAAATTCTGATACTACATCTGACCGTCCCTGAAACAACGTAGTTAGTATGCTCATTTCTAACTGTGGAGTGTTGCTAACTGGCTCCAATAAGAATTATATATATATAATATATAAAAAAATTTAAGTAAAATTAAATTCAAAACTTTTAGTAAAGTAGCTACCGATGTATCCTTACGAGCCGAATGAACCCCAACCTAATGACCCATCCCATATTGAAACAAATCTTAGGGGATCCGTGAATCGAACCTGGGTCTCCTCATTTAGAAATGAGCATACTACCCACGTATTTTCAGGGACGGTATTTCAATATTACATCTTACATTAATAGATTTTTTTCTCTCAATTCAATTTTTTAAGGGAACTTTCTTAAGTTCTTTTAAATTAAATAAAAGTTCTTAAGTTAAATAATCTTTGTAGAGAAGAGTCTTTCAGAAAAGAAAGAAAACCTTTATTATCAAGTACAATTAAAAACTGGTATATAAAAATATTAAGGGTTACGTACATGCTGAATGGAAAGTCTAAGCACAAGTAAGGTCTGGGGCTAAAGCTGAGACATATATGTGTAAGAAAAGGATAGGATTCTGGGAAGTAGGGAGGTCTTGGAGGGATGCAGTTGCTCAGTGACTTCTATGAAGTCAAGAGACAGACATACAGTTCTGCTCAAGCCCCTTTCAGTTGTTCTTAGCATTATAGAACTCCCGTTTTTAATTCCTGAATTCCTGGGTAGGACGGTGATAAACTATAATAGCTAATAGGATGAAATAATTTCCTTAGTATCTAACTTAATAATAGAGGAGAAGGGTAAGTGTATAGGCAAGGTACTATTGCTTACAATGAATACATATGATAAAGTAAAAGTTAAATATACATCTATAAAATCGTAATGCTGAATGAAAGGAGTAGGAGTTACAATAGTTTTGGTGATACATTCATCTAAGTTTTTATGCAATGCGTTAGATACGCATTCATTGCTAATATTCTTAATGTTAAAATACAAAATGAGTTGGATTTTATATAGTTACATGTTACAACAAAGGTTTCTTGTATATTGTTCAGAATTCAATTGTTTGGTATTATAGCGGTTATTACATGATTGTACTTTCAAATAGACACAGGTAAAAGATAGATTGAACTTACTTTTGGTATTTTATTTGGTAATTGTATAATATAATGAATGTGTCCGTTTCGTATAGCTCATGAAGTTTTACTTGTTAACCAAATGATTTCCGAGCCTTGTGATATAAGTTGGTCATTAATTAAGTCGGTATGTTTTATCACGTCAGCATGAGGGATTCCGCTCTACACGTTTCTAAAGACTGTTCTATGTCTAGTATTAGTACAGTTAAGTAATTTAATATTTCGTACAGTTCGGTTAGGTGCATAGCATATTGGGTCCTATCTATAAAGTTGATTACTTCCATGATTTTATTATTATTAGCAGCTGTTGTGAGTGTCACTGTCAGTATCAATGTCCATCTGTTCTTTATCTGAAACATTTTCTTCTTGTGATATAAAGTTTCTGTTTTTGCTTTTTCTTGAAGCTAATGTTACATTTTGGTGTATATATTAGAGTTGTCATATACTTACTTATATAAATCTGTTAGAGTTATATAGATGTCGTGAAAAGCTACCTCTTTACCAACGTTTATCTTCTTTCCTCTACCCTTGTTAAAATTGTCATTTATCAATTTAGTATCAGTCTTGAAAGTTTCTATAATTTGTTTGTTCATATTTACTGTCTGCTCAATATTGTGTTCTGTATTACAGTTGTTTCTTTCAACTTGTATATATTAACGTGTATATTAGTTAGTTTTAAGTCTAATAGGCTTATGTTATAAAAGTGGTAAGTTTTAAAGTATTTTTACATTATGTAACGTATACTGTAGTACTTCGTTACTGTTGCTTAGTTCAGCGAAGTTGTTGCAGTCCATACCATTGTCTGAATTAGCATTAGTGTCTTCATTGTTATGTGAAACATATTTCCGGTGTGTCAGATGTTTCTTACGATGTCGTTTTATTATTGTTAGAATGCGATTTCTTTATTTCATTTTTATCTCTATATTTTATGTAATCCATATACACTAGACCATGTAGCCTATTAGATAACATTGCGTTCATTGCTGTTCGGTGGAGCAAATGTCAAACCGAATGGCGTGCGAAGAAATTCATAATGCCCAGAGTCCGTTGAGAAAGCAGTTTTTTCAATTGATTCTTGATTTATCCCAATTTGATGACAACCTCAGGTTAAGTCCATTGTTCTGAGGTATTTTGAACCATGTAATTGATTTAAAAGGTCTTCTATGTTCGGTAGGGGAAGTTTATCGGAAATAGTTTTTGCATTTAATTTACGATAGTCAATAACTGATTTTTCTTTTCCCTGAAGCATCTTCTTTTTTTAGTATTATCCAGATAGGAGAATTATAAGGTAAATTGCTTTCGCGTATTATAACATTTATCAATAATTTCTTGATGTACGTCATCTTCAAAGTACTGTATCGGTAGTTTCTTGTAAATATTGGTATATATTATTTCTAGTTATATGTTTGAGTCTTACAAGAGTTTCTAATTATTTTTCATTCTTTATTATTATTATTTTTGTTCCGGCATTTGTGCACCGCGGCCTCAGTGAGACCTATTGTGCGCCGTCCATGTCCCTGTCCTATATATGTGACAGGCCCACGGCCCTTGCAAATCTGAGGATACCGAATGGATCGATCAGTTCACATAGTTTGGGGTCTACAATGCGATCACTACCAAAGTGAAGGTATCGCCTTCTAGCTAGGTTATCACAGTCACATATTATATGACGTGCCGTTTCTCCCTCTTTCTTGCAGAATCTGCAGATTGGTGATCCAACTATCCCCAAATTAAAGAGGTGTTTATTTAACCGACAGTGACCTGTATAGAGTCCTGTCACACTCTTGAGTGTCCACCTGTCCATTGATAGAAGTGCTGAGCTTCTTCTCTTACAGGGTCCATCAAGAAACAGTTTCGAGTGTTCCTGTTTCTTAGTTTCTCTCCAAGAGAGTCTTGCCCTGTCCTCTAAAGCTAATTTTATACGCCTTTTAGCGTAGCTGAGGCTGATACCACATATGGGTTCAGGTGCAAGAGGTGTCTGTTCTGAGCCCACCCTTGCAAGGCCATCTGCCTTCTCATTGCCTGTGATGCCTGTGTGTCCTGGCACCCAGTCGATTCTAACCTTATTGGCTAGCGAGAGTGTGTTTAGGTTGTTTTTGCACTCCTCAACCAAATAAGATCTGGTCGTATAGCTTCTCAGGGCGCCAATTGCAGCCTGGCTATCCGTGAAAATTGTGATCAGTCTGTTTCTTACACCCTCCCCAATTAAGGTTTGGGTACAGACATTGATCGCCATCACTTCGGCCTGAAAGACCGAGGTGTGTCTACCTAAAGGAATAGAAATCCCAGATTCTGGTTTATCTTTCCTCCATATGCCGGCCCCTGATCCGTTTTCTGTTAGTGAGCCGTCTGTATAGCAATTAATCCCATTACACAGTTTATGTGGTTTGTTCTTTGTGTTTACCGCACAGTATAAGACATCTGTGTGTTTCTTAACTTGTAGGTCAGAGTGCATTGACAGCACCTCGTCCTCATCAATTCTTCTGAACAAGTTCCCATGCCCCATGTGAGTCATGACTTTGGATCTTGTTCCTGATTTCGCAAGTCTGTAAGCCACGTTCAAGGCTTGCGCTTCTACTTCTATGTGCAGTGGATTCAAGTTCAATAAGACTTCCATTGCAGCAGTAGGAGTTGTACTCATGGCACCAGTAATCATGAGACATGAGAGCCTCTGTAATTTGCCAAGCAAAGTTTTATTTTTACTAATGCTACCTCTGTGCCACCACACCATAGAGGCATAGAGCACCATTGGTCTCACTGCTGCGGTATATAGCCAGAATAACATTCTGGGTTGTAGTCCCCAGGTCCTACCCACAGCCCTTTTACATGCATAGAGGCATCGAAGTGCCTTCATAGTAGTATTCCTGATGTGTTTGGACCAGTCCAATTTACTATCCAGAGTAACCCCTAGATGCTTTACCTCACTACAAATGCTTACCTGTGTCCCCCCTATATAGGGTGGTCTAACTATAGCATTTCTTTTGTTAGTGAAGATACAGAGATTTATCTTCTGGGGATTGATTCCTAAACCATTCTTTTCACACCAATCCCTCAAAAGATCCATCGATGCGGAAAGCAACTCAGAAATGGTTTCTGAGAACTTGCCCCCTATGAGCACAGCAATGTCATCAGCATATCCCTGTGCGTAGAACCCTGCAGAGTTTAGGTTTGTTAACAATGAGTCAACGACCAAACACCACAGTAATGGAGATAACACCCCTCCCTGTGGACATCCTCCTACTGGCTTCATCCACAGTTTGGTTTGTCCCAATTGTGATTGTAAAATCCTATTCTCTAGCATGGTGTTTATCCAGCTAGAGGCTAAGGAACTAATCCCCTTTCTTTCTAAGGCCGATGCCATAGTGTTATAGGGTGTGCGATCAAAGGCACCTTCTATATCAACAAAGATGCCTACCATTATTTCTTTGTGAACTAGGGATCTCTCAATCCTGGAAACCAGGTGGTGGAGAGCAATTTCACATGATTTTCCTGCCTGGTAAGCGAATTGAGCGCTATGGAGCGGTCGTTCTACCAGTATTCCATCCCTAATATGTCTGTCTATGACCTTTTCCAAGGTCTTCATCAAAAAAGAAGTCAGACATATTGGTCTGTAAGACTTGGGTTCGTCATAGGACTCTTTCCCAGGTTTTGGTATGTAACACACTTTTGCCATCCTCCAGCTTACTGGAATATAGCTCAGTGCCAAGCTTCCCTTTAACAAGGTAAGTATAAGGGGCCTAATTACTGGTAGGCCTTTTTGTAGCAAGGCTGGGAAAATCCCATCAGTACCAGGTGATTTGAAGGGAGCAAAAGAATTGATTGCCCACTCCACTCTTGCAGAATTGACAATTTTATTTGCTTCTGCCCAGTTACCCTTGCAACCAGTGTGTTCACAGTTGGTAGGGTCATTATTAATCGTATCCATCAGTCCGCAGCCAGGAAAATGCGCGCGCGCCAGGGCACCGAGGGTTCCCCCCTCAGAATCCGTATAGCCCCCTCCCACCCTGACGGAGCCCAATACTCCCCTGTCAGACTGCTTGGATAAGATCCTATTTACTCTAAACATGGAAGTTGTATCGTTTATTTCGCTACAAAATTTCTTCCACGCCCTTCTTTTAGCCTTTCTGACTTCTTTGTTATAATCAGTGAGTGCACGTTTATAAGTGTCCCATCTGCCTGATCTTTTGGCCGCGTTAAAGAGTTTACGTGTAAGAGCTCTTAACTTGCCAAGTTTATTGTTCCACCAGGGACAGTTCCTGTTGGATCTAACATTACATACAGTGTTATTATCAGTGTATGACTTAATTATTGCCTCAGTCAATGTTGAGTTTAAATGTTCCAAATGCCAGTTGCTACTCACCACTCTAGGACAGCATTTGACCTCCTCCTCAAGCTGTGTATAGTAGGTTTCCCAGTTTGTAAGTTTGGGATTCCTATACACAGCTTCGGACGTGATGTTACCACTTAGATCAAATCTAATGTATCTATGATCTGAGCATGACTCTTCTTCAGAGACGTGCCAGCCTTTAACCCTTAGGCTTATAGTGCGTGTGCTAAGGGTTATGTCAATGACCTCAGATCTGATTCTATTGTTAAAAGTGGCAATATTGCCTCTGTTTAGAATGTCTAGGTCATTACTAGTTATGTACTCTACTAAACACTCACCTCTCCGGTTGTTGTTCTTGCTCCCCCAGAGCTGATGGTGAGCGTTCGCGTCAAGCGATGCTATAAGCTCGCCCCTTAGGCCAGTCCCTTCCGTTAGCTTACTAAGTGCCTCGGTCGGGACTTCTTCTTCATATGGGAGGTAGACAGATGCAATCGTCAACCTCCCACCTTGATTTCCCTCGTTAAGGGCCATTTGAGCTGCTGCTAAATCTCTAGAACAATATTGCCATAGAGGCAGCATTTTAAGACTGCTCTTATGCAGGATACAGGCTCTGGCACGCGCGGGTACAGAAATAATCTCATACCCACGCATCGCCAGCCCCCCCATCCTGCCCTTATACAGGTAAGGTTCTTGTATTAGAATGATATCAATATCCTTACCTCTCACATACTGCTGCAGAACACCACATGCTGCAATACAGTGGTGCAGATTAATTTGCAGCAGCCTTACCACCATGATCAGTGCCCGCCGGCCCCCGGAGGGCCACCCCGAGGCGGACGCCGGGAGACAGCGCCAAACCCAGGCCTCCCCATCACAGAGGGCCCAGACCCAGCGCGCCCCCCAGCCCCCGCCACGGGGCCACCCCCCGCAGCCGCCATAGTCATCGCCTTGGGGCCATCCTTTGGAGTTGGCAAATTCGTCGTAGCGATCCCCTTCGACTCCTCCACCTCGGGATCGCTCCTTGCCTCCTCCACCTTATCAGCCGCCTTCCTCTCCTGTACTGCTTTCAGCGGCTTCTTCTTACCCAATACCCTGAGAGCGACCTTAGTGAACCCATAGTTCAGCTTAAGCTTCCGCTTCTCAAGGTATTCCATGCTAGTCTCTGGGGCAGACAGGATCGCAAAGAAGCCATGCTTCTCCACCTTGGTGCCCAGGAGTCTCCATAATCCAATATCAGGTACCCTAGAGTTTTGGGTCCTGATCCTCTTCATGAAATAACCTTCCAGAGGCATTTCTCCTGTAATGAAGGTTCCTACCTTCACGGTTTTATGAAGCTCCTCCACCTTTCCTACGCGGAGCTCCAGATCCCCACTCATGTTAAAATTGGGTACTATAATCGACAACCAGTCCTTGGTCTCCTGGTTGTCGCAGATTATGACACAGGCTCCCACATGTGGGTAAATTCCGCTGAATTCAGCCTGTGTCCCTTTCTCTTCTTCCAGCTGATCGACAAATTTCATCAGCTGGCCCTTCATCTCCTCGCAATTCTCCTTCGTCAGCTGAGTGGACGGATATCCACTAGGGATAATCGCCACCCTGCTTCCTCCGGCAGCAATCGCGTAGGATGCAATGCTAGTATCCCCACCCCTATGCCTCTTTGCCGTAGGCGCAGAGGTACCGGGTGAGGACCTAATCCTTTTCTCTGGAGCGCACCCAGACCCTGCCATATTCCCGGACCCCGAAGGTCCTGGACGTCCGGCCGGATCCTCAGGTGGCCCTCCAGCCAACATTGCCCTCCTCCACTTCTTCCTCTGGGCTCCAGAGAACTTGTGCTTGGAGGTCTCGCCTGCATCCTTGGATGCAGCGTCCCTACCAGGCGCCAAGCTTTCTGGCTCCATTACCAGTCCACTTGCCTCCTCTACAAGCGTCGCAAGCGAGCTCATAGAGGCTTCATCGTCCACTACCTCAGCGCCAAGGTCCATTGAAGGCCCCTGGGATGAGTCCTCTCCGCTGATCATGCTGACCAGCTCCTCCATGTCTTCATTATTATTTTTATTATTACTTTTACTCATTTTTGTTCCCACGAAAGCGGGGGAAGTTACTCTGCAGGTACTGCCCCCTCTCCCTGCAGAGGGCATTTAATACAATGGGGTGCGCCTGGTGCCCCAAGGGGGTCGATTAAAGACAGTGCATTTTTATACACCCCCTGCCATTCAGCCACAGCTCGAGCTCCTCTACACTTGGCTTGGGTGTTAAGGAGATCTCCACCTGGATTTCATGGGGGAGATCCCGCCTCTGTCGTCCGCGAGTCCATCGGACTCCCCAGGGGGTACCACGTGGAGGTGACAGTAGGCGTTGGTAGGGATAGGTCAGACTGGGAGTTCACAAGCAGTGAGTAGGGCACTATTGCTTGATTCCTCCGCTACGAGTAAAGGAGACCCCCGCACCTGTCTCCCTCTCTAGTCTTTCCATTACCCTACCCATTTACCCCCCGTTCTTTATTAAGTATAATTGATTATATATTATCTGACCATTATTAATTATTACGTTTATTTTATTCATTTTAATTTCATTATTCGCTCCCAATTTAACGTCTGTTTCTAGGGTTTGCATTGTTTCCATCCCTAATAATATTTCGTATTTGTCACTAAAGTAGTAGATTTTAAAATTAACTAATAGATCACGGGTCAAACCCAGCCTTGGTGCCAAATTTAGAATTACTGAGCCATTGCCTTTTTCGCTACCAGCTAGTGTTACCACTATGAAATTCTCTGACTTAATTTCAGTTCCTACGGGTACGATGATGTCTTCAATGAAGTTCAGCTTTCTTTCTTCCTTCAACTTCCTCAGATATATAACGAATTTCTTTAGGGTATTATTACCTGGTGAAAATCTATTGAAATAGATCAGTCCCAATATCGGTGGAGTCCTGTCCTGTGGGTATCTTTCCAGAGTTATTTGCATCGGCCTTCTCACGCTATTGGAGTGGTCCCACTGCCCGTTGCTAAATGAGGGATCTCTAGATGGTGGACTACCGTGAATTTACTGAGTATACTGTCAGGGGCCTGTTCGAGGTGCCAGTTAAATTATCTTCGTAGTGGAGTGTCTTTTAAAAGAAAAGAAAGAAAAGATTCATTATGAAGTACAAGCAAAACACTGGTATATATACATATTAAGAAATACGTTACTACAAACTTGGTGGAATGTCTGGGACAAGTGGGGTCTGGAGCTAATGCTGAGACTTATATGTCTAAGAAAAGGATAAGATTCTGGGATGTAGGGAGGTCTAGGAGGGATGCAGTTGCTTACTTAAAAATAACAGGGAACTATCAGTCACCTCGATAAAGTCACGAGGCAGGTATACAGTTCTGCTCAAGCCCCTTTTACTTGTTCTTAACATTATAAAACTCATCGAACAATTTTTTTTTAAGGAGCAAGATCTTTTTAAAGAAAAGGTGGGAGCTGAATTAAATTCCCCTGAGACAGAAGGAAAAATTGTAGAAAGAATGTTCGAGATGATGGATCCGAGGGAAAGTCTAATCGGAAAACTTGTGTTCGCTTCCTCGCTGGGTCTGTTCAGTTTATTCTGCCCGTCAATCAAAGCGCCTCCCCCCCCCCTCACATCGACCTTCTGCCCTACCTTAAAGTTTTAAACAGCTCCAGTGCTTCGTTACCACTACTGTTATCCAGGAAATTGTAGGTACCTACCTAAAATAACACTGGATGAAAACCACTTAAAAACAAGAGTTGAATATAAATATATTTTATGTTAGGCTATTAAATAGAAGAGGATGGGATTCATTAATTTTAATGTTGTTCAAATCAAACACGCAAAAAGGAATTTCATCAAGATGAGTTGGAAATTGAGATTCCAATTTCTTCATATCCAAAACTTTATTTTGAATTATTTTTAAATTTTTCACGTTATCGCTGGTTGTCTGCTGATGCTCTGTAATTTGATCTTTCAATGAAATCACTTCTCCTTTCTCAATATTCGCTGTATCTTCTAACTCTGAAAATTTATTTTCCAACAAACTCATATTATTCTCATCGTCAAGCTTTATTAGATCATGTTGACGTGAGGTACACTCATCATTGTTATCTGCAATCTTCTGTTCATCCTCCAATGAAGTCATTTTCTCTTCATTATCCTTAATTGAATATAAGCTAAGATCTGTCTGACAATCAGCATCAACTAGTTGTGACTTTGTTAAATTTATTTTTTCATGATCTGTCGTATTTTCCAATAGAATGATTTCTTCTTTTAATTTTGAATTTACATTATTATTTACTTAGAGTGTTCTCTCCTCACAAATTCGTAATTGTCTATCTAATTTATAGTTTACATCCGTGTAACCTTGTTCGAATTTAGCCGATCTTCCCGATTTTATTTCTTCCCTTAATTGATCAAACTTCCCGCTCAACTCCTTCTGTCCTTTATTATTTTCTTTAAGTGCGTTATTTTGACTGTTTAATTTTTCGTTTATTTCTTTATTACTTTCATTAAGTTCGTTTAATTGGGCAAGGATTAGTTGCAACATCTTGACATGATTTATTGTGGGTTCGGGGTCGGGGGCTGGAGGGTCTCCTTTAGAGGCTGGGTTTGACCCAACCCCAGTACCTGATGAGTCTGACCCGCACATGTTTGTGTTCGTCATTGTGTAACAAATGTTAAATTAGAAGAAAAATATAATATGTTAGTAAATAGTTCTAGTTATTATTCTAACATGCAATACCTCACAATTCCTTTGGTTTCTTTAGAATTTTTGAAGTTAATCCCGGAACGGCCCCCATTGAAACCTACCTCATTTTTTACCATTTTATTTTCTAATTTATTATATCAATTGACCTTAACTAATTTGGTAGGTCCGTCATGAGATCTTTAATTCAACTTGTTTTTATGTCTTCGACATAGGAAATTATCCCGATTGAATCGCCCGATCTCAAGGCTAATGTTATAGTTATTAATAAATTGAGAAACTGGGAATTGTGAAATATATACAAGTAAAATGGTTATAACAAATAATTATAATTATAAATAGTGCTGACATTAATTATATAAAAAAATATTCAATTCCTTTTGAACAAGGATAGTTACTACTAATTAGTTATATAAAAAAAATGATAATTGAGCTCAATCTCTTTTTAATGGATCCATAATAAAAAAAACAATATCTATATCACCCAATCGATGATATCCGTGTAACCTTCTTCTTCTTCTCCTCTGCTTGTGTTGATGACCGTCAACGGAACGGGAGCTTGCTCTGCTTTGCTCTCTGGCTCTTGGCTAAGACTGACTTTATCTCATCCCCACTCCTAAGAGCATAAGGGCTGATGCTGGACAAAGTGGGAGGGTGGCTGGTCATGATATTCTCAAATATCATGAATGTTACAATATATATATATATATATATATATATATATATATATATAACATTCATGATATTTGAGGATGAAGATCATGACCCTCATATATGGTAAGGGTAATTTTTTTTCCCTTATACTCCTAGGAGTGGCGATGAGCGGGAAACCAGTCTTAGCACAACCGTCGAGAAGAACGGAGTTAGCAAGCTCCCGAGTTGGCGGTTACCATACTATTGAAGAACCAACAGTAGAAAGTAACGTTGATTGGATTACAGGAAGATCATCGATTGGGTGATATTAATATTGTTTCTTATTATGGATCCATTAAAAGAAATTGAGCTCAAATTCATGTTTGTAATTAGTAGTAATTATCCTACTTTAAAAGGAATTGATTATTTGTTTTATACTTTTGTCAGTAATCTATGTCAATTATAATTATTTGTTATAACCATTTTATTTGAATATATTTCACAATTCCTAGTTTCTCAATTTATTAATAACTACAACATTAGCCTTGAGATCGGGCGATTCAATCGGGATAAATTCCTATCTCAAAGACATAAAACAATTTGAATTAAAGATCTCATGACGGACCTGCCAAATTAGTTAAGTAGTTAAGAAAGGTCCATTTAATCAAATAAAGTAAAAAGAAAAATGGTAAAAAATGAGGTAGGTTTCAATATATATATATATGTTTGGGCGTGGCAGATTGTACCAATAAGCAGAACTGGATATGCAAAAATACGCAACCAGCGTGCGAAATACGTGAGCCTTCTTTTTATCTTACGCTACTGTTAATAGTTCATTAAATAGTTATCTTAATCATTCCTAACAGTGTTTCTGTTATGAATCCCGACCCGGGTATTTCTGATACCCCATTCCCCCAGATCAGATTTTGGAAACCCAGAGCCGACAGATAGAGACACAGAATTGGGGTCACTAATCACACAATTAAGTGAAAACCTATTATCTAGATAGAGCCTATTATCTATTATCTAGGTAGAATCTACCAGAGTGTTATCTTAAAGTGAAAGGAGTGGACCCGAAAACTATCTGTCTTACAAGGCAGATATTGATTGACAGTAAAGATAGCAATGTGGGAACTTCGCGTTCTTTTTTTATAAAAGAGAAGCTGACACAGATGTAGAGAACTCAGCGAAAAGAAGGAGCTACCACTAATCCCGGTTCACTACCCATCTACAAGTTAGACACCGCCTGCCTCTCCAAGGAAGCTGTTTTGCCCTACGACTCCCAGGACTGAGGGTGTCGTGTACTACACCTGCATCCGGATGGGACACATCTCCTCAAATTGCGACTGCTAGACTCTTGGGATTGAAACTAAAAGCTAAATTTAGTGAATTTTTTTTTATTAAAAGAGTAACTTTAGAAGGTACATCTTTAATAAAGTGTGATAGAAAATTATTTTCATTGGTCAATATTAATGGTCGCGAGCTAAAAATTATGTTTAATTTAGTTCCGGAAAAATTTCTAATTTATCCAATTGTAATTGGCCGTGAAATAATTTCAGATGCTTATAACCGGAAATGATTCAATTTTACTGAGCACTGGAAATTAAAAGATCTATAAGATTAATAAAACTAGTTGTGAGCAAGCCAAAAATTCATTTACTCAAACCCAATAAATATAACTGGTATGTGCAGTTTTGAAGTTTATAATGGTCAATTAGTTAATTATTTCCTTGTTGATAATAATAGTGATATTATACCCTATATAGTGATATTATTATACCCTGCTGGTAAATTGTCATACTCTCGACTGGAAAATATTAACAATAATATTAGTCCCCACTGACAGACAAACCAACTAATAACCATTATGAGAAAACTAGAAACATGTTTAATTCAGGGAATACCGACCCTTCCAAAGGCAGACAGTATGACCATGTCCTCTACTAATACACTCTATTTAATTCAGGAGCAAATAAGTCATCTTGGTGGTGCGAAATATATCTTAACATGGCTAGTGGATTTCATCAGGTCCATTGACAGTGGCACATTGTCAGGAAATCCGTGTGGGCGTGGCAGCCTGGACCAATCAGCAGAGCCAAATACGCAAAACGCGACCAGCGAAATGGGTTCACGAGCCGTACTGGTTTGCCATCTGCCGGTTGCGCAGCCTTAGTTGTCGGAAGTATTTACTGCCATTTCTCGGAAAAGGCTGGGCCACTCCAAAACACCTTTGTGATCTTGATCTTGTGGGTCTTTGCGCAAGGTAAGACAAACTTCAGAGAAGGTTCGCCAAGGCACTTGTCTTGGGAACATGGCTTTTTTACTGCAACCAATGCCAACATTCCAGTAAATTCACCCACTCAGGTGTATAAATAGCCATAATAATATATTGGCTACATTATATAATTTCGCTTACGCTGGCACGGAATCGCCTGTCACTAATAGGATTAGCATGGCTTATGAAAGCATTCAAAGGGGCCGACCGATAAACCTTGTTTGTAATGATTATATACGCTCCGTTTGATCCGTGTCTGCAAGGGGTCGTACTGTACATGACATGGTCATTTGTTGTGTGCTTTTGGTTAGCATTTGTAGTTTAACTTTGATATGCTTATTTGGATGGAATGCGTGAATTGGGTCTTTTTGGGAATAGGGACACCTGATTCTTTTTAATCATTTTCTAGTCTATTCTAAGTCTATTCGAACACATTTTTTCACTATGCAACACCCCCTTAGATTGAAGAAACAAAACAGCTTTTTCCTTCGTATCTACTTCAGCAGCTAAATCAAATAACGGCATGATGTTTCCCTTCAGGATTACGAAACTAAACTGAAATATTGTCGGGTACCAAGGTTCACTAAACGGCTCAAAGTAAACAT
The DNA here is from genome assembly GCA_930367205.1 of Acanthosoma haemorrhoidale. Classification (NCBI taxonomy): domain Eukaryota; kingdom Metazoa; phylum Arthropoda; class Insecta; order Hemiptera; family Acanthosomatidae; genus Acanthosoma; species Acanthosoma haemorrhoidale. The sequence continues at coordinate 95,022,345 of OV884011.1, forward strand.
AAATATACTTTAGATAAAAACATTACAGGTCAAAGGTGGCAAAATAACCAAAACCGTGCTAGATATTAGTGGGGTACCTATTACCAAAAATACCAGAAGAATTTAATTAGTTGTGAACTGGCGGAAATGATCTAATAACATTCTTAGTTTGATCATAACCAGGAAAGATAGATTTAACTATATCTGCCTATCATTCTTAACATCCAGACTCTTCCGCCATATTCAGTCCTTTGACAACCTCCGGAATGTCCATGGTGCAGCTGCTCATAGCAGTTGTGCGAGCAACTCAAGCTATTATTGAAGATGACGACACTGTTCGAGCCATTGACAATATGAAACCGCGAAGGCCCAGTGGGAGATATTTCAAAGAGCAAGAGGTCCGAAATGTGCCTAGCCCTAGAAAGATTGGGCCTAGATTAGGGGAGGGGGGTCAGGGACTAGGTATCTGCCGTGAAGGACTCAGAGGATCCTACGACCAATGAAGACGAGGAATGCTTCCAACCACTCGGAAGGAAGAAAAAAAACAAAGTGAAATCTACTGCGCAGGGGCAGACGAAACGCAACGCCAGGGATTCACGGCCAGGCTCCCAGTGACGGGAACTGACTATAGAACCGAAGACAAAATGTACATTACAATTGAGGGCGATCCTCAAGAATCTCCCGACGAAGGACCAAAATAGCTCCTCTAGGATAATGAAAGTCACAAGGCTGGAGACTAAAGACGAATAAAGAAGGTTTATCAGAATAACCAAAGTTCGCTGACCGGGCCACAAATCCCATTACAACGGAATACTCGCTTCACATTGCGAGGAAACGCCGAATTATGAAGGTTTTGATAACCGTCTCTGAGTCTATATCACGGGCTCGCAGGGAAACCCCATTTGAGGGTTGTAGTTGTAGGAATGCCTTAAGAAAATTTTGAATAGTTTATATTGATGACTATATAATATAATCCCTAATAAAAAATTACCTTAAAGTTATTGAACGAAATCTACTTATTTTATACTGTCCATCATTGTTTATTTTTTTGCAATTAATAAACACATTTGGAGTTATCGTGGAATATGCTATTAAAGTTTCTGTTGTAATCAATTAGTGTTAGGACCACTATCTAAGGAAGTCTAAGGACTAAGGAAGTCAATTGTATCTGTTTTATTCTCCATTTATACTAGGTGATAATAGTTTAAAATACATTTCATAGTCGGCTGTAAGGACATTCGGGTACGACGCAGCAGTTGCGTCCCATCTAAGCCTTGTAGTGAGTGATTACATTTCCCCTCATTTGTTTGAATTAATTGCTATAAAGCACGGCCAGAGCACGCTGTTAGTGCTGACCCTTTCAGGATGCTAAGTTAATTAACAGGCTATTCATATTAGCAACGTCCTGTAACGATGGGGTGATGGAATATTTAAAGAAGACCTCAACCCCTTTTTTTTTTGTGCCATTGTTGGCTCGAACTCGGCTGCCTTGCCCGTAGGACCTGCTGGCCAGTAACTTATTATTTGCTTTACCTCATTGTATAAAGAAATTATAAAATCATTTTATTTATACTAAATCAAACAATGTTGTAACTGTTGCTAATATAAATTTACCAAGAATGAAGTTCTTAAAAAAAAGAAGAAGAAAGAAGTATGCCATTATTTTATGATGACTAAGGCTGGGGTTTATTTGTAATAAAAAAAGTAAAGTGTGTACATTTATTTCCACAGAACTACAAATAAGAAATATATAACAACGTACCTACACTTGCTTTAAATCCACTGGTCAGTATTTTATAAGAACTTTTCAAGATATATTTTCTTTATTTACATCATTTATATACTTTGTGAATAGATTTTCCTTAGAGTGGTTTGATCAGGTATTTTTCTACTTGTATACTTTTCCAAAAATCCCTCGAAATGAGGAGTTAATTTTAAGGAAGGGGATATCGGCCAGAACTAAAACATGACGCCAGTCTATATTAAAACTTGACTCACATGATGTGGAATTCCTTACAGATACAACTAAGGGGGTTGATTGAATTCTTTATTCTTTACAAATGCGTTGAACAACTTGAAAACGTTGGGTTTTATTCAACTGTTTTATCAAGAACAATTTAAAATTTAATGTTTTGCTTGGAAATTGTAATGAATGAACTTTTGTCATTGTTAAACAACTAATTTTTCTCATTTACTGTATAAAATTACTTTAACTGAAGAGACAGATCATAAAAGTTATGAGTGTGGCGGTAAGTAAGTGAGGAGTTCTGTGGGTTTAGAAAATAAATCTGTCTAATTATCTAGGAAAACCAATAATCCCACCTACTCCATGCATACGACCCGCAATTCATCATTTTTCCAACACTGTATCTTTCAAAGAATACAATTCTCCGTACATTTACCCAAATAAATAAAGCTTGCTCCGAATTCCCAACACGCAAATTATCATTTTTCAAAAACTCTTCTTTCAATTGAAAGAAATGAGTTATTTTTAATTTTAAAAAAATAGGTAAAAAATTCCCTAAGAAATATCTAAGAATGTATAGAGTGAATTTCTTGCACTAAAACTAAATGTAATTTCACCAAAATATATGTAAAATACAATTAACCTAAATTCCAAAAACCTTAGAAAGTATAGTATTCAATAATAAAACAATTATCTTTCTCTGGGGAAAATGTGTAAATATATATAAATCCCAGCTTCAGTGATAACTATTACAATAACCTATCAAACAAAGAATTTTGCGAACAAGAAGCTTGAGAAGCCCTGGTTCTGGCAGGTCACGGTTTCTAGTTGTGACAACTAATTTATTTTCTACTAAGTCCCCTCAACTCCCTCCCAAGAGTTGCCTAGGCTGTATTGAGTAGATACTTAATTGGATAGGAAGGAAAATGGAGGTTGGAGTTTGAAAATTAGGATTTTACCTTGAGAGTTGGAGGTTAAGGTCGCGGGTAACAAACAGTTCGCAATGAACCTTATGTAAATACTAATGATAGTAGCTCAAAAAATATTTGATTTGTTCACGAGAACCAACGTTAGTTATGGTCCACAGTTAGTTCAGCTTGTTAAATAAGATTTTCTTAAATCATTCGATTTGTTTTTATACGATATAAAGTCTAATCGTATTAAGATATATTACTGAAAATTTACAAAAAGTAGGTGTTTATCTCAGCACCTTTATTATTATTTTTTGTTTTTGCGTCAGATAATTTTGGCTAGAATCAACGGGAATGCGGAATGTTTTGGAAAATGCTTTGTATTCCAATGAAACTTTTGTAACACGTAAAATTTGTCCAAATCCAACATAATTACCTGCGTTGGAAAGCTTAATTTATTCTCTTTCAGCACAAGTCAACATAAATTACATTTTATATCTATGATAACAAATAAAAATGAAATTAATTAAAAAAAAAACTTATAACTTCTCTTTTATACTTTCGTTTTTTATTTATTTATGGAAACTCGATTGGTGTCATTATGTGTGGTTGCGGTCTAGCTCTCAATTCTAGAGGTATCGCCTTTTTTTGTGGTTTGAAAACAAATTGGGAGTCAAAAATTATTTGATTTTCACAAAAAAATGTATTCATCAAAACGTGCTTCTGGGTGCAGACAACGAAGACGAATTATTAGATATTTCGTCTGGTTATCAGTACTTATTTAAAGGAGTCAGTTTTTTGAAGGTGTATACTACAGTATAAGTTTATTTATGCTCATGAAATGATACCATGAAAAATTTGACTTTTTTGATTATATCAGGACATTCAAAAAAAATACACAATATAATGCTTTCTCAGGAGATTTTGCTTAGCGAATCTAGTTCACAAATATTTCTCGCTTTTTATTGTAATGAAGTTAGTATTTAGAAAATCAAATCAAATGATGCGTGACAATCTTATTGAAGGAGCAGAACAAAGACTGAAACGGTATTCAAAAACTTAAGTTTTAAATTAAATTTATTTCCTCGGATCTTAAGGCTCATTCCAAGACCAAAAAAAATTATTAATGAAACCGGTGACCCCACGACCGTAACCGTGGCCGCTACTTTTTTGAAACGTTAGTCCCTCTAAGGCTTTAACGCGTTTTTAAGGATTTTTATTTTGATTCCCGCCGTATAAAATATCATTTTTTTTTGGTATGGACAAAAAATAGAAAGTTTCATTAGTGCAGTAATGTAAAATATGAACAAATTTAACAGATACATTTGAACGATCTTCATGACTCATTGAAAGAAATACATTACTATAGAATTGGCGATTTCTTTGCGTTTATAGCTCAACGCTTTTGACTAGGGCCGGGGACCATAACGGAACAATAAATATAATGAGAATTTATTTATGATGCGGAAGATGATTGTAATGATGGTTACCTATGATAGATCGCTTTAGTGTGTACATTTTCAGATTTTGATGCTGATTGATGCTTTTTATTCGTTTTGAAGGAAGCCGGTAATGTCCGATAGGGTCGGAAGGTTGGAATTGCAGTCATTAATCACAGCCTTCGGGCCCTACATTTCCAATTCCAGGCGGTCCAAGTCTCAGTCACTTCACTGTGTATAATATAGCGAAATGAAAGGAACAGCTAGTATCAGATCGGACCATAGACCATAGAATAAAGCAGAAGTGGCAAACCGAGGGGGAAGGCTGGTCCTAGCGCCTTCAAGTCATCCCTTCTCCAACACACCCTTCCTTCAGCACTCGGCTCCCATTGACATTCCCAGTTCTCAGTTGCCTTGTATTTGTTGTACTTAGACCTGATTTTTATTGCATTCACCTACCATGCCTTGCTGCGTCGCATTGGGCACTTGAACACCAAAAAAAAAGAAAAAAGAAAAGACAGTTTCTCCTCCGTTACACTTTACTAGTAAGTTTATTTATTTAGATATTACTTCTATTTTTCGTTAAAGATCCCAAATAATTTCTTCTTTATTTTTCCCTTATTCCTTATTTTGATGTTTGAGAGCTTAGGGAAAAATAAAATCGTTAAAAAGTTTTAATAGCCTCATTACAAACCAGGTTTCAACCACGGATAATTTCAAGCCATAAATTGAAACAGGAAAAAAAAATGATTTGTTTTTACTTGGAAATAAAAAACAACAACACTAAAACCTGTTTTAGATCAATTGTAAACAATAGTATAACTGGTATACAATGGAAAGGAAGAGTAAAAAAATAAAAAAAGGATAAAATTAACCCCTTCTCTAAAAAACAAATTATGATCATAATATGACGCTACAACCCGTAAAGGTTTTGAACAAATATTGTTTTAAATTAATGGTTGATGTTTCTTTTTTTTATATATTATTTTAAAACAAAAATAACAATAGTCGATCCAAAGGTAATTTATTCTAATTTTCTCCCACGCTTGAAAGACGTTAGTTTAGTTTCCTTTCCTGGTAACACCGTCATGTAAAATCTTCCTTAATGCCCTGCTGACAGATTTCCTTTAGATGAGGAAGTAAAGAAATGGATTCTTGTTCTGAAGAGAAAAAAATATTTTAAAAAGTTCACACAGATTGTTTTGGCGGGTCAGAACTTTATTCAAAACCTAAAAAAAGAGCCATTCTGTTAATTATTGATTTTTACCCCGAACATTTAAAACCAAAAGTCACCCAGGTTTTTACTCTTCTTTTTAAAATGACTTGCTTATTTTGATTTTTTTTTCTATTGTCAGATTCTTTTAGCAATGAAGAAAAATTAGGTTTTGAATAAAGTTCTGGAAGGAAGTTCTGCTGAAGGAAGGGTGTGTTGGAGAGAGGATGACTTTAAGGTGCTAGGGCCAACTTAGACTACTTTCTATACTATTTTTAATCCCACTATTATTACTATTAGTATTTTGTCTTTGTTCTGCGTGTTCAATAAGTTATATATGTGTCATTAAATTTGTTATTATTTTTTTACTTAGAATTAGAGAAAAGTATGCCCGATCATGATAATTAAATAGGCTGCATTATGCAAAATAAACAAATGTGCTAACCTTTAAAAAATTATACAGTAAAAAAAACACTTTTTTGTCTATACTTGCCAGGAAAAATTCTCTTGAGTACGAGCTGTATTGCCCGTTTACTCTTGTTTTGGATGCCCTGCTTGTTTAATAAGTCTTGATCAATACTTTAGAAAAATCAAAATGTAAAAAACATTATCAACATGTAAAAAAAAATTGTTATACGAATACAGTACTGCTTCTGTATTAGAACTAGTTCCATTAATCATACCGCCATGTTTTTACAAAATCCAAGTATGACTGTTAGGATATGACAAGTGAAGCACTTGGGTTTGAGATGCAGCGTCAACTAAGCCAACGCAGGACCACCCTGCACTCAGATTACACACCACGTTATTTCCTTCGTACATCGCAGTTTTCATAGTAAATTAGATGCCATGTGTCGGTGAGAGGAGCCATGATATGTTTATCGACCACCCACTCTACACCTCTGTGCCGTGTTCTGCCCGGACCACAAACATGCAGGCCAGCCTGGGTCCGGCTCCCAAATAAATTTACACACCTTCATAGCGATAACTAACGTTCATAAAGGCAATTGGCATAATTGAAGCTGCATAGGCTTCATATATCCTTATTAACATTCATTTGTCCTTGCAATCAAATTATCACATATTTATCAGAGATTAGGTCACAGCCATGTATATTTATGATATTGATGGGAGTGGGTTTTCAATGGAAATTTTCTGTATAAAGATTTTACAGCCTGGGCAGGTACCAAGGAGTGTACCGGCTCATAACTCTTTTGGGACCGTCATTTTTACTATGATGGGGGTGTTCAATAAGGAAATAGCTACGACTAAATAGCTTTCTATTTTATATTGCAGAAAGAACTCCTCAACTAGTAGGGTCCATGTAGAGCGTCCATGTCTGATTGCTGACACGAATTTTCTGAGTGACTTATAAAGGTCCATTTGATGGTGTACTGCCATGTCAAATAAAAAGGCCCCGGGTTCGAATCTCAACTGTGTCACTATTTCCTTTTTAACCGAAGATTATTAAAATTTACAATTTAAAGCGGTATGACATTCCCAAACTAATAATGAAGAATGGTTTTTTTTAGTACACGTTAATACCTAATTGATATAATACTGCAAAATACACTTGTCAACCCAAAAAAACAGGAAAAAAATATAAAATTATAAAAGGACTACATTGAAATTATCCCAATACATGAGTTAATGCGCGACCCACTGAGACAATAAGAGAGTTCGTCCCATTGCTGGGAGTGGGTTTTGGTTATTCTCTTAGGAAAATGCTTTTTGACGGAAATCAGGAAGATCTGGGCTCAAATCCCATCCGAGTCTATGACTATATGTTCTCTTTAATAATGATTATCAAAATATTTGCATTTTTTATAAGACATTACCCCACAATTAGTTTCCCAGGGCTTTAAGTGAAATACACTGATTTGAACTTAGTAACTTGAATTTGAACTATCATAAAGCGTTTACTCTTTAAATAATAATTTCTTTTGTCTTGTCTCCCCACAATTTTTATTTCATTTCAAAAGGCTGAGAGCTTTCGGCAATTCACAATGCCATACTAAAACATATATGATCAAAATAGATAAAAAACTGTCACAAAAAAAACAAACAATAATAAGTTTGGGGGTATTACATTGTTAATGTTTAAAATCACAAATGTGCTTTTCGGGCTCAGTGTAACTGAGTATCCCCAAAGTGGGGAGGATACGCCCGCCGCGGGCTAGGGTTACTACAACCTCTTAGCCGCCATACAGCGAGCGCCCAGAAAGAGCAAGAGCGGGTGGACCTACGGTCTTTCACCATGGCTGACGACCTAGTCGGCGGGCAGCTTTAATTTGCTTTGATCTGACTCCATAAGATCTTTAACACCTTCTAAAGTGCCCCGACAAAGCACTATGTTCAGGAGAAGAGGTAACGGGTAGGTTCATAGGTAGTTTATGTGGTCTTGGAATGACCACGAATTCACACTCGGTGCCTAAGGGTAGGCGAAAACCGTCCGGATCCCAAAGGCGAGTGTGAACCGGAGAGAAGCAGACTGGATTGCCATGAGAGACGCTACGAGGTAAGTTTGTAGGGCCACGGCAACCGTCGTACGCGAGGGAGAGGTCTCTCCCAAGGAGGTGCTAGTTTAAGCTTTAGCGAGACGAAGGCAGAGATTCCCACTAGGAAGGTGTGGGGTCTGACAACGCCGGACTAAAACATAGCGAGGTTAGGAGAGAGAGATGCAGAGGTAGATGAATAAGAAGACCATGGTTTGGAGTAGAGCAGCAAGCGCCAGTGCAGAGAGAGAGAGAGAAGTGTTCAAGGTGCCGGTTTGTTACTTTCTAATTTTGCTTTTTTTTTTTTTTTTTTTTTTTTTTTTTTTTTTTTTTTTTTAATTTCAAAACCTCAACAAAACAATACAATGTACAAAAAAGTAAAATAACAAAATATTTGGATTACATGTTTCTCCTCTTTCTGCATTTACATGCATTTGGCGGAGTGCCTTATATAATCAATTTTTATAGTCGTTAATAGTTCATTGTTCTTATATATCACTAGGTGATGAGGCTCACCTTCTATTTGTCACCGACACCAACACTAAACACTAGGAACAAAACAAAACAAACTAAACAAATAAAACTAAACAAAACAAACTAAATCTCTACCTAGAACCTAGGACTAGAGTGTTCCAGCCTCGACAGCCTCCTGCCATCGTTGGGGGAACGGAGCGGGGGTTATTGTGTTAAACACCGGGTTTGTTAGATATTGTAATGAGTCGAAAAATTTGATATGTCTACGCTGGATGAATTCATCCACCGTAGGCAGCTCAAATATCTCATGCAGCTCACTGTTTCTTCGCTGCTCGAATCAAGTACCTCTGACCACTTTCATCAGTATACCGTTTTGGACCTGAGTTTCACCCTATCAGGCGCTTCTTATATAGCCAGGCTAGCGGTAGTGGGGGGTCATCCCCATCAGCGGCTATTCTCCCCACCAGCTTCTCTCCCACTCCGACTGACGTCATAATCTTTATTTGTACAAATATGGAAACAGATATTTTCTGGGACGAGATGAGGGTAAATTTTAATTATTCGTAATTAAGAGGTGGCCACAACAGTGCTAATCAAAATTAAAAACATTTCGAAAATAATACGGTATGAATAAATTAGTTTAAGTAACAATGTTTAAATTTACCAATGAATTGGCCAAAAAAACAAGTCAAAATAAATAATACAAGATAAAAGTTGAAAATATGGCTAAAACATAAAAATTAAGTGGTTAAAGTAATATGTATTTCTAATCAAAGATATTTTACAGGGAGCAACCAATTATAAAAAATCTTTGGGTAGGTACTTACAAAATATGATTTAGCGAGTGAGACAACTCTAACGTCAAATTTTTCGAATTTAACTAATTTTTGACACTTTTCCTGTTTATGGAGGATCACCTCGTGTGATAACTGTTTTTGTGCCCTTCACTAGTCCTAAGTCCTTGGTCCTGAGGAGTTCGAATAAACGAGTTTTGAATTTCAAATACTGTTTACATCGGTTGTAAACTAAATAGAATTTTACATAATTTTTCCTAATACCCAAACACTACTGACTTAAAATACTTTTTCACGTTTAATTTTTATTTCATGGTCCCTGTTATTGTATTGAAGCCAAAAATTGATCGACATGTTTAGAATTATTTTGGAATATACCTTCACAATAGCAGATTGATCAAAATCGTACAATGTTCAGCACAGTGATTCGCAGGTCTTGGTTATGTAAATTTAAGTTCTTTAAAAGTAGTTACTACATTTGATTACAGTACTGCACAATTGAATAACTTGGAATATATGTAAAATAATAATATTTTAAAATAAAGAAATATGTTTATAACTACTAAGGAAATGAAAAGGTTTTAATAGTCATGGGATAAATTCATGAATAAGTGAAATCACTTTACAGATTGTGATTTAGCCTAAAGTGAAACAATGAATTCAATTTTATTTACCTCTTACAAAACAGTGGTGTTACATTTAGTATTTGAATTTGAATCTTGTAAATGAACGCTTTGGATTAAAAAAAAAAACAAGATGTCGAACGATTACAGTATAAATGCTAATCTAGAATTATGAATAAATTAAAGCGTTAATTTTGTAAGATAGCAAGTTCGTGAGAAAACAGAACTGTTTCGTTTTATTCAGCTTACCTCAGAATTCATCTGAATTTATTTAAAACTTTAATGAAATGTAAATAAAGCTAAATAGAAATAACTTATCAGACATTCCAGTCATAAATTCAACTAATTAGTTGCGTTAAATGGTTTATAAAATAGTAGTAGTAGTAAAATCCTTTATTGTGCTATAATTACAATCTGCCTTATAAGGCAATAAGTAATTAAGATAAATGCCCTCATTCATACCATATTTACAATTCATCATTCACTTGCTCATTCATACAATATTTACAGAGGCCTCCCAAGTCCACATGCGAAGAGAAAGTGGAGTCTTGGGAAGTCCCCCACGCTCCTCCGTCAGCCGCGTCCCGGATACTAGCCAATGGAGGCTAACCAAGAGCGTGAGAGCCACAGACGCTCAGGACATTATTGGAGAAACTGGCTATTGCCAGGACTCCCACTGTCACGCGATTATAGCAGGTCACGAGGCCACTGCCGTTTCAGTCTCCGAGGAGGATTATAGGGATGAGTGGCGCAGTGCAATGACTGTGCTACAAGATTAGGGTGGTTGGAAAGGCTTCTGTGGAATTTCATAATCTTGGAAGGGATGAGTTCTAGAATGTAGGGTATATTAAGGTCGTTATGAAGGGTTTTGTTGCTGACATAATTGAATAATATAACAATAATTGAAAGGATTGGATACGCTTGATGTTCGACTTTTTTGCTGTCCCCCATAGCTCTATTCCGTATGTCCAGATTGGTTTAAGTATAACTTTGTAGATTATTAGTTTATTTTCTATTGAGACACGGGATGTTCTTTGAAGTAGTCTGTACAGTTGTCCAAAGCGTCTGTTTAGTCCTTGTCTTTTTAGTCTCGTATGTGGGTTCCATGTCAGTCGTTTGTCGAGATGGAAGCCTAAGTACCGTACTGTCTCGGATACAGGGAGAGGAATAGAATTAAAATAAACTTGTGGACAAGACTTGCGACAAAGGGTGAAGGTAATGTGGGAACATTTTGCTTCATTCCCTTTGATCCGTCATTGGTTGCACCAATACTCGATCTCGTCAAGGTGTTTTTGAAGGTTTTGGGATGCTATGTCGGGGTCTGGGTGGGATGACAAGACTGCAGTGTCATCTGCAAATGTGGCCAAGAAGGTATTGGGAGTAGAGGGGACATCAGCGGTGTATAGGTTATAGAGGATGGGGCCCAGGACACTGCCCTGTGGAACTCCAACATTTATAGGATAGTAGTTTGAAGAAGCGGTTTGAAAGGTAGGACTGTAGGATTAGGAAAAGGGTCTGTGGTAAATATCTTTTGAGCTTGTAGAGCAAACCTGCGTGCCAAACCCTGTCAAATCTTGAGCTATATCAAGAAAGGCAGCAGTGCAATACTTTTTAGTTTCAAGGGCTGAGGAGATGTGATCAACAACGCGAAGACCTTGTTGAGCAGTGGAATGTCGTTGGTGGAAACCAATGTGGTGTGTGGGAAAAAGGTTTTTGGATTCAACAATTGGAAGTAGGCGTTTTAGTAGGAATTTCTCAAATATTTTTGAGAGGATAGGGAGTAGGCTAATTGGACGGTAAGATGAGGCGTCATTGGGTGGTTTACCGGGTTTGGCGAATAGGACAATAATGGAATGTTTCCAGAGGAGAGGAAAGTGCGTCGTTCGGATAATGCAATCATATATGTAGGTTATGGCTTTAGGAGAAAGTTGATTAAGAATTTGAGGAGTAAGGAGATCGTTTTCGGTAAGGTAAGTTTTTCAGAAGGTATTTGACCTCAGAGGGATTAACGGTTTATAAAGTAGAAAAAGAAACCAAGATATTTCGCAACTTCAAAATATACATATAAATAATTTGTGAAGATAGTTCAGTAACAGTAATATAGTTAATTGTTTTTTTGTTTTTTTTATTTCTTAGCTCTCAAACTTCTTAAATAGGATGTGGGAAAAATAAAGGAAAATTATTTTGGGCTAATGAGTGCCTTTCACTAAGGGGAGTCCCCCATTTGAAGGATGTATGAGAAGGATATAGGGTGTGGAATGTCTAAAGGAGGTGGGTGGAATCAGGAAGGTAGTGAGAGTCTACCGAGGGTGGAGCCTAGGGGATAGTTAATTGCAAATTATTCTATATTTATAACCGGGGGCAATGATATGTTATCGTTGGGAATGCATGCGCTACTAATTGGAAAAAAATATTCACACGGTCAGAAATCATAAAAGCGCATAATCTCAAAACACGCTTATCAATAAAATGCAACGGTAAGTATGAAATAGAAAATTTAAACTTGAAAATAGTCATGCCCGAGTCGCGAACTTCTTAAGATATCTCAGGTCCTAGCTTAGCAGCTCTTTAAATTTTAATGTAATTTTTTTAATTAAACCTTTATTTCTCCACACTAGCAAGGGCACAATTGTCCAAATTCTTGCTGTCGTTTTTTTCATTTTATACTTTCTATATTTATTTTGTCTATCGAAATAAAAAACATAATTTAGCTCATAAATTTGTTTTTTTTTTATTTGATTTAGTCGGTGAACAGATATACAAAGAAAAAATATATTTTATCAACTAGTATACGGTAAATAAAATATTGAATAAACGAATTGCCCAATGTTATGCAAGATGTATGTTAAAAATCGTCTGGGAATGCTTTCTTTGTTTTTCTGAATGTAATAAGTTGTAAAATTTAATTAAATCTTCGCATTGATTTAATAAGATATGAAATTAAAATTGAAGAGTTTATACTTTTAACTTTAATTATGACACACTTTTTTTATATCTCCCTAGGAAATAGAATGTAATTATATATTTTAGGTAAGTTTATTATTCCAGGTATCATTTATTGTGGGAGAAAAAACTAATTGAAAAAGGTATATTGAGCTTGGGACCTTTGGTTTTTCTCGATGAAACGTAATTTTAATTGAACTCGATTGTGATTTAATCCCGCTTGTGATTGGACCAAGGCATGAGATTGCCTAGGTGGTCCGGGTCCAGATTAGTTTCGGCGATGGCCGACGCAACTGCATCAGGAGCCCGGATGAAGACCAATATCCGACCTTTCCGTTCTGGAAAAAGATTGTTGCTATTCATAAATGTTACTTCTAACTATTAAAAAACAACAGTTTTTTTCCTCTCTGTCAAAAGTTCACGTTGGATTAAAACGAGAGAGCTAACTTTTAGCCCGGCCAATTAACCACTTAATTTATTCTCCTCCACATCGCAGAATCGCATTGCTGCTTTATATTTAAGCCGTAGGTAATATAATATAAAAAATCATAAAATTTGGCTTTTCAATGTATTATAAGTTGGTATAGCGTGTGCCCTTGCGATAGGGTAGTTTTTCTCAACACTGATATACGATTTATGAAAGCTTCAAGTTGATCAACATTGATATTGCAAGACTTTTCTCAACAGTAGTAGGTGTTTTTTCGTGTTCTAGAGACATTTTGCATTTTGGAGAACCCGTTTAGACAGTCTGGTAGTGATGAAGTACATTAAATGTTCAAACATGCTGACGCTTCAAATTCGTCACTCCTAAGCATCATCGCTTATCTGCTGTCAATGAGGCAATGATGTCAATAGATCAATAAACAACTTAAATAGTTCCTGGGAAGAAATAATATTATCCAAAATTTCCAATGCGATTTCTCACTTACCCCAGTTATATAGAGATGATCCTTATATGGTTTTTATAAAGTACGTAGAAAGATTCTTGTTCTAACCCTTCTTGAGTACCGATAACCACCTCTTCTGCATATTACATTTAAATTGTGGCACAAAAATACCTTATTGTTGCCTAACAACTTGATCTACTAGTTCAAGCGGAGGCTGAAATCCAATATCCTTGTAAACAAAAATAAGTTAGCAGTATTATTTGATATGGTTAAAGTGTTTGACAATGTTTACAAGACCCAACTCCTCAAGAAACCGCATTTACTTGGAGTTAATAGCAGCCTGTTGAAGTACATAAAATAATCCTGTTGTGGCTACCTCTTAATTACGAATAATTAGAAGTTCGCCTCTTCTCGGAACAGAAAATATCTATTTATGTTTCCATATGTTTATAATAAAGCTTATGACGTCAGTCGAAGAGGGGGAAGAAGCTAGTGAGGGAAACAGCCGCAGGTGAGGAGCCATCCTCATCTCTGCACTAGCGCTTGCTGCTCTACTCAAACCATTCAATGCCTTCTCATTCAACTACCTCTGCATCTCTCTCTCTCCTAGCCTCGCTATGTTTTAGTCCCGCGTTGTCAGACCCCACACCTTCCTAGTGGGAATCTCTGCCTTCGTCTCGCTAAATCTAGCACCTCCTTCGGAGAGACCTCTCCCTCGCGGACGACGGTTGCCGTGGCCCAACAAACTTTACCTAGTAGCGTCTCCCACGGCAGTCCAGTCTGCTTTTCTCAGGTTCACACTCGCCCTCAGATACCGAGTGTGAATTAATGGTCATTCCGAGACGACATAAACTACTTATAAACCTACCCCGTTCCTCTTCTCCTGAACATAGTGCTTTGTCGGGGCACATACCTATCGAATATGGAGTCAGATAGTACAGTAGTAAGACCCGTCATGTAGCAATTGTCCATGTCATAGTCTAATATACCCTCACTTCGTCACTAGGGCTAGGGTAACTAAGCACCCCCTCGTGACGACCCGACAATCCCTAACAAGTCGTCTGCTCAACGTCTGCATTGGAAATTTAGTCTCTATAACAAAAGAGAATATATGCGGAGTGCCTCAGGGCTGCGTTCTAAGCATGACTTTGTTCGTAAACGTCATTAATAATTTTGGCACAAATTAACGAATACTGTTCATCGACGATTTTCTCATTATGTGTAGAGCCGAAAACATTGAAATTATAAAAGCCAAACTCCAGGAAGCTTTGGATCGTAGCTGATTCAACCCTGTAATACTTCTGTAGAAGATATAAAGTGTTTTTTTTTTAAATAGTTTCCAGGTTGGACTAAATTGAGTAGTTTCACTGCAACATAGGTATTTGATGGTTACTATATGTTGCCTAATAAATATCACGCACAAGTAGGAAAGCATAAATGATATAAATAGTATTATACAGTATTCCATCTTGCCAATTGAATCTTCTTCTTTATTAAGCTAGTAAAGTTTTATAATTAATACAGAAAATGACTTAATGAGAAAAAACTTAATATTAATAATAAAAAACATAACAATAAAAAACATTAAAAAAATTGGTATGAAAGAATATTTTTGCTTGACATTTTATGACATGGGGTAACTTATTCGTTTTCGTCTTCCATATTAATTTCCAAGATAACAAACTACATTTTACACTAACGCTTCTCTCTATAATGTTTCATCGTTTCATGAACCATTAATGAGTGACACTTATGTTTTGAGGGTAGGTTCACAGACAATTGAGTTGGAGAGTGTCGCGGCTACACGTGCATTAAGTATGTGGGCTATGATCATTCCTTTTTATTTTATTCGCATGTTAAAACAAGCTATTTGAAAGGAACGTTATAAACTAAATCACTCTTCTAGATGGTACTATGTTGTAAATATTGTTATTCCCCGTTGTTTACTACATCTTAATGAAGACCATGCTACCTACTATTCAGACTCCTTAATATTTTTAAAACGATTTAAATAATTTTCTTAAGATGACGAAAACTAGTATATATATTTATCCAAGGTGAATTAAGGTTCAATTCAATGATGGGGTTCAATGAAGCTGGTTTTAACATGAATACATTTTTTGAGAACCATTAGTCCGATTGTTAGGTTTTTTTTTCAAGAAAAAACGTTCTTTGGTAAATCACTAGGGCATTTGTAATAATTGTAATAAAACCTCAGAATTTTACTATAATCGTTATGAATGATAAATTAATGTAGAATATATAACAAAAAAATCATGATTCCAATCTAAATAAGGTTGAAAAAGGGGCTATTTCCCCCCATTTTGGTCCGAGTCAGCCATCTCAAACAGAATGGTGGAATGCACGAATGAATTTTCAGAAGGACGCATGGAAATATTTGAATGATTTATTAGAGGTTGGTATGCAGCGTGTGGTTGTGGTAGGTTACACATGTCCACCAACTATTGTCCGCAATAATTCCGCACATTTGTTGATTGATAGCCACCTAGCGCCCTTTTACTTCATATATTATGTTTTGTTTTTCAATGTTTAACTTAACATAAATTAATCGGGTGTTGTTCATTGAAACCCATATGTTTAATCTCTCATCATTCACTTAGAAGACCATCAATCAATCAAACATCCAACACTAAACTATACACATGTAATTAACTTAACTGTCGGGGAGCCCCCCGCCAGGGACTAGGCTCTCGTCGACCCGGCCACTGCCCGCCGTGCGTCAAGAAAGAGATAGATGTATAAACTTGTGGCCTTTGACCTTTGATGGCGGGCAGCAGCTTTATTCGTATTGTGTTAATTGATCTTACTCCATAAGATCTTAGAAGGTTTGCCCCGACAGTGCACTAAGTTGAGAAGAAGAGGTATAGGGTAGGTATTACAGGTAGTTTGTGTGGTCTTGGAATGACCCCGCATTCACACTCGCTATCTGAGGTTAGGTGAAAACCGTCCGGATCTCATAGGCGAGTGTGAACCGAAGGGAGGCAAACTGGATCGCTGGGGGACACGCTACTAGGTAAATTTTGTAGGGCTCCAGAGAAGAAGCAATGCTTCAAAGAAATAACAAGTTTTTCCATGGCGTCCAAAACCTCACTTACTCTGAAAATAGGTTCCGAAACAACCTGGCACAAGATAGCGGGATGGATTGGCCCCTACACCCACCTGTCGGTTAGGATGGATAGCTCACGAGAACTAATAGAAAGGAGGATATTGGGTAAACAGACATGTTGACAAGATTTCATGCAGTCTGCTGTCATTTACAAATTTCAAAAAGTTTGAAAACTCAAAATTATTGTCGGAATTATTGATGGTTTTCGTAAATTTAACAAAATCCTTAGATGTGTTTAGCTCACTTATTTGTTGTTGTTGCTGTTGCATTTGTTAGGCATTTCCTCGTTAATAATATAAATACGGACCAATTTATGAATTATTTCCTGAGTCGTATAAGCAGATGTAGGGGTCTGACAGTCTGTAATTAATGGAATGAACCGTTAGGAGTTTAAAATAATTCCGAGGGCTGTTTTCGTTTTCCCACTGGGCGGTAAAGCCGAAGCTTGTTCCTGTTCCAATGTAAACAAAACATGCTTTACATTACTGTCAGGTGGCAGGGCAGCTCCGTCCAAGTGGGAGCTGGGCCAAAACGGAGAGGACTTGCCTAATTTACTGGCGTCCATTCATCGCAGGATGACAGCGAGTGCACCGGCATATTTATTGCTGCCTCGCCGGCCACCTGTGTGCATTTTGTTGTAGTAGAGTGACATGCAGCATGCGGTGAGATCACTTGTACAGGACAGTGTGCACAGTATGCCGAAACTTCATCGATTAATTTATGGAAGTCAAGCATCTATCTTTTATCAACGTAACTAAACAGCTCTCTCTCTCCACAGATCGAATTATGGGATAAGCCACTCAACATGGTGGGATCAGGGAGTGAACCTAAGACATGCTCATTGGCCACCTTACGTAATGAATGAAAAATTACTTGTGGAGTTGAAAGTCATTGGAGTGATGAAAAAAGAGACGTAGTCATCGCCTCAGTGTATTTGTCTATCCACAAATCGATATCTTCAGGCCGTATAGAAGAACAATTTCAAACCAAGACTTTGGTTTCTGATTTCAAAGCCCATTACAAAGACCAGGAGGTACAAAACTAAATAGCAAGAATGATGGGCGAATTTTCAAGGAAGGTAACTATTAAGTTTTTGACATGGAATCAGAAACACCTAAAATTAATGATGGTGACGGTGATGGATAGAGCATGCACGTGAAGCTCGCGAACATCTAACAAAATGCCCCTCTCGTGAAGCCTATAAACATAATGCATGTACTATATAAATATAAAATAGTAGGAATTAAAAAGACCTGCACCCGTTGCTTGGTGTGCCGTCGGTGGGTGAGTTCATCCACCGGAGACACATTAAGTTTTTTGACTCGTTGCAGCACCTGACAAATTCAGTGTTTAACACTATGACCCCACCACCCCTCCCGCATCGATGGCAACAGACTGTCGGGGAAAAATTAGGATAAGAATCAGTATGTAAGTTAGTTTTAAGGTTGATCAAAAAGGTGAGCCCCATCACCTTATTAGTCAGTTTAGCCAAGTCACGTATAATGTATATCATTACGCTTGTTTATTCGATTATATAATTTCTATAAAATAACAAAACCTGTGTATAATGTAGTGATGCTACAGGAAATACGGAATAATTTGTAAATAGATTCACCTGAGGATCTATAATTGTATATGATTGTCTGTAAGTTTAAAGGGGCTATGAAGAAAAAAAAAAAAGAAAAAAAAAAAGGAATTAAAAAAAGAAAATAACCAGCAGCAAGAAAAATATAGCATCGTGTTGATGAAGCCCAGTAATACTTCGTTTTTCTTTTGTTTGTACGTAGAGGTGATTTTTCAATTGACACAATGAGAAAACGATGAGACAAAATTAGTTCAATAATAACATTTTATCATTTATATCGCAGTCCGAATAATTTATGAATTTGGATTAGATGCCTTCTTTGGAGTTAACATGCCATTAAATTTGAATAACTTCTGCTAGACGGCTCTGATAAAGAGAAAAAAATGACGGAGCGGGGCGAGAAAGCAGTTCATCAAGTTTGGCAGGTCGGTTACGGATGGTTTACCAACAATGGGCCGGAGGAAAGAAATATTTATCGTTTTCCTATAGTCCCCTTTTTCTATTGTGTCTAGTTATTTCATCAGTTATATCTTCCGCTTTCTCAATCTGTCACTGATGGGGACTTCTTGATGCATTTACCGAAACTGTAGTACCAGAAGAGTACTTTGTTGGAATGGGGGAATTTCAGGTATATTACAATGAATGTTTTCAACTCTAAGATATATATCTAACCACTATAAGCAAAAATATGGTTAAAATAGAAGTAGTTAATTTGTTTAGGACTAAACCAATAAAGTGTGCATCAAGAAAAACCGACTCATTGACATTAATTAATTAATAACTAAAGGATCACGGGCACCTGATCACTGTAATGAAACCGAGAAGGAAATGAACTTATCCCTACTAGGGCAGCAAATTAATAAACAGGGGTGGTGTTGGAACACTTATGCTCAATCACAAACTCAAAAAATCCTTAAAAGAGTTAAAATATCTTTAAGCATTAAGCATCTCCCAATCCTACTGGTATAAGAGGGAATATCAATAATCGAATCTTGAATCAATAAATTAAAAATTATATATATATATATATATGTATAATAATTATAAATATTTATATATATGTATAATAATTATAAATATTTATATATATGTATAAATATAAATAACTATACTGTATATATACTAAACATTTACAAACTCCGAACTCAATGGCGCATTTGTTCTATTTAACCTAGATTGCTTTCTTACCCCAAAAGAAAAAAAAATTAAACCAGGTATGCTGTATAAAATATAAAGCGGCAAGGAACAAATATGTAATAAATATTAACATATGATTAAAACAAACCTCTACACATACGCATCAATTATAGCGCATCCACTTTCCTTTTACAAACTATTTACTTCAGTGATATAACCTTACAAAATCTATAATTAAATTTTTACAATCACATATTTACAAAACATAATGCTGAATAACTTGAACACTTCACAACATTACTTCCAATTTTACTATCAAAATCTGTCTTACTCATGTGCTTTAAACACAAAGAGCAGTCGTTTCCTTGAAACACCGACAGATGGTGAAAACTAACTAAATTTAAAGCTAAATTAATTCACAGCAGTTTACACACACACACATATAATATTCAAATATTGATTATTTATATATTTTAATTATATATTTTTTCATATAATTTATAACTTTTACTTTATCTTTAAGGTTCTGTTAATAAAATATAGGAAACTTCTGGTAAAGGAATAATTGTTTATTACACATATGTTCATTAAAATTAATATACAAATTAAATACGTACGTAATAAAAGAATACTATTAAATCTAACATCAAAATGGTACCTTATAATTATTCGTAACGTGATGCTGGCCAGTGTTTCTTTGTTAATAACACAATAAAAAATCATAACACTAAAATATCACAACAATATATATAATTAAAGCAACTATAAAGCAGTAGAACTTTTTATAAAGAACTTTATTGATTTTTACACTACACTAAGTTGAAATAAAATATTAAATGGCTAAGCTGCTAAATGAATGTACTGAATAGAATCACAGAAGGGGATTGCTTATCTCTAAGCGAGGAGCTCATATATAGGATAGGAAAGGACAGTGGTCAGCAATGCGATAGTGAGCTGATAGCGAACTACGTCAGCATTTAACTCCTCCCTAGGGAAAATCGGACATTACTCCTGGAATGGGATCGCTAGGAGTAGAGATTTTGTAAGGATTAGCCATGGATAATAATGGTATAATAGGGGGTGTTGTAGGAGTAGGTTCTTGGAATTTCTTTTTACATTTATGATAGATAATAATTCCTACAGTACAACTTATTATAGCTAAATTAATTATAATACCTCCATGCATAAAAGGAAAATCGAAGGTGTCTTCTATTTCAATAAATTGGGGTACAATTTGCTTAATAGTTTCAATATTTGTTAGTTGGGTTGTATTCATGAATTTATGCATTGGTAAAAATACTAAATTATAATTATGGGTATATGTCTTGTTTAGAATACAATCTTTTTTAGTAGTATTAACTTGGGTAGAAATATACTTTCGTTATTACAATTGGTGAGTTTAGTTTGATTAAAAATAATATAAACTTTTAAATAATCATTAAATCTAATGTTAGTTGAAATTTCTTTATGAGTACATCCCTTTATAGTAGAATTTATAATAATATTATTTATACAATTGTTGTTAATAATTTCTAAATTTTTACAATAGTAATAGTAATCAAGGATACAATTCCCTGTATAATAATTATTATCTTACCTAATAATTAATTTATTTACAATGTTTATTTCTTTATAAGTTTTATAACCAATAATAGGTGTGGGTACAATGAGGTATCATTTATAGGATTGTTCGTGAACAGGTAGCTTCACAATTACATGAAATGAAGTGTTTTGGTATGAACAATAAATTTTTGTATTATCCAGATAATAGTATTGTCATTAGAGATTAACGTTACGTTGTTTGATTTTCCTTTAAGGATATCATTTAATAATTTAGAATGTATTATTCCAATCTTGCGAAATTCCATTGTTAAAATGAGTTCAGAAATTTTTTTTTCTAATAGCTGCATATGAGTAAGAAACGAATAGGCTTTTTCTTCTATGTTTACTGTTCTCATGTTAGATTGGGTTTCTCTAAAGTTTGTATTGATTCGTCCTATGTCATTATTAAATTTATCAATTATTTGTTTGTTCGTATTAATTAATATTTTTTGTTTAGTGCTAGGACCTGGATCAAGATGAGTGTCAGTGTCATTGTCATTTTCTGTAACAAAATATTTTTTTCTTTGTTTATTAGGTCTTTTAATGTTGTTTATGTGCGTGTTGCCTATTTTTATTTTATTGTATAGTAAATTCTTTTTCGGTTTGATTCTAGGTGTTTTAACAAATTCTTCTGAGTTCAGGAGGTTCCTCACGATTTTGATTGAGTTTTTCGTTTCGAGTTTCTTTGATGAATTCTATTTTTTGTTTAACTGTGTTATGCAAATCTTTTAATTGTTGAAAATAATTATTAAAAGTGGCATGACATTTGTTTAGTATGCCTAAGGAATTTGAATAGTTTTTGCTGGTATAATGAATTTCGATATAAGTTGCTTTGCAAAATTATTGTATTAATATGTTGTTAAATTCTTTTCCATGATCAGATATAATTCTTTCTGGAATTGGATATAAACTTATGTATTCTTCTAAAACTTCGCAAATAGTTAGGGCATTTTTGTTATTTAATATTTGTGTGTATAGTCTTTTGGAAAATGTGTCAATGGATGTAAATATGATTTTTTTGTCATAAAATATTAAGTCAATCATGATTTCTTGAAATGGTTTGTCAGGTGTAGGAGTTGTTACAAATTTGCTTTTTATTGGTTTCCTGTCATATTTAGTTACTTTGCAGGTTTCACATTTATTTATTAATTCGGTTATTTTATCTTTCATGTTAGGAAAGTAAATTTTTCGTTTTAGTTTAACGTATGTTTCTAGAATTCCGCGATGAGATGTTTTACCGTAATGATAGTCTAGAAAAAATTCGGTCTTATCTAATTGTATACTTAAATTATTTCTTTTTAGTGTTTGTAACACCCTTCCAATGTCTTCTAAATGTTCCTTATCGTTTTTAAAATAAATTATGATATCATCAATATACGCCATGGTTCTAGGTATATTTTCTATTGCCATCTTAATCATACGTTGAAAGGCTGGTGGTGCAATACATAAACCAAACGGCATCCTTACGAATTCGTAATGTCCGTCGTCTGTGCTAAAAGCTATTTTAGGTATCGATTCTTCTTCCATGGGTATTTGATGGAAACCTGAGGTTAGATCTATTGTCGTAAAATATTTTGCTCCTTTAAGTCTATTTAGTACATCTTCTATATTTGGTAAGGGGAATTTATCATTGATGGTTTCTGAATTAAGTTTGCGGTAGTCTATGACCATTCTCACTTTCTTAATTCCACTAGTATCCATCTTTTTCGGCACTATCCATAGTGGCGAGTTATAAGGTGAATTGCTTTTTCTGATTATTCCATCCCTTAACAATTTTTGTACTTCATCTTTTATCTAATTTTTAAATTGCTCGGGGTACCGATAATTCCTTGTATAAATTGTGTCATTATTTTTGGTATTTATCCGATGCTTTATTAAATTGGTTGCTTGGAGTTTCTCGTTTTCTCTCCGATATTGTCTCCGATCACTATGTGATTTTCCGTACAATTTATATTCATTTTTAAATGCCTCATTGTTTCGAAACCTAACAAGATGTTGAATCTATTGGAAAATGGGTAAACTAAAAATTCAGTCAGTTGGTCTATACCCCATGCATTTTTAATATTTACTATAACGCTTGAATTACCGTCGTCGTACCCTGTAGGTGTTTTAATAGAATACTCTTTTTTTATTAGTTGAAATTTATGTTTTTTTACTATGGGTGTATGCAGTTTTTTGTCGCACCCGTATCTATTAAACATTTGTTGTTTTTTAAGTCTACTATGTACGGTAAGTCATTTGTATAATGCAGTTCTTCGCATTGTTTATTGCTTCCTAATTTATTTTCCGAGTATGTTTGGTCTCTTTTATTTTTATTTTTCAATTTATTTTCCGAGTATGTTTGGTCTCTTTTATTTTTATTTTTTAATTTATTTTCCGAGTATGTTTGGTCTCTTTTATTTTTATTTTTCAATTTATTTTCCGAGTATGTTTGGTCTCTTTTATTTTTATTTTTCAATTTATTTTCCGAGTATGTTTGGTCTCTATTATTTTTATTTTCTAAAATTGGTCCTGCTCCTCTAAAGGAGGTGGATTGTTTTATTATTTTATTATTATTTAAGATTGGTCCTGCTCCTATAAGGGAGGTGGATTGTTTGATTATTTTATGATTATTTAAACTTTTATTATTATTAACTAGGCTTTTATTATTATTTAAAATTGTTCCTTCTCCTCTAAGGGAGGCGGATCGGTTTGTATCTGTCCCGAGTCTAAAAAATGGTTTTCCACGCGGTCTAGTCTCTCCCTGTTCGGGCGCCAATTAAAGCAACTATAAAGCAGTAGAACTTTTTAAAAATAACTTTATTTGATTTACACTACACTAAGTTGAAATAAAATATTAAATGGCTAAGCTACTACATGAATGTACTGAATGAAATACCAGAAGGGAATTGCTTATCTCTAAGCGAGGAGCTCATATATAGAATAGGAAAGGACAGTGATCAGCAATGCGATAGTGAGCTGATAACGAACTGTGTCAGTATATATATATATATTGAAACCTACCTTATTTTCTACCATTCTATTTTTCTAATTTAATAGATCAATTGACCTTAACTAATTTGGTAGGTCCGTCATGAGATCTTTAATTCAACTTGTTTTTATGTCTTCGACATAGGAAATTATCCCGATTGAATCGCCCGATCTCAAGGCTAATGTTATAGTTATTAATAAATTGAGAAACTGGGAATTGTGAAATATATACAAGTAAAATGGTTATAACAAATGATTATAATTATAAATAGTGCTGACATTAATTATATAAAAAAATATTCAATTCCTTTTGAACAAGGATAGTTACTACTAATTAGTTATATAAAAAAAATGATAATTGAGCTCAATCTCTTTTTAATGGATCCATAATAAAAAAAACAATATCTATATCACCCAATCGATGATATCCGTGTAACCTTCTTCTTCTTCTCCTCTGCTTGTGTTGATGACCGTCAACGGAACGGGAGCTTGCTCTGCTTTGCTCTCTGGCTCTTGGCTAAGACTGACTAAAACTCGCCCTTCGTCTCATCCCCACTCCTAAGAGCATAAGGGCAGATGCTGGACAAAGTGGGAGGGTGGCTGGTCATGATATTCTCAAATATCATGAATGTTACAATTGCCTTCCCTTATAAATAAAAGTGGATCCACAATATTATGTTGCTGCGTTCGGTTTGTTGAATTGGTTGTTTATAACGGGTGTTGAAATTTTACAAAGTTTATAGTAATAATAGTTCAAATTTTGCAAGGTTTTAAATTGCTTGAAAAGCGTACAAGTTGTTTTAATTTTTTTTTTTTTTTTTTTTACTTAACTAAATTATTATGCTAATTAGTATGGATTAGTTCGAAGGTACATTGTTTTATGGATCATAACGCGATTTGGAAAACATTTGTTGAAAAGACGGTTGAGTGTGATTAGTAATACATATTGGTTTTTAATTAAAATACTAGACAATTCTACTGGTAATTAGTAACAATAGAGAAAATTGTTGAGTGTGTGTGTGTGTGATTTGAATATTTTACCTGAGTGAAAAGATAGTGTTTATAAAAAAACTATAAATGTTACAAAAAGATAGGGAGGTCGTTGTCGTGTATAAAAATGTATGAGCTCATTTTATTTCCTTGCTATAAAATTAATTATAATGGACTTAAGCATTCAAAGAATATTTATGATCTGTTTTATAGATTAAGTGATAATGAAAGCAAAAACTTCACTTGCTGATAATTCCATAGACTTTACTAGGGTCAATACTTCTAATAATAGTTTTGTTTTTGTTTGTATAAACTTCTAAAGTTTATGTGTCATCCGATCAGTATTATTTTCATTTAATAATGAAAATAATAAAAGAAAACTATAATTTTTTTCTTTTTTTGAAGTCATATTGTATCGAACAAAAAACATCCCTGTAATTATTTTTAAATGCCTTCCATTCATTAATTTCAATGTTGTTCAAATCAAACACGCAAAAAGGAATTTCATCAAGATGAGCTGGAATTTGAGATTCCAATTTCTTCATATCCAAAACTTTATTTTGAATTATTTTTAAATTTTTCACGTTATCGCTGGTTGTCTGCTGATGCTCTGTAATTTGATCTTTCAACGAAATCACTTCTCCTTTCTTGATATTCGCTGTATCTTCTAACTCTGAAAATTTATTTTCCAACAACCTCATATTATTCTCATCGTCAAGCTTTATTAGATCATGTTGACGTGAGGTACACTCATCATTGTTATCTGCAATCTTCTGTTCATCCTCCAATGACGTCATTTTCTCTTCATTATCCTTAATTGAATATAAGCTAAGATCTGTCTGACAATCAGCATCAACTAGTTGTGACTTTGTTAAATTTATTTTTTCATGATCTGTCGTATTTTTCAATAGAATGATTTCTTCTTTTAATTTTGAATTTACATTATTATTTACTTGGAGTGTTCTCTCCTCACAAATTCGCAATTGTCTATCTAATTCATAGTTTACATCCGTGTAACCTTGTTCGAATTTAGCCGATCTTCCCGATTTTATTTCTTCCCTTAATTGATCAAACTTCCCGATCAACTCTTTTTGTTCTTTAATTGCGTTTGATTGACTGTTTAATTTTTCGTTTATTTCTTTGTTATTTTCTTTAAGTGCGTTAAATTGACTGTTTATTTGGGCAAGGATTAGTTGTAACATCTTGGCATGATTTATCGTGGGTTCGGGGTCGGGGGCTGAGGGGTCTCCTTTAGAGGCTGGGTTTGACCCAACCCCAGTACCTGAGTCTGACCCACACATGTTTGTGTTCGTCATTGTGTAACAAATGTTAAATTAGAAGAAAAATATAATATGTTAGTAAATAGTTCTAGTTATTATTCTAACATGCAATACCTCACAATTCCTTTGGTTTCTTTAGAATTTTTGAAGTTCATCCCGGAACGGCCCCCATTGAAACCTACCTCATTTTCTACCATTCTATTTTTCTAATTTAATAGATCAATTGACCTTAACTAATTTGGTAGGTCCGTCATGAGATCTTTAATTCAACTTGTTTTTATGTCTTCGACATAGGAAATTATCCCGATTGAATCGCCCGATCTCAAGGCTAATGTTATAGTTATTAATAAATTGAGAAACTGGGAATTGTGAAATATATACAAGTAAAATGGTTATAACAAATAATTATAATTATAAATAGTGCTGACATTAATTATATAAAAAAATATTCAATTCCTTTTGAACAAGGATAGTTACTACTAA
The DNA here is from genome assembly GCA_930367205.1 of Acanthosoma haemorrhoidale. Lineage (NCBI taxonomy): Eukaryota > Metazoa > Arthropoda > Insecta > Hemiptera > Acanthosomatidae > Acanthosoma > Acanthosoma haemorrhoidale. The sequence continues at coordinate 95,049,243 of OV884011.1, forward strand.
TTAGTTATATAAAAAAAATGATAATTGAGCTCAATCTCTTTTTAATGGATCCATAATAAAAAAAACAATATCTATATCACCCAATCGATGATATCCGTGTAACCTTCTTCTTCTTCTCCTCTGCTTGTGTTGATGACCGTCAACGGAACGGGAGCTTGCTCTGCTTTGCTCTCTGGCTCTTGGCTAAGACTGACTAAAACTCGCCCTTCGTCTCATCCCCACTCCTAAGAGCATAAGGGCAGATGCTGGACAAAGTGGGAGGGTGGCTGGTCATGATATTCTCAAATATCATGAATGTTACAATATATACTATATATATATATATAAGTTAAAGCCAGAGGCAAGTTATGTTGTAAACTAATACGATCATGGGAGGTAAACAACCCATGATCCTATGTAGGTCGGATTACTAAGGAGAATAAAGTAGTCTTTTACTGGAGTCACAGTGTGTCGGTGTTTTTTCCTCTGTCATTATTATATTTTTATCACACTTAACCGGCGACGATTAACTGGTGCCGAAACCCGGGAGATTACGGGAACCTCGTACGGCGGCGTAGAAAGTAATTGTTTTTTTTTCTTTCTCTCTAATTTTTTTTTCTTAATCGTTTCCTCTCTTTTACGTTTTTAATAACATGCCAGAGGGAGTGTTACGAACCGCGGTGCTAAGTGGAGCTGCAGATATACCTCAGTTGCCTCAAACGACGATGGCAGCGGCTCACGCGACTACATTAGCGTGGATGAAGATTCAGGCGATCACGGCTCAGGATATGAGGAAGTCCATTTCCGATCTGGAGAGATTCGCAGGTGAAACCGGGGAACTGAATCATTTCCTTAAGGGGGGTGACCGGCTGATGATGCGGATAGAAGGAAAACGGACGGAGGATTTAATAACTGAAGGAGATGCCGATTCACTGAGAGCAGCTCTGGTGTGCAGAGTTAAGCGGAGCATTCTGAATATGATCCAGGCTGACGAGGAGACCTCATGGACCATAGTGAAGGAGCGGCTGAAGAAAGCATTCGGCGGGGGAAGATGGACCCCGGAAGAGGATATTTTTAAAATGTTCCGGGAGACGAAGAGGCACCGACAAACAAACGGGAAGTTCGCCGGAACACTGCTGGCTCAATACAATGGCATCACGGAGAAGATGCGGGAGACATTGAACGCGGCAGAAGTAGAGGGCAGGATGGCGTTTTTGTCTACAATACTGAAGGTGCAGCTAGCGAAGGAAACAGGAAGAAAGGAGGCGTTACCTAGAGAGCGCACGTTTCTAGAATGCGCTCAAGAAATTGTGGACACCAGCGCCAGAGAGGAGGAAATTACAGTTGGCGAGGAAGAAATGGACTGGAGGAAAGTAGTATATAAAAGGACCAAAATCGCGCCGGTCACATGGAGGAAGAAGGAGGTAGAGTACGGTAGAAGAGAGAGGGCGGCAGTGGGAGAAAGGAGCCGAGGAAACGCGGGACGCCCCAGGAGAAGGGAAGACAGGAAGTGTTATGAGTGTGGGAAGACAGGACACCTGGTAGCTAAGTGCCCACGCACTAGGTGCTTTGAGTGTGGCACGGAGGGTCACGTAGCAAGACAGTGCCCATATATGAGCCCACGCAGAAACGTGAACCGTCCCGAGCCAATGGAAATCAATGCTCAGAGAGTGTGGAGGAGGGAGAGACATCAGTCAGAGGCTTCAGAAACTTCGGAAAGCTCCGAAACGGACAACGAAAGGGAAGAGCCAGGAAGCGGAGTGGGCTGTGGAAGCGGCAGTGCCCGGAGGAGCGGCCGACGACAGGCGACGGAGGAGAGGGGAGAACGCGAGATCTGAGAAGAGTGGCAGCGGAGAGGCGACCGCATAATAAATAATATTGTTAAAGGCACACATGGCGGTCTGCCTATAATTAGAGTCGCGAGTGGAGTGCAGTGCTTAGTGGATACAGGGAGTACCAACACAATAATGTGTCGGGAGACACTAGAGAGCATGTGTGGAGGAGGGAGGATGCCTCAAATGCAGGTATGTTCTTGTAGCTTGGTCACCCTGGGGGGCCCCTGCAGGGTCGAAGGGGAAGCGATAATAGGGTTGGAAAGATGGGATCGTAGCGAGGAGAAATTACGGGTCCATGTGGTGGAAAAGATGCCCCGGGAATACAGAGGGATCATAGGGTGCGATCTGTTGGGGAAAGTTGGAGCAAGGGTTAGGAACAGGGAAGGGAAATGGGACATTCGCTTAGGTAAGAAAACATATAGGTGCCTGAGACAAGGGAGGGACGTAGGGAGAGACGGTAGGGCGCGAGTAGGGGCGATTAGGCGAGCGGAGGATTGGAGAGTGGAGCTCAAGAGAGAATATACGGACATTTTCTTTAAGGAAGGGGAAAGATTGGGGGCCACAGGAAAAACAGTACATGAGATTCCGCTCAAGCAGGACCGAGTAAGCTACGTGAAGGAGCGCAGATACCCACAGGCTCTGAGACACCATATTAGGGAGGAGCTGGACAACTTGAAAAAACAGGGGATCATCGAAGGTAGCACGTCACCATATAATAGCCCCTTATGGGCTGTTAAGAAAAAGAGCGTGGAAGGCGTGGTCCCAGATAAGTATAGAGTGGTAGTAGACTACCGGAAGCTCAATGAGAATACAGTGGACGAGAAGTACCCAATTCCACGGTTCGATGACATTCTGGACAGGCTGAGCGGGGCCAGGATCTTCAGCACCCTGGATCTCAAAGCGGGGTATCACCAGATACAGATGCATCCTAGGGACCGACATAAGACAGCCTTCACTTTTGAGAGAGGTCACTACGAGTTCACCAGGATGCCATTTGGATTGAAAAATGCACCCATCACATTCCAAAGGCTCATGGATGAGTTGCTACGTGGAGTAGATGAGTCCGTTTGCCAGATATACATGGACGACCTCTTAGTATTCAGCGTGACCGAGGCCCAACATGTAGATCACCTGAGGACAGTTTTTGACCGAGTGCGACAATTCGGCCTGAAATTGTCGGAGGAAAAGTCCCATCTGGGTCAGGAGGTCATCAGTTTTTTAGGGCACACGATATCCAAAGAAGGAGTCCAACCAGATGCCGGGAAGGTAGCAGCAATCCAGAAGATGGCGGTTCCGTCGGACGTAAAAGGGATACGGCGGTTGATGGGAACACTGAACTACTACAGGCGATTCGTCCCAGAAATGGCAGCATACCTAGTACCTCTAAACAACCTCCTCAAAAAGGGGAAAAAAGTAGCCATCACCCCCGACATAGAGGCGAACATGCGCAAGTGCATGGCTCGACTACAAGAACATCCTGTACTGGCTTTTCCGGATTTCACAAAGCAATTCACAATAACGACGGATGCCAGTGAATATGCCTTGGGAGCAGTTCTGTCACAGGCGGGGGGCAAAGGGGACCGTCCAGTAGCGTACGCCAGTAGGCGCCTCACAGAGGCGGAAAGTCGGTATAGCGCGCTAGAGCGGGAATCATTAGGGATAGTCTGGGCAATAGACCTTTTCCGGCCCTACGTGTTCGGGAGAAGGTTCCGGGTGCACACCAACCACAAACCGTTACAGTGGGTTGGTAAATTAAAAGAGTCGTCGGCGAGGGTCATGCGTTGGAAGGAGTTCCTCAGCCAATACAACTTGGAGGTGATATACAAGCCCGGTAAGGAAAACGTCGTGGCGGACTGGCTGTCCCGGGCGATGGTGGTCAACGCACTCGAACAAGAGCAGGGGGAATCCTCCCAAGACGGAAGGCAGTTCTTGCGAGAATGGACGCCGGAGAGAGAAGAAGACCAACAGGAACCAGGGTCTACGGATTTGGTACCGTCGGCAGGAGGAGGGAGCTCAACGGACGACAGGCCTGCGGACATGGAAGAGCGGGAAGAAATTATAAACGATAAGCGCCGCCAGATAGTCTGGAAGACGAAGACCTTCGGCCCCATGAAAATAGCACATGATAGTTCTCCACGATCGACCACCACGACCATATGGTCGGCTGCAGGGGTGAACAATGACCAAATTAGTCGTGCCCTTAATGATGCTTCCACACCAGGGAAGACCCATTTTCTTTATGTCGGGAACGCAACCATATGGGAGAAAATTAAGCGCCTTTGGAGGGCGGAGCAGGTTGGGGTTGACCGAACATTTGTACGGTGTACCATGATGGTAGAGACCATCCCTAATGATCCAACGCAGAAGGAGATCACGCTAGCGTACCATCAGGGCAAAACCAACCACAGGGGAGAACAAGAGACGGCTCAGGCGTTGAGGCGGAAGTATTTCTGGTGGGGGATGCAAAAGACAATCCAGGAAACACTAGCTGCGTGCGAAGTTTGTCATCGTACCAAATATGACAGGCACCCACCTACCGGGCAACAAGTCGAGACTCCCACGGCGCAAACACCGCTCACTGACCTTCAAGTTGATACGTTCACTTGGCGGGGACACAAGTGGGTCACCGTGGTTGACCTCTTTAGCAAAATGGCTATGGCATACCCTATTCGGGAAAAGTCATCGGAAGCAGTGCTAGGCGCGCTGAGGCGTTGGTTCCAATTCTACGGCGTCCCAGATCGGATAGCGTTGGACGGTGGAAAGGAGTTCGATAACGTCGACGTGCGGAAAGAGATGAAGGCTCTGGACGTGATGTGGCACGTCAATACCCCAGGGCATCCAAAGAGCCGAGGAGGAATTGAGCGTCTCCACAGTACCTTGGGCGATCATCTCCGCGTCTACAATGCCGACAAAGGGCTGGAGCCGGCAGAGGCAATGCCTAGGGCGGTCATTGCGTATAACCATTCTGTCCACACGACCTCCGGGTTTTCACCCTTTGAAATCCTTTTCGGACTTCGTAGACACGAGTAGAACGGTGGTGGGAGACGAGACGTCCGCACAACTCACCACCAACCGCGTGGAACTGGGGAAAGTATGGGGGAAGGTGTACGCGAGAATTACCGGGGAAAAATCCAGGAGGGTGTTGAGGAAGAACGCGGGCGTCAAACCACTAGAAGGGTGCGTTGCGATAGGCACTACGGTATATCGTAAGATCGGTTCCAATAGGAGTAAGGAGGTGTCCCGTTATGAGGGTCCCTTCCGGGTGATCACGATTCGTAAACACAATTTGGTGACCATCCAGAGTGTTCATGAACCCGCGAAGAGGAGAACTGTCCATCTCGAGCAGTTAAAGCTTCCAGTGGGGAAGCCATCCAAATAGGAAATTGACTCTAATTTTCTCACTCCTGCACACATCTCTTTTGGTTTTTGGTGGCATTTGCCAGATACATGATTTTTTATTTTACTGTTTTAACCTTGTACCACATTGGATAAAGTTATGTTCTGTTTTTATGATTATAAGACAGTGTTGTGCTGCTCTAGGCGAGTAGGAAATTATTATGTCAGAACTGTATATAATTAGCATAAGTGTTAACTGGCAGGGGGGAGTTAAAGCCAGAGGCAAGTTATGTTGTAAACTAATACGATCATGGGAGGTAAACAACCCATGATCCTATGTAGGTCGGATTACTAAGGAGAATAAAGTAGTCTTTTACTGGAGTCACAGTGTGTCGGTGTTTTTTCCTCTGTCATTATTATATTTTTATCACACTTAACCGGCGACGATTAACTTATATATATATATATATATATATATCACGTCGGCGTTATCGAACTCCCTACCTGCGTCGGAAGCTATCGTGTCTGGTACGCCTTAAAATTGGCACCATGTGCGTAGAGCCTTTAGGACTGCTTCTGCTGATCGTTCTGCTATCAGATGGGCCATCGTTGATTTTTTGAATTTATCAACAATGGTGACCCATTTGTATCCCCTCCATGTGAACTTGCCCGCCTGCAAATCCTCCAATGGTCGGTCTGACGTCGGTGTCTCCTCCTGTATTGCTCGGGGGGGGGGGGGGGTGGCGATCATATTTCGTGGTGAGGCATGTGTCGCAGGTACCAATAACTCTCGCAATTGTGTCTTTCATGCCCCACCAGAAATATCTCCTATTCAATGTTTGCAGGGTAGTGTCCATTTCCCGGTGGTTTGTCTTGCCTTGGTGGAATGTAAGGTCACTTCTCTCTGCCGCGTTTCTTGTTTTACTGCCTCCACCTTCAGGGTACATCGGACGAACGTACGATTGACTCCGATCCTCTCCGTCCTCCATAGGCGTTTGATGCGGTCCCAGATGGTCGCATTTCCCACGTACGTGTAGATGCGTCCTTCAGGGCTCGTCAAATCATATCGTCGTTGATCCCCGGTGTCGACCAGATCTTGACGATGTTGCAGTGGCCGTACTTCTCGGATTCCGTCTTGAAGAGCCCAGAAGTTTTGGCGATCAAAATGATCTGGCGCTTCTTGTTATTAATGATGGCATCGACATCCTCTATGTCCGAGGGTCTATCCCCCACTGAACTTCTGTCACTCGGAACATCATTGGCTGGAGTCCCCTCCCGCTCACCTTCCTCACCGGGTGACCATTCCTGGACGAATTGGTGGATGTCACGTGATGGTCCTGGAATCTCCTCCTCGATCGCATTCACAACCAACGCGCGTGATAACCAATCGACCACGACGTTCTCCTTCCACGGTTTGTAAATAATGTCGATGTTATATTGACTGACTCCTCCATCTGGTAATCTGCGCTGAAGACTCTTTCAGTTTTCCCACCCATTAAAGGGGTCGATGATCTGTTTGAACCCAAAACTTCCTACCGAATACGTAGGGCCAGAAGTGTTCTATCGCCCATACGATCCCTAGTAATTCGCGTTCTAGCTCGCTATATCTACTCTCGGATTCAGTAAGGCGTTTGCTAGAGTACGCTATTGGTCGCTCCCCACCCCCACGTCGCAATCCTGCGAGAGTACCGCCCCCAACGCGTATTCACTGGCAACTGTGGTAATCATGAAAGGGAGTGCAAAATCTAGAAACGCTAGTACAGGTTCCTCCTGTAGCCGCTACATGCAACGTCTTATATTATTCTCCATTACCGGGGTAGTGACGACTTTTTGTCCTTTCTTAAGGAGATTGTTAATAGGGACGAGGTACTCCACCATTTCTGGAACGATTCTGAGGTAGTAGTTCGTCACCGGACAGCCCTTTCTTTTTCACTGCCCACAGGGGACTGTTGTATGGAGACGTACTATCTACTATGATACCCCGTCGTTTCAATTCCTCAATTTCGTCTCTTATATGCTGTCGAAGCACCTGCGTGTATCGTCTCTCTTTGATATATATCACTCTCTCCTGCTTCAGTGGGATTTCATGGACCGTTTCCCCAGCCACTCCCAATTTTTCTCCTTCGTTGAAAAAGATATCGGCATACGCTCGCCGAATAGCGCTTTTCCAGTTTTCCTCCTGATTGATCGCTCCGATTCGCTCCTTCCCATCCCCCACGGTTCCCGTACACCGGTTTAACATTCTTTCCATTCTTTCAGTCTAATATCCCACATTATGTTACAGCACTTCATTCTTGCTCCTACCCTTCCCAAGAGATCGCAGCCTATGATACCCTAGTACTCGCGCGACATCTTCCTAACCACGTGTATTTTCAAATATTCCCCTTTTCCGCCCACCTATCTAATCCCATCGTCACTTCGCCTTAGATTTTACACGGCCCTCCCAGGGTGATAAGCTTACACATGCATGCCCAAATCCGCGACGCCCCTTTACCGACACACAATCTGTCCACCGCATTCCTGCTGAGAATTGTACAGGAACTCCCAGTTTCTACCAGGCATCTCACGCCTCTCGCCACTCAAATAATGGGTATACCGCCGTAATTCCCTCTGACGCTATAGTTTATTAACGGGCGGCCACTCCTCTGCCAGCCCGCTCCTCAGGCCACCGCATGCCGTTTCCTTTCTCCTTCCGTGCCATGTCGTCTGCTTAAACCGTAGTCCCTGCCGTCCTCTCCAGTCTCTCCTCTGCTGCTCCTGGGTTCATCTTCTTCCTCTTCTGTCTCCGACGCTCCCGTAGTTTTCGAAGATTCGGAGGGGGTTCTGGTTCTTCTCCATACCCTCTTTGCGTTTACCTCCATCGATTCAGGCCTATACCTCTCTGTTCGCTGCAAAATGTATGGACACGGCCTCGCGATTTGTCCTTCAATTCCGCATTTGAAACATTTTGTGCGCGGGCACTGCGCCAATAAGTGTCCAATTCTACCACATCCGTGACATCTTCCGTCCTCCTTCCTCCCGCTGGGTCTCGGTCTCCCTCGGCTAGGTCTCCTTCCTTCAACCGCCGCCCCTTTTTTCTCCGCATACCGCTGATCCATCCTCTTCCATGCCTGCTGCGGCATTCCCGGCGTCCTGTACATCACCTTGGACCACCCCGTCTTGTCTGCCTCTAATTTTTCTTCTTCTTCACGGGCACTAGCGTCCATTAAATCTTGGACGCACTCAATGAACGATGGGTCTCCCGGTAGATCTTTCTTACTAGTATCCCTGGCCAACTGTACTTTCAGGATGGTCGATAGAAATGCCATCCGGCCTTCCCCTTCCGCTAGGTTCACCGGTTCTCTTATTTTTTCCGTTATTTTGTTAAACTTTGCCAAAAATTCTCCGGCATACTACCCTTTCGTTTGACTGGGCCGTCTAGTCTCCATGAACATCTGGAAGATGTCTTCTTCTGGTGTCCATCTGCCTCCTTCGTATGCCTTCTTTAGTCTTTCTTTTACCACGGCCCATGGGGTGTCTTCGTCGGCCTGTATTAGGTTTAGTACGATCCTTTTTATTCTGCACACTAGGTCCACTTTGATTGATTTTGCGTCGCCAGAGTCGAGTAAACCTTTACTCACCTTGGCCTCTATTCTTTCCATAATCCTATCACCACCTTAGATGAAATGGTTCAATTCACCTAACTCTCCTAAGAATTTCTCTAGGTCCGATATTGTTCTCCTCAGGTCCTGTGACGTCGCCGCTAGCACCTTCATCCAAGCTATGGAGTTTGCATGAGCTTCAGCCATCGTTTCCCTAGGTAATTCGGGCATTTCAAAGCCGCAGGCCGTAATTCTACCATTTAACTAGGTCACTTTTTCCCAATAAAACAACAGGAAAAAAAAAATTAAACTTTTACTCACAGTTGTTTACCAGAATACTCGTCGCTCCCGGGTTTCGGCACCAGTTATCGTCTCCAGGCTGTAGACGATAAAAAAAAATGAATAAGGAGGTAGATGATGTAACGTGATGGTTTGGTTTATAACTGGCTTTATTCTCCTCCTGATCCTCTATAAACACGTTACGGGTTTTTTTTACCTTAGGCTATGTATATAATATAAGAGTAAATGACATAAAGAAATTTCGCGTGTAAGTTCGTAATTCATGACCAATGTTGCTAATATGCGTAGTGTAGTTTTGAAATTAATATGAATTTCATGAATTAATTGAAGGGATTTAAAAAAATTAATTTCGTTCAAAATGATATGCTCCATTATATATACTATTTAGTTTTAGTTCATTCATACAATATATACATACAAATTCTGCCCAGGAGCTCAGAAGCAAAGAGTTTCCGGCCCTGCCGTCAGCAGTGGAGCTTCACCCACCTTCCCCTCCAATCGTTTCGCCATCTGGCGAAGACCAGAGAGGGGGCAAGAAAGCCACACACCCTCAGTACATGAGTGGGGACGATGACCAGTGCCCGGACCCCATGACTTACAATCTATTTACAATACATCGTCAGCCCCCTACCGTTTTAGAAGACGAGGAGGAGTGTATGGAAGATCGTTAGTTTATTTTATGACAAAAGGATTTAGATGAGCAGTTAGATTTTTGTGGAATTTGGAAAATCTCAAGGGTATGAGGTAGAGGATAGTTGACACATGGAAATTCTGTGAAGGGATGAGTTTGTAATGTAAAAAGATGAGCTGTCTGGAGTTCTGAGGACTTTGGATTGGAATGTTTGGATTTGTTTGATACTTGACGGTTTATGTTTTGTTTTTTAAATATATAGCTAAATATTACTTGTAGTTTCTGTTGTTTTGGAACCATGTTTCTCCAAATAATAAGTTGATCATTTGTTTTATTGTAATATTTATCGTCATGCTTTAATGAGTAAATTAAGTTGTTTATAATATTGTATTCTACATGTCATTGATTATACAATAATTGAATCGATTAAATGAAATCGCAGTCGGTGCTTATTGCATTTACTGTAGCGCAGCTATATTTAACAATTTTTTTGCAGACCTCAAATATTTGCTCTTTTACAATTATATTATTATTTAAATAACTTTATTATGATAAAATTAAATTTTGCCTTATTGGGCAATAAGTAATTGTGATAAATGATCGCATTCATGCCATATTTACAATTTTTCATCCACTCGCTCATTCATACAGTATTTACAAACATCCCAGAGACCTCCCAAATCCACATGGTTGTTGCCTCCCTCCCAAGCGAGTGAGGAAGCGGAGTCTTGGAAAGTCCCCCACGCTCCTCTGTCAGCCGCGTCACCGGATACTAGCCAGCGGAGGCTGACCCAGAGATCGAGAGCCACATGCGCTCAGGGCATGATTGGAGAAACTGTACATTGCCAAGACTACCACTGTTACGCATTTATAGCAGGTCATGGAGCCGCTGCCATTTTAGTCTCTAAGGAGGATTATAGGGATGAGTGGTGCAGTGCAAGGACTTTGCTACGGAATTAGGGTGGTTGTATAGGTTACTATGGAATTTTCTAAACTTGGTAGGGATGAGTTCGAGAATTTAAGGTATATTAAGATCGTTATGAAGTGTTTTGTTGCTAACACAATAAGGGGCATTCACTATAGTTCTCAGGACTTTTGATTGAAAGGATTGGATACCCTTGATGTTTGACCTTTTTGCTGTAACCTTGTAAATTAGTAATTTGTTTTCTATTCTCTTGTGGCAGAGTGTGAAGGTAATGTGGGGACATTTTGCTTCATTATCTTTAATCCGCTATTGGTTGCACCAATGCTCGATCTTTTTCTTTTTCAAAAAATTATGAGAGGATAGGGAGTAGGCTAATTGGACAATAAGATGAGGCGTCATTGGGTGGTTCACCGGGTTTGGCGAATAGGACAATAATGGATAGTTTCCACAGGAGAGGAAACTGCGTAGCTGGGATAATGCTTATAATTGCTACTGTGGAATTTCATAATCTTGGAAGGGATGATTTCTAGAATGTAGGGTATATTAAGGTCGTTATGAAGGGTTTTGTTGCTGACATAATAAGGGGAATTTACTATTGTTCTCAGGACTTTTGATTGAAAGGATTGGATACGCTTGATGTTCGAATTTTTTGCTGTCCCCCATAGCTCTATTCCGTATGTCCAGATTGGTTTAAGTATAACTTTGTAGATTAGTAGTTTATTTTCTATTGAGAGATGGGATGTCCTTTGAAGTAGTATGTACAGTTGTCCAAAGCGTCTGTTTAGTTCTTGTCTTTTTAGTCTCGTATGTGGGTTCCATGTCAGTCGTTTGTCGAGATGGAAGCCTAAGTACCGTACTGTCTCGGATACAGGGAGCGGAATAGAATTAAAATAAACTCGTAGACAAGACTTGCGACAAAGGGTGAAAGTAATGTGGGAACATTTTGCTTCATTCCCTTTGATCCGCCATTGGTTGCACCAATACTCGATCTCGTCAAGGTGTTTTTGAAGGTTATGGGATGCTATGTCGGGGTCTGGGTGGGATGACAAGACTGCAGTGTCATCTCCAAATGTGGCCAAGAAGGTATTGGGAGTAGAGGGGACATCAGCGGTGTATAGGTTATAGAGGATGGGCCCAGGACACTGCCCTGTGGAACTCCAGCATTTATGGGATAGTAGTTAGAATATTCTAAACCACAGCGGACTTGGAAGAAGCGGTTTGAAAGGTAGGACTGTAGGATTCGGAAAAGGGTCTGTGGTAAATATCTTTTGAGCTTGTAGAGCAAACCTGCGTGCGAAACCCTGGCAAAAGCTTGAGCTATATCACGAAAGGCAGCAGTGCAATACTGTTTGGTTTCAAGGGCCGAGGAGATGTGATCAACAACGCGAAGGCCTTGTTGAGCAGTGGAATGTCGTTGGCGGAAACCAAACTGGTGTGTGGGAAAAAGGTTTTTGTATTCAACAATGGGAAGTAGACGTTTTAGTAAGAGTTTCTCAAATATTTTTGAGAGGATAGGGAGTAGGCTAATTGGACATTAAGATGAGGCGTCATTGGGTGGTTTACCGGGTTGGGCAAATAGGACAATAATGGTATGTTTCCAGAGGAGAGGAAAGTGCGTCGTTCGGATAATGCAATTATATATGTAGGTTAGAAAGATTATGGCTTTAGGAGGGAGTTGTTTTAGAATTTGAGGAGTAAGGAAATCATACCCAGTGAATTTTCGGTAAGGTAAGTTTTTCGGAAGGTAATTGACCTCCTAATTGAAGGGAAGTAGTTGACCTGGGGTTAACGGCATTTGATGGAAGAGAGAGAGGAATAGGTGAAGTGAGGAAATATTTAACAGTTGTGCCATGAGTATGGTTTTGATGATGAAGCAGAGGTGTGAAAGTATGGGTAAGATGCAGAGGTCTATGGAATCTGTAAGAAGCTGGTGGAAGTAGTTCCAATAAACTGGGCCCCTAATAAATGAAGGAGGAGGCAGTTTGTGAATTGGTCTTAGGGAAACGGTTAATATTAAAGGGCTATGATCGGAGGACGCTTTAGTGAATAATTTAGTGTTTCTAAACTATTACAGAAGAAAAAGTCATGGGTATCTGGATTTCGGTCGGGATCTGCTGGCCAGTAGGTGGCTGTAGGAGACAATATTTGTATGAAGGGAAATGAGAGGCGTAATTAGGGTTCTGATCTCGGAAAGGAATGATGTTAATAAGCTATAAGTGGTTGAGGATGGGTTTGGGTTTGCCGGGGTGAACGTAATGCTAAGGAACAGGAACTTGTGGACGAGGAGTGGGCAGTGCTTGTGACTGCTCCTTTTCTGAACTACATTTTTGCTAATGTGTGCTAAGACTGAAGGGCCCAAAATTCAGGGTGGGCCGCTTCTTGTTGCTTGTTTCTCCTATTCTGGCTGACGATGTTGTTCACTCCTGGACTTCCGAATTGTACATTATAAGCTTAGCAGCCCTTATAGTTGTCGGGTAGCCTTAATTGGAGATAATGCATACTGCTGGTGATTTCAGGGGCTGCACTTTACACAGCTGGGAGGGTGGTGGCAGTACGATTTTGTGTGCCATATGCCTGGCAGTTATGGGACTGGACGATGTCGCATTCGGGGTACGTTTCTTCGACCTGTATTCTAGTGTGATACTTTCTCCACGCCGTGTTCGCTCGAGATCTACAAATAACAATGGTAACACCGTTTTGACTGATTCTTCTTGTTGCCTGTCCTCGCGTAAATTGTTCGTTATTTGGCGATATTTGAATCCGAGAGCTGAGAGTTCATCTTCAATTTCATCAGCTGGTGTGGTCATATACAGATTTCTGATCACGACCCGTAGTGATCGCTATTGTTGTAGTTGATATGTATGAAAGTTGGCATCGGTTTCTTCCAAATATTTGATAATGTTCCGATGTATATCAGGAGTGTCCGAAGAGAATTTAGTGTCCCTAGACCGATTGAGGCACGCTATTTTCCCGTACCTACAATATTACTCATTTGTGAGCACAGCAATTTAAAATTGCTTATATTTTGGACGAATATTGCAGGCGGCTTGGGCTGTGTAGGTGTTTTGATAACTTCCATTTCATCTGCTTGGATATTTTTCAACGCCTCAAAGGTGTTAGGCGTGAAGAAAGGCGACTCTATGGCGGTTTCTTCTTTGGATGTGCCTGTAGTGGTATCTCTTCCATCGAGCTACATTCCTTTTACATTTGTACGTTCTTATCTGAACGTTTTGTTTATTTGGAATGACGTTATGAATTAAAGTTTGTTGTAAGTAGTAAGTAGAATTGTCACTAGAGTTGAAGGGGAAAACCTCAGGTCCTTGGAAAAATGAAAAACAGAAAATAAATTCATCTCAATCTGTGAAGCGATATTGACTATGCAGAATCCCGTAGAAGTTTAAAATTGACTTAGAGTGATTACGAGTATCAAATTTAAGTCCAATTGAAAAGGGGATGAATCAAATATTCAGCCATTTATCGCACAGGTGTTATAATGTCTTTGTAGATCAAAGGCCAGCACTTCAAAGTAAATTTAACACAAACATTGGCTGGGCTTTAGAAAGTGCTCAGTTAAGTACATTACTGAACGAGTCGGCTTAAAAGCTAGCTATATATATATATACAGGATGACTGAATTGTATTTCCAGTTTAGTCAGACAAACGCTTTTTCCTAAATGTTTGTATATGATCTTTATATGCCATGTGTATCCATATGGATTGACTTTTCATTGCTTACTTATACATTATTATCTGTTAATTAATTTTATTGTTTTAAATTCAAAATGTAATGCAGGCCGTATCCTCACGAGTGTAACTACTGTGAGAATGTTGTTTTGCGTATCACAGGCAACATAAAAGGCTCGTTTAACTTGCATTTAATAATTGTATAGTTCCCTTGATTACCCCTTAGTTGGGGAAGTGTCATTCCCGCTGGCGACTTAGAGGGGTTCATGGGAATTTTACGAATGAATGTATGTTGCACATTGTACAATATACATTGAATGCAATACTGTATATATAGTTTGAATGGGATCCTCCATTACAGTTATTGATGTTCAAATAAAGGTTAAAAAAAATTGCTTAGTCCATCGTCAGATTAGATTACGTTTTTCATTTGTAGTTATTACTTGTCGAGAGTTAAATAATCTTTGTAGAGTAAAGTATTTTAAAAGAAAAAAAAGAAAAACTTTATTTTAAAGTACCAGAAAAACACTGGTATACACAAATATTGAGAGATCAGCTACTACATACTGGGCTGAATGTTTATGAGCAAGTGCGGTGTCAGGCGCTAAGCAGGTAAGGAAAGGGTAGGGTTCTAGGAAACAGGAAGCGGTTGCTTACAAAAAAACAAGGGTTCTGCTCAAGACCCTTCCACTTGTTCATAGCATTATAAAAATGTGGATCACATGTCTCTTTATTTTTCTTTAATGCATAAAATAAAATAAATCATATTGTACTAAATATTTTTACATCAATGATCAACATAATAGGTTATTCGAACCATAATAATGGAATAAACTGAAAAGAGTATAGGCGCCAGGTCTTAGATCCCACTAGTGGGATCAGTGGAAGGAACTGAACCCAACAAGTAAACTTAATTCTCTAATCGTGATCCTTATAATAAATCCCAAATCATATGGTACACTGAGAATATTATTAAACAGTGGAATATCCAATAAATAACAGAATAACGGTAACAGGAGGATAGCCCCTAACTACAATACTATTAATAAAAGTAGAATGGAAAACAAAACGTTTAAATAAATTAATTTATGTACAGACTCTTGATTACAAGGAAAGATGTAATAATAAAAAGAAAATGTACTAATATTACACTATTTAATATAAGTACATTCCAACGCACTGTTGGTAACAGGGAATGCCAATAATTTAACCTTGGCCCCGAAAGCCATCTACATGTACAACAAAATAAACAAAATAAAAGGAACTAAACATATATAGATAAAATAACTTCAATTTTATACCCGAGCACACTGCTACAAAGGAATATTTATTAGTATAAGTAAGATGTACTAAACTCTTTATATTAACCATTACCGTACAAGTGTTTGAACTTATGTTCTGTTTAACCCTAAAACATAAAACTACTTACATTATTACCTTAAAAACAAAATGAATGAACTAACAACGGTGGCAGAACCTATTAGTTATTAGAACCTAATTAT
The DNA here is from genome assembly GCA_930367205.1 of Acanthosoma haemorrhoidale. NCBI lineage: Eukaryota > Metazoa > Arthropoda > Insecta > Hemiptera > Acanthosomatidae > Acanthosoma > Acanthosoma haemorrhoidale. Next base: position 95,065,016 of record OV884011.1, read on the forward strand.
AAAATGATGGGAGAACTACTTGGATTTTTTAACAAAAATAATTAGTAGTAGTAGTACTTCTATATTGTGCTCAAATTATAATCTGTCTTATTAGGCAATAAGTAATTAAGCTAAATGCTTTCATTCATATTTACAATTCTTCATTCACTCGCTCATTCATACAATATTTACAGACAGCCCAGATGCCTCCCAAATCCACATTATGGGCTGCATAACAATGATTATAGCTTCAGCATTAAAGGTAAGCATGACAAATATCTTCAGAAATGAAAACTAGACCAGGATGAATGGGTACTTGGTGACTTCCTATCGAAACATGCAGTGGGCGGTAAGTTAGTAATTATAAAAAATAATAAATATTCCAATGGGTATAACCTGCTTTATTCCGTCAACTTATCCTCTATACATATCTTCGGGGTGTTTACATCTAAAAGTTTGGAAATTAAGGCTGGCTACTGGTGGTGCCCGGACTTTAATTTATTTATATATATATATATATATGTTTATCGAACGGAAAAAAGGAACAGGTTGAAAATAATAACACGGTAGAAAGTTGTCACAAGACTACTTTATTCAGTCTCATTCGAGATGTTTACATCCCGACATTTGGGGATTATGGCTGAATACTTGCGATGCCCGGACCTTAACTTATACATATATGTATGTATGTAACTTACTGGAGAGAGAGAATGTATGTATGTATGTATGTTACCTACAAACTTACTGGGAAATAAGCCCACCACAGTGTAATTTTCTCGAAACACCAGTCCATTAAACATACTGTAAACTCCCATAATCTAATGAAATTAATATTTCATTCAATTGAAAACTATAATAACCGTAACTAAATCGCTTTATATTACTCTTACTGTCCGCTGTGGACTGCGTCGCCTTGTTTCACTCGGTGAGTAACGTTTGACTCGGAGTAAGACAGGATAATTTCAGGGACTTCGACAAACATCTGAAGAGAAATCCACATTTTTTAATTTTAGTACAGGGAAGTGTGACAGGATGCCCTTTATCTTCATGCCATCGATTCAGTCATACCACCTGGGAGTCAGTCCTGGGAAGCCGTTGAATAAGACAAACCTCCCCTTTCTCCTGCTAAACAATCATCTCCTTACTTCACATCCCTCTCTTCTCTATTGTCATTAGACCAGTGATTATGTCTCTCATGTAAGTTAATTTTATAAATACATCTTTCCATCCTTTCAGCAGGCACGTTGGAGTATAAAGTGCGCCACTTGGGATTTTCCATTATACTCAGCCGGTAATTGAAGTTTCACTTCCACCTCCTCTCAGCCCCTTCCTACCATTTAGACGAGAATTGACATATTTCAGTTACTCACATTAGTTATCCCGTGAAAATGACAAAAAACATAGAGGCACACTTAGTAAGCCGCTCACCAGATCATCAAATTGTATTTAATTCTTCAGTTTATTTTGCTTGTGCATGTGTTAAGTTGGTTATCTCACTTCAAGAGGGTAATATTATTTTCACTTATTATTATTAGAAGAAGAAACAAGGCCAAATTAAGTAGATTATTTCTTATTTTCGCTTGTAGGAATTTTTCTAACTTTGAAATTGGACGTTCAAATGATTCCAGGAATATTCTCCTTAGTCTCGGGGACTCGGCAGGTTTTGCCTTTGAATATATACCTAAGAATTAATTCCTACAATATACATAACTCTGAAAAACAATATCATGGGCCATCTCCTTGTAATTCTTGGGACGCTGTAGGCCGCGACGGTGTCGGCGCCCTCTTTCGTTTTGTTGTAATCTAATATGCTTTAGGGTTTCCAAGTTTTTTCTTCGATTTCACCATCGTTGGGCATAGATGATAGTAAAATCTCGGATTTATTTTTTTTTTTGTTGAATATGAAAGTAATGTTTTATTGTTTTGAAATCCGAACTTTGAAACTCCAACCGGTTGATTGTTCCTAGCCAGATAATCAATCGGTATTTCCCTCTCATTCTCCTTCGTTGACCCAAAGAAACTATTTTTTTTTCCATCAGTTTGTCATATATAATACCAGTAATCGGTAGTTAAGTTTCTCTTGCTATGTTCAACTGGAGCCACAAGTCCATTATGTGAAAAGCTCGCGTGCGAAAACCATGTAAAAACTGAAATAGTTTGTCTCGTGTGTAACAGTAACGATGCAGTTTTCAAAATATTGATTAAATTAAGTTTTTATCAGCGTTGAAATATAAGTATTATTATAACGTTTTATATTACTGATTTATTAAGACTAATTTTTTTTTATTATGTCATTTTTATTAAAGGAAATGCCAGTAAGTTAGTTTTAAGTAAATGATTCATAAGATGAACCCCATCACTTTTAAACATGTTTATACAATGAGTGTATAATGTACACTAACCGTTTGTAACAATCACAAATCTCATTGTAAAATTATTAAAAATTGTATAAAATGCATATTCCTGCAAATGACCTACTGTAAATAGATTAATTAATGTAGGATTGTTGCGGCAACCTCTTAATTACGAATAATTAGAAGTTCCCTTCTTCTCGGCCCAGAAAATATCTATCTATGTTTCCATATTTTAATAAAGCTTATGACGTCAGTCAGAGAGGGGGGGGGAAGAGGAACCATCCCCACCACGGCTGACCTGCCTATATAACCCGGCTGTCTTAGGGTAAACCGAACCACGAAAAAATTTAGTTGCGTTCTAGCCTTCTTACAGGAAGGACGTATTTTGTGTTGTGCTCTTGCGATTGCTAATTTTTAGCCAGTCTTAAAGTGTATGTGCTTTATAAACTTTTAACTATTAGTTGTTAAAAACGTACTCAGTGAAACAGTGTAGTGCAACCAGACGCTGTGTGAAGACCGTACCAGTAGAAGAGTGGGGGGGGGGGGGAATCTGCTTATACGTCATTAGGTCCAGACATGCAGAAAGTCAAAAACCCATGAAGAAATGGAATCTCCGGAAAGCCCAGCTCCAGAACCCACCCCAGTTGAAGAATTTCAACATCCTAAGAGAGTATGCCTCAAGCGTACTCTCCCACAGGCCCCAGGGGTGAAAACCTCTAATTCTTTTACCCCCCTAAACTCGGCAGCCTAAACAGAGGCTAGCACTTCCGTTGCCCCCGCGCCCCAAAGTCACCACCCTCCCTAATTTTAGGGCGAATTAACAGTTGATGACCTCACCAGGTTACTAGCTGAAAATAATGTCCAGAACTACAGAGTAGTTCAAACTCAGCAGGACACGAAAGTGTTCATTTTTCAGTTACTCACATTAGTTTTCCCGTGAACAACGACAAAAAACATAGTGGCACACTTAGTAAGCCGCTCACCAGTTCATCAAGTTTTTATTACATGGCTTCAATCTCACTCACCCGATTGAGGAGATAAAGGCGCATATTAATACGGTGGGAAACATAATCGATGTATATCGATTGAGGCGCTCCGACCAAAATGGTACCAAAACAGAAATCGAGCCGATCCTAGTTATTGGAGACTATACTCTAAGGGCGGAAAAGATAAGGCAAGTCCGTCATATCAACAATGTGCTCTTTAGAGTGAGCGCATTCCATGATAAAGGGGCATTCCGATGTGCCTTAGTTGCCAAGAATTTGGCCACACTTTGGTGGTAGTGCTTCAAGCAGGCAAAATATGTGAGGTGCAGCCAAACTCACGAGACGAAAGATTGCCCCAGGGATGCCACGATTCCCCTGAGATGCGCAAACTGCGGCGAAGGCCACATAGCCTCCTACCAGCAGTGCCCATATAGGATTAAACTCCTGCAGGCTTTGGAGCTTCGCAAGCAGGCTCAAAACATTACAGGCCCAGCATACATGCCTGCCCCCCCCTCCCCCACGACAGACTGCCTTCTCAGGTGGATTCCGGAAACACCAGGGCTCCGGAAGAAGTTCTCCCAGCACACCTGTCTCAACCCCCTAATAACAACGATCCTATGCTCACCATGATGAGCGCTATGCTCACGGCAATGAACCAACTGACATCCCAGCTTACCAGTAGCTAACGCTCTCGGCCGCTACATCACCAAGACGCCATTTACGGTCATCCACCCAGGACTGGCGACCTTCCGTCATTTAACCAACCCCAACAGGACCTCTACGCCCGACCTACTTCTTACACAGCAGCCAAACCGAGTCACCGGGTACCGCGCCTTGGACTTTGGCACTTCCGACCATCGGCCTGTGCTCTATGAACTAGGCGACATGCCAGAGCCACCTGCTTCTAGGTATAGGTACGATAAAGCCCGGTGGGACCTCTACAAGCATCTTATCAAAACCGAGTTGCCCACAATTGCGCCTCTCAGACACACCTGGGATATCGACTACGCTGTCGAAAATGCGTAAGCCGGTAAGACTTCGTGTGAGTTTGCTTTAACATCTTCGCTAAATGGTTACTAAAACGGAGGTGTCTGTCCATTTGAATTCCCAGATATACTAAGTTTTTGGCTAGTGAATTTTCCCCCGTTCCTACTATGAAGTAGGTAGTGGATTTTTTCCCTTTTGAAAGGAAAAAATTACGCTTACCCTTCGTCAGTCTTACCCGCGTTTACAGAGATATTGAGTCTCCCCAATCTCTCACTGTTAAATTATAATATATATTAAAGCCGCTATATACTAAGGATCAAACAAAAGAAAGAATATTTAGTTGGTCATAAAAGTGCTTAATTTGAGTAGTGAGATGGGTGGGTATTTCCCGATGAATTTCCTTCTGAGTCAGGAGCAAAACTGAACCTTCGATAAAAGAGGGTTAATTTCCTATCCTTATTTGTTTGTTAATTTGCCAGACGTCACCACGAGCCGGCATCCTGCCTCTGCTTCACTTTTTTTTTTTATCTCTTTCAGTGGTCGGGAGAAGAGCTTGAGGAGAGTTCTCTCTAATTAGAAGGACTTCGGGGCCCAGTCAGCCTGAAAATAGGCCCCTCCCTTTCAGTCTCGTCTATTTTAGTCTTGACCTTTTCGAACTGTCCTTTTGCTTTCGTACTGGTTTTTGTCCTATATTTATGGGAATATGAAACAAATACAACTGCTACGTTGTATGGTCTATAGAACTTAAATTAACACGGAGCAAATACCATAAAATAGAAAATATAGGTTCACATAGTATTTTAAAAACTGAATTAAAAAATTGAAATATTATGAACCAAAAATAAACAAAGAAAAAATATAGTGGAAATCTAAGGATTTCAAGACAACCCCTCTCTCCTGCTGGGCAATTCCATATCCCAGTCTTAAAAACTAATCGGCATTCGTCAAAATTTATTAGGAAATTTTGATAAATGCATCGCAAAACTAATAGCCTAAATAGTGTGTCCGTGAATAAAAATATAGAATAAATAAGAAAGAAACCCACCCACACCAGCGAATGTAGCACGCCTTAGCCAGGACAAAGTTCCAGGAATGAACCTAGAGTTATGTCCGAGTGGATGACGGAGGAGCAGCTGACTGTTCTGTACGAAGAGCGCATGGTGATGTCAACAAAAACTATAATTCATACTATGGCTCAAGATACCAAACTACAATGCGGTGATCTGTGTAACATTATGAAAAAGAAAATTAACTCTATATATAATTACTTTAAATTAACTTAACGATCTAAATAATATTTCTAAAGAATTATAAATTCGAATCAAAACAAATATCACCACGCTTACCAAAAATACTCTTTTTAATGTTTGTAACTTTGTTTTTGTTGTCACCTCGAACATTGAAAAATGCATTTTTTAAAATAAAACATTACTCTACAGCTATGGTCGTTTTTATCACAGAATATTTTCAATATACACCGGGCGAGAGCACATGTATCACCTGTTGATGATATCTCACATGTGTGCTTTGATCTAGCTCAGATAAGGATTAATTTTGGATGACCAAATAGCAAAGGAAGAAGTAGCTATGTTGGGTATTTTTTGTTTTTCCCACGTGGACACCATAGGAGGACAATATTGGGGGGGGGGCAATCCTGCGGGAGCCGATTGAGCCGATGCGGACCTATTCCACCCCCTTTCACTGGAGATAGCGCCTACGGTGCGGATATCCGGCCGATCCTCTTCTGACAGCTGGTCAGGGGATTATGTCTCAGTCTCTTCTCCTCATAGGGGATCTCTCAGGTGTCACTGCGTCCTGGCCGAGGAAATAGAAATAGATAGCAGCGGATCATCTGGGTGAGGAAATAAATCCATTTTTGCTGAGCAGTAGTTATTACTTTGTTTGTAACTTTAACTTCCCCAACCCCTGTGCCCAGAAGTAGATTTTTCAGATGAATTTATGTGAATGAATGAACTGGGTGAAAACCGTGCATGGGCCTTATCGTACCAGAATTTTATGTGTTAATGCAGGATGTGGATGTTATAAATAATTAAAATGTATTGTTTCTCCATCAAATTGTATATTTTAGGACAGTATTTTTAACTGTTAATCAGTCATACACAGCTATTCAATTATAAATAATGTGATTATTTATTTGTGATAAGTATTATTATAAAGTACAAATATTAATATCCCATCTATATTCTAATTATAGATTGTTGGTCAACTAAATAGTTTTAGAATTAAACACTTTAAAAGTATTTATTAATAATCAAGCAAACAAATTAAATTAGTTAAAAACACCATAATAATAATAAAATTGACGATAGACATAAAATCTTCAAACTAATAAAACCTATAGGTATAAATTGAAATCATATTTATTTAGCTAAAACTAAAAATCACAAATTCTTATGTGATCTGTAAACATATATTGCATACATATAGGTATATATATATATATATAGGCATATATATATACATATAGGCTACAAAGAATAATTGCATAATTGCAAACGTGAAAGCAGTACTGTGCATATTAAAGCAAACTAATCTTCCCCACTACAATTCAATTTCATTTACTGTGGTTTTCAGCTGTTAAAAATAATTACTAATGGCGTAATGAAGATATTTTAGAAATATGTATAGAATACTTGACCGAATAAAGCAGTCTTGCTTTGACATTTATTGTTGTTCTTTCACGTTCACTTTCTCCTTTTTTTTTTTTTTAGTTTAATTCAACAAACATTAACTCGTGCCGAAACCCGGGGTCTCGGAAAGTACGACTGATAGTTTTTTTTTTCTGTCATGTTTCATTCGCGAACACTAAGAAAGAATGAGGGAAGGAGGAGTACTGAGGCAGCCCCTGTTGAACTTAGCCGATGGGTATGAACCGAGGAGATCAGGGTTGATGCCAGAAGCTCATGCCAACGCGCTCGCTCTGTTGAAGGTAAAGAAGGCGAATAGACGTGAAAGGTGGACCCCGGAGGAAGACATTTTTCAAGTGTTTAGGAAGACCAGGTCCAAAGGCAAAGCAGCGGCCAATATGCAGCAGTCCTCGTAGCCCGTTATAACCAGATAACGGAGAAAATAAGAGAGAGGCTACCAGCGCCGAGAAAGTAGAGGGCAAGAGAAAGAAGCATTCCCCAACGAGCGCTTATTCCTCGAGTGTGTTGAAGCGCTGATTGACGCTAGCGCCAGAGATGTGGAAACAAGGCGGTACGGAGCCGGATAACGAATAGACGACCCAGGAACCCGTCAACTACCTGGAATAGAAAAGAACCAGCAGCCACCGGCAGGGACAGACGAGAAGAGGTTAAGGGCGGCAAGACCCAGGAAAGAGCCTCACAGAGAAGAAATAAGGTATCACGGGTGTGGGAAGGCGGGGCATAAAGTGGCACAGCGCCCTCGCTCCAAACGTTTTGAGTGCGACAATTAGGGACATTTCGCTAGACAATGTCCTGATATGCACCGTAGGAGGAAACCACACCGAGCAGAACCCATGGAAGTTAATATGCAATAGGTGCGTGGGAGGAGGAGGATACCGGATGATGATGATGTCGGGGATAACTCGTCGGAAGCTTTAAGAACGTCAGAGACAGAGGGGGAAGTACCAGGACACAGCAGGGGCCAGAGGACCTAGAGACAGATGGTGACAACGAAAAGGTGGGAGCGGTGTGTGGAAGCCTGAGCAGGGCGGCAGCAGAGTGGCGACCGGACCCTCAAGTGTGATGCAATAAATTACGAAGTAAAGGGGAAAGCGTGCGTGTTGCCAATAATTAGGGTCAAAAGAGGAGAAAGGTGCCTGGTGGACACGGGCAGCACCAACACCATCATGCTACTCGGAGCGCTGGAGAGGCTCTATAGCGGTGAGAGGGCACCTCGGATCAAAAAATGTAACAGTATGTTAATCACCCTGGGGGTCCATGCGAGGTAGTGGGAGAGGGGGTGATAGGACTAGATAGGTGGGCGAGAAAAGGGGGATACATAAAGGTTCATATTATGGGAACATGCCGCGGGATTACCTATTTGCGACCTGGGTGGCAAGTAGGGTGCATAAGGGAAATAAGGGAAATTAGTGGCAGATCAGGTCAGGAAATATAAATTATAAATGCCATGGGACGACCATTCGGGGTGGAGAGCGGATAGGGGTGATTAATAAAGTAGCGAGTTGGTGGGAAAGCATGCTGATGGAGTTCGGGGCTATTTTATACATAGAAGGAGATATGTTAGGAGCAACGGGAAAGACGGTCCACGAGATCCCGTTTAAGTTAGACCACGTGACATACATAAAAAAAAGGAGATATCCGGAAGCACTTCATCAACACATTAGAGAGGAGCTAGAGAGCCTCAAACGGCAAGGAATCATTGTAGAGAGTACTTCGCCATATAACAGACCTCTGTGGGCGGTGAGAAAGAAAAACAGGCCTGGGGACGAGACGGTAAAATATATAATTGTTATAGACTATCGGAAGTTAAACGAAAATATAACCGACGAGAAGTACCCGATTCCCTGGTATAAGGATATACTTGGCAGGATTAACGGAGCCACAGTGTTCAGCACCCTAGATTTAAAGGCAGGGTACCACCAAATTAAGATGAGCGCGAGAGACCAGCACAAAACTGCGTTTACATTCAAGAGGGGACACTTTGAATTTACCCGGATGCCGTTCGGACTAAAGAACGCCCCGATTACATTTCAGAGACTAATCGATGTGGCTCTGAGGGGAATCAATGGGTCAGTGTGTCAGATCTACAGGGATGATCTGGTAGTTTTTAGTAGAACGGAGGTGGAGCATGTAGAGCATCTAAGAAGTGTATTACGAAGAGTACGGGAATTCGGACTAAATCATCCATGGAGAAGTTGGGTAAACCGGATCAATCTTTTGGTTCACACCATCTCGTGGGAGGGTGTTAAACCGGGTTCTACGAAGGTCGAGCCGATAGGAAAGATAGCGGTGCCGAGAGATATCCAGGGGATCCAGATACTATTGGGTACATTAAACCATTATCGGAGATTTGTGCCGGGCATGGCAGCATATCTGGTGCCTATTAGTAATCTGCTGCGAAATGGGGCGAGGGTGGTTATTACACCGATCATAGAAGAAAACATCCGGAAAGGCATGGCACGATTACAAGAAGAACCAATACTGGCATTTACGGATTTTCACAAATTATGCACTATCACCACCGATGCCAGCGAGTACGCACTGGGAGCCGTCACAGGTGGGAGATGGTGGAAAGCGCTCGCTAGCGTACGTTAGTCGACGGCACACAGATACAGAAGCGTGGTACAGTGCCTTAGAAATATATAAGTTATAATATAAAGTATATAATATAAGTATATAAAGTTATAATTACTAGGCATCATATTGGCTATAGACCATATCTGTCCGTAGGTCTTCGGCAGCAGATTTAGAGATCACATCGAACACCGACCCTTACAGTGGGTAGGGAAATTGAAGGAATCCTCGGCACGGGACACGTGGGGAAAGGAATTTCTATCCCAGTATAATATGGAAGTAGTATAAAAGCCAGGAAAGGAAAACGTAGTGGCGGACTGGCTATCCCGAGCCATCACAGTGAATGCGGTAAAAGAAGCAGAGCCATGTGGGGTCCTCCGACAATTAATAAAGGAATGGACACCCGGGGAGGATGGAAGACGCGGTACTCGTCGTCAACAGCGACGGTAGTTTTGGTGGGGGATGAAGAAGAGTATCCAGGGCACGATGGGGGCGTGCTAAGTGTGTCTCACTAAAAAATACGACTGACATCCGGAATGGGGGTGACAAGAAGAAACTCTCACAGCATAGACACCGTTAAGTGAGCTCCAAGTAGATACCTATACTTGGAGGGGTCATAAGTTGGTCACTACAATCAGCATGTTTAGTACAGTAACCATGGCGTATTTAGTAACCGAACCATCATCAGACGCAGTCACACAGGCACTACGGACGTGGTTCGAGATCTACGCAGTGCCGGACTGGATATTGTCAGGCGGGGGCCGTGCATTCGATAATTTCAGCATCCGGGAAGAAATGAAGTCGATGTGTCTTGGCATATTAACACCCCAGGGCACCCCAGGAGTTGAGGAGGAATCGAAAGACTACACAGCACATTGAGTAATCTATGTCAGGGGGAAACGGGAATGCAGTTGAACGAGGCGATGCCGAAGGTTGTAGCCACCTACAACCATTCCTTTCACACCACGACGTGGTTCTCGCCATTCGAAATCCTCTTCGGGCTGCGCGCAAGACTGAGAAATAGGGCAGAGACGGTGGCGGGCGTGGATATGGTAGTGGAATTGGTGAGCAATAACATAGAGCTAGGCATTTGAATGCCTACTATACTAATATATATATATAAGTTAATGCTTATCGGGTTTAGAATTCAAAAACAAAGGATAAAAAGGTTCTGTGGAATTTCGTAAACTTGGAAGGGATGAGTTCTAGAATGTAGGGTATATTAAGGTCGTTATGAAGGGTTTTTCTGGCATAATAAGGGGCATTTACTATTGTTCTCAGGACTTTTGATTGAAAGGATTGGATAAGCTTGATGTTCGACTTTTTTGCTGTCCCCCATAGCTCTATTCCGTATGTCCAGATTGGTTTAAGTATAACTTTGTAGATTAGTAGTTTATTTTATAAAAAGGTTCAGAGAAACAACACGCATGAAAGTTAGAACTAGACTGTGTATTTCATGTCTATAACCCTGTATATTTACACTCGGGATGTTTACATCCCGACGTTCGGGGATTAAGGTTGAGTACTGATGCTGCTCGGAGCTTAACTCCCCCTGCCAGTTTACGCACACCTCCTCGTAAACTATGAAGTCTAAGTCTAAATTGAGGACGACTTAGGTGATATTACGATCACTCTCCTAATCGTACTAGGACAACAGTACACAGCCTGTAATCCCTTACATTCAGTCGTAATACTATGACACTTAAGTCCAAATAGAACGCTGCCTCCAACACTACAGCCACCAAAATCAAAACAAACCAAAAATAAATTACATGGCTTATTACTCAAAGAAATCAATGGCATCTTACACGCTACGCTAAATCAATAATTCTACACCGCCTGTGTACATTCTAAAAAAAAAAAAAAAAGCAACTAAAAAAAAAATAGATAATACTCCTACAAATGGTACAAGGTGTACGTATGTATACAATACAATTGAGCCCCAATATTGGTGCTTTGCGTTAAAGTCCCCACCCACAAGGAAACGATGACCGAAAGGAGAGGAATTTTGAATCAGAAATGGATTTATTGGAAGGGCAGTACACTGATGCTAGAGTAAGGGGAAAAGTGGAGGTGCTGATTGACACTGCTGAGGACTGAAGGATATCGTGTGCTACCAAATCGTGTGATGGGATATGGAGTTATGGACAATGACAGCGGTGCCTGCATGTGCTCTTCCATCTGGGTGATCAGTTCGATAAGTCTGGTACTGTCCAACTGTAAAAGGTCGTTTACTCTTAAGTATTGTTTCAGTAATGAGAGCTACGTGGATGTTCTTGCCGTGAAGTAGTGCTGTCATTTGATAAAACCAAGATGAATAGTGTGTCTCGTGTGTAACAACAAAGATGAGTCTGAGCAGTTTTCAAAATATTGATTAAATTTATGTTTTTAACAGCGTTGAAATATAAGTATTGTTATAACGTTTTATATTATTGATTTTTTAAGTCTAATACATTTTTTTTTATTATGTCATTTTAATTTTTCTTACTTTCACAACTTAGTAGTAATCTATGAGTAATAAGATAATTTAGTTTTACATAAAGGAAATGCCAGTAAGTTAGTTTTAAATAAATGATTCACAAGATGAGCCTCATAACTTTCAAACATGTTTATACAATGAATGTATAATGTACACCATACTTTTGTAACAATCACAAATTCAATGTAAAATTATTAAAAATTGTAGAAATTGCTGGCTGCAGGACATATAATGACCTGCTGTATATAGATTCATTTATGTAGGATTTATACTGGTTTCCATAATTATGGTATGAATAAAACAAATATTTAATGGAAATGAGACGAAACTGAGGGTGGCGTACTTAGTTCTTAGGCCACGCCTACTAGAAGGTTAAGAATGCCTTCACTGTTGCGAGATCGTTAATTGTTCAATTATAATATATATTAAAGTCGCTATATACTAAGGATCAAACAAAAAAAAGAATATTTAGTTGGTCATAAAAGTGCTTAATTTGAGTAGTGCGAAGGGTGGGTATTTCCCGATGTTGGGAGAAAAACTGAACCTTCGATAAAAGAGGGTTAATTTCCGATCCTTATTTGTTTGTTAATTTGCCAGACGTCACCACGAGCCGGCATCCTGCCTCTGCTTCACTTTTTTTTTATCTCTTTCAGTGGTCGGGAGAAGAGCTTGAGGAGAGTTCTCTCTAATTAGAAGGACTTCGGGGCCCAGTCAGCCTGAAAATTAGGGCCCTCCCTTTCAGTCTCGTCTTTTTTAGTCTCGACCTTTTCGAACCGTCCTTTTGACCGGCCGCTCTTTCACAATCCTTAAATATACTTGAACACTTTTATCTCTTTTAAAAAGTGATTGCAAAATACAGTTTAAAAGCCCTTGGCTCCGAAGTAGGGCACTAGAGGCTGTTTGTACATAGCACAGTAGCAAATAACAATTATTTGTCTAACTCAAAGCACAGAGGTTTAGTTCGGTTTTATCATACATTTATTTACTTATGTACTGTATATCTGCAAAAACTATATCAACTGTTAATGAATAAAAGATTATTCTTTGGAATCGTATCATATTATAGAATAATTTTAGGAACTTAAGTATTTTCTATAGCAAAATTTGTACAAATCGAAAGTTTCACCATGAACTCTGAATGAACAATTGAAGAAATTTCTGGATGATTTCTGATTTTCACTATTATGACTTTTATGAGAACTATTATTTGTTGTCTAATAGTAATTATATAAGAGTTAATATTTCTTCCTGATTTATATACTATAAATTATATTATAACTTACCGCAACACAGTAATGGCGGTTTTTCATTTTGAATTATTCAAGGTTTTATATACCTCAGATTTGTAAAATGGTTTTTGTTTTAACAAAGTTATTTTTTCATGCAATATAGATGTACTATCTTAAATATTTATAGTATTGCAATTTGGTATATACATGATTAATGAACATTGAAAATATAATATCATTCACAGGTTTGTTGTAGTACTCTTTTTATTGTTTCCCATTCTTATTATTTATTAAATTGAGTGATATTGTATCGTGTTTTTGTATTATGTTATTGTTTTTTCTAAATTCAAAGTTATAAGTTCATCCCCCAACAAGGGGAATGCAGTTAAAAATAACAAGTAATATTAAGAGATCGACTTTCCGCTGAAAAAAAGTAGCGAACCGCACGACCTAAGGGTCGACTGTCAGGTATAGATGAATTTTCGAAGGGCCAAAATGGATCCAGATGGTTCTTTTATGGTCACTCATAAAAGGACAGTTTATAAACCGTCATTTTCTTGTGGCAAGAGTGAGAGTTTTGAGGCACGTACTGATCCGTTGGCACCTTAGTGTGTCATCCATCTCTAAGATGGATGAAGATTTCAATAATGGAAAGGAACCTGGTCCAGGAATTCGAAATATAAAGTGCCGAATGATTCAATCAGGGGCTAACCCGAAGGTGAGACCCATTACCTAGTCCCTTGGCATTGTATAAGTTTTTTAACCATAGAAAGTATGTTAGTTTGTGAGACATGCACTCCTTAAAATGGATATGCAATGCAGTAAAAAGAACAACCCTCAGAAAAATTATTTTCATGTTTATAATAATCAATTATAAAATATAAAACTAATAGGGGTTGAGGAAAAAATCCCATAAAAAATAGCAAAAAAAACCAAAACAAAAAAAACCGGGGCTTCGACCGAAGACACAGTAAGTATTTTGACTCGTTGAAACACCTAACAAACCCAGTGTTTAACACTGTGACCCCACCACCATTCCCATAACTGGCAACGTACTGTCGGGAAAAAATAGTTTAAGATTGTTGTTAGATGTATTTAGTTTAAAGTCTATGATTCATAGATGGGGGAGCCCCACCGCTTGTTTAGACAATGGATGTATAATGTACATTATACCTTTGTAACAATTAAAAATCGCTATTTAAAATAATACTGACTAATTAATTGTAAATATATTCAATTTCGATACTGAATCTATACTGAATTCCATAATTTATAATAACAAGGGGATATGAAGGGGGGAGCCCGGGGCAGTTACCTCCGTTATGTGAAAACAAGGTGAGTTCCATCTCCTAGTCCCCATTTACTTTATATAATTTTTAACAATAAAAAGATGATGTTAGGTCAATAACAAGAGCTAAAAATGCATTTATGCAGTAGACGGAGCTCAATTTATATAATTGTATGTATTGATGCATTCAAAAAAAACAAACTTATATAGGGTTTAAGGTGGAAAAAAAAAAGGGGCACTTCCTTAGCAGCTCTGCTGTGCTGAGGGCTCGGTGGTGGGTTCCGCACGGAGCACACACTTGGTTGCCAAAATAGTCTGAAGGCCACTTCAAGCGTCTCTGGGTCACCTCAACAGCTTTTCACTGAGCACCTCAACCATACCACTCATCTTTAGAGAAACCATTAAAGTAACTTTGGTTTTAGATTCCAATTGGGACAATAGAAAATTGTTTGAGAAATTATAATTTGAAGTATAAATTCACGCGAATGTAATACTCTCAAGGAATCAAATTGGTCAATAGTTGAATAGTTAGGTGGCATCCCTAAAATTAAAAATATTCCAAGTTTGAAAATTATATTAGTAGATTGCAATAATTTATCGTGATTAGAAAAATAAAATGCCAAAGCGAATGGCACTCAACGTGCAACAACAAACCATGAGAAATCAAATACAGAACAGAGTGATGGGCTTTGGACGCCTGGAACTCTAGACGATAATAAACTTCAGTAGTCTTATTTCACTAAAGCTCGTCTAGAAGACGAAATCAAATGGCCGCAGATATTCAATATTTTGTCATGACATTCTAAATTCATATTAATTTATGAGGATTATTAATATATTTTAAACCTAAAACGTTTAATCAACAAAATAATTTTTTTTTCTATATTTAATTATTGCCTAATAATAAAACAATAATTAAATACGAATTGATGCAGGCTTTTAATAATAATAATAATAACAAATTGTTTTTCCCAGTTAATTTTTTTAATTCAACAGCTGATTGATTCTAGACTTTCACAAATACAAATTTTTGGTCCCATAGTACAGACCTGGAAAAAATGTCACTAATTACTCTGCCAATAGCAGCGAGTAAAACTAACGAAAAAATTATCCATGCTCTTATCGTTGATCGGTATCAAAGAATGGCTTGAAACGGTGCTCCAATCACTTCCACTGTATTCTCCTATCGACATTTTCAACCACACTCTTGTATTTTATCGTTTGTCACAGCACGAACAACACACCCTATGGGCAGGACATTCGTGACAAACACGTAAACTCATGCGTTCAAAAAGAAAGCAGTTTATCATTTGAAAATGTAAATACTGTAACCGATCACATACTACTGTCAAACATATATGTTACGGACTGCCGATAAATTCTATCACTTAGACTTCCTATCAGTACGGTGGACATACTGACTTTAAATAGTATTTGGGCTTTACATAAAAATATGAAATATTTACAAATATTTTATCACATCATTTATGAGACAAATATTTATTACCCTCATGTATTAGAGACTGCAAAAGGATTTCAGTTGTAAAATGATCTACAGCTAAAGATTGGTATTAATGATGCCTCAGGAGAATTTGAAAAAACAAATGATTGTCATTTTAGTGGATTTTTGTTTTCTGTTCTATAAGCAGTACTTTTCCTATTTACAAGTTTAGCTTTGGGAATTTCGCTTATGAAATTTAATTATTGTTCGTTACCAACGGTGACATTCTGCATTATTTGAGAATAAAATAAACTCACTTTAGACTCATTGTTTTAGAATCTAGAAAAAAAATAAAACGTACGAAACATTACAATTGAAAACTAATTATTTACTTTTCAGTACCTTCAACTATTATTTTTGGTTGCTACCGACATTTGGAGGGCCTTTCACTATTTCAATACATATTTTTTTTATATATCTTCTATATTTTTTCTAATAGTTGACTGTCTGTTGACCAACTGCATTACGAACATCTTAAAAAATTTCTACGTTACGCTCTACCGCATTTGCAATATTTTGCGCATATAATTAAATAATGTATTTTTTTTAACTTTTTTTTAATCATATTTTTTTATTCACTAATAAGATCAATAAAACAAGATTCATGATACAATGGAGTAACTGTGTATAGATTTTAAATCAATTAATTGCAGTCTTTCATTTAGCAGGCCTCCTTCTCCATCATATGCCAATCCGTTTGTCCGGCTGTAGCACGACATGCTTGCATGTTAAATAATTAGTGCTGGTTGTGGGAAAGTATAATTAAATAACCCATCTTTTCACAATGTGGTATTTATTCACCAATAACGTTTTCGACAGCTTTAAGCTTTAGTTACGAGTTGATGGTGTGAAACATTTATGACATTTAAAATAATTAATATTTAGTATGATTTTAAAATATGATTGCTACCTCTTCAGACTTCACTTTACGACTAATGAGTGACATCCAGAGATCAAGAAGACGATCCAGCTAAATTGTTGGTTGAAGGAGTCGAGTAGGCACTAAGCATTCGAGGTAAGTTTTCCAATTTTTAAGTTTTATTGTTATTATATTAGATATGCAAATGACTAGAATATTTCTTATTTTTATTTTATACTTATTAAAGCTGCTTGGCTTTGCAAAAGATACTTTTTACTTTTACTCCTACCTACAGTAAAATTAGCTTAAATCTTCACTTTATAGACCTTCAGAGCAACATTACACCTTTACTATCAGTCCTAGACAATCATTTATTTCATAAAACATGTAGGAAATTTAATGGTCTAAAACTTTTCTCTCTAAGATACATTGGTAAAAAGAGATCGAAAAAACGTCCGAAATTTGAGAACAGCAAAGGTTTTTTGCGCTACGGCGAACGCCTAAGAGGGAAATAAGGGATAAGGGACCGACCTATACCATATATAAAAAAATTAGAACTACTTGACTTTTTGTATATATTGTAACATTCATGATATTTGAGAATATCATGACCAGCCACCCTCCCACTTTGTCCAGCATCAGCCCTTATGCTCTTAGGAGTGGGGATGAGATGAAGGACGAGTTTAGTCAGTCTTAGCCAAGAGCCAGAGAGCAAAGCAGAGCAAGCTCCCGTTCCGTTCACGGTCATCAACACAAGCAGAGGAGAAGAAGAAGAAATCCGAAGAAGGTTACACGGATATCATCGATTGGGTGATATAGATATTGTTTTTTTATTATGGATCCATTAAAAAGAGATTGAGCTCAATTATCATTTTTTTTATATAACTAATTAGTAGTAACTATCCTTGTTCAAAAGGAATTGAATATTTTTTTATATAAATAATGTCAGCACTATTTATAATTATAATTATTTGTTATAACCATTTTACTTGTATATATTTCACAATTCCCAGTTTCTCAATTTATTAATAACTATAACATTAGCCTTGAGATCGGGCGATTCAATCGGGATAATTTCCTATGTCGAAGACATAAAAACAAGTTGAATTAAAGATCTCATGACGGACCTACCAAATTAGTTAAGGTCAATTGATCTATTAAAATAGAAAAATAGAATGGTAGAAAATGAGGTAGGTTTCAATGGGGGCCGCTCCGGGATTAACTTCAAAAATTCTAAAGAAACCAAAGGAATTGTGAGGTATTGCATGTTAGAATAATAACTAGAACTAATCAATAACAAATTATATATTTTCCTATAATTTTACATTTGTTACACAAACACAGACACAAATGACGAACACAAACATGTGCGGGTCTGACTCAGGTACTGGGGGGGTTGGGTCAAACCCAGCCTCTAAAGGAGACCCCTCAGCCCCCGACCCCGAACCCACGATAAATCATTCCAAGATGTTACAACTAATCCTTGCCCAGTTAAACAGTCAATTTAACGCAATTAAAGAAAATAATAAAGAACAAAAAGAGTTGAGCGGGAAGTTTGATCAATTAAGGGAAGAAATAAAATCGGGAAGATCGGCTAAATTCGAACAAGGTTACACGGATGTAAACTATGAATTAGATAGACAATTGCGAATTTGTGAGGAGAGAACACTCCAAGTAAATAATAATGTAAATTCAAAATTAAAAGAAGAAATCATTCTATTGAAAAATACGACAGATCATGAAAAAATAAATTTAACAAAGTCACAACTAGTTGATGCTGATTGTCAGACAGATCTTAGCTTATATTCAATTAAGGATAATGAAGAGAAAATGACGTCATTGGAGGATGAACAGAAGATTGCAGATAACAATGATGAGTGTACCTCACGTCAACATGATCTAATAAAGCTTGACGATGAGAATAATATGAGTTTGTTGGAAAATAAATTTTCAGAGTTAGAAGATACAGCGAATATCAAGAAAGGAGAAGTGATTTCGTTGAAAGATCAAATTACAGAGCATCAGCAGACAACCAGCGATAACGTGAAAAATTTAAAAATAATTCAAAATAAAGTTTTGGATATGAAGAAATTGGAATCTCAAATTCCAGCTCATCTTGATGAAATTCCTTTTTGCGTGTTTGATTTGAACAACATTAAAATTAATGAATGGAAGGCATTTAAAAATAATTACAGGGATGTTTTTTGTTCGATACAATATGACTTCAAAAAAAGAAAAAAATTATAGTTTTCTTTTATTATTTTCATTATTAAATGAAAATAATACTGATCGGATGACACATAAACTTTAGAAAGTTTACACAAACAAAAACAAAACTATTATAAGAAATGCTGACCCTAGTAAAGTCTATGGAATTATCGGCAAGTGAAGCTTCTGACTTCATTATCACTTAATCTATAGAACAGATCGTAAATATTCCTTGAATGCTTAAGTCCATTTAATTGATTTATTTAATATTATTTTATACACGACAACGACCTCCCTATCTTTTTGTAACATTTATAGTTTTTTTATAAACACTATCTTTTCACTCAGGTAAAATATTCAAATCACACACACACACACTCAACAATTTTCTCTATTGTTACTAATTACCAGTAGAATTGTCTAGTATTTTAATTAAAAACCAATATGTATTACTAATCACACTCAACCGTCTTTTCAACAAATGTTTTCCAAATCGCATTATGATCCATAAAACAATGTACCTTCGAACTAATCCATACTAATTAGCATAATAATTTAGCTAAGTAAAAAATTAAAACAACTTGTACACTCTTCAAGCAATTTAAAACCTTGCAAAATTTGAACTATTATTATTATAAACCTTGTAAAATTTCATCACCCGTTATAAACAACCAATTCAACAAATCGAACGCAGCAACAAAATATTGTGGGTCCACTTAAAAAAAAAAAAAAAAAAAAAAAAAAATTTTATAAATTTTTTTTTTTATTTATAAGGGAAGGCAATTGTAACATTCATGATATTTGAGAATATCATGACCAGCCACCCTCCCACTTTGTCCAGCATCAGCCCTTATGCTCTTAGGAGTGGGGATGAGATGAAGGACGAGTTTAGTCAGTCTTAGCCAAGAGCCAGAGAGCAAAGCAGAGCAAGCTCCCGTTCCGTTCACGGTCATCAACACAAGCAGAGGAGAAGAAGAAGAAATCCGAAGAAGGTTACACGGATATCATCGATTGGGTGATATAGATATTGTTTTTTTATTATGGATCCATTAAAAAGAGATTGAGCTCAATTATCATTTTTTTTATATAACTAATTAGTAGTAACTATCCTTGTTCAAAAGGAATTGAATATTTTTTTATATAAATAATGTCAGCACTATTTATAATTATAATTATTTGTTATAACCATTTTACTTGTATATATTTCACAATTCCCAGTTTCTCAATTTATTAATAACTATAACATTAGCCTTGAGATCGGGCGATTCAATCGGGATAATTTCCTATGTCGAAGACATAAAAACAAGTTGAATTAAAGATCTCATGACGGACCTACCAAATTAGTTAAGGTCAATTGATCTATTAAAATAGAAAAATAGAATGGTAGAAAATGAGGTAGGTTTCAATATATCCCTTTTTCAGCCTCCCATGCTACTTAGGCGCCCGTACTTTTTTTTATTTTATTTTTTATTAATAATGTTCATTTTTATTTCATTTAACAATCTATAATTACATTAATCATCAGAAATAACTTTCTATTGTAGTTAAATAATCATTAAAATTTCTGCATAACATTCTTGAACAAATGCAAGCTAATCATAAAATCAGCTGACTATCTGAATACCTAAGGTAAACGATTAACTAGTCTCTACACAGAAGATGGTCCAAATTATATTGGAGTCTAAGGGTACAAAGTTAAATATAATTTCCGAAAGTGACGGGAAACAAAGAGTATGCTGAGGAACCCTAATTTGAGTTGACTTAACAGAACAGCGCTGGCTGTCGGAGGAAGGAAATTGTAAGTCAACATCCTCCTCTAAGTCAGGGATGTAAGGTTTTCGATTAGTGAAATGTTGCAGGGGTTATTTTGCAAATTGGTCTTAAGGAGCGAATGTAAAATCTTGGTTACAACTGACATGCGAAACGGAAATTTCTAACTTGACATGAAGACACGATTCATATAATTGGTCAACGAGTACAACGTCAAATCAACAAAAAACGAAAAAAAGTCTTCGATATAAGAGTCCTGTGACGTTTTTCGAAACAGCTTGCCACTTCCTGACTGCGAATAGGGATGTTGGGACACAAACCGTTCCATCCTGCTTCCGAAGCCTTAGGTCAAATGGCTTTCTTGCTCCACGACTTTTTTTTTTTCCAGCAACTTTAAGGACTTCACTTTCCTCCGTTCTAGTCACATGACCAACCAATCTTGATATCTTTCACCCTATAACTATTATAAGGCTCGTCCCTGGAAGAAGTAGGATTGTCAGCTTGTTCTGCAACAGTTTTCATTGATGCAAGACCCACTAAAGATGTATCTAAGAATGATGGTAAGGAATCTTTAAAGCCCGGTTTTAAAAATTTGATGGATATTTTTGAATGCTGATAGAAATGGAATTCCAATTTTTAACTCCTTAGCAAGATAATAAGGGATGCAAAGCTAGAAATAAGAAAATATTAATATTTTTGTTGAAAAAAATAAATAATGACAAAGGAAATATAGGAACTTTATGAAGGAAGTCGGAGGAAAATGTAATCGTCCCGTGGAGTGCTTACATAAAAAAACATGATAATCTTTAAAGGGTAACATAAACTTCTTAGGAGATGGAAATGAAATGAAATTAAAATAAGGAAAGGTAAAGCAAGACTACTAAAGCTTTTGTCGAATTACTTAAGAGATAAAGATTTTTACAGTACTCAAACGGGGCGATGTAATGAACAAAGGAGAACAATATTAGCTAGAAATTAAATTTTGAATATTGGAATACTTTCTTCATCTGACAAGGAAATTATTTTTTTTTTCATCCAAATAATTTTTCTTGATAGGCTCTTTGTGGATGTATGGTTGATAAAAAAGATTTTCAACCCTTCGCATTGCACCTTATACGAGTATATATTTATTATATATAAGATTTTTCTGAGGATTATATAATTCAATGAGCCCTAATAACATTCATTTATAAACATATAAACTATAGTAGCAATATTTATTTTACATAATTTTCGTTCCGGGATTTGTCCAAAATTTATGGGAATATGAAAAAAATACAACTGCTACGTTGTATAGACTATGGGACTTAAACTAAAACGGAGCAAATACCATAAAATAGACAATATATGTCAACATAGTATTATAAAAACTGAATGAAAAAGTTAAAATATAATGAACCAAAAATAAAAAAAATAAACAAAGAAAAAATATAGTGGAAATCCAAGGATTTCAAGACAGGCACTCTCTTCTACTGGGCAGTCCCATATCCCAGTTTTAAAAACTAATCGGCATTAGTCATAATTTATTAGGAAATTTTGATAAATGCATCGAGAAACATCATTACGTATGATCTTTTACTGAATAGATTTAAAATAAAAAAAGTTTAAACTTAATATTATCCTTCTATCAAAAAATAATATTATTTTTGTTGTATTTATTCAACAATAATTCTCACTGATTAACAACAACTTTATTAAGATAAAATTACAATCTATCTGATTGGGCTATAAGTAATTCTGATAAATGATCTCATTCATACCAATTTACAATTTTCATTCACTCGTTCATTCATACTATATATACAAACAGCCCAGAGGTCCCCCAAGTCCACATGGTTGTCACCTCCCTCACGTGCGAAGGAGGAAGCGGAGTCTTGGGAAGTCCCCTACGCTCCTTCGTGAGCCATGTCACTGGATAAGAGCCAGTGGAGTCTGACCAAGAGCGCGAGAGCCACAGACGCTCAGGACATGATTTGCGAAACTGGCCATTGCCAGGACTCCCACTGTCACGTATTTATAGCAGGTTACGAGGCCACTGCCGTTTCAGTCTCCGAGGAGGATTATAGGGATGAGTGGTGCAGTGCAACGACTGTGCTAGAGGATTAGGGTGGTTGGATAGGTTACTAAGGGATTTTAGAACAATAATTCTACTGAAACTTCTTGATGAAAACATTTGGTTCACAGCTAAGTTTTACATATGGATGTTTGTTGATCGGTTGACGGTTTTGTTCCTCAAAAAGGTGTATAATTTATATTTTCTTTGGCAGGAACATGATATTTCCTTAATATAAACGTACTGCTGATAATCAGAAGGTTAAATCATTTATTAAAATCAGAACGAAAATTGCGGTCTTCTTTCAATGATTTTCACTTCAGCAATTTTCCAGAGGTTATATTACTGAAGTGATTTAAAGAGATAATAAATTGACTAGGGTAACAATTCGACAGGAATACCTCATATAGGATAGAACACTACGTTCGAGATCAGCAAGTCTATTTTTCTTAGTTACTATTTATGAAACCAGTGAGATTACAAACGACAATTACTAAGTTACTAGAATTGAGTAAGAAGAATTTTAGTTGAGGTTAAAGCGGTTCTGTGATACATATTATTTACATTATTTTATTATTTATTTACTGACATTTTGTCCATTATATTTCTATTCACGCGAATGTTCACAGTTTTTCAAGCATTAAGAGAAACACTTTATATTCTTCTAAAACTAATTCGAAACATTTGACACTATGGCATTTGATGTAATTTTGGTGGACAACGATTACACATTACTGTATTGTGCGCTGACAAAGTTTGTACCACACAATTGACGCTTGAGTAATAAACCAGGAAGCAAATTGTAAATCATAACTTAATTAATTACGTAAACTAATACAAGGAGATCAACCCGAGATAAAAACAAAAATTAAACTGTGTCCTGAACAAGTTGTGTGTCTAAATTTGGCGTTATCGTTTTAATCAGCTGCAGTCGAGCGAGTGATATATATATATATATATATATATATATATATATATATATATATATATATAAAT
This sequence comes from Acanthosoma haemorrhoidale, assembly GCA_930367205.1. Lineage (NCBI taxonomy): Eukaryota > Metazoa > Arthropoda > Insecta > Hemiptera > Acanthosomatidae > Acanthosoma > Acanthosoma haemorrhoidale. Next base: position 95,088,948 of record OV884011.1, read on the forward strand.
AGATATGTATCTAATATATATTAGCATAAGTGTACCTCGCAACAATCGAACATTAAAGTCTAAATGCTAAATCGGTGGGAAAGTCAGCTCCCACCAAGATTTTATTTTGAGATGTTTCGGGTCAGAGCCCACTCAACCTCTTGGAGGTAACTGAGTAGCCAAGTTGAGCGAAAATGTAGCGGAACCTGTTTCATAAAATGTATGTAATGATTGCGGGAATGAATATAACACGGGGAAAATTGTACGTATGAAGATCGTAACAGAGGTCAAATTGTTTTCCGGGAGATGCCTGATGCCCTTGTCGATCTGATAGCGAGTACTTGTAATTCTATTTGAGCATGTCAAAACTGAAGTCATACCTAGACCCCCAGTGATGCTTTTAACATTTGTGAGTAATTGGAACTCTAAATAGTTATGGTGGTATGGTCAGAAACAAACTTACTAAAAATTACAGCTTAAAAAAATTTCAAAAAATAAACATATTAACCTAGTCCCCAGTGGTGATCCGGCTTTTTATTTTGTCGAGGAAAAAAAATAAACATTTAGTCGAAAGTGTTGTATGATTCTAGACAAAAGTCTTAGTTCATTTTACTTCAGGTTCATTGTAAAAAATTAAGAAGTCAATATTATTACAAAGGGGTATCCAGATATCACTAAATTCAATACACAACGAAATTACCAATCTTATTTATTGTAATTTTTAAATTAAAGATATAGATAACACTATCCCATCGAAACTCGCTTAATTTTAAGTTTTTCTACCAAAAGAGTTTCATCTCAAAAGGAATTTGGAATAATTTATCACGGCGAGATAATTTATGCCATATTTATGGCTTTTAGATTTAGGTTTCTTGTAATATTGAGGAAGACGAAAATCATTGTAGTGTAAGTCACTTGTCAAGATTAAACACAACAATGCCTCCCGAATATTACGGATTCCATTCAAATATTTTAATTAATATCTGTCATGCGAATTGTTCTTTTTTTTTCGTTTTTCGTTCTTATTTCCGTAGCAAGTTTTTCTTATCATTTAGAGTCCAAATTCAACGCAAAAACTACTTAGCTACGCCTGCGAATGTACATAAAAAACTTAATGAAAAGTAGCATTGTATGGATGTGTGCATGACTACACAGTGCCGTTGAAAAAACTTCGACGAATTGACACTTATCTGAAACGGAGCAGAGTGGTTGTAAATTTTAAAAATGTTTTAAATTTTAAGTACTAAGTAAAAGCGATTTATTTTTAATTTTAACGAAGTACATATAAATAGTTGCATTACAAGTATTGTAATTCAAGTATTTATTAAGTATGTATATTTAAATCAATGTATATACTGTTGTTAGTAGGTCGGATGTTTTTTCTCAAAACGATTTTTTTTAAGGAAATACTTGAACTACAAAAAAAAAATGATTGGTTTATATCGTCGTACCGGAGTCCATGCTAATTGTGACAGGAGTAGAAACTTCGCCGTAGAGGATATGGCTAAAGTCCGTTATATTGAACTAAATTTTGTGTGACTAAAAATCAAAATGGCCCTTGGCTTATATTTCTATCCTGAAGTACATAAAAATGATGACCAGATGTAGCAGAATTAATTCTGCTAGTAATTGAGGTAAAATAATTCGACCTCAAACATCCCAAAAGTTGCTTTTGCTTCGTAGTCTGTTACTCGCAATGATTCCCCATTTGAACCTATACACGTTAAAATTATACCAAAATAAAATCTGTTTATTTTCAAAATTACGCTTTATGAAATCGTGAATGGTTTCGTTTTTTGGGGACTAAGCATTGCTTTTGGGTTTTTATACATATATTGCAAAAATATTTTTTATGAAAAACAAATTTTATACTATTAGATTAATAAATCTCAAAAAAATGTTGGCCGAATTTGTGGGATACCGTTACTATTTATTAAATAGTAAACCTACCTTCAGTAGTTTACCTTTAGTAAACAGTAGTAAAGTTGAGCTTTAGTAAACATGAGGTGAAAATACTCGCATGGCATAAGGCATGGGATTTTAGATACATACTGTTGAATGTCGAGAAAGTACCGTAGATATCGAATTGTTGAAAATAAATAAATTTTATAAAAATCTATCATCTCCAATTGTTCCAAGCCGAAATCCACCAAATCCTTCCATCCATTTTAAAATTTTATTATATTTACCATAGTTAACTATAGTTAAGTATCGGACGTAAATAATACGGTTTTTGTTTCATGAGGATTTACTACCTGGAATATTGCTATGTACTTTATATATTGCTATAACTTAAATTATTTTGCCAGAATTGACCTACTTTTGTAATGGTTCAGCTATGCTGTAGGTAGGAATATTATTATTTGCTAGTCCCTTTTTATGAAGGGACTGGTTTTGTTTAGTGTCACGCCATGATGACTACTGTGTAACGTAAGTCTCAGCTTGAAAGTTTTTCTAAGCTGTAACACAAATTCATAAAATGCAAATAGTTGAGACACCGAAGGAAACAGTAACTAGGAAACGCCTTTGAGATAATGAAGGTGAACTAGGAGAACTGAAGGGCTAAGCTGTATAATGGGGGTTGATGTTTACTACCTCTAAGAAAGAAACGACGAAGACGGGGGGGAGGGGGTGAAATTACCATGACAAAGAGAGTTATTACACAGGGATACAACGGTCAAAGCCCCCCTTAACAAGCTCTTTTCTGATCGCCGACCACCGCTGGTCTCTTACACAGTGTCTAATACACGCGCTCACTTAAAAGGGACTATTTTTCCAACAAAGGATCAGAAATGAATTTTTCCTCTACAATCAACTTTATCGACTTTTATAAATTTACCAAAATACATATAAAATTGTCGACCCCTGGTTTTCGCTTGTGCTCTCTTTTCCCAATCGCGATTATCATTCCTTTCATCACTGTTTCTTGTATTTACTTATATTTACAGGTAATGTACGTATACATCTTATTAAGAGGCCTCTTTTAATTTAATCATAAACACGCGAAATACCCCCCCCTCCGAAAAAAAGCATTGTTTTATATTTACTAGTTTATGTGAAATTAAAAAAAAAAACCTGCAATTAACAAAAATCACACCTTTGAAGAAATGGGCATTTATCAGGGATACTTTTGACATGAACATGAAGTGAACCGATCTATGAATCCTTTTGAAGTTCTTGGTACGTGACGTCATTGTATATAGATGGTTACCCATCTGTGATCGGTGGGCTTGTTACCACTGTAGCTAATATACATATATACAATTAGCTTTTGGAGTCTGTAGGACCTTGTATTTGTATTTGCTATATCCTGTACCCGATCCCCATGAAATTTCCAATTTCAAAACGTCACTTCTTTGTTAAGGTCAAACTGAAAATATTTATCGTGATATTACTTATAAGAATGTTAAATTTGATACAATATTATTTATAGTTAAATCAATATGAGGTATTTTATGTAGTTTAAAGCTGCATTCTGTAGCAATTGCTAATATCAATTATTATTCCATTATTTTTGATGTTATGATATCCTTCCAGTTTATGCATATTCCTCGTCTTTCATTTTGGTACTTCATTGATGTGAAATATCTCAAACTATTGCGTTTGATAGCTTATCAAACCTTAATAGTATTTTTATTTATATTTTTGCTAATAACTTCTTTATTTATTTTGATCTTTAGATATTACCTGGTTCGACTTTATGGGGTTTTAGTTACTTATAAGTTAATGAAACATTATTATATTTCTACTTCACTACTCTACTTTCACTAATTTATGTTCTTATAAAGAAGATTTCCTCTGAAAACATACAATCCATTAAATTATACCTTTCTCAGCCAGAATAGCAATTAATTTATTGATTTTCAGTTACTTAAATATTTAAATAATTCATCGCTGCAATAATTTAAATGAAATTTAAAAAAATATTCATATTAGCAATCGATGATAATTATTATATAACATACCTGTTTCTTGCTGCCTTGGGCACTTGCTCAGCACCTTGTCAGCTCGATATTAAAATGCAGTGGATATTCATTTATATGTTATTTTAAAATTCACCTGGTAGAAGTGCATGTCCAGAGGCGTAACTACAGGGTGGCAGGGCTGGCAAAATGCCACGGGCCCCCGACCCAAGAGGGCCACGGCCCAAGTGGCCGCGAGCTCAGAAATATTGTTTTAATATTGTACCTATTTATAAAAATATTAAAATATATACACCATAATACAAATTTTTGGTCGTGGGTAACTAAACTACTCGTAAGTATAATAAAGCTTAATGATAGGGCCCCCATTAAAGGAATTTGCCACGGGCCCCAGATGATATAGTTACGCCACTGGTTATGTCTGAACTTAACGCTCAATTTCTGTAACTTATACCCTCACTATATAAATATTCAGTACGCAAATCAGTGAAGAACCGTATGAAATGAATATTTGTCGAGGACACGATTAATAGCTGAGAGCTTGACTCGAAATCATTTTTTTTTTATTTACATAAAATTTATTTTTGTCATTTCAAATCCATTTTTAATAGTTACATCAGATGATGATTACTCAGCTCATATGTTCCATAAAAACGTTCCTAAACATATATATAAGTTAATCACCGGCGGTTAATATAGATAAAAAGAGAATAAACAAAGAGGGAAATGCACCGACACACTTTGACTCCAGTAAAAGACTGCTTTATTATTGATGATAATCCGACATTCGTAGGATCATGGGTTGTTTATTTTCCATGATCGTATTAGCATTCGACATAGTCAGGCCTCTGGCGTTAACTTATATATATATATATATATATATATATATATATTACATGCATTACAGAGTAGTAATCTAAATGCCAAAAAAAAAAATCAAATACTATTCCTCAAAAATTGTATAAATAGATCATAGTCATGCACACAAGCACGTACAAAAATTGTAAATTTTAAGATGTGTAATATGGTTGTGACTTAAACCTACAATCATAAATGCTACTTCACTACTTGTTTAAGAGTACAATTAAATACGATATTAGAGGATCTCAGAAGAGAATAAGACCATTCAACCAATGGCTTGCCAGCTACTAGTAAATAATATACTTTTTTTTTTTTTTTTTTTTTTCCTTCATAGCCCCTTTAAATTTACAGATAATTATATATAGTTATAGATCCTCAGGCGAATCTATTTACAAATTATTTTGTATTTCCTGTAGCATCACTACATTATATACAGGTTTTGTTATTTTATAGAAATTATATAATGTATAAACAAGTATAATGACATAAATTATACGTGACTTGACGAAACTGACTAATAAGGTGATGGGGCTCACCTTTTTGATCAACCTTAAAACTAACTTACATACTAATTCTTATCATAATTTTTCCCCGACAGTCTGTTGCCATCGATGCGGGAGGGGTGGCGGGGTCATAGTGTTAAACACTGGATTTGTCAGGTGCTGCAACGAGTCAAAAAACTTAATGTGTCTCCGGCGGATGAACTCACCCACCGACGGCACACCAAGCAACGGGTGCAGGTCAGCGTTCTTCAACCTCTCGAAAGAGGTATGTCGGACCACTTTTCGCATGATTCCATTCTGGAAGTGTTGGAGACATTTGGCTGTATTGTCAGTCAAGTGGGTAAATAGTGGGGCACCGTACAGCAGAGCTGGCCGGAGGACACATTTATATATCATCAATTTAAGACGAAGCGACAGGTTAGGTGAAGTTAGCAAGTGCGATAGCCGGTAAGACCTTTGTCGTACTTTTTCTATTTTATTACTAAAATGAGTAGAGAAATGGAGATGTCTATCCATTTTTATACCCAAATAGTGCATTGAGAAAGCTGGTGAGCTCTCTTGCCCTCCCACGCTATACGATTTTGGCAAGGATTTTTTCCCCTTTTGGAGGGAGAAGATTACGCAGTCGGTCTTCCCGGCGTTTACGCTGATGTTTAACATGCCCAGTCTGTCACTGATAACGTTACAAACTGACTCGGCGTGTGTAAGAGCTCTTTGTGCACTCATGCTGCTGCTGTAAACCGCAATGTCGTCGGCGAAAGCGATTACAGTAGCTTTCTGATAGTTTGTCCCAACAATTTCAGATGTGTACATACTGAAAAGAACCGGAGACAGAACCGCTCCTTGAGGAACTCCACAAGTCAGAGGGAATGGGTTAGAGAGGCAATCACCCACCCGTACCCTCACCGATCTGTTCTTCAAGAACGAAACCAACATGGTATATAGCTGCTCTGGGCATTCCCAGTCACAAAGCTGTCGGCACAGCATCCCGTGGGACACTGAGTCGAAAGCCTGTGTGCAGTCCAACGAGATCATAGCAGTTGCTGTATTCTTGTTGATACCAAGGGTGGCTTCCGTTTGTATCTTCACAAGCGGATGTTCTGTACTCAGATGAGCCTGAAAACCTGTCTGCTCATACGGAATGATAGCATTTTCCGAACAGAACCCCTTCAGGTAGTTTAGTATTATCTTTTCGAGAATCTTCCCCATGTGAGGGAGAAGACTAATCGGGCGATAGTGGGCTGGGTGGTCGCCTCTCTTTGTGGGCTTGCGCAGCGGGAACAAGATAGCTTGTTTCCACGCTGTCGGGAAGTATCGCAACCTGATACATGAATTGTACAGGTTAACAAGTCGGGCAATCCCTCTCCTCGGCAGCTGTTTCAGCAATACCGTTTGTATCCCGTCGCCCCCTGGTGCTCGGTTTCCCTGACACCGGCGAAGAATCGCCTTAAGCTGCTTCGGGGAGACAAACATATAGTTCTGACCTGTCCTCAGCTGCTGAGGTTCGTGGTAGTTACCTGTCCTAGCGGCGTTGTCTGCGGTATAGTGGTCGGCCAATATTTTAGCCTGTTCTTCCGATGTGTACAGGGTGTCTCCGTCATGAAGACGGACACCTGAGTCCTTCTTGGTAGTAGTCTTTAGGAGCTTCCAAAACTTACGGAAATCGCCATGTAAGCCATGTAGCCGTTCGTGCCACGTTGCCGTCTTCCAATTCCTCATCAAGCCACGAATTTGTGTTGTAAGAGAGTTTACAACTTTCTTGGCCTGACGATTCCTTGTTCTATACCAGTTATTTTTCCAATTATTGCGTAATGCAATAAGTCGAAGAATATGGTCTGGTGGTTTTTGTAGCATGGGTGGCTTCGGGCTAAACTTTGGGACAGCTGTGTTAGCTGCATCGACGATAACCTCGGTCAGGAAAACTACCTGTCGATCCACTTCCTCTGTACTGCGGAGAACAGGAACCGTATGCAATTGGTGGTAAAGTTGTGATCGATATAGGTCCCAGTCAGCCCGACGATAGTCGTACTTTGTGGGACGTGGGATCACAACTCTATCGTCAATGGAATACAATACTGGTAGGTGGTCGGTCGTTACTAGGTCCAGGGTCTCACAATTGTTTATCCTGTGTGGCTGTTTTGTGAGTAAAAGATCTAGGGTGGAGGTTTGTGCGCTGTTACCTCTATGGCGAAAGGTGTGGTTCTGAAGGTGAACGACAGTAAAGGGCGCCTTTACCAAGGCTCTCCCCGCTGGGTTGGCGGTGGCATTATTCCACAAGGTATGCCGCGCATTTAAGTCTCCGACAACCCAGTGGTTATTTCTCTTGGCACACTCTTTAATAAGAGCTGAGAACTCTTGGAGAGACGCCCTCGGTCTCTTATACATGGCGGTGAGATAAATGGGTGTCCCTAAATTTATTTTCACCGTCAAGTGGTGGAGCCTGACATCAAATGTATTCAGTGGCGGATCCACTTTCATCCATGTGATGCCATGCCGTATAGCCACCAGAACTCCACCGTAGCCATCGGTCCGTTCGATGACAACAGAGTAGCCCTGTAGCCTTACGTTCTGGTTCACAATTCTCGTATCCGTTAGCACGACGATATCCGGTGTGGAGAGCGCTATTAGCGCCTCCACTTCTTCAAGTATAGTCATCAGACCGTCAACGTTGAAGTTAAGTATCTTGTGCTTACCCATGGCGTGCCAATTGAGCAAATACGGTCTGTAGTCCGGGCATAAATTCCCTGATCATGGTCTCAAGAATCGAGAACCAGGGCGGAAGGCCAGGGGTGTCACGTCTTGATGACGTTGCAGAGGCGACTTCTGCGTACGTCGCTCCTGCTGTGAAGTTCGGTGTGGTGGTGGGCGGCTGTTGGTTACTGCTCCTAGTAGGCTGCTGGCGTTGGTGGACTGGCGGCGCTTTCCCCGTCTGCTTCTGCTTCTTCTTCTGGTCCACGGCGTCTTGTAGCTGTAGACGGTAGGGGCACGCTCTGTACGAGGCTACGTGAGGTCCCCCACAGTTGGAGCACTTTGCTTCTTGTGCCTTGTCACATTGAGCTGATGCGTGTTCTTGCGAGCAACGTACACAGACGACTTTTTGGCCACAGTGGTTTTTAGTGTGACCAAACTCCTGGCACCTGTGGCATTGTGGCATGCCCTTTTGTTGTATATAGGGTACTACCCTAAAAAGGACATAATTTATACTTCGAATTTTCCGAAGGTCCTCTATTTTTGTAGTCGGCGCCACCGTTACTAAGATCGGTGAGATCTCGGTTTTCATGCCACGGGAGTCCGTCTTTCGGAGGCGCCAGACATCCAATACCCCCGGGGCAGTTTTTAAAGTTTCTGTTATTATTGTGATATCCTCACTTACATCGATGCCCATAATTAAGAACTTTTTTAACCTTTGGCCACCTCTTGGGGCATAGGTGTGGTGTGGAGTGTTCTCTTTTTTCAGGGCAGATATTGTTTTTTGTCGATCAGTCTCGCTATCGAAAAACAGCCTGACCCCCTTTTGAAATGGCCGAAAAGAGTACGCAGAAACACCAATATGCGCCAACCTCGCTCTGGTGGTAGAGGGTGGCTCTGGCACAATTATGACGACCGGTGGTGGTTTTTTCACAGGGTGGTTCTCTTGCGTGCTAGGACCCGATGTAGGTTTAGGTTTGGGAAGTAGGTCGTACCTATTGCTTACGACCACTCCCTGGGTAGGTTTCGGCCGCACCACCCTAGCGGCTTTTTTCTTGGGGACAGGCACAAATCCGGTGGATTCTGATTCCACTGGTGTAGGGGAAGCCTGGCGGGTGCGTTTGCGAACCGCTGTATGCACTTCCATGTTCAGCGGTGTAGCGTGCCTATGCCCGTGCATACGACTGTACCCCTCGGTAAGCCCTGCTGGTCTGTTTATTCCAGTGCAGTGATCGGAATGGGGCACCGACCCCCTTCCCGGTGAAACTGCACTGGTATGTGGCCCTGTGGAATAGAATTGATTAGTTGTTACCTGGCCCGTGCTGTCCAGCGACGGGGTTTGTTGTTCCGCAGTTTTTAGTACTGGCAGCAACTTATCTGTTGTTTCTTTTGCCGGTGCTAGGCCTGCTTCGTCCTGCTTCTGCGATGCAGTTTTCAGGGTCAGCAGTTCACTAACTCACGAAACTTTAATAAATTATAAGACGATGAAAAGTAAATATTTTTAACTTTTCATCAATCATATGCCAACCGCAATATCCAAATAATATACTGTTTATTTTATACTTTTTCATCTCTTCTTCTACTCTATTAATATTAGGAGGGAAACAATTGTATTAAGTATCCCTGTTTAGTAGAATGGCAATGATTTACTAAAGAGCTCTACTAAACACACAGATCTTGACTTGAGCAAGCTCTGAATGGGATCATTCAATCTCTGGGTGATAATCTCCACACGATAATAAAATTGTAACATGAAGTATAAGGTGGATGTTAACAATACCGAGACCTGACACGGGGTTGCAAGGGATGCAACAGACAAAGCATGGAAGCGTATCACTTCCGCGCTGCGGCTTGGATCCGGTCGGCTCGGTGCGGCCTAAATGAGTTAGTAACTCATCTGTCCCCTCTAACTCGGTGAGGGAGGTATTGTTCCCTCATTAATCATCCCTGTGATGGTGAGCTAAACAGTTTTGTTCCTATACAGCTTGCTCACTCCCTGGGTTTAACCTCTGGCACCTGGGGACATCCAGTTAGCGGCTCCTGTCTGTAATAGGAGTGGCTTTGTCGGTCTCTAGGGCAGTTCAAACCTCATTAAACGAATTGTAAAGTGTACTACCATTCGAGGCTAGAATCAACTATTTGAATAATTATAACGTATATAATGTAACAGTTGTTCAAAGGAGCAGTGTTTACATTTTTTTCTTTACCCAACCTGTTATTTATTTTTTATTAACTTTCACAATCTAAAATGTTTACACGTCAAGAAATACATTGAATTTCTTCAAATATTTGCAAACGAAAAAACATACGTTAGAATACTGTAGAAACAGTATTATTGTAAAAAAAAATACTCATAGATCGTGCTGAGTACAAATAAATTGCGAATACACATTTGACGATAGTCATAATGAATTCACGTGATTGCAGTTTCTTTTAGTCCCAACAAATGCATCTTGAGTAGATAGAAAAATAGTTTTTTTACTACTTATTAATTTCTTATTGGCCCAGTACAATTTTCCACCGGTGGGGCGCGACTTTCATATTTAGCATCAAAGTAGCAATAAATGCGCCCCAACCAAACATGAATCACATTTTGATAATCAGGACGTTGAGATTTTCAATTTAATACCCAACTCGAAATTATTGACAAATATTTATAATTTTCATTACAAACTACTTTAATTATTTAATTAGAGGCACGTCTCTGGTTTTATCGAAATGGAATGTCTTTGAATGCGTTTAAATATTGTTCTGAAAATAGATAAGTTAGTTTTTCTTATTGGGTAAGGAATCATTTCAATATACACGTATATATAAGTTAATGTTTATCGGCTTTCGAATTAAAAAAAAAGGAAAAAAGGTACAAAGAAAAAACACGCATGAAAGTTAGAACTAGACTCCTTATTTCAAATATATTTACATTCGGTACATACAATATCGACGTTCGGGGATTAAGGTTGAATACTGATGTTGCCTGGAGCTTAACTTATATATATATAAGTTAACTAGTAGGAAAGGATTATTGTAAACAATAATAGTGAGTGGGGCTAATCCCATCTCACAAGGTATATATAGATGTAAGAAGGAGAAATAAAACAGTCTTTATGTTATACTCAGCCGAGCTTGATTTCACCCAACCTTTTTTGGGTTACGTTACTCGTTCGATTTAAGTGGTGCCGAAACCCGGGACCTTTAGATTCATACCCTTAGATACAGTCATTGACTTGAGCAATTAGTGGTCTCAGGGACGGAGTGTAGATTCGGACGAACGAGGAAAAAAGAGGATCACGATGGCTGAGGACGACTTGGCGAGGCTGAGTAAGGAGTTGACCCAGCTACGCGAGGAGCGCGTAAAATTCGAACTTCAATTGAGTGAGTCAGGCAAAAATACACAAATAGAATTGGCGAAAATTCGAACACTGAACTGTGCCTTCATACACGATGTAATTGGTCAATTGGAACCCTTCATGGGAGTGCTGGGCGAATTAGAAAATTTCCTAAAAGGAAGAGACCAAATCAAGGAATTGATTCTGACTAGAAAAGAAGCAGGGACACTGGCGGACGGGGATGTAAAAGTTCTAGAAGTTTCATTGGTAGGAAGGATCTCGCGCCGGGTACTGAATGCAATACAGGGAGATTCATCACAGCCGTGGGAAGGACTGAAAGCTAGGCTGAAGAAGCTATATGGGGGTGGCCGATGTTCACTGGAAGAGGACGCGTTCTTCCTACTACGGGAACAGAGGAAACCGGGACAGGCCGAAGGCGACTTCGCGGAGAAACTGCTCGTGCTCTACAACCACCTTAATGAGAAAATGGTCGAGGTGTATGGACAGTCGGAAGCGGTAGTGAGGCTGATTTTTGTCAGGGAAATTATGAAGGTACAGTTAAATCAAAACATAGACAGACGAGGGTCACTGGCTAAAGATAGAGACGTGTTAGACTGTGCGCACGAGCTCATTGACGCACAAGAAAGAAGAATGACGCGGCCTAAGAACCCGGAGCCGGACTGGACTGAGGTCAGGAGCTCGAGAAGAGAAGGAAGACCGCCGGTAATGCAACGCGGCGATCGAACAAGGGGTGCCGGCACGACACGAAGACCCTTCCGAGCATCAGATGAGCGACCTAGACGAACGAAGAGACGCTGTTACGAGTCTAACAGGACTGGCCACCTAGCGTCGCAATGCAATTTAACTCGTTGTTACGAGTGCGGTCGTTGGGGACATATCGCGCGGGAGTGCCCTAAACGAACCGTCGAGATCGGGAGGAGAGGACATTGGCCTGAACCTATGGAGGTCAACTGCCAGAGGTGGGACGGCGAGAAGACTAACCGTCGAGTAGACCGGCAACGTGACAGCAACGAGTCTTCAGAGGGAGAGATCGTCCTGTCCGAGCGCAGTGGCCCGGCCGGAGACAAACGGGAGGTAAGTGGGGGGGTCCCTTGGAAAGGGGGGCCGTCGGGCGCGGAGGTACTAATGGGTCGGCAGCGGATGGACTGAGGGTACGGTGATGGGCGGGGCAACCGGGGAGAGATAATACGAATTAACAGCATTTGTAAAACGAGAAATAATAGGTTGCCCATGGCGAGGTGGGGGGAGACTAGGCTAAAATTCTTGTTGGACACAGGAAGCACGCACTCGTAATAAGCTAAAGAGGGGCGAGGGAATTAGGGGTGTGGGCGGAGAGGAAGCAATGTGAGTGCGTGATTGCTACGGTCAGCGGGCGTTGTAAGACGGCCGGGAAGGGTACGATAAGATTGGACGAACTCACGAGACGCAAAACGGCAGTGCGGACGCATATTGTAAATAAGGTGGCCATCGTGTGTGACCTCATAGGAAGAGTAGGAGCACGAGTGATGTACAGAGAGGGACAGTGGTCTATAAGGATGGGGAAGAAATCATACCGGTGTATGGAAGCCGTGAGGGATGGTAATGCGAGAATCGGGACTGGAGAGAGTCGATTAGGAGAGAATATGAGGATATCTTCTTCAAGGAAGGGGACAAACTAGGAGTAACGGATGAGATGGTGTATGAAATTCCGCTAAAACAGGAGCGCGTGATATATGTGAAAGAGAGGAGGTACCCGCAGACGCCGAGACAACACATCAGGGAGGTGATCGAAGCATTCAAAAGACAGGGTATCGTGGTGAATAGCACGCCACCGTATAATAGTCCTCTGTGGGCAGTAAAGAAGAAAGGGACGCGGGGCAAGGAGAAATACCGAGTGGTCATTGACTACAGAAAGTTGAACGAAAATACGGTAAAGTTAGACGAGAAATACCCCATCCCCCACTTTGAGGTTATACTAGATAGATTAGGTGGGGTGAAGATCTTTAGCATTTAACCTAAAGGCGGGTTACCACCAGATCCGAATGCATCGACGGGACCAACATAAGACCGCATTCACATTTAAACGGGGACATTATGAGTTCACAAGAATGCCGTTTGGATTAAAGAACGCGCCGATTACGTTCCAGCGGCAAATGGACGAGTTTTTGCGGGGTATAGAGGACTCCTTCTGCCAGGTCTATATGGACGACTTACTGGTTTTCAGCTGTAATCATGCAGAACACGTAGAACACTTACGCACCGTGTTCAACGTCATTCGGCAATTTGGGCTGAAACTGTCTGCGGAAAAGTCACTCTTAGGACAGGAGCAAGTAATTTTTTTAGGCCATACAATCTCCAGTGAGGGTGTGCAACCAGACCGCAGTAAAGTCGAGGCGATCCAGCGTCTCAAAAGATGTAAAGGGATTCCGACGACTACTCGGGTCCTTAAATTACTATCGGCAGTTTGTCCCTGAAATGGCGGATTACCTAGTGCCCAACAATAACCTCCTCAGGAAAGGACGGCATATAGTGATCACACCAGTAATGGAGCACAATCTGCGGCGATGAATGGAATGGCTGCAGGAGGAACCGGTATTAGCCTTTCCGGATTTATCCCTACAATTCACGATCACCCCCGACGCTAGTGAGTACGCATTGGGAGCGGTACTCTCACAGGACCGCGATGGAAGGGAAAAACCGATAGCGTACGCTAGCAGACGCCTCACTGATGCTAAGAGCCAGTACAGCGCGCTCGAAAGAGAACTGTTGGGAATTGTGTGGGCAATCGAACACTTCCGTCTCTATGGCAGGTGGTTCAAAATCCAGAAGGATCATCGCCCCCGCAATGGGTAGGAACAATGAAGGAGTCATCGGCGCGAATTAACCGCTGGAAAGAGTTTTTCAGCCAATACAATATGGACATTGTATATAAACCAGGGCGGGAAAACGTAGTTGCAGATTGGTTATCAAGGGCGATCATCGTGAATGCAATCGAGGAGGATGTTGCAGGATCATCGCGAGACACCCGGCAATGCGACCAGGAATGGTCACCTGGCGGAGAAGGTGATCGAGAACTGCTTGAGGGGACGAATGCAGAGGACGGCCCAGGTGACGATAGCTCAGCGGCAGACCGGCCCTCCAACCTAGAAGATGTGGAGGATATTATCAATGACAAGCGGCGACATATCGATTGGCTAACTAAGACTTCTGGACTGTTGAAGACCAAACACACGAAATATGGGCGATGCAATATTGTAATGATTTGGTCACCATCGAGGATTAACGAAGACAATATTTGTAGGGCTTTTAAGAACGCATCTACCCCAAGGAAGACGCGTCACTTATATGTGGGCAATGCGACGATATAGGATCGCATTAAACGATTATGGAAGACAGAACGATTAGGGATCGATAGGACCGTTAATTCGTCCGCTGTACCTTGTGGGTGGAAACGGTCAAAGATGAAGGACGTCAGACGGAGGTGACCCTCTCATTTCTCCAAGGCAAAACGAATCACAGGATACAGGAGGAAACCCCTACTGGTGGACCTGCAAGTGGATACGTTCACCTGGCGGGGATATAAGTGGGACACCATTACTGATCGATTTAGCAAGACGGTGATGGCACATCTGATTGCTGAACGATCAACGGGGGCGGCGTTAGGGGCGTTACGCACATGGTGCGAATTTTATTGTGTGCAAGACAATGTTGATATAAACAGTATGTTGTTTCCATTACGTATTTGTTTTCCCCTGGCAAGGTAAGTGACAATAAGAGAACGAATGACATGAAAATTCTTTATTGGTAACTATGTACAGGTCGTATATACAACAATACTGTTTTATGATATTAACAAGACAAACAGGCACGATATAGTCGTGCAATATCTATATATGTGTGTACATATATATTTTTATTTTAAATGTACAATAAAATACTGATTAAACAGATATAGATACATAACTTTTATATAGATTATAATATGATAGTAATAAAATTAAAAATTTATAAACAAATATTCATTGCTAGTCCATCACAAAATACACTAACAATAAATAATTTAAATATATGTATCTCTACATTACGTGATATGTTATATTTACATATGCAAAAGCTAGTTACCTTTTGACTTTTCACTTTTTAAATATTTTTTAATCAAAAGAAATTAACGCTAAAAATTTGAACAAACAACAATATTCAAAGTTTTAATATCTCGATAATACAACATAACGCTGCAAGGTAAAAAAAATAAAGAAAAATGAATGTGCTTCATGACAAATGAAATATAATGATTGTCATCAGGTGGTTGACAAAACGAAGTAGAATCAGATGAAACGTTGAATGGCAAAATAAATTATGTTGCTTAAAATATAATCATGGATCTGGAAGATGGAGGCAGTCAATCGGGTTTACTCAGCAGCGGCTTTGATCTGTCCATTTGTGACCGGTGACATCTGACCTGATGGCACACCACCGTTCGTTGTCTCCTGTCAACATAAACTAAATTAATATATATATAAGTTAATGATCGTCAACTAAAAACGTGAAGAAAAAGAAAAGAGGTTGAATGTAGTTACAGAACGAGAGTTGTCACAAGCCTTTTAAAGCCTCTCTAAATACATTCGGGATGTTTACATCCCGATGACTTGAGGATTAGGCTGGCTACCTACGATGTCCGAACCTTAACTTATATATATATATATTTATTTATTTAATATATGTTATATTTTAACATGTATGATGTTTGATGAAACTGTATATATATTATCATATTCAAGGATTTGTTTGTTACAAATCGGGATATATCAGCGTTATAATAGATAGTTCGGTTTGTAAGATTAAAATATGTATGTTTAAACTGGAATTTAACTAACTTACATAGTTAGTCGTAGGTACGGTGGACCATACGGTTCTTTTCCAGGTGGATCGTAATTGACGCGTAATTCAGGGAGGTGTACTAATATCGATATTGGGACAGGAATTGAAAACCTGCAAGGGAAAATGCCGGTTGGAAGTGGTAATGATGATGAGCACTGAAATGTTCCCCGGTAACTGATAAAAGAAGGATGTACTTTCAGGATACGGCTTGGAGAGAGGCAAAGTACTATAGGGGTAAAGTCTGAAGAAATGTGTGAGATACTAATTAAAGCAGTGGAGCTGTTCCAGATTTTATAAGGATCTGTAGGCGAATTCGGTAAAAGGGAGGAACAGCGTTTGGTAGTTAGTGCAGCCAGCATATAACATCCACTGGAGTTCGTCGTTCTCAATTCCTACGTTTCTTGGCGCTGAGGTGTCTTGAAGGGCAGGATATATGGAAGGAGGACTGTTAGTATGGATAAATTTAAAAATAAATGGATACAATTTTAAGGGTGATCAAAAAGGTGAGCCCCATCACCTTTATTAGTCAGTTTAGTCCAGTCACGTATAATGTATATCATTATACTTGTTTATTCATTATATAATTTTTGTAAAATAACAAAACCTGTATATAATGTAGCGATGTTACAGGAAATGCAAAAATAATTTGTAAATAGATTCGCCTGAGGATCTATAATTATCTGTAAATTTAATGGGGCTATGAATGAAAAAAACAAAGTATAGATAAATGATGAATGGTGATGGTTTTTAATTCGGTTAGTAATGTGGTCAATAGGCTTGTCTCAGATTCAAGCAGCAGAGATGATCTTCCTGAACAGGTTTGAGGGTAAGGCTAGGCGAGGAGCTCAAGAGTGATGCAGAAAATTTAACTATTCGAAAATATCCACTTACAATAGTCAGAGCGCCAACCAAACAGGAAGACTCCAGGTTATCGTTGGCCGAATCGTCATCTGATCCTTGGCCGACCATTTCTGTCTCCTCACACTCCTGTAACAGAAACATTTAAACTTTACCAGGATGTTAACTATATATCTAGGTCTGATAAGTATGCTTGATATGAAACATAATTTTAAGTTATGTTTTATTGAGCATGGTTTTTTCTTTTCTTTCCTTAAAACTAATTTAGTTTGATATATTTGGATTTTAAATATTTAGAATTTGTAAGATAAACCAAAATTGCACTTGGTGCTTCTCATGTTTTTTGTAGCTGTGTTATATTTTATATAGAATATGTAGCTATACAACTGATTAGATATATGTCCTCCTAGACAAAATTACTGGATCACTTCATTTTTCATACCATGCGATAGATAAATAATAACATCTCATATTTTTATTTAGATGTTTATAATAAAGGATATTTTTTGGTAACATGGTCAACATTAAAAGAAAACAGTTTTAAAGTGTGAATGGATTACAAACACGGAATTATTAGAAAAAATATTAACAGTGCTAGTATCTGGTAGCAGTAGTAATACCAATAACACCAGGGCTTCCAGTCGTCTTAGCATGGACTGGGAGGCACGGGCAATGTCATGTTCTCCCGTTGAAGGGTGTTCTCCCATTCTTCCAATAATGCGTTTTGAAGTTTAACAAGTGTCGTTGGGAAATGTCTCCGAGCTCCGAAACGCCTTTTCAGGGAATCCAACAGGTGCTCCATCGGATTAAGGTCCGAGGTTGCTCCAGGATGTTCGTCACATACCTCTCTGGAATCATTGAGCCTCTGAACCATTTCCAAACGCATCTCTTGAAGAAATGAAAACCGTTCTGCAAGGCGTCATAGCACCCTTATCAGATCATCTGGTGAATATGGCCCTCATGACTAGTCACTGAACCTTACCACTCTCCAATGACGTTTGTCCGATTTGCACAATGTCGTGACAATTCTACTTGATGATGTCAGGTGACATCTGGAGCAGTGGCAGGGCGTATGGAAGTCAGATTCGCTTTGTGGAGGCATCTTATTGTTCAGTCTGGAATCACCACGGTTCTGGCTAAGTATTGATCATTTCAAAGTTAAAGACATGTTGGGAACCTCTGGCTTAAGGCCAAGAGCGTTATGAAATGGCCATATCTGGCTTAAGTAGCCCTTGGTCGATCTTGCCCGAATCTCTTCTTGTTGCTGCCTGTCAGCCTGAGTGTCCAGGTAACCAACGACACGTTGAATAACAAGCACATGGCCACTTGCCTTTGAGACAAGCACTCACCCAAGATTGCTAGTGCTCTAACTGTCATTTCTTCAGGCCTTTAGAAATCCAGAAAAATTGAATTCAAATAGAGCTTACAAAAAACAAATGGAGAAATGAAAAAAGTATCAATATAAAAACGATAACTCAATAACAGCAAAGTACACAGTTCTTTCACCGAAGATTTTATTATAGGATTATCTCTAATCCGGACCACATCAGTGATACCAGTGCTGGTTAAAGCAATCCATTTAATTCTAATGAAGATGTACGTAAGTTGTTGCTGACGTAATAAGGGGCATTTACTATTGTTCTCAGGACTTTTGATTGAAAGGATTGGATGAGCTTGATGTTCGACTTTTTTGCTGTCCCTCTCAGCTTCTATTCCGTATGTCCAGATTAAGTATAACTTTGTAGATAAGTAGTTTATTTTCTATTGAGAGATAGGATGTACTTCGCAGTAGTCTGTACAGTTGTCCAAAGCGTCCGTTTAGTTCTTGTCCTTTTAGCCTCGGGTGTGGGTGAGAACAGCATTCGCATTCCAAAGGAGAATGGATAAGAAGTCGGAAGGATCCACTTATGGAATTTGGTTAATGGGGATAAGGTAAGAGACAAGATTTGTGAGGAGGGAAATGGGAGGGATAATAAAGTAAAGGAATGAGGTTAATAGGCTGGTGAGATCCGAAGAACTTGAAGGTGAAGGAATATACGAAATGTGTGGTTGAGGATGGGATTGGGTTTGGGGGTTAGCGGGATGAACGGAATTCTGGGGAAGATGAACTTGCGGACAGGGAGTGGGTGGTGCCTGTGACTACTCTCTGTTCCGAACTGCATTAGCAAAAGATACTGAAGGCCTCAAATTTCCGGCTGGACTCAGTTTTTATTCAAAGAATTCGGAAAATAGAAATGGAACTTAAAAGTTTTACTGATCAACTATAACGACTCTGCACCATAGGGTAATTGGAGGGACAAACCTAAAATTAATGCCTGGGCCAAATTTTCAAAGTATCGGTTGGTTGTTCAATTTTAACAAATCCTGGTGATTGGATATCTCTGACAAGGATATAGGGCTGGGATAATGATGCATTGAATCATATTGCATCATCATTAGTGAAATTCAATTTTTCTATAAGCAGCACCATAAGAATAATATTGATTATTAAATTGTGTGCTATGGTAGTATTGAAAAAAAAATAGATCTATCAAAGAAACGTGTATAAAGGTTAGCTAACCAATAAAAGAAGAAGGAAATAATCCTACGATAAAACTTATAATATAATATAGCTTTGTGAAAAGTGGCACTAAAAACTCTTGTCCTCTAATATCTGATAACTCCCAGTTTATAGCCACGGGTCCGTCCATATCTGACTAAGAGATCAAATCTCCGACAGAGGCCCAGCGTCTTTCCCATCTTGAGTAGCGCTTAGAAAATTCATTAAAAAACGTTCTTCTGGAAGTATAGATAATCCGTTTAACTATAGATAAGTTTTGATAAATAAAATTAGTCTAAGTAAAGGAAATAATCGTTTAATACCAATTTTGGCCCGCATAGTGTTAAGGAGATTCATATAATTTTTTGTAATCGATAATGATAATCTTCCCGCAATAATGTCTTTCCATATAGGATTTTATTATTATTACATAGTATTTTAAACGATCTTAGTTCATTTTTTTGATGAATTTTCCTTAACGTTCATTAGCTGCTGAGTTCCGCATTGGTCAACTTCGTCCACATCCATGGAACATTGAAAACGACAGCAAAGTTTATTGGAAGGGTTATCTATTAGCTATTAAATTGTGGGTGGGAAGACAATCGCTTATTATTGATTACTAAAATCTTATGGCCTAACTAGCTTGGCACAACCATCAACTAATTTATAGAATTACGTAAATTAAATGAGAATAGTAAATTATTGGTTTATAGCAATAGTAATCTATCGATATATTATCGATGATCCATAATTAAATAGTTTTTATTATTTTGTCTGGCATCGAATTAAATTTGAAGAAAAAAAAAAGAGTAGCAAGCTCATTTCTCCCTGTGACATCTCGGTAAAAGAGCAATTTAAATTATGACAGCCGGATGTGAGCCAAAGACCAACGGTTGTCTTCCGTTAGGAACTGGAAATGACATTCCTAAATTACGAACATGAATAATTGATGAGTTGGGATGCACTAGCAGGTTCTCTGTTCAGTTTACTAAGGAATTATAAGACATAATTACTCAAAATACGTCAAAATCTGGCAGTGGTTAATAATTGAAAATCGTAAAGCCAGTACAGGTACTGACTGTGATGGACACTACCAAAATATATTACATATAATCGATGAAATTATTAATTTAATACCTAAATGAACAGATTGGGACAAAATTGAAATTAATTTAATTAATCAATTACTAAATGATTCTTAATCATATTGACAGAGTCACTAATAATTTTTGAAGGCGGTCTAAAGACAAGCATAGGTTTATTTTGTACAGAGCCATGGGAGAGCCGGAGAAATCACCCTAATATAAATAATAAGAAGATACACGGGTCAAGTGAAAATAAGGCCTGAAGCAGCTTTTGTCCCCTTGGACCGTCCACCATTTGCCACCCTTTCTAAGTCAAACAAAACCAAGAGTGGTTATTAACAATACCTGAACATAAATAAATAAATGAAAAGTTGTATTTAATTTATTTAAACAGATTTAATACATAATGATAAAATGTAAGCGTGTTTATATATTGATACTATTTTTAGCAAAATTATTTGATGCTGTTGTTTTAGCAGAAAAATCTTGAGTTACATTTTCAGAATATAATTGTTTTTAAGTTAATTGTTTATCTATGGAAAGCGGACTAGGTGAGGTAACTTTTTTGCTTCTCTAATTCCAAATTCAGTTTATTTTTCTTATTTCAGTAATTAAAAACGTCGAATCGACCGAGGTAATCACGCATTATTTTCTTAAGTTCACACTTATTATAATAATTGATTCTGTTGACCACAATATTAATATGTTTTCATTTCTATTTTCATATAATTAAGAAAAAAAATTCCCTCTAAAATGTGAGCCACTTCAAGTTGTTTGTCCCCTTTATCGATCACTTTTTGAACGGTCCTTCCCTGTGATATGAATTGTCATTCTAGATCCAGTACAGCTGGATCTACCAGAGGACCCATATGAAAACTCCGAGGGAACGACTCTCCTGTCGAGACTGATCTCGGGAAGTTTTGAGAGAAACTGCTAGTAAAACCTATGACAGCTGTTATTCGCCTATTTATTTGCTGAGTGATCCCGATCTTCGAGTTTATTTCAGACCCCAAGTACGCTGTCCGCACTTTCGAACTTCCAATGGCCAGCCTCAAACAACTGTTCCTGTTGCTCCTCCTGATCCAACACGTGAATAAATGGTTTTATTTTGATTTACTGTAAAACGAAATTTCCAGGCAGCTCCTTGCAGTAAGAGGAACGATTCTCTTAGTACTCACTCAGTATCAAACAGATCATCAGGACATCAAGCGGAACCAAGATGGAAATATCATACCTCTAAATTACTAGCAGATTAAGTTAAAGTTACAAACAATATTATAATAGTTTTTTTATTACAGTTTACAAAAAGGACCAAACATATAATATTTGCTATTAATCACGTATTTGATATATTTTGTTTGAACCCCTGATCAATATGATACAAACGTATTTGATGCAATAACCAACTAATTAGTTTAGTTTTTCATGGAGCTTCTTTTAAGTACAGAGGCATTGAGCGTTTACATTAGGACCTTCAACTTAAACAAATATTACTTTAAATTTCTTTACTGTCGACAAAAAATCAACTACAATATATTTTATTAATACGGCTATCAAAATATTAACCTGCATAAAAACCCATAGCTATATAGGACCTCTAAAATATCTTTCTTAGCGTTGTATGTGAAACTGTTAATTTGACAACCCGTTTAAAACGACAAAAAGAAAATTTGTGTCAATTAACAAGTAACTAATCAATTATTAATCATTTTTAATAGAATCGGATACAGTTTTCATGTCATCAGATCATCAAATAAAGTACTCAAAATCTCTAGTGAAACTGTCACGGGGACTCAACTAACACAACGAATCCCTAAATATTGACCAAAGCAAAACGCACTTTCCTCAACTAATAATGAAATAAATAAATTATTGTGATATATGTTCAGTTTGAGATCTGTATAAGATACCAAGAAATTCGGAAGGATGAAACGGCAAATTTAAAAATGTCTTCGTCAGGAAACTAACCATTAATTGCAATAACTGTAAGGTATCAGAGGCTATGATCTTTTCATTTGTCAGTTCCAGTTCCAGGATGAATGGTAACGTTCATTACAGGGAACCTGTTAATGTCACAGAAAGCTCCTAAAGGGTTCGGTTTCCTTTAGTCCAAAGCGCCCCTTTAATCAGCAATTTGTTCCTTTTTTTTTAATCATGAAAAGGAGCTATTGTGTCTATTTCGAACAAGGTTCGGGCATGGTCAAACTGGATTCAGAAAATCAGATAGATCCCTCGCTGCCATTATCGAATGTTTGATTCACAGGCCTTCCTGAAAATTTCCTGGAATACTGTTTTCATCACATACTGGACGGCCAGTCATCAATGCGTTGTAAAAAACTCCCTTGTCTTCCCACAATTGGCATTTTTTTCTCCCTAATATTTGTATAAAATAATATTCCAGTGGCATTCACACGATATTTCGATCAAATCATACGAGCACTCCACGATAGACGGGTGATGACGAAAACGCTCTTCTATAAAAATGGTATGAATAAACTTGGGACCTAAACAGCCAATATAAAAACTTTGTAATTATACTTCAAATTCAAATTAACAAAAACAAATTAGATACTTTTAGTCATGACGCTCATCCTTCCAATTCGAGATTCTAAAAAAAAAATACTTATCTTTAAATTATCAGGAAATTAAATAATTATTGACCCAAAATATTTACTGGAGATGGCAGGGTTTTTTTTATGTTTGCTTCATCGAATGAGACTTTCATATTTTTAGGGTGAACAGAGGACTCAAAAAAGCCTGAACTGGTACTAATCTTTGAAAATGAGGCATCTCAAAAATCAATGACTAAAAACAAGTATCCTATGAATACTCAATTAAATTTTCATTTGAAATCCCAGCTAATTCATTCATTTTTCTATGCCTCTGAAAAAAAACCTTAGGGGCGGTGAATCTCTACCTAAAAATTTGTACTACACGAATGCAACGCTTTCAATAGTATTTTAATTTTTCAAAATCATTAACTTCTTAAAATGATGAGAAATACAGTATAAATAAATATGATCACGTATTTCTTGTACTCCCGCAGAGTCGCTCCACACTTTAGGTCGCTGGTAACCGCGCCTTGTTCGTTTGAAGTTCAGAAGCACTCTAAAAGATGACGGAGTGATCGAACTACGTAAGTTACGCACATGCTATTATTTAAATATATTTTTAGTTTGTTATATTTATATCGAGCAAAGAAGGTAGGAAAAGTTTAAATAAGTTTCGCGTTTATATCAAACTCCGGAGTGGATAGCGGCATAATTTCGCATTGGCAAATCCCCTTCACTCAATTGGTGTGCCGTTTGAAGCGCCACTCCAGCAGAAATGGAAAAACCTTTTATCAAGAATCCAATCTAGCTACAGGGAAGCGTATAGATGGAGAAGTCCGGGGGCTTTTTAATATTAAAATAACACCTTTGTCTGCAAAGGTAAACATCTCAACCATACCTATGTCATTTGCTTTTCCAATATTTATTACCTAATTATAGCTTGCTGCGAGAAAAATGTAATATTCTACTGTCTACAGTGTATGTATGAAATAGGTGTTATTTGTAAATAAAAAGTAAATTATACAGTTCTTTTAAATTGTACTTGCATTTGTAAGTAACCAATGTATATAACTATTGATATTTTACTAAATGTTGTAATCATAAGTATGATATTTTAATATGCACTAACTCGTTGTTACATCGTAGCATCGTAACATTATTATTCATTCTAATAACTGTTTCAACAAAGTATTTTATCTATCAGTCATGAGACCGGGTGTTAATTAAAGAGAGGTCACATGCTTGAGGCCCGAGAATAGGAGAAATTAGGATTGAAGACGTTCCATCGCCAAACAATGAAAAATGTACCCATGGTGCTTAAGTAATTGTTTATATTAGGTAATTATTGTTTTAATTATATATAGCTCTCTAGCCTTTTATGTTAATATGAAGCATTTTAAATTTATCAAATTATGCACTAGATGCATAGAAAACTCTGAGATTATATTAATTGAAACATTATAAAATAAACTTTCAATATTTACGACAAACAAGAAGTGTGGGGACAGCCGAACATTCGAACATCAAACGAATCCAAATATTCAAACAAACTCCTCAGAACTGCAGTAAACGCACCCTTTTAGATTACAAACCCATTAGTTAACAGTGATCTCCATGTACTACATTCTCCTTGATCACATACCCTCAAGATAATACAAACTCTAAAAAGACCTATCCGCTCATCCAAATCATCTTGTCATTCCTTACCCAGCAACACTCCTCACTTAAACCGGCGGTGTGCTGACATGGGTTTCTGGTAATTAGAAATTGTACGCGAGGATGAATGAATTCCCACATCTCAATTAATAATGCTTTGCAAGAGAATTGTAATGTTTCAAGTAAAAATCTTTTGAGGAAATCATGTAAAGAATATTTGAGTGTCCTTTAACTCTTTTTCAACAAGAAAGGAAAATTATTTGACCAAAGATGGAAATCGGTATAATATATGGATATTTATTATGGCGATACTGGACAAAAAAATAAGCACCATAATCGATATGGGGTCATTGAAGAAGACTGGATGTTTGACTGAAACAGTGAGCCAGTAATTGAAGCGGCCCCTGTGGGATATGAAGAAGTGCGCTATCAGCCAATGAGTTGATTAGGCCGACCATAAATTAATTGGTAGCACACACATTGGTGAACAAATTGGATAAAGTGGCCAATTCTTCTTTACTGCCTCCTTTTTATATAATTCACACCCGGCAACGGGCTCCGTTGATTGCCTTAATTGTCGACATCTGATCGTTAGGTGGCGAACCTTTACGCCAGTTCAGCATTCTGACGTTTAGGTGTAGTTACTAACTTAAGTAAAATTTGATATTGTTTATTTTTGAAAATGAAAAAAAAACCAAAGTGTGAAACTTGTTATGTGATCAATGGCACCAATTATCCTTGGTGGCATTAACTTAACACCCTCATGCCAGGGGCGGCAAGGTGATTTGGGTCAATTTATTATGCACGTTATACTAATTAACACAGTTAATTATCAACATTGACTGAATAAACAGCCCACAACAGGCCATCGGGCATAAAATCATCCACATAAATTGGCTCATTTAACCAATAATTTTGGTTACTTAAGATAGAATAGGATATCAATTTCAGGATTTAATTAAAAAAGAGACGAATAATTAAATATAAATAAAAAAATAGAGGAGTGTAAAGAAGATGGAATTAAAAAAAAGCTTAATGAACTGAAATTTATTAGCATTGCTACTTGATTTCATAGTTTTGATAACTATTAGTGAGAGAAAAAACAGAGAATTATTAGAGAGAAAGAACTGACCAGATTTGGGGTTTCCTGATCATCCGGTGAGTTGCTTTTCCGCTTTTCCACCCCCCCCCCGTTACCATTAATATAATGTATATTTTACCAAGCCATTATGTACAGTCGTGTGAAAAAGTTTTTGAACAACATGCTATTTTTATTACAAGTTATACTTTCCATTCGTACTATTTCAGTATTAGGCTACAGTTATAGTGGATCCGTGTTGTGAAGGTTTGTACGAGTTCATCAGTACAATCAAAAAATGTAAATGTACTAGTAGTGTTTACACTGCCTGCATCAGACCTCTCTCTCAGGTAGTTCAAATCAGTTCGATTTCCCGCATTAGTTCTGACGTCACGTGCTTGACGTAGGTGATAATCAATGGTTTATGACAATAGAAGTATAACAATTAATTAGGCTTGTATTTGAAAATAATTGTCTATATTGTGTATAACTAAAGGTATAAGTGCAAGAAAAAAATTACCACAACAGTGATCTTTCTCGGCAGAAGTGGTATATAGAGCTGGAGAAATGAACAAAAGTGGTAAGTATATTTTTTGTCTTTTTTTATTGTTGTTGTAGATACACATTTATCTTTTGTAGTTTAAACATTAGTTTAAAAACTTTACATTTTTTCTATATTCTTAGAATATATTGAATTGAAAATTAATTTCTTCAACTGGGCTAACAAAATAATTTTTAAAAGTTTCTCGAACGTCACTCCCTGGTTTGTAATATCAACAGACATGTTGTTTAATTCCACAGCCTCCATAACATATTCAATTAGTTTTTTTCTTCGATGAATTTCTAATAAAAACTTTTGAAAATGATATCAATAGCAATTAGCGTTTTTAAAATAATTATTACGAGCCTTTATGTTTGTTTTATATTGAACTGTTTCAAGTAATCAATAATGTTTATTTATTTATATAACTACTCTTTAATGAATAATTTAATATCAGATTTAATAGACATCGTACATTGGGTTCCATCATCGCTGGTAAACTGAGTTATTCTGACCAACTCATTTTCTTTACGATTTTAGAACTCTGTACGTTGCTGTCGCTTATTTGTCAAACGTATATTACTTGTGCTTATTAACAGGTGGAAGAAAAGGTTTTGTTATAGCAACACACCCTTTAAGGGAAATTTATAAAAGTTTACTTCTGATCAAGGCTCAGGTTCAATTGAAACCACAAAATATGGAATGATAATTCAACTTTTATCTTATGTGAAGAATTTCGGTGTTAAACAATTTCCACAGATATACTCAACGATTAGGGTTGATTTAACGGCTCATGGTCCTTAACGACCAAGAGTAAAGGCTGAAGTGGATGAAAAAGTAGTGAAACTTGAACAGTAAGGTAGCATCGCCCAGAGGATAAATAATATCAACACAAAGGATTGATATCTTATCTCGTTGTTGACTGAAAACAACTCATTTAAAAGAATATTGCTGCTTAAATTTACTAATAATGAAATAAAAAATTTTCAATTTTATCAAAATTTATTCTGTTCAATACTTTTATCACAATACAATATTTAACTATTTGTATATATATATTTGGATATTTATATACTATAAAAAAATAAATTTCTTGTAGTAGATCAGCCAGTTGAAAGAATTCTATTTAACGCAAGACTTTTACATTACGTGCTAAAAATACAAATGGTTAAAGATTCTTAAAAATGTGAAAATCATATCAGTTGTAAAGTTACTACAATATTACATAGCATGGTTATCACAATATTATATAGCAGCCAAGTGAAAAATAAAACTAAAATGAAAAAAATAATATATATATTTTTCCTTGCATAAAAACGTAAGAAGAAGAAATAGATACTTAACAATAGCTCATAATATATTCTGTTTTTGTACCCCTGTAAAAAAGAGGGAGACTTTTGTCAATGACGAACACAAAACAAGCTCTTAAATATGTAAATACCGAAAGTACTGCGGTTCAAAATAAAATTGAGACATAACTGACCATTATTATTAATATTTGCAAGTCTGATTAATAAAGAAAAGGGAAGAATGCTTCCCCCTCAAAAAAAAAATACCAAAGAAAGGAGGTTTTCGAACGTGCAAAGGAAACATTCTATAAAGAAAAAATAACAAGAGGCCTAAGTGTGTTTTTAATTTTTATATATTGAATGATGGGGGACACAACGTAAGAATAATGTATTTATATTTAAGTAGTGAATAGATAAATGTCTATTGTTATGCAAAAACAAGTTACTTTGATAATTACCATAATCGAATCATTCTTCGAGTGACACCAAATCAAACAGCACATCGGATTGGCAACTTTAGAATATGCCCCTTCATCACTCCGGGATCTACGGTGCGTGAGTGGGAGGGAGATAGTTGTCCCTACTGGCCGGTCGATCATAATTATCGGCTGAGATAGACTTTTAATGAAATTCCATGAAGGAAATGACTCGTTAATAGCCTGCACTGTGAATGGCCTGGAGCCTGGAGAAAATAAGCAAAATAACGTCCTGCCTCTCTTGACTTTCCACGCTCTAGCTGGACACTCATCAATGGACTGGTACAACAAACAAATATTCCGTTGTCTATTGCTATCCAATGGCTTGGAATATAAAATTTACGACTTGCTGATAGTTGGTTTACCAATTGTAGCAATAAAATAAGTTTATAACATTGTGAGCCTGGGACCAATTTGTTACTGTATGGTAACTGTTCTTAAGGATACTGCGATAAAAATATTTCCTGCTTAATTTATGAGAATAAAAAACGTTTTACGCGAGAACAGGACACAAGATGAATCCATCAAAACGGCGTTACCATTGTTCTTTGTAGATCTCGACCGAACGCCTGGCGAGGAGAAAATATACGACTTAACACTCCTGTATTACACTAGAAAAACCTTATCCCAAACGCGACATCGTTCAGTGCCATAACTGCCAGGCATATGGGCACACAAAATCGTGGTGCCACCACCCTCCCAGGTGTGTAAAGTGCAGTGTGCAGCACAAAAGTGAATTGTGCAAAAAGCCCCAGAAATGGCCGGCAGTATGCGTTTTCTGCAATCAAGGCCACCCGGCCAACGATAAGATCTGCGAAGCTTATAGAATTTTGAAGTCCAGGAGTGAACAACATCGTCGGCCAGAAGAGGAGAAACAAGCAACAAGAAGCGGCCCAGCCAGAAATTTTAGGCCTTCAGTCTCTTTTGGTGATGTAGTTCGGAACAGAGAGCAGTCACAGGCACTGCCCACTCCTCGTCCATAAGTTTATCTTCCCCCGCATTACCTTCATCCCGGCAACCAGCAAACCCAATCCCATTCTCAACCACACATCTCGCATATTTCTGCACCTTCATGCTCTTCAGATTTCTCTTTGGTAGCACATGATTTTCTTCAGTCCACTGCAGTTTCAATCAACACCTTCACGTTTCCCCTTACTCTAACATCAGTGTACTGCCCTCCCAATAAATCCATTTCCGATTCTGAATTCATCTTCTTTCCAGACCCCATCAGGCATCTTTTCATTGTGGGTGGGGACTTTAATGTAAAGTACTAACACTGGGGGGTCAAGATCCACGAATACACGAGGGCGTGCTTTGCTCTCTGGACTCGAACGAAAACATTGCTCCACTACCCCTCCTGACACAGCCACTTATTGGCCATAACATTCCAACCGCAATCCAGATCTCCTTGACTTTTTCTTCTACGATCGTTTAGGGCCACTAAACTATTCGCTTAAGCGCCTCGATGACCTCTTCTCCGATTACGATTTATGATTAACCGTTTCCTTAAGACCAATTCACAAACTGCCTTCTCCTTCATTTATTACGGGCCCAGTTGATTGGGACTACTTCCGTCAGCTTCTCATAGATTCCGTAGTCCTCAAAGTGTCCCTGAAAACATCCCAAGACCTAGCTGATGCAGTGCATTCTTTCACTACTCTGGTCCAGGGACGGCTTTGGGGTTATCGCCACCCACCATCATCGGAAAATTCACAATCAAAATCCTTCACCTCAGCTTCTCAAAGACCTAATCCAATCCAAACACCACTCCAGTATAATGTGGCAAAGATCCCGACATCCTGCTGATCGTCGCTCGAAATCAGTACTGCAGATTGGTAAAGCGGCAATTGGCATCCTTTCGTTCCGATTCTTTTAATTCCCACCTCTCCTCTCTGTCTACCAGGGATAACTCCTTGTGGAATGTAACCACCGTAACCGTAACCATGTTTTCGTCCTAAAGTACCTTCCGCCTCTTCCAAGTCCACTGTGGCTTAGAATATTCTAATTGCTATCCCATAAAACCAGGAGTTCCACAGGGTAGGGTCCTGGGCCCCATCCTCTATAACCTATACACTGCTGATGTCCTCTCTACCCCCAATACCTTCTTGGCCATATTTACAGATGACACTGCCGTCTTGTCATCCCACTCAGACCCCGATATAGCATCCCATAACCTTCGATGAGACCATGATGAGATCGAGCATTGGTGCATTCAATGGCGGATTACAGTTTCTCCGAGTTAGTACGGTACTTAGGCTTCTATTTTGATAGACGGTTGACCTGGAACCCACATAGGAGGGTCTATACAGACAAGAACTTAACAGACGCTTTTGACAACTGTACCGACTACTTCAAAGGACATCGCATCTTTCAATAGAAAACAAATTACAAAGTTATACTTAAGCCAATCTGGACATATGGAATAGGGCTATAGGGGACAGCAAAAAAGTCGAACATCAAGCATATCCAGTCCTTTTAATCAAATGTCCTGAGAACAATAGTAAATGTCCCTTATTATGTCAGCACCAAAACCCTTCATAGCGATTTTTATATGCCTTACATTCTCGAACTCATCCCTTCCAAGTTCATAAAATTCCATAGTAACCTATCCAACCACCCTAATCCCCTAGCACAGTCACTGAACTGCACCACTCATCCCTATAGTCCTCATCGAAGACTAAAACGGCAGTGGCCCCATAAATGCGTAACAGCGGGAGTTCTGGCAACGGCCAGTTTCTTCAATATCGCTTCATGTCCTGAGCATATGTGGCTCTCGTGCTCTTGGCAGCCTCTGCTGGCTAATATACGGTGACAGCTGACGGAGGAGCGTGGGTTACTTCCCAAGACTCCGGTTCTCTTTCTTTCTCGCATGCGAGGTGACAACCATGTGGATTTGGGAGGTCTCTGGGCTGTTTGTAAATACTGTATGATTAAGCAAGTGAATGAAAAATGGTATGAATAAGATTATTTTTCGCAATTACTTATTGCCCAATAAGGCAGCCTGTAATTTTATCATAATAAAGCTGTTTAATAATAGAAAAAAAAATGTATGAGATGGTAGAATGATATTTCACGGTAATTCGGTTTATCGATATCATGTAATACATAAAGGTCGATTGGCAATAGAGATCAACGCTCGGCCTGGTCATTTCAGCTCACGATACAAGAATTATATCTTGAATTAAATCTATTATTTTGTTTATATTCCAGGAAACGAAGGAGAAATAGAAAAAAAATGATAATGTTCTGATTTTCGGTATAGTTGTGGGGACTCCTAACTACTTGCACTACACACTGAAACTTCCCGTGCGTGAGGGGTGAGCGCAAGGAGTGAGGGGGTGGGGGTTAAGGCCAAATTAACTCAATAATAACTCACAAACTAGTTATTTTACCGATAAGTACTTAAGTATGTAAAATTAAATACACAAATTGACTATAAATTTTGTTTCATTTATTACTTTCGTTGAGCTAATGGTATAGTAGGTAGCGAGGAATTTTGAAAATTTTCGTAAAAGCGTTTTATTCATAAATACTCCTCACGCTCACCCCCACCCTTGAAGAGATTTAGTGAGTTCTTGAACTACTGAGCCTAAAATCAGCTCTACATGATTTTTTTTCTAATCGTCATATTTCTGCTTTCGTTGTCACGTGCCTCGTGAAGTATATTACTGAATATACTTCGTAAATAAATAAGTGAATGTTTGACCCTTAAGAAAAAATAAACCAATACTTCATATAAAGTGACTAGATATGCTTACAGGAAAAAGATTATATCACTCGACAATGGTAGAAATGCAGCTGTTCAAGAGTCTACCTATTGAACTTCGTGTTTAAAAAATACACATTTAACGATCCAGGAGCACAAGGAAAAGTATTAACATTAAATAATGAGGCGGATTGATGATAAATTTTTTCTGGTGGCGTGAGGTAAGCCAACCAAGAACATGATGCCGGTATTAATTCCTAATTTGGGTGTCGCGAGCTCAAGCCGGCTTACCCACTGAGCCACTATTTCAACGGGATTAGGCTGGTTAAGTAGTATTTTAGGAGGCTTTGTAGATGGAGCTAATGTAGATCCTCCCGGCTTTGTAAGTACGTATGCAAACACGCGTATAAGCCAATTTAGGATATATCTCCTAGCCGCATATTCAAAATGCCTTTATTAAGATTTATATTATTTTAGTCACATCAAAAATATCATTATATCACGTTAGTATATTATACCTAGACAGGTGGGGGAAGTCGCTTTACAAGAAAATATAAGCATTGGAAACATCAGAAAAAACAACATTAAAAAATATTTCGCATAATACTGTATGTTTCTAATTTGTAGATGTTGCATACAAAAGAGGTATTTTTTAATTTATTGGAAAACAAAAACAAATCTCAAGGTTCTAAGGAAAAAAATCATTGATGACCCGAGGGTTTCCAAGCCGAATTAAACCCAATATAATCCAAATTATTTACTTTCGATTGAAGACCAACAAAAAAATATTTAGCTTAAACGGATCGCATTGAGATTTAACGAAGGTCCTACCAACCGTTTCTTATAATAGATTACACCCCCCCCCCTTACGGCCCTTAGGAATGTAGGGATATCCCCACTTTTTTTTTTAATCCCTCAAAAATAATAAAAGGATGTAAGAAAAATAATAAAGGAATTTTATTTGGAATGATAGGTGCCTTTCACTAGGGGGAGTCCCATTTGAAGGATGAGGAGTGTGGAAGGCCTAAAAAAGGCGGGTGGATTCGGGAAGGTAGTGGAGCCGAGTATGGAGCCATAGGGGGATATCCCCCTCGAGGACAGGGCGCCTTTAAAAGGCCTACAGCAGCCTATCTGGTATAATTAGGAGAACCGCAAGCTTGCTACAATATATAGCGGCTGGGTCCATATGACCGCAACTGAGGTCCGCTCACCCACCCTACCTTCTAATTGGCTTTATTGCACGTCTTGGTTACCGTATCTCCCTGCATCCTTCCCGTACGAGTGAAATATTCTTGAAACTAGCAGTAAATATCTTACTATTTTATCTTAAATATACAATAATACAATTTTTACCACAGATTCCAGAGTTCTCTCCCCCCACCCGTCGATAGTACAACAGGACAGAGCCATCATGGTGCTCTCATAAATAATTACCAAGCTAAATCACCAGCGTATCCTAGCTTACATCGAAAAACTGAACACACTTCCACATCAACAGTCCGGGTTTCCAACAACTTGGCAGTTTCATTGAGTAGTTTGTTTATTTCATAACTTTGGCTTTAGAAAAGACATATGATGTCACGGGGGCATTTATTGACATATTTCACGCTTTTGACAGGGTTTGACATTCAGGACTTCTATAGAAAACAAAATAAATTCTACCTCACACGAGCTACTTACTAATACAATCGTACATACAAGAACTTTTTTAGTGTATGCGAGCTCTTGTCGTCATGACGTCTGGAGACTACAGTTGGGATATATCCTAACCCCTCTACTTTACATAATCTATGTACTATTTTACGTACAACTAAGTAAGCAGAAGACACTGGCCATTCTTACACAAAACAAGGACACAACACAACCCTTAGTTGTACCATGAAATCATTACATATAACATTCACACTCCGTCTTGGGGGATTATTGCACCCCTGGTGTTTGTAGATTATCATCCTCTGCCTCAATAGAGACTGTACAGTACCTAGGGCAGACATTAAATAAATACCTAACATGCAAACAAAACACACTCGATTAATCGAGACAAACTCTGAACCAGAGGCACTAAACCACTTGCTAAACAGATCAAATAAAATCAAACCTAGCTACAACAGAAAGTTTTCAATCAAAAACACTTCAACATATCACCGATGCATCTCAATATGTCAGACGACCCTACACCCATAATGACGATTTCCACCCACGACGCCTCTAGAGGAAGTGAAGTAGGGAATTAATAATTTAAATAAACTACCATCAACATAATCCTTAGTTTTTTTGGGGGGGGGATGAACACTGGGTGTTCGTTAGTGCATCCCATTCAAAAAATATGATCTGCAATGGAAGACGATTCATAATGAGGCTTACGTTTTAATTGATGTAATTATTTTTGGTCAGTATATTGATGTACAATAGTTTGATCTGAAAATGTAAATAATGGCGAGGCAACTGATTTAAAAATCAACTAGTTTAGTTGTAACATAACGTCCTTATCTGGTTAGTTGACTGAGTGTAGTTAAACAATTCTTTTATTTCATTTTACTGTTATATTTTTCTAATACAGAGGTTTTTAATTTTTTTTTTCTTTATGTTTTTTTTTATGTAACGTAATGGCTCTATATGTTTACCAGTAGTGAGTTTTGTTGGCTGTACTGTTCTGTTATTCATAGGTTAAGCTTTGTTCCGGAATACATTTTCCATAGGTCGATATACAAGATATCGATTGTTGGCCTACCATTGTAATGAATGGCCTACACAAGAGCTAGCGGACTAGAAGTATCAGGAGAGCTGGCTGACAGAGGACCAAATGAGATTTAATGATGGAGGTCGGAGCCACGCCCTCAGGAAGCAGTTAGCGATAGTCCGTGTAATGGATTAGGCAGAGCCCGTCATTCCTTCATCCATTCAGCCCTTCGACCCTTCTTGTAGGGCCTGTCTGTCCGTCTTAATGCTTCCCCTCTTGCAGAGCTGCCAACCGATTAGTTATAATTAGGGTTAACGGTAATGTTCACTTCATGACGTGTGACATGCAAGGGTTTTTTCAGACAACTCCTATGAACTTAAATGACCAGAAATTACCTTACTATTTCTGACCAGAGTTCTGATACGCTCAACAAGAAGACATTTATTTTGCGTTAGCCCACTAAACGATGGAAGTAAGTCTGAAATAAAAGATTGTTAATGGTCCAGCTTCTCACGACTTCCAATAACTTTTCAAGAAACCAGATGAAGTGTTCACAACACCTAATTTTTAGCTAGTGAAATATACGTTACAAGATGTAACAATAACATAAACACATTACTTTTTCAGTTCATTACATTATTCAGTGAACCAGCAATCTATCGGATACGCTTTTATGTTGGTATTTATTTATATTATGAGAGAAAAAAAATATTGAAGTCTATCCCAATATAACTTTTTTAATGATATAGTATCCTCAGTCGACGTTACGTCCAATCAGACTTCCTCACGATTACAATTTAGAACCATAAACATTAATTTGCAAATTTAGAAGAGCAATTACATACCAAAACACAAAATGTAGTAAATAGTAAGATTAGAAACAATAATAAGAGTAAAAAAAAACACACACCTATGTATGGTATTATCTTTTCAGGTTTGATTATTTAGTTATTTTCTATTAATTTCATCTTAATCTTAATTGTAGCCCTGAGAAACCTCGAATAGGCAAAGCATGGTGTTATGTCAATAAAAACATAAACGTATTAATATAATAGTGGAAGCAATAACATTTCTTATTAACAAATACATGTTCGTAGACTAGTTATGTCTTCGTAAATTGTTTACACACAACAAAAAATTAAACAGTGTTCGTTAGTCAGAAATCAGAAATGTCTTTAAAAATAATATCTCTCTTTTTGGTTAAAATTTTAACTGTTTACATTAGAAAGCCGATTTGCCAATATTAAGGCTCTACAGAATATTTCAGTGGATGTAGAAAAACATACCATTGGAATAACCGAAGTAATTTGGAATAGCTTGGAACCATACTTAATCTATGGTAACGATTAAATTACATATTTTAAGTTAAGGGAAATCCTATGCAGTTGATACTGTCTCTAAATAGTAAAGCTAAATGGAATTTTCATGTATGGTATTGAAGCTTTTCGAAGGGTGTACTAAAATTTTAAAAATTCAAAAAAAAAAAATCAATTTAGGTTGAAATGGTACGGATATTAATATGGAGAGAAGCGCACACGTGTGACCTCAGCCAGAGCATTTAACCATTCAATACCATCAAAAGATTAAAGAGTAGATCATGCATAACACACTAGCAAGAACATTAAATCACAATTGATGCACTAATACAAAATTTAATAGTAAAGAAAAGGCTCATCTAATTTATATCTTATCGGATAGTAAAAAGTTCAGTGTATTTATGACCTCACCTTTAATAAGTAAGGATAACATAAAAAAAACTTGTGTGAAAAAACCCATAAAGCAGGACCAGAGACCTGAGTTGGCTTTTTTAACTATAAATAAAAAATAAATAAATAAAAATAAGTGCTAAATTAAAATATATGTATAAAAAATATGCATTTATGTTTATAGCTTAGCATAGATGAGTGATCCATGATCCAGGAAATGTAAATGAATATGATTAAGTTCTTTCAGAATAATGTTTTATTAAAACAGGTGCTTATGTATGTTCACAAACGCATTTCCTTCGAAAATTTACAAATAGATGAATAATTTTATTTAGAGTTTATAAAGCACTTGTAAAGAGGTTGTAATTCCAAATACAACAAACTTATAATATAGTAAAAACATTTGAAAAAGCAGATGTGAACAGAAAAATAATATGGTATAAATACTTAATAAAATTTTGAGCAACTAATTCTAGTGTGGTTAATTTAATTTAACTATAAAATAATAATAAATCTATAAAAAAAATTTCTTTTAAGAACATATCTGTTATAGTAAAATTATTCTTGGTTTTCTGATAGCAGCAACGGCGTGCTGAT
Source organism: Acanthosoma haemorrhoidale (assembly GCA_930367205.1). NCBI lineage: Eukaryota > Metazoa > Arthropoda > Insecta > Hemiptera > Acanthosomatidae > Acanthosoma > Acanthosoma haemorrhoidale. The sequence continues at coordinate 95,125,869 of OV884011.1, forward strand.
AGAAGAAAATATAAGTTGTGTGTAAGTCAACTACGCATGGAAAATAATAAATTTGTATTTTTTTCCTGGTGATGAGTGTATCATGTGATTCAGATTTTCGTGCAAGGATGGAATCAAAGGAACAATTGAAATAATGACAATAATTAGCTCTCTGTAATTTTTCTTGTTGCTTATAGCGGAAATATAATTGTCGGCTATTATCCGGATGATATCATCCAATTACTAGCTTATCCAAAGCCTATGACGAGTTACAGACACAAGTTACCGTTATAAGGAAAATGTTCGAAATATGGTTTTCACTTACTGTCATTGTGTATTTAATGGAAAAGTAGCAAGTTCTTAGTGAGTCATGCCCCTCAGTTTCTCTCTTTTTCCGGAGAAAAACATTCAACATTTCTGATGTTTAAACAGTTCTCCATAGCATTGCGTTAATTAGTTCCAAGAAAAAATAGTGACAGTGTGCAGGTAGCCTGTTTGTTTTCAGCTTCAACGGAGAAAAAAACAACAAAAGAAAAACAAAGAGAACTCAGTCAAATTATATCCTTTATCTACCAAAAAGGGAGAGTCGACTATGAATTCCCTTTGTGCTCCTGCTTGGTTCCAACCAAAAATCAACATTACACTTTATCTCAAATCTCTTTTACCTGGCTTCCCCAATTCATTTCAAACAAGTGAAATGAAAATGTCAAGCACATTTCCAAAACTTCATTGTCGAGCATTTCTTCTCTTCACCCTCATAAAATATGAATTAATTAAATTACAAAATAACGCATTATAGTCTTGCCGCTGATCTTCGAGCATGATATTAGTTGTATAATTTTGGCCAAAATAAGGGTATCGATTCGGAATTCCCTTAATATTTCTTTTTTTTACAGCCTAACCATTTCCATTAATAAGCTAAATATGGTTTTTGTTGTGGTTAAGGATACAAATAGATTTAACTGATTTGTTGTGATTTGTGAGACCGGATACAAATCTTGTTGAACACGGGGTTTGTCATGCTACAACACATTCAAAGAATTTGATATGTAAACGGCAAATGAATTCATCCACCGTAGGCTGCTTTAAGTCCTTGTGTAGTTCGCTGTTTCTCCACTGCTTGAATGTAGTGTGTCTGACCACTTTTATGAGTATTCTGTCCTGACATTGTTGGAGTCGCCTCGCTGTCACTTCGGTTAAATGACTGAAAAGCGGTGCACTGTACAGTAGAGCAGGGCTGAGTACACTCTTGTATATCATTAGCTTAAGGCGTAATGATAAATTGGGTGACTTTAATAAATGCTTAAGCCGGTAAGACTTCTTGCGTATTTGTTTTAGTTTCCTGGTAAAATGGCCGCTAAAACGGTAGCGATGGTTCATTTTAACGCCCTGATATACGAGGATGTTTTCTGGGGTGTTTTTCTGCTTTCTTGCAGTGTATGTTGTAGGCAGTGGACTTATTCCCTTTTGGAATGAGAAAATTACGCAGTCAGTCTTACCCGCGTTTACAGAGATATTGTGTATCCCCAATTTCTCACTGATCTGGTTACAGGCTATTTCAGCCTGTTTAAGATCTAGTTTGGCACTTATGCTACTACTGTACACCGCGATATCGTCAGCGAAAGCGGCAACTCTCGTGTTTTTATACCGGACTAAGACCATTTCAGACACGTTGAAAAGTACTGGGGATAGCACGGCTCCTTGTTGGACTCCACATACATTGGAGACTACCCTCACCCACAGCGATCGATTTTTCAGGAAACTAGCCTATATAAGGGTACGTTTTCTGCTCAGACTGAAATCCAGTTTGTTCAGGCAGAATGATGCCTTATCTGGGGCTAAAGCTGAGACATATATGTATAAGAAAAGGATAAGATTCTGGGAAGTAGGAAGGACCTGGGAAGGTCTTGGCGGGATGCGGTTGGTTACTTAAAAATAACAGGGAACCATCAGTGACCATGAAGTCACGAGGCAGGTGGCATACAGTTCTGCTCAATCCCCTTCCACTTGTTCTTAGCATTATAAAACTAGCATTACATAACAGTCCATTCAACCAACAAACAAGCAAATTTACGAGGAATGTAAAAACAACCGTTCTATAAAATATAAGTAAGGATTGATGATTAGTAATTAATTGCTTAGCGAAAAAAAAAATATCCATAATTATTAATAGAGTATCGAACCCTGTAGTGTAGGGATAGATGACTCAATGCCCTGATTAATACAATTTTATTTAAATTAATGTTTATAATTACGAAAATACGTTTAAAATGTAACTGTAACTATAACCGTGCTTTACATTGAAGCATAATGTTTTTTTTGGTAGTCCTATATGATGAATACATTTAAGATAAATTAAAATCAATTTCTTTAAAATAATAATGTTTTATAAATTATTTAATAGCGCTGTAATAAAATATAATATTGTTTATTTATTTTTTTCTGTATGGTTATATTACTGGAATTTCGCAGACTATATTTAAACATAATCATTAAAGTATGATTATGTTTTTTTTTAAAGATATTTATAAAATGCGGCATTGGCCATGGTTGGTTTGATTTGGAAATGGGCAAACTCACGTTAAGTATAAATCAGTGGATTTGAGTGGAGAAACTACTGGTGGCATTAATAATGGGTTATTGGTGAGATCATCAAAGCCATCAACTATGTAGTAGTGCACACTTGACCAATATTTTTACCCACGGAGTTTTCGCAGAGTACTGCACTTAGAGTAATGGGAACAACCAAATGCATGTCCATTGGCGCCTAGTGACAATGACAACCAATGTAAAATGTCCTCCTCAATTCACCAAAAGAAAACTCCTTTTGAAGAACAAAGCATATGTTTTACTCGCAACAGGAGTCCAGGCTCGTTGCCATGGGTGAATACACAGCATAATGCAATAATTAGGTGAATCACTCATTCATGAATGTTGCAAAATTATTTGAAATATGAATAAATTAAAAAATATGTGTATTCTATGACATAGACTTCTCATAATAACCAAAGTTAACATTTTAAATTTGTATAATCACATTTTAATTTTTAAAAATATAATTGATGTCACATTTATTTATGTAGAGAAAATATTTTTTATTCATTTAAAAAATAATAATGACTTAATAGATGGGGAGCAACCATTTTGGATCAAATAAGGCTATAATAAGATATATGTAGGCCTCATTAAGAGAAAGAAAAGAACTGTGTTATAAGAAAGTTTATATGAAGATGATGAAAATGAAAAGATGAGTTACATATTGATGGAAAGGGAATTCCATGGATTTTTATTGCGGAGTAACGGAACGGACGGTCAAAATGTGCTGTTCTATGGGAGTGATTGTAGTATATGTTGGATTGGTTTCATCTTGTTTTATTTGGATTTAGTTTAGGAAGTGTACTTAAGGAGGTTATATATACATGATATGAAAAGGAGGGACGCTAGAAAATATTTCTGACTTTTTGTATTACTATCCCAACTGAGTGCAGTCATGTGTAGTGGTCCGGAGGGATTCTGAGAATAAATCTCAGAAAGCCATCCATAAGTGGGGTATGCATTCATCGTGTGGTACGCACTTCCACAGACAAAGTGGGGAGGACTTAGGAGGCAGTCACAAGAAAACAGCAAGCTGTGTCGAGAGCGATGGAGTCAAATATTTGACAGTGGGAATAGATAGAAGAGGATATGTTATGAGTAATTTCACTGAAATGTTTTGGTTTAGAATTATCTCTTGGTGATTGATAACAGCGAAGATATGAGCAGTTCACAATACTACCTAAAACACTCTTGTATTGTAGGTATCTCCCAGTTATAAGTTAAGTTCCTAACTATTCCCAGAAGGAAAAGAGAGTTGAGAGCTAAGGTCGGAAGCCGACAGTAGCTACAGTAATTAACGTCCTGTGAGTAGCTGCCTAGGGAGTTCTTTGCCCTGTCCGCTGTAAAGAAGTATGCTCAGACACGGGACACGCCGCACCCCACTTGCACCCCATCCCTGACTAATTAACCCCAGGGGTGCTGCTTTTGGCCTACAATTTATTGTTCGCTCTAGTCAATAATTCTCAGTCCTTACGATCCCCTTGACTCCCTAATTCCTCCTCTATTTGTTTTAATAAAGACAGCTGTCTTTCACTAACTGAAATGTTTCTTTATCTTCACTACTTGACACAACATCTTTATCAAATAGTCAAAGTCATTTGTAGTAAAATCTTTCGCTCTACAACAAAGATCGATCGATACCTCTCCCAAGATCTTAATTAATAAAAATCATTTTAGGAGGAGAACCCATTCACTCTCCATCCGGTATGCACGCTACGTTGCACCCCTTATTTATTTTGAGAAATTATCAATTCTTGATAAAATAAACATAGTGATAGTATATGGTCTTTGGAAATCATAAAATATGTCTATAAAAGTTGATGCAGTTGTAATAAGCTTGCATTTCAAGTTCATAGATAAGCTGCATCACATTCTGAATTTATCTATTTACCCTCATGAGGCTGAATGCACACAGTCAAGAAGCATGTAAATTGGGAAATCATTCTTAGGTAAAACCTGAAATCGACTCTTGATACCTGTTTCTTATGCCAGCTCTATTTATCACTAAATTAGGCTAGGGGAATATTGTGAGATTAAAAAACTTCGGATTGATTATTTTGTATTCGGTTGAAGTATACTTTTTGGAGGTTTGCTATATTTTTACCTTTGTGGGGTGATTAAAATAATTTTAATTAATGATGAAGTGTTAATGCTGCGCATCCAGGTTCCAAATTTAAAAAATCACAATATCATTATGGCTGTGACATGGCCCTTATAACATCCCATAAGAGTTGATGAAATAACAAGAGATATTAAGTCATTAGGCTTCATTAATATAATCCCAATTTAAACGGAATAAACACGCAACAACATAATATACATGATATATACACCTTGCAATTCAATATACTATGGTCAATGGACAAGAGAATATAATTTATTATTAATTTATAGAATAATATAGTAATTTATTATTACTTTAATTTTGTATGGTACTTATCCAAACCAATTAATATAGATGATTTCCAGAAAGTATAGTTAAGCATTGATAAGGCAAACGAAAACGAATATGAAACGGGTCAAAATACATTTTCCGGCTTCAGTGTTGTGAAGAAGATTCTGTCGCATCTTGGCTTCGAGTCGCTAGCATCATTTTTCATACAATTCCTCTGGAAATACTAAGTTTTACTTAACATTCCCCTCAATTATTTTGAGTATGTTTTGGTTAGCTTTCCAAACCGAAAGATGTAAACAAAAGTCACTAATGTATCTCAAAAATTTGAGTCATTACTCAGAAACTACTTTAGGCTAAAATTTCTGATTATTTTCTCATGTTTGGGCGGGCAAAGAAACAAAAATTGATGCATGTTTGAAAAAGTAAAGTTCTGGAAACCAACGACGGGAATTTTTGTTCGAGCTGATTTTTTTTTTGTCGTAAGTATTTATTCACAACTGGATGGAGAATAAAAACATAACCAGCGAATGAGAATTAGTAGTAACAACAAACATAAATGATATACTGGAAAGGACATCCAGTTATGCTTTCCCATCCAATAAACCACAACTCCTATTCTTACAAAGTCGTCGTCAACAGAATGGAAAAGATCCCGACATCCTGCTGATCGCCGCTCGTACAATCAGTACTGCAGATTGGTAAAGTGGCTATTGGCGTCTTTTCATTCCGATTCTTTCAATTCCCACCTTTCCTCTCTTTCTACCAGGGATAACCCCCTGAGGAATGTAACTAAAAAAATCCTAAAGCATCATCCTGTTTCACACCCACTCCGTCGTGATGATGGGTCCTGGGCGGTTTCAGATGGGGATAGGTCGGAGGAATTTGCTTGCATCTTACCCATACTTTCACACCTCACCTTTCTGATCAAAACCATACTCAGCACAACTGTTGAAGATTTCGACGTACTTTTCTCTCCTCTGGAAACAATCCATTATTGTCGTATTCGCCAAACCCGGAAAACCACCAAACGACTCCTCATCATACTGTCCAATTAGCCTACTCCCTATCCTCTCAAAAATATTTGAGAAACTCCTCTTAAAACGTCTACTTCCAATTGTTAAATCCTAAAACCTTTTTCGTATACACCACTTTGGCTTCCATCAACAACATTCCACTACTCAACAAGGCCTTCACGTTGTTGATCACATTTCCTCAGCCCTTGAATCCAAACAGTATTGCACTGCTGATTTCTGGACATAGCTCAATCTTTTGACAGGGCTTGACGCGCAGGTTTGCTTTACAAGCTCAAAACATATTTACCACAGGCCCTTTTCCTAATCCTTGGAACGCTTTGGACAACTGTACAGACTACTTCGAAGGACATCCCATCTCACAATAGAAAATAAACTACTTATTTACAAAGTTATACTTAAGCCAATCTGGACATACGGAATAGAGCTATGGGGGACCGCAAAAAAGTCGAACATCAACCGTATTCAATCCTTTCAATCAAAAGATCTGAGAACAATAGTAAATGCCCCTTATTACGTCAGCAACAAAACCCTTCATAAATATCTTAATATACCCTACATTCTTGAACTCATCCCTTCCAAATTCATGAAATTCCATAGTAACCTATCCAACCACCCTAATCCCGTAGCACAGTCATTACACTGCCTCTCCTTCTTACCATATTTACAATTCCTCATTCACTCGCTCATTCATACAATATTTACAGACAGCCCACAGGCCTCCCAAATCCACCCCTATACGCATACGAAGGAGAAAGCGAAGTCTTGGAAAGTCCTCCACGCTCCTCCGTTGACCGCGTCACCGGATACGCGCCAGTGGAGGCTGACCAAGATCACGAGAGCCACAGACGCTCAGGACATGATTGGAGAAACTGGTCATTGCCGGGACTTCCACTGTCACGCATTTATAGCAGGTCACGAGGCCACTGCCGTTTTAGTCTCCGAGGAGGATTATAGGGATAAGTGGTGCAGTGCAATGAATGTGCAACGGGATTAGGGTGGTTGTATAAACTACCATAGCTCTATTCCGTATGTCCAGATTGGCTTGAGTATAACTTTGTAGATTAATAATTTATTTTGTATTGAGAGATGGGATGTCCTTTGAAGTAGTCTGCACAGTTGTCCAAAGCGTCTGTTTAGTTCCTGTCTTTTTAGCCTCGTATGTGGTTTCCAGGTTAATCGTTTGTCGAAATGGAAGCCTAAGTACCGTACTGTCTCGGATACAGGGAGAGGAATAGAACTAAAATAAACTAGTCTTGCAGGACAAGACTTGCGGCAGAGGGTGAAGGTAATGAGGGAACATTTTACTTCATTAACTTTGATCCGCCATTGGTTGCACCAATACTCGATCTCATCAAGGTCTTTTTGAAGGTTATGGGATGCTATATCAGGGTGTGGGATGGGATGACAGCAGCGTCGTCTGCAAATGTGGCCAAAAAATTATTGAGGTAGAGGGGACATCAGCGGTGTATAGGTCATAGTGGATTTTGTGACCACTTCTTAATTATAAATAATTATAAGTTCCCCTCCTCTCGTATCAGACCTTGTATCTATGTCATCAAATGAATATCAGAAAATATGTACCTATTTTTCATTATGTTTAATAAAAGTTATGACGTCAGAGAGAGTTGGGGGAGAAACTAAACTAGTGGGGAAAACAACCGTATTTGGGGACTTATCCCCACCCTACTGGCTGGCATCCTATATAAGCCCCGGCATCAGAAAGAAACACCGGCACCTTAAACACTTCTCTATCTCTCTCTCTCTCTCTGCACTGGCGCTTGCTGCTCTACTCAAAACCATGGTCTTCTTATTCATCTACCTCTGCATCTCTCTCTCCTAACCTCGCTATGTTTTAGTCCGGCGTTGTCAGACCCCGCACTTTCCTAGTGGGAATCTCTGCCTCCGTCTCGCTAAAACTAGCATCTCCTAGGGAGAGACCTCTCCCTCGCGGACGACGGTTGTTGTGGCCCTGCAACTTTACCTAGTAGCGTTTCCCACAGCAATCCAGAATGCTTCTCTCCGGGTCACACTCGCCTTTGGGATCCGGACGGTTTTCGCCTACCCTTAGATGACGAATGTGAATTCGTGGTCATTCCAAGACCACATAAACTACCTATAAACCTATCCTGTACGTGTTCTCCTGAACATAGTGCTTTGTCGAGGCACACACCTTCTAAAATCAGTCAGTTAAAAAGCGAATTATGCTTGATAAGTTATATGAGCCAGGGTAAAAGATCATAGGTCCACCCACTCTACCTCTTTCTGGGCGCTCGCCGGACGGCGGCTAAGAGGTTGTAGTGACCCCAGCCCGCGGTGGGCGTCTCCTCCCCACCTTGGGGATACTCAGTTATATGAGCCCGGTAACTGGTGACCCCGACGTGATCTGAAGAGTGTAACAGATTCTATACCAGCACACAAAAATAAATTAAAATCAACGCCATTGTATGATTATAGAAGCAAGAACAGTGCACTTAAGAGTAGAACTTTTGAGTTACTGCTCAATTAAATAGCCGACAAGTATGTTCAAAAATCCGAATAAGCATAATCTTAACCACTTCACGAAGCAAGACGACCGATGACTCCTCAAGAACTATTCGCCAACGCAGGAAGAGACAATACATCCACTTGGACTTCATGGGACCATTGCCACCGCCTAAGAGGATGCGATACGAACTCACTAAGATCGACCGAACTTAAGATGGCCAGAGCCGTCGAACCTCGGCGACATAGAAGCTACAACCGTAGCTATCGCATTCTAATAATGGCTGGTTAACAAACATCAATCATCTTTTCGGGGTGCCTCGAGTTCATCCACTAGCTTGGACCTGCCCCGGACGCTTGCTAATCGACTACGATAGGATACAAGGAGCCCCGGGGGAACTACTCACTGCATAGATACGACCCTCGACACCCGGGAGATGATACAACAACGATGTGAATGACGACTCAAGACAAATCGAGACCAACCTAGCAACCCTGCGAACGAGTACATCCGGATTGACGCTACAAATTGGGGGAGCCGGAAACCTGCCTGCTACAACCACATCGTGCCTACACTCCGGCTACCATTTCTTTTTGTTTCGGACTGGGGCAGTGTAACTTGGGGGAGCTATATTGTGGCCACCTCTTAATTATGAATAATTATAAGTTCCCCTCTTCTCGTATTAGACCTTGTATCTATGTCATCAAATGAATATCAGAAAATATGTATCTATTTTTCATTATGTTTAATAAAGGTTATGACATCATATCCAATGAGGCCTCAGTATGCATCTTTGTGTGGGCAGCCCTAGGCCTGGCAATTACAGCATTGGACGATGTCACGTTTGGGAATTTTTTTTCAACCTGTACTCTTGTTTAATACAAATGGGTCAGTTCGTAGATTTTTTTCTACTCCTGGTGTTCACTCTAGATCGAGAAAGAACCAGGGTAGCGTTGTTTAGATCGCTTCGTGTTGTTGCCTATTCTCACGGAGTACGTTCGTTATTTGGCGAACTTTGAATATCAGAGGTGAGAGTTCTTCAATTTCATCAGCGGGTGTGGTCGGGTGCAGATTTCTGATCACTACTCGTAGCGATCGTTCCTGCTTTAACTGGTAAGTATGGAAGTCGGCTTTAGTTTCTTCCAAATACTTAATAATGGCCCGATAAGTATCGCGAGTGTCCAGCGAAATTTTTGTATCCCGAAACCGATTGAGGCACGTATTTTTTCCCGTAATAATAAAGTAAATAATAAAATAAGTATAGGAATTTACTTTGAATTATCATAAATAAATTTTATTTTTGCTTTCTGACCTTAGATTATATTTAAAGTAATCAATTAAAGCTAATTAAAAGAACCAATTCCTTAATCTTTCATTCTTTTGTATTAATAATTAAATACGAAGATACTAAAACTTAAGAATAAAATAATTGACTAAACAGGGAAATAAAACCGCCCCGCTTCAATACGGCAAATCAGACTACTTTATTTCATTTTATGAAAGGTAGAATGATTAAAACAACTGGCTCTAAGGATATATTTCCATTCTATTAATGCAATATATAATAATGAATTATGAACCTAATAATTTATACATAAACTGATAATCTATTTATTATTAAAAACAATTAAGAAATAATAATTAATAAATGATCCTTTAATTGAATAAATTTACATTTAAGTCTAAAGAATGCAAATAATCTTACACGCTCCATTCCAGATCTTCATGCAATCCTCAAGAACATAGCCTTAATAGTAAGTAAAGATATGCGAAATTACGAAAAGTATGTATGTAAAGTGGCATTACTAAAAATTTGATTTTTGTTGTCTCCCATGCCCACTGCCAATTAGTATGCCAACTAAGTATTAGTGAATAAATGTATGCCTGTGGTATTAAACACTTTTTTGTCAAATTTTGAGCTAATCATTATTGTTTTATTTATTGGAAATTCAATTTTTAATGACCAAGATGGTCAAACAAATAATATGAAGAATTTATGGCAACAAATTGTGAGTTCACCGATTATTTAACATTCGTTTTTTATTAAATCTTTTTTTTTTAATCATCTTTTTTTTTTTTTTTTCCCCTTCCTAGCCCCTTTAAATTTACAGATAATTCACAAATTATTATCGTCTTTTGGTACTGTTCTTGCCTTTTATACCGTTATAAATATTCAATAGTACAATTTAGCATATAACCGACGAAAAAAAAAATACTCAACAATTGGCAAGGCTACTTATCCTAAGGTCAACAGTTATAACAATAACTTAATTTATATACTTTGAGTTTCTAGGAAACTCTGGTGATCTTCAATCAAGCACTTTATTTGACGTGAAACGAGTGATTAATATCACTAAAATATGAATAATAGTAATAAAGTGACTTATTACTATTATTTATATTTTAGTTAATACGCAAAATCTAATTTTTTTAGTATTATAAGTAATATTTTGTTTATTATTATTAAGTGGAGTATTGACTGACCTTGTTGTCCTGGTCCGAGGCGAACCTGTCTTCCTTTGGGGCCAGCTCGTAGATGTTGAGCATGTGTGCTGCTTGCACATGCACCATCAGGTCCCAAGCAGAGCTGAACGCTTCTTTGCACTGCACGCAGGTCAGCGTCACTCCTTCCTCCAAATCTGAAAAGAATATTTTAAAAAATATTAATAAATCTTAATATATATATATATATATATATATATATATATATATATATATATATATATATAGCTTTTTTCTGGTCCAACTTGGTAAATAAGCTTATAAATGTCTAACAATTACAGTTTAAGCTTCAGTATATATATATATATATATATATATATATATATATATATATATATATATATATATTGTAAAGTTCTTTTTAGAATCAAACTAAATTTATTTTTTAGAAGTAGCCTGATTTTAAGAGAGTCGGTGGAGGGGTTGCGGTATTAAAACTTCAGTATGACCAGACAAAGCCAGAGTAACTTCAGACCTCTGTCCAGCAATACGTGTATGCTCTCAGTACAAGTTAGACATAAATGTTTATTTTAGTGGTTCCGAGTGGTTTTCGGACCTCAGAAGACTTTTACCATTTTTTATTATCTACCACCTTACTTCCTAAAGCCATCCAATAATTACCATAGGAAGTCGAGCATCAAATATTGACTAATGGATTAAGTTTTTACTGTTGTATCGCTTAATTTCTTATTGCGAAATTACTCTTAAAATTAGCGTGCCAAATCCAGTAGTATTTTTCAGAGAAAGAACATTTATAACGAAAGGATTATCATTTTAAATAATTTCTCGTACTCTAAAAAGTAAAACATTGGAAACCTGGGGAGAGTGTACTAAAAGCAAAACAATATTAAGTTTTAGAAACACGTCGTGAAAACCTCACTATTTTATTTCGATGTGGCTCGAAACCCCTGTCTTTCTGTATTTTAGATCTGTATTTAACTTTGAAAATACTACAAGAAAATCAATTATGTATGGCTCAGTTATTTGTACGCCATAGTGGCGAAAAATGATAAAATCGTTAAAAAATTTATTAGTAATCACCCAGTACAATGGAACCATAAGTGAAAATTTTAATTTAAATGTTGAGGTATAGACATGGCTTGAGGTAAGGTGAGAAAAACACATGAACTATGAAAACCATTTCCAAGAACGTTTAACAATTACATTAAACCAAGACAATATATAATAGTGAAAAACTAAAAAATTCTCTAGTATATGTTTTACATATATTTCCATGCTATCTAAATATCTACAGAATGTCACGTAAGCATACATAAACACATAAAATAATATATGATGCAACTTCAGACAAACATAATAAAACAACGGTATCACAAAGGCTGCGTAACACTTTGTCGACGTTTCATAACCGACCATAGACCAGATAAAACCGCGGTTTATTAAACGTTATTTCAATGTGTGTACTTAATCTTTGTCAGGTAGTAATTATAGGGAATGATCAAACCATTAGATTAAGCGGACATTTCGTCTGTTATAACAAAAGTGATTACGAGATAACGAAGAGTATATCCAATGTTCAATACCGATTTTGCCATGCATTCGATGCATTAAAAGTTTATTTAAATATCCCGGTAAATCGACAAAGATGATTTCTTAATTACTGGGAATACCAGAGCATAGTGCTACACGATGGGATTATAGTTAAACAAAATACATTAATATTAAATTAAAAACATGATAACACAATAAATATTAAATAAACCAATACCTTTTGAGCTGCCATTAAGTACCGAGCATTTGCACGTGAACCGCAGTTTGCAGAATTCCTTCTTATGCTCTAGTAATTCTTGTAGTTCCGTAAACATTTCCCTGCAATTGCCACAGATCAAGATGTCTGGATTGCCTGAAAAGTAAACAAAAAAACACGTCAGCGTTTTCATTCCAAGAAAAACCCTTTAATTTACATTTACGGTAGACATTGGACCATGAAACAACTATGAAGCAAAGTCCTTCCCTAGGAGTCACTAGATATTGCTAATAGAACTTTCAAATAGATATATTTTTTTTTTTTTTTCCCTTAGCTCTCAAACTTATAAAAATAGGATGTGGGAAAAACATAGAAAAATTATTTTGGGCTAATGAGTGCCTTTCACTAAGGGGAGTCCCCCATGTGAAGGATGTATGTTAATATCTAACATCAATGAAAACCATTCAATTTTATTCAATGAGAACCATTTATTTCTATTAGCCTGAAATCCAAATCTAATTGTGAGCAAAAAATTACCAATATTTTTATCAATATCAATGCTTTTCGGGTGAAAATATCAATTTTAAGAAAATAGCATCTCCAATAAGAAAAATGTCAAAACTTTAAGAGAAATGCACCATTAATCTATAGAAAAATAACAATTAAAAAAAAACTATGCATTATTTTAATAAATAAATTTGAATTTCCAAAAGAAAAAAATCAATAACTGTATGAAAATAAATTTTCAAATATAACACTTGACAATAAATAAAAGTCTTTTTTTTGAATAACATACAAAAGAGGATTTTTCAACTGTTCAGGCATCTTGTGGTGGACTGTAAGTGAAAAAAAACTCATTATACCAATTCCCCACATTGTAAATTTGTCAAACCACAATAGCTTAAGTATAAAATAAAGTACTTTTGTTAAAAAAATAATTTTGCAAACTGACTTCCCCTGTGCACCCACCCGTTCTACAGATATTCTTAACCTTTAGTGTTGGAAAAATTCGCTTTCCTGGAATCGTTGAAACTATCTTAGACTGGTAGAGAAGTAGGCACATGTACTAGAATTTCCGGCAAGTTATAAATGGAAACCATTGTACATCAGTTCACAAAAATGTATCGATGTTTTATGCAACAAATATCAATTTTCACAAAATAGCGAGTATATCCGAAGGAATAAAATAAAAAACTTTAAGAAAAATTCAACGATATTCTACAGAAAATTATCAACGATTCAAAATAAAAAAAACTATCCAACATTTTTTTATCAAGAAGTTTCAACGCACACTTTAAGTAGAAACGTTTTATAGCAGTTCATAAAAAAGATAATATAATAGTGCAACATATATCGGCAAGTTATATCCACTAAGAAGCACAATACTAAGTTTTTTCGAGTGAAATATAAATTTTTCAAAATTATAGATGTTTAATCCCCATTCCTTTACCATTCAGATAGATAATGTAAAATGCCATATATTCTGTTAACGAAACAGAGCTGTGCTTTTAATACAATACCGAGAAGGTTTCCGTATAGAAGGGACGTGAGGAGAGCGCAGATCCTCCACCGAGGAGGAAATATATTGAGATGCATGGGACTGCGGGGAAAAAATTGGATGGTTGTATCCTGCAGATAATCTAGCAGCTTATCTGTTGGCTCGATGGATCCGCAAGTCTGGCATCATCCTTTCTTATGCGTCCGTTTCTGTTTTAGGATAAAACGTTTTTATTCGCATTCGGTATTTTAAATGGCACCGAACGCACTCGCTACGGGATGGAAATCATTCATAAATTTATCGAGTACAGATAACTTATTATTCATTTCTTCACTAGATCATGGGAGGCAAGTGGTTAAGAAATGAAATATGAAAAGAGCACTATCATAGAAAGTCTTGGTTTACAAACTTTGAATAAATATTGGAGTCTTGAATATGAGGGATCAGCTCCTGAAAATCTGCTCAAAATTATGCACTGTGCAAACTTTTGCGAATTTAAACGCATCATAAACTTCATATTTTGTGAAGTGATCTAGCTCTGACTTATATTTTTTTTATTTGAAATGATGGAGCTAAACTTGATGTGTCCTTACTGTTATTTTTCTTGCTGTTTTTTATTATTCTGAACTAACTGTCTTTTTAGAAATAACTAAATTGAATACTTAGGAAGTTTCTTGCTAGTATGAAGAATGAACTTGAAAAAACGAATCATTATTTCCAATTGGACCAAAGAACATTGAGTACGTGATTTTAAAACTTTTTTGTAATATCTTTAAAATTCCTTTTCAGCCGCTGCCACTAAACTTTCATTAGTTATTGGCCTTACAGAGAAAGAGCCTAGAGGCAATGAAAAGCCGAAGAATACTTCAGATGTTGGTTAGGTTAGCCACGACAGTGGCCAATAATACTACCACGTGCTCAAGGTATGAAATTATCTTTCAAGATCGTTCGAGATATATATTGGTCTAATGAAGGGAGACCCAGAGTACTCAGTCCTCTGTTTTCGTATTGTTTTAGAAACAGTTGTCAATGAGGCAGTGAGGACTAGAGGAGGAGTAGAGAATATCTTTAATCGGGTATTGGCACATAGTCAATGCCGATAAATTATGTGCGAATGGGAGAGAAGATTGGAAGATAGTGAACAATCTTGGGTTTAGAAGTTAATGGAACTTAGACCAAATACACGATGGGAAGAGTAAAGGTGCATAACAGAAGCACATTTGCTTTACATAAGTTAGTGCACCTCGGACCACTATCTTGGAGACAAAAACAATAACTTACAAGGTTATCAACAGACCAGAAATGCTTGTGGTCATGAACAATGCTCAAAACTACGGAGCAGATGTACCACACATGGAGAAGAATGATCCAATGGTATATTTAAGGGCCCATAGAAAAGGATGGAAAGTGACAAAAAAGACAAATGCCAAGTTGAGACATATATCGTCATAGTAATTATAAAATTTTGTGTGGATAAGATGCATCCGATAAGAATACATGGGAAGATGATATATGATCATTCTGGAGGACAAGAGAGAAAAAAAGATCTAGTATTCGCTGGATCGATGATGTTGAGAGATAACAGCATCGGAACACTAGTCATAAAGACGCTAAAAGAGATCATGGTTTTGGATGAATATGACGTCATCGAGTAAAACATTACATTAATTAATTGTGATATAATGCATAAAGACAAAACAAATAAATGTATTGTGCGAATAACAAACTTACTGTATGTTTTGACTTGGTGTGGAGAATTAGGTAGTTTGACTGTAGCTTTGGCGGGTCGAGTAGGTGTAGCCATGAGTAGCCTGGGTCGCTTAAGTGGTGGTACCAGACGACCTCCACCGAAACCCGCAGATGCATAGTAACTGTAAAAGGCATAAATGATCAGGAAACATTCGCTTTAAACTATATATATATTATATGTTTTATACCATTAACAATTTGAAATAAACTTTGGTTTATTGTTACATCAATAAAATACAAAATAAACGTAAAGTGTTAAAAATAAAATGTCCTTCCACTCTGACTCCAAATGAACGGTATCAATCTAAGATTACCATGTAGTGGTCAAAACTACCCTAGTACTCATCATTACTGAGTTTTACCAGTAATTCTTAATATTAAAATAAACATCTTTTATAAATAAGTTTAATTATTATTATTACTCTAAGTCTTTTTTGTCTCTCTGTTTTTGAAAAAAAAAACTCTTTAAAATAATGAGGAAATAAGTCCCCTAATTGGCTTGAAGGATTTATTAGTCTGTTGATATCAATCAGAGCTGCAATCCTCTTTTCTTGTTTAATTGCAGCGAATTGAAACCGTTTCTTATTTTCTTTTAAGATTCAAGACAGGTATTTTTAGCAATTCTGGAGGTAATCATTGAAATCTTTTAAATCTTCATTTGTCAAAACATTTTTATATTAAAAATCACTTTTGTGCCGTGAAATTATTTTATGTTATTATTGAAGATTGTTATATTCCTTTATTGTGCTATAATTACAATCTGCCTTTTATAAGGCAATAAGTAATTAAGATAAATGCTCTCATTCATACCATATTTACAGTTCATCATTCACACGCTCATTCATACAATATTTACAGACAGCCCAGAGACCTCCCAAATCCACATGCGAAGAGAAAGTAGAGTCTTGGGAAGTCCCCCATGTTCCTCCATCAGCCGCGTCACCGGATACTAGCCAGTGGAGGCTGACCAAGAGCGCGAGAGCCACAGACGCTCAGGACATGATTGTTGAAACTGGTCATTGCCAGGACTCCTACTGTCACGCATTTATAGCAGGTCACGAGGCCACTGCCGTTTCAGTCTCTGAGGAGGATTATAGGGATGAGTGGCGCAGTGCAATGACTGTGCTACGGGATTAGGGTGGTTGGAAAGGCTACTAGATTAGTAGTTTATTTTCTATTGAGAGATGGGATGTCCTTTGAAGTAGTATGTACAGTTGTCCAAAGCGTCTGTTTAGTTCTTGTCTTTTTAGTCTCGTATGTGGGTTCCAGGTCAGTCGTTTGTCAAGATGAAAGCCTAAGTACCGTACTGTCTCGAATACCGGGAGAGGAATAGAATTAAAATAAACTAGTGGACAAGCCTTGCGACAAAGGGTGAAGGTAATGTGGGAGAATTTTGCTTCATTAACTTTGATCCGCCATTGAATGCACCAATACTCGATCTCGTCAAGGTGTTTTTGAAGGTTATGGGATGCTATGTCGTGGTCTGGGTGGGATGACAAGACTGCAGTGTCATCTGCAAATGTGGCCAAAAATGTATTGGGAGTAGAGTGGACATCAGCGGTGTATAGGTTATAGATGATGGGGCCCAGGACACTGCCCTGTGGAAAATATTTTTGAGAGGATAGGGAGTAGGCTAATTAGACGGTAAGATGAGGCGTCTTTTGGTTGTTTACCAGATTTGGCGAATAGGACAATAATGGAATGTTTCCAGAAGAGAGGAAAGTGCGTCGTTCGGATAATGCAATTATATATATAGGTTAGGAAGATTATGGTTTTAGGAGGAAGTTGTTTGAGAATTGGAGGAGTAAGGAGATCATATCCCGGGGATTTTGGTATGGTAAGTTTTTCAGAAGGTATTTGGCCTCAGAGGGATTAACGGCTTTTGGTGGAAGAGAGAGAGAGGAATAGGTGAAGTGAGGAAATTTTCCACAGTTGTGCTGTGAGTATGGCTTTGATGAGAAAGATGAGGTGTGAAAGTATGGGTAAGATGAAGAGCAAATTCCTCCGACCCATCCCCATCCGAAGCCGCCCAGGACCCATCATCACGACGGAGTAGATGTGGAGTTATCCCTGGTTGACAGAGAGGAGAGGTAGGAATTGAAAGACTCGGACCGGAAGGATGCCAATCGCCGCTTTACAAATTGGCAGTACTGATTGTACTAGCGGCGATCAGCAGGATGCCGGGATCTTTGCCACACTGTTCTGGAGCGGCGTTTGGATTGGATTAGATCTTTGAGATGCTGAGGTAAACGATAATGGTTGTGGATTTTTGGGTGACGATGCCTCCCAAGCCGACCTCTTGACCAGAGTCGTGAAAGAATGCACTGCATCGTCTAGGTCTTGGGATGTTTTCAGGGACAATTTGAGGTTTACGGACTCTGTAAGAAGCTGGCGGAAGTGGTCCCAGTCAACTGGGCCCCTAATAAATGAAGGAGGAGGTAGTTTGTGAATTGGTCTTAGGGAAATGGTTAATATTAAAGGGCTATGATCGGAGGAGAGGTCATCGAGGCGCGTGAGTGAATAGTTTAGTGTTCCTAAACTATTGTAAAAAAAAGTAGACAAGGATATCAGGATTTCGGTTGGGATCAGATAGCCAATAGGTGGCTGTGTCAGGAGTGATAGTGGAGCAATGTTACCGTGTGAGTGCAGACAGCAAAGCACGTCCTCGTGTATTTGTGGATCTTGACCCCCAGTGTTGGTGCTTCGCATTAAAGTCCCCACCCACAAGGAAACGATGTCCGATGGAGTCTAGAAAGGAGATGAATTGGGAGTCGGAAATGGATTTATTGGGAGGGAAGTACACTGATGCTAGTGTAAGGGGAAAAGTGAAGGTGGTGATTGACACTGCAGTGGATTGAAGGAAATCATGTGCTACAAGAGGACCTATGTAGTGGGATATGGAGTTATGGACAATGACAGTGGTACCTGCGTGAGCTGTTCCATCTGGGTGATCAGTTCGATAAGTCTTGTACTGTCGATCGGTAAATGGTCGTTTACTCCTAAGTCTTGTTTCAGTAATGAGAGCTACGTCGATGTTTTTGTCGTGTAGCAGTGCTGTCAGTTCGTTAGTGTGGGTGCGAACACCATTCGCATTCCAAAGGAGAATGGATAAGGAGTCGGAAGAATCCACTTATGGATTTTGTTTAACGGGGATAAGGTAGGAGACAAGATTTGTAAGAAGGGATATGAGAGGGGTAATTAGGGTTCTGAACTCTGTAAGGAATGAGGTTAATAGGCTGGTGAGGTCCGAAGAACTTGAAGGGGGAGCAATATGCGAGATGTGTGGTTGAGGATGGGATTGAGCTTGAGGGTTAACGGGATGAATGGAATGCTGGGAAAGGTGATCTTGCGGACAGGGAGTGGGCGGTGCCTATGCCTGCTTTCTGTTGCGAACGGCATCGGCGAAAGAGACAGAAGGTCCCAAATTTCTGACTGGGCCGCTTTTTGTTACTAGTTTTTCCTCTTCTGGCTGGCGACTTTGTTCTGTCCTGGACTTCAGCGTACTGTAGCTCTTGCAGCCCTTGCTGGCAAAGCACGCATATCGCAGGCGATTTCAGGGGCTTTTTGCACAATTCGCTTTTGTGCTGCCCACTGCACTTAACACACCTGAGAGGGTGGTGACAGTAAGATTTTGTGTGCCCATATGCCTGACAGTTATGGCACTGGACGATATCGCGTTTGGGATACGGTTTTTCAACCTGTACTCTTGTGCAGTACAGGTTTGTTAGGTCGTATATCTTCTCAACTCCAGGTGTCCTCTCGAGATCGACAAAGAACAGTGGTAATGCCGTTTGCATTGTTTCATCCTGTTGCCTATCCTCACGCAACACGTTTGTTATTTGGTGAACTTTGTATCCGAGAGCTGAGAGTTCTTCTTTGATTTCGTCAGCTGGTGTGGTCGGGTGCAAATTTCTGATCACCACTTGGAGTGATCGTTCCTGCTTCAATTGGTAGGGTTGGAAGTCGGCCTTAGTTTTTCCTAAGTATTTAACAACAATTTTATTCAATTGAGTACATATTAATTTAAAGTTATTAATATTACGCACAAATATAGCAGTTGGCTTGGGCTGTGTGGGCGTTTTGTAGACGTCCATTTCATCAGTTTGAATATTTTTCAACGCCTCAAAGGTGTTAGGCGTGAAGAAAGGGGAAACTTCGACGGTGTCTTTTTTAGATGTGCTGGCCGGTGTAGGTATCTCTTCCATGGAACTAGCTGCAGAGGAGGTTTTTTGTACGTTCCTGTTTGAACGTCTCGGTTTTCGCTTTACAGGCGATGGTGTCGGGGTTGGACCTAGTGACCTAGATCTTCTTTTTTTATTTTGTGACATCAGTTGTTGATAAAATCTCATTTTATCATAACAACGGGTTTTGTTAGTAAAATAAATACGTAGCGCCGGTGGGATTCGATCTCACAACTTCAAGTGGCGAGACACCGGGTCTTGGCTCTGAGCCACCAGACCGCCTGGCTCAGAGAGCCACTACTTTATGTTATCTCCTTAACGGCTAAAGGTAAGGCGTCCAAAATGGCCGACTTCTTAGTCCGATATCATTTGTTGCACTAAACACAAATGTAACAAGCGATTCACTTACCTCCTGTGGGCTCCCTCGTGACCAGCTCACATAAGTTGCCTGCTTGAACAATTCTATGTCTGAACTGTGGCCTATAAGCGGTAGTAAACAGTACTTGAAGTACGAGCGAAGTAGAGAGCTGTTGTAAATAGTAGCGCATGCGCAAAAACTCTTATGTTATTATTATACTATTATTTTATAAAGTGCATAATTTGTACCCGGGACATCATAAATTCCATAACAACCATCCAGGTCCATGCCTTACTTTCACCTTAGGTTTTTCTATAGTTAGATGAGATGATAGTAGATATTAACACATCTCTTGTTCGACATGGGATAGCCTAATTGAATGGAAAAGCACCTGAAGGGAAATCGAAAGGGCCGGTTCAAATCCTGTCCCTGAATCCTTTATCTTTTTTTTTTTTTTTAGGATAGTTAATAATCACTGTGAACAAACTGTTATTATGGCAATTCCCACTGACTGTTGATGGTTCATAATGATATGATTTAATACGGTGCTAATGCGATGATAATGCTTGATCGAAGACCGTAATGACTTAACTGGCAATAATGTTTTACATTAGATAACTGGGCGACAAACCTACGTGTGCGGCGAGAGGGAGGGGGAATGTGGGTACCATCATCGCTGCACATAACAAAAGAACGATTCTGATGGTACATAAAAGTAATATACTTGAAATAAAGTATTATATTTTTAATTAAATTTGTTTCCTAAACAACGCTATTTACTTGTATATTATTAATTATATATATTTCTTCTGATGGATATTTGCAAAGTAGAATTCATTTTCACACAGTCATTAAACATTAATTGTACTGATCATGATTTAGATTCTGAAAATAATACAAATCTACTTCAACGTCTCGAGTTAAATAAGACATAAACTCATCAATTAACGAAGGCTTAATACTAAGCAATAAATAAACAACTGAAAAAAGTAACAACAATTATAATTTGGTATGGCAACCATAACTGATTTTAACTATTATCGGAGCTAGGCAAACTCG
Organism: Acanthosoma haemorrhoidale; assembly: GCA_930367205.1. Classification (NCBI taxonomy): domain Eukaryota; kingdom Metazoa; phylum Arthropoda; class Insecta; order Hemiptera; family Acanthosomatidae; genus Acanthosoma; species Acanthosoma haemorrhoidale. The sequence continues at coordinate 95,147,409 of OV884011.1, forward strand.
TTGACTCCCTGACCGAAGCCAATTATTATTTTAATTTATGTTGGGTTTGTGATCGGCTAAAGTAAACATGGCCCAGGCCAGCATCAGTATATTAACTATTCTCACCGGTTTAACTTTCCCTTATCTATAGTAAATTTCCAATTTAGCTAATTTACCGACTGAACGGCTTGGGTCAGCGTCTCAGTGGGCAATTAATTTAAGTATCAAACCTTAAGGTTCACTGTACAGAGCAGTTATGAAAATCAGATACCGCACGGGTAAATAAAGAAAAGGGAGCTTATATGTATAAAGAAAATTAATAATTGCATGGAGACATTGTGTTTCTTTTACAACAACGACCTTTATTTTTTTTATATCAATCAACAACAATCTTTATTGTGGAATATTTACAATCTGCCTTTTATAAGGCAATAATAATACAGATAAATGATCTCATTCATACCATATTTACAGTCATCATTCACTCGCTCATTCATACAATAGGACATGATTGGAGAAACTGGCCATTGCCAGGACTCCCACTGTCACGCGATTATAGCAGGTCACGAGGCCACTTCCGTTTCAGTCTCCGAGGAGGATTATAGGGATGAGTGGCGCAGTGCAAAGAATGGGCTACAGGATTAGGGTGGTTGGAAAGGCTACTGTGGAATTTCATAAACTTAGAAAGGATGAGTTCTAGAATGTAGGGTGTATTAAGGTCGTTATGAAGGGTTTTGTTGCTGACATAATAAGGGGAGTTTACTATTGTTCTCAGGACTTTGGATTGAAAGGATTGGATACGCTTAATGTTCGACTTTTTTGCTGTCCCCCATAGCTCTATTCCGTATGTCCAGATTGGTTTAAGTATAACTTTGTAGATTAGTAGTTTATTTTCTATTGAGAGATGGGATGTCCTTTGAAGTAGTCTGTACAGTTGTCCAAAGCGTCTGTTTAGTTCTGGTCTTTTTAGTCTCGTTTGTGGGTTCTAGGTCAGCCGTTTGTCGAGATGGAAGCCCAAGTACCGTACTGTCTCGGTTACAGGGAGAGGAGTAGAATTAAAATAAACTAGTGGACAAGTCTTGCGACAAAGGGTGAAGGTAATGTGGGAGCATTTTGCTTCATTAACTTATTTAACTTAACTTAACTTATTAACTTTATTACGATAAAATTATAGCCTTATTTTTTTTGCCTTATTATTATATCAATAATTTCATTCACGCCATGTTTACTGTTCATCATTCACTCGCTCATTCAAGCATTATTTACAAACAGCACAGAGGTCTTCCAAATCCACATGGTTGTCAGCACACTCGCATGCGAAAGAAAAAGCGGAGTCGTGGGAAATCCCCTCACGCTCCTCCATGAGCCACGTCAACGGATAATAGCCAGTGGATTCTGACTAATAACGTGAGAGCCACAGACGCTCAGGACATGATTGGAGAAACTGGCCATTGCCAGGACTCCGACTTTCATGTATTTATTATACCACCTCACGAGGCCACTGATGCTTCAATCGCCGAGGATTATAGGGATTTGTGGTGGCAGTGTAATGACTGTGCTAGGGAATGAGGATGGTTGGGATTTCATGAACTTGGAAGGGATGAGTTCAGGAACGTATGGTATATTAAGATCGTTATGAAGGGCTTTGTTGCTGAAGTAATAAGGGACATTAAATATTGTTCTCAGGACTTATGTAGGAAAGATTGGATTCGCTTGATGTTCAGCTTTTTTGATGTCCCCCATAGCTCTATCCCATATGTCCTCATTAGCTTTAGTATAACTTTGTAGATTAGTAATTTATTTTCTATTGAGAGATGGCATGTCCTTCAAAGTAGCCTCTACAATTCCGTCCGTTTAGTTCTTGCCTTTCTAGCTTTATTTGTGGATTCTATGTCAGCCTTCTGTTAAGATGTTTGTGCCAATATTATTATTTCATTAAGAAATAATACCTTTAAAAATATATAGACTGAAATGTAGAGAATTTAGATTTTTTTAACTTCGAAGATTTCTGAGGTAAAACAATCAAACGTGCTGATATTTAAAACATATTTTGTGAATGTTGAAACATCAACTTGTTTCAAATATTTGGTAACGTCTGAATATTATGTTGCTCCTTGTGCGATTGGTTAGTAAACGAAACATCATCTTAAGATAAAATCAACATTTCTCAAATGATATCAAATAAGAACGTATATCCTTGATTGTTGTAGTTAAGTTTTTTTTTAGTGATTATTGTTTTACGTGTGAGTAAAAAAAAACACCCTAAATAATTTACATAATTCAATAATTAATAAATCTGGCTAAATATAATGGTTAAATCATTCAATGGCAAGAAGATGATTGCAGGCAAATCGTTGGTTATTTGTAAATGTATAGTAAAAATATTTTAGCAGAGACCACAAGCGTTATGCACATTATTTTTTTTTCTGCTACCTCTAAGGTATGTTTAGCTCTTGAAACGTCTTGTGATACACTCCTCCAACTTTATTAATCCCCCCCGCAGCTATACATTATGTACCATAAAAGTGATACCATATTATATGAAAGTGAATAGATTTGACCGGCTATCAATTATTATTTTTCTGTTTACTTCTTTATGCATAAATTTACTGAGTAAACGTCTTTCTTGATTCTTACTTGATTAGAAATTTAATTTTGACTGATTATAATCACGTTTTATTTTTCAAACCTCAGATGAGTGGGTCTGTTTTCATCACAGCACTAACCTAAAATTAGGTAATCTGCACAATCTAATATACTAAAAGCACAATCGAAATTATTAAAATTTTTGCAATCAATCAGGCAAAATAGACTCTTGGCAGATTAAACAAAACCATTAGATATGATAGCGTCATTGTTGATAGTGCACTGCAACTACCGTGCAGTTGTTTTTAAGGTTAGTGGCAGTAAAATACAAGTGCTTAGCCAGACTACAAAGTAGAGGTGCGAAATCGTAATTAAATGTATAGTAAAAATCACGTTAATTTCCCTTAGGAAGTAAATATAATTCGTTTTTATTTGAAGTGAAATTGGTCTAGACGTGAATCACTTAGCTTTTTCATGTCGAAGTGTGAGCGCCGTCTACATGAAGACAGAAAGGTTAGATTCCGTTTGGAAAAGAAGTGCGAGAGCCCTTTTTTTTTATTGCCATCTACTAAGTATAGGTGCAACTCTAATTGGATTTAAGGGGTGCTGTTACACTGAGTTAATAATCTACTAGAAAATAAATTACTAATCTACAAAGTTATACTTAAGCCAACCTGGAGATACGGAATAGAGCTATGGGGTGGCTGCAAAAAAGTCGAACATCAAGCGTATCCAATTCTTTAAATCAAAAGTCCTGAGAACAATAGTAAATGCCCTTTATTACGTCAGCAACAAAACCCTTCATAACGATATTAATATACCCTACATTCTTGAGCTCATCCCTTCTAAGTTCATAAACTTCTATAGTAACCTATCCAATCACCCTAATCCCGTAGCACAGTCATTGCACTGCTCCACTCATCCCTATAAACCTCCTCGGAGACTGAAACGGCAGTGGCCTGTACCGAACGACGCGGTGTGGGGTCTCTACTACATTACATTCGCTCCTCTAGTCGATTGGCCAATGGTTACACTCTTGCATTGTAATCACGACCGAATTATCACTTCAATTTAATTCAAAGTACAATCACAATAACAAGCAATAGTAGAATAGCGTTAGTGATTAACGAAAATGATTATTTATGCATGCGCTAGTTAACGAAGCTTAAGTATGTACTTTATATTTATTATAACTACATTTATGCCAAAATTAGAGCTACCGATGGCTTACATGTTTTTTTTTCAACATACTGTCTAGGAAACATAAAACTCTAAAAATGAATTTTTCGGAAAGACTTTTTGGTCTGTGCATTACACGTTAACCTCATTCAGTTTTGGAATGGTTAAATAAGACGTATCATACGTTGTTTTGGCTCTAAGCCACGACTCACTATCTCATGTTTGTGTTTTGTCGAGGCTAAATATTAGCTTGGTAGAACATCTTAGGCAATTATGGGATGTTGGGGCACACGAAAGGAAACAGTTCGGCCCACACTGCTCACCGGTAATTATCAACTTGAGGAGAATGCTCAAGAAAACTAATCGAAGGTTTTATTTAAAGCTATTATTTAAGTAATAACAATAGACATTTCAATAAAAACAATATCATAGTTTATGACTATTTGAAAGAAAGGCCATAAGAATGGTTAAAATTTGTTATCCCTACCCTAGACGTTGTTGAATGAAAGTAATGAATGAGGTTACAGTCATAGACAATGTAGATAGATAAGCTGCTATTGAGATTGTAAATATATGATATAAAATAAAAATAGCTTAGACGTAACAAGTTAGAACGGAAAAGAACATTATATATAAAAAATAAATTAACAATAATGTTATATACAGTAGTAATTCACATATAAGATGCGTACTTACCAATAAAAAAAGTGTGATAATTTAGAAAAAAAAACTTAAAAACCCGAGTTCCTTAAAACAATGCTCGATATTTTGACTTAAAAAGTATTTTCATGAGTTTGATGGCGGCATATTTTTTATTTTAATTTTCCCGTCAATGTTTTAATAATATTTTGAATGTGTTTAAGATATTACGTTATTTACTTAGCATACGAAATTACAAACTTTTGGCATTGAACAAACAGTCAGTTTCGTCTATGTGCTCCATCTTAGAGTGACTTTGTAAAGCTGTCATTTCTAAAAAAAAAATTGTTATAAAGCAGTAGTAGAGTGCAGGGAAAATATGAAAAACTGGAAATCATTAATTGCTTCATTAGATTTATCTTTGGGACCCCAGGGCACTTCTATGTCTCTCACGTTTTAGTGTGTGGGTGTTCCCCCACTTCCACACATTTTATTTCCTCGGTTCATTTCTTTTTCAACCCTCCATTCGAACCACCCCCCCATATATAAATAATATTTTACAGTTCAAAACCTAAGTCCACTCCCGAAACACAACCTCCCGGTCTCTGATCTTTATACTCCTGCCCCCAAAACTGCAGCATGCGATCGGTCCTTCCTTGCTCGCTCTATTACCCTCTGGAATTCCCTACTTCTTTAGTTCTTTACTATATATACATAAATGTTGGCTGCCAGTTTGTACCTATCTTTTTTGTTTTCTTTTGTGTTAACTTTAATGTTTTTTATGTAATGTCTGTATGTAATAACCCAATGGAAGAATCCCACCAAAAATAAAGTAATTCAAAGAAGCTTTCCTTGCAAAGTGAAATTTCACCACTGCGTTAATCCTTTAAATTTAATTTTAAGTCTCCCTTATTGAGCCACCCCTATCTTTCAATAGACGCCTGCTGTCGGCTCTTCAGAAGAGATGTTGTCTTACTGTTACTGTTGTTAACACTGGGGTTAACTGTTGTCTGGGTTACTGTTGTCTCCAGCTCCAGTTAACTGTTGTTAACGCTTCATTTTTTCTCCTCATAAATTTAGATTTGGCTTTTGATTAATTTATAGGTATGGTACACTAGACTGTTTTGATGGTTAATTTTCCAATTCTTCGCTTTTTTTTTATTTTTCCAAAATTACAAATATTCTCAAAAATTTCTTCAACAGTTCCCTTACCTCTGAAACGATTTTAAACTTTAGAATTGCAATATTGTGAGTTTGGGATTTAAAAAAGTAAATGTAAATGCTGTCATAAACAGTCGAAAAATAAGCTGAAAAGTTCTTATATATTACAAGGCGTAACCCATGCCCCTAAACTTGTGATGAAAAATCACCCACCTAACCAAAAGTTAGCTCTTCAAGGAGTATAATTTTATGAATTACGTACCCGGTGACGCCGCTGACAGAGGAGCGTGGGGGACTTTGTAATACTCCACTTCCTCTTTTGCATGTGAGGGAGGTGACAAACATGTGGATTTGGGAGGTCTCTAGGGTGTTTTTAAATACTTTATGAATGAGCGAGTGAATGAAAATTATAAATATAGTATAAATGAGAACATTTATCAGAATCATTTATTGCTCAATAAGGCACAATTGTAATATAATCTTAATAAAGTTTTTGAAATATACAAAAAAAAAATTACGAATGCCTAAAAGTTAAAATTAAGTTTAAGTCTTAACGTTACCACTTCTAAACCGTTTTTTACCTACATAGGGATAAACCTTGACAGTTAACGTTCGAGAAAACACCGCAAATAGTAATAAAAATGAAATGTAGCATGGACTATGAATTTGAAAGTGAGTAGAGATTAGGGTTTACTTTCGTTCACGCCTTGCTCCGGGTCCAAGAAGCCGCCAGACCGACAATTATCCTGGACAGATGGCTGCGGTATTTCTCCAACACCTGGCAGATCCTAGCCTTCCAAGGACATCAACAGCAGCACTTTAACACATTCGGTACAGTTAGGCAAGTGAAGAGTCTTCAGTCTTATCTGCACACATCTGGATTGTACAGTATGATAGATGTTTCTGAAGATTATTTCCATGGACAATAAATAGACAATGTAAATGCCAATTGGATTTGCAGAAAGTTATATGTCAGCAATATTGACCTATATTTCAAAGGATGCGAAAATTCATAATGTTTAAACAATGTGTATAATCTCCTTCTTAAGGTTTATTTATTAAATCCTTGTTGCGACGTTTCACACTGCTATTAGTCCATCCTCAGGCATTATACGTAGTGCCATTTTAGAAATAATATAAAAGTGTTGGCAGGCTTAAGTTGTTTCGATTCATTTTCATATATCAATACATACCAGCAAATAATCCAAACAAAATCTTATAGATTAATAATAATCTTCCTAATTATGGAAAACATGCAAAGTAATCAATAAATAGGAAACGGAATAGAGCTATGGGGGACAGCAAAAAAGTCAAACATCAAGCGCATCCAATCCTTTCAATCAAAAGTCCTGAGAAGAATAGTTATTGCCCCTTATTACGTCAGCAATAAAACCCTTCATAATGATCTGAATATACCCTACATTCTTGAACTCATCCCTTCCAAGTTCATAAAATTCCATAGTAACCTATTCAACCACCCTAATTCCCTAGCACAGTCATTCCACTACACCAGTCATCCCTATAACCTCCTCGGAGACTGAAACGGCAGTGGCCTCGTGACCTGCTATAAATAAGTGACAGTGGGAGTCCTGGCAATGGCCAGTTTCACTAATCATGTCCTGAGCGTCTGTGGCTCTCGAGGTCTTGGTCAGCCTCCGCTGGCTTCTATCCAGTGACATAGGAGCGTGGGGGACTTCCCAATACTCCGCTTCCTCCTTCGCACGCGATGGACTTGGGGGGCCTCTGGGCTGTTTGTATATATAGTATGAATGAGCGAGTGAATGAAAATTGTAAATTGGTATGAACGAGATCATATAGCACAATTACTTATAGCCCAATTAGGCAAATTGTAATTTTATCATAATAAAGTTGTTATAAATAAAAAAATAAATAAATGGGAAAATAACTAAAACAGTAATTAAAACGTTTCCTTGCCAAGATATTGTCATGTTGATTAAAACAATCCTTATTTCTTTGGGAATTATTTTACCGATCTTCCGTTGATTATTAGGAGAATAAAATCGATTGGCTGTTTATAGATTGACCTTTCTATATAATCTATAATGAAACTGCACTAAAAAAAAATTTATTGGTTAGATTAGGCTTTAGAGTATTATTGGCCTGTGTGGGTTGAACCTTGGTAATTAATCATAAACCCTTTTTCTGCCCACAGTTTTTGATCATTTCTAATATTGCTATAATCAGTTTAATTAAAAAAAATATAGTAATATATATACATATGTTTTTCATGTATTAGCACCTGAAAAGAGTCTTTAAGCCATCGAAAGAGCAAGAAATTTTAGAAATAACTGTAGGCAGACAAAAGTCGTTTCAGTTACTAAATCATCATTACGGTAATACAATCTACTGAAAACTCGAATGTTCGATCTTTTTTAGTACTTCTGTTCCCTTGACGCGGAGCATTTTACTACGTCATGGCATCAAATATGATTGCTGCGTAACATTCTAGATATATTTCACCAATTGGACTCACAAAGATATAATTTTTTTCGAGTATTTCATCGCCATGAAAACTTTTTTATGCAAACCAGGGTGTTTCTTGTTTCTATGTACAATTCAAACCAATTATACCTTTTCAAATAATTGTGGATAATATCCTTCCATTGATATTATTTTTTTCATCATTTTGTTTCGACGTTTCGGACTCAATCTCTTAGTCTATGATTTTAGGCTACATAAGTTGCGTTGTTTCAAATTAAAAATTATATTAAAAACTATAAATAAATAAACAAAGCCAATAATAATATTTCTCTGCCCAGGAAATCGTCATTGTGTTTCAAGTAGTCTACCCAGTCCATATGCTTCGATTGGTTTGTCTTGAGGACTCGTTTTCTGGCTTCAAGTTTTATTATCGCCGCAGAGATACGAAGGTTTATTTTGCTGATCGTTCAGATAATGTCAATTACCAGCTAACGAGCTCATGTTGAGTTGAATATTTATTTTTGACAGCTTGTTAGATTGTGATGAAGGCGGCTGTCACTCGTCCTTATCAGATAAATATTTATTTGTTCTTGCAAAATGTTATGGAACATGATTACCAATCGGATTCAATGTTATGTAACCATTTGAAATGATAGAGCGGCTAGTTATAATTAAATACAAGTCTAAAATAACTAATACCAAATATCATAATATTTAGTCATAAAATTTATCGGAAACACCTCGAAAGTACAGCCCTACTTGAGTACCAGTTGAGCCACATAAAGCGTCCAAAGAGCGTGGCCGAATATGTAAAATCACTAAAAATGCATGGATGGTAAAGGAAAGTCACATTTGTGGGAAAAAAATGACAAACGAATTTTGGTGTGGCAATCATAGAATAATTAGACAGCAGAATGCCGCCACATCTAAATCGTACTTATATAAAGACTTGCTCTCTCTTGCATTCCGGAAGTTTTATTTTGAGAAACTAATTGCTTTAAAACAAGGAAAAACAGTACCCATAATGGGCTATATTTACCCGTGATCTAATAAATACCATATTATATGCAGCTGGATAAAAGTGTAAGAGCCACAGACGCCCAAGTGATAATTGCCAGAAGTATCCACTACTATGTTAACCCAGTTCATTGTTCACATGTTGAAATGAGATCAATGCCGTCTTCATTATGCACAAAGCTATCAAATGAGTATACCGAGTCTCTTCTCTAATAATTTAGGTATTTTTCAATATATAATATTTCATAAACTCGGTAGCAGATCTGTTAATAATAACTTTTATATTTGTATCGTAATATCAATTCATTTTTGTGTTTCATAGCTGGCGCCTGTCAATGATTTAAATCAATGTTTTTCTTGCCTCCTGAAATGAAATGAATCGCACTTTAAAAAATTGAAAATTGTGAATAGCAAATCTTAGCCCCATCCCTCTATTGTCAAATCTTTTGTGGTGGAAACAAAACGATGCCAAAAAAAAAAAAAAAAAAAAGGAAAAAAAGGTTTTTCTCTTATTCATCGTTTGGGCTTTTCGAAGAATCAGAAAAGGACTATGACACAAAGAGGTGACTAACGCTATAAGAAAACTGGGCGCTCGGATTTTACGGACGGACTATCAATCACTGGTAGCAGCTACTTCCAACAGACTGCTACTGAATACGTAATAAATGATAGCAGGTCCGTATCACCGTTCGCGCGATAGCTGCATTGCCTCTTTCTTGCTACCATCCGCTTTGCGTTACACAGCGCTTCAAGACAATGTCTTCTACTAATGTAGGCAGTGAAACAGCTCGTATATCTTAATATAATGGGATCCGTCAGCTCACAATGACTAATGCATTGCGATTGTTGAGCTTGTCTTTTCCAAGTCATAGAATTTTTAATGGCCATGCTTCACTTTTGTCATCCATTTTATGTAATTCAGCCATTCATATAGCAAAAATATTTGTTAAGTATTAGCTAATGATATCAAGATAGACATCACATGAGAACATCAAGGAACAAATTAGTGGAACTATCTAGTAGTAAGACTACAGCTCGATAACACCATAAAATTACAAAGACATGCCTGAAAAAATATTAAACTTAATTATGAAAAATTTTAAGAAATTGCAAGGGTCCTTGGACCTTTGGAAACACCACTGTTATTACAGCGTGTATTTAGTTTATAACAGTAAACTACAGATTAACCAGACAAAGGGACCGACATCCAGAAATTCACCAAACCAACAAGTGGAGTAGTTTTCAGACACCAAACGGATCTAATTCTCTTTTAATACTAATCTTCCTGATTTTTGAACATCATTTCTGTTCAGTAATTACCACATAAAGAAGATTAAACTAGAACGAAGCTAGGCGAATTAAATTTACAATGTCTGACTGTCTTATTTTTGCGTCGTTTTAATTTAATATTGAAAAGCTCCTCAACTGTGAGACCCACAGATGTGATAATATAAACGATCGAGACATACTTACCCCAACCATATTCTCTTCACAAATTTACAAACGGATCGCCAAAGTATAAACAGGTCAGGAGGCGCTAATGTGTTACATTTACAAATAAACAGGGACACTCTGGCAAGCTCTTGCGACAGTTACTCAGAACAAACGTATCCGCCCGTGGTCATTGTGTATTAGTCCAAGGAGAACAAACTATAAAAATACAGAAGATAGGGAAAAGATCCTGTGGCCTTCAAGTAAAAGAGATCATTAATTTAGCACTTTTTTTTTTTTCGCATAAATAGAGATGGTTTATTAAATTACTTAAACCAAAAACAATAACACGAATAACGAAAGAAATAGGATTTGACCAATAGTCTCTATAATAATATCTCTTTTAAATTTTTTTTAAAATTTATTATTTTATTTGTTTTGTATAATTTTTCATTTATTTTCATGAGTGTAAGACAATGAAATTTTGGTATTTGCATGGGTATTAGCTACATTTTCACGAAGTGTGGAATGACCTCTGCTTAGGGAAATTGTCCGGTGGCAAAAATAATATTTTTAGGGATCAATCAGTATTTAAGTGTTCTTATGGATATTTTAAAAATAATTTTGAAAATGGATTAGCAGATATAAAAGAAAATCCTCTACTTATTCGATTCATGAAAACGCATAGTATGATGAATACAGAGGGGCTGCATTGATCGGATTGAAACGGTAGCAGGTGGCAATTTAGCGGGCACTCTTTAACAATCATATTACATCGATTTGAGGTTCTTTTTTTGTCTGTCTGAGCCGACATCCAAATATAGTGACAGTCAATAGACGTTAGTATTAACCATCACATTACAGGAATGTATTGCTAAACGGCAGAATCCAAATCAGAGTCTTTAAACGAAGAGCTCAATTGTTTTTTATTTTTTTTTAATTTTGAATAATATCCATATATTATTTATTATACACTTGCCGTTCATGCATATAAATTATGCACGTTAACTAAAAAACCTCAGCTGCTTTAGGTTTGATGCGTGTTAAGGTTGGTTTGATTTACCAACAATAGCAAAATCAATACCTTAAACGATAATGATTTTAATAGACTGTATTTACAAAGGTGATTTATAAAAGAAACATATCATACCTATATAAAGGCCTAGCTTAAGTGAAGTGTTATTTGAGGATGACAATAAATAAAGAGATGCTATTAGCAGAAAAAAATAATATAAAATAACACTGTAAACGAATGCGTCTATTCTTGGAATAGTTTTTCAACTAGTTAAATCAACTTAACCATGAACGGGGTGAGGTCTTGAAGAAGATGGTACCTGATTATGCTAGCTGTGTTAGCCGGTTATCGGTCAGTTATCATGGTTAAGCTAATTACCAAGAGAAAACTGGTTGTCTGGTTGAAGACAAATATGGTGAAGTTCTATTTTGAGAATGAACTCTCTAACTTGCAATAATCATGTTCATTTGCTGAATAACTGACAAGGAGGGGGACAGGGATACAAACACTGCACAGCAGCAACACTCATAGTTCTAATGGTTCTTAACTAATATACGCTACATGAAGTATTGTATTTGACATTAGTTGTTTCCTGAACATCATGAATATGCTCGTTTTTGTCAAACCTTTTTTTTTTCGCCCTTCCTGAGGCTGGGCCTCAAACGGGCTTGCCCCACAAGCGGGAACTCATGGGGTTACGTAGCCTGTGGTGCGCGTATTCCGGTGCAATGGGATTATTGCACCGGTCAGCGCAACTTTGGTTATTCTGTTATTCCGTTTATTTCTCAAATCAAAATAAAATAATAAAACAAAAAAACACATGATAAAACTAAAATAAAGAAAAAAGAAACAAAAGGAAACACTTCTACTAATAAATATATAGAAATCCTAAACTAGCTATACAAATCGTCTTTGTCAAACCCTTCACAAATTATTCACCAGCCACGGAATAGCTGGTCGTTAACCATCTAGATCCTAGTATGTAATCTAGATCAAGTGCCGGGTGCCGAGAGTCTGTCGAATGTTTTTTGTTTTGTTTTTTTTCTTAGCTATCAAATTTTGCCTCTGTAGCGACCACTAACTACATAAGATAAATCACCCTATACTCAATAGTGAAAAGGGCTTCATTAAGTTTGGTGACAAAGAGAACGCGTTATCATCCAAAACAATTTAGTAATTACGAAAATTTAGTTTAGCTTTCTACTATCAATAGCTGATTTAAGACAACTGGAGTACACTTGCGTCCATTTATTTTTCCTATTTATTTTTTTATTATATAAATATTGTAAATTGGTTATAATACGTGGTAAAAATAATTTAAACAAATGTACCAAGTACTGTGGCTGTTTCGTACACTAGTTTTCCCCTCTCTTAACTGACACTTTAAGGTTTTTATTATTAAAATATGGAAACATAGGTGGATATTTTCTAGGCCAAGAAGGGGGGAACTTCTAATTATTCTTAATAAAGAGGTTGAGACAACAGTGACTAACATTTATTTTTTATCAAGGAATTGGTAGAAATAAAAAAACTAAATTCGAACCACATTGAATTTTTCTTTATGTTATGTTTGTATTGATGGAAACATGTAGTCATAAAACGTCCACCTGGGTGTCACTTTGACTTTTACAACTACAATTGAGATTGGAGCGTTATACTTACGGCATTGGTAGATGCTGATTGTAAATTGCTATGTATAGACGATGTAAACTAATGGACGCAAGTGTACTCCAGTTGTCTTAAATCAGCTATTGACAGTAGAAAGCTAAACTAAATTTTTTTGGATGATAACGCGTTCTCTTTGTCACCAAACTTAATGAAGCCCTTTTCAAAAAGAAATTTGACATTATTGGAAGGTGCATTCAACTATCGTTAAATCACATGCTCACAGGTTAGTGGAAAACGCATTTGGTACAATGACAGTAAGATAGAAAGTGTAGATCTGATTGTACAATTTACAAGTACTCTCCACAACTGGTTGCAAACATCGTCACCAGCAACGTACTTTAAAGAGGATGAGTTGACCATAAAGACACAGACAGAGAAGTTTGTCACCCCGCCCACTGGGAGAGAGAACTAACGTCATCGAGAGGAGCTCAACGTGTCATTCCTGTTTTATTATGCTCTTCACGTTGTCTGGGTGCGATTCCATATCACAGTCGTGAAGAAATAAATAAATCTATCACATTAATTCCCTACATTTTCATTCTGTTATACTTTTTTATAACATAAAAAATTCATTACAGTGGATTTTTATAACTGAAATCATACAATAATCCATAACATCAGCACTAATATGTAATTAAAGAAACTGCTCATTGACTAGGAAGTTTCTAACGTGCCGATTTAGGTGTAGGAATCACATTCATTAAGAATGTGCATGACACACAGAATCTATCTTGATAAACTATCTAGCCACTCAAACACACTAATACAGGAACTGTCCATGCTTGACTTACCACGCTATGTTCCACGACTTAAGAGAAACTGGAATAAGGATCTGTCAACCAATCCTAAATACATTTACGGGGAGTTATCACTGGACGACCTTTACCTTCTCTCGAGACGTCATGTCTGGTTAGTTGTTGTTCACTGGCTGTGAATCCATTTCGTAACCTTAATTTAATTAATAAGGACAAAAAGAAAGATCTCCGACGAGCTGCCGGAAGAACATGATTTTTCTCCCAGTCAACATCCCATCAGCATTGAACTAATTAAGAAGATGTTCGTTAAATGCACATCAGTATTAATTAAAACGGAGGATCCGGTGGGAAGAGACTTGAATGGCCTTAAGTGATCCTCTCTTTAAGACCACCCCTACAAAATGTTTGCGGTAAATATTAGGGCTTGAAAGGAAGAATATTTCGCTGCCCTGTGAAAGGGGCGAAGGGGCTGGTTGGCCCCTCCACTCCAAAACTCCACCTATTTAGATACTGTTCAAGGATAGTGGGGAAAATACTGGAGCGCGGAGTCTTTATGCCCCAGACGCTCCCTCCGAGCATAATCAATAATTCATTAAACAAGGGAGATAATTCAAAAGAGATTTAGATAGAGCAGGCTATACGCGGCGGATATTTAATGTTATAGAATATAAAATGCTTTCGTCGCCTTCCTAGCAGGTCGATATACGTTTAGTGGAAGCGATCGCAGATAGTACGACGAAGCATTAATTTTATTATAAAAATACCATTGTCATTCCTACTAATAATAAGGATAATAATAATAAGGAGGCGAGCATCATAGGACCATTAGGAACTGAATATCCCACCGGGAGTAAACCACGGGTTATTTTGACGAGTTCAGATCCTGGATTTTTATAATTTTAAAACAGATTTTTTTGTCTTTCCACAACTGATAAGTTAATTTTATCAGTTGTGGAAAGACAATAAAGCTGTTTAAAATTATACCATTTCACAATCCGGCCGTATTTAATAAAAATGTTTTATTAGTTCAATCTTTCATCTGTCAATGTGTTACTTTGTTTTTCCAAAGCGGTAACCCTTTGGTGCCTGACCTGATCGAGAAAAAAACTTTATTCAGATGATTTCAACGCAAAACTCACTCCGTGAAAATAAACCCAAATCTAATAAATAAATTAAATTTGATATTTACAAGAAATATATAGGTGGTTTAAACAATCTCTGTACTCTTAGCCTCATGCACCACTTAAGAAGAAACTGTTTTCATGGAATTAATGCGCCCCTGTTGAGTTTCTAGTGATGAATGTATAGGGTATAAGAGGAAAAAAAAATTCAAGAAGAGTGCTCCAAAAGTCCTAACAGATTGTCTAGGCACACCTTTTCTCTAGCCTGTAGTACATGTAAGAACTATATTGCCTACCAATGTGGCAAGTACTAATTTAGAATAAAGCCATCCTGAAGTATTAATACACTAAGTACATTAGAGGATAATCAGCTCACTTTAGTAAAGGATCGCTAAAAGGGTTCGTTTGTCGGTGTTTATTTTGAATGAATCCCTTGTTCGTTTAATCCCCAGACAGTCCAATGAGTGAGACCTGATTGGTCATTGAACGAGTCGGAAATATTTCTTTTTAAGGGAAAATTTAATTTTCTATGAATACAGTTTAGTTTTATGGAATAAAATAGATTTTTGTCTAAGACATCTCACCAAACATCACCACTAATACAATTTAGGGGGTAGTTAAAAGTATTTGCAAAACGTTCACTAGTACACACTAAAAAAGAATGTGTAGTAGAAGCTGAAGTCTCTACTGTGAAGTCACAAATATGCTCGAATTTGGCAATGTTGCAGCATGTGAAACTAGAATATTATTGTCAGATTATTATAACCAATCTGTACTTGGCTGCTAGAAACCACAACAGAGGAATGAAAAACCGGTTTGTAAATTGGAGAAGTACAGATGCGCTAATAATTGGGTTAAACCAAAATAATAACACGCTCACTGGATAAAAGTTAACAAGAACTTATTCTATAGATTTATTTTCTTTCTTAATGAATTGGCATTTCAGCGAAAACTAATGAACAGAATTGTCTACTGTTTCAGGTGAATTATATTGCTTTACTTGCTACGAAAGTTGGGCTAAGTTCCTGGCAATATGTCTGAAGAAAACTAAACTTTAAAGTTGACTGCAGAGAAATAAATTATGCCGTGGTCCGTACCGTTTAGAACTCGCAGCCACGATTGGGATTGCTTATTCCTAAGCTGTCTTATTTCTTCCGTGGTAAGGAGCAGTTTGCATGCTGTTGAATGCACTTTTCAGCTGGAGCTGATTACTGTGAACCATCGCCAGTAACTCAGCATGGGTCCAGCATATAAGTTATGGATAGCTAGTGGGTTGTAGTTAGACTAACAAGGCGTCGTTAACAGGTACCTTTCAGTAGCTTATATCCACAACATCGCGTGGATAGCTTTAATTCAGATAGTATACATCTCTCAACACTAAAGAAATTTGTTGGATAAATACGTGACCGAGGGGAAGCCGAATCCTGAGATAAATTCGTAGGCTCTCTTGGCTTGCTCAGCAATCTGATGATCGAATATAATGGCTAGGGTCGCCTCATCGTTATCCGGATATCTTTTGTATTCAGTCAGGCATGATTCGGGTCTCTGATCAGGTAGCGAAAACATAATTAAAGACAGCTAATAAAATACTTATTAGATGCTGGGATTGAGAAAATACGTGTTAAGTGCTACTTGAGCACATAAGACTGGAGAGTGTCCACACCCTCTCACTAATTGTGTGGAATTCTGTCTGCTATAGCTTATACTTGTAAAAATTCACATTAACATTTTATTTATATTGCCTAAATTTTCAAAAATGCTTGAAATGCTAATAAATATCTTATTATTTATATGAAAATATCAGTCAACGTGTCACCTATTCAGTCCTTCCCAAGACTAATTCAGACAAGACACATAAATTTATGTATAAGATAAAGATAAGACAATGTAAAACTGACCTGTGAATCATATTATCGTTAAATTCTTATTAATTTATATATTATTATACTTACCGAATAAATTAATTAAAAAATTTACAATGGTAAATAAATATTAAATTAAAAACAACTCTCCGAATGGAAATGTCATTTTGCATATAGGTACATGAAAAACTTAATTATTTAATAAGTTAATAAATTATTTACAAACGAAACATTATTTGCAAAGATAAACAACCTTACTGTGTTGTGGGAATTTATTTAGAAGAACCTTTAGAAGAAATATGAAAATTAAGTAACAAATAATTCTTATCATACAAATCATAAATAGCAAACATTAGAAATTCACTAAGAAATTTCTTCAATTTTTTTTTGTTTATGAAAATCCTTAACTAAAAACAACTGAAATACCAGAAATCAAGAAAAAAACTTACAATAATAATTCAATTATATTATTCCGTGATATACTGGTACTGTTAATTATAATTTACAATAGGAAATTTTCTTTTATTATTTGAAACGAAAGTCGAAAAACTCATGATTTCAGAAAGAACGACTTTTCAGGATTGAATTTGTTCTAGTGTCTCAGTTTAGTCACTTAGCTTGTAGGTTATAGTCAAGTTATGCCTGCCCTATTCATCAGAATACAGCCAGTAGGAGTTTTAATTGGGAGCGTTAGTGTCTTTGGTTCCAGCCTCAGCGTGTCGAAATCAATGCCTTCCGAAATAGACCTTTTACCTCTAAAGACGGTCTGAAATTTGCCACCCTTTTTAAAGCAAGTAAAACAAAAAAAATATTTTGTTAGTTTGTGCATATTATACATATAAATATCAATGGTAAGGTTGTTTATATATTTATTAGATAAGTCTTGAAAACATTGTTAAAATATATTGGTTAATTTTCTATAACTCTACTTTACCACCTTTCGAGTTTACCACCAGATGATGTTACATTTACGTAGCCTTCTCCAATATCAAATTCATTTTAGTTTTTTTTTTTTTCAGTAACTAGGCTTCAGTCGATTACAACTTCATCATATTGTTTTTTTAAAGACAAATTTAGCCAAAAATATACACAAATTCAGGCCAAAAAGGACCACCCTCTTAATAAGCTAACTGTTCGGAACACTCGTGAACAATAGAGGTACGATGTACGTGACCAATACAACTGAAAAAAGGGTGATCCAAAAAGACTAGCTAAGACCAGTTTAAGTCACATAATTCTGTATCACCAAAATGGATTCTAAAACATGTAAGATTTTTTCGGTTTTTTCGTGAATTGGACTCATGTCATCAGACCAATTTAAACAGTGAATAGCTGTTTACATTTTAATTAAATACGTCCATGTAACTCGACTATAAAGATTTTTCATCTTCCATCGTTCACACTCTCTTCCAGAGATCGTTGCCAGTCGAAGATTCAACAGAACGGTATTTCATGACGGACTCTGTTTACGTGACTCCAACCTGACGTGGATCAAACTTCACAGCTAACTACAGAGAAGGCCAAGCACGGGAGTATATAGAACTAGCTCTACACATACAACTTTTAAACTGGATGAAGGTTATGATGAAGGCTATTTTACAGAAATATAATCAATATAAAACGTTAGATAATAAATTCGATCAATTGACTAGGCGATAGTTAGGAAATATATTGTATACAGAACAATATAGAACAATCAACTGGGGAAAAAAAACTTTGTATATCAAACTTGTATAAGTTGTAAGTAGGAACAAACCCTTAGCACATAAAATAAGAGACGGGTAGGTTATACGCACAATTTTTTTTAGCCGAAGTGACTTAATTATTTTAGAAATCCACAAAATAAATCGTTTCGTACTCTGCTACGCCATCATACAACAAGAAGGGGAAATCGTAAATATAAATTAATAATTATAACAATACAAGGTTAAAACGAGTTTGCTGACATGATAATCATTAGAAGTGAAAGCGCTTACTTAAATAGAAATGGTCTCCTTCTGTTTGTACATCATAACGAGGCTACTTATCTTTCCCAATTACATTAACCCCGCGGAGAAGTTTTATTTCGGAAATGTTTACGTTGACATTAACCGTTTTATATAGTCAGCATACTGCTTTCTGCTCTGCAAAAATTCCACCCAGTTACTTGAGCTCTTTTTTAAACTGCAATTTTTTTCTTCCACCCACTTACAGAAATCCTTAATTTCCAGTTTGCCCCTTGCCATCCATTCTACTCTTGAGTTTTTGTGTAGAAAAAATAACCAATTTATCCTCAATTCGACAATTTAACGGTCATAATTTAGTCGGTCGTTCAAAAGAAAAGTATTTTATTGCTGATCTCAAAAATGACTATATCCTATCAGGTGCGGAATGTACTGCCTAACTATGTACTTACTGGTGTGAATACATAATAATGTTCCCATTGGTTTGAAAATGTAAACCTAAAATTTAATAAAATATAGGAAATACATTATGTGTGCGTGCTAATAATAAAGAGTAATTTGGTAATATAAACTATACAGCAATAAAAAGTTAGAGAATGTAATTCACTTACCTTAACTTCTGAGGGACTATTGTAATCTCCTACCATCAGTAACCATTGGATAGGAGGATGTTTAGGGAGCAGGAAGTAAATATTAAGGAGGATAAGAAACTTTTTCTGTTGTCTGAAACCCACTTTAAAATATTCATCAAAGCCTACCTAACGGAAAGAACGCATACGTTACAGGATTGAAATTTGACTTCATTCTGTCTTAAAACGTTCAACAAAGTCGAGGGCCAGAGCTAAAACGTTTTCACCAAAACCCACTCTATTCAAATTACCGTAATTCTACTAGATAAATTTAGTTTTGTTCTAAAATTATGACACTCATATTTGAGTGTGGCCTTAACACTAAGTTAGAAAAATTCACTTCCCGTCAAAAAAGCAGAAAACTGACTGATATTATCTATGAACCCCTAAAATTGTAGCTAAAAAACTATTCAAGTTAACAAAAAAAAAACCGACAACTAAAATCAAAAACATTTAGTCTCAAGTGCGAATAACAGAGACACTTTTAGTAGGTTTGGATCGCACCCAAGAGAGCACTATTGTATACTTCCTGTATTTGTTTTGATCATCTCTCCCTAGAATTAAAAACAGAATTTACGTTCATTATGCAAATTAAGCCAGTCTTCTACATATCTCTATTTAGCTAATAAATTGTTATTCTGATAAATTTCCTATTGCTGGTTGCTATCACATGCCGCCACGAGTGAATAGTAATAATAAAGGGTACTGTTTTCATGCTGGCCAGGCTACGTTTCAGTGGCAAAAGGGTCACAACACTTTTCCAGATGTTTGGTCTCAGTTTTTCAATAGGAGAATCAATCTATGCTTACGGGTTCGACGAGTGTTTGATACCAACGAAAATATCATACGTGCATAAAAACATTACTGAATAGAACTCTAAAACCCTATTAATAAATTAGTTATGTCGAATCTTAACAAAACTTACAAAAAATCCAGGCGTGGAAAAACAATACTTATAAACTCCAAATAACATACGTCGAAAAGTATAGAACTTCAGTAGAAAATCGATAGCTTACTTCTAAAACCTTAAGTCCAATTACTTCCTTCATAAAATCATGTTAGCCCACAATGCTCACTCACTTAACTCTTAATGTGTGGTGTTATTTTTCCTACAAATGTCTTGGATATTACATAATACAACAGAAAAAAAATGATGAACATTTTATTTTTCTCGAGTAGGTATATAGTTTTTTTGTTCCCTGTGTAAAATTTGTTTTTTACGAATTTACAAGGTTTAAGAGGTAAATCATCGATATGTGATACCTGTCGTGCCACATTGTACCTTGCAAGAGAAGAAAGACTAACCTGGCAGACAGTACAGGTATCGATTGGCTGGAGAGCACATTACGATAGGTGACAATGACATCCGTCCCCCTTTAATAAATAAACAGCCTCCCCCTACCATCCAATCTATATTAACACGGGGAGGTAATAACCTGCTCTACTCTAACGTAGCCAGTAATCGGATATCTGTGGGCGTTCCATACTTGTTTCACACACGACTATTGAGTTTTATCAAAATCTTATCATCTGATTATGCTTACCACCTAGCGCTGTGTCGATTGGCTATCCAATTTATGAGACAATCATGCAAATCATAGGGGCAGATGCGAATGGAAAATAGAATGGTCGGAACGCCTCAAAATGAAAGAAGCTATCTATGCAAAATCTCGAACGAAAATTAGCACATAAGCCAAATGATGAAGGGCTCATATGATATTAGTACACATGAGTTCCTAAAGCTATTCGAACAATAGCTATACACACATCGCCAAAGTTTGCTTCATATATTATAAGTGATTTAACTTCAGTTTTTTGATAAGTTTAAAAATATAAACTTAGTAGCTAGTAGAAAAATATCGAAGAGTAAGAGGGTTGTGGAACTTAAGTTCTTGAGCTAAACAGAACGCAAGGAGTAGTACATGATGATGAAACAAGATCGAGCCCGTCATCGCAATTAGTTAGTTATCTATGAGTCACAATATTTGGCAGAGGCTGAAGGAATATTTCACCAATAATTGGGTTTTTATAAGCACTTAACTACCCTGAGAAATATTATCAATTCAATTTAAGAAGCGTAGAATATCACTTAAATTGAACATCTAATTTGTCTTACAGTAGTACAGATTTTGACTTAATAATATTTAGAAACATAAGTTGATAGTTTTGAATGAAATCACTCAGCCACACTCACCGACCCTGTTGCTAGGGTTCAGGTATTTTATAAGTCAACAGTTTAAAATCGAAATATTATAATAACTGTGGAACAGAAATTTAATTAATCAGAATTATAATGATGAAATGTGGCATTGACTGCCCTTAAGAAGAATAGGCCGGTTTTAATGAATGACGAAGGGCATTGTTTGAGGAATGTTTGGTGGTAGCGGTATGTTTGCTGTACAACTGCAAACACAGCCCAGGTGCCCTCTGATCCTCGCCAAAGGGTCGGCTGCCCAGTCCCTCCGCAATACCATCCCCCCCCCACTACCAATCCAAACGGAGAATTTAACTGACCGTCCCAACATACGGAACGTCTGAAACAATTGTTCAAAATGGGAGTTACGGTGCTGCTTATCTAGTATAACTGTATTGGCACTTTTGATTACTCAAATCCTCTCATTATCACTTATGATTCTTGATTTTTATTAAATATTTCTGTGTAGCCACTTCTGATACACTACCCAAGGAGCTACAGAGTATCACGACGTTTAAGCAATACACCGTACTTAAACTGACGTGAACCTTTCTTGCCCAACCCTCAAACTAATAAAATTCTGATATTAGCCTATCTTTTGCCACTATCTCCTATCCAATACAGACCAATATTCCAATAGTATAATAACAATTAGAAAATTATATAAGTTTGCCAAACGTAATTAATAAAACCATACCTCAGAGTTAAGCAAAGAAAATATCACTATAATACCCGGATACAGGTTTATAGGAAAAGTAAAAGTACAATGAAAAAGCAACTAGACTGAAATAACCACATGGCAGTCACGCTGGAATAGACCAATCATCTTCGAACATATCTTCAATTACTTCCAAAAAGAAAACTTGTAATTTCATAAAGCTAGATAGAAATATAAATTGAATCGATTTAATACCGCAACTTTAAAATACTAAATAAAAAGTTTTCTTATGGTTATAAAAAGTTATAAAATAACACAGATTTTTTTTTTACACTATCAGTTGCGGAAAGAAAAAAATAACTGTGTTATATTACTGGACCATTCCACAATCCGGCATTAATCTTTTGATAGAAGGCTTTGTTTAATTTATTGTTATTGCGCTTTGTAAAATGATTTGTTTGTTTTCTTAAAAATAATCTTTTTCTGCTAATTATTTTCGTGTATTATTATATATAATTTATTTAAATAGTTTCTCGTTAAGTAATGCCTATTTGTAAAATTATGAGTTTAACGTGTAGATATTATTGGACGAAATTTCACTGCTAAAGTTACTATTTTCTAAATCATGTGGACTTACTTTGAATTACTGATTGTTATTCTAGGGAGTCAATCAACACCGATTAATGTTTTTTCTTTCAGTTAATTCATGGCGATTTTCCTAAGGAATATTAAAGGTATTGTTTGATTATCCCTGGAGAAGACTAAGGCTACAAAG
The DNA here is from genome assembly GCA_930367205.1 of Acanthosoma haemorrhoidale. NCBI lineage: Eukaryota > Metazoa > Arthropoda > Insecta > Hemiptera > Acanthosomatidae > Acanthosoma > Acanthosoma haemorrhoidale. The sequence continues at coordinate 95,170,463 of OV884011.1, forward strand.
TATACTAGACCTAAAAGGAAGGTATTATCGGAAGGACTTGTAGAAGGTATAAAGACAATAAATTAAGGATAATGTATTCAGAAGGTAGGATGTTTAAGGAGGGGCAGGAGATGGATGGGGTCACGCGACCCCCAGTCAGTCACGAGATGGCTGAAAAACTAGAGAACATGTATATTTATCAGATGTGCCTTCGGCGAGTAATTAAAACTGGGTTCTTCCTCGCTGGGATAAATGGCGTGTTCGGTCGACGGAGGGTTCTATTGACCCTTCGCTTGCCCTCTTATCGCCCTTAGTTAGTATGCGGAGGCTCATTTTTGTGTTGTCCGCCAGTTCTGGCTACTCCCACCTTTCACCACCTGATGTATAGCTGTATGCTTTTCCATTCATTGTTCTGTTTCGGATCGCTGCTGCTCGTGTGAAGTTCTGTACTCTTTTCAGATTCCATATTACATAAATAATTCTAGAAGTTATACAAAAGACCCATATTTCATGAATTAAGGGATCAATTCTCGATTTTATAGAAATGGATCATTTCTAACCTTTAGCACAAACTACTGCATTGTTTACTAAGCTGGAAGGGAGAAACTAAACTCGCATTCACCTACTGGTTATTCTTCCTTCAGACTTCTATTTTAAAATTCCCAAACTCTTCAATCATGCAGACAGGTATTATTCTAGTACAAAAACGTTTGAAAATTAATTTTGAAAAATGTCAGGAAACATTTCTCAAGTCATGGTATGGAAGTTATTGAAGATATGTAAATAAGTTTCGGTAGAGACATCGACTACTGAAGAGTCAATATGTAAATTTTCATAGTTTTCCAAAATACATCTAACGGGTAAACATTGGCATAATTATCCAGAGTTGATTACATTGAATTCACAAGTAGTTGTTTTCTACAACCATAAACGAATTTATTTCACCCTAGTTTCCAGGTCGCCATAACAGTTATGTGAGTTTCCATAACAGAATATCCATTAACCTTAAAGAATTTAAATTATTTCAAAAAATTCTGTTGCGGTGTGAAATTGCTTTTAACAATCGAATCCTGGTACAATTGAAAAATGTAAGCATTATTTATGAAACATTCAGTGAAAAACAATGAATTATTGCTAATATTTATGAGTAAATTAAGATGGTTCAGATTCATGCCAACTTTTTTTTTATGTAAATTATAATTAAATTAAGGCGCCTCAAATATATTGTTTGTGAGTTTCAGCAATATTCGAGTTTAAGAATTTTATATTTACATTCTACATGTATATAACACCATGCTGATTTTGCTTTTTTAAATTGTAGTGGTGTGGTAAATTAAATTAATATTGCAGTACCTATATCAATATGTGATAAATTAGGCTCATAAAACACGTGCTGATTTTGCAGAGTCAATATACACATGAAATATCGTCGTTTTATGCGATTTATCAATATCGTTTATCTCTATTGTATATTGTATGACGGCTAGTTGAGTTTTTGAAATATTTTTTTTTTTATATATATTCTTGAGCTAAACTCTAAATATGCCCGTGAAAGCTACTAAAATCGTGTGGAAGGATTTTACTACTAGAATTTTACTACTAGAATCTAAATGCTGAGGTGAAGGACATTAAAGGATTATGAGATATAAATGTACTTCTGCCACCATCGTGGAAACAATCCATCATGGACTCAACTCCAAGCTAAGAAAACGAAATTTTGTCCGTAATTTCTTATATTTTCTTATATAATTTCTTATACCAATGGTCGATGGAAGTTAATAGCAGTTATAAATAAATATAATTTTTAAAGTGTGGCCTGACAATATCAATCTCTTTAATCCAGACTTATTATGTAATATTCACATAAACTCTTAACCAATTATGAAATTATCGAAAGTATTACGTAAATTTTAGTAGAACATTGGTATTATAAGTCAACATTTTGGAAATATATTTTTTTTTATAGTTTAATTATGTTTTAGAAAAGGGACAGAAAATTAGTCCTTAGTATGACCATGTTTAAACGACTTAAACCTTATCTGATAACTATAGTTTTATGTCCCCTCGGAATTTTCATCAAAGTGGGTCTCTTTACGTGTAAAGAGAGCAAGAAAATAATTTGACTAACCATAGGGCTTAAATATAATTTGGCTAGTTGAACTTGTAAACTTTTCATTAAATAGTTTATGATTCGTTTAGAAAAAAGGTTTTACAGTATCCTGAACTGTTATTTTACAACAAAAAATACAGATTAGAAATTATATATTCGATACTATCTCAACCACTGTTGTGATAGTAACGCAGATAAAGATTGATTTATTTTTTCTGATGACTAATGAAGTGGTAACTCTTAACTTATAATTTTATTGTTGTAGAGTTTGGAAGCTGCGAGTGAGATTCTCAATTATGGGTCATTTTGCGATAGTTTAAATTTGTTAACGCACCCAATCATCGTTTTCATTCAACACATATCGTGAGTTTAAGATTTTCAAAATATTGATGACATGTTCTCAATCTTAATAGAGCTTTTAATTTCCAAAAAAGTAATTATGACTGATAGGAGTATTCAAATGTTTGCCAATCATGTTACAAACTAAGATACCGTCAGATATTTACTAAACATCAGTTGATAACAGAAAGGCCTAGAATAGACAGAATCTTTACTTTCGTCCTTTAGTTTTTTTAATGTCCCATCCCTTTTTTTTATTCATCCTTCGTTCGAACAGTTTATAAGATGAAGTCTTGCTGTCATCTTCTTGTCAGTCACCAACGGAAGTGGCGAGGTTCTGTCGATTTCTGAGTTCCGATGTATGCTTAGTCTGATGTGGAATTCGAGATTTTTAAATTTGATCTCCCTGTTCACGGTGTTAGTAGTTCAGTTTTATTTAGTATCTATTCACTATTCCTTGTGTCCTAACAGAATTAATTAGAGCATTGTAAATTGTTTTGTTCGGTTGGTAACCAGTTGTCTCAGTTTTTCAGGTGTAGATACGGTACAAGCTTAGGAACTGCACAGTTTCTGAGATGTTAAGTACTTTTTCATTGTAGCCTACATACATAATATAGCATATATGAGGTTATGATTCCAGTCGTAATGTACCGATTGGTTGAATCAGATTTTTCATGAACCGGACAGTGTTTTAGGTTCATTTAATTGGATATGTACGTTTGATGATATGGCAGCGTGTCGTGGTGTTGTATACGTCTTGGGGAGCCCCTGGTGTTATAAATGGTGAAGGTGAAACTTCATTGCTTACAAACATATGAAATTACCTATTTTGTGAAATTGAATAATCTCTACAGAAAGAAAAGGTGTTGTAAGGTTCCCAGCAAGTACGTCCTGGCACCGATGCAATTTTCCTTTCTCTCAACACGGGAGGACGACCACATCTAGAACGAAAAACTTCTCACCAAAAGGACCTTTATGGCACTGTAGGATTGTTGAGTGGTGTACCCTACACACTAACTGATATTTGGTGTTTTGTAGATGGCATATGAATGCATTAGTCTCAGTATTACAGGTGGAATGTTTTGTGCAGTACTGTCTGCAATCTTATTGACCTCTATCATATGATATGTGTCTTAGATATTCCGGAATTTAATAATATATTATAATCACTGATAAGATACGGAATTTTCCAAAATTCTGGGGTAATATGATAGTCGATGGATGCAGCTAAAAAGGTTCGTCATTTGTATATATTCTTTTCTCGAGATTTATTCTTGTATACTTGGAGTTATGAAGTTATGTCCCAGAGCTTGTTTTGTTCAGCCACCAGTGGACTTTCACCACTGTGCCGTAACAATCAACCTCCGCCGAGGATTCCCACACTCCTTACTCCTCTCACACCACCTTCAAGCAGGTCCTCCTAGTACAAGGATCCGATCACCCTAAATATTTTATATTTATCCCTCATCCGAAAATTCTAACTAGATAGCTTAGAAAAAAAAAAACTTGTTTTGTTTTCAATGGTCTTTGCCAAGTTCATAAAAATGTATCGATTTGGTTACGATTGAATTGAAGCAGTAAATAAAAAAAAAATACACATAATATTCTTTCTGTGAAATCTTTTTATTTGATGTAGTTAACCAGACTAATACAACATGTGGCTTGTTCCGTAAAGAAACATCCACATTAGCCGCAACATTATTATTAATGGAAACTTTGGCATTGAAATGTGCTAAGAGAGGAGACAGGGAGAGGTGAGACTGCGGTAAGTGGCCTGGTCCCAGAAGGGCTAGGACTGCCGAAGAAGTTGCAGGAGTAGACCGCTGTGACTAACGAACTTGCTAGCAACTTCCACCTAACATAACCCTGAGGCGGGAGCAGACTCCTGCCCCGGGAACCGTCTTCTCACCTCGGCTAACACACATTTCTTACCCACAATCAAACCAGATTAAGAAGGTTAGCTTTTATTTTTCTACTCGTTAAAAATAATTAATTTAATTAAAATAATTCGAAAAAAAATATCATTTATATAGTCGTTATTAAACAGGAATATTACAGGGAAATTCCATCGAGAAAACACACTACCTGTAACAACAATTAATATACAACAGTGGTTTTCGTGCATCGTCACAGCGAATTAAAAATTAAACCATTCTGATTCCTTTGGAATATGGACGCTTCATAACCATAAAACTTCATATATTAGGTATGATGTACAGAAAAAAACCAAGGATAACATTCAAAATTTATAGAATAAATAAATACAGACTGCAACATCTCATGAAGATGTAGGGTCGACCGAATGTGTTTACTGTAGTCGGTAGTTTAATTTCTGGTTTCATTATTCATTTATACATCTACAGATTTATGATCTAGAAACTTAGTTTTCCCTGTTCTGACGCAGCCCCTAAAGAAAACATCCTTACGGGATTCAGAAATCGCAGCTATGTGCTAGGAGAGGAGATTGTGGTAATTGGGCAGGTCCTAGGACTATTGAATAAGTTTCAGGAGTAGAACACTGTGACTAACGCATTTAAGTACAAATTTACTCAATGAGGTTAAACACGATGAGGGTTTCTATTGTATTAACGGTTTCAAGCTACCTTAATATTTACCGCTATCGTTACACAGCATAAAAATATGCCAATGAACATGGAGTTATACCGTTATACATATTCATGGCGAACATTCGAGGCGAATCTTTCCTATTTGGTGAGATTATAATATTGTAGCATACTGCAGACCTGGGGATATCATACAAGAACTCTTATGAAATACCTTTTGCTCACATGGAAATATTTCAAGTTTCCGAAGCGAAATGAAATTATAACCCGTATTGGTTTTATTATTTCACTTACTCCAATTAATGGATAATTGTCGCTACTTTTCATCCTCTATCCCTATTAAAAGCTTTGGGAGGCCACCAATTAAAACGTTTAAACAAACGAAACAAAGTTTACTGTTATAAACAAAGTTCTTTTTCCAAGTTCTCAAATAGCCTACCGGATGTCTTAACTTATATTCATTCAAAACTTGAAAATAAAATTATAGAAGTTTAAAATAATTCGATACCGGATGCCTTTAATTAATCTATCATAATGTAAATGTCCAATCACTTTATCACTCGCTGCTTTGTTATCGTTTGGATTGTCAACACCAAGCACGACAAAGACTGTATGCAATCGAAAAGGGCTGAGCTGGATCGGTTCGAGTGTGACGTATGACAAGAAAACGCAACACTTCGTTAAGTACGGTTTCAAAAACTACAGGCCTATAAAAAAGCTGCAGAAAAGCTTCATCGTTTTATTAGTTTTGTTTTTCATTTACAGCCAGTTTATTATAGAACATTACTATTTATAAAGAATAAATATTGTTGTTACCGATAACAGATCACCTACATACTTAGTAACATGTTAAGTATTACAATCAATTGTAAGTAGACGATCACAATCCTTTTCTATCAAACTTTTTTTCTTTTTCAACGAGTGTCTTTTTATGAAGATCTCTTTATTGTTAAAAATTATACAAATGCAAAAAGGACTAGGTGATGGGGATCACCTTTGGGTTACAAAAAAGGGAACATAAATCCGGTTATAAGAGCCGAATTTGATGTTAATTGGTAAAGTATTGTGCCAACTACTGTAGCCCATCAGCGTCACCTGCCAATGACAACCTTCGGTTTCTCCAGCCTCTTCGTGAGATGTCGCGACATTGATTTATTTTTATTTATATTTTTCTTGTTAAAATTACAATCGAAATTGTCCTACATGAAGTTTGTTTATTCTAATCGAATAAGTGAATCTGGTATTTCAAAATTCTTCATTCTATTTACCAAAACGTCCCTAGTGGCCTTCTACCATTCAATGTCAAAGTATCACTCACTTCTGCCTTAACTTTTCGTCCAAGTGCTTCATCGCTACTGATTCCAACATGAGACTCATCCATGTATCACTCTGGGTAAAAGACCAGAGGTGATTGTAGCAATGTGTTTTATTAAAAATATATGAGTCATCTTTTAATTTATTTATATCATGACTAATGCATTTATTTTTAATATATACCCCTAGGTTTGTTATTAATAGTCAACCATAATATTTTAATATTTTTGAATAGTTTTTAAAAATGTGTAAATGTCTTTCTATATTTCAGATTATTATATATTTTAATGCACCATGTTAAATGACGTTATGTTGTTATGCTAGACCACAGCCACCGTACCACCACAGCAGTGATACCGGTATTTTTTTTATTTGTTTCGATGCAAATTAAGTTGGCAGTGTGACTGGCGAAAGCATTTTTTCGGATAAATAGATATACCAATTTGTTGGAAGATGGTTTTGTTTATGAAGAACATGAGGTAGGTCAATGAGTGCGAATAACGCAATATAGATCTTGGGTTTTCTAATTTGAGCACTAATCAGATTAATAATACTTGATCTTCAGATCAATTTTTTTTTGTTTAAAATTTTTTCCTATTAAAATCGGTTATTTTAACAAAAAAAAACTAAGGATGAAGAAAGTACAAAAACAACGTCCAGAATGAGACCAAAGGAAATATAAAAAAAAAGAATTTCAAACAGATAATTTGCTGGTTCTCGATAATGCTTAAAGTTATCAAAACGTTCCCGATCATTTTACTTTTATTTTTTTTTGATACTTTCTATCATGGAATTTAAACCAACAATTCGCATCACAAATTATTGATATCTTTAACATTTAAAATTTATGGTTGATGGCATCATTTTTACGATCCCAATCATATAACGTTAAGGCAGAAAGATAGATAAAAGAGAAGCACCTGATTGAGTGTAAAGCCTCTTCCTTCAGGCCAGGGGATCATCAATAGAGTATTTTCTTCGTCTGGGGCCTGAATTTACCTTAACATTTTACGAGTACATACGGTCGAACCTCACGAAGAGATTCAAAAGACGTCTCTAGAAGGTGCATTAGTGCACATGGCAGGCGGCTTGAGGTTTTAATTAAACACGGTAAAAACCTGACTGCCTCACGACGGCTTCTTTCAAAGTTTATTTTCACTTTTTACATCGCTCGTCTTTACACACCCGCGCTCTTGGAGAAAGGATCAGCGAATCACCTTTCTGATTAAGAACACCGCCTCTTTTCTTTGCCCTTTTCTTGCTTTTTATTTTTTCCTTCTTTTGTTTTATTCTGTTTTGCCTGGAAAAAAAAAAGGATGTTCGTTTTTCATTCACGTTTTTTTAGTTCTTATTCATTTCTAAGGGCTACTGTATTATATTTAGTAAGACGTTTATAAATTATAATAAGCTATACGTCTACTAAACATAACATAACGTGTACTGTGGTAACTTTATAATTAATCGAGAAATCAGAGAGGATTTCTGATTTTCATCGCAATTCCACTCTGTATGTATGTCACCACAAACTCCTGAAACGATCTGGCATCTGGATGATGGCAGCCACATATTGGGTACTGTGCAAAACTACATATTACGTTGAAAGGTCGTAGTGATAAAAATCAAATACTTTTATTTAACATTGAAAAAAAACAAACCATAAACTCTCATATATAGGATGATTACTCCAGAAATATACTAAACTATTCATACATATTTTTTTTGGCAGTGGTTTGACTGAGATAACTGCACCAATCGAATGATAACAAGTAAGAAAATATCTCTTAAAAATTGACACAGTTGGAGTGGGAACGAATTCCCGTATCCAATCAGAATGTGGAATGCTTTTATATCGCCTTGATTTATTCATCATATTTAGATAGGTTGTTTCTGACATTTACCACAGCTGTCATGGGAATTTTCTAACAATAATCCTAATGAATCCTGCTGTGAAATTTATCCGAAGAAGCTTTCAAGTTACTTGTTAAGTATGCCCCTGCAAATTTTAACTTTGCCAACCCCTCGCAGATATCTTGTTTGTTCTGTCACGACCGGCTTATATTATAAAGTAGATACAAGATTTATAAGAGAGGCGCTAAGAAGTAAGTTAGTTCAGATAGGTTAAGGGGGGGATCGGTAACGTATTGTGTGAGAAGTTATGCCGTGAGCCCGGAGACATGAATCACGCCCAGGGGAGTGAACGCACTTAACTTAGGCTGCCTTCGTTCAACCTTTAGGTCCCAGTGCGGTCCACCCTTGGATTTCCAAACCCTTTACATTACACTTGTGTTTGCCTTGTTATACTCTTTGTTTTTCAGGCTGTTGCATGTAACCGTTAAAAAAACGGTCTTTTCCCCAATTGTATGTCACGTATATAATTAAATATTCGGAGCACTACTCTGCGAAAACCATTTTTAAGGTCATGAAAACGCAATTCACTATATATTTCGACGGAAGTAAATTTAGAATTTGTAAGAATAATTATAAGAGATTTTTTTTTTAAATCAATATATGATTCGAAATCAAGAATATTTCATCACTTATTTTTTTTTTCTGATTCAAAACTTTATTATACGAAAATTACAATCTGCTTTACTGGGAAATAAGTAATTGTGATAAATGTTCTCATTCATATCATATTTGCAATTTTCATTAACTCGCTCATTCATACAGTATTTACAAACAGCCCATCACACAAAAGAGGAAGTGGAGTCTCGGGAAGTTCTCAACGTTCCTCCGTCGAGCACGTCACCGGATACGAGCCAGTAGAGGCTGACCTATAGCGCGAGAGCCACATACTCCTAGGACATGATTGGAGAAACTGACTATTGCCAGGACTCCCTCTGTCACGTATTTATAGAACGTCACGAAACCACTGCCGCTTTAGCCTCTGAGGAGGATTATGGGGATGAGTGGCGCAGTATAATTAATGTGCTAGGGGATAATGGTGGTTGGGTAGGTTACTATGGAATTTCATGAACTTGGATGGAATGAGTTCAAGAATGTAAGATCTTTATGAAGGGTTTTGTTGATGACTATTATATAAGGTGCATTTACTATTGTTCTCAGGACTTTTGTCATCACTTATAAATAAATATTTACACTTGAAATAATATCAATATTTACATATGCATAAGTGAATTTAATTGAATGAGTGGATAATTTGAGCTAGGATTAGGTTATGTGCCTACATGGTAATTATAGATTAATGTAATTTCACCTTGGATATTGACTATTAATTGAACTAGTGCTCCAATGTCCGGGTTGTCACCGTGACCGTCATAAGGGGATCGATATGCGACTACATTGCATGGCCGCAGACCTCTCTCAACTAAATCTATTAGAATTAATTTCACAAATCAATATGAATTGAAAGTAATAATCAATAAATGAAGTTATCTAATCACTAATAATGACTAATAATTTTAGAAAGATTTTTAAAACTTTCTTATGAGTGTTACTCTAAAATAGATGTTTACAAAGGATGTAATAAGTGGAGAATTATAGATCTCCCTGGCGGTATGCACTGCACTAAAAGGCGGATTATGCTAATGATTTTATGATATTTTAAATTCTCATTAATAATAAATATTTATGTAGTTTTTATATGCAGATTATCCGTACTTTCTTTATATAACTATGATGCAACGAAGTAAATACTAAATGGTCTGTGGAGGTTTTAAATAGTGAAGCGCTGTGGTACCACTAACGTTTTATCCGACCAGTGTTTTCATTTTTTTATTATCGTTTAAAGGTTTAGTATGCTTGACATTAATATTGGGGAGCCTGCGTGTGAAGGGTTCATGTCACTAGGTGTGAGAGGATATGAGGGGGATGCCATTTTTGAAAGTGAATGTGAATGTGTCGAAAAATAAATAAAATGTTTTGATTGGTAATTGTATCATCATCGAGAATTCATGTTATGATATGTTATTTTTTATTTTAATTGTAGATCAGTAAACTTGAATGAGGAACGTAATGTCCTTGGTGGAAGAACATAAGTATGTAATAAACCTAGACCAAAAAACAACAAAGGTAAAAAAACAATGAGATCTGGATGTAATGAATCATACTAATTAATTACGTATACGTAAATTAGCAATATTAGTTGAGGTATAGCCCCACTATTATTAAAAATTAAAATTGTAGTTTGTTGTACTACATAAAAGTAGAAGTATGCATAAGTATCACGTACTATGTAGAATAGTACCGCTTGCAGGGAGCTTATACGAACAAGCATTGACACCGAATGTGCTCGCTTTGAAACTCTCGTCGGCAGCGATTGGGATTGGTAGTTAGATTTTCTTAATTTTTTTAAGAGTGCTGTATGATTTTTGAAAGGTTAACACTATAGATTGGTGTAGGAATAATACTTTCTAGCATAAAGTAAAAATGTCGTATATGATTAAACACCGAAATAGTGTTTAATTAGGAATTAGCCTAGGAAGATCAAAATGATGTTTGTTCATTTACATTTATTTATTGACATGATAAATACGTCTGCATCACATGCATGTAAATCAAGGAAACGCGAAGAAAAAAGCTAAAAGAAAATTCAAACTCTCTTATTATCTTGAAATATTGCCCACTTCTAAATGTTATGCATATTTTCATCATAATTGGAAATAATCTGTAATTTATGTATACAAAAAAATCCGGAGTGAGCTATGAATGAGTAATCACAGGAAGCAAGCATCCATTTAAAAAACAAATGAATACCTTCACTAGGTTCTAAAATTGGATGTTTCCTTGCTAATGAAGCTGGATAATCCAAGCAAAGCATAGTCTATCAAGGGGAACATTATTTTATCAAGCATGTTCTTGTCAAAAGAATAATTAAAATAAACCATTAATCACCTGAGGGATCAATAATTTATCCTGAAATTAATTAGTAACGCTACATATTTAATGGCCATGTCTTTACAAGAGCTCATCAAGCGTCCGATATCTGCCTGAGAGGGCTAAATTGTAAATTAGCTTCTGTGGAGCCTCCGGTAAAATTATCCCGTTAATCCAAATACATTTTGGATATCGCATCCACGTTATTATCGGTAATATTCTAAATTTTAAATTGTTTAAATATTAGTGCTGCTTTCCATTGTTTACGTCATCGGGATCGTATGATAGTCAAATATATTCAATTCATGTTTGGTCAAAAGGGTTTAAGTCATGAAAGTTACAGGTCGATTTCCAAAATTATGAAAAATCATTATAAATCCTGTCTAAGTATTTATTAAAATACGAACTTTAAGTAAATATTATTTATTTCTCTATTTTAACTAAAAGTAAATTTTCGTCAAGAAAATAAAAATACCCTATTTACGTAAATAATGACGGGGGCCCTTTTGACCTAACACTAGTCAAGGAATCTTATGAACTAATCTACCACACCTCACCACATCAACCGAATAATACTTTATAGTGAGGTATAGCCCCCACTATTATTAAAAATTAAAGTTTTAGTTTGTTGTAATCCATGAAATTAGAAGAATGCATAAGTATCATGTAGTATGTAGAATAGTACCGCTTGCAGGAGGTATACGAACGAGCATTGACACCGAATGTGCTCGCTTTGAAACTCTCGTTGGCAGCGATTGGGATTGGTAGTTAGATTTTCTTATTTTTTTTTAAGAGTGCTGTATCATTTTTGAAAGGTGAACACTATAGATTGGTGTAGGAATAATACTTTCCAGCATACAGAAAAAATGTAGTGTATCGAAGGAGCGCATTCGATCACTCGCCTTTGTCGTGCTTCCGAACACTTCTTATCAACACAAGTACCTAAATAATATTGTTTAGTGATATGAAAGCGATTTACAAATAAAAAATATATGCCTGGAAAAGTTATTTTTATTTCATGACTTGAAATAACTTTTAGAACCAATTTACACAAACTAATCGATCATCTATTAATGTTCTTTAGAGGAAACTTTACTTGGTTGTAGAACAAAAAAATAAAGATTTTCTAGCATATGCAGTAGGGTCATGATTAACGGTTTTGACTTTTTTAATGGTCATTGAAAATGTTTTACTATTTTGTATTGAATCACTGATTTGGAGATTTTTCACGAATTCCCAGTACGTAGCATTCCTCGTTGATCCGTAATTGTCAGCGTTGCCCTATGTGACTTGAGTAATCGTGAGCTTAAATCCATCACTCTTTACGGTTTTTAGGAAAAATATGTACGCAGCTGTGGAGCTCATGTGCAATACAGCTGCTGCTTTGTGAGAGATCGGCTGTGAGACTTTCGGGATACGGTTCGAGTCCCGCATACCGTTAAATTTAATGATGTTTAATTTCTCATATACCATGTTTTTTTTTTGTACATAGATAGCTTCTTATTTTTTGATATTATATAAATAATTATTACAAACATTTATCTATTTTTGTATTATAAAATGTAGGTTTCTGTTAAAGGTTAGAGATAATGTTTTATAAACTTCATAAGTTTTAAATATTTTAGGGCAGCATTAAACCTCCTTTTTTGTTATACCGTATTAGAGCCATCGCATGAGCAGATGCGCAGAACATAAAGCATTCAATTTGGAAAGCCCTTGCTGACATTACAACATCCTTTTATACATGCCTGCTCAGTGGACATGCTCATTCCACCAGTAAAAAAAAATGATTTAGATTGAAGGTAAACGAAAAGAAACAATTTTAAACAGCCCCTAAGAACATTCAACCCTTGTTGAAATGTAAACATTGCGAAGGGGTCTTGGAGAGAGGGTGGCTTTTACCCACACGGTTTTGTATGGCGGGAGAGAGCAGAATGCGTAAAATTAGATTCCACAGGAAGAAAAACGGCTCTTTACTAAGTTTGAAAAGTTGGCCTCTTATGAAGGTCATAAGCGTAAACAGTGCTTAGGCCAGTGACGTGTTTCTCTGCTTAGTGCTCTTCTCTTCCAGGGTCCATAATTTGTCTGACTTCACGTTGGGATTATCCTACAGTCCTGTAGGTCTTCGTTTGACTTGGTCTAATTGGCAAGGATAATCTCGGGATCTTAAGGTGTTAGATCAGTAGTATTAACGCTTCTAAGGATGGAGGTAAGTTTGCCATGCGCACTTCTGCAACATTATTCATTCCAATTCAACCTTTCTATACATTTACAGTAAAATAGTCCTATAAAAGTCTGGCACCTGGTCGTTTATGTTCTATTACACGGAACAAGTATCACGTGTGTTAATATTATCCATCAACCGATGAATCAGTAAATTGTTGGTAGGACGTCAGTCAGTGACAGGTATGCTTGGGTCATAGGGTCACTGATGTTTGCACACCTCATCCCTGGCTGATCAACCCAATTCAATATTACTAATGAAGATTGCAATAGTTCAATAATATATGACATTATTAATTTTATTCTCACTTCCACAACATTAATTCACACCTAAACAGTTAATTTCACAACTGTTCCTACGGCTGAAGTATTATTGGCAATAAACACAGATCATTTTAAATTCATCTTGAAGTATAGATTTATTATCACAATAGATAAATGATCATTAGGATTTAAATTTTTTTTCCAACAGCCATCCATTCTTAAGGGACATTTCATACTTTAGGCCTCTTACCCTTTTCAAGATTCACGGGGTATAATTATTATATCTCTGGCGTTTGGTCAAAAGACATGAATTAACAGAGACCATTCATTATAGTAGAATACGAACTTTAAATAAATATTATAATATTAGTTATTTATTTTCAATTACTTTTTACTTAATAAGAAAGATTGTAATTTTACCAAAATAAAGAATTTTCTATTATTATCGTTATTTATTTTCAATTACTTATAGCCCAATAAGGCAGATTGTGATTTTATCACGATAAAGAAGTTTCTGTTATTGTCGTTTTGGCATCGTTTCGTTCCGATTATTTTAATTCCCACCTCTCCTCTCTATCTACCAGGGCTAAATCTCTGTCGAATGTAACTAAAAATTCCTAAAATATCATCCTGTTTCACACTCACTTCCTCGTGATTCCTTGGGCGGCTTCGGATGGGGATAGGTCGGAGGAATTTGCTGTGCATCTTTCCCATACTTACACACATCACCTTTTTTATCAATACCATACCCATGTCACAATTGCTGAAGATTTCCTCACTTCACCTATCCCTCCCCTCTCTTACTTCCACCAAAAGCCGTCTGAGGTCAAATACCTTCTGAAAAACTTACCTTACCGAAAATCCCCTGGATATGATCCCCTTATTTCTCAAATTCACAAACCACTCCCTCCTAAACCGTTATCTTCCTAACCTATATTTATAATTGCATTATCCAAACTACGCACTTTCCTCTTCTCTGCAAACATTCCATTATTGTCCTTTTTGCCAAACCCGGTTGTCAGGTTGCCACTAGGGGAGTGCCTAATCACCCTAGAACTGGTGACAAGTGCGGATTGTTCGAGTTTATAACATGGACCATTGTTCCATGACGGCGTTACTATCTGACTCCATTTTATGATAGGTATGTGCCCCGACAATGCACTAAGTTTAAGAGAAGAGGTACAGAGGTTTCATAAAGAATAAGTCAAGTTTTCAGAGTTCGAGTGGAAGCCAAGGTACAGGTACAGAGTCTGCTAGGAGACTAAAGGACGGAGGAGAGACTCAGAGGTGGATGAGGAGAGACTGATTTTTAGGGCAAGAAGCCCCGGGGTTAAATATCGTTTCCCCTTCCTGCCGGAAGGCGGCGAAGGTCTAAAAGGGTCTGTTTATGGCTGCCAGGTGGCTAACCATTTCAGGTTGATGGATGATGGTTTGCGACCCTCTTACGTTTATGACTGCGGGCTCCCGCGCATTTATTGCTAAAAACTTTACAATGATTTACATACATTTAGTTCCTGTTATTTTACTTTTGCTTACAATATATGTGCACCAGAGTATAGGGTGATTTAACTCATGTAGTTAGCGGTCGCTACACAGCTGCCGCAAATTACCCTATACTCGGTAAAGTTTGACAGTTTTTTTATATTGAATTACATTGCATAATAAAAACGTACATAATACAAACATATTTCTATCAATCTTTCTAAAATTCTTACACTTGTGTGTACATTGGAAATTATTTTTCGAACAATTATTACAAATAAACAATTAAATATCTTTTTCCCTACAAAAAAAAAATTTTATCTTTCACATGAATGGCAATACAAGAATCAACATTTTACTCGATAACAGACCAAGTTAGCTAATTAAAATGTAACAACTACAAACAGTTAAAAGTATTTAGATATACATATTTACATACACGTTTGACTAACATTATTTTACAATTGTTGTGTATTGATTGCTGTTAACATTTACGAACGAGAAAAAAAAAACAAGTTCGATTCTAAGAACATCCCCTTATTATTATTAATTACTTATTTACAAAGTTATACTTAAGCTAACCTGGACATACGGAATATAGCTATGGGGGACACCAAAAAAGTCGAACATCAAGCGTATCATTTATAAGTGATGACAAAAGTCCTGGGAACAATAGTAGATGCCCCTTATTATGTTAGCCACAAAACCCTTCATAACGATATTAATATACCTTACATTCTTGAACTCATCCCTTCCAAGTTCATAAAATTCGATAGTATCCTACCCCACCACCCTAAACCATAGTCATTGCACTGCACCACTCATCCATATAATCCTACTCGAAGACTAGAACGGCAGTCACCCCGTGACCTGTTATAAATGCGTAACAGTGGGAGTCCTGGCAATGGCTAGTTTCTTCAATCATGTCCTGAGCGTATGTGGCTCTCGCGCTTTTGGTCAGCCTCTGCTGGCTCGTATCCGGTGACGCGGCTGACGGAGGAGCGTAGGGGACTTCCCAAGACTCCACTTCCTCTCTCGTATGTGAGGGAGGTGACAAGCATGTGGATGCGGAAGGTCTCGGGGCTGTTTGTAAAAACTTTATGAATGAGCGAGGGAATGAAAAATTGTAAATATGGTATGAATGAGATCATTTATCACAATTACTTATTGCCCAATAAGCCAGATTGTAATTTTATCATAATAAAACTGTTTAATAATAATTATTAATATCGCTATTTATTTGCAATTACTTATTGGGCAATAATGCAGATTTTGTCACAATATAGAAGTTTCTATTATTATAGTTATTTATTCTAAGCCCATTGGTCAAGAAGACATAAAAACCTTATTTTCGTAAAAATTATGACATAAGCCCTTTTGACCAAACACCGGTTATATGTGAAACAAGGAGTGTTATGAACTATTCGGTTTCCTATCTCACCTCGCCTCATGCGCATCATACGAATAGTACTCTAGTTATTGGATCATTGAGGTCACAAGCAATGTACACATATTGTTTGCTGGGACTACCTGATCTCACAGAGTATGTTACCTCCAATGGGGCTTTACTGTGAGCATGGAAATGTAAATATTGGTGCATCGTACAGCTTTACCCGAGTAAGGCGGTTAACATGCTTATTACCTAAATCCTCCGATCATACTTCGTGTTCTACAAAGCAATATCTATAACCAACACCTGACATGTTGGTTAAAATCCCTCCGTTTGTGAAGTTACCACCGACAGTGTCAATAACGTTTTATAAGGATGAATAATATGTATACTGCATTACATAAATATATTTATGGACTTTGAATATAAAGACTCGCGTAATTAATAACGTTCCAGCCGTTTCCAATAGGTTTTTTTATATTAATATTCTGATTATTCATAGTTGGCAAATCGTTAAAGAAATCCATTTTTATTGAAAGAGATGTTTACCTGAAGCATTCTTGACCGAAAATACCCATTAACTTTTTATCAATCGTTTTAAGAAACTTATTGCTGAGTGTCCCACGACTTTCTAAGCACTGTTTACTCATTTAAAAGTATTTAATAAAAAAAATAATTCACAGTTGTCAGTAAAAGAAACTATAAATAATCCAAATGACAAGGTTACTGATACTTGGATCAACTAGTGATATAAATTTGTTTATAAAACATAATTTTACCAATCATTTTGAAATTATTATGAAAGGTGATTGTGCGTTTCACAGAAAAACTAACAGTACCGTTTGTAAACACAAATTAAGGAGTTAGTTACCTTTCAATTTAAAATAAAACGGTGCTACTATAAACATTGTTCATTTAATTTGTTTACCTAAATGTGTAATTTGAGCCTGATCAGGAGGCAGGAACCTGTGGTAATCGTTGGTTAGAAGGGTATTTAGGGAGTAGGGAGGTGAGTATGGAAGAACAATCAGACGATTCTGATGACTGACAACAGCTAATAAAAAAGGTAAAAAAACCAAAATCTCAGTTGTACTAAAAGTACAGAACTAAAATCGAACTTCTTGCTTTCGAGCCCCTAAATGTGGTGCCCGTAAAATCGAACCCCACCCTAATGTGGTGCCCTCAAAAAGCCCTTGGTATCTAAGAAAGCCGTGAACACTCAAAAATTAACTTCTATAATATCAACATACAATTACTTCAGTTTGATCCAAAAAAGATGATATATACATGACAGTGATTAAACACCATTGCATCTTTCTATGTCATGTGAGCGGTTGGTAGATTGATCGGTAGAGGCCATCAATGTGTTTTGAAGCTTAGCTTATTGTTAATATCATAGGTAACAAACCCGTGTTATTGATGTTGTGTATAGTACAGATCTCTTTTAAGCTCGAAGATGGGCGTAGGTGTTATCTTAGGAGTGGGTGTTGAAGATGACATAAAGCAATTCCATTATGTGTGTAAATCGATAGGGCTGCACAAGAGCCAGGGACTAGAGAGGGATAAAGACAAGCAACCGAGTAAGCCGTAATAGATCTTTCAATATGAGTGTAAACAGGAGGGCCTATTGAAGGCAGGAGCCTGCGATCGAGAGACTATTGTCTGAGCTGACAGCACCTGTTGCCCACTAACTTGTTGAGCTGTCCTGCCCACTCTTATCCCTTATACTCTCCTTTATCCCGGAACACGTTTACATCTCAAACAGCTCTTCTCCTGTGTACTTTCTGTGGATCGATCTGTTTGCTGTCCCTACATTTGTGGGTGCTCGGGCTCTTGAAGCAATGGAAGCAGTCTCTAATGGGATTAGGTCAGCACTTCAGATCACTACGGCGTGGCTTCAACGTTTCCAGGGGATGATATGATTAAACTACAAATACTTTAGTAGCACATCAAAACTTTTTTCAAGCTTTCGATAAGAAGAGAAGGCATATAATATTAAAAACCTCAATCATTACTTCAAAAGTAGCTATTAAAATTGACAACGTGTATGGTACACATTTAATTCATATTACATACCACTAAACTGTCTGACCCTGACAAATGTCCAACAATTTTCTGGAGGAGTGAGTTTGAACGGCGAAACAACTTTAATAACAAGTGTGTTGATATAGTTTTATTAAACATTTATAAGTTTCTTTTATTGATTGACTCGGTTGGTTGGCTGGTGACGGTTATATTTTTTTTTTTCATTTTTGTTATATTGTCAAATCAGAATGAACGGTATAGGTTCCTTATGTACTGAAACATTTGACCAACTATTTCAAGTCACTTAAAAAATCCATTTTAACAAATTTATAAGCAAATATCACTCCCAAATAATACAAAAAAATCGAAGTTTGTGTCATTATTTTTAGGAATATATATTTTTTTTCGAGGCATGTAAACTATAAGTGTGGAATTTCATTGAAATTACTTTTGTGTTTTGTCTTCAATGTGCTTGGCCACCTGAAAAAGGGAAATATCAATGTACAAAGTTTTGCATTAGTGAAACTCTGTGGCTTCTAGCTTAGTTAAAAGCTTCTGAGTAAAGGCATGAGAAAGTTTTTTTTTAAATACTTCCAAATAATGCATCTTCACCATCACACAATTTATTTTGAAGACGGGAGCACCTCTAAATTTTCAGATCGAATGAATCATTTCAAAGTATCACAGAACACATATCTGCGGGATATCTAATGTATTTACTAAGAGTTGTAGTAACACTATTACATAGAAATATACATGAATTTTTTTTACTTTTCAGTATTTCACAGGCTCCTAAGACCGGTAAACATCCCTACTCATGACCTGTAAGCCAGTGGTTCTCTTGCTTTATTGCTCCCTATTTCTCGACCAGCTCCACGTGGGTAATCCTCGGAGGCATGGGGCTTTTCGTCAGGATTCGTAAGTACATATTACATGAATGATGGTATGTGAAGAATAAATTATATATATATTGAATGATAACTTGAAATGGCCCTCACCGTAAGTCGTGTGATATCTAAACGTATGAAGTGATTATAAAGGCTGTTCTTGAACCATGCTGAGTCACATTAAGGGACATATTCATTGCTCTCCTTAGCCGAGGTTGATTTGAATCCTGGAACAAATGGACCCGTGTAGATTGATGTAGCAGTAATAGCTGGTCCCGCCTAAGTGGTTCCAGGTGAGTTTTATTTGAGTAGTAAGTTGCAAGGAGAGAGAACTTGTGTCGAACTAAACTTTCCGACGCCGGCTCATTTAAGACGTCGTTAATCTTGCGGCCGTCATCTTCAGCATCTATCACGGCCAATTACTCGGGGGTGAGCATTCTGTCCCTCTGCACAACTTCCACCCACTCACTCCGAGCAAGACTAATGTTAACTCTCTCTCACTACTTGAGGTTATGCTCGCTTGTCTTGATAAATCGTCCGTGGCCGAGTCTCGCCTCGAACAGGAGCTCTACTCAGCACTTAGCTTAACTTATCCTTAACGAAAAATTGTTAATAACCACTAGATTACTTTAAGCTGAACGACTTCGTCTTAACCTTTAAACTTGAGAACTTTTGGTATCTGAAAGTCAAACTAAAATTCAGTATGACATTCGTTTAAAACTTCTTCTGAATAATCGAACTCTTTAAATATTCCGGAAGGAGTCGATTATTGGCAATGATAGAAAGGACTAGGAAATGTAGGACATAGAAAAAGGAGTCGTTTATTTCGTTATTAAACTGTTAGTCCAATTAACATACAATGTTATGCCAGAGCAGAAAGTATTTTAATTAATTAAAATTTTTTTTTTGTTTTATACGACCAGTGTGGGTTTAAAAATAAACCGTACATTTCGCCCACAGGTACAGCGTAAGTTTTTCAGAATCATTAAATTTATAGTTGAAAACTATTCTCTGATTTTTCAATCAACTAACTGCTCAATCCTTGTGATTCCAAGCATCATACATTGAGGACAAATGCATAAATATATGGCAAGAATACAGAAAATAAAAAGTTAACCAGTTTATTATTAGGGATGAATGTCCCATTATAGTCAAGATAAATGATAATAATTGAAATGAACATTCTGGGCCCCTTCCAGTTTCAAAACATTTGTGTAAGGAAGATTTGTTTGTTTTTTTGTCAAATTTCCCGTACTAATTTACACTACTAATTTTTGTTTAAATCAACCTCAATAATTCAGAACAAGCAAATTAAACTTGGAACAAGTATCTTAATTTTTACGATTACGTGGGAGCTCCTAAACTTTGGACAATCCAGTTTCTCTAATTTTGTAGATAATATTCTTGAAAGATATTTATTTATAAGCTATTTATTTGATAAAATAACGATTTTATTCTTCCACTTTGAAGATATTAATGAAACCAAAGAACTAGATGCATTTAAAACATAAACATGGTCTCATAGTGACCTGTTTCAGGGACACACGTACCTTTATAATGAAGAACAAAACAATCACAATAGAGTTATTTACTCACTTACATGCTGAAGTTTAAATAAAGTAAACAACTCTTCATGATATTAAAAAATAAGTTCTTAACTTTAATTAATTAGGTAAAACATGTCATTCTTTCAATGTTCAGAAAAAGTGTTTTTCCACATGTCTAATTTATTTAGTAAAAATTAGTTTCATTAATAACTTTCCATAGAATTTCAATTGTAAAAAATACAAATTTAAATACATAGTTAAATTATGAGTTTATTGAAAATTAACGTGATTGACCGTATTCGCTTATTTTTTTGTTTTCATAATTGATGAAAAGGAACATTCAAATATTTAAAATACTGTGAACAATTCTATAGAGACAACAAAGGTCAGGTTTTATGAATTTTTAAAAAGTATTTTCTTTGTTTCCATTCAAATTAAACAACTTAATACTTTTGTTTTACTAATCAAATCACTATTTATTCTATATAAATATGTATAGCTATTTTTTAAATGTAGTTAATGAAATTATCGGACACTCCTTTGCAAAAATATTAAGCTTTTATTTTGAAATTTATTAAACAAAAACTATTATCTCTTATAGTATCGTTTCCGTTATTTATGACAATCTTATTATTATAAGTCAAATTACATTGCATGGATTAGTTTGAATGTGGACAGAATAGTAAAAACAGACGTTAAAAAGTATCAACTCATGTTTTGTGCGAGTCCTTTTAATAATGACAACTTCAACCGCGTTTTTTAATCACCTCCGACAACCTTTTGAGATCACTTTTTACTATGTTTATCAAACTGCTCTGTGGTATAATTTTCCATGCTTGTGTGATCCTTACTTCAAGTTCCTTGATATTGATTGATTGATTGATCTCCGGCTTTTCAAGTTCATAGGCGCCCATGATACGCAGACTAGCCATGATTACCCACCAATTTACAATGGGTTTAAGGTTAAACCCGGCAGAAATATCAAATACTTAATAAACTTCAAATCACAAAAAAGTGACAAAATGGCCTTAACAGGCCTAGTTTTTGCCGGGAATTTGATTTTGGACTCAATGTGCGTCAGTCATTACACGAATAAGACTGCATTGGGTACTTCTAGACATCTCTATGAGAGAAACACGTCGATTAATTACATGCAATGACACCAATTAGGTCTCTGTAAACAAGTAAGAAACGGAAATATGAAATAAAACCTTCCTGGTTTGTCTAGAAACCGGCTAGTTCCTACTATTCGTTTCGAATTTATTTTTCTCGTATAGATACGTCAAACTTATTGCTGTAGGCATAGACAAGTGGAAATAAATAATATAGGATTTACAACAAATATCTAAGTTTTTAAATAAATAAAAGGAAGTAAAAAAAAATGTCTCCAAATTGAATTTAGCCAAAGATTTTGTTTGACTTACTTTACTTAAGCTTGTTTTTGGAACTTGTCAATAAGCAATTCTGACATATTTTTTTTTTACATTCTACTTATAAACACAAATTGTATGATGAATGATAACCTTACTTCATACGTAGAACAGGCCTAAGTGATGATAAAAAGTTAGGGTTTTGAAACTCTCGGATTCTAGGGCACATTGGGGGGGGGGGGGCGACATGTCAAACATTTTCTAGTTTAGTATCACCAAAAAAAGTTTCATAGAAACACCTTAACGTAGTGACATTCAAGTGATATAAAATGACTAGTGTATTCCTACCTCTTAGTCATTATTTTACAAAATTATTGGCTGATCTATTATGTAGCCGTTCTCGACATTCCCATGCTTGCTTACAATTGAATGTCTTTCTAACGGAACCAATCTCTAATACATACATAAGAAGACCGAACAGATTGGATATGCAGAGGCATTCGTGATGAGAGGATATATAATAAAGAATTAGAGATGAGACTGGAATCGAGCCTACAGGAGTCCGAAGTGGGACAGGAATAATATAGGTGCTTGGGAAGGTGTGCCAAATCCGAGGGGATGATACCAGCTGTATATTGAATGATCTCCCCGAGAATCCAATCAGGCAATCAGCCCCTGCAGCTCCCCTCGTTACCTAACCAGCGGCGTCTTCTTAATATTTATATCCAGACCCGGCCCTTGAAGACCTATCTCCCAAACCCACTAGGTGGAGTCTGGAACTTCCTGGTAGATTGAGAAATGATCTACAATTAAATCATATATGATAGAGAACAATTTTTAGGAAAGCGCTTTCATTGCGGAAAACAGTTATCATTGGGTGTGCTGTCTAGGAATGTAGGATAGGATTTAAAGGGCCAAGTCAACATCAAGAAAAAAAATAATGGATTCAAGACGGGTTTTATAAAAATAAATGACGAATTGTTATTATATTCCTCAATGTTATTTTTGGGTATTTCCTGTTAGTACATACAAGTTATGATAGAATTCATATATAAGTGGTTTTCAGATATAGTTTATGATGCCAGTTTGTGATACATAGGGGTAACCTCGAGGTTTCTTTGCCAACGGCGCGAGTCAGTTCATGTAGGGGGGTCTAGTTATCAACTAGGGTTAGGAGGTCTCGTTGAAACGAGGGGGGAATTGCTTGTGGTGACTCACCTTCTGTGGTCCGGTGCTTGCAGTGTTTCTAGACTAATATTAATGAGACAAGCTTGAATTAGCGTTTTATACACCTCGTAGTCGAGGCGATCCTTACAGTCATCAAGTAAATTTTCCATATACACATAATCTGCATGCTTCCTTGTTGCTTGTAAGTGTTTCCTGTCTTTAGACAAAAAAAGTAAGAGTCGTTTTATTCCAGTCCTCTTCAGCTTTAGCAACCTCTCCAGATGTTAACCACAACTGAATTTGTTAAGTGTTATATGGCTAGATATAGCTTTATGTACTGTCGTTTATTCTGTCTGTTTTATTTTAGGTTCATCACTCAATCTTACACTAATCGAGGGTCCCTATTTGTTTTTAAATAAATATACTTCATTACAGGAAGTCTGAATATCTCTTTAATCTACATACAAGGTCGCCGCATACACGCGTGTTTATTAAACTTTGGGCGATTTCAACAGTTTTCCTTGATTTACGTGTCTGATAACAAAGAAACAATAACAACTGGGAGAATAGGGGGTTCAGGAATAATATTTAGCCCAAAGCTATTCTACATATCGACCATTGCAGTAACAACGATTTCTCGTAGCTATACATCCTGGAGACCATGACCATTACCAAGCAGTTTTTTTTTTGTTTTTCTTTCATGTAATTAATAACTAGGATATACCAAAACTTTACCCAATGCTTTTAGTTTTACTGAACTATGTCAATAAACTTCCCAATCTCTGGAATATTCCCTTCCATCAGCTTGCAGCTCACCACGCGGGGAGTAAAAAACAAAACCGATTTAGGCTCAAGCCTAAATGTGAATTTTTTGCGGTTATTTTGGCCAAAAGTGAATACCACACGTTGTTCACCTCCATTATGATTCGTTTATTGAGAGAACACACATTGTGATACATTAAATGTAGCGGATAGCTCAACACGTTATCAGATGTTGGTATTTGGCATGAATATAAAGTCAAATATATGACGAAGAATGTAAAACGTAAATTAAAAAAAATAACAACCTGCAACTAAGATTATTATTTGGTAACAATCGAGAATCATAATTGGTCGATTATGCCTGTAAATAAAAGAAAGTTACAACAATCTGCTATTCATAAAAGTCAATATGATGTAAGGCCATTAAATATGCACATATTATATACTACGTGATTAGAAAAGTAAAAATGTATGTCTTTTTTTAATAATGATCATGGAACAGTTGAACTATTGACATTGCTTCCTAGAACATTTTTAAAAACTTACTTATTTATCTATAAGCAGAGATACATATACTTAAGTTTAAATCAGCGGATAATTTATTTAATAAATAATATGGAACCGTCCCAGAGTCTGGTGGTCAGTATGCTCACTTTTAACTGTGAATACTCGGGTTCGATCCATGGCTTAACCTAGGATTTTTTCTTTGGGCAATGGATCTGGTCAGAATTGATTCAGGCTCGTGGAGGCAAATAAGGAGCTATTTGAGTGACGAAACAGCAAAACCTGTTATGAAAACCAAATTTAATGTCGAGAGCTAGCGCCTAGCCCTAACCACTATACCTCAGTGCTAACTTCGGTGTTACGCCGTCGACAGAAGATTATTTGGTGTGTTGTGCTATACTATACTGTACTATGAACGTCAATAAAGAGATCATTATAACATTGCATTATCCAACATAATATTTCCGATTGTAGCAACTCTTTTCTCTCCATTAAAGATAAATGTGGCACAGGCCAAAAACGAGTTTAGTCCCCATCTTTACAAATTTAATTTTGTTGATAATTAAATGTGTTGTTTTTATTTTTTTTTCCGTAAAATCTTGAACTTAAAATAAACAAAGGGCTGAAGAGGAATTGAGAGAAAGTAATATAAGATCTGATCGGTGGGATGTGTAAGATTTCCTCGGCACGCCATCAACAGTTGGAGCACGAGCCTCATATAAACAAGGCTGACCCTTGATCAAGCCCGACCTTATTGTCTACCCTTTATATACACACTCCATACCTACCAGACCACTTCCATTCTAATCTCCTCTATCCAATATATATATATATATATATATACAGATTTTATTTACCTATCACTGCTCGAGATGGTTTCTGAGCTAAGAATATCTCTCATATGCGCATTTGGATGTTCAAAGAACAAGCGTAAACTTGTTCGAGTATCGAGTAATATTATATAACGTTACAACATGATGTGGAAAAGGCTTATAGGAATTGGTTAGTGGATCTTTATGACACGTTTAATGCTCCAAGACTCATTTCCACTAGAAGATAACTTCATCTAAAAAAAAATTCATCAATTTCAGATGCGGGGAAAGGGATTAAAAGATGTGTTTGTTTTCTATTAAATTTAAATTCTGCAGTCAGATTTTTGTAATTCACAAAATATTTTCACCAAGTACAAACAAATTTGTTTCCCCCTGAGTTTTGGCTGTGAAAATATCAAAAATCGTATGGCTTCGTGAACTCTATCAGTACTCTCCCTAAACGTTGGCCTTATTGAGTTATAGAAATACTAAAACAAATCTAAAAGTGAGTAATCAATATCACAATTTTCAACGGTCACAATAATGCGCTAATTAGTGCTTAATTGGTCTGGGAATATTCAGGGGGGAAATTCTGAGATATTTGATTTAATAGTTTAAATTTAGATAGTTATTAAATCGAACTTTCGTTTACAGCCTGTAGTGACTCAACTACATAAGTGTTAAATCACCCTATACTCTGGTGCATAATGTATTATAATATAAATGCTAATCTTTGTAAACTTCTTGTAATAAATCATAGAGAGGTCGGAAGTCGTATAACAAGGCACAGAGGGTCGAAGGTCGACAGCAATAAAACCTGAGAGGGTAAGCCACCTGCCCCTAATAAAATAGACCCGGACAGACCTTCAATCACTTTCCGGTGGTCCTAAAAGCCATGTCAATAAACAGTGCTTTAGGGGACGAGGGGCACGTACTCGGCGCAGGTGTGACATCATAAACATACCCCGTTTAAGCTAGCTCTTCCTTCCGGTAGGAAGGGGAAGTAATGTTTTAGGAAGGGGAAGTAATGCTTAAAACCAAGGGGTTTCGCCCTGGAAAACCACTCTTTTTCCTAGTCTCCTCAGCCGCTCTACTTGGTCGCGACGCCAGGGCCGCTTGGCCCTGGAAGGCCAACACACAGACTCCTCGTCAGCCTACTTTCTCTGCCACACCTCTACGCCGTCCCTGTCTCACAGCCTCTAGCAGACCCTCTAACGACTTGTAACTATTACGCTGCCGATCTCCCGCTCGAACCCTGAAAACTGGTCTTATTCTTTATGAACCTCTGAACCTCTTCTCCTGAACACAGTGTATTGTCGGGACACATCCCTATCAATAAAATGGAGTCAGATATTAACGCCGACATGGAACATGGTCCATGTTATAAACTACTACAATCCGCACTTGTCACCAGGGCTAGAGTGATTAGGCACTCCCCTAGTGACGGCCCCTCGACACAGCCTAAATACACTCAGTCAGTTTTATCAGTGATGCAGGCACATGGGATGTTTAGCGTAAATTCCAGTGCAGTTGCAACCCATTCACTCACATTGGTTTATTATAGAAAATCGTCTTTATAGCTCAATCAAGGTTAAAACTAACTAACATTTTTAATTATTTTAATATTCTGCTACTCACTTTTTTTTAATCTACTTAAAGACATGTTTTACCCATTATGCAATCAGAATATGACTAGAAAAAGCCTCAAGTTAAGGAACATTAAATCACTCTTAAAGAGAATTAAACCCAAACTGACCTTCAATGCGTAATTATCAGCGTTCTTCGCATGTATTTATTCTTATCAAAAGATTCAGAAAAGTCAAGATGTTGTATGATGTGATGATGTTGTATGTGGCTTTTAGGTAGAAATCATAGTAAGTTGGGGGGAGTATGACTCATTATGTGTAGACAATTCAACCTTATAAACGCTAAACTTTTTTCAGTCTGCAGCATGCTGACGATAGTCAACGAAGAGAACGAACGGTCCTGACGCAAACGAATCGTGAAATTGTCACTGCTATTGAAAGGGGATGAGATCGGCAGGCTATCAGATGCTGGTGTCGGCCAAGTGTGGGGATAAGCCGTGGAGCTAAGGAGCAAATAGGGTGGGAGACAGAAGGAGTTAATGGCCTGTTGCGAGAGTTATGACTGGAGATAGGGGCCAATGGCTGACTTTATAGCTCCACGGATCAGGCCATTTCCCTCCGTGTCTTAGGCCGCTCTGTCATAAATATATGTGAGCTGCTCATGGCGGGATGCCCTGTCACCTGTCCTGAAGCTCAGTTCTTCTGGGGGAGATTTGTTTGGGGGGGGGGTCAATCTTCTTTTCCGATTTGTCATATCGTCTTGTCTTCTAGTACTGTGTTTGGGGCTCTCTCAGCCAGGGGGAGGGGCTAGGCAAGACATTTTGCAACTGCGCCTGCTCAACAATAAAGCACTAATAGTTTCTCGTTGAAAAATCTTACCTCCACATACCATAGATTTAACATAAGGGATCTGCATATGCCAACAAAATAAATCTTACGGAATGTGACAAACTCGGCGTGGAACAAAAATTCAGCGTTTCATAAAAACTTATTAAGTATTGTAGTAACCAAAGAATCAATCATCCAAGCGCACATAATTTTATTATAATACCAAATATAATTGGCTAAATTGAGTAGACGTAGCGGTTTTTATTGTTTTATTTTGGGGGGGTCAACAATTTTTTTTTTTTAAGCTGAAATTATGTTTCTTTAACCAACTTGCCTGTGTTAAAAATAATTAAATGATATCGTAAGTTTAAATTACCCTCAGAGTCGTGAATTGAAGAATCTGGCGAAAAAATAGAATAAAATAGCGGTTGTCTTTTTTTCAATTATTTTTATTTTTGTAGAGAATTTCTTTAACTGTCACCAAGGGGATTTCACAGCGTATGACAGCGGTATTCCTTTATTCATTGTAAATTCGACAGTCTTTTGAAGTATGACGAAATGTAAGTCTCCTTTAGAGGAATTTATGTTGGGGGTTGAGGTATTGAAGAAAGAACTAGTTGGTAGAAGGGCTCGTTGTTCAATGCGATGTCTTCACAAATGAACTTCTTTGCTCCATTTGCCTGTTTTGTGGTGCTCTTAGCACATCTTAGCTCTTAGGATTTCCAGGAATCTTTCCACCTTATGTAAACCCACATATAAAGAGTATACATTCATACATTGAGAACCCAGGGATTTCTTGCTTCCTCGAAATAAAGGCGCCACAATGTGACGATATATAATTTTGTTCCAATTACTACTAATAAGTAAATTCAGTGAAAACTGTAGTCTACATTTCATTTTCGAGACTTAGACAACGCATTAGTATGCCACTGATTACACTCTATTGTGGTTGTTGCTTATACTTGGCTTGTGAAGAACATAAAGCATTCCTAGATTCGGATTTGAGAATATAGGAGATTAAAAATAGCTTTTTTCAAGGTCACAATTTGCTTAGTCTGCAAAATACAGAAGCATATTTAGCAAAGGAGAGGACTAAAAGAAAACCATATTAATGAAACCAAAGAACTAGATGCATTTAAAACATAAACATGGTCTCATAGTGACCTGTTTCAGGGACACACGTACCTTTATAATGAAGAACAAAACAATCACAATAGAGTTATTTACTCACTTACATGCTGAAGTTTAAATAAAGTAAACAACTCTTCATGATATTAAAAAATAAGTTCTTAACTTTAATTAATTAGGTAAAACATGTCATTCTTTCAATGTTCAGAAAAAGTGTTTTTCCACATGTCTAATTTATTTAGTAAAAATTAGTTTCATTAATAACTTTCCATAGAATTTCAATTGTAAAAAATACAAATTTAAATACATAGTTAAATTATGAGTTTATTGAAAATTAACGTGATTGACCGTATTCGCTTATTTTTTTGTTTTCATAATTGATGAAAAGGAACATTCAAATATTTAAAATACTGTGAACAATTCTATAGAGACAACAAAGGTCAGGTTTTATGAATTTTTAAAAAGTATTTTCTTTGTTTCCATTCAAATTAAACAACTTAATACTTTTGTTTTACTAATCAAATCACTATTTATTCTATATAAATATGTATAGCTATTTTTTAAATGTAGTTAATGAAATTATCGGACACTCCTTTGCAAAAATATTAAGCTTTTATTTTGAAATTTATTAAACAAAAACTATTATCTCTTATAGTATCGTTTCCGTTATTTATGACAATCTTATTATTATAAGTCAAATTACATTGCATGGATTAGTTTGAATGTGGACAGAATAGTAAAAACAGACGTTAAAAAGTATCAACTCATGTTTTGTGCGAGTCCTTTTAATAATGACAACTTCAACCGCGTTTTTTAATCACCTCCGACAACCTTTTGAGATCACTTTTTACTATGTTTATCAAACTGCTCTGTGGTATAATTTTCCATGCTTGTGTGATCCTTACTTCAAGTTCCTTGATATTGATTGATTGATTGATCTCCGGCTTTTCAAGTTCATAGGCGCCCATGATACGCAGACTAGCCATGATTACCCACCAATTTACAATGGGTTTAAGGTTAAACCCGGCAGAAATATCAAATACTTAATAAACTTCAAATCACAAAAAAGTGACAAAATGGCCTTAACAGGCCTAGTTTTTGCCGGGAATTTGATTTTGGACTCAATGTGCGTCAGTCATTACACGAATAAGACTGCATTGGGTACTTCTAGACATCTCTATGAGAGAAACACGTCGATTAATTACATGCAATGACACCAATTAGGTCTCTGTAAACAAGTAAGAAACGGAAATATGAAATAAAACCTTCCTGGTTTGTCTAGAAACCGGCTAGTTCCTACTATTCGTTTCGAATTTATTTTTCTCGTATAGATACGTCAAACTTATTGCTGTAGGCATAGACAAGTGGAAATAAATAATATAGGATTTACAACAAATATCTAAGTTTTTAAATAAATAAAAGGAAGTAAAAAAAAATGTCTCCAAATTGAATTTAGCCAAAGATTTTGTTTGACTTACTTTACTTAAGCTTGTTTTTGGAACTTGTCAATAAGCAATTCTGACATATTTTTTTTTTACATTCTACTTATAAACACAAATTGTATGATGAATGATAACCTTACTTCATACGTAGAACAGGCCTAAGTGATGATAAAAAGTTAGGGTTTTGAAACTCTCGGATTCTAGGGCACATTGGGGGGGGGGGGGCGACATGTCAAACATTTTCTAGTTTAGTATCACCAAAAAAAGTTTCATAGAAACACCTTAACGTAGTGACATTCAAGTGATATAAAATGACTAGTGTATTCCTACCTCTTAGTCATTATTTTACAAAATTATTGGCTGATCTATTATGTAGCCGTTCTCGACATTCCCATGCTTGCTTACAATTGAATGTCTTTCTAACGGAACCAATCTCTAATACATACATAAGAAGACCGAACAGATTGGATATGCAGAGGCATTCGTGATGAGAGGATATATAATAAAGAATTAGAGATGAGACTGGAATCGAGCCTACAGGAGTCCGAAGTGGGACAGGAATAATATAGGTGCTTGGGAAGGTGTGCCAAATCCGAGGGGATGATACCAGCTGTATATTGAATGATCTCCCCGAGAATCCAATCAGGCAATCAGCCCCTGCAGCTCCCCTCGTTACCTAACCAGCGGCGTCTTCTTAATATTTATATCCAGACCCGGCCCTTGAAGACCTATCTCCCAAACCCACTAGGTGGAGTCTGGAACTTCCTGGTAGATTGAGAAATGATCTACAATTAAATCATATATGATAGAGAACAATTTTTAGGAAAGCGCTTTCATTGCGGAAAACAGTTATCATTGGGTGTGCTGTCTAGGAATGTAGGATAGGATTTAAAGGGCCAAGTCAACATCAAGAAAAAAAATAATGGATTCAAGACGGGTTTTATAAAAATAAATGACGAATTGTTATTATATTCCTCAATGTTATTTTTGGGTATTTCCTGTTAGTACATACAAGTTATGATAGAATTCATATATAAGTGGTTTTCAGATATAGTTTATGATGCCAGTTTGTGATACATAGGGGTAACCTCGAGGTTTCTTTGCCAACGGCGCGAGTCAGTTCATGTAGGGGGGTCTAGTTATCAACTAGGGTTAGGAGGTCTCGTTGAAACGAGGGGGGAATTGCTTGTGGTGACTCACCTTCTGTGGTCCGGTGCTTGCAGTGTTTCTAGACTAATATTAATGAGACAAGCTTGAATTAGCGTTTTATACACCTCGTAGTCGAGGCGATCCTTACAGTCATCAAGTAAATTTTCCATATACACATAATCTGCATGCTTCCTTGTTGCTTGTAAGTGTTTCCTGTCTTTAGACAAAAAAAGTAAGAGTCGTTTTATTCCAGTCCTCTTCAGCTTTAGCAACCTCTCCAGATGTTAACCACAACTGAATTTGTTAAGTGTTATATGGCTAGATATAGCTTTATGTACTGTCGTTTATTCTGTCTGTTTTATTTTAGGTTCATCACTCAATCTTACACTAATCGAGGGTCCCTATTTGTTTTTAAATAAATATACTTCATTACAGGAAGTCTGAATATCTCTTTAATCTACATACAAGGTCGCCGCATACACGCGTGTTTATTAAACTTTGGGCGATTTCAACAGTTTTCCTTGATTTACGTGTCTGATAACAAAGAAACAATAACAACTGGGAGAATAGGGGGTTCAGGAATAATATTTAGCCCAAAGCTATTCTACATATCGACCATTGCAGTAACAACGATTTCTCGTAGCTATACATCCTGGAGACCATGACCATTACCAAGCAGTTTTTTTTTTGTTTTTCTTTCATGTAATTAATAACTAGGATATACCAAAACTTTACCCAATGCTTTTAGTTTTACTGAACTATGTCAATAAACTTCCCAATCTCTGGAATATTCCCTTCCATCAGCTTGCAGCTCACCACGCGGGGAGTAAAAAACAAAACCGATTTAGGCTCAAGCCTAAATGTGAATTTTTTGCGGTTATTTTGGCCAAAAGTGAATACCACACGTTGTTCACCTCCATTATGATTCGTTTATTGAGAGAACACACATTGTGATACATTAAATGTAGCGGATAGCTCAACACGTTATCAGATGTTGGTATTTGGCATGAATATAAAGTCAAATATATGACGAAGAATGTAAAACGTAAATTAAAAAAAATAACAACCTGCAACTAAGATTATTATTTGGTAACAATCGAGAATCATAATTGGTCGATTATGCCTGTAAATAAAAGAAAGTTACAACAATCTGCTATTCATAAAAGTCAATATGATGTAAGGCCATTAAATATGCACATATTATATACTACGTGATTAGAAAAGTAAAAATGTATGTCTTTTTTTAATAATGATCATGGAACAGTTGAACTATTGACATTGCTTCCTAGAACATTTTTAAAAACTTACTTATTTATCTATAAGCAGAGATACATATACTTAAGTTTAAATCAGCGGATAATTTATTTAATAAATAATATGGAACCGTCCCAGAGTCTGGTGGTCAGTATGCTCACTTTTAACTGTGAATACTCGGGTTCGATCCATGGCTTAACCTAGGATTTTTTCTTTGGGCAATGGATCTGGTCAGAATTGATTCAGGCTCGTGGAGGCAAATAAGGAGCTATTTGAGTGACGAAACAGCAAAACCTGTTATGAAAACCAAATTTAATGTCGAGAGCTAGCGCCTAGCCCTAACCACTATACCTCAGTGCTAACTTCGGTGTTACGCCGTCGACAGAAGATTATTTGGTGTGTTGTGCTATACTATACTGTACTATGAACGTCAATAAAGAGATCATTATAACATTGCATTATCC
Organism: Acanthosoma haemorrhoidale; assembly: GCA_930367205.1. NCBI lineage: Eukaryota > Metazoa > Arthropoda > Insecta > Hemiptera > Acanthosomatidae > Acanthosoma > Acanthosoma haemorrhoidale. The sequence continues at coordinate 95,203,889 of OV884011.1, forward strand.
AACATAATATTTCCGATTGTAGCAACTCTTTTCTCTCCATTAAAGATAAATGTGGCACAGGCCAAAAACGAGTTTAGTCCCCATCTTTACAAATTTAATTTTGTTGATAATTAAATGTGTTGTTTTTATTTTTTTTTCCGTAAAATCTTGAACTTAAAATAAACAAAGGGCTGAAGAGGAATTGAGAGAAAGTAATATAAGATCTGATCGGTGGGATGTGTAAGATTTCCTCGGCACGCCATCAACAGTTGGAGCACGAGCCTCATATAAACAAGGCTGACCCTTGATCAAGCCCGACCTTATTGTCTACCCTTTATATACACACTCCATACCTACCAGACCACTTCCATTCTAATCTCCTCTATCCAATATATATATATATATATATATACAGATTTTATTTACCTATCACTGCTCGAGATGGTTTCTGAGCTAAGAATATCTCTCATATGCGCATTTGGATGTTCAAAGAACAAGCGTAAACTTGTTCGAGTATCGAGTAATATTATATAACGTTACAACATGATGTGGAAAAGGCTTATAGGAATTGGTTAGTGGATCTTTATGACACGTTTAATGCTCCAAGACTCATTTCCACTAGAAGATAACTTCATCTAAAAAAAAATTCATCAATTTCAGATGCGGGGAAAGGGATTAAAAGATGTGTTTGTTTTCTATTAAATTTAAATTCTGCAGTCAGATTTTTGTAATTCACAAAATATTTTCACCAAGTACAAACAAATTTGTTTCCCCCTGAGTTTTGGCTGTGAAAATATCAAAAATCGTATGGCTTCGTGAACTCTATCAGTACTCTCCCTAAACGTTGGCCTTATTGAGTTATAGAAATACTAAAACAAATCTAAAAGTGAGTAATCAATATCACAATTTTCAACGGTCACAATAATGCGCTAATTAGTGCTTAATTGGTCTGGGAATATTCAGGGGGGAAATTCTGAGATATTTGATTTAATAGTTTAAATTTAGATAGTTATTAAATCGAACTTTCGTTTACAGCCTGTAGTGACTCAACTACATAAGTGTTAAATCACCCTATACTCTGGTGCATAATGTATTATAATATAAATGCTAATCTTTGTAAACTTCTTGTAATAAATCATAGAGAGGTCGGAAGTCGTATAACAAGGCACAGAGGGTCGAAGGTCGACAGCAATAAAACCTGAGAGGGTAAGCCACCTGCCCCTAATAAAATAGACCCGGACAGACCTTCAATCACTTTCCGGTGGTCCTAAAAGCCATGTCAATAAACAGTGCTTTAGGGGACGAGGGGCACGTACTCGGCGCAGGTGTGACATCATAAACATACCCCGTTTAAGCTAGCTCTTCCTTCCGGTAGGAAGGGGAAGTAATGTTTTAGGAAGGGGAAGTAATGCTTAAAACCAAGGGGTTTCGCCCTGGAAAACCACTCTTTTTCCTAGTCTCCTCAGCCGCTCTACTTGGTCGCGACGCCAGGGCCGCTTGGCCCTGGAAGGCCAACACACAGACTCCTCGTCAGCCTACTTTCTCTGCCACACCTCTACGCCGTCCCTGTCTCACAGCCTCTAGCAGACCCTCTAACGACTTGTAACTATTACGCTGCCGATCTCCCGCTCGAACCCTGAAAACTGGTCTTATTCTTTATGAACCTCTGAACCTCTTCTCCTGAACACAGTGTATTGTCGGGACACATCCCTATCAATAAAATGGAGTCAGATATTAACGCCGACATGGAACATGGTCCATGTTATAAACTACTACAATCCGCACTTGTCACCAGGGCTAGAGTGATTAGGCACTCCCCTAGTGACGGCCCCTCGACACAGCCTAAATACACTCAGTCAGTTTTATCAGTGATGCAGGCACATGGGATGTTTAGCGTAAATTCCAGTGCAGTTGCAACCCATTCACTCACATTGGTTTATTATAGAAAATCGTCTTTATAGCTCAATCAAGGTTAAAACTAACTAACATTTTTAATTATTTTAATATTCTGCTACTCACTTTTTTTTAATCTACTTAAAGACATGTTTTACCCATTATGCAATCAGAATATGACTAGAAAAAGCCTCAAGTTAAGGAACATTAAATCACTCTTAAAGAGAATTAAACCCAAACTGACCTTCAATGCGTAATTATCAGCGTTCTTCGCATGTATTTATTCTTATCAAAAGATTCAGAAAAGTCAAGATGTTGTATGATGTGATGATGTTGTATGTGGCTTTTAGGTAGAAATCATAGTAAGTTGGGGGGAGTATGACTCATTATGTGTAGACAATTCAACCTTATAAACGCTAAACTTTTTTCAGTCTGCAGCATGCTGACGATAGTCAACGAAGAGAACGAACGGTCCTGACGCAAACGAATCGTGAAATTGTCACTGCTATTGAAAGGGGATGAGATCGGCAGGCTATCAGATGCTGGTGTCGGCCAAGTGTGGGGATAAGCCGTGGAGCTAAGGAGCAAATAGGGTGGGAGACAGAAGGAGTTAATGGCCTGTTGCGAGAGTTATGACTGGAGATAGGGGCCAATGGCTGACTTTATAGCTCCACGGATCAGGCCATTTCCCTCCGTGTCTTAGGCCGCTCTGTCATAAATATATGTGAGCTGCTCATGGCGGGATGCCCTGTCACCTGTCCTGAAGCTCAGTTCTTCTGGGGGAGATTTGTTTGGGGGGGGGGTCAATCTTCTTTTCCGATTTGTCATATCGTCTTGTCTTCTAGTACTGTGTTTGGGGCTCTCTCAGCCAGGGGGAGGGGCTAGGCAAGACATTTTGCAACTGCGCCTGCTCAACAATAAAGCACTAATAGTTTCTCGTTGAAAAATCTTACCTCCACATACCATAGATTTAACATAAGGGATCTGCATATGCCAACAAAATAAATCTTACGGAATGTGACAAACTCGGCGTGGAACAAAAATTCAGCGTTTCATAAAAACTTATTAAGTATTGTAGTAACCAAAGAATCAATCATCCAAGCGCACATAATTTTATTATAATACCAAATATAATTGGCTAAATTGAGTAGACGTAGCGGTTTTTATTGTTTTATTTTGGGGGGGTCAACAATTTTTTTTTTTTAAGCTGAAATTATGTTTCTTTAACCAACTTGCCTGTGTTAAAAATAATTAAATGATATCGTAAGTTTAAATTACCCTCAGAGTCGTGAATTGAAGAATCTGGCGAAAAAATAGAATAAAATAGCGGTTGTCTTTTTTTCAATTATTTTTATTTTTGTAGAGAATTTCTTTAACTGTCACCAAGGGGATTTCACAGCGTATGACAGCGGTATTCCTTTATTCATTGTAAATTCGACAGTCTTTTGAAGTATGACGAAATGTAAGTCTCCTTTAGAGGAATTTATGTTGGGGGTTGAGGTATTGAAGAAAGAACTAGTTGGTAGAAGGGCTCGTTGTTCAATGCGATGTCTTCACAAATGAACTTCTTTGCTCCATTTGCCTGTTTTGTGGTGCTCTTAGCACATCTTAGCTCTTAGGATTTCCAGGAATCTTTCCACCTTATGTAAACCCACATATAAAGAGTATACATTCATACATTGAGAACCCAGGGATTTCTTGCTTCCTCGAAATAAAGGCGCCACAATGTGACGATATATAATTTTGTTCCAATTACTACTAATAAGTAAATTCAGTGAAAACTGTAGTCTACATTTCATTTTCGAGACTTAGACAACGCATTAGTATGCCACTGATTACACTCTATTGTGGTTGTTGCTTATACTTGGCTTGTGAAGAACATAAAGCATTCCTAGATTCGGATTTGAGAATATAGGAGATTAAAAATAGCTTTTTTCAAGGTCACAATTTGCTTAGTCTGCAAAATACAGAAGCATATTTAGCAAAGGAGAGGACTAAAAGAAAACAACCCTACAGCTGGTTGAGGAAGCGCCGGAAGTGCGCTGGGAGACATAGGACGGAGGCTGACTGGAGGGAGGGGGGCCAAAGCGAGCGTCATCTGGCCTGGACAATCCCCCCTTTCTTTCGTGTATTAACAACTTTTACGGGTTGGTGAACATTTTTAATACGCCCTGACTGGTCGAGATAGCCAGCTCGTCAGGCCCCGAATACAAAGGCCCCCGCCCCTCAGTACTGCCTTTTTAAATTAAATTATAGGCCCTTTCTCTGGCAGAGCTCTCAGTTCTGCTTCAGGTTGGCTACAATTCCATTTACAGGATCATAATCTATAATCGTCCACCGGAGCCTCTTCTTCATCAGTTCCCCCATTGCGATGAATCGGTTCGATGAAATCCGAGATAATGCTTGCAGGAAAGTACAATAGTATTAGCGTAAATGACTCCATTTTTTTATTCAAGAACACAGAAGTGTAATACAATGCACCAAACTAGTCATTATTCTAAGAAACTATTTATGGATTTCAAAACAAATTATGAACTAATCAACAATAATAATGACTCGTGAGTGATATAGGGATGAGTTGGAGAACTAAATTTCGTCAAACAGCTGAATATTTTGTCGCATTCTTCCAATTCACGCTATAAAAAGGTTTATGCAGATTACACACTAATGATGAGTATTGTCCGTGGTTCAACCATTAAATGTACTAGATCCTCACGCTCGTTCACGGTGATATGAAGGGGAGTCAAAATTAAACCACACTCGTTAAAATGCTGCATCATATCTCATAAGGTATTGATATATTTTACAAGGCAGCGTTAGTGGACTTTCTCCATTAACATTGTTCACACATTAGGTTGGTTTAGGCAAAAATCCAAGTGGTCATAAACGCCTTGTGACCTTGGCATACTAGTCTAAATAAGAGTCCAAGACCGCTTAGCTGGACAGCGTGGATGCCTAGATTCCAGCGCCACACCAGCCCTTCATACAAGGTAGAGAGAGTCTCTAAACATTTTCTCGGCAACATAGACTGTACAGTCGTCTTTGGTTACACCTCTATACACATTATTGACTCACTAATGTCAGATTAGAAAGCTGCATAATTGTTACAGGAGCGACACTTTTTCTTTTAAAATACTATATGATATAATAATTAAATGGTAATATTAATGCCTATTAAGTACTTTCGATCACGGATCTTTCAGTTTTATTTTAGACCTCTGCCACTTAATGTTTCCTTTTTATGTCATTTAAACCAAAACAAATACGGAAAAATACAAGTTTTTGTTTCTTTACGCTTTGGAGAACTGTACAGACTACTTCAAAGGACATCCCATCTCTCAATAGAAAATAAATTACTAATTTACAAAGTTATACTTAAGACAATCTGGACATACGGAATAGAGCTATTGGGGACAGTAAAAAAGTCAAACATCAAGCGTATCCAATCCTTTCAATCAAGAGTCCTGAGAACAATAGTAAATGCCCTTATTACGTCAGCAACAGTCCTGGCAATGCCCAGTTTCTCCAATCATGTCCTGAGCGTATGTGACTCTCGCGCTCCTCGTTAGGCTCTACTGGCTCTTATCCCGTGACGTGGCTGACGGAGGAACGTGGGGGCACTTCCCAAGACTCCACTTCCTCTTTCGCAGGCGGGGCGGTGACAACCATGTAGATTTGGGAGGTCTGTTTGTAAATACTGTATGAATGAGCGAGTAAATAAAAATTGTAAATGGGGTATGAATGAAAACATTTATTACAATTACTTATTGCCCAATGAGGCAGATTGTAATTTTATCATAATAAAGTTCTTTAGGCTAGGTTTCAAATTTCGTTTTTGGCAGACTATCATATATAATGTTTAAATCACAAATAAACAAAGTGCAAATACCCAGTAAAAATATATATAACATACGACTGGAATAATTTCACGACCCACAATAGTAAAATGCGCACATTTCAGAATATAACTTGAAAGAAATGGAGGGGTAATTTTCGTAATAACTTAAATGTGACAAATAAATAAAAAAAACTGTAGTATATAGGAGACTAGTATTCTCTCAATATAGGATAAGGCGAGCGATACGTGATCCAGTGTGGTTGGACCAATCCAGGGCAAGTTTCCTCCCTCGTTATCCAGGAGACCAGGGACTTTTCCTACGACCGATTCTCCTCCATCCAGCAGACTTCTTAATAGGGGCACCTTCTAGCTCCTTGACTTTGTAATGTTCTTTTTAAGATTTATGAACAGAATCGGTATAATTTAAATGATAATATAGTTGAAGAAGTATCATAAGTGTCTAAATTCTGAGTATGACATTTAGAGTTTCGAAAATGATTCACATAACTATATAACCATTCTTACTTTTATTTATACTGAAGTGAGCTCTCTAATATTATCTCCAATATTTATTGTCAAATTATAAACGTGACAATTCTGACACTTTGAGTTCTGAAATGAAATAATTATCAATCACGCTAATTGCGATCGAAACAAGCATAAAAAAAAACTTCTGCGAAGTAAGCATGAAATTTTAAATAAAGGCATAATAAAGGCCACGATTCCTCATCAATGGCACAGAAACAACTACAGATCAAGTTGTTTGAGATCCGAGCAGTTCCCAAGATCGTCAAAGACAAACGTTAATTTGCCAAGTAAACCAGATGAAAAGTTAATTGGGAAAACTTTTGCAACGACATAGGCGGCTCGCATAACTTGTCCTCTTCAAACATCTCTTTGGTTCAAGGCACGGGAGCCATTGATTTCCTCAAGTTTTTCAGTCACGTTACTAAATACTAAATATCTGCATGGTGTATGTTGTTAGATGTTTATTTATATGTATGATATTCAAAATATATTTAACGAAACCCCACATTTCTCTATAGATGACCTGGTTATAAGATAATAGAAATAAATGAAAAGTGAAACAATATGGTTCCGTTGTTTAAATTTAAGAGATATGTCAAACCATTACTCAAAGTCGGTGATTTTTTTTCATTTTAAGAACAATTTACTGTCAGAATTAAAGCAGTAAAAATAGCTTATTAATTAGAGTCAATATGATTTTCAGTAATTTGGATATTTACATTATTTTTTTTTAAAGTCTACTTCCAGTAGCCGAAACAATTCAGTAGGCATAATAATTTTTTTAGGCCAAAGATACCGCGATGTTTTCTCAAATATCTAATAAGCTTACATAGAGTTTTGATTTTATTAAATTATTTGATAGGGTTTTTTTTTGATAGGTACTCCATATATTCCTTAGTTTTATACTTATGTTGCGGTTAGTGGCAGACAAAACTGAAGTAATATTCATGGTTTGAACCTTTACATCGCGTTTCCAATATCCACTTCTTCCAGTCCTGCTAGTATTCATATTTTAATTAATCATGGTTAAAATAAGATTACTGTAAAATTGTTTATTATTCTATAAAAAAAAAAACCATCACACTGAAATGCAGCAAGTATTTCACTGCTGAAATCCAATTGTAATGAGTAGAAGTAGTTGTCTGGCGAGAGACGCTCGGTGTGAGAAACTAACTTTAGCTCTACACTAATACATCGCCGCCAGCCAGCACACTGACTACACCGAAGAGGAGTCTGACAACAGCTGCTAATGAGCAGCAAGATAACACTGTTACGGCTACAGTCGATGATCAAAATCACACCTCTGTCAGCCAATGCCGAATATGAATATTGTAACAGTCTCAACGCCTGCGATTTGAGTGTTGACTGAATATTTGAGCTAAATTTTTACTGTTTTTGCTGTGGCATTTTGTATGTCCCCGAATACATATTTCATTCTCGTTACTTTAATTCTCAGTGATTGATTGACTGATTTACATTTCATGGTGAATGTTAATTTGCTTTTTTTCTGATAGGTGTGGAGATGCTGTTGGTTGATCATTCTAATAGTGCTCCCCCCGTGACTAGACCGCTTGGCACAGTTGGTGAGCGGGGGGTAGAGTAACTCAAACGTGTCTCAGGCTCAAGCTTGTGCTGTGCTGGAGTTATGTGAGCACAAGTAGATGAAGTAAAAAAAAACCTACTGGGGATGGCTGATCTATAGGCTGAACTAGGATGCTCCTGTTTTAGTTACAAGGTTTATATACTGAGATAGAATTGGACAGTTCATAACCATTTATGTAAGAGGATAAGTAATGCTGGATAGAAATGTAACTGGTATGCCCTGGTCTCAGTCTAACGAGGGAGGTCAGTTTTCCCAAAGATATATTTGGCTTTCATTGGGTTAGTGTGTCAGAAATGCTCATTGATGTTATGTTCTCCACTCATTGCCATATGTTCTTGCATGATTCCAGGCAAGCATCTCTGGTGCAATTAATGGTTATATATGACTTACAAGGGAAGGCCTATGTAATGTGTAAAGGGGTCAACGATTTCAATGTAACCTTCTCTAGTGGAATTATAAAAATAATTGATCCGAAGTCCAAGGGTTTTTGTCAATGAGTTTTACTATCCAATAAACAATATTTTAATATTTGAAAATCCCCCCCCCCCGACTTTGTACTGCGTGTTCAATATGATTATTGTAGTGAAACCGTTATAAATAACTATAAATTATATTGCGTTATTCAATTAAATATAAAAATGTGTCTCATTATTCGGCCCCTTGTCACAACAAGTTGGCGACGAGGATAAAAGTACAAAACGTTGGGAAAATTTTTCATTCATCAGAGATTTTTACACCAGCTGAGCCTCCAAGGTATTTTATTATTTTTTTACTAATCGTTATATGCCTGATTTAAACAAGCAAATCAAGTCACAATGAATTCAGAACAGTTTGAGAAGTTGATGTTAGTCATCTGCTCAGGGAAGTCAACAAACCACACCAGCATTACGACTAATACCATTTGAAAACTAAGACCCGAAAACTGAACAGTTTTCGTCATACATGGGGCGTTTTGACAACTATTGTGATGATACGTCACTGATGATACAAAAAAAGTTCAAATCTTGCGTTCAATTGGAAAAGAACATTATAACAACTTAGCCGCTTATCTGGGACCAGATGATCCTATCAAGGAAATCGACTTCATGACCTTGAAGTGCCATTTCGAAAAAATGCTGTCTCCATCAGTCTCAACCGTCGTCTCACAGCACTACTTCCTCAGCATCACTCAGCAGCCACATCAATCAATTTCGGATTTCGTCGCATCCCTGAAGGGAAAGTTTTAAGGACTGTGATTTTTACACAACCTGTCCCAGTGCCACCTGTAAAAAGAGGTTCTCAAGAGCTCAAATATTCCTCCGTGCTCAGTTCACCAGAGGCCTGAAGGACAATTGGATACGTGAACAGATCCTTCAAGACACAACCCTCAAGGATTTCGATGGATTTGTAACGAAGGCCACAGCAGTGGAAGCATCTCGATTAGAGTCAGGTCAGTTGAATAAGCTACCTGAGAAGCCGCCGGATCAAGTACAGACGCAAACAAGATTGATCGTCGTCAAGGAAGAAATCGTCCCAGCCGCCAGCGTTCTGGGTCTCAAGACAATCGTCGTCAGTCCAGGTCTCATCTGCGTCATCGTTCTCAGTCCCGCAGCACCAGAAGCCGTGTGGATTGTCGATCATTAGGTCTCGATGGCTTTTGTCTGAACTGTGGTCGCTCAAACCATAAATCGCGTGATTGCAGAACAGAGCGTATATCCATGAAGTGCCACTCTTGTGCAAAAATCGGTCATGTCACGAAAGTTTGTATCACCACCCTGCTCCGTGGACTGATACAGCAACGTAATAATATCAAGAACACGTGGTTTCGGACGAAGAACAAAGATCTGAAACCAGCGATAAACGCTCTCACCACCCAGATTACATCTCTGATGATCTGCGGAAGAGCTCTATATGCGGTAACCGTCTCCGGAGTCTACACAGTGTCTACAAAGCATTTTGGCGGCTGGTAGTTAGCCAGCTCAACAGAGAAGCCCTGGCTATCGTATATGCCGCAACATATTTCTTTAGCTACCTACTCGGCAAACGTCTCGTTCTCGTCACAGACAATGAGCCGCTTTCGAGGATTTTTCATCCAGACCGGACACTGCGACAGATGACCTCTTCGCGTTTACTGAGGTATGCCTCTTTTCTCAGTGGGCTCGACTACACCGTTCGAGACAAGAAAGGGAAAGAGAACGAGAATGTCGATTGTCTGTCCCGGGCACCAGTCTCTACAGGCAGTGAGTCACAAGCAATGTCGATTTATCAGGAAGTCAACGTGCTGTATGCTGAAACACTGCTCCAGATCTCCAGTATGGCTATCACTGCAGACACAGTCACCAAGGAAACTGGGAAAGACCCAAAGTTGCAAGCAGGAGCTCGAGTACAGCCGCAAGGATAGTAATTCCAAAGTCTCTCCAAGTGCCAATTCTCCTAGAGATTCTCCTAGGCTGGTGAAAACCATTGTAACCAAGAAGAATACAGTAAGACTGGTAGACAACGGGCAGTTCATCCCTGTTTCGTTTTTTTTATTTCAAAACCTCCTTTATTGATTTAAAAGTTTACAATGAACAAAAATGAACAAAAAGAGCTCTTCGCAGATCATCAGAGATGTAATCTGGGTGGTGAGAGCGTTTATCGCTGGTTTCAGATCTTTGTTCTTCGTCCGAAACCACGTGTTCTTGATATTATTACGTTGCTGTATCAGTTGCAGGATGTGTTCCGGTGGCTTCCTCAGGGAAGTCGGTACCAGGGCAAACTTCGGTATCGAGGCATCAGCGGCTCGGACTATTGTGTCCTGCAACTGATAGATGACTCTGTCTATATCCCAAGTATGTCTCTGATGCGCAATTGGGGGCGATTTGTCACTAATGAGATGCTTATATTGGGCCCAATTGGCCTCTCGGTACTCGTATTCCGTAGCAAGTGGCTCTGGAATATTACCTTCTGGCTCATAGGAATAGGCCGATGGTCCGAAGATTCGAAGTCGAGCGCAGAGCACCCGGTGACTCAATGGGGTTGTTGAGTCAGGAATAGGTCTGGTGTGGAGGTCCATTCTGGGTCGCTATAATGTCGAAACATCGGTACGCCTGGGTGGATCACTGTGAACGGCGTCTTAATCAAATATCTGCCGAGGGCTTTAGCCCTTGTGCCACTCCACCAGCTATGATTGGAATTCAGGTCTCCAATAATGACGTGTCTTTTGTCTATGCTTATTCGGGTAAGCAGAAGCCTGGCTATCGTCCAATGGTTCCCGGCTTTCTGTACATCCCAGTCACAGTGATATTACTAGACATTCGGAGTTGGAGGGTGACTACGTAGCGTCCAGCAGACCCGTGTTTGTACGGCACTCCACGCCTGACTAGAATAGCCACGCTCTCTATGGTTGTTTATGTGTCCAGCCGATAGGTAGAGTAGCCTGGGAAACGACAGTAGCAGTACTTCAGTCTGGTGTCTGTTAGAAATTCTATATCCGGATTATGGCAGCTCAATATTGCATACACGTCGCCCTGTTTGGGCCTAAGGCCACAACGTTATAATTTAGAATGTTGTGTACGATCATGGAGTTGCTGTTCTCTCGAGTCTGGCCATAATCTTTCAATAAGACTAGTTAACTGTAACGTCAGCTGATTGATAGAGTTTATCATGGCGCCAAACATGTTGAACATGGCATCCATTAGTGGATGGAGCCGAGGGCGAAGCGGAGAAGGAAACTCTTCTGTAATCAGGTGCTGCCCAGAGGCCACCTGAGAATATGAGGCCGTTTGTCTTGGAGGTGGGGGTGCAGGAGTATCTGTATCTGGTGGCCCTAGGTGGTACAATTGTATTGTGCCTCACCTGGCGTCGGACCTCCATTGCCTGCATCAGTTTTATTCTGTAGGGGCATTATAGAAACGAGGCAATATGGCCCTCCTCGTAGTTAGCACAGCGTAGTGGCACCGTCTGGTCACGTGGGCATTCTTTTGTTTCGTGAGACTGGCTACACGTCACACATTTCGGGGATTTGAAACAATATCGCCAAGTATGGCCATATTCCTAGCAATTTCGGCACATGAGGATGCCTCGTTACTCGTTATATCTGCTCACTCTGAAGAGCACATTGTCACTTCTCTTGCTCAGTGGAACAAAAAACTTTTATGTCCTATTGCTCTTGTACTACTCCGTAACCCGGAATTTTGTGTTCGGTTAGTAGGCGTGTAAAGTCATAGCTATTTAACTTCCGCATCAATAGGGGAGGTATCAGCTTGGGCTTAGTAGCCGTGGGCTTGGTTTGTGAAGCACGTGGTTGAACCGTGTTTAAAGGTTCGAAAGAGTTCGTGACCTGGGTTGTGGTTTGCGGCACTCTTCTGTGTCGACAGTGTCGTTGGTATCCCTCAATATTGTCGGGAATTGTGCTTTCGGGGAAATCACGTAAGTCATATGTTACTTCCATACTGATACCGTCCACTTTTCTGAGGTCCCTACGGTTTGCCATAGTCTTTAAAGGACCGTGCGACGCACGTACAGTTAACGGGGAAAGCCTCACTATATGATAGCTAAAAGTACTCACCTGCCTTCACGGGAACAAAGAACCACTGACTAAAATAACTAAAAAATGACTAATATATATGTATACATAGGGAAATAGGGAGGTAGATAGTAAGTCTAATTAATTAAAGCTTTGAACAAGAAAACAAGAGGCAAGACTAAAAAATAAAAATGTTGAACTTCAGAGAAAAATAATAAGAAACGAAGCCATGCGAAATAATTTAATGCCTCCGTCACTGTCAAGTCATCTAATGCCTCAAAAGCATTTCACAGAATTATTCACAGGAACTCCACTAAAGTTTTATTTATTTTACTCGATTTCCTTACCTCTTACTATTTTATTTCACAGATATTATTTGAAATAGATTGAGGTTCCCAAGCAGAGTCGTGATAAATTGTTCAGAGTATGAAGGTCCTTAACGGATGACGGTTAAAATAACTGAGATGATGGTGAGTTTTTTATTCACTTAAAAATAACTGATCCAGTGAAAAGAAATATTTTGAAGGTGTTTATAGAGCATTCAGATAAGTTTAAGGAAATTCAGATAATGTTATGTTGGCACAACACATAAAAAACTATCATATGACCGATTGCAACTGAACGGTGAAATAGAAAACATTATTACAACATGTTTGTGATGTAAGGCTATCATATTGATAGCCATACTAATGAAGTCCATCAAAATAAATTAGATTACCCACTCACTTCCCAGAACTTAAACAGGAAGGAGGAAATAATAAATACATGAATGCCTGGGTTACTTTTGTGCATGCCTAGTAAACAGCGTGAGTACCTAGTAAACAATCAAATTATATAATTCTGGAACCATTTTTGTTTCATCGTTTTTATTTTGTGATTAATGGGCTATTAAACATTAATTTGGGTAAAGAAAATTGCATACTAAATTATTTTACATGGTTTAAAAAAAAAATGTAGTGCGTCTTTAAATATGTGGAGTTTTAGGTAGGGTCCTTATATTTTATATGCAATTGTAATTTATTCTATCAACGTGAAATATGGTTGTCCAAAACTCATAATATTACATGCTAAATGTACATTACGTTTATTCAATGATATTCTGGTTTCATTTCAAAGCCCAGATGTTGATCATGTACCATAATCACCATATGTATATATTGAGGTTGGCAAGAAAGTGATTTCGGTTTTTTAGTGTGAAATAAAACTCAATTTATTCTATAAAAAAAATGAACTATAATCAGTCAAATATCGTCTATTCTGTTCGATGACCTTTTGCCATCTTTCTGGTAACTTCATGATGCCGTGCTCATGGAACTTCTGGTGCTTATCAGCAAAAATTCAACCAAGTGTGATTTGAGGTCATCGTTATTACTGAAATTTTTACCATTTAAGAAGTTTTGTAAACGTGTAATTTCTTGTAAACCGAAATAACTTTATGTATATATATATATATATATATATATATATATAAGTTAAGTCCAGGCGCCGCTAGTGCCCAGCCTTAATCCCCAAACATATGTTATCTGTATATGTTTACAGGTAATACCTATAGATAGAGGTATCTTGGTCTAAATAAAGCAGTCTTGTTATAACGTTCTACGTGTTCTTATTACCAACCTTTCTTAGCTTGTATTTCAATAAACATTAACTGGTGCCGAAACCCGGGAACCGTGGAGAAAGAGAGTTATCGAGTGCGAGCGTAATTTTTTTTTGTTTTTTTTTTCTTCTATACGCGAAAGAGAGAAGATGACTGAAGGAGGAATTTTGAGACAGCCCGTCTTGAATCTCGTAGAGGGAGCAGATATTAGAAGAGTGGGAACTATGCCAGAAGTTCATGCCACGGCGCTCGCGCTGATGAGGGTAAAAGCGATGAATACCCAGGATCTGAGGAAGGCTGTTGCGGAGCTAGAGAGATTCACTGGGGAACTGGGTGAGCTGAACCATTTCCTAAAAGGAGGAGACCGTCTCACAGCTTTAATTGGAGCTAAAGCAGAAGAAAATTTAATAGATCCCAGAGACGCGGAATCGTTGAAGGCGGCCCTGATATGTCGGGTCAAGAGAAGTATACTGAATCAAATTCAGGCAGATGAAGAAACCCCGTGGGAATTAATTAAGATGAGATTGAAGAAGGCGTACGGAGGAGGACGATGGACTCCCGAGGAGGACATATTCCAAATGTTTAGGGAGACAAAGTCCCCAAGACAAAGTAACGGGCAATATGCTGCGGGGTTAGTAGTCCGTTTCAATAAGATAACGGAGAAGATGAGAGAGTCGATTAGCGTAGAAGAGGTGGAGGGTAGAATGGGATTCTTATCCACAATTCTAAAAGTGCAACTGGCCAAGGAGACAGGAAGAAAGGAAGGATTCTCTGATGAGCGCTCGTTCTCGGAGTGTGCACAATCAATGATCGACACTAGTGCCAAGGAGGAAGAAGTGAGGGTGCAAGACGTCGACAATGAGTGGAGCCGAGTTGCATACAAAAGAACCCGGACCCTGAAACCAACCTGGAGGAGACCAGAAACGTCCGTTATTGGCAGAGAAAAGGGAACGACAGGAGAAAGAAGATTTAGAGGAACGAGACCGAGGTATGCCCCGCCCAGGGAAGAAAGAAAATGCCACGGATGTAGGAAGGCAGGACATTTAGTGGCACAGTGTCCTCGAACAAAATGTTTTGAGTGTGGCGAGGAAGGACACATCGCGAGGCATTGCCCGTATATCTTCCGGAGGAGAGAATACCAACGACCAGAACCAATGGAGGTAAACACTCAAGAAGTAAGAGAGAGACGGAGCATGACACATGGGGAGAGTGGATCATCAGAAGATGAGTCATCAGGGACTTCGGGAACTGAAGGAGAAGAAGCGAGGCGCAGCAGAAACAGGAGACAGACAGGGCAGAAGGTCGAGTCACGTAGATGGGAGCAACGTGATGAAGCCTGAGGAGCGTGTCGGCAGAGAGGCGACCGCATCCTGAGATGTAATGCAATTCGGGAGAGGATGTGTGCGTTGCCAATAATTAGGGTCAAAGGAGGAGAGATGTGTCTGGTGGACACGGGAAGCACCAACACCATCATGTCCCGCGGAGCGCTGGAGAGGCTGTATGGTGGAGAGAGGGCACTCCAGATTCAGGTATGTAATTGTAGTTTAATCACCCTGGGAGGCCCTTGCGAGGTAGTGGGAGAGTTAGTCATAGGGCTAAATAGGTGGGCGAAGAAAGGGGGAGATCTAAAGATACATATCGTAGGAAACATGCCGCGGGAGTACCAGGTGATAGTTGGGTGCGACATGTTGGGGAAGGTAGGTGCGCGTGTGGAGAATATCGGGGAAAAATGGAACATTAAGTTGGGCAAAGTGGAATATAAATGTCAAGGGACTATATGGGACGGAAGAGCGCGGATAGGGGCGGTTAATAAAATAGAGGGCTGGAGGGAAGGCCTACAGAGGGAGTTTGAGGATATTTTTTACGTAGAGGGAGACACGCTAGGAGCGACTGGGAAGACGGTCCACGAGATCCAGTTAAAGAAAGAACGCGTCACATACGTGAAAGAGAGACGATATCCGCAGGCACTACGTAGGCATATTAGAGAGGAGCTAGAGAGTCTCAAACGGCAAGGGATTATAATTGATAGCACTTCGCCATATAACAGTCCTCTATGGGCAGTGAGGAAGAAAAATAGACCTGGGGACGAGACGGAGAAATACAGGGTAGTTATCGATTATCGGAAGTTAAACGAGAACACGACGGATGAGAAGTATCCTATTCCCCGATTTGAGGACATATTAGACAGATTGAACGGGGCGACAATATTTAGTACCCTAGATCTAAAGGCAGGCTATCACCAGATCAAGATGAGTGCGAACGACCAAGACAAAACGGCCTTTACATTTGAGAGGGGGCATTATCAATTTACCAGGATGCCATTTGGACTGAAAAACGCCCCGATTACCTTTCAACGCCTAATGGATGAATTTTTGAGGGGAATAGACGAAGCGGTATGCCAGGTCTACATGGACGATCTGTTAGTTTTCAGCAGAACGGAGGCAGAGCACGTTGAGCACCTAAGAAGTGTATTTCAAAGAGTCCGCGAATTCGGATTAAAATTGTCCATGGAGAAGTCTCTGTTGGGGAAGAAAAAAATCAATTTTTTGGGCCACACCATCTCACAGGAGGGGGTTAAGCCAGACTCTACGAAGGTCGAGGCGATTAGAAGGATGGTGGTGCCCACAGATGTAAAGGGGATCCGTCGACTTCTGGGGACGCTTAATTATTACAGAAGATTTGTGCCGGACATGGCGGCATACCTGGTGCCTATTAATAATTTACTGCGAAAGGGAGCGAGGGTGGTAATTACCCCAATCATGGAGCAGAACATCCGGAAATGTATGTCTAGCTTACAAGAGGAACCAATATTAGCATTTCCCGATTTCCAACATCCCTTCACAATCACCACTGATGCCAGCGAATACGCACTGGGGGCAGTGTTGTCGCAGGAGAGAGACGGTGGGGAGCGCCCGGTGGCGTACGCTAGTCGACGGCTCACAGAAACGGAAGCGCGGTATAGTGCTCTAGAGAGAGAGCTCCTAGGTATCGTCTGGGCTATAGACCATTTCCGCCCATATGTCTTCGGCAGAAAATTCCGTGTTCACACCGACCACAGACCCCTACAATGGGTAGGAAAGTTAAAGGAGTCCTCGGCGCGGGTCACGAGGTGGAAAGAGTTTTTGTCCCAGTACAATATGGAGATCATATATAAACCCGGGAAAGAGAACGTAGTGGCAGACTGGCTGTCCAGAGCCATTACTGTGAATGCATTGGAAGAAGGGGAACCATCCGGGGAAATCCAACAGTTTCTCCGGGAATGGACACCCGGGGAGGATGGAAGCCTCGGTACGCGAGGAGATAGCGAAGGTGAGGAAACCCTTGAAGAGGAAGGTTCCGCCGCCGAAAGACCTGTTGAAATGGAAGTAACAGAAGGGATCGTGAACGACAAAAGACGGCAGATCATTTGGAAATCCAAGACCTCAGGGCGGCTGCAGATCGCATATGACAGTTATGGGAGAAGTAAAATCGCGACGATTTGGTCGCCACCAGGGGTTAGGAACGACCAAATTTGCCGTGCATTGAAAGATGCCTCGGAACCCGGAAAGACCCATCATGTATTTGTAGGGAATGCCACTATTTGGGAGAAAATTCGTAGACTCTGGCGAACGGAACAACTTGGAGTGGATAGGATATTTATTCGGTGCACGTCGATGGTGGAGACACTCAAAGACAGAGAACAGCAGCTGGAAGTGACGCTGGCCTATCACCAAGGAAAAACGAACCACCGTGGAGTTCAGGAAACGTTGCAAGCGTTGCGGCGGAGGTACTTTTGGTGGGGAATGAAAAAGAGCATACAAGAAATGATAGGGACATGTGCAGTTTGTCTCACTACGAAGTATGACAGACATCCGCCACGGGGGCGACAAGAAGAATCGCCCACCGCCGAGACACCGTTGAGTGACTTACAAGTGGATACCTTCACTTGGAGGGGGTATAAGTGGGTTACCACAATCGATAGCTTTAGCAAAGTGGCCATGGCGCACCCGGTGCAAGATCGGTCATCAGACGCGGTAATGCTGGCATTAAATACCTGGTTCCAGTTTTATGGAGTACCAGACCGGATCTCGTCGGATGGGGGCAGAGAATTTGACAATGCCAACATCCGAAAAGAAATGAAGACTCTCGATGTCTCTTGGCATCTTAATACCCCAGGGCACCCTAAGAGTAGAGGAGGGATAGAAAGATTGCACAGCACCCTGAGTGACCACCTGCGGGTATATCACGCGGAAAAGGGTCTGCCGGCGAATGAGGCAATGCCGAAGGCGGTGGCCGCTTACAATCATTCGATCCACACCGCGACGGGGTTCTCCCCGTTCGAGATCCTCTTTGGGCTGCGCGAAAGACGGAGAAATGGGGCAGAGACGGTAGCAGACAAGGGAATGGCGGAGAAAATGGCGAGTAATACTGTCGGTTTGAGGAAAATATGCGACAAAGTCAGAAAAAGGATAACGAGGGACAAAGCGAGACGAGTGGAACGGGAAAACCTCAAAGTCCGGGATCGAATGGGGGAACTTAAAATCGGGACTATCGTCTATAAAAAACTAGGGTCAAATAGGAGAAAAGAGCTGGTGCGATATGAGGGCCCATTTAAAGTGGTCGTGATTAGGGAACACAACGTCGTGACAATTGAGAGTATACGACCCCCTAAGAAGCGGCGAAATGTCCACATAGAACAGTTAAAGCTTCCACCAGGGGGGGAGGTTGTAGATCAGGAATGAGCTGGAGTGTCCTCGCAGCATACACGCAAGGAACATTGTAAATAGTTATAGTTATGTGATTTTTCCCTCAGAAGTATTGTTTTTTTTTAAAAGTCAAAGTTTTCTTTTATGTTTTTTGTTTACAAGTGACAGTTGGTTTTTACGTTTCATAGGATTAGAGCTTAATGTGAGGGATTACAGGCTGTGTACGGGCGGGGCTGGCCTTTGCTCCTTTGTAACATTAGTGGAGCATTATTTGAATGGACTAAGACGTCCGAGTGTTGGACTTCAAAGTTTGCGAATGGGTGTTCGTAAACTGGTGGGGGGGAGTTAAGTCCAGGCGCCGCTAGTGCCCAGCCTTAATCCCCAAACATATGTTATCTGTATATGTTTACAGGTAATACCTATAGATAGAGGTATCTTGGTCTAAATAAAGCAGTCTTGTTATAACGTTCTACGTGTTCTTATTACCAACCTTTCTTAGCTTGTATTTCAATAAACATTAACTTATATATATATATATATTGAAACCTACCTCATTTTTTACCATTTCTTTTCCTAATTTATTAGATTAATTGACCTTAACTAATTTGGTAGGTCCGTCATGAGATCTTTAATTCAACTTGTTTTTTTATGTCTTCGACATAGGAAATTATCCCGATTGAATCGCCCGATCTCAAGGCTAATGTTATAGTTATTAATAAATTGAGAAACTGGGAATTGTGAAATATATACAAATAAAATGATTATAACAAATAATTATAATTATATAGAGTGCTGACATAAATTATATAAAAATATTCAATTCCTTTTGAACAAGGATAGTTATTACTAATTACAATTAAAAACATGAAATTTGAGCTCAATCTCTTTTAATGGATCCATAATAATAAAAAAAAACAATATCAATATCACCCAATCGATGATCTCCGTATAATCCAATCCACGTTACTTTTGATCTCTTCTTCTTCTTCTTCTCCTCTTCTTCTGTTGGTGACCGCCGAAACGGGAGCTTGCTCTGGTTCGCTCTCTGGCTGTTAGGCTAAGTCTGGCCCTTTATCTCATCCCCACTCCTAAGAGCACCAGGGACGATGCCAGATGGAAGGGTTGCAGGACATGATATTCTCAAATATCATGAATGTTACAATATATATATTTAATCCCACGTGGAGAGTGTACTTTTTTTGTATTAATACAATCCATAACCACCGTCAAACTACCATGGTAATTGCTATTGTTACATGGTAGTTTGATAGAGTAGTAGTTTCTTATCATTCAGTGATAATGAACCATGATTAAGAATACTAGCAAATACTGAATAACTTTACATAAATTCATCGGGCCTTCACCACATCCTATAGGAAGGCTGATGGTTAAGAAAGTTACAGATTCCATCAATAAAACTGTTGTTATTAAAAAAAATTTCTTACGAGCACTCATAATCCTACGGTGCTATTCTAAAGAAGATAAAACTCATGAACCTCCTGTGAGGCAAGAACACTAGGAATAGAGCAAGTATAACAATCAGTCATTCATAATTGTGGCTATCATGACTAAGGTGCATCGTGCAATTTCTGAATTCATGAAGCTTGCTTATTGAGCAGCGTTTTATTTCAATTACGAATTCCAATCGTAAAACAAATTTTAAGAGTAAACTATAAAGCAAGTACTAGAATATCGACCCATGCAAAAATATCCTCTATAGCTGAAAAACACCCTAATAAAGAAATTCAGCCTGATATGAAGATGTCAGAGGCCATGGCTTACACGCTCTCTGCGATCCCTACCTATTACACTAATCTAATTTTCATGGCCAGGAAAAAGTTTTAAAACTCAGTCAGTAACTCTCCTAACGAATAAAAAGGGTTGAAAAAGTTTTCCACGAACTTTAAGCTCAACCCACCCACAGTTTTTTTTTTGTGCTTTGCTTTTGTTGTGTCAAGTGTTCGCGTTCCGGATGCCTAAAACCCTCCAACTGGTTAACCCTTCATCCTGATTATTCATCAGCTCAGTAGAATACTTTATCTGCCTCCATGATATAAATATTTTACAACTTGTTGAGTTGAGTCATTGAACTCACTTGCTGTGTTCTTCAACCTTTCACCCTTCAATTTCATATTATTGATTATATCCTTTACGGTATATATAACTTTAATTTTTATAAAATACACTCACTAATACAACTGATTGATTTACACCCCTCTCTGATTTAACCATAGTGTATTTTATGTTGACGCCAGCGCTTTTAGCGGCTATAACACCATTACCAAAACTCTAAAAAGTAATATAATTGTGCTCAACACGACATGTTTCGGTACATGAGAATGGTGGTATAGTCGCCGAAAATGTTCCTATTATTATAATATGCATAGTGTGTACAGGAGTATTGATGTATGAGGAGAGTACTGGAGGTGAGCCCACATAATACAAATAATTTCCAGTTTCTTGGTAACTGAACATGTTTCTGATCAAACATTTGCCTTCATTAACCCTATTTTTTTTTCAAAAGCGAGCAAGGATATTATAACAACAGCATCGAAAGTTTGGAATAACAAATATGATTATATACATTACTTTCTCAATTCGTTTTCCTGTCGAGAGTTGTCCTGATAGTTTGTCTAAACGGGGAATAAAATACGACAAAGATAATCACAGTTGCGTAGTCAATTTTTCTAGGAATCTATTGGGTTGGAACATATGAAATGTAAGCGTATGATGAAATGAAAGAAAAACCATTCATTGAAAATAATTTTCATTAGCTTCAATACATTTATTCCAAAGCCAATAAGTGAGTTTATCCCTTGTTCACAGATACGTTTTTGCTTTTGGAATCAACAAATTCAAGAAATGAAAATTTTACTTATTTTTTATTAATTTTTAAGGTAGCGTTGACAAACATTTCAACAAAGTTTCTAGTGATTAGTCAGATCATGTGGCACCCACTGGCCTATTATTTAGTTTACATTAAGGTGTATAACGGAAGTACGGCTGACGTTTAAGTGTATAGGATGTTCTCTACTTGTCTGATGTGGATCGGCTACTAGGCCTAGGAAAGAGGGACTGTTAAGTATATTTAATGGAGAAAGGTCTTTCCAACAAATTTCAAAATGACAGAAGCCAATAATGCGGTAAAGAAAAATCCACATTTATAAGAAGCATTGAGGTATTCATTTATCATAATATGTTTGTAAATGTAAATGACCAAACTCTAATGGTGTACCCTCTTCCTGTGAGAGGTACTTAATTAGAAAAATAAGACCATGTCTCGTCAAAAAGGTTGCCGATAGTATATGGGAAGCGTGGTTGGCCTTAGGCATTAGAGGAACTAGGTCAATTCAATGGCTCAAGCGCTTCCAACTATTCACTCATAATATCTATTTCAAATAAACACATTTCCTTTTTCGTTACTGTGTTATTGTATTAAGATTGTTCACAATCAGTGCAACAGCTTCCTGAATTCCTTTACTTCCAATGGTGAAAGAGTGGCGCTTCAATTATTCAAAAGCAGTTAAACCCTGCTTGGATTAATTCGCCCTCGGGACCGGACAGCGCCCTTGCATCTTACATGAGCGCGGAGATTTTGTGTATTTTGCAATCCAATTAAACAAGAAGGCGATGAGCTTTGTGAGCAGGCCAAGAGGCGCCTCTGTCAACAGGGCCAAACACAAACTCTAAACTAGTGCTTAAATTATATAAAGCCATCACTCTGCCTTTAATGGCTCTTTGTGGGTCCACAAATAAGTTCAAAAGGCTCCTGCGTTTACATTTTCTCCTCGACAAGTTTTCAACAGTTTCTGAACTAGTTCTCACTCCAGGTAACTTAAGAAAACAAGAGCTGCTTGCTGTTTCTGATTGAATTTTCAATTATTTCCCCATATAATATTATCTGAAACTATACTTTTGTCATAATAAACTTAATTTGGAAAAAAAGAAGCAACCAAAAATGCACTATTAATTTATATTTGCATATTTACAACCAGTAATAAAAGTTAAACATCCATATTCAGGCAACCTACTGGATTTCGAAAATCTTCATTTCGTTTAATTCGGCATAAAAAAATTACTGCCGGCTTGTGGAATGGTATAATTATAAAACAGTTGTTTTGTATTTCCACATTTTTTAACTTCTTCTTTTATGTAACAGCGCTTTTGACCGCTCTAAGCTGTCATCTTCAGCTATCTCAAATTGGTTATGTGGGATATATACCTCATATAACACTGGATAAAAAATATAATTTATGCAACTAAATAGACGTAAAGTTAGGAGCGTAGATGTAGCAGCCTTAGTTAAATAAATAAAAAATATCCTAGAGTTTTACATGAGGTATATGTTACCAATCGGAGATAACTGAAGAGAGCTGTGGAATGCGCTCTTACATTTTTTTTTTTTAAGTTAAATTCCTTTATTGTGCTATAATTACAATCTGCCTTTTATAAGGCAATATAATTAAGATAAATGATCTCATTCATACAATATTTACAGTTCATCATTCACTCGCTCATTCATACAATATTTACAGACAGCCCAGAGACCTCCCAAATCCACCGCGAAGAGAAAGCGGAGTCTTGGGAAGTCCCCCACGCTCCTCCGTCCACCGCGTCACCGGATACTAGCCAGTGGAGGCTGACCAAGAGCGCGAGAGCCACAGACGCTCAGGACATGATTGGAGAAACTGGCCATTGCCAGGACTCCCACTGTCACGCGTTTATAGCAGGTTACGAGGCCACTGCCGTTTCAGTCTCCGAGGAGGATTATAGGGATGAGTGGCGCAGTGCAATGACTGTGCTACAGGATTAGGGTGGTTGGAAAGGCTACTGTGGAATTTCGAAAACTTGGAAGGGATGAGTTCTAGAATGTAGGGTATATTGAGGTCGTTATGAAGGGTTTTGATGCTGACATAATAAGGGGCATTTACTATTGTTCTCAGGACTTTTGATTGAAAGGATTGGATATGCTCTTACATTAAAGAAGTTATAAGTTGTGGAAAGACAATAAAACTATTTTATAGCTTTTTCATCACTCTAAAAACAAATAATCTTATATACAGTTAAAACCAATCGTAGCTTCCACATTAATCAGA
Organism: Acanthosoma haemorrhoidale; assembly: GCA_930367205.1. Classification (NCBI taxonomy): domain Eukaryota; kingdom Metazoa; phylum Arthropoda; class Insecta; order Hemiptera; family Acanthosomatidae; genus Acanthosoma; species Acanthosoma haemorrhoidale. The sequence continues at coordinate 95,227,594 of OV884011.1, forward strand.
AATTTTTGATTTAGTTGTTATTTTTTATATTATTTAAGAAGCAAACGGTTCCTATAATCGTTTGTCGAAAAATTATTTTTTGTATGCTTTATTCCTTTTTAAATCATAATTAAAGGGTAAAAATGGCATATTAACAGCTGATAGTCAGTCACCCACGTACAGTTGATATTGCAGGAGAAAACCTAGGATTCATATAGAGATTGAGACCCGGAACCTCTATAACACAAAGTGGCCACGTCAACCGCTACTCCGCATGAGGGCCTCAAGAAATTGTATTTCCGTAGCATCATAAACAAAATTTGTGTTTGCCTTGAGTAGGCCACGCGATGGAACTCTTAGGTTACGACTGCCTACAAACTCCGAGTCTGAGAGAAATGTCAGAAAAGGGCTCACTGCTACTTAGCTAATGAAACCGCAAAACGTTGTTCCGAAACTTTTTGATACTTTCTCAAAATGGAGACTTAAAAGACATGGAAAGTTTTTAGTTTTATTTGGTGCTAAAATTGAATAAGACATTTCGAAAACAAAACAATACATGAATTAAAGTACTAAATATAAAACTCATTAATATACTTTGCATTGGCTCCCAAACCTGTACAAACGATTGAAGGAATATACAATTATGCTATTTCCGAAACCATCAGTAATCCTCTCTTGGGTATCCATTTCCATAATAAAGCAGGGGCATGATGAGATTTTAGCGAGTTTCCGAGTTATGAAAATGAGCTATTCAGGTTTGGCTGTCTGATGCAAATTTCGATGGATCTAGCTACAATTTCACCCTATCAGATTTATATATTTAAAATATACATATTTGTCTCTCGATCATGTTTTTACAGATGATGTGCACTTAGCGTAAGCCTTTGTACACTAACTAGGATTTTCTTAATTTATTTATTTATTATACATTTGTGCTGCATTTAAAGATGACATGGTTGCTGAATAACGTTTATGTTCTGTTAAATATCGGACGCCACATAAAATATGGAAAAACAACGAATTACATTTTCACCAGATTACACATTTCTACATCAATAAAGAACCAAAAGGCCGAAAAAAAGATCGGCAGCCAGAGGTATAGTCAATAAATATATAAATTTAATATGTTTAGAGAAGAATCCCCTTCTAATACAGAAATACCCCTCAATCCTCCTTTCTATCATCAATATTTTCATGATCGATTGTTTACTGAGAAACCATATTAGGTACCTACTCTTGAGTAGTGGTTTTCACAATCATTCATTTTTTATTTAAGAAACGTTCGGCGAGTTCCCTTAAGTTTCCGTAACATTGCTTTGGGATTTTATAAGTATAAACCTGTCAGAAGACAAAATTGGACATTATTTACTTAATTTTAACCCACACTAGTGATTAAACCATAAGTAAGTTCGTAATTATTATAAACCTAAATTTAATCGGGAGAAACAATAATTACAATATTTTAATGTTTCACTTTTCGTCGAAACGGGAGACATCTTCTAAGAAGAGAGAATGCAAGTTGGCTGAAGTAAAAGGTAACCTTTGCAAGGAGTTAACATTTGAAAAAGAAATATTGAAGTGGGGGGGGGGCACTCGGGAGAGAGCAGATGCCACGTCCCTCGGGGTCAAGTGGGCAGGTAACATCTCCCACCCCTGAAAGATTGACGGCCTGGAATATTCTCTAGGAACAGCGAACACGGACATGAGGGTTATGCCCGCTATGAAACAAGGCGAGAAATCTGAATAAAGGGGAACTAGGAAACAGGAGAGCCCCCTCCTTGCCAGGGCAAAATAAAGTCTTGTTCACCAACCGACTTATTCATAGGTTCATTTATGCAGGCCAGAGAATTATTCACAACCGCTCGGCAGGAGAAGAAGATGCGAATTGGAGCTGAGGAAGGAGGTTCGGCTATAGTTCATACTCTTGGCAATTCACAACCCTGCCTGGTAATTCTTACCCACCCTCTCTGTCAGCCATCTTTTATTCATCGCACCACTCTACCACGCTTTTTAACGCTGTTTTAGCATTGCATTTATTAGTCCCAATTGTCTCATTTGAGCTGGAGCGTGAGAACTAATCATTATTGAGGAAAATTAATAATTCTTATTTCGCTGATCTTTTCCTCCTTTCATCTGTATATTGATTATTGTTTTTCAACTCAATTTCCTCTTATAATGAGTGTTCAGCACTCGCGTCAGGTCAACATGAATAGATGAAAGCTTGAAGTCCCAAATTACTTATGTTACAGTTTCCCAAAAATGTAAAATACCTTAAGTGAGTTTAGAATAGCGTTTTAACCAAGAAAGCATGATGTTTCACCTGACATGAGAGCTAGAAAAGTAGTATTTAACAAAGAGGGCTTTAACAAATAATCTAAGCACTAAATGTACATGCTCAAATCACAACTGTATTTGATATGTTTTCGTTTCATATCCCCTTTATTTATTTAATTTCAATTTTAAGAAAATATAGATTCTACAACAATTTTAATCTTTTTCCAAAATTGTTACTATTGTTTTTACAGTTTCGTAACTACATTTTGTACATTGTTTGCAGAGATATATAATATTTTTCAAAGAATTTAAAAGATGAAGGGTGAAAGGCTCATCTTATCGATGACAGTCTGTTTAGTAACGATGCGGGAAGGGTTGATGTGCATCGAGTCAAAAAAGTGATGTGTCTCCGGCGGATGAACTCACCCACCGACCGCACACTAAGGCACGGGTACAGGTCGGCGTTCTTTAACCTCTCTCGAGAGGTATGCCTGACCGCTTTTCTCATCACATCGTTCTGAAATAGAAACGTTTGGATGTGTTGTTAGTCAAGTGAGTAAAGAGTGGGTCAAAGTAAAGCAAAGGTGGCCGGAAGACCCATCATCAGTTTGAGACTATCCTCCTTAGGATTACAATTACATACATGGATTCGTCCTCACAGCATGGATTCTACGAGTATGTAAGTTAAACTTAAAAGTTAAAGTCTACATGAAGTTAAACTCCTACAATAACAAACCAAAGAGAAATTTCTTGTTTTTCCTGCCTCCACCAATTCATCATATTATTAAAATATTCAAATGGGATAAGTGATCTGTTTTACGATATTCCTGTAAAGTAGACAGTAGAAATTTAAAAAAATATTGTTTTTTGCTAGTAATCGTAAGATATTAGAGAAAATGATCATCTTTTTTTTATTCCTCGTTCTATATGTATCTCACGACCAGATTTTACCACGTGGTTGCCTGTTGATATATTACTATAAATTTCTGTTTCTGAGCAATCAGATTTTTTTTTTTTCTGACTAAAATTTCGTTACTTCAATTGTGAGCTTAATTTTCGTTATAAAATACGGTACGAAAACACGAGTTTTAGTATTTATAAATGGTAATTTATTTTATTTACTGAAACATCGCTTTCTGGAAATGGCTTCATTTACATATTGAAAAAAAAGGAATTTAACATACTATTTCTAATGTTGGTTCAAAAATCCTAAATTTTTGGAATATCTTCTAATTTTATTTTCCATAGCAATCGTAACTACGTCCTTATAATAATAACGTTATCCTTATAATACCAAGCGTTTATGTTGTAATAAACATATGTTATAATATATTACATTTTCACGTAAAAATAAACAATTAGTTAATTTTACGGCTGCTATTGTAGAGCACACATATGTAATGAGAGAAATACATACGAAACATGTTTGCGCATGTTGTTGATTAGTAGTGACTATTCTTGCGTAGATGATATCAAAAAGTCTACACCCACAGTAACACCAATCAGAGGTAATCTTCGATGCTACTCCCTCAAGAAATAGGCTAAAATGTACAAGGCAACAGAAACAAACACTGACTCCATTGTGTTAGACTTCGACGATAGAATAGCGGATACTGGAAAGAAGGTGGTCAGGTGTTGAGGTTGCCCCATTAATATTCATGCGGTCCCCACTTCTTGATTAGTTGCAATTCTCAGAACGAGGTTTTCTCCCCCTCCCCTCCTCTCCCTACAGCCACTTAATTAATGGCTATAACAAGGTCTAGGATTGCTTTTTTAATAATGGAATGAACAAACCTATTTCATTATTCAGAACGTCCTGCCTTTTAAAAACCGAATTCAGAAATCAGAGTGGTATCTGTTTAACAGCGTCATTCACAGGAAAATTACATTTATGTGCCGAAAACAGTATCGTAAATGTAAGTGGAATCATTAGTCAGGGCTCATTGTTATTTGCGAGAACTGTAATCAATCTTTTATTGACTAGTCAGACATTGAGCAGGTAAAGCTCGTCAGAATAGTCAGTGAACACATGAACACGTCATAACATTACAAATGAAACATTCGTGGAAATTAAAACTGGATGATTATCATAGTTATTATCTGCCGTTGCGTGTATAAATTAGTACTTATTCTTTGTAAATTAAAACTGTAATTCACGCCGAAAACCTAATCATGCAAATATACAGAAACATGTCAATTGTATATGAATTGTTTTTATAAGCCTAAAAATTGAAATTGAAAAAGCAACACAAATTTTTCATGGTCTAAGTAAGTAATTTACAAAATGAATAAAATTATAATTTAAAAAATAAAGTCACTGAAATTGTTGTCGATGATGTTTCGGTTGTTAGAGATTTCCAGTAGGTGGCCAACATGGTATTAAATATTAACTCCATGTGAAATCATATTCATTATTCACCTCAGGGTTCTTACTCTATACTTTATAAAATCAATCAATCAATGGGATGTGAAAGTTTTTTTTACTATTTATTTATTATACCATGTTGTACTTTTTCACATACCAATGTATTGACAAAATTTTACTTATATCGCATTATTACATTAAAAAATGTCTCATTAGATTTAGAAATAATGCTCCAGGTGATACCTTCACACATGGAACCCAAAAGTCAGAGCTAGTGAGTCATCATTTAAAAGTGAGAGGCCAGTGTAAATTTGAATAAAAAGAGGTTGCCTAGGCGAATGAACACAGCAGTCATCACTTAGAACTAGATCAGGATGAGGGATGTACGGCGTCGGAGATACAGTGCCGCACGACTTAACCGTCATGGAGGAAACCTTCCCGTTCTGCTTCCGTGATTACATGAAAATACTTCTGTAGTGGTGATTACGAACAACTTTTAGACTCACTCAGAACAAACTAGCTAGAGAATGCATCATCAGGATAGATTCATTGAGAACCAGGACCTATTGAACATCGCAGTGATTTCAATAGCGGCTAAATCCAAAAAAAAAAAATCAACATGTGTATCCAGTAGACAAAACACCAGCATACACCGAGACAATTAGACCAACTTTCAACTTTACTTGCACTCACTAAGCTACCATATAATTAGACCTAGTCAACGTGTTTATAATGGGCGGGTTGACTAGTGAATAGTGGATTTGCCGGCGAGCAGGACTCGCCCAATATAATTGAAGGCATAGCGTCAAGCCCTACATTTAAAAAAAAACATACACTGAATGGACTAAACACTGATACGAGACAAATATTACCACATTGGACATTTCGGCACACCACGGACTAGAATGAACCACCATATATACAAATGGAAACTCCATTTTAAACTGCCACAACCTTTTGAAAAATAACCATAAATCCACGGCCAACTTAACAGAAATAAAAGAAATATTAAAGCTGATTCAGAGAGAAACGGGAGAGAAATAGTGATCTATAAGGGTTATTTTTCCCAGATGGGAGCAGAGGCAGTTGGCTACAATTGATCCCATTCCTCCTTTCCGATACATTGCCCACGAGCCCAATATTAACCTCATTACCTTTGGTTTCACTTACTCCGCCTGTTCCATTTCAGCTCCCCCCTCCTTTTATTGCCATAACACCTGACACTTATCTACCCTTTAACTTACCTTTAACCATCCACGCTCCTCTTTTTGGGGCTTTCCTCTCATATATTGTATGTATATTGTATTACTTATTCACATTTTGCATATCTTTGATAAGCATTGGAAGTGCATTCTTATTGAATTCCTTATACATTGTTTTATTTAAAATTATTTACTTAGATCCAAGAGGGGCTTATTAAATAATAATTATGGATGTGTTAATTAAAACTAAAGTTAAGTTACTATTACCTATTCGTTGTGGTATTTTTTTTACCAGAACTAGTAAATGTTATTGAAATAGCTCTCGAATTTTTCTGAGATGTAACTTGGATTTAATTGTTATATCAAACAGGTGGTCCAGGCAGTGGTCATTGTCTCAACTCCAGTGGGTCGTGGCCCTCTGTTTGGTCTTCACCTCATGGAGAAACGGCCGGAGGAAACCACTGCTTCCGGCCCTTCAATCAGCTTGCTGAGGGAAACGCCTTAGGAGTAGGCTTGGCTTCTGGCAGAGTGTATATGCATAAATGGAAATCGTACTCATGCATGGAGAAATTCTTACATCCAAATTAATAATGCTGTACAAACAAATTGTATTTTTTTAAATAAAGCTATTATTAATGAATTAACAATTATTCGGATGGACTGATTAAAAAAGCATTATCATTAAAAAGTATAAATAATAAGTAAAAAATAATCATAGATTTCCCCAAAACACGAAAATTAGGTCAAATTTAGGGATACTATTCCTAAGTATTGCGGGAAACCTAGATCCCATTACTTATGGACGGTATATAGAACGATAATAATCAAATATTATGAAAGCCAGTGGAGTTTTCACAACGAAAATACAAAATAAGGAACATTCACAGGAAACTTATTTCTTCATTGGTGATTTAAAATTTTAAACTCTAATCGTTTACTGGAAAGTAACCCTATTAAAAGGTTTTCAGTTGAATGGATCACAAAATAGTTCTTTTTATAAGAACAATAAGATTTGATTATTTTAGTAGTGACTAAAAGTAAGGTAAACCTAATGAACGGTTACCTTCAATCCTGCATGGGAACTACTTGTTTCATTTAGAGTAATGAGCACTCCACTGTGCTGCTTGGTTATAAATAATAAAATATTATAATGCTAATTCTGTTTTAACGTTTAATGAACTTCTATTTTAGGGTGAAGTAAATGACATTTTAAGAGCTATTTGCATCTATTTAAAACTATTTGATCACGTGGTGTACGTCCATTTTATATACGTTCTTAAAGAAAGGAAATATAATAACAGAACTTCTAATATTGTCTTCACGTGTTAAAGAACTATGTAAGAAATAATCCTTTTTAATTAATGAAAGTAAAATAAATAAATAGCAGTGCATAATAATTTCAGAACCCATCATAAGTATTTTAGTATAAGAATGGCACTTACCTATCATAGTAGTAGTCCCTGAAACAAAGAAGCAGACATTAAAGAAAGTTAAGAAATCAATTAAATATTTAAAAAAATACCTTACTAATATTATTTTATTTTATTTGGTTGTCATATTTATACACATATGTTGTACATATTTATTTATTCTTAATAACTGAATACAGTGACGACATTATTCGCTTAGTTAATAGAAAATAAAGAGAAAGAAATAGTAAATTATAGTAAGTGATACTGGTACACGTGGTAACTATGTAATTGGGAAACTGCCTCTTGGTTAAGAATGAAAAATGTTCTAAACTTAAATCAATAAATAAATTTATTTTTAATATAAATCATAAAAGATAGATGCACAGAAATAAAGTTTAAAACAGTCATGTATCGAAGGTTGACACGATTATACAGAAGTTGTTTGGCTTCCTGAGGAGAAACCTTTCTAGCTGGCCTTAAGTGGATTTGAAGGAAACCCCACAGGATGGATTTGTCTGAAATTACGGTTATATTTATTTCGAATAACGTACACCACATGGAATTTGATTTTTTGAAACATAAAATTTATATATAAAGCAATCATCACTAAAGGAGCAATGAGTTCCTAAAAAGCAAAAACAGATTTCTTTCAGTTTTAAAACGAGAATAATCTATAATAATAAAATTATTTATGCAATAACCCGTTTTCTCTTCACCACAAGTTAATTATTTTACGCAAACACTTTCTCCTGCCGTAGCCATCATTATTTTGTATGTTATAGCTTCATTGTACAATAGGTAATGACGATTAAGTTGTCTTTAGATCAAGCAAGTTACTTGTCAGGCCGTAATATAATATAAATATATAAATTCTAATTAATATGTTGGCGATAAACAATACTACTTCTCCTCACAAGTATAATATGTTTACCTTAGCACATTAGTAGGTGTTGTATAATGTTTCGTGAATAACTCACTAAGAAAAAAACAAAATACAGAACAGATTAATATCAGAAACGAATTGCAAAATTTGATTAACACCACAATATGTTTGACTGGTCAAGATCAATGTTGATAAAATAACTAATATACAAACTCTCTTTCCAAGTATAAGGAAGGAGGCAGAATATGGAAAGGCAAATTGACAGGAATAGAAAGGATGGGGAGGGGGTGCCTGAGTGGTCTAACAGGTCAATAAAAACTCCAAAATATGGTGGGGCCCAACCTATTTTCTCCCTGCTCTTCAAGCACTGCATATAGATTTCCCAAGGCTCCACAACGAACCAAAAAAAAAAAAATAGGAGAAAATTACAGATCTCCACGATGTCAGAATCGGTAAATAATTCAGCTTTTAATTTGGCTAAATTACTTACTTGAGTTTATATTTCAGTATTCATAATTTTCTGTTTTTTAAGACAATGTGTTTTTATTTAAAAAAAACAATTAAATCAAAAAATTTGTAATAATAAATAATATATATTAATAATTAAATATATATTGATTAAATATCAAACCTTTATTTATGCTAAGCAACTCTTAGCAGAGTAAAGAAAATAGGCAAAGATATGTGGAACTCATTGTGTGTGTGCATTTCATAAGGTTCAGAGTAGCTTATTGTTTTCCAGGAAATATATTGGTCTAAGAATTTTGTTAGAATCACGATTTTTTCTTGTACGATTTCTTCTTCTAGGACAATTTTAACTTGATAGTGGTAACAGGTAGTATAAACGCAGAGTTTACATTACTTTTAAAACGAGATGGTATTATTTATTGTGGCGTACGGGCCAAGGGACAAGAAGGCTAAAGCCCGGCGTGAACACTGACCGTACGGAGGACTAGTAGGTGCGATGTTTTTGCAAGACAGGGCATGTCATCATAAAACCCTCCGATTACCGAAGAGATATATAGCTGGGTAAAGAGGCTGGAACTTTTTTTCGCTGGATATATTAAAGGTAAATAATGACCCTAGATTATGGAGAGAAGATATTAAGCTGTCTGAAGTTGAATTTGGCACTGTCAGGCATTCAGTAGGTTTATATTATTGGAGAGTAGAGGGAGTCAGAGGTGAGGGAGGTACTGGTCAGGACCATAAGACAGGCTGGCAAAGCAGTAAGCGAGAATCTTTCACGACACCGTTTTGTTTTAAAGTAAGTATTTATTTCATAATTAAAATGAATACATATTCATCATTTTTTTTCATATAACTATTATATTTTTAAAAATCATTAGTTGCATCGTGAATTCAATAATTTTTTATAGTTCTTCATAACTAATATCCAACAATGATTAAACGCACTTAATGGTCTTTGGAAAAGAATTGATTGGATGTAGGAATCAGGTTGGATCAATAGTAAGGAATTTTATTTTTAACTTTAAACCCAATGCTTTACGGTGCGAGTTTAATAGGGTAATAATCAGGTTCAACGAATGCATATGTGCATTCGTCATTTGTTTAACCAGAGTGTCGAGGCATGGTCCCCTTAAAAATATAAGAGGATAAAAATATATAATGTATGATATATATACCGTGACCAAACTTCCATGTTAAACAACATGTTCTATGTTAACATAGCAGAACATAAAGCCAGAATCTTTCTTCAGAGCTTAATAATGTTAATAAAGACTGAATGACAAAACAGTTGGTGGAGAGGACGATTTGAGGAATACGAAATTGAGGAAAGATGAATATCATACGACATTACTTGTTGTAATAAACCTTTGATAATACACCCAACGATCACTTAGCAACTGTCAAAAATATTTCACCTACATCCGACGTGGTTGTCTCGAGAATGGTATAACTTTTAAACATAACATTATAGACGCATCGTGACTAAATTGTGTAAGCCTTTCAATTGGAGGAGTTCATGAAAGGAGAACTGGAGTCATCAATTAATTTTTATTTTATGAAATAGCACCACTTAGTTGAACAATTTTTAGGAAAAGTTTACCTTACAGTTGAATTTTTAAAATGATCAAGAACATTCATTTTAATAATCTGCCAGTTAGTCTTTAGAAATATGTTTAAGTTGATCACTAATTGGCCTGGATGAAAAAACAACAAGAAAAAAAAACTGAAAATTGTAGAAAACGTTGTCTTGAAGTAAAAAGTGGCCTCATTTCTAAAAGCTCCTTCCAGTTCCTTAATTTGATCTCGGTTTCTCATTTTCAGTCTTATCCCTTCTCGGTTGGATCCTTAATATTTTCCTAGTTGAAGCCTCTTTAATGAGAAAAGGACCTATTATTGCTTTCATAAATGGTACGTGGCAATTAGATGAAGTACTACTTGGTAGTATTAGTGACGAGAAATCAAAAAAACATTTAACTGCAAGATATTTTTTTTGTGGAGTAGTGGATGATTGCTGGATTAAAGGTGAAAATAGTTCGTCTCCCAATCACTTAGTTTAATGAAACGTTAAGCGCAAGTCATCAAGAGTATTGGAATAGACATAATATAAGTAAACAGTGACAGAATCACAATAAAGTCCTGCTTAGAACCATCAAATGTTTTAAACCATGGACTTGAGACCGTTTTGACAATGACGAGGACTCTAAGATACTCATATTATTTCAGCATGATCATACTTTACCTTTTACCTTGTTCTCCTAGGTAAAATTCCTTTTTTTTTTTTAACTTCTTTATTGTACTAAAATTACAATCTGCCTTAGGCCATCAGTAAAGACAGCCCAGAGGCCTCCCAAATCCATATGTTTGTCGCCTCCAGAGGAAGTCTTGGGAAGTCCCACATGCTCCTCCGTCAGCCGCGTCACCGGATACGAGCCGGTGGAGGCTGAAAAAGAGTGCGAGAGCCACAGACGCTCAGGACATGATTGGAGTAACTGGCCATTGCCAGTATTTTTTTTTTTTTTAATTTAAAAACCTATTTTATTGATTTAGATTTAAAGGGTTTAAAGGGTTAGAGTTTGCTTCTCGTACTCCGATGCGCTGATGCACGCCATCGTCAGGACTCCCACAGTCACGCATTTATAGCATGTCACGAGGCAACTGCCTTTTCAGTCTCCGAGGAGGATTATAGGGATGACTGGTGCTGAATATGAATATGCTACGGGATTAGGGTGGTTAGAAAGGCTACTATGGAATTTCATAAACTTGAAAGGGATGAACTCAAGAACGTAGGGAATATTAAGATCGTTATGAAGGGTTTTGTTGCTTACGTACTAAGGGGCATTTACTATTGTTCTCAGGAATTTTGCAAATGTGGCCAAGAAGGTATAGGGAGTAGAGGGGACATCAGCGGTGTATAAGTTATAGAGGACGGGACCCAGGACACTGGACTGTGGAACTCCTGCATTTATTGGATAGTAGTTAGAATATGCTAAACCACATCGGACTTGGAAGAAGCGGTTTAAAAGGTAGGACTGTAGGATTAGGAAAAGAGTCTATGGTAAATATTTTTTGAGCTAGTAGAGCAAACCTGCGTGCCAGACCATGTCTAAAGCTTAAGCTATATCAAGAAAGGCAGCAGTGCAATACTGTTTGGTTTCAAGGGCTGAGGAGATGTGATCATCAACGCGAAGGCCTTGTTGAGCAGTGGAATGTGGTTGGCGGAAACCAAACTGGTGAGTGGGAAAAAGGTTTTTGGATCCAACAATTGGTAGTAGAAGTTTTAATAGGAGTTTCTCAGATACTTTTGAGAGGATAGGGAGTAGGCTAATTGGACGGTAAGATGAGGCGTAATTGGGTGGTTTACCGGGTTTGAGAATAGGACAATAATGGAATGTTTCTAGAGGAGAGGAAAGTGCATCGTTTGGATAATGCAATTATATATGTAGGTTAGGAAGATTATTGCTTTCGGAGGAAGTTGTTTGAGAATTTGAGGAGTAAGGAGATCATATCCAGGGGATTTTCTGTAAGATAAGTTTTTCAGAAGGTATTTGACCTGAGTTTTGAGAGGGGTTAATGGCCTTTGGTGGAAGAGAGAGAGGGATAGGTGAAATGAGGAAATCTTCCGCAGTTTTGCTGTGTGTATGGTTTTGATGAGAAAGGTGAGGTGTGAAACTATGAGTAAAATGCAGAGCAAATTCCTCCAACCAATCCCCATTTGAAGCCACCCAAGGGCCCATCATCACGACGGAGTGGGTGTGAAACAGGATGATACTTTAGGATTTTTTTGGTTACATTCCACAGGGAGTTATTTTTGGTAGACAGAGAGGAGAGTAAAAAAAAAAAAGAGGTCAAATTCCATCACACTTTAAATGACTACTTGGTTCATACCTTGCTAAATTTATTTGCTTGATAGGTGATAGTGGGATTTAATAATTCTCTTTATGATATATTCTTTGATTGTCGACGTTCCATTCCTTGGAGGAACCGACTGGCTATTCATGTAAAACAATTCATTGTTTGTACTACGAATGAAAAAAATATTATCATCATAATCTATGTATGTTGTGTCAACTTCTTCACCACGAATAAATAGAAGGTCCCCTCTTCTCGGCCCATTAAATACCCACCTACATTTCCATATTTTAATAATAAAAACGTTAAGCGTCAGTAAAGAGAGAGGGAAACTATTGGATGAAACACCTTAACCCTCCTAGGGGCGCGGGTGAGACCCAGCCTCTGACCTGCCTACAAGGCTCAGATTCGGGTTTTGTCTCAGACTATCAGAAAGCGGCACCAGAAGTAAACACTGCTCTCTCTCTCTCTCTCTCTCTCTCTCTCTCTCTCTCTCTCTCTCTCTCTCTCTCTCTCTCTCTCTCTCTCTCTCTCTCTCTCTCTCTCTCTCTCTCTCTCTCTCTCTCTCTCTCTCTCTCTCTCTCTCTCTCTCTCTCTCTCTCTCTCTCCCTCTCCCTCTCCCTCTCCCACTCTCTCTCCCTCTCCCTCTCCCACTCTCTCTCCCTCTCCCTCTCCCTCTCCCTCTCCCTCTCCCTCTCCCTCTCCCTCACCCTCACCCTCACCCTATCCCTCTCCTTCACTCTCTCTCTCTTTGCACTGGCACTTGCTGCTTTACTCGAACCAATGCTTTCTTATTTAACTACCTCTGCAGCTCTCTTTCCTTAACTCGCTATGTCTTAGTCCGTGATGTAACCTTCCTAGTGGGGTTCTCTGCCTTCATCTCGGTAAAACTAGCATCTCCTTGGAAGGGACCTACCAATGCGGCCCTACAAACTTTACCTAGCAGCGTCTCCCCAACCGATCCAGTCTGCCTCTCTCCGGTTTACACTCACCTTTGGGACCCAGACGGTTTTCACCTACCCTTACCGAGCGTGAATTCATGTAATTCGACCTACGAATTACCGAACTACCTATACCCTGTTCCTCTTCCACTGAACATAGCGCAATGTCGGGGCACACCTTCTAAAATCTTACGGAGTCAGGTCAATACGAATAAAGCTGCCCGCTGACTAGGATGGCAACAAAGTTCAAAGACCACAGGTCCACCCATTTTATCTCTATCTTGACGCTTGCTGGACAGTGGCCGGGTCGTAGAGACCCTGTATTAGTTTTGTATTGCAGTATCACGCTGTATTCAATAGCCACCCGCAAAGGACTGACTATGTTACACCATCTTGTCTGACAAGAAAGCGGTTTTGAACCTAGATACATTCATGCTCGTTTTTACGTTAAGCGTCATCCAATAGGGACTTCCAAACTTTGACAGTTGAAGCCGGTCATATTGTTGAAGCTGCATCTGTCTAATTGGCTGTTATTTATTCAGTCTGTTCGGGGAACGTTCCGTGTACTTCGCCCATTTTACAGTCGCTATAACCGTCCTACCGAGAGGACTATTCGCAGTGTGGTGGATAAATTTGAGTCCACTGGTTCAGTAAACAATCAACCAACACTTGTACGTCGACGAAACTCAAGACCTGCTGAAACCTTTGCCGCTGGCTGTCCTTGAGAGTGTGAAGGAGAATCCGAGGCAGTCGATTTTGCTTCGCTCACAAGGACGGTCTTTCTCAGACCACAACTTGGCGAGTATTGCGTCGTTACTTGGGCCTACACCCACACAAAATTCAATTGACCCAGGAGCTGAAGGTAAACGACCGTAGACAACGACGTGTGTTTACTGAATGGGCCCTGGAGCAGTTGGAAACTAACCCTAATTTTCATCGAAAAATCATCTTCAGGGATGAGGCCCATTTCTAGATGAATGGGTATGTCAACAAACACCATTGTCGAATTTGGGACGATACCAATCCCCATGAGATCCAAGAGCGTCCTATGCATCCCGGAAAAGCCACTGTTTAGTGTGGATTTTGGGGTGGAGGCGTCATCGGTCCATATTTCTTTGAGAGCGTCGTTGGCCAGGCCATCACCGTCAACGACGAGCGCTATAGGTTGATGATTACAAACTTTAACGCGAATTGGATGATATGGACACCAACGAAATGTGGTTTAAACAAGACAGCGCTACGTGCCACACAGCTCATGTCACATTGGACATTCTGCACGAGCAATTTGAGGCCATGGTCATCTCACGTGGAGGTGATGTGAATTGGCCACCGAGATCGTGCGATTTGGCCCCGTTAAACTTCTTGTGGGATTTTCTTAAGTCGCAGGTCTATGCAAATAAGCCACAAATCACAGCGGTCTTCAAAGCCAACATAACCCATGCCATGGGTCAAATTGTGCCTGATTAATGCACCAGAGTCATGGAAAATTTGACATTTCGGATGCGCACCACCCAGCGAAGCTGCGGCGGAAATTTGCACGATATTATGTTTCATACATAATGGCATCGATAGCCCTTTTAAACGGATAAAAAATATCAATCATATCTTACACACACTTTGTTTTATTTGGATTTAAAGATAGGAAGCGCTTAATGAAAAAACCCGGAACGGTCTCTTATTCACGGCATAGTGAGTTAAATCACAGCCGTAAGTGACAATTATCTCGATACTAACCGTTTTACGCCTAGTGATTTTCTTCTTACGGGTTCGCAGTTATCCATTGAAACGTTACAGAAGTGCCACCTAACCAATGCATATTATAACAAAAAAAACACTCCAAATCAACAGATTAATCTACTGAGCCACGCTGTTGTGAAAAAAGAAGATGGTTGCAACTGGGCTGAAGTAAACATAGGTTTTCTTCTAATTGGTGTTTGTATTCTGGCCGGTTTCAGGTACAGAACCTCCACTCAAAGCCTGACTGAAACATTAATTAACAGCCTGTAAATAGGGTTCTATGCTAAACCAGCCGGCCTGCCCTACCTCATTCATAGCTCAAATGGTTGTTCAGCAGTGATAAGCTTTTTGGGATAACTCATTATCTTTATTAATCTATTATATATCTTGGTAGAAGTATCTTCTGATTTTAAAGTATACAACACAACGTACATTTAATTCGTAACGGTTTTTTTAACGTAACGATATTTAAAACCATCTAAATGAACACATTACTTAAATTTATGTACGGTAATAAGTCAGATTTACAATAGTATGTCGATCAAGTACGGGTAAAGAATTGAGATACCCCAGGAAAAATTTAAAACAAGTCTTAAAGTTTCCAGACACCTTTTGTGTCTTACTTGCGGACATGCCTCCCCTCTTGATCACAGGGGAGCTCACTTAATCACTATAAGTGATAATGACACCTATTCCAAAACCACAGAAACATCTCACTGCAGAATTACTGTTACTAGAATAGGCGTAATCATGTTTAGCAGCTTCGATACCTACTCGACTTTTTAAAAAAACAAATCGGTTCGAAAACCCCATTTCGCAATATAATTATTATCGTCCACCTAACCTTAATCATATGGTCAGTGAAATGTTTTTCATTCGTAAGTAAATGTATCAGGAACAAAAATGAAGTTAACTTGAATATTAAATAATTGAATATTTGAACAATGATTCAACGTTCCCACCCAAGCCCCTGAAATAGATGGAATGAACATGACGTATTTCCGACAGGAAGCATAGGTTTTATCTACCTTCGTTTAATATAAACTACCCTTCATATTCACAAAAAAATTCGTAAATTTGACTTGTTTTCGTAGGTATAATATTGATATATTTGTGAATCTACGGATGAGCAGACTTTATTCAAATCTAAACCAAGACTATTATCTATTGGCTCCTATTTACAAGAACGGTTATAATATATTAAAATTACGATAAATTGTAAGCTAATTGATGTTTGTAAATGTGAAGTTATATTGCGAAAAGGGTCGGGCCAATTATCTGTCAAAGGAAACCGAAAGCTAGCAATTTGCTCTTTGACTTTCCACCCTATCTCTCTCCCACCCGTCTCGCACCCCTTCGAAGCTGAAATTATGGCAACAAAAATATAAGCGTTTAAAGGGGGGAGAATAATTAGTCAAGGAAGTTCGAGGCCTTGTTTAAGGTCGGATTATTCCTACGAACTGATATTAAAAGGAAAACGGAAGTTAGCAACGAGTTATATAGGATAATGAGAGTTAACAAGTTTGCAGGGGAAAGAGCTAACCCTGCTCACTAGGCAAATTATCCAGGTTGTACCTTGACGGGTCCTATTAAATATTGACTCGAACCAGGCCCATCCCACAGTTATTAACTCGATATAACGTCAAAACTAACCAAGTTTCGCTCTGTTATTGACCTGTGTCCGTTAAGTACATAAGCTACGGTTATAGCATTCAATAACGGGCTGGCTTAATTAATCAAAAGCTACATACCAAGCCCTAGGCTTTGTTAGCTTAGCTGTGGCGCCGAGTACGCCGAAACCGGGTTATTAATATTTATTGCCTATTACAATACATGTGCAAGCAAGTACGGGCAAGGCCCGTGATCGCGAGCGGAGTTAAAATTACTTGAGCTAGCAGTTTTTATCTTCATAGCTCACCGATATAAATTGTAAAGGCAAAATCTGCTACCGTAAAGTAATTGAGAATTTCACTTTTCTTTTAATATTTTTTTTTATTCGTTTTCACAGTC
The DNA here is from genome assembly GCA_930367205.1 of Acanthosoma haemorrhoidale. Taxonomy (NCBI): domain Eukaryota; kingdom Metazoa; phylum Arthropoda; class Insecta; order Hemiptera; family Acanthosomatidae; genus Acanthosoma; species Acanthosoma haemorrhoidale. The sequence continues at coordinate 95,244,714 of OV884011.1, forward strand.
AGTGGCAATTTTTTAATATTTCAATAAAATTCAATAACAAACGGCCCCTAAACTAGGAAAGTCTGGAAGTTAAAATAATTCGTAATCGTTTTATAGTAGCCCACCTAATTAATTGGTGTATTCGCTCAGGACGATGTTCAGTTGAAGTTTCGAAAATAGTTCAAACAGCTGAAACATCAAACTATCAATTTGAAATTTAAACTCTACGAGGATTGATCAAAAAGTAACGAGAATTTCCTTCAAATATAATAATAATGCCTCCCTCAGATATAATACGCCTGGGCCAGCGCTTTTTCCAATCTTGGAAGCACTTTTCAACTCATTTTCAATACAGCTCTTAGCATCTTAGCGACTCTCCTTTTACTTCATCAAGGGTGTCAAAACAACAAAATGTTAGTTTTATTTTTTTCTACTTGGGGAACAAAAAAAAGACATGCAATGCCCGACTGAGGTAACATAACAGTGGTACTTTATGTTTTTTTGCTAACAAATCAGAAACAATCTGTGAGGTGTGAGCGGGAGCGTTATCATGATGAAATTTCCACAAATTGTTTTGCCACAATTATAGTAGTTTTTGTCGGATAGCTTAACGTAAACGGCACATTACATTCAAGTAATATACTTTATTGACCGTACGATTTTCTGGGAGGAACTCAAGATCGTAATCAAAAAAGCGAAATTATAAAATTCTCGTTACTTTTTGATCAAACCTCGTATATTCATTCCCGTGTCAATATCGTATATATATGTAATGTCAATATACGTATATCACTCCAATTAGATTTTATAAAATATATAATAACATGAATCGTGTCAAAACTAATTTAACATAAAAAACAAAAACAAATGCCGGTAGTAAATGGGCCGCTTCTCCCCAACATTGAAACTTTATATTAGGTAACTCTTCAGAATTTATTTCTGATTTGATAATGTCATTCCTTCTGTTCATAAGGTTATAAAAAAAATTAAAGAAATAACGCAAAAATAAATTTAATGTCATTCAGCCGACTCCATTGGTTTTTTTATGAAGATATTTAGTTGTTTTTTTTTACCTGATAAAAAAGAAATAAAAGTATTTTTGCTGAAAAATTAGAAGGTTTTCTAACTAATTAATTCATCATTTCATAACTACTTAATAAACTAACAAGAATATTCTAGACCACTATTGATGCCTCTAATTATTTTGTTATGGTTTTAATGATGATTATAGCAAGTCAAACAAGGCTATCATTAACATAATTTTGAGCGCTTGAGAAATGCTGTAGAGGCTGATGTAAGCGTTAATGAATACATAAATTACTTGTGGGAAAACAAATATAGGACGTTATTTCTTTATATTTTCTGTTAAACTCTCGACCTCCATCCATTTCATTTATACGTATTTAAAAAGATCAACAGAAGTTATTTTATGATTGAAGTAAACAAATCGTTGATGTAATTAAAAAAAAAAATTAATCAACTACTTTATTGATTGATTATTTTCGTAAATTCGTTTGCTATTTACTGAAATACAGTAACTATTTCGGCGAAGACATTGTATATGTGTTTTACGACGTAAATAATTTCTATATGTACGGACGGTACAGATGTACATTAATGAGGTCACTTGACATAAAGTGAGCCTGCTGCAACAATGACCGGGAGACAAAAGGAGGAGCTGGCAGACAGGTACAAAATAGACAGAGGCTGCAGTAGACCAACTCAGATATGAAAGAGTAGAGGAGGTAATCAAAGGAGTCGGTCACGCCTCCAGACCAGATTGAATCATATTTAATTGAGTTGTGGACCTTCCCCCACTCCGGGATAATTTCCCCTGAGTCCTCCCCCTTCTTATACCCTTCCGTCCCCCCCCCCATCCCTTACTGGTTTACTCTCATTCCCCCAGGGGATCAGCTTACGTCATAATCCTATCTCTCTCTGACCAATTCTTATCATTTTCGTTCCGTCCCTGGATTGTCTCTCAAACGTATCTATCGACAAACTGATGGACCATTTTATTTTTATTTTTGTGACCAAATTATTTATTATATACAAAATATCTTTATTAATTTATCGTTTGTTTCCTGTAATGCCTTTATTCTCCCTCTCCTGGAAAATTTGATTAAATAACAAATCAAGGAGCAAATAAACAAATGGCTAAAATTAATGCATAACGAACGATTAGGTAACAAATAACGACTACAAAGTTCTCGTTTCGTTGTGTTCGGATAATTTTTATTAGAATGATTCCCAACTCTGGTCTGTGGTTAATAACAAATTAAATTTGTATATGTTCTAGATGCACACAGAATAAACTTTATTGGCAAGTCAGAGGACCGTAACTAATATGTGCTTCATTGCCATCGCGGAAGCAGTAGACAAATATAGTACTACTTATAGCGGAACAGGCTACATAGAGAAGTGGGCTCAAGCCTTCTCACTGGTTTACACCCTTTAAAAAGGAGAATCCATTTCAGTCCAAGGGATCGCATCCTGATGCAACGATTGTGTTACTGAGATCACGTTGGTGGAGATATTTTTCTTTTGGGACCAAATCAAAAGCAGCCTTTAGATCCAGAAAGACCAAAAATGCATTTTGGTCTTTTGGTGTTTATGAGAAAATTACCAAGCCTACAGTGGCATTTGAAGCCTCTATTGTGCCCACTAATCCATGACATCATAACGGCTGACTCCCTACATCAATTCATTATTATCTATAACTATATGATCGAGGGGCGTCTCGATAATTCCCAGCATTGAACCAAAGCCCTGCGTGTCATATACCAAAGCAGTTCATCTTCACCTTCCAAAAAATTTGGCTGATGTCCTCGTACTACATCCTTTTTCCATTAGTATCATTGAAGAATTACATTTTCTTCGGGTAGCCTCATGACATTATATAATAATGAAGGAAGTTCAAAGAAGTTTACATATTTTAATCAACGAATAGTTATTGTAAACACTGATACAAAACAAGTAAAATAAATATTTAATATGTGATTTTAAGTCAATAATGTTTTCAAAAACAAGAGATTTTATAAAAAAATACTTAGTTTCCACTCACTCGTTTACTCTGAATCTTCATACTTAATCGTTGTTATTCTAAATTTTTTTATAGTAGACGACATTTCTTTGAATTTGACAATCCGAGCAAACATTTATTATTTACAAACAGGATCCTGTCTTCAAAATTAGATAAAGGCTCAATAACATTCTGAAGATACGAGTTAAACTACAAAACACCATAACTATATATGAAAAATATTCCTTAGAATTGTACCTTTGTCAGGGAAAATACGATAAAAAACAATAATCGTCTTATTAACAAAAAATAAACCAAAACTAGAAACGATTTATATCGACACAGCCTGACAATAAAGTTGGTTCGGTCAAAGAAGCATGATAACTGGGAAGGACAGGATTAAGAGGTGCTTTAACAAGAGCGGATTTATAGAGAGGATTTGTGGAAGTGAGTAAAAGTTAGAAGAGTCTTTCAACTCACCAGGGGCTAACTTTTTTATCGTTTCTATTTACGTTAAGTTCTCTGCTTATCCTTGTCATTTTATCTGCTGGTGTTGTTGCAAAACTGTATGAAAAAGAGATTAAAACTGGCAGAACATCCCCATTTTTTTACGCCATGACTGAACATACAGTGACAACTAATTGGGGGAAAAATTAATTTAAGTCTTTCATTGGATAGATAATAATATATAAAAAGGGAGAAAAGTGTCGTATAAAAATTGAAAGGCACTTTGTAGCTAATATAAAATTTAAAAAAAGAAATCTAAATAAATATGCAATCCACAAAAATGAAAGTAATTTTGCGAACTAATCACCTATATAGATTGCTCAGTGGAACAAGGTTATAAAATAATTAAAAAATACGTTTTTTTTCTTCATAGCCCTTTGTAATTATAAATTATCGATATCAGTATAGATTCTATATCAATAAATCTGTAAATACAGAAGGTATAAGAACAAAATGTTCCCCGACAGTCTGTTGCTATCGATGCAGAAAGGGTGGTGGGGTCATTAGCATAGTATTAAAAATGGGTTTGTTAGATGCTGCAACGAGTCAAAAAAATGAATGTGTCTCCGGTGGATGAATTCACCCATCGATCGCACACCAAGCAACGGCTGCAGATCAACGTTCTATAACCTCTCGAGAGAGTTATGTCTGACCGCTTTTCTCATGATCCCATTCTAAAATTGCTGGAGACTTTTAGCTGTATTTCCAGTCAAGTTAGTATATGGTGGGGATCCTTACAGCAGAGCTGGCTGGAGGACACATTTGTATATAATTAGTTTGAGTTGAAGTGAAGAGTTGGTCGAAGTTAGCAAGGGCGAAAGCCGGTAAGGCCTATGTCAAACTTTTCTATTCTGTTATCAAAATGAGTTCAAAAATGGATATGGTCACCCATTTTTATACCTACATTGAGAAAACCAGAGAGTTCTCTTCCCGTCCTATAGTATAATATTTTTGCAAGGCTTCTTCTCCTTTTGGAGGGATAAGATTACGGAGTTGGTCTTCCCGGCGTTCACACTGATGTTTAACCTACCCAGTCTGTCACTGATAACGGTACAAACTGTCTCTGCCTGAGTAAGAAATCTTTTACACTCATGCTGCTGCTGTAAACCGCATTGTCGTCCACGAAAAACCACCAATGTAGCATTCTTTAGTTTATCCAAATAATCACAGATCACTGTTCAGTCCTTCAGGAAGGATATCAACATGGTATATGACTGCACCGGGCATTCCGAGTCACAAAGCTGTTGGCAAAGCATCCCTTGGTACACTGAGAAAAAAATCCTGCGTACAGTCCAACGAGATTATAGCAGTTGCCGTGTGCTGTGTCTTATAGTTTGTCCCAACAATTTCAGATGTGTACATGCTGAAAAGAACCGGAGACAGAACCGCGCTTTGAGGAACTCCACAAGTCAGAGGGAATGGATCAGAGAGGCTAACACCCAACCGTACCCTCACCGATCTGTTCTTCAAGATCGAAACCAACTTAGTGTATAGCTGCTCTGGGTATTCCCAGTCGCAAAGCTGTCGGCACAGGATCCCGTGGGACAATAAGTCGAAAGCCTGCGTGCAATCCAACGAGATCATAGCAGTTGATGTATTCTTTTGAAGCCCGTTTAAGGCCCAGCCTCGGGAAGGGTGAAGTAAAAAAAAAAAAGAAAAAGAAAAAAAAAATGTTGCTGTATTCTTGTTGATACCGAGGGTGGCTTCCGTCCGTACCTCCACAAGCGGATGTTCTGTTCTCAGATGAGCCTGAAAACCTGCCTGCCCGTACGAAATGATAGAATTTTCCGAACAGAACTCGTTCAGGTAGTTCAGTATTATCTTTTCGAGAATCTGCCCCATGTCAGGGAGGAGACTTATTGGGCAATAGTGGGCTGGGTGGTCGCCTCTCTTTGTGGGCTTCCACAGTGGGAGCAAGATAGCTTGTTTCCACGCTGTCGGGAAGTATCTCAACCTGATACATGAATTGCACAGGTTAACGAGCGTCGGCAGCTGTTTCAGCAATACAGTTTGCTCCCCATCACGCCCTGGTACTCGGTTTCCCTGACACCAAATAATCGCTTTGAGCTGCTGCGGGGATACAAGCATGTAGTTCTGTCCTGTTTTCAGCTGCTGTGCTTCGTCGTAGTTCCCCACAGCATTGGCATTAGCGGCGTTGTCAACGGTGTATTGGTCGGCCAGTATTTTCACCTGTTCTTCCGGTGTATAAAGGGTTCGCCATTATGAAGACGGTCACCTGAGTCCTTAGTAGTGGTCTTAACGAGCTCCCAAAACGTATGGCGATAGCCGCTTAAACCATCAAGCCGCTGATGCCACGTCGCCTTCTTCCAATTCATCATTAAGCCCCGATTTAGTGTTGTGCGAGAGTTTACTACTTTCTTGGCTTGACGATTCCTTGTTCTGTACCTGTTATTCTTCCAACTGTCGTGTAATGTGATAAGTTGAAGAGTATGGTCGAGTGGTTTTAGTAGCGTAGACGGCTTCGGCCTAAACTTAGGGATGTTAGTGTCAGCTGCTTTGATGATAACCTCGATTAGGAAAGCTACCTGAAGACCCACTTCCTCTGTAGTGCGGTGAAAGGCAATTGTTGGTATACTTGTGATCGATATAGTTTTGAGTCGGCTCAACTATAGTCGTACTTCATGGGATGCGGGATCAAAACTCTACCATCAATCGAATACAGGACTGGCAGGTGGTCAGTCGTAACTACGTCCGGGTCTCACAAAGCTGTAAATAAATTTATTTTATTTTTCTAGTTTTAAGTTTAAAAAAATGTAATTATACAGCAGATGTGAAGAAAACCTCTTATGGTAAGAGAAACTGCATCCAATTCCTAAATACGGTATTCTTTCTGTTATAAGAGAAAGTATTATGCTTAACACATAATTTGTTACCAATGGGCTGAATATCTAATAGTTGCAACCATTCACTAACGCTCTAGGCACTGTGAGTCAATCATTATCGAGAATTCAAAAAGTTCTAACCTAAATCTGCAGCGCCAACGTTGAAGACCTTCCAGCCTCGTCGAGACTCATCGAATTGATTCCAGCCCTTTTTAACACTAACATAGTAAATGACACTTGTCACTTCGTTTTAATCAAATTAATTCAGCAGAAATAGCTCTGTAACAAAATGATGCACATAGTAAACGAAAGCATTATCATCAAGAAGAAACAATCCCTCCTCTTCGCCTCCCGTAATAAATCACAGTAACAGTTAAAACGGGCGTGTATTGGATATATATAGGGTCCTTATCAGCGGCCACTGAAAGGCAACTGAGCCATCAATCTATCGCTATCTGCAAAAGGAAGGCACTCACCAGTCGTTTCCGGTTTTGGCAACGTTCTGCCGCTTCCGCCCTGTCTGGTGTGGCTTCGGTTCCGCTACCATGTTCACGTCTGAAAAATAAAAGAGAGTCAGTCAATACAATAGATAGTTTGCTAAATAAAAACAAAAATATTTCTATAACCTATACATGGGGTGTACTTTGTTAAGGAACGAATAAAATGGGAAATTTTTATTGTCTTTGTATTCTATTGGTCCTTAACATTATTTAAATTCACAGATGCTCATTAAAAAAAATCAACAATCATACTAGTCAATCAAATATAATTAACTATAAAATCACGACATTTTACTTATTATATATTTTTAGTGAGAAAGTAGATGCAATGAATATCACAACATAATTTTTGACTTTTATGCAATATACATGTATGAAATATCATATCACATTTAAAAAATATTTCAGTTTGTTAATTACATATAAAAAATTAATATCCTAATATAAATTGCATTCAATTGTAGTTTCTCAAGTTGTGTACGGTCATTAATAAATAAAGTTGAACACCAATCACCAGAGACCAATCACGACGAACCCTTACCTGTACTTATGCATTTGATGATGATCAGTGAAGAGTTTTCTAGTTAAACTATAGTAACCCTACTTCATGTTTTATGTGTGTACATACTTTCACGCATACATATTAGAAAACTTTATTTAAGTTTTAATTTACGATATATCTTGAATTAAGTATTGTGTTTTCATGTCACGGCAGTACCTTTCAACATTATACTGTGCATGGCTACTAGTTAATAATATATTTACGACAATTTTCAAATGATAAGAAAAATAATAGAAATATATGTGAAGATCGTTTTAAATTATTTCATTTAAACATTTCATATCGTTTCTTAATAGAGAGGTTTTACAAAATATTATGGATTGTAAAATTGTATCAAATTAAAGCTATTCTTCAGCTCACGCAGAGCTCGTTTTTCAATAAGAACTTACTTGTATAATTTGTAGAAAGTATTTGGGCTTTTGACTTTTCCTTGGTCCATGGTTCATTTCAAACATTTATCGGTGGAATCGTAGATTTTATTGCATTAGCTTTTGGCTACATCCTACATCAGTCCCCGATTTACCAATACCTCTAATTAAATCTCTTTTTATGTCCTATAAAATATGATTTATAAGAAAACATTGTAATTATGAACTAAAAATCAAAATTGTTTATATGTAAAAATCAAAGGCCTTAAACAATAAATGTTCAAGGTAAGTTGTTTTAGTTAAATTCTACATTTTGAGGCACGGAAAAATATATAACAGTAAAAATACTGCTTATTAAACAGTTGTCATACATTGTTATAAGCACCCCATTTTCTGTTTTAAATGAATTTCTCCATTTGCATATTATCGTCCGCAAAATGCTGAGCGGAGAGATGGACTAACTTAGAACAGAGGGAGTTATACTGACCGGAAGGTCGAGTACGGTGGAGAGAGGAAGTGCAGAAGAGTTGGGATCCACTGGAACACAAGCCTTCCCCAGAGGGCAGATATTTCAAACAAAACTTTCATGTCAAACACCGTGTGTTCCACTTTGAAACAGACCATATTCAGGGCTTGCAATTTTTTTTTTTTATATATAGATTAGTTTATCATGCCACTCGTATGTCCTTCAACTGAGTCACTGGAGAGTACCCTACATCTTATTAAAGGAGCTCTAGTTAAGTTAATTGCTCGCTTAAGTTTTATAAAATAATAAGTATTTGCCTCGCCAATGTATAGTGGGATGAATTTCCAATATAATATCACAGCTAGTCACAAATAACATATCATAATTTTGAGCTTTGACATACATTGCATGAATTTGATTTCTGTATATTATGTTGATGTGTGAAATAATGAGCATGAATAATATTCCAGTAATGTCCTGAAATCTATCGGAAATGAGTTCATTGATTTTATCAGTCAGTCAAAGTCGACGTTGTTCTTTATGTCTTTAATACAAGTGAAGGGCCTATCTTGGAAAATTTTACTCTTAAGAATTTCATTTTTTTTAAAGGCAACTTTCCAAGATAAAGGAAGAAGTAAAAAAAAATTATATTTGGTCAACTATAATGTTCAATAGTATATATTAAATTTTCTAGAAAACGTTGAGGAACATATTTTGTATTTTATGTATTATTTTTTTTTTTATTTTTTCTCTTTTATAGCCACTTTAAATTTACAGATAATTATATCCACCAGTGGACTCTCACCACTGTACCGTAACAATCAACCTCCACCGAGGGTTCCCACAATCCTTACTCCTCTCACACCACCTTCAAGCAGGTCCTCCTAGTACAAGGATCCGATCACCCTAAATATTTTATATTTCTCCCTCATCCTAAAATTCTAACTAGAGAGCTTAGAAAAAAACAAAAAAACAAAAAACAAAAAAAACCAGATAATTATAGATCTTCAGGCGAATCTATTTACAATTTTCAAATTTACTTACAACTTACAAACTTACAATTTTTGAGAGTCTACCGAGGGTGGAGCCTAGGGGTACCTAGGCAACGGTTTGTAGTCGGCCAGGTTCAAGCCTGGCCCGCCCCGGCAGGGGGCTGAAATAAGTCGGCCTCTCGGCCGGAAGGTCGACCCTGCTTAAACAGGTAGATGGGGTCTTGTAGCTTCGGTAGCTTCGGAGATCGACCTCGATCTCTCGACTGGGTAGATCTTCAGTATCCGTCAGGGGGCTAGGGTTTGATCACGTCCATCTGTCTCCAGGCTTCGGCGGTCCAGCAGTGCTTCCATCTGACGGGCATTGGTGGTGGTTGAAGGTCGGAGAATAGTGGGTTGTGAAACAGTGTGAAATAGTGTTGAACAGCAGGGGGCCTAGCACTGATCCTTGGGGGACACCGGCAGTGTAATTTCTTCGGGTCGTAGACGTAGTGCCTATACGAACGGGAGGTAACTGATCCTAGCTTTAACTAAAATTTACAGAACTCCTAGACAAAATTAGCACATTAGATTTAAATTACCACGTATAGGTTAATTAAACCTTTGAACCGCAATTCCTTTTATGCCACTTACTCGTCCATTAACGAGACAAATTTAGTTAGCCAAATGAGAAAATATTTGTAAAGAAATAAATGTTTTCTTCTTCTTTATGTTCTTTTTTTATGTAATTGCGCTATTGTGTTTTTGTTTTTAATCATTGTTTGATTTCCTTTTCTTGTATTATTCAGTAAAGACTTTTTTTTATTTCAACATTAAAAGAAATGTTTTAAAAAGTTAACATTGTATCTCTATAAATGTTATTGTTAAGTAATAAATTTAACATTGGATTAAATAAAATTAGCTAATAAACATATTTTAAAATTGTAAATGAAAAAAAGAATATAAAGAAAACAAAAATAAAAAAAAAGCGTTTCGTCATTTTGGTTCTTAGGTGAATGAATTTATTCAACAATAAATATTTTTTAGAGAGGAAATGAAATATTTTAAAATTACATATCCCAGCAAATCTGTGACAAGTCACCACAAAGTGACCAAGTGACCAATGCTGGTACGTGACTGGCATTTTTCAGAGAGGACCGCTGAGCTATTGAGCTGTTGCATTAGACCTCTCTCTCCTTGCCGAGTTTTTATCAGCTTTGTCTGCTGGGTCTCTTCCAGCAGCGGTTCGATATTAAAAAAAACTCGGCGTGGGAGTAAAAATCTAATTAACGAAACGGCTCCAATGATGATAAGAACAGAAGAAAGTTAATCAAAACATTAGGTAATTACTGGTAGTAATAAAGTATTAGTAGTATAGTGTATTGATAATATTTATTAAAGAAAATAGAATCATATTATCATATCAGAAAATAATTCTTTACCTTCATTTACTTATTCACTACTGTGACTAGCATCAAGACTAGTGAATTTGCTGTAAATGTAATAAAATAGTTACACAGGACTTCAAGTCAGCCCCACACTCACAAATTATTGCAGTAACATTTGAAGTTATGTTGTATTTATTAGTTTTTTCAGTCTAAGCCTTCAGTGGACTCTCACCACTGCACCGCAATATTTCCACCTCTATCGAGGCTTCCCACACTCCTTAATTCCCTCACTCCACCTTCAAACAGGTACTCGTAGTAAAAGGATCCGCTCACCCCAAATAAATTCCTTTATTTTTCCTTTCCATAATCTTAAAAGTTTGAGAGCTAAGAATAAAAAAATATAAGAATATGAATGAAAATGAATATTACCAAGTAATTAAGGAGCGGACAAGGTATGTACAAGGATCAGTTTATTAGAGTGATAGTGCAGTTTTTGTGGCAGTATTATTTATTATGTTCTAATTCATCAGTCATGAACATAATAAATTTAAGTCAGTCTGAAGGGTAGGATTTCTTACGCAAAATTGCACACCTGTAATAAGTCTGATGATAATGTTTGATTGGAGAGCTTGAATAGCCTAAATATTAGAGTTTTTAGGGAACTCTTAAATCAGGGTACTTGACTTGGTTTAAGTGTAAGTTTTTTTGTCAATATTTTCAACACTGGTCCAGTAGATAATTCGATAGTCTTACTCGGTGGCTCATTGTTTCTTATTTATTTTCGGTTTCAAGGTCGGCTTCTTGTCAAGTGCATAAAGGGCGAAACAGTTGAGTTCAAGGCTTCAATAACATATCACATTATTACAGCTAAAACATTGTGCATGCGAGTTTCACATTGCAGTATATTTAAGAAAAAATAGGCCAACAGAGAAGCGAAACTAGCTTGTTCAAGTGCAGAATGAAAAGCAGACGCTTGGTCTACCCGCATAAAGAGTACTGAAAGAAGATGGTAAAATTAGTGGAAAAATGGCACGAAATGAAGACCAGGAATTCGAAAATTCTTTTAAAGCTCACGTCTTATTCCGGAACTCTCTTTTCTCAGATAATCGAGAAATGAATGATTGACTATTACTGGGCAGCCGTTTCTTCTAGCACGCCTATTAGTGGCTGGATCATTTTGCCTGGCAAGTGAAATCTGTGATGTGATTTCAACTGCACCTCGATAGAAAGCTATACTGTTAGCTGTGACGTTGATTAAGTCCTAAAGTTAAATGCTAAAGAAACAAAAAAATAATGACATGCTGTAGATATTGGATTTGTCGTGTGTTACTGACTTTTGCGATAGTCTTTTTATTTATATGTTTATAATAGAATATTAAATTTACTTAGTAGTTATGTGCTAAAAAAAGGTTCAGAACCAAATGAAAACTTTTCAAGGCACCGATCGTGCTACTGCACAGGTGGTCTGAAAAGTTTCCAACCTCAACATGAAGATGATAATAAAATAAATAAAAGCTTTATTAGTTCGGAAACTTTTCAGGCCACCCGTATTAACACCATCAAGCACCAATTATTTTAGAGCATATCATTGCAATTCACTCGAATCTCTCACTAATTACTGCCTACAAGTACAAATGTCATGCTGATGTCTTATTAATATGACTGCATGAGAACGAGAATTTCTAAATTTAGTACCCGAATGAAAGGATTCAGTTCCATTCATATCAACATTCATACAATATATTCAAGAATCTGGTGGTGGAGGGACGAAAGGGAGCTCTCTCCACTTCCCACTCCGACCGTTTTGTCATAAGTGAAGATAAGAGAGATGACAAAAGAGCCACAGACGATCTGGTCAGGTGTGGGAACGATGGCCATTACCAGAACTCCATGACTTACATATCTATTTACACCAGATCCCGAAGACGATTGTAAAGATGAGTGTTATTGGATAAGACGTTTGGGATGAGCCAATAGGTTTTTGTGGAATAGGAAAATCTTGAGAGTATTAGGACTCGGCTTAAGAATATGAGAACTTTATGGGCTAAAGAGCTGTGGAATTCACCAAAATAGTTTCCTACAATTGTTTTCCCAAGAGGACACGATACAATTTATCCACCAGCTAGAGCTGTCGAAGAAAGTAATGGGAACGGTTCAGCAAGCATTATTTTTTGGAACCGATGGTAAATCCTTAGGAGATTAAATAAAATTAAATAAACTATTACTTTTCTTGACTATTGTACTCCAGGTAGCCTATGCCAGAAGAATTCCTAGGAACAGTGAAATTCTATATATTTATAATAAGAAAAAATGGTTGGCTAAGTAAATTGAGGTGAGGATATAGACTCCCAACTATTATTTTTGTTTTATATACCGAATTCGCTATATAGGAGGCATGTGATGGCTGTGGGTTACAATATTCTATATTTCACATATTCTATATTCTATATTTTTCCCTCATCCTGAATTACTAACTAGAGAGCTTGGAAAAAAAAAAAAAAAATGTGGGTTACGTTTATATTCATCAATCGCTACATCTCCAAACGAATTTCACTCAGCATCAGATCACACACCACTGTGAAGGGCTGCAGCATCAAACCTTTGGCAGCGTCAGCTGTTAAAACCTCAAGCACTTATATTAAACTGATGATTTGTGGGCAGACATAGTAGTTGATTTACTTGATATATATTTATTTTAATAACTGCTCATTTTCTCGAAGACCCCCGACCACACTGATTCTCCACAACCATTATGAGGGAAGCCGGGAATCAAACCGTGAATTGCCAAAGGCGTTGGTGTAAGATGCCATTAATTATAGGTTGGATAGGATAATTATTATGTGCCTAAATATAATACCGAAACTAATAAAATAATTATAAAATCTTAGCCAGGCCATTTAAGTAAACTGCAGGAAAACTAGTGTTTTATTCCATTTAATAGGTTCACCCTCATACAAATCCAAGAACTCCATTATAACTTTATTCTCCTCCATTAAGAACTACTTGAAAATTACTTCTACAAAATTAATCTAGTTCTGGCACCAGCCTTACGAGCTTCTCGTCTCCCAATCTATCTACCAACATCCCACGTAAAAATACGAGCCCCCCCCTCCCCCATTACCTCGAACAATTACCAGTCTTTACAGTGCTAGTTATTAAAAACTTCAGACAAGACTCGAGCCAAACTCCGCGGGAGCCAGCTTTAAACCATAAAAGGTTATCTGTTTAAATAAATGTTTTAGCCTCACTCCTTCAAACCTATAACTTTTAATAATGTTTGATTTTCATTATAAATAAATACAAGCTGTAGGTCGGTTTCGTTCTATTTTTAGCGGCTTCATTCACGAGCACCGGACGGCACAAGCTAACTTCTGACACGGAACAACAGCCCAGGAGGACAATCCATTTCATGTTTACACGACGGAACTTATGTCGACTCTCGCTCAGAGACGGAGTACAACTTTTTACTCTAGGGGCCGTGAGAAGGAGCTAAACCCACTCACTATATTACGACGAAAGTTTTACAATAGGAGTCAGGAATAAACAAGAATATCACGGGCAATTATTATGACAAACTTTAGCCAGCCGGTAGCGGGAGTTTAAACAAACTTCTCTAATGGAAGTTAAGGACGGGATTAGAAAGAGATTTGCATGTCAACTCTAGCTTTTTAGCAATGAATAATAAAACATAAATCCTTTTCAAAATCCCGGATATTTCTCCCATTCCTTTTCGATTAAACTCATACGGTGCAAGTTCAAATCATTGTGTGTATGGTAAATATTAAATTTTATTTATTTAGAGCTTTAAGGCAATTAAAATTTACACCATCCTTAAAAATAGTATTATATAACTTATTATTACCACTTAACACAATTGTCTATTTACAAAGATATTTAAAACAAATACCTATGTCCGGCTGAATATAAACCAATCAGAAAAGTTATATTGTATGGCATAAATCAGGAAATACTTTTATAATACTGAACTACGTCACACATGTTGAAAAATGTGATGCCATTGACCCTAAAACAAAAAAAAAATGGTGCACAGAGTGTAATTAAGGTTATCTACCTATGTTCTTATGTAAGTGCTGACCCCAGCAGTAAGGAAATGAAAATTATGTATATTCATACTAAACACTGTTATCTGAAGCGTATTTTTTTGGGTCACCATGTTTAGATAAAAGCCAACGTTTAAGATGTATATTTACGTTGCAGGTATTTACACTTTGTGTATTTAAACACGAGAGAAAATGGAACGCTCAAAACCCACTAAAACAATAATTACGGTTATTCAAGCTCCAATTTCATCGTCTTCTAAAGATTAATTATCCAGCTCGACTTTAAAATCGATACAAGAATGGAAAATGTGTTCCATCCAAGCAAAATTAATTTTACCCCCAGCATGTAAAATTAAAATCTAAAAAAAACTTTGTACAAAAAATTGTACATAATGTACCCTTAATTTAATAAGCTATCAAACATTTCTCTAATAACTAAATTTTAAAAAGTAATAATGAAAGATGATTATAATTTATAACAATTTACAATTTAAATAAATTCCATTTGAATTAATAGAAACGATTATAAATTATCAACTTATCTAGTCAACATTTTTGTGGCATTTTATTGAAATCTGAAGGGGTGATAATTTTCTCTATATTATGTTATGAGTATCGTAATACAGTACTTTATTATGTAAGAAGCAAGTAATATGGAGAGAATGTGTGAATGCAGAGGATTAAAGGGTGGTTGTAGGGGTGGGTGTGGAGGACAGATCCAATGACTAGCTCACAGGTGACTAATAAGACGAAAAGTCTGGCTGGCGAGGTGTAAGATGACATGAGAACACTTGAAGCCACTTGTAATTAAAGCTAAGGTGGATCCACTAATTAGCGACTCCCGTTCGCCTCTACTTTATGTCAATCTGTCCCCGGCAGCCCTACAGTAATTCTCAGTAATTACGGCGTTTGTCACTGTTGGGTGTCTCCAGTGTCAGCGCTTCTTTGCACCTCCTGCGTAAACCGAATCAGAACATCTACCGAGTCTGAATAGGCTCAATGTAACTTTTATTTCAAGAGAACCAGATGCGAATGAGACTCAACTTTGTAACAAATTTCTTACTTTTGCTGTCCGAATCTATCCAATCCCTAATTATGTTATTTGTTATGTCAAAAACTCATCTCTTTGTAATTATCCCAATGTACATGACGTCCATGATCTTATAACATGAGTTTTTACGAAATTACTTGAAAACGTAGCTTTAAATCCAACTCCTTTAGACCACTTCTCCTTATGCATTGCACTAATCCATTCACTTTTCTCGATACCTAAGGTGGTGTTGGCCTTGTGATCTCTTTTATATAGATAATTGTGTCATGGGTTACTAGTAGCACTGAGTACCTCACTCATGCCCTCAGAACCTATGACAAGTGTTCGGAGAACGAGGCGGGGGGGGGGGGGGAGAGCATTGTTGCCCTTTACTTCACTAGAGTACTTCTTGAGGATATGAGAGCTCTTCGGCAGGTTTTTACGATTTAATAATTTGAGAAAAATATAGTAACGTGACCAGAATTCCAAACCAAGAATACCAGTCATTGCACTATCTAGTCTCTTAGCCAGGCCTTGTAATCATTTGAAAACAAAACTTTTTACCATGTTCTCATTTTATCTTTTACAATATTATTCCAAGAAATCGTTGTATTGGTGTATTGGCAATGAAATCCCTCTGATGTGATGTTCAGCTCTACCACATATTATTCAAATATATAAAAAGGCATTTAAAACAAAATAAAGATCAAAAAAGTTTAACAAAAAAGGAAATGACTTACTATAAAATGACTATATCGTATTCATCGCAGAAATTTAATAAATAAATTTGGATTAAAAACATAATTAGTACGGTATTTAGGTTTCAATCTCGACCAAAGGTTGACCTGGAACCCACAGACGAGGACAAAAAGACAAAAACTAAAGTGACGCTTTGGACAATTGCACAGACTACTTCGAAGGACATCCCATCTCTCAATAGAAAATAAATTACTAACCGACAAAACTATACCTAAGCAAATCTGGAGGGAATAGAGGGGGCATAAAAAAAGTCGAACAAGCGTATCCATTCCTAAAATCAAAAGTCCTGAGAACAATAGTTAATGCCCCTTATTACATGAGCAACAAGACCCTTTATAACGATCTTACAATATTCAACAGAATCTACAAAATATACACTTCATTCTTGAACTCTTCCCTTCCAAGTTGATGAAACTCCTTAGTAACCTATCCAACTACCCTAATACCCTAGCACAGACATTATATTGCGCCACTCATCCTTATAAACCTCCTCGGAGACTAAAGCGGTAGTGTCCTAGTGACGTGCTATAAGCACGTGGCAGTGGGAGTCCTGGCAATGGACTGTTTCTCAAATCATACCCTGAGCGTCTGTGGCTCTTGCGCTCTTGGTCAGCCTCAACTGGCTCGTATCCAGTTACGCGGATGACTGTGAGCGTGAGGGACTTCCCAAGACTCCGCTTCCTCTTTCGGATGCGAGGGAGGTGACATTCATTTGTATTAGGGAGGTATCTGGGCTGTTTGTAAATACTGTATGAACGAGTGAGTGAATGAATATTGTAAATATGGTATTAATGAGAACATATATCACAATTACTTACTGCCCAATAAGGCAGATTGTAATTTTTTCACAACAAGGAGGTTTCAATTAAAAAAAAATTAGCACATCCTTCGTATACAAGGTAAATACTGCAGTAGCTTAAAAAAATGCATAATCAGATATTAAACTAGAGTACTATAAACATTCCCTCCGCATAATTTTTAATTTAATTCTGGTAAAACTAAAATATAATCTGAAACTAAAGAAGTGTGTGGTCGATCTAGTATTTAAATCAGTTTAATTATTTATTGCATTTCTCTAGGTAGATTTCTTTACTGAAATCTCGGTTAATGTTTCAAGATTTCTTCATTCAACATTTCTTCTCGACAACAAAAGTATGCTTCATGCTCACATTTTTTTCCCCAAAATGTACTCTTAATGCGAGGAATGTTATTCAACTTAATTTACTGTCAAGTTCGTTTATTGCAATGCATTTCATTTGTTTTACTACATTTTGTGGAGTAAAATAAGCCCCAGCCTCATTAAGCCAATCCTAACCATGCCCCTGCAGTGGTTAAACTACAGTCAAACGCTACATAAATTAAGAGACCTTAATTCGGCCAATATTATCGGGATCAAGATAGCACCACACGCAAAGCAGTAAACACATGCAGAAATTCAAAGCGAATTGTAGTGACGAAGCCATAGTGCAAATGGAGTTAGTAAAATCTGGAGTTAGTATTTCGTTTATCTATGAGTTTACCGTCTTTCTAAAATTACGGAAGGATTTAAAGTAATTTAATCTAAAATTTTAAAATGTTTATAATAGATAATAACCTAGCATTCACACAAAATATGACTTGAGGGATGTAGTCTAGAAAAAAAAAGAAGATAAATGTACCAATATAAAGGGAATCCAAGAAATTGATTCCTTAGTGTTAGTCAACGTTAAGTTCTCATTTTAAAAATGACATGAACAATTTTACAGTATTCCTTTCACTGAAGTCTGTCAACGATAAAATGATCTTCTAGGTTTTGAGGGGATGGAGAGGGGAGTAAAATCATTTAATGTGGTACATTACAGGACACTGATACTAATTTGTTAGCAACTACTTTACTTTAGTCTACTTTGCGAATTCTAGAATAATAAATAAAAATCTAAGCATGTTTCATTAAAATTTTATTAAATAACAGCATTTCCAGTCCACTTGTGTCTACGTCTTTTTTTTTAAGGGAATATATTGAATAAATTGGCATATGTTGTGTTGACTAGGGCGTAGGATTATTTTCTCATGGTTGGGGATCAGAGTTAGATTTCTATCTATCATTTGACTTGGCTCTGCTTTCGTTCAGGAACGAATCGATCGTCAATGTTTGTATTTCCAACAGTAGTAATCTAAAAGTACTAGGTTTTATTTAAATTTAGGTAAGGTAAGTAAAATGAGTAATGAAAATAAATTAAATGTAGTAACTTGGGCCAGCTTCTCCAGCTCACAAGTTATTTAAGATTTAAAGTAGTGTTGTTTTTTTTTGGGGGGGGGGATATATTATAGGTGGTAAAGCAAAATTTTTTTAAAGGCTTTAAAAATGACAATTTATTAACTACGAGCCGGTTTCAACACGTTTTTATGTAAATATAGCATATTTTCACGATTTTTTTTCTTTAGTTATCAATATAGAGTGAACAATAAAATATTCTTGATCAAAAATACCGAGTATCTTTTATTTTTATTTTTTTTTACGAATTCCTTTAGCTGTAAAATTGCTCATCTAGCATTAATAATTGAGATTTAAGAGTTCGTACATACATTATACACAAAAAAATAGTTTTTTAAAAAACATTTTATAAGTTTTAACAATTTAGTACATTAGAGTCCTGGTATTATGTGTTAATATTACTTTAAACATCACTGGAGTGAACAAACAGAGGAATTATATTAGTGTCGGCTTCAAAGAGAAATCAATTATCATTCGACGTATCATCGACTAATCTTTATAGCGTAGTTCTCTTGGTCTTATTTAAGTTTAGGCTTGGCATAACATCTTATAATAGAACTGAACCAAACCAACAAATAATGACTAACTGTTCAGGTAACTTTATTGCAGTAATTTAATTACTCTTGAAGATAAAATGACCTTATCTAATCTTAACTTTACCTATGAGGACAGAGCTCAGCATTCTGCAGCATTCACCATGAGCAAGTTAGAGGTGTCGTTGATTGCCGCCCTGTGCTTGATTTCTTTAATAGAGGCACAAGTGAGGTAGAATATATTTAATTTAATTTTGATATATTTTTAAATATATATTAGGAGTTAATTCACTGGTTCTTCCATGCTGTTTCATGCGCAAGATAATGACGGCAAACTTCTAAACTACTATTGAAAGAAAACTATAACGGATAGCCATTATATCACGATCCGATTGCTTAAATTAATAAATAACATTATATTAACATCCCATGAACTTCTATAATAGAATTTTTTCAGGTTACCAAAAATTAATTCATATACAATTATTTTCTAACTATGATGTCAATTAGAGTTCCGCCCATAACTCATCATAATATTGTTTACAGAATCCAGCTTAGCAGGGAAGAAGTTCCATTGCAAGTGGAAAACGTCAGGACACAAGGAAAAATTGGTTTGCAGAGTACTACCAAAGTTCCACAGATCATAAGAAACTACAAAAATGTAAATAAGACATAGAATATAAGTCAAAAGTTATCTTTGCTCACACAGTATTCTGACGTGACGAGAATAGATTAGTTGGTTGCATGAACATTATAGAAATTTCATCCCAAGTCGAGCAACAAAAACAGATTTGTTTATGTTCAACCACGATTTGTTTAAAAGTATTTATGTACATATTTGAAGTTAATGAAGTAGAAAATAAAAGAGCATTACCTGTTGATGCCTCATTTTTTTTGAAAATGTTTATTAAAGGTTTGGGGGGGGGGAAAAAAAACTGCTAAATGTTTTTGGCCTAAAATCCTTTGGGAACTGAAACTTGCTTTTTCAAAAAAATATGCATGTGAATTATAAAGGATAGTCTGCACGTCATGTTAAACAAATTTATGTCTTTAATTACATAAAAAACTGAATCCAATCTCGTTAACTGTATCGCAGTGCGTGGTAGAGATAATATTTTTTAGAGTTTTATTTTTAGGTAACTACGCTTTTTAGGATAAAAACACAATTTTCTTCACTCAAAATGACATTTAAAATTTTTTCTCTTATTTTAGTGATAAAAGTAAAATTTCCTGTAAAACTAGTGTACTTTTATTTCTGAAAATACGATATTGCATATTTTTTTTCTTTTATATTTTAAACATTTATTCATTTACTCTTACATTTCTCTTTTAATTACATTTCTATTTCAATGTAAATTGTAATAAAAATGTTGAGTATAACTGTCAAAAAGTTTCATAGTTAATACGAAACTTTCCAGAAATTTGTATAAAACATTTTAACCTTATGGAAATTTTAGTTTTTCTATATTCTTTGTTAGAGCTCCATATGCGATCTCTCATTGCTTATTTTGAAAAATATACTAACTCTATAGTCTCTCAGAAAATTTAATGCTAATTACAGAAATATGGTCACATCAATTAAACAGGTCTGTGCGACCCTCCATAGTAAACAGTTATTCAATTTACTGAGGGGCTTGGATTGCTTTGGGCACTTCCTGCCCAATAATAAAAAATGTTAAATATAAAAAGATTATTATTATTTTAGGTATACTACTACGGCTACGTCAGGCTCGGAACGCCTGGAGATCTAGTCAGAGTCATGTTCGACACCGGATCGCCAAGCTTTTGGGTCTACTCGGGGTCAGGATGGAAGTCTTGGTTATGCATCCCCTGCTGTAGGTACTTCGAATAATTTACAATATTTTATCGGTAAATAATTAAATAGACCATTTCAGATGATTGCATGTTCATTTCCTTAAAATTTTCTATGGTTTTTATTTATGACGACTTAGTTCACGCAAGACCTTTTTTGACTGCAGTGAACTATTGCCTCCAAATAACTAGTCAGATTTAAGTATGTGACTTTTTGAGTTTTGTTCACTGCACCCCTTTGCGAGAGGTTATCAATTGATTAAGCTTATAATACTCATTTGAAATTTCATTATTACAGGGTTTCATAGGTCATATCGCCACACGAAATCATCAACGTACGTGCCAGACGGACGGCCTATAGAAATCAGCTACGTTTCTGGGTACATGAGAGGATTTATCAGTCAGGACATCCTGACGGTACGTTATATATTTAAACAAGTACCTATTTAATCCATGGGTCAATGTCCTTATTTTTTCTTCATTAAATTTAATTTTTTTTTTTAATTTTTAACTACATTTTTTTTGTTGATAAAAGATACGTAAAACGGAATAAACGACGAAACGATATCCGGAAATACTTACTGAATGATTGTGAAACTGACTATCCTGGTTTTGATATAAATAACACATTTTTGTTTTATTAAAACATAATAAACGTGAAACTAGTCATTTAAACTTGAACTAGTCAATTTGCATTAAATACGATTTTCCCATTGTGTGTCCTTCTAAAATATATTGGGCTGTCCACCTATAATATGCCTTTACCACGTGAAAAAAAAGCTTTCTTAAAGGCCAGCGAAACAGCTCCGACTTAAAAACATTTAATTATTTTTAACATTTTTTTTAATTAATTTTAAAATTTTGCCCGGGTGTCCATGATCAGCAAGAATTTTTGTTAAATTGCATACTTTCTCTCTTAAGTTCATTAATCTTTGATTCTGTTGATTATACTATTATTACATTATTTATTTTTATAGAATATAGAAGAAAACATAATTCGAAAATTCCACCCCAAAGTATGTGCCACCCGAGGTGGACCGACACCACCACTCCCCTAGAGTACGTTAGTGTTTGAGGGTCGGACGGGTATTATTTCTATTCAAAAAAAAAAGTTCAAATGGTGTTGGAAAATGTTGATGAATATTTGTATAGTCAGATAAGCCTTAAACGTGAAGGAACTAAAAGTTTTTCAGTGTCCGTAGAAAGGCTGGTTAAATATTGCAGGGGTCCCGACCCAACGTCGAGCACGTAGCTGTTTTTAACACTAGGCTTTGGTTTTTAAGAATCAAACATTCATCTTCACGGCTCTAAACCATTTCCTACATTTCACAATGTCCTTAGCTCACAATACTTGAAGCATTTCCGAGAAGAAGAATAATGGTCTCTCGTAAAAGGGAATTTATTATTTATAAGTTTTGTTAATGTGTTCAGTTTTGGATTTTGAGTTGCCTAAGTATGGAACATTGGTGATTCCCTTCTGTCATTCACATTGTTAGCTTATCTCACTATGCTAGCATAAACGTTATATTATTTATCGAAGCAAATAAAATAACGAATCTGGATCATATTGACATTTTAATGGAGGAAAAAAGTTCTTTAACCAATGAGAATTCAAGAGGAAAGAACATGAAGTGTTTAATGATTGGCGAGCGAAGGAAGAAGCTTTACATTGAAATAAGTACGGGTATTGTAGTTTCTCCACTTGCACGTTCTACGGAAGTAGCCATAAAAATAAAGTTTTGAGAGCCAAGAATAGAAAAATCATAATACATTCCAAGTGGGTTTTCTTTTTAAATTTAACATATTAGATTTTTTTTATTGGTTTTAAAAGCGATATTCAGCGACAGACTTTGCTTGCTAAGTGAAGAATTTAAAAAAAAAATCGTAAGAGAAATAAGAAACCTACTTGCAATCTGGTAAGCATCTCAGTTTATACATCCTGTACTGTGGGTACTTCATACATATTAAAAATAAAGGCTTTTATAGGGTAAAAATGCATTGAATACGTTTTATTGTGAAATTTTATATGCTGTTTAATTTAAGGTATATTTATAAAAAGTAAGGATAGTACAATATTTGTTTTATTCTGTAAGGCAGAACAATGTAGGTACTCTCTAGAATGTCAAGAGTTTTTTTTTGCTAAATTAGTCGGTCCGTTTATATTTTCTTGTTAAATATTTTTTTGTTGTCATGTTCATTAATTCTCCAACACCTTTTCTTTTACAACCATTAGGTTCGGATGACATCAATTTTATAGTACTAAAGGCCCTACACTGAATGCCAATACAGCTGTACCCACTAAATTCCGGTAACGCGTCCCCCCGTTCAACAGTTATAGTCTGCGCCAGCAAGAGACTCGCGCTTGACCAATTTTCATAACGGTTTTCCCCTACATACCCCTTCCATAAGCCGAAGTCTCCGTAGTTCACAATAGATGGAAAATAAAAAAATATTCAGTAATTAAAAATTAAAAAGGCTATATTTTAAGTTATAAAGTAAGTATGGCTGGTAAATCTAGTTTATCGAGCAATTAGTTAATCTATGCTTTATACATAAACGGGTATTAATCAAGAAATTTTGCTCTTGTCCTATCCTCAGATTGGCACGCTTACTTCTAGCGTGAGCTTTGGAGAGGCCACCAGCACGCCTCTACAGGACTCTGTGGGCTCCAAATTTGACGGCGTTCTCGGTCTGTCACCGTGTTCGGGGAGTGAGTGCACGGTATACAAGGAGTTCACGCCGTCCGTCATCAACCCGATACTTTCTCAGCTAGCTAAGCCTGTTTTCTCTGTCTATCTGAACAGGTAATCTGCGGATAATCTTTTTCTCTGTCTATCTCAATAGGTAATCTGCGGATAATCTTTTTTTCTGCATATACTTCTTGTCAAATGAATCTATACTTTCCAGATTATTTTTATGTGGATAAATTTTTATTATATAATTAGTGATTAATTTAGATGGTTCTAAGTTAGTTTTATTATAAAATCGTTTTTGAGGGTAAGCACCGTTACACACAGAGTACTTGCATTATATAAATCCATTAAATAAGTTAATCAGTTGCATACATTCAAATACTGTATTATACGATGCATAGCTACAGAAAATATAGGAAGTACTTAGCAGTTGAAATTTTAGTTCATATACTTTCATACACATTTTAAATATTATTAAAATCAAAATATGTCAAAATAGATGGGTAAAAAAAAAAGGTGGAGGAACCAAGTGATTAGGATTGTGTGATATCATTTCATTTTTTTTTTAACTTAGACATTTTTTCGGGTTCTAGTCTGGCCCGATGCTGGTCTTATTGAATATCTCCCGGTTTTTTTTATGCTTATTTAGACTATACGTACGATACGATAGATCGATGATGACCCCCCCCCACGAATGCCTACACTAAATTACTCATCTAATGTTTGATAATAAAGCCGATACTAATTTACTTGGTTGGAGCTTAGTCAGTTATACCAACGTTGACTAACTCCCAAAAACCCAAAATAAGTTTCTAAGAAAAATATTTAACAAAGGTGCACTTCAATAGTTATTTTGCAGAATCCATCGAAAGAGACTATATTTTAAAAACAATAACTACGAAATTATACATAAGTATAATAACATCGAGAACTCCTACTTCAAAATATTACAAATCTAGATAAATTATTAAAACATTATTTTTATTTTGTTTTTGGCTAGTTGCATTGAATATTAGCATACTTTTTTTATTTTGTTTGAATATTGGAAATAACTTGATTTCATTGGAATGACTTTCAACATGTCTTGAGGTTTAACAAAGATAATGCTTATTTATTTCAAAGATATGTGATATCACGGCTTGATTGTATATTTATGTGATTCATTGATGATTTCAAAAATGTAAGTAGCATCTTTCAGTTTTTAAGCAGTGATATACTTTTTTTTTTCCCGCAAACAGGAACGTCTACGACTACAGTGAAATCATGTTCGGCGATACAAACCCATCGTTATATAAAGAAGAAACCTTAGTTATGCACAACGCTTCGTCGCCATACGTGTGGTCCCTAAGGGTCGAAAGGTAATTTTTAAACTATATCTTTAAACTATAATCCATAATCGACAACTATTCCAGGATGTTTGGCCTTGAAATCAGATATTATTATTTGGGTTAGAGTTAAATAAAAGCTATTGTTCAAGGGATGGGTGTAAGTTTCGAAGGTGTCGGGTCGTCACGAGGGAGGTGCCTGATCACCCTAGCCCTGGTGACAAGTGCGGATTGTTCGAGTTTATAACCTGGACAATCGTTTCATGACGATGCCCCGACAATGCACTATGTTCAAGAGAAGAGGTACAGAGGTTTTTCATAAAGAATTAGTCAAGTTTTCAGAAGTCAAGCGGAAAACCAAGCGTCACCGAGTAAAGGTCACGAGAGACTAATTAACAGGTCCAGGAGCCTGCCTTAAGTATCCTCTCTACTGGTAGGGCTGCAAGGGCCTAGGCCGGCGGTTGGGGGTTGCCCACACATGTGGTGATGTACCCACGGCCGCCGCTTAATTACCCGACCCCTTGCCCCCTGGAGGTAGAGAGGCCCCTAAAGGGTTGTTATGTTTATTACTGTTTATGACTGACAGCTGTTGAACCTTCTCGTGTTACTTGCTTGGTCCCCGTCTTTTATTGCTTAACACATTTACAATGATTTATATTTGTTTATTTACATTTGTCTATAATACATTTAGTTCATGTTATTTACTTTTGCTTACAATATATATGCCATAGAGTTTAAGGGGATTTATCTTATGTAGTTAGCGGTCGCTACAGAAGGTAAAACCAGTTTTAATTATACTCCGGTGTAAAACCCTTAATTTGAAGAATACCGGAAAATGAATGAGTCATTTGATTGAGGAAAACGAATGAATAAATCATCGTTGTAACGATGTAGATACGGGTTTTGTATAACATGATTCACAACCCATTATTACAACAGGGCCTTTGACTTTGATGTCATTGCAGTGTATGGGTCGGAGACATCATGGTGTTGAACTACACTAATGGAGTTGATGCGTTTATCGATACCGGCACTTCCCTTATAGTGGGCCCTCCTGCACATGTGGCTAAGGTCCTGCTTGCTATGGATCTTTCTCCACAACTTCAGGTAATTAATTTTTTTTATGTTGTAGCCTTAATTTATTTTATTTAAGTTGAAGTTATTCATTATTTTTAATTTTAATTACGATTCATCAGGTTTCATGCGATAGAGTGAATATGCTGCCTGATTTAACTTTTTTCATAGGAGGAAAGAATTACACGCTCAACTGGAAACAGTACGCTTCAACCGTAAGTATGTAGTAATATTTATCCAATTATGATTCTCATAACAAGGATCAACTCCATAAAACAGGTGCTAAGCAACATTATTATTTGAAAGGTGTACCGTTTTATAAAAGTCGAGGGCTATATTTTGTCAAATATCAATGTAAACTAAACTACTTACAAACAATGGATCACTAATTTATCATACATGTAATATCAATTAATCAATTTTAAGGAATAAATCGATTTTTTCTTCTCGTGACGCCATCTCCACCAACACAAGAACAGCCGGAAATAACATAAATATTTATATAGATTTATTTTATTTTTGCTGTATTTATTATCTTTATTAAAATGAAGGAACGTCGCATCAAATACCATGTTCACTGTTAGGGAATATGTCACATAAGTAAAGAAATACAAGAGAAGTAAGCATAATAGAGAGAAGTAGGGTTACTGACCCAATAATTTATGTCACGGATAGGGGTTGAATGAATAATATATGAACGGAAAAGCCGATGTGTTTATATCACGCATACAACCCCTACGATAAGTGTTGCAATCATTATTTGATGATACCATCCTAAAAACAAAAACTGTTCGTGACCTAAACCTGATAAATATGCTTCATGGGACGATTTTCATTTATAAATATTTACATCATATTTAGTTCAGAAGACGGCTGAAGGGGCTAAAAAGTAATAACAAAGTATTAGTATAAAAAAGTAATTGACAAGGGATTGGTGATCTATTTTTGAACAATATTTTTTCTACAATTAACAGTATGTATGTGGTTCAGAAAAAAATGTTTGTTTTGGAAACTTCTTTATTGTGAAAACATTACAATCTGCCTTATTGGGCAATACGTAATTGTGATCAATGTTCTTATTCATACCATATTTACAATATTCATTAACTCGCTCATTCATACAGTATTTACAAATAGCCTAGAGACCTCCTAAATCTACAAGGTTGTGACCTCCCTCGCATGCAAAAGAGGAAACGGCGTCTTAGGAAGTCCCTCGCTCCTCTGTCAGCCGTGTCACCGGAGGAGCCAGCGAAGGCTGACGAAGAGCGCGAGAGCCACAGATTGGAAGCTCAGGACCGGATTGGAGAAACTGGCCATTACCAGGGTCTCACTGAAACATATTCATAGCAGGTCACGAGGACACTGCCGTTTTAGTCTGCGAGGATGATTATAGGGATGCGTGGCGCAGTGTAATGACTCTGGACTATAGGATTAGGGTGGTTGGATAGGTTGAATGAAATTTCACGAACTCCGGAGGGATGAGTTCATGAATGCTAGGTATATTAAGATCGTTATGAAGGGTTTTGTTGCTGACGTAATAAGCGACATTTACTATTGTTCTCAGGAATTTAGATTGAAATGATTGGATACGCTTGATGTTCGACTTTTTTTATGTCCCCCATAGCTCTATTCCGTATGTCAAGATTGGCTTAGGTATAACTTTAAAGATTAGTAATTTATTTTCTATTGAGAGATGGGATGTCCTTCGAAGTAGTCAGTACAGTTGTCCAAAGCGTCTGTTTAGTTCTTGTCTTTTTAGCCTCGTGTGTGGGTTCCATGTCAGTCTTTTGTGGAGATGGACGACAAAATGCCGTACTGCCTCGGATACAGGAAGAGAATTCAAATATATTGAATTTCGTTTCGGTTCATCGTCGTACAAGTCGTAGCTTAACCATAGATGAAAACAGGTAAAATCAAACCTAGCATCTTTGTTGTAACCTAAGAAAACGACGATCAGAAAGATTACAGAAATATGATATAGAATACATTAGTTATTATTCGATTGTGAAGTCGGGTTTGTTTGTCATTGCGGATCTACCACAATGTAAAGTACAGATCGTTAAACCATATTACAATTTAGAATCAGGTCATAAGAATTGTAGTTGTTTTAGGAATGCAATATTCCCGAATAGGTTAACTCACTTAAGTCTCCTAGTATATTAAACAGATCCATATTTTTCTCTCAGAATAACGACGCGTACATTACTAAAATTATTAATAACAGTGGATTCATGGATATTATGATTTGTTGAAGCCAATTGACATCTAAGGGGGATCTTAGAACGTGGTCGGGTATCAGTTGTGATGTTAATAAACCACGATATGCGAACCAATTATGATGTCCTAAAGCATCACGCAGTGGAAGCTAGCACCAGCATTTAAGATTAACAAAAAAAGGATTTTGCGAGGAATAAATTTATATTTGGATTTAACATAAATAACTGAACAATCATAACTTTCACCGAATCATAGAATTGTGAAATTGTAAAATAAAAAAAAAATATGATCCCTTAATTAATATAGAATAGGGTTCTAGGAGGAGGGAGTAACGTACAACCAAGTGAAAGCAAGGTAAACTGGATAGTAGACAGTATTGGATGGGCATACGTTATGGATTTGGTTGATCCCAAAACAGCTATAATTTTAAAGACCCGGTTCGATATGTATTTTACATTGTGGTAGATCCACAGTGACAAATTAACCCGACTTCGCAATTAATTCATAACTATTATAGTCCATATAATATTTCTATTGACTATTCGTGTCAATAAGAAATTGGCAGAGAAGAAGGTTAAGGGTCGTTTTTTAAGAGATGACTTTAGTTGGTTAACTTTAATTTAAGGGTTATTTCATGCGATTATCTTCTGAAATATGTGGACTGTATCGGGGTGTTGTTGAATGCTCCAGTAACATTTCTTATCGTTGGATAATATTTATCACCACGAAAGTGTAACAAGCAGGCATGCGATATACGATCGGTCTCCCTTTGGCACGGTACCTCAGCATTCAACATCTATCGTAACCAGACAAGGAGGGTACTCAATCATTGAAATATTAGAGACAACATTTAAACAGGCTGAAGAGAAAATGAGGGAGGTAGAAGCAATTACTAGCAGTGAGGAGCGACAGCGGTGGGGCTTTGTCAGGTTATGGTGGGCTAGCAGGCAATTATTCACAAGGGGCACATCCTCTGAGAGTTACCAGTCAAGAGTGGGGCGTCTCCTTCAAACTTGAATTATCTCGCCGTTCTAGCTCTGATGCCATCTTCGCTGCCCTTTGTGGAGGCGGCAGTTGGGCTTTGGGCTTCGACACAATAGCATTCATCGAGCTGTCGTTGGGCGGCTTCTTCTGTCAGAGCCTACGAATACATCTTACAATTATAAACTCCAGGTAAGGAAAACCCATAAGGATGCCATATCCCGTAGATCCCGAAGAAGATAGTTCTACTTTCATTTAGTTAGATGACGGAATCCGTGGCGTAACTATATCATCTGAGGCCCGTGGCAAATTCCTTTAATGGGGACCCTATCACTAAGCTTTATTATACTTACGAGTAGTTTAGTTACCCACAACCAATAACAATTTTCAATTGAAAAGAACATGGGTTTATACATTTACAATAAAATAACAATTTAATTTCAACAAGATATTTATTAAGAAAAATCACTTGGGCCGGGGCCCTCTTGGGTCGGGGGCCCGTGGCATTTTGCCAGCCCTGCCACCCTGTAGTCACGCCACTGTGACGGATATCTTTCGTCATTCTGCATGCATGTACAAAGATAGTGATACTAAAAATTATCATCCTATTTTTATAGCATTAAGGGGAGGGTACAAGATATTTAATGGCACATTTTTTTTCTGTCCAAGCGTTAGGTTTTGGATTAATCTTAAACTAGTAACTATAATCAATCATCTAAGTTTTAAACACGAATGAAACGATTATTTTCAGACTACCAAACCACTTTTTGGAGAAAAAATGTGTTTTCACGGACTTCAAGCTATTAACATCGGGACCGGTGGTTGGATCCTTGGAGATCTGTTTCTCAGCAATTTCTACACAGTCTTCGAAGTAGGAGATCACGCGGCTTCAAGGATCGGATTCGCAGAACTCAAATGAAGAACAATAGTTTGCAGAACAGATGACATTTCGACGCAGTCAGGATATTTTTGTATTATACTAGTCAAACTTTTTATATATATATGTTTACTTATTTTACAGTATAATGTTAACAAAAAATATAATATTAGTACATATTATGAAACATCCTAAATTTCCTCCTTTTTTTTTATGTCAACTATCCTTACAAGCTACATACTTATGGGACTCCCGGGATTAGTACTCAAGTTTAAGCACATTTATTTATATATATATGTATATAATATATACTTGTTTTATATATTATATAAAATGTAAAACATTTTTTCAAGTGACGTTTTTTCGCCCCTAAATCTTGGCACTGATTAAACTAATTAAAAAAGGAATAATTTAACCGGAGATTATTGGACTATTTTAGAAAAAGACTTTTATATATGTTATAACTGCATATTTGACTTAACAATTGTGATAGATAATCCTTATGGTATGAATGAAAACACTTATCTCAATTATTTATTGCCTATTAAGTAGGCAGATTGTAATTTCATCATAATAAAGTTGTTATTGAAGATAATCCTTTTTATAATCAATACATATACGGTGTATAGGACAGTAAATAATCTGACCATTCCTGATTTCAATAAAAAATGGTAATTATTTCTCTGATACAGCAATTAAGAAAAGGTCCGTAGGGTTTATTTCCTCGAAATAAATTAAGTATTTCGTCAGGTCTACTATATACACATAGAATCATAAAATATAGATTTGTATATTTCTGAATCGATTCTGGTGATTATTTAGAGCAAGAAAAGTTCAAAAACATCCATATCCTTAACCAACCTAAACCAACGAAATCTTAATTAATTTCTAATTGAACGATTCTCATTTCCAAGAGTGAAAATGGCCAGGAGAGAGAAAAATAAAGAAGGAAAATAAAAAAAAAACAATAGAATGAGTTGAACTTTGGCCAAGGCAGCAGATGCGGCGGAGATATCTTTCATAGGGCTGTTTTGTATTCTTTCTTTAGAGTGCTGCTTACCGTTCATTTGAGGGGACACTTTGATAATGCTGGGGTTTTAGGGCGAAAACCCGGTTTACTATCTTAAAGATTAATTTGGACAAACATCTCTTTACGAAAAAACTACAATAAAAACGTGAAAATAGGCATACTAACCGCTTGTAATATAAAATATTCTTTTATCAAATCAACAGAACTTTAGTTACCAGTTCTTAAAGCAAACGAGCACGGCCAATGCTAAACAAAGCCTCAATAACTTGTAGCTAGAATTTATTAAAATTTCCAACACATATCTACCATGAATCTAGCGATATAGCCAATCTCACTCAGGGAGTAATAAACTTAGTTATTAACGAAATAAAATAAAATTATACGATGGTTAATAAAATAAAAATAAGATCTAATTCATACCATGATACAATCATGGTATGAATGCGAACATTTATCACAATTACTTATTACCAAGTAAGGCAGGTAATAATTTTATCATAATAAAGTTTTAAATATATATGTATATTGTGAATATCTTATAACGTAAACTGTAAACTCGTTCCGGTAATCATGCATATTTTGAATTTGATCGAATTGTAAATTACAGTACTGCCAAATAAATATATGGGAGCACTCGATGAATGCAACTGCTGAAAGCGCTAGTGAAATAAAAAGAAAAACTTCTCTTAACAACTTACCCCATCACCAGGAATCAACCAAAAGATGAATTCTCTTTTGTCAAGGTAACTTAGTTGGTGGAGCCCCCATCTAGTTGAAAGGAACGTCATCGGTTAAAAGACTTTGCCATTAAATTTCTCTTTGGCTGTTAATTATCATAATTGTAAATAATATTGCTAATTAACCAATAACACATGAAAAAAAATCTAATTTTACAACACAAGGGTACGTATTGCATCGTATTGCGTGGAAGCTTTTCGAATCCTTATGTCCAAAGAATTCTCATTCTGGCTAACAAAGAGCTCACCTATTTTCATTCCAATCCCCATGTTATTACGGACACTTATGATAATATCTATAGTTTACAAATAGTTTTTTTTTCGGTTACACATTTTTGAAAATTCTAAACACCAATGTGGCCATGTTCTTCTGTACCATAACCGTGATATAAATAACAAATATATCAAAATTATTAAAATTTTCATTTTATTATAACAACCTCAAGCCTCATGTTTTGAGATGTGCAACAATTTATACCGTGGTTTGGTTCGGAGAGAATAATTGTGCTGTTAGTTGTGTCTATATAAGTACTTAATCCAATAAACCAGCAGGTAAGAGTAATAAAACTGTTTTTAATTTATAAATGTAATGCATTCGTTTTATATCACTGACAATTTGACTTGTGAATTACTATCCGATTCCTTGACGGCTGCCCTGTCATTTGAAGAACAGAAGTAAGTAATTCAAGCTGAGACTGGAGGTAAGACAAGAAGGGGTATTTATCATTTCTGTGAAAATGTTTATTATTTATGAGAAAAGGAAGCTCTAGACACTTTTAACGATATTCAAACAAACGACTTACTTAGGAGTTCTTATACTTGGTAGCACTAATTTAACAAGTTGCAGACTTTCTTTTTAGCCGACTCACCTCTTCTTTATTTCCGCCTCTACTCTTTACTGTTTTGTTTCTTGTGATAAAAGATTCAAGCACCCGCTAATAAGGCATTATAATGACGGAAATCTGCAACCTGTATATTTCGGATCGTGCCTGTGATATGAAAACCAACAGTAAAGAAGAACCGTCCATTGAGGTTGTTTTATTATTTTCTATTATGATTATCATAACATTTCTTTAATATTACACAGGGTGTCTTGGCCGATCACTAATCGGTTTGACTCATAAGATCGATATGTTGAGGAAGGTATTTGTTTAGGTTACAGTCATATATGTAAGTTACGATGAGATTTCCAAATAAAAGAAAACATATCTAGTATAATGCTGATTTGAAGGCAGTGAGTTTAGGTAAAACCCGTAACTATATAGCTGGGACAAAGCATCCATAATGTTTTGTCTTTACCGTAAAATCTATAACTCTGTTTTATAAGAATCGTCCTGTAGATTATATGACTAGATTCAGACTACAGAGGAATACTCGCGTACCATTTCGGGCCGTAAAGGGAGCGATACATATTTAAGGGCAGGGCGGTGTAGCACGAGCCCTGTTTAATTCAGGGCCAATCCAAGAGCCAACTGCTGTCGGGCGGATCAGGGCCATAAATATGAATGTTGGAGGCACGAGTCGGTGTCCAATTAGAGTTCATTGCTGAACCGCTCTAATCCAGAGCCAGTGGAAGATCTGGAGAACTGTGGGTCGGAAAAGGGCTGCAACAGGTAAGGAGGCTGCTTTTCCAAACCGTGACGTTCCCCCTTCTTGGTATCTTAGGAAAATAGTGATGCGTTAATTTCAAAACCCAAAATCTTTACGTAAACAACGCCCAATCTTGTCATCCCACTTGTTTGAACTTGTATCAAACCATTTTACTTAATGAAAATCCACAGCCAGCAATCAAACCATCACAAATCTTTATATACTGAGATGGAAGTGATCAAGACTTAATGCTCTGCGCGTCTTTTATGCTGGTTACAATAGGGCATAAATCAATAAATAATAAGCGGTAAGAATATCTTTCAATTAATAAAATAAATGTTTTAATTCAAGAAAATTGCTTCTGTCCTTAATTATCAACTCCTAAACATTAAATTTTAAGACCAAATGAAGACATGTACATTAGTTGGAACCTTTTACAGTAATAAATTTGATGAACACTCCACAATTTTTTTTAATTATCCCCTGAGCCGATTTATCAACATACTCAGCAACTCAGAAATTCATAAGTTTACAGCCCCACATGTTTTTCTTTTATTTTGGTCATTCCATGCCAGTTCCTACTTCTATTGAGACATGAAATTTCATTTGATAACCCGAATCAATTAAACATATTGTTATATAATATACAATATTAAATATATAATATTTCGGTATGCTCCATACATTAGCAGATTGTATAGATTGTTTTAATAGTACGAGTTAACGTCACTGTGTCCTGTTATTATCTGTGTAGAGTAAAATTCAGTTAGAAGTTGCTTGTTTCTTATGTAACTGTTTAAATGTGTTATAAAGTGTATGTCTTGTTCCTGCCATGGAGTAGGTCCATTTATTTAATGTCTTGATGGTGTTAAAAATAAAAGGGAGCTAAAAATAAAAAATAATGAAGTATTTTGACTAGAGATCATTAGTGATGTAACGAGGCGAAAAAATCTAGAAAGTCATAAAACATTGGAAATGTTTTCATTCACTGGTGTTAAAAGAAACATTTTATTCCTGGCATAAAGATTCTTAATTCCTTTGGAGGAAAATAAGGCAAAATCAATTAGCACACTATTAGACAGATCAAAATCTGTCTCAAATATCCGAATCATTATGAAAATCAAACATCCGAAAAATAGTTGGGACTAATAAAAACTATACACAGTTTTACATTGAGACGAATTAAACCAGCTTTTTGAATAAAATAAAAGTTCGCGACTTTATTAGTGTTTGCGTGATAAGCGTAAATAAATTACAGATATTTAGTCTTCCAGTGATGATTAATCTTTAATATTAAGTGAATTAAAATTTAAATTGGAGAAAAGAAATTAACCCATTGTAGCGACCGCTAACTACATAAGATAAATCACCCTATACTACTCTTGTTTATATATTGTAAACAAATGTAAATAACATGAACAAGATATAAACCATTGTAAATGTGTTAAGCAATAAAAAATGCGGGGTGCCAAGACACAGTAGTTACATGAGATGCGACAACAGCTGTCAGTCGCAGGTATGAGGCCAGACGTGACCACAGACCCTCGGCAAGAACCCTGCCAGCCTCTCCCAGAGGACAAAGAAACCGCACGTCATTGGTTACAGCAATCTCAATAATGATTGGCTAAGGGCAAGGCTTGCTGGGTACTTAAGCCGAGGGTCTAGCCCCTGTAAATCATCTCTCCTGGCAACTACGTGGCTACCCCGCTTGAACTCTGAAAACCTGGCTGCTTCTTTATGAAAAACCTCTACATCTCTTCTCTCCTAACCTCGCTATGGTTTAGTCCGGCCTTGTCAGACCCCACACCTTCCTAGTGGGATTATTTGCCTTCACCTCGCTAAAACTAGCAGCTCCTAGGGAGAGAACTCTCCCTCACGGACAACGGTTGTCGTGGCCCTACAAATTCACCGAGTAGTGTCTCCCATGGCAATCCAGTCTGCCTCTCTCCGGTTTACACTTGCCTTTGGGATCCGAACGGATTTCGCCTACCCTCAGATACCGAGTGTGAATTTGTGGTCATTCCAAGACCACACAAACTACCTACCCTATATCTCTTCTCCTGAACATAGTGCATTGTCGGGGCACATGCCAATCAAATATGGAGTCAGATAGTAAAGCCGTCATGAAACGATTGTCCAGGTTATAAACTCAAACAATCCTCACTTGTCACCAGGGCTAGGGTGACCAGGCACCCTCCTCATGACGACCCAACACCCATCAATCAGCAACATAAAACAAATCATGTAACATAGAAACAAATTAAATATATTTAAATGAGAAATATGTGTTGGTTACGATAAAGCTAAAATTGTCAGTATAAATAAAACTATTCCCAGTTTAATAACTAATATCAGAAAATGGGTATATGTAATGAAACATAAAGCAACTTTTTTTAGATATAGGAGTGTATGAAAGTATTACTTATCTACCGCTTATATGGGGCACTTTTAAGATGGGTCAGCTAATTGAACCCAGTGTCTCGAGCGAATCTGCTTATTATACATAACTTCCCATAACTAAGAATTACTGCAAACCTCTAAGCACAGAGGGGGAGTCGCCGCCAGCAATTAGGACCCAGTATTAACCTTGACCACCGAACCCTTAGCAATCATAAAATGCTCTCACAATGTGAGGCGACAAATAATCCTCAAGTCAACCCCTACGAATATCCGGATTACGATCAGGTACTACATCCAAAAACCACCACTATTAGGACTCAAATGTGATAACAGGAAATGCTCCAAAAACGGGAATTGGGTCACTGAGGTCGTTGTCGGCGACAAGTTTGACGTTTCTACACCAGGAGTCGGTAAAAATCAAAAGACTTGTCCTACCTGTAGTACCTAGCATTCAACCTCCACCGTTCATTTCAGTTTTAGTGCCATCATTATAGTATTATCATGTGCTTTTTAAATCGATTAAACTAGGAGAGCTTCTGATTTCATGTAAGTTATTTGATAACTTAGGTTGACAGACAGTGATGTGGTCACAGCCAATGAGAGAGGTGTAAAGACGATTTGATAATCCAGTGTTATGTGGAAAATTCTTTGTCACCGTCAGTTTGTCAAAGACTTGGATGAAGTGAAAGCACACAGTGCTTATAAGAAGCGGTACACTAATCTAAAGTTTATTTCGATATGACTTCGACGAAGTCCTCAATGAAGTGCGTCCTCAACCCTTCGATCAAGCACAGGTTTGTCAAGTTTTCAACAAACGAAAAAGATCCTCCTTGTATGAATAATTCACACCAATCCAGGTAAGTATTATTGCATAGAAATTACAACTTTGGTTCCATTTATGCAAAATATGATAACTGCGACTCCAACGTATTAGTTATAGTGACGTATACCCGGTTGAGTCGGTTCAGACGGGTATCAAGACTTGTAAAAGGATTCGTCAATCCAAACTATTCACTTCAGTTGACATAATGTTTGATCACAGACAAATACTGTAGTTACTCAAGAAAGATTCCTAAGAAATGAGAAATTTTGATGCTGACACGAGAATTGGAAAAAGAAGGCATGCAAGTGAAACAGGCAGACGAAGATGCTGATGGATTGATCGTCAACACAGCTATTTCCAAAGTATCAGTTTATGACGTTGCTCAAATTGTAAGTGAGGCCATCGATATTCTTGTTCTGCTCACTGAGCGAACAAATTCTTTCAAACATGGAAACCTCTTATTGCATGTAGCGTAGAGCTAAATATATGTAAATTACCCTACACTCTGGTTCATAATGTATTATAATAGAAATGCAAAT
The DNA here is from genome assembly GCA_930367205.1 of Acanthosoma haemorrhoidale. Taxonomy (NCBI): domain Eukaryota; kingdom Metazoa; phylum Arthropoda; class Insecta; order Hemiptera; family Acanthosomatidae; genus Acanthosoma; species Acanthosoma haemorrhoidale. The sequence goes on from OV884011.1 coordinate 95,282,052, forward strand.
CTGTGTAACTTCTGGTAATAAATCATAGAGGGATCGGCAGAGGTAGACATATAACATCGAGGGTACGGCAATAAACCTAGGGAAAGCACACTTACCCCTATTAGAATAGACCTTCAGTCACGTTCCCGTGGTCATAAAATCATGCTAGAAACAGCTTAGTCACGTAACTTGGGAGGCGGGACATCATAAAGCACACCCTTTTGGACCAACGGGATAATAAAACAGACCACCTGCAGACAGACTCCGCCTTCCACGAGGGAGGGGGGTACAATATTTATATCAATAAGTTTCGCCCTGAAAACACACTCTGTTTCTTAGCCTCCACAGCCGCATTATCAGTCGCGATACGACCAGGCCCTCGGGGCCCTGGGAGTAAGCCCACTCAGCCTTCCGCTAGTTTACTCTCTCTATGTCTACTACCTCTACGACGGCGCTTTGCCTCACAGCCTCTAGCAGACCTCTGACAACTTGTACCTATTACGCTGCCGATCTGTCGCTCGAACTCTGAAAACTGGTCTTATTCTTTATGAACCTCTGAACCTCATCCTGAACACAGTGTCTTGTTGGGACACATCCCTATCAATGGAGTCAGATATTAACGCCTACATGGAACAATGGTCCATGTTATTAACTACAGCAATCCGCACTTGTCACCAGGGCTAGAGTGATCAGGCACTCCCCTAGTGACGCCCCCCCCCCCGACAATTGTTGACCTCCGACAATTGTCCACCTTTTCCGACATTGCACAAACCTGGGAGAGACAATAAAGCATATGCATAAACCAAATCATTCAAGTAACACCCTGTAGCACATGTACTTTTCATTCATGCATTAAAGAATTTACTGGTCGTGAACACTACATTTGCCTTTTTTGGTCATAGAAAATAGACACATTTGAAGAACTGTGCTGCTAACTTCAAAAACCCTCTATGCTCTCATGAATCTATAACTCAGCCAGGAAAATATTTTATCCTTGAATTTGATGGTGGTTAAATGGAAACAAGTGGATTGAGATACCTGATCTTTAAAAAGTCTGCCTTAAAAAGTAACAATGGGATTCATGAAAGAAGATTTGGCCTTCGTATCGATGTTCGGGTCAAAAGCAACACATTTCGTGTCTACTCATACTTCCGAAAATGTTGCATTGGGAAATGAAATTTGGAGGCCGCATGTGGAAGAAAAACGCCAAATGCTTACATCCAGCTTTTACATACAGAAATATGATCCAAGTTTGAGATGAATTTCGAAAAATTGATTAATCTATTGGTGGGTGGCAAATTTGAGTCTGAAATATTAGCCAATCTTTCATCATGTTGTTACTCAGAATATTAAAAATACTTGAATGTATTCACTCTAAATGCCCTAGTGCGATTAAGTAAACATTACATTACCCTACATCATGTTCTCTGAATAGACTCAGCCTATTAATATAACTCACCAACCTGCGTTGAGGAAGCTGTGCATTAGTGCAACCTTTTCATCTTGCAACTGCCCTCGGATGTCTCTATTTACTGACCACATCAACCACCGACCCAAGAATAAATTCCCCGGGAAATTTAAAACCTTCAGAATTCAGTCTCTTGGTCTTACCGCATGAAAGGATACAAGGTCATTCCGAGGCCACTATTTGGAGTGTATTTACAGATTTTGCAAGAGGTTTAGGAAACTCAGTTTTCATAAATAGAATAGATATGATGCTCTAAATAACGTATGAATAAATATTGTAAATGAATTTAGTCTATTAATTTCTCGAAAGATTAATCTATTGTATTTTCGCCTAATTACCATGAGGATTCTTTTTAAAGATGAATTTCTATATTAAACTGTTTTGAACTTAACACATAAAACTCACATCTGATACTCACTTTAATGAAATCAAGATAATAAAGGTAACTTATTAAAAATTGTAGTTAGTCTATTTTTTTGCCCCCATCCCTTAGTTCAATGTTAATTATCTGCACGTGATACTAGCTACTATTATCATAATTATACACTTTTATGATGTCTTACTAGATATTTTAGATGTACCTAAACACAAAAGCTTAGTTAAAAATTTAGTTTGCATAACAATACATTTTAGCTATAGATGAAATTCACAATCTACAATTGTTCATTCCCTGACTCTAAATAGAATAAAATTATGGTCCTGACTTCAGATCTTGACATGATATAAATTTATATTCTATACTGTGAATTCGTTACGTTCTGTACATATTGGTTTGTATGACTTAGTCGATATAACATTTTTCACTGCATATATATTATATATATATTAACATCCATATATAAAGCATTTGTGATTAATTTTTATTTCAAGATATTTGTATTTAAAATATTTTTTTTCTCAATTTTGCAATAATATTCTTTATTACTTTTAATTTATGGTCTCTCCTCTGTCTGATACTTTCCAATGGCTACATTCGATTTGGATAAACCTTACACAATGGAACGGGTTAAATGTTATTACCAATATGTATATTATTAATATTTATAAATACCCACAGTCATTCCAATATAGAGAATACTATCCAAGTAAATAAACATAACCATAATAAATTTATTATTATTATTATTTATAATAATAGATTTTTGGGCTAAATAATTTGAAATAATAATATTTATGATTCTTAGGTTACAGGCTCGAGAATATTACCAACTGCTTAATTAACCGCGTGTAATTGTCATTGCAGTCCATAAATAATACTTTATGGGCCTGCTGTATTTTCGTCATTAAAGCAATGGAAATGGGCGGCCACGCCCACGCAAATATCTAACAGACACGAAAATATGCCGCACGCAACAACGTAACGGACGAACAATGTTTTGTTTTTTAACCCGCCGAGGAATTTCCTTGCTAGGATAGAATTAAATGTAATTTTCCGGATCGTGTCGAATTACGCTCCACTTCGAGCTTCAAGAAGAAACGAAACTGTGTGTGGAACCTACTGTCCGCAATCATAATGGTCTCAGATTCCTTTCGCCCGAATTCCTGGCAATGCCGGCAGCTCTATTATAATTCCGCTCTAGTTTTCGCCATCTTGAGTAACCATCACAATGATTATCATGGGGCTTCATTATCATGATTATCATTAGGGAGCTTTTGAATATGTGTCTCATATTCCTTCTGGGTTCAACGAATGAACAAGGGATAGACAGTATTTAACTTATGCCTCAGAAAGACCCAATGTTTTCGCAAAAGCAAGACTAGATTTAAATTTGTCAAATTTTGGAATGGGTCTATTTATTGTAAGATTTCGATTAACTTTGAATTATAAAACATTAAAAAGTATTGATTGTGAGGATGACAAGCATGGATCATTAAACCATTGAGCTGAAAGGTGGGGGGTCGAAAATCGTTTTTAATTAGAATAAAGGCGATGAGGCATTTGTGGAAATTACATCCGTTTCAGCGTTAGCTGGATTTACTGTGAATATATTAATATTATCAAGCGATCTGTGCATCATAATTATTCAGATATTTTTCTGTTGATAAATACTCTAGACAACCAAGTGTCTTTTAGCAATATAAAATATTCACCACAAAAACTCAATTTACCGTTCAAGCCGTTCTACGGGGTTTCCCGCTCTATTTTTAAAATCAGGAAATGTTGGCCATTGTCGGGTCGTCTCGAGGGGGGTGCCTAGTTACCCTAGCCCTGGTGACAAAGTGAGGGCTGATTAGGCTATGACCTGTACAATCGTTTCATGACGGTCTTACTATCTGACTCCATATTTGATAGGCAAGTGCCCCGACAGTGCACTATGTTCAGGAGAAGAGATATAGGGTAGGTAGTTTGTGTGGTCTTGGAATGAACACGAATTCACACTCGGTATCTGAGGGTAGGCGAAATCCGTTCGGATCCCAAAGGCAAGTGTATACCGGAGAGAGGCAGACTGGATTGCCGTGGGAGACACTACTCGGTGAATTTGTTGGGCCACGACAACCGTTGTCCGTGAGGGAGAGGTCTCTTCCTAGGAGCTGCTAGTTTTAGCGAGGTGAAGGCAGAGAATCCCACTAGGAAGGTGTGGGGTTTGACAAGGCCGGACTAAAACATAGCGAGGTAAGGAATAGAGATCTAGAGGTTTTCATAAATGAGAAGGCCAAGTCTTGAACATTAGTACAGCCGCAAGTCATCAGTAAGAGAGTCGTTGGGAGAATGATTTTCAGACCGAGATCTGGCCCTACTTATAGTCAGTGATGATCCCAGTATGCGGTGGGGCTTTGTTCTCGGCAGCCCTTGGCCTGGCCTGGTCTGGGTCGCTTTACTACCTGGGTAGCGGGTTTCCAGCTCCTATAACTAATTGACCTGCAGCTGCGTCTTTATTTTTTACAACATTTACAATGATTTATGGTTTGGTAATGTAATTTACATTTGTTTAAATTAATTTACAATATAGTATAGGGTAATTTATCTTATGTAGTTAGCGGTCGCTACAGCCAAGTTATGGAGAGAAGGAGGCAGTGAGAAGACTAATCAATTAGGGATATAAGGCTCTCATCCGGAATCATCAGTAGTCAATTTTATTGTGATAAAATTTCAAACTTATTGGGCAATAAGTAATTGCGATCAGTGTTCTTAATCATACCATATTTACAATTCTTCATTCACACACAGTATTTGCAAACATCCTTCCCAAAACCTCATGGTTCTCAATTCCCTCACATGTGAAACAGGGAGCGGCGTCTTAGGAAGTATCCCACGATCCTCGAGCAGCCGAGCCACTGGAAACGAGCCAGAGGAGGCTCACCACGAGCGCGAAAGCCACAGGCGCTCAGGACATGATTGAAGAAACTGGCCATTGCCAGAACTCCCGCTGTTACGTATTTATAACAGCTCACGAGGCTACTGCCGTTTTGGTGCTAAGGGCTAGCTAAGGGATTAAGGTGGTTGTGGTAAGAATATAGGGTATATTATAATTGTTATGGAGGGTTTTGTTGCTGGCGTAATACGGGGCATTCTCGCTACTTTTAATTGAAAGGATTGGATACGATTGATATTTGACTTTTCTGCGTTCCCCCATACTTCTATTCCGCACTTGCAGATTGGCTTGAGTAGATTAGTAATTTATTTTCTATTGACATGTGGGATGTCTTTCGACGTAGTCTGTACAGTCGCCCAATGCGTCTGTTTAGTTCTTTTCTTTTTAGCATCGTGTGTGGGTTTATCCCTACTAATTAATACAATCCAATGGTTCCCATTCACTGTGCAATAGTCATAGAATTATAAAAATCCTTTACAAATACAGATTTGAAAATAAATTAGAGAGGATTGGGATCAAGTAAGGGAAGGATGTGCGGTAATGGCATTTTGCGGTGACCAACCACGACTATCTGGCAAAGCAATAAAATTGGAATCACAGATTAACCAGCACATGTGTCAATTGCTACAAATGAAGAGACGACTACAGACCACTTGATGATGCATTTAACCATAACGTTACTAGCTAGGGTCCAATGGCTAAACGTGGCGTATTAATTAATATATTTTTGTATGTTCTAAATAAATCACTTAAAGTTCTTTATTTTTTAAATGCAAAAAAAACAAAAACAAATCAATAGAAAATAGTTTCTACCTCATACCGGTAGATCCGGGAAACAGTATCTTTACCAACACAGGTAATATAATATATAATATTTTATTAAATTAAACAATAAAACTATATTAAATTAACATTTAATGGTCAATTAAAAAAAAAAAGCATAGCTAAATAATTTGTAATAAGGGTCCGAACTGTCCTCAAACGCAGGTCGTATTTATTTTATGTCAACTCATGTTGGGGAAGATGAATTATTTTTCGAAAGAGTGGCTATTTAATTATCTAAAGGGCTCTTTACAAAATTACTTCTGAATAACTGTGTATCACTAAAAGGCGGGACGCAAAGTCGTGTCAAACGCGGAAGAGGAACTCAATAACAAACACAGAGAACTAATAACTGTGACAAACATTATTAATGTAAATTTGTGTATTTAATCACGTCTTTGGTTCAATTCCAAAATCCAAAATCGTCACATTGCAGCGATCCAAAAGACTGCGGTATTGATAACATGAATTAGAATATCACACACACTATGATCCACGTTGTAAGCAAATGAGCATAATCGCTACATAATTTAGCATTTCATGAGCACGATTGTTACTCGTAACATACCATTCCGTGGGATCCGGAGCTAAATTGTGTATTTTCATACATCTCATAGAAAAAAATTATATGCATCATAAATAACATTGCAAAAGAGTTAAATAATTTATATTTTTTTAAAGAATTTTCACAAAAATGAAAAATAACTGTTCTTTTACAATATAATATTTTGTTATTGATTCATCAGCAATTATATGGTGTGTTCTTAGTCAGCTGCAATTTAGGTCATCAATTATATCAATTAGTTCTTGGGTTTTCGTAGTAACAATGCTTAACAGGACAAATACATTTTAATATATTAATCATATCTTTCCTTTCTTTTATGGTTATAGCAAATGTTACATGCCACATTTTTCACAGTCACTAAACTTTAAAAGATTAAAATGTTAATGTATAAATAAATTACTTTTACAAAATTAAAAATAAAAGGGTTAAAATTTAACATTCCATAATTTTTCATTCAGCATAAACATAACATTTTTTAGAGGAAATGTGGTGCTTTGTCCACCTCAGCCTCGGGTTGACCCAGTGTATGTATGCAGTATCCGGGAACGGCGCAGATAAAGCAAACCCCGCGCTTGAGGGCTTAATTCACATTTAAGTCATTAATAGGATAATTAAAAGCGTTAATTAATAATAGCTTGAATGTGGGGGGGGGGGTCATCCAGTCTGTGTGAATTTGCGATTTCAGTTTAATCCTCTGGAGCCCCATGGGATGAATGTGAGCCTATTATGAAAGACTAGAGAAAATGACTCAAAGATCAACCAACATTATTGAATAATCGAGCTACATAATAACTGGATTAAATAGAAAATATTTAGGTGGCTGTAAATCCAGTGCAAAAGCATACAAATCATGAAAATTATCTGTTTTAAGCATAACAATTTTATTATTAGCAATTTTGTCGCACTTTATATACAGGCTCTCAAGTATTAGCGTTTTGAATCCATTTATATCTAAAACTATTATTTTGCGTAAGGTACCATTTATCAATGTTAACTCTACCAGTAGATATCTGAGTATAAATAAAATACCCTAGGTACTGTATGGACTTCTCGAACGTGTATAGGTAGTGGTTCATGGTGTCTTGATTGAAGTTACGTGGGCCACTGCAGGGAGAGGGTCGTTTTCAAAATACGTACGTATATGTAAAAAGAAGCACCTGTCAAGTAAATCCTCCGAATATTTTCAGAATTTTACCTCTGCAAATATCGCAACAGAAGCACGAAAATGTAAAATACTTTAAAACACTGATATTTGAGAGCCTGGAGATAAAGTGCGTCCAATTAGCCAGTAATACAACTGTTAATATTATAACTGATAATTGTGTGCACTAGCGTACTGGATTAACTCAATTTGTTACCATTTTAACCGATTCTCCATAAACTGCTGTTCAGGATAGTTTTAATGTGGCTTCTTTTTTATTATATCGGCTCCAGAAATTTCCACCTATGAATACATACAATTTTGGCCCTTATATTTATAATTTTGCAAAAGGTAATTATTTATAAATTAATCTTTAAAAGTTCAACCGTTTTAATGTTAGTTTTCCCCTCAGGATGACAGATGTGGGATGTTGAAAGAGTTACCAGTAAATGAAGACAATTATTGACGAGAAGCAGACAATTGGTATCATTTAAAAGTAAACTTGTTTCTTTCTTTTTGGGTCAGCTACCGGGCAGCCTTCAGCCGTGTTAAAACTAAATTCAAACACACTTTAGTTACCCAACTTCTTTCGTGCCTACCGACCTGGTTGTGGTCGTACAGCCACGCCCTGAGGTAATTTGTTCACCCTTAAATCTAGTAGAGTCCCGAGCTTGAGGTTTTTTTTGCCTCTGCTTCTCAACTTCTATCGAAATCACTTTATTCAATAAATCGAGAAAAAAACGGATAGGCTCGTCAGAATTGGTAATGTATCCTCGATCTCAAAATAGCAAGAGTATTAATCAAAACAAAAGCTAAGAGGCTAGTCGGAATTCGAAATATATCGCCGTTCTCAAAACAGTCCATTTTATAGAATTTTTACGCATTACGTAATAATGTTTGATTGATAAATAAAGCAATATAATTATGTGATTTTTTGTTTCGCACTGATTCTTGAATTTGTTTGTTGTTTTTTTGTAATTTATATTAATCTTTTCTGATACACGAGGTCAACCAGTCCGTATCAATAATACATAAGTATAAATGCAAGATACAATACGAGCAAAAACCAAACGTGATTTATCACAATACAGAGTCCAATATGCACTATCTGTCCTGGCTTGCAAAAATATGAATATTTATTTAAGTCATGGCGCGGTAGGTAAGAAAGTGGTGAACTTTGTTGACACTAAACATCTGCCACTTACTTATACTCTAATAATCATATTTTTTAAGTTGAATACAGATTGAGATAAATTTTTTTCCCTCTACTTCATCGGGACTTTTTACAGATAGATGTGAAAACGATTTGTTATAGTGCCAGAAAATGGCTGTTGTTTTTATACATTTTCCTGTAATGAATATAGCTATGAATAACATTTATCAGATTTCTAAAAAAAATCAAAAAAAAATCGCTCAGTAAACCAAAACCAACATATTTACGATAAATAAAACCTACAACTGCCACAGAGTACAATTTAGAATTCCAGCAAAATGTGAGTGAAGCAGCTGTCAAACTCAGCCACAAGTGAAAACTCCCCGAGGCTAAATGCGATGAACTCAGAGAATTTTTATTTTCAAAACCGATTAATGCAATGCTTAAGTTTTAATCAAGCTTCTAAAAACAACATTCATAAATCAATTTTGTTACCTTTAACAGTTTTTTCTCCATTTTAAGTATCCAGAATTTTTTTAGCTCATGGAATAAATGTATTAAACTACAGAACTATTAGAATTTATTTTTTTAAAGCCTAAGTTGCTACGTTATATAAAAATTAAGTTTATGGCTCATATAAAAGAAGAATATTTTTATTAATAATTTAATTACCTCCACTCACACAACGAATTAAACATGCAATACTATAAGATTTGATGTAGACCAAACCATAACACATGTTCATCAAGTCTGGCATATAGAATACCTCAAATAAATCAAACATTATGAAGTTAACTTAGACGCTTAAAAATTGCAGCTGATTAAACTGCGAATTTGATTACGAGTATGATCAAATGCTATAGAAATATCGTTTATACTAAAACCACTACGGCATTATTAAATTAATTGATCTAAACTGAAAGAAAACTATTTTTTAGATAAATGTAAGATTTAGCATTTTTGGTAGTTCTAATCAGCAAATATTGTTGTCGTATTGATCTTGATGACATTCAATTACTTACATTGAATAGCAAAGATAATGAAAGGAATAAAAAACTTCAGATGGTAATAATTTACCTTTTGATGACAGTCATGATGCATTTATTACCTCTAATATTGTCTAGCGAAATTCGTGACTTACTTATCAGCTTACCTGGAACAAAAAAACAAAACAAATATGTAATATGTTAACTTCTTTGTCATACAAAAGAATCAAGGAAGGTTCCTTTAACGCACACGTATAATATAATTTATTTTTATCTAGCAATAAAAGTTCCACCCAGTTATTAAAATCTAGAAGCATTGCAATCTCATATTATTTGTAGGTATTTTTATTTCGGTGTTCCTTCAAATAAGTTAATTCCTATAAATAATTAGATGTTTTAGTTTTGCGTATTAACTGTATGAGATAATATATAATGTTTAGAGGCGTTCTGATGTCCTGAAACATGTAATGGGTCTATGAACAAAAAATGAAATAATAAAGTTCTCTATCTCCCTCTCTTTCAACAACCCATATGAAAATCAGGACTTACATATTACAAGAATACAAAAAATGACTCTTAACTTCGATTTTTTAATCATCGATGGTTCTTTGGAGGGCTGGGCGAATTTATTGCCCCCCCCCCTCTGTTTGGTGAGCAACATAAACAGTACAAACCTATTTAGTATTAAAAACTATAGGACTCTATTGGATGTAACGGTTAGTTTTGTTATTAAATGTAATACCCTTTTAATTTATAATTTTGAAAATTTAAATACTAACCATTATTAACGATTTTTTTTTCATTATATACCCTTATTGCGCAATGGGTTTTGAAATAGAAAACGATACTAAATTACCAAAAATGTCGACATAACAGGCAATTCGCATTAAAATACCGTTGGGAAAGGCAGTTCCCGGGGTACTTTGAGCTGACTACTGCTATGAATATCTTTCATCCCCGGAGGAAGGCCTAAAAATATGAAGATCAGGTAAGGAAATGGTTTTAAAGTGGCCCCGGAGTACAGCAGGGGTCCTAAGAAAAGGCAACAGGTGAGCGTTGTTATGTCTGGCACGTATCCAGTCTCTCGGCTTCAGTGCGCCCTTCGGTTCTAGGCGGGCTCGTTCTGATCTTTGCTTCCATATTTTCGGCTTTTCCATGGTTCGGAGGATTTTCCTCGTTTCGGTGCTGAAAAAACATTGTGGTCGGGTAAACTCTTTTAGGGGTATAATCTTACAAAAAAAAAAACTACTAATGTATTCGTAGTGAAAAAGAGTTGAAATAGTTTTTAATGTTTTTTGTGATTACAGACAGCAACACCAATTATAACATCAAAATCTTTTTTTTTTATAACTTTATATTACGTCCAATATTCTCGATTTTAACAACTGTCGTTAATAATCAACTATAATTCAAATACATACGATACAGCATTAGTTAACACGTCAAGATATTTTATATGAGCTCCTGCTTGATATAAAACTACCAAATAATTTAATAATTAAATTGTAAAGAGATATAGACAGTATTTAAAATGCCGTTGGATCATTAAATGGATTGTCCTTGTAAATTTGTCGTCTCCAGGTCAGACAATGAAATTACATTCAACGATAGATGAAACTATATTCACAGATAGTTTCGTGACTCCACCTGTTCAGGAAAAACATTTAAAATACAATTAGGTTTATGTGCCATTGATTTATGGGAACATTGCAAGTGTTGATGCACTGCACATTGGAACCCCCTGTCCGCCTCCCTTTCGCCATGTAATGAGAGTTTTCACTCAGATCTCGGATGCTAATCACGATTGCAAGGCGATGTGTTATTGGGTATACTCAAACTTTGGCACAGTTCCAGCCAATTCTAGAATAGAAATAAATCAGCGTATACAACAGTGAATAAATCAGTGTGAAGTTTATTGCTAACCGGTATCATGGTAACAGTTTGTTTTCTTAAACAAGCTGGACCAAGCCCTGGAGTTTGCCGACAGGTTAACATTGGCGAACTGTCACAGCCACAGACCATGTACCATGAACTTCTCAACAATGCAATGTGCAATGTTCAGACTCCTCATTCCTATTTCTAACCCCCCCCCCCCCCCATAATGGACACATTTTGTCTACCATGGTTTTTTTTTGTTAATAGTTCTTTTATTTATTTTAAAATTAATAGATTCCATTTAAGCAAGTTTGTAAACATGAAAAATATCTTTACTTTTATGTTAATTAGTGTAATTGTATGCTTAATTTAAAAGAGCCATCTACATATAATGCGTTCTTTGCATGGGTATATCATCTGTTAATACTCCAGATTTTATTGAATGAGTATTAGTTTAGAGCACATTTATTTTTTTGTTAGTGAATCCTAGGCATTATTTATCACCACCCGAGTTCCTCAAATGGTATTAAATAATTAAATGATTTTCTTGCTTCTTTTGCAAGAATCATTTGATTTACGGTGGCATCAGAGGCCCGCCGTAACTAGTCTAGGCTGCCGGGGAGTAGGCCAAGGTTCCGGGTAGTAAAAAGGTTCAAAACTCTCCATAGGGAACTTTTATATCATATGATTATAAGACCAATTGTTCAGCAATATGCTAAAAGTAATTACACCAAAGGTAATACAATTCAGTACCAGCACGGGTCGAAACAGTCAGTTTCTTGGATATACAAATGTGAATCACCTTCGTAGGCACGCTTACATGGCCTCACGGTGTCAGCCCTGTGTTCTACGTCATTATACCCCTGTCAGCAAAATGTTCGCGTGTGCCCCAGCAATGTTCACACCGCCTCGGTGTATTGTAGAATGTATGGGTGAATGATATAATAACTTTTCATTGGGACTATAGTCTACAAATGATAACGAAAATGATTCGGTTATGAATAGGCTGTGTAAATAATTAAAATATCTGAATAGAGGGCTAACATAAAATATAAAGAATAAACCGTTATAAAAAGGCCGAGGCGTTATTATTTTAATATAAATAAACAGTTTTGGATAAAATCAAAACAGTTCCAGCGTTTCTAATGTAGGAGTATGTGTATATACTTTACAACTGGAATGCTCACTACGATCCTTCTTAGCTACGCAACCTTAGATAGAAATATAGCACCATATCAAGCAAGTAAGGGTAATTACCAATCTTCAAATGTAGAAAGGTTTTCGTAATAGTGGAATTCAGTGAGGGAGTAAAATTATTAGTAATTCATTCATTAATATGAAGATATAAATAGATGAAATATTTTGGACACGTACAATTTTTTTAACTGTACGTCGTAATAAACTAAAAAAACGTAGAATTTTAAAAACAATTCTTGCCAACGATTTCGTAAATTTTGAATGCGCAATAAAGCACAACCCTATATATTTTTATACATTTGTATTCACCTGCTCACGCAATGGTCGTATATAAGGAGTTGCACCGAAGGGTTGTTGAGGGTCCCCCACAATAACGACCATAAATTCTTCCTTAAACTTTTTTTTTGCAGTTATTAAGGTAAATGAGTGCCTCGACCACGGGAGATTCCCGAGCCAATGGAAGAGAGCGGAGCTCAGACTCATTCCGAAGGGAGCCGATCGGGACCTGACAGCTACCAAGAGCTACAGGCCCATCAGCCTCCTCCCAGTCTTGAGTAAAGTCCTGGAGAGATTGATGCACACGGCGTTGTTGCAGACCTTCGAGAAGGCGGACCACCCAAGACAGTACGGCTCCTGCAAGGGCAGGAGCACAGCTGATGCCTTGGATAAGATGAGGGACGACATGGCTACTCGCTCCAAGTACGCGCTGCTGGTCACGTTTGACATCTCCTCTGCTTTTGACAGGGTGTGGTGGCCCTACGTCATGAGGGAATTGCAGGAGCTGGAAGCCCCGAGCAATTTGTATGAGCTCGTGGGCAGCTACCTTAGCTTTTTTCGAAGCACCGGTGGAGCGAGGGTGTCCCCAAGGCTCAGTTCTGGGCCCTGCCCTTTAGAAGTTAGTATTTAACAAGGTCCTCGTGACCCTAGAAGAGCGTGGGTTCCCCGCGGTGGCATATGAGGACGACCTTGCGGCGACCATCGTGGGGAACTCACGAGCCGAGGTAGTAAGAAGAGCGTGCGCCTGTGCCAATTTGGGCAAGGAGTGGTGCGCCAGAATGGAGATGACCATGGCTGCGGAGAAAACAAAAGCGACGTTGATACGGGGCAAGATGGACCGTGCACACCCTATGTGGTTGGAAATAGAAGGAAGAAGAGTTAGGGTGGGCACGGAAGTAACGTACCTAGGGGTGAGACTGGGGAAAAGATTAAGCATCTCTCCCCACATAAAATACCTCGGAGACAGAGTCGTTAAAGTGATACTGCGGAGCACGTCGTTCTCTCTTGTCATGCACTGGAACCGGCTAGAGCACGGCTGCTCCGCACGATAGGAGAGTACAGCCTGGGCGAGTCCGACCTGCTGTCACTGGTAAATGACGAAGCAAGATACACCGCGTTCTGCAGATTCGTCAGGGAGTGGAAAAGGGTTCAAGGCTCCGGGCACTTCACTATATCCAGGGGGGTGGCGCGGGATGAGCAGCCGTGTCTTCGGAAAGGCTCACCCGAAGCCAACGATGTATCGCCGGTTCAGAGGAGTCACTGTAAATATGTATATATAGATATAAGGTAGGACTGAGAAGTATATGGTATAGACATAAGTTTAGTTATAGGGGGATGGAGGATGCACACCCCATCTAAATATAGTTTTAAGTATAGGTAGAACACGGATCCAAAATTGTAAATAGTATTAAGATAACTAGCTATAGGAAAAAAAAAAAAAAAAAAAAATGTATATATAGCTTGTTTAGGATTTGTAAATATGTTATTAGAGGTGTTTCTTTTCTCTTTACTTTAGTTTTGTGTTTTCTTCTTCCTTTTTATATATTATTACCATGGGTTTTTTTTTTTTTTGAGAAAGAAACATAACAGAATAACCGAAGGTGCGCTTACTGGTGCAACAATCCCATTGCACCGGAATACGCGCACCACAGGCTACGTAACCCCACGAGCCCGCTTCACGGGGTTGTGGGGCAACCCCGTTTAAGGCTCAACCTCAGGTAGGGCAAAAAAAAAAAAAAAAAGTTACTAAGGTAAAAGTTGTTTTTGTTTACACAGTCCACTCTACCGTATTATTATTATAGTAGTATTATAGTAGTAGCATTACCGTATTTATATCAACTGAAATTGTTTTTATGTTATGTGACAGTTGTATAGTGATAGTTAATATTTTCATTGTAGTTTTTATTTTAATTCACGTAAATTTAGCTGGAAGGGTGCTAAAAACTGATTTAACCGGAAAATATGTTTTGAAAAAATAGTTATGTTGAAACTTCGGCCAAAAAAATTTGATGTAAATCTAACATCAATCTAAATCACCTAACTAATGCGAGCATATCAAATTTAATAGCTACATAAATTATTTATAGCTATGAATTCTCAGTAATATTATGAAAACGAGTTGTTTATGTGAATATCCACTGGTGTTTTGCCAATATACTTCCACTTCTTCTTTTCTTAATTTAACGTAAGGAAGGTTGAGCGGGGTAAAGGCAGGTGATAGGAGATAAGAAAGACATTTGCCATAGTGGGATTGGAGGCTGAAGAGGCGATGGCCACGGAACCTCTTTGATCTGCTCAGGAGCCCCAATTTACTTATTACCACCCCCCTCCCCCACTGCTCCTCCACCTAATCCTGCCTCCTTCACCTTTTCATTCTTCCCCATTCATCCTAATGGACTCCTTTATGGGCTCCCCGTCCCGGCAGAATCAAGAGAATTTAGCATTTCTAACATTTTATATCAGCCTCGGGAAATTCCAAAGTTCACGAAAAAATTCAAAAGGCCTCTCTCCGTAATGATCCCATCTACGCGTTACAACTAGCCACATGCATACATCAGTCTAACTCGAAATTCGAATCATAATCATATATGCCTGCTAAGCCCAGAAGGAGAGGCCCTACTTTCAAAAAGGTTAGTCACGCAGAGTGTTGATGTTTATTCAAGAATTCCCTTGGCTGCGGTGTGGTTGTAACTAATATATTATGATAAATTAAACGTGACTAAATTTAAAAAACCAATTTTAAAAGTAAATAAAGTAACAAAACGTAACTAAAAGTCATACTAACAATATTTTATTTTCAACATAACATTTGACTGCAATAGTGAACAGGATGGGACCAACATCAAACACAAAACACTTCATAACTAATTTTATTGTCTTCATAAATTACTAAAACGTACAAACAGACCACTTCACAAATACTAGGGACACTTAAGTCAGGCTAATGCAAATAAAAAATGACAGATACACTAATATGTTCATTCCACTGACAATAACAATAAGCAATACAACGGGGCATCGGGGGGGGGGGGGGGGTAAAGAGAACGCTGCTGCTGGTTTTACTGCTTTTCAAAAACATTTTTTAGGGTAACGATAAAACGTATAATTCAATTAATAATATCAAATTAGTTTTAAAAGTATTTTTATCTTACAGTATGATATAATTTTCACTAAACAATAGAATGGTATGAACGAGATCATTTATCTTAATTACTTATTTCCTAATAAGGCAATCAGTAATTGCGATAAACGCTCTCATTCATACCATATTTATATATATATATATACGGATAAAATTAGAAAAATGTTTAACACAATCACAGTCAAACATAGCTTGACTACATTAAATTTAAAATAAATAATTAACGGATATTATACTCTTTATTAAGCTATAATTACAATCTGCCTTTTATAAGGCAATCAGTAATTGCGATAAACGCTCTTATTCATACCATAATTACAATTCATCATTCACTCACTCATTCATACAATATTTACAGACAGCCCCCTGTCCCTCACTCTCCTCCGTCAGCCACGTCACCGGATACTAGCCAGTGGAGGCTGACCAAGAGCGCGAGAGCCACAGACGCTCAGGACATGATTGGAGTAACTGGCCATTGCCAGGACCCCCGCTGTCACGCGTTTATAGCAGGTCACGAGGCCACTGCCGTTTTAGTCTCCGAGGAGGATTATAGGGATGAGTGGCGCAGTGCAATGACTGTGCTACAGGATTAGGGTGGTTGGAAAGGCTACTGTGGAATTTCATAAACTTAGAAGGGATGAGTTCCAGAATGTAGGGTATATTAAGGTCGTTATGAAGGGTTTTGTTGCTGACATAATAAGGGGCATTTACTATTGTTCTCAGGACTTTTGATTGAAAGGATTGGATACGCTTGATGTTCGACTTTTTTGCTGTCCCCCATAGCTCTATTCCGTATGTCCAGATTGGCTTAAGTATAACTTTGTAGATTAGTAGTTTATTTTCTATTGAGAGATGGGATGTCCTTTGAAGTAGTCTGTACAGTTGTCCAAAGCGCCTGTTTAGTTCTTGTCTTTTTAGTCTCGTATGTGGGTTCCAGGTCAGTCGTTTGTCGAGATGGAAGCCTAAGTATGGTACTGTCTCGAATACAGGGAGAGGAATAGAATTAAAATGAACTAGTGGACAAGTCTTGCGACAAAAGGTGAAGGTAATGTGGGAACATTTTGCTTCATTAACTTTGATCCGCCATTGATCACATTGATTACACCAATACTCGATCTCGTCAAGGTGTTTTTGAAGGTTATGGGATGCTATGTCGGGGTCTGGGTGGGATGACAAGACTGCAGTGTCCATGTGGCCAAGAAGGTATTGGTGGTAGAGGGGACATCAGCGGTGTATAGGTTATAGAGGATGGGGCCCAGGACACTGCCCTGTGGAACTCCTGCCTTTAATGGGATAGTAGTTAGAGTATTCTAAACCACAGCGGACTTGAAAGAAGCGGTTTGAAAGGTAGGACTGTAAGACTAGGAAAAGGGTCTGTGGTAAATATCTTTTGAGCTTGTAGAGCAAACCTGCGTGCCAAACCCTGTCAAAAGCTTGAGCTATGTCAAGAAAGGCAGCAGTGCAATACTGTTTGGTTTCAAGGGCTGAGGAGATGTGATCAACAACGCGAAGGCCTTGTTGAGCAGTGGAATGTCGTTGGCGGAAACCAAACTGGTGTGTGGGAAAAAGGTTTTTGGATTCAACAATGGGAAGTAGACGTTTTAGTAGGAGTTTCTCAAATATTTTTGAGAGGATAGGGAGTAGGCTAATTGGACGATAAGATGAGGCGTCATTGGGTGGTTTACCGGGTTTGGCGAATAGGACAATAATGGAATGTTTCCGGAGGAGAGGCGTCGTTCGGATTATGCAATTATATATGTAGGTTAAGTATGTGTAAGTAAGTATATATGTGAAGATTATGGCTTTAGGAGGAAGTTGTTTGAGAATTTGAGGAGTAAGGAGATCATATCCAGGGGATTTTCGGTAAGGTAAGTTTTTCAGAAGGTATTTTACCTTAGAGGGGTTAACGGCTTTTGGTGGAAGAGAGAGAGGAATATGTGAAGTGAGGAAATCTTCCACAGTTGTGCTGTGAGTATGGCTTTGATGAGAAAGGTAAGGTGTGAAAGTATGGGTAAGATGCAGAGCGAATTCCTCCGACCTATCCCCATCCGAAGCCGCCCAGGACCCATCATCACGACGGAGTGGGTGTGAAACAGGTTGATACTTTAGGATTTTTTTGGTTACGTTCCACAAGGAGTTATCCCTGGTGGACAGAGAGGAGAGGTAGGAATTGAAAGAATCGGAACGGAAGGATGCCAATCGCCGCTTTACCAATCGGCAGTACTGATTGTACGTGCGACGATCATCAGGATGCCGGGATCTTTGCCACACTGTTCTGGAGCGGCGTTTAGATTGGATTAGATCTTTGAGATGCTGAGGTAAACGATTATGATTGTGGATTTTTGTGTGACGATGGGGTGACGATGCCTCCCAAGCCGACCTCTGGACCAGAGTAGTGAAAGAATGCACTTCATCGTCTAGGTCTTGGGATGTTTTCAAGGACAATTTTAGGTTTACGGACTCTGTAAGAAGCTGGCGGAAGTGGTCCCAGTTAACTGGGCCCCTAATAAATGAAGGAGGAGGCAGTTTGTGAATTGGTCTTAGGGAAATGGTTAATAATAAAGGACTATGATCAGAGGAGAGGTCATCAAGGCGCGTGAGTGAGTAGTTTAGTGTTCCTAAACTATTGTAAAAAAAGAAGTCAAGGAGATCAGAATTTCGGTTGGGATCTGATGGCCAATAGGTGGATCTGTGTCAGGAGTGATAGTGGAGCAATGTTTCCGTGTGAGTGCAGACAGCAAAGCACGTCCTCGTGTGTTTGTGGATCTTGACCCCCAGTGTTGGTGCTTCGCATTAAAGTCCCCACCCACAAGGAAACGATGTCCGATGGAGTCTAGAAAGGAGATGAATTGGGAGTCGGAAATGGATTTATTGGGAGGGCATTACGTTGATGCAAGTGTAAGAGGAAAAGTTAAGGTGGTGATTGACTCTGCAGTGGATTGAAGGAAATCATGTGATACCAAAGGAACTATGTGGTGGGATATGGAGTTATGGACAATGACAGCGGTACCTGCATGAGATGTTCCATCTGGGTGATCAGTACGATAAGTCTGGTACTGTCGAACGGTAAATGGTCGTTTGCTCGTTTCAGTAATAAGAGCTACGTCGATCTTATTGTCATGGAGTAGTGCTGTCAGTTCGTTAGTGTGGGTGCGAACACCATTCGCATTCCAAAGGAGAATGGATAAGGAGTCAGAAGGATACACTTATGGATTTTGTTTAACGGGGATAAGGTAGGAGACAAGATTTGTAAGAAGGGAAATGAGAGGGGTAATTAGGGTTCTGAATTCTGTAAGGAATGATGTTAATAGGCTAGTGAGATCTGAAGAGCTTGGAGGTGAAGGAATATGCGAGATGTGTGGTTGAGGATGGGATTGGGTTTGCTGGTTGGCGGGATGAGCGGAATGCTGGGGAAGAGATACTTGCGGACGAGAAGTGGGCAGTGCCTGTGACTGCCCTCTGTTCCGAACGGCATCAGCAAAAGAGACTGACGGCCTCAAATTTCTGGTGGGGGCGCTTCTTGAGCTACCTCTTACTGGCTTCTCTTCTTCTGGCCGGCGACGTTGCTCGCTCCTGGACTTGAGGATTCTATATGCCTCACAGCCCTTGTAGTTGGCCGGATGGTCTTGCTGGCAGAGCACGCATACAGCAGGTGATTTTAGGGGCTTTTTGTACAATTCGAAAATAAATAATTAAAAAATAATCTAAGTGCCCCAATAATTGGAAGTAAAAACATCATATAATATCAGTAGTGTAACAATTACAAATAACAAAGTAATTTCTAGCCAAAACAAGTATTATATAATAACAAAAAACGACAAAATAAAATATAGAGTTAACCTGTTTAAGAAAAATGTTTGTTTATCTTCATTCAGTAAATAAAGTCGTAGATGGATCGACACATACAAATATGAAGACGTCTGTAAAATATAGTTAATACAGACTATAGTAAAAACCAAGGCATAATATATATTTAATATTAAATAGAAAAAGGGCAGCTTTTGAGGAGAGCATAATAACAATTACATTTTGGATAACGAATCACCCCTTTTGTTGATTTTCTTCGTTTTAGGTCTAATGTTATCACTTATTAACGAATTTTTGAAGGGCATACATAGATTTTTGATAAAATTCTCAAAAAATAAAGTTGTAGGGTAAAGAAAAAAAAACATTTTTCAGGTTCGTAAGATTGCATTTGTATTGAAGATTTATAGTGAATAATAGAATAAAAGCACGAAAATATAATATAATGAATAAATCGTTCGTAAACTAGCAAGCGTCTGTTGGTCAGATGGAATAAGTGAGTTACGATGGTTCGTGCATGGCTAGTAGTAAATAAAAAGGGAAAATAAACTTGTACAAATTATTACGTTAATATAGTTGTTATAGGAACTATTAATTTTAAGGATGATGCAAAACAAGAAGTTTTAATAAAAGACACCGCAGCACAAGATAGTTATATTTTGACGGAAAAGGCATCTTTGCATTCCTATTTCTTATTTCGTCTTAAAGGAAATCCCTTTTCATAAAAGTTTATAACTAACGGGCTGAGGTAAGGTTGTTTTCTCGAGGGCTGGGATCCGGTAAATAAAGATGCAGGCCATCCGAACTTGGACCCCTGTCAATACCTTCCCTTCCCAGAACAAAAAGGTAATTTAACTTTCGAAATCAGTTTTCTTCGGCGAGGTCACCTCAAAGGGGATCCCTCGGCATATAAACAGCCCTATAGCAGCTACCGATACATCGGCTAATAGATTTCAGTCATGTATTACATTTTGGGAGCCTTATCCAAACCACTTCGTATACGAAGTTGTCTGGTACCTTCGTTGTATTCATGGGGTCCTTACTAGGTTAAGGGATATAAATATAGATGAAATAAGTTCTCCGAACCTTGGGTCCTCTACTCCATGTACCATCCTACACCGCTCTCTATCTATGGCATTGTTGTGGGTTGAATTTCACCACTTTTTCGAGGGTATATGATACTTAATTGATCAAACGCGGAATGAATAGTAACGGTTGAGTCGGTTAATGAAAGAATGACATTAAACAGCATATGTATGGACGATGTTTCGATATAATGCATGTCTGGAGAGATTCCATATTGGATGGT
Organism: Acanthosoma haemorrhoidale; assembly: GCA_930367205.1. Classification (NCBI taxonomy): domain Eukaryota; kingdom Metazoa; phylum Arthropoda; class Insecta; order Hemiptera; family Acanthosomatidae; genus Acanthosoma; species Acanthosoma haemorrhoidale. The sequence goes on from OV884011.1 coordinate 95,303,083, forward strand.
AGGTTAAATATGTTCCCTGCATAGCGCATACTTGAAAATAGCTTGCATTTTATTTCAATCCTCTAAACATATCCCACTAGGTCACTTGATGCATATATAGACAGCAGGTCGAAACGTCATCCATTTGTTTAAATTTTATCGGATTCTATTGTTTTTCATGTATTAACCGAAGTATATTTGCCAACAAAAAAATCAACTACAAATACAAATAAAAATCTTTGAATATGATAAATAAAGAATCTGTTTTTGTTTTGAGATGGACGAATGAATGAAGAGTATGTTTTTCTCTAGTGCGTTACACACTCTGTAGCAGTAAAGACAAATCCTTGCAGGTTCATTAGGAGTGGTAAATCATATTATTATTCAAGTATATCACAGCCCCTAACTGTGGCGTTCTTGTAGGTTGGCTCGGGTAAGTACGAAAATTACTAAATTATCAGTTACTACTTTATTCTTAGCCAAATGATAATTATAAGATACCTAATTCATTTAACGCGGAATGAATAGTAACGATTGAGTCTCAGATTAATGAAAGAATGATATTATATACATTTTTGAAAACAGCTTACATTTTATTTCCATTCTCTAAACATCTCTCACTGAGTATTTATGCAGAAATAGGCAACAGGTCAAAACGTTATTATATATAACAATTAATAATATAAATTTGATCAGATTACATTTCTTTCATCCATCAACCTAAGGATATATGCCAACAAATAAATCAATGAGTGGTAAATCATGTTACTCAAAAATATTACAGTCTCTTTATGTAGCTAAATGGTCTATATATATATATATATATATATATAAATATATATATCTTCGTGAAGAAATAGTTATAAAATAACTATATATCAACTACATTATATATAATAAATATTATTATAAACTTATAAATATATACAAAATATAACTAATTTACCACTAATTGGCTTATTTGATGACGAATCTCCTTAGGTTGATCGATGAAAGGCAATATACTCTGATCAAACTTATATTAATAAGTATGGTATATACAGTTGCGATGATCATGTGATCAAAATAAGTTTTTTTGGATCTAAGAAGAATATCTCATATTTATTCTCCGTATTTAGATACATTATGAATGTAACACATACCAGAAACTCAATATAAAACCTAGTTTTACGCTTTTCCGGAAATATCGATAAGTTAGCGTTTATTTTCTTAAAACATTTAAAATTATGATCACATATTGAAAACCACAGAAGTTGGAGGTCAATCTTGCGTGCGTTTTATTCTTAAATAAAGTCAATACACTCCTTACGATGCTTATGATGATATGATGACACCCAATGAAATTACGTTTCTGTACATCTGTCAATCTAATAAATGCTGATGTCATAAATAAAATTAATATTTTAGCTACTCCTGTACATTGATACCGAAGTCAATCGCCTTGATCGATACACTTTAGAACCTCACAAATGTATTAGCACGACTCTTGGGCGAGAAATGACGAGATTCTGAACGTACCCTCTAGAAACGAGACCTTAACTTTGTTTTTGGCAATTTTTAGCACTGGGTTATATGATAGGGGGGCCTGTATAAGGGTGATTCGGTTTGGCGCTAGACAGTAGAAGCCCGGCAAAACTCCTGGAAACTGCGCCAATACAATTATGCAGATGGGGATACAATATACATATATATAGCCGGAGCTGGAGAACTTATTAAGGCTGTTTCTTAGGCCTGTGTCGAACCTTAACGGTAAACCTCGGAGGATGTTAAGCCGGCTCCCTGATAACAATAACTTCTTCACAAGGGTAGATTGTTTCCTTATTCAAATGAGCCTGATTCCTTAGTTCAACTTAGTTTTCGTTTTCCTTGTAGTGTACTAAACTCAACATGAGTAAAATATGTATAAACATAGCTTACAAGAAGAAAGTAAATTATAAATGCTCGAATTTATAATGATTCCGTTATCGCCCGGAGATCGATAAATGTAAAACCGTTATACGTTCGAATAAAAAGAAACTGATGCAACTAAGGGAGGGAAGAAAAGCCTTTATCATCTAACTATTTAATCCGTTTGTCCCAGGAAATTACTCCTAATAAGTTGTGTGGCAAATCAATTCGATATTCTTTATAAAAATTTCCATTCAAATTCAATTTTCTTAGTTGAATTCCCCGAGTGGGCCAAAAGCCCAGGAACGGGTAAAAAAAAAAAAAAAGTATTCATGTTAACTTGCACGGATTTTCAACATCATCAATTTAATTTTGTTTTTAGTTTTTGTTCGCCGATAATTAATATTTACAAATTTTCCTTTCTTTTTATCAAATAAACGCTGGTAACGAGATATAATGGGGATACTGGCGATTCATCTTTAGATCTTCAGATCAAAAGTTTTTCCTTTTTAATTTGGATAACCCAAATCTACCAACTGCAGTCAAATAACTCATGGGTATATTTACTATGTTACTATACTGCTACAATATGCCTTACATTACAACACTTACATTTATTTTTTAATTATTAATAAACAAACCTAATGTTACCCAAGCCTATTTGAAAATATATACTACTGGAAACCAACCCTGTGGCAGTCATGGCTAATATACCGGTAGGCCTTATCTTGCCTCAGGTTATATAATAATTACTGTGGATAAAAGTAACAGTGATAATTAGATAGAAAATAATTTCATTTGCAAAATCATAACAGGAACAATGTGAAAAAACACAGGGCACGGTCACAAATACACTTCATTCTCCTCTACCATATGTTAGGCTTAAAATCTATAATAACTAAAACAAAATATACAATTTATATTTAATACTGCCGAAAAGGTTATCAGCACGATAATTGACAAGAAAAAAAACACATTTTTACGAGACTTTTAAAATCTGAAACAAATCGAACACAAACAGATTCGATGGACTATGTTTAGCTACTTTAAAGCATTGTTGATTAGGTTGTCTTTTCTTTTATTTTTGTACGTTAATAATAGACTGGAATGCATATATAAATTTCTTTGTGGCTTATAATTAAATAATGAAAATGTTACCCTTTACAGTCTAGTTTCTTCTTGTACTAATAACTTACACCTACGAACAAAGAATATAACAAGCGTCAACAAAACGACATAAGAAACAAAAGTAATTTCCTAAAATGAACCATTTATAATCCCCCCTTAATAAAGGGTTAATCCAGGTCATATAAAAGCTCGGACTAAAGGTTTACGTCTGTCAGTCTGGAAATAATGCGTTTCCGACCAGAGGTAATAAAAAAATTTGACACGATCCTTAGCCGCTCTAAAAAAGTAATTGAAATTTAGCCGAGGATGAGGAAAAAGTAAATGAGAAAAACTGTGGTAATGAGAGCGTTCATCAGGGACTACAGCCGTGGTTTCAAGTCCCGTCACGTATAGCCGAGCCCAAACTGAGCTAAATACTTCAGTTCAATCTCTCTCTCTCTTTTAGCTATTTTGTGTCCATTATTGTAGTGATTTTAGACCATCAAGCAGAATACAGAAATAATATAAATCAATCGAAGAATTGACTGCTAAATTAATATATATATATATATATATATATATATATATATATAACATATTGGCAGATTAAATCTTGTTTACTCTATTACACTTGATTCTTTAGTGTACTTTATTGTCATTGAACCCAATAACTATTTCGATAAGTAACACTGATGTAAAATAAGTAGACCATATTAGCTAATGGAATGTTTTTTCTGATACTTTTGTACACTATTCATAAATTATAGGTTTAACTTACATTACAGCAGAGAAGGTTTGGTAACGTAACGAACTGGCAGACTCTGTTAGTTCTTACTGACAAATCCCAGGATACAATGTCCTGAGTTATTTTCAAAGAGTGTTAAAGGCTGGAATGATGGAATAATTGTAGCAAGTCTATAAGTTAAGACTTTACGGGGGACAAGTTAAATATATCTAACAATATCAATTTACCCCTATACGGATGACATTTTCAGGTGAAACTATTTTAAGTACAATGTACGGGTCAAAAATTAGGATAAGTTAACAATTACGTTAATTTTATAAGGGACTGGAAATTTTTATAAAGAATATCGAATTGATTTGCCACACAACTTATTAGGAGTAATTTCCTGGGACAAACGGATTAAATAGTTAGATGATAAAGGCTTTTCTTCCCTCCCTTAGCGTATGCATATCTTTATGTTATAATTAAACAATTTATAAGAAATCTGGAAATATAAACATCTAAATTCCTTCATGCGGTTAATTTTTCTTTGTATACTTATATAATTAAGGCTAAAAAAAAAAAGTCTCTGATGGATTCTTTATAGGCTTAGTAGGGAGGAACCATTGGATTTGGATCTCTACATCTAGAAATTGGTATGGGTTAGAGCATTAGAAATTGATTTCTAGTTTCTAAAATCACCATTAGGCTACGGGATTGGTTCACAATAGGTAATAAGCCTTAATTATTTATTTATTTATTTGTTACTCCTTGCTACAAAACTAATATATGTTATAAAATATAGATTCTACAAACGAATCAATTTACAATTGCTTCATTATATTTCCTGTAGCTTAGCTACATTAATTAAATTCATAGACCCGAATCTAAATAATGCTCAATGAGTTATTCGGTTCAAAAACATAGGGCGAGTAGAAAGCTAAAAATATCGCTGAAACAGTAGCAGTCTGGACTGAGTGGGCGGAAAAGATAAAAAGAAGCCGGTGGAAACTGATACAGTTGAACAGAGCGGCTTTGAGGCTAAGTTGTCGGAGCTGTAAGTGGCCCCCAGACAAAAGGTTTTTGTTCTGGTCGGACCCAGGGGGCCGGGGAAGGAGTAGGTCCATCCAGTCAATGGCGAGACCGACAATATGGAGTACTGGCTAATTAGTCAGAAGTAATTAGGCAGCAGCTATTCACTCTCAAGTCTTACTGTCTTCTCTCAGAGTCGGTGGGCGGTGCAGCCCGGCAAAGATCGCTCTGCTCAGGGTCATGGTTTGCCCCCGATCATATGTTTTGAGGATCCGGGTTCCATTCGACAGGAGACAAAAAAATTGTTATTACTAGTTTGTCTTAGGCTCAGTTACACCGCTCTTTTATACTCATTCATCAACGCTGTTTTTTGTTTAATTTTTTTTTTTTAATTGGGGCTAGATTCGTTTACACCATTTATAACATTTTTAAGGGTATACTAGACGAATAGGGCATACTAATGTGTAGTGATGAGAACATACATACATATAACGCAGAGAATAACGAGACAAAATATTCGCGTAGTTCTAAAAAGCGAGTTGATGCTGTAATCATTGTACAGAATATTTCATGGCAAACTGTAGAAGCATCCCAGCCCACCGATAAAAGGACTGTCAACACCTGACGTACCCGGTAACATCCAACGATGACTGAGAAGACGTTGGAATTGAGATCTAAATTTATATCAATACCGTCAAACATAGCTTCAACAATTTAGTTGAGGCGCCCATTGATATCTTCTGCTTTCGAGTCAGACATGCTATTTTATCATTATTATAGCAGATTTGCCAGTTGTGACGCTAGTCACAGTTGGGAATCAATAAATGAAGCTAAAGTAAATCGATATTCTTCTTTAAAAAATGTTTAACAATATTCGATAAACTAGATTGGACATTGGCACTCACTTTCAATCAATCAAAAGTTTAAATCATGACATTTCTATGTGATTATTTAAGTCAGATGAGTCTCTAAATACTGAAACCTTTTCACAATCGCAGCTGTAGTTCCTCAGAGCGGTGTTATTGTGCCTCTCCTCTATACCATATATACCTCTCACATTCCTACTACAGTGGAGTCTTTGCTTGCCACCTTTGCTGACGACACAGCTTCCCATCATCCCATCATGACGTAGCATCCCCTAACTTTCAAATTAACCGCTACGAAATTAGTCCAACCAATGGAGGATAAGAGTCGATAATAAAAACCAATGAAAATGTACCAACATTACATTTACTCAACGACACGGATCCTGCCTACCAGTACTCTTCAGGGATACTCCTCTCCTCGTCCGATTTCTGAGTCCGTGCGTAACTCGGATTCCACCTTAACAAAAGATTTAACTGGGATGCTTATACGAGACTTAAAAGACGGGTACTCAACCGTCATACAACTGTATAGACTGCTCAACAAGAATTCCCACTTCACACTACAAAAAAAAATTTTCATATATAAAGCCATACTAAAACCAGCCTGGACTTATGGACTCGAGCGCGTCTAATCTTAACTCCTGAGATCATCAGTTAATGTACCTCTTAATGTCATGAATAAAACCTTCCATAATGACCATAAAATCCCCATTATCTAATATCATATTTCCACATACTTCTTAAAGTCCCATCAGAAATTATCTGACCATCCAAATCCTCTAGCAAGATCACATTTAATTATAGCTCATCTGTACAACCCCCCTTCGGAGATTGAAGCGGAAGTGGCCCCATGATCTTTTGTAATTATTTAATCACTGGGTGTTCTGATCCTGGTCAGTTTTATTCTCTTATGTTCTGAGTGAATGTATATTGTAAATATGGTTTAAATGAAAGAATAAAAGTGAATTTGGTATGAATGACCTCTTTTGTAAACATGGAATATGCTATCAATTATCACAATCATCTCTTGCCCGTCTTAAATAAATTGTAATTTTTAATCAAATAATGATTTACGAAAAAATCTGTTTGTATATTTGTGAGTGGATGTTGTGAAATATATTTTTACAGAACTTCTATTCAACTGAGAGTTTATACATATTCATTTGTGCAATCCGTTGCACACATCGAGCCAGCAGTATCACTATTATGCACTTGGCAGGAAAACCGATCGCAGACCTTTGAAGTTTTGTTTGATAATTTGGGATAAACAGTAAAGTTAAAGCACAAAAACAAAATATACTACATTATAGTACAAAAAGAAGGAAATAAATAGAAATCCTCACATGGAAGGTCGACAGAGATCACAAACTCTACTCCCAGGCCTAATAATGAATATTCATAAACACCAGAAAAAAATGACCATGCTGAAGAACAGGGTTTTTTTTTCTCTGCGAGATAAAAGGGACATGAAGCCATCTCAGATTGTGGATTATGAAATGTTAATTCTATGATGTGCGTGATGGTTGTGAGTTGAGCTCATATTCATCAATACCACTGACTTCCCACTAACTACCATATTTTATTATAAGCACTAGTGCTTACAGCGGATCGGAAATATAGGCAGCTTTCACTTTCAGACTGTGTTGAACTGAGAGTTTATATAAGTTTTTTTTTTTCCAACCCGTTGCACATCGAACCAGTAGTATCGCTGCTGATTTCGTGGCAGAAAATTGGATGGCTGACCTTGAGTTTTCCTAGTAACGTTAGCTTACAATATGTGACGGAATGAAACATAAGAGCCTGGCGGTTCTTTTGAAACATGTTTCCAATACGGCTTAGGCTCTAGATATGGCTTAGACTAGATATGACGATCATTGCCAGTTGTGCAGGAACAAAATTACTTTCTTGGAGGTATTTGTCCAGCTTGGACCAGAGTTTGGCTTCAGCTTTAAAAGTATACCTCCTCGCTAAGAATTAGTTAAGATTTCCTGTTTCCTGTATGTAAGGATTTTGTGATAGTATTGTATTGTTAAGGACTCTTCCCGATTGGCTGAATATATATTGTTGATATGTAATGACAACTAAAAGTCCGAGATTATTAGTTAACGTAGATTTCCATTTATAACTAACCCTCATGGACAGATTTTGAATTTTTTCAATTTTTTTTTGTACTTTGATTGACTGGTGGACCTCCAAACTAAGGACGTGCCAATGTGGATCACAGTCTTGTGTAAGATCAGCTTATTTTTGGGTGAAAGTTTTGATCTTTTAGTAAAGTTATGGAACATTTTGTAAAAGAGCCTTCTAACATTGTGTCATTTCATGATTTATGTGTTCTATGAATATAGATCTTTTTCCTAGTTATATATCAAGACACTTAATTGATCTTCTTTTTGTGGAAATTATTACACCAGTTTAGTTGATTTTTATGTTCCATTTCTGATAAAAGTTGTGAATTTCTTTCAAGATCTTATGAATCCCACATGAAGTGGTATCAATCTGATGTGATGCAGCGTAGTCGACAGATATATTTTTTATTTAAATAACAGAATTGAAACATAATTTATATTTCACCACAATTCTTGAAATCAGTATAAACGTATTGCTTTTATTCAAACCATGTCAATTTATTAAGTTTGAATCTTTTTTCTTAGTCCACAAAACCTATTTAGACCTGAAAATCGGGATATTTTATAGGGAGAAGCACATTTCTATTTGTGAATTGTGAATAGAGACTTGATCCCACAATCTTCATAGAATGTTAATCACTACACCATATGCAGAATATTTCTGCAATGGACAATAAATGTACATAAAATCAAACCGACAATTGCCAGCCATTAATCATTTATCACGAAGTTGATCAATCAGGTTCGAGTGTTGTCATGTGGTTTCGACCATCAAGTCTCTTAATGTAGGCCATAAGTATTTCCATGTGATTGTAGGAATAATGTTTCGTTAAAGTAAAAATTAAAATATGAATTCTTAAAGTCTTCATTATTCATGTTTGCAGAAAGGAGACAATTACAAAAGCAATTTTACCCCAAAAAAAGAAAAAGAATACGATTAAAAATTCCAAATGAAAATACACTCTAAAAAAAAGATTGGAGCACGGGCAGCTAATGAAAAATAAATTTTAATTCCACATATGACTGTACACAATGCATATTATATCTATTGCTTTAATCGCACAAAATTAGATTGTCAGAGGGTGGTGGTTGCCATAAATATAATTTCTTCCAGATTTGCTGCCCGTTGTGTAGAATAAACAGCAAGGGTGAAAAGGGGTGCGTTGGACGGGTGCTCAGGGGATGATTCACTATTCAAATTGTATTATCTAGTTAACAGTTAAACGTACCTGGATCCATCTTTTTTATTGCTTCCCTCCCACCTCTGCCTTCTGGATAAAATATAAATTTCTCAAGCCGTCATACTTTATTTTATCTTTCTTTCCCGTATTTATTATACGTGCCTTGTAACCTTTAATCAGAAAGGAGAGCGTGGGAATTTATAACAGGAAAAAAATGACCCTTTACAATTCAAAAATGCCTTCATTGGCATGTAAATTGAATCCTTTATATTTTATTATTATTAACAAAAAATGTTAATTTAGTACTACATTTAAAACAAAAACACGTTAACTAGTATGATGGTGTAACAGAAACAATAGCATAAATAATTCAACCCCCTGCCCCGAGCCAGTGATCATTCAACCTCTATGCAACAACTTAACACAGATACGTAACTTATAACAAACAACTAACAAGTAACAAATAAACGCATGTAAAATTTATTGCCATATATTCAGATTGTTGATTATATATTTAACTCAATAAAATTGTTTTTATTCCAATATTCATATTTTCTTATTCATATATTCATATAAGGCTGTTTTATAAACTGTATTTATTGCTGCTGTTGTTTGATAATCCCACCATTATGTGACATATGTATCATACATTTGTAAGAGCAAAAATGATTAGTTTTAACCTCTCCATGTTGTTAAAGGTGTTTATTAACTTATTCTATGCGTAGATAAGATATTTTGTAACATGAAACATAGCAAACAGCTAGATATTGTAAAGGAATAATACTGAAAATTGAAAACTTAAACAACACCTAAACAATGAGGGAAAATGATTTTAATTTTTTAGACCTTTGGTCAAACTTTTGAAATAAAGAGTTGCCTGAGATAACTTACCAAATTATGGTTTCGAAAAACGGTCCGTTTTCTAAAATGAAGAAATTGAGACATACTTTTATAATATTCAATTTGAACAAATGCTAAAGGATGTGCACTAATCATTAAACGTCTTTACATCTGCATTTACTTCAATAATCAGCTAATTTAATGACAAAAATTATAAGCAGGACTTCCAACGTAACGTTTAATTTTTGTATAACATATTGAAAAATACTACTGAAAATTAACGGGAACAGCCAAGACAAGATGATAATGGTGTAATTATAAATATTAAATTAAAATAATTATATAAACGGTACAGTAATATCACATTATAAAAATGTCCTAACATAACGCTTGTTGCTTTGGTCCGTACCGCATTGCAGAAGCAGTCTAGCTGCTATCTTAGCTCTACCGACCGACAGAAAAGATAGGGACAAGAAAAATGCAGAGTTGTCTCCTCAAAGAACTTATCTGAGAGATCTGTGCGAAGGATGAAACCATATTGGATATATATATTATAGAGACTGACAAAAGGCTTAGGAATTCCTCTGATTATAATCAGTTATATTTTAATAATTATTATGCTAATAATAATATGTTAATAATTATAACAGGTTAAAACCTAGAACAATTTTACAGCTCTATGTTAAATCTGGGATTACGCGCAAAGGTTCTAAAGTAAAAGTCGTGTGATCAAAAACATCTTATTTGAGCTTAAGCGAAACGAAAACGCAATCAAATAAAAATTAATGCTTATATATCATTTCAAACGATTTAGCCAATCAATATACCATAAATTTTCAAACCCAATGCATGGGGAATGTGGTTAGCAGTTACAGCTAGGTAAAAAAAGAGTTGTCACACGCAGTCAGAATGGGATTTACACAATTTCTTACCAAAGAAGAATAGGTTATTGATCTAAACTTCACGGAAAAATAGCTTTAAATTGTTAACTAAGCAGGTGGTATATGATATATAGGGATCTTTGTTCTCCATCCCTAATTCGGTATCATCAACTATCTCATACAAATAGATTGATAACTCGTCATCATAATTGGTTTTTGGTTCTCTTGGGGAAATTACTAAGTTCAGCATAATAAGGACAGCATACTTAGAAGTAAACGTGTGATTTCACACAACTTCGACTTTCTTTCATTTTACTTTGACAAAGTTTTGTTGAGTTAAAATGAACCATTGACATCAAAGTTGAATGTTAGTATTTCGGAAAATCTATTGTATAATAAAAATTGTGCATACTTTTGAATGAATTATTATATGAATTACATTTCAATTAATAGGAAACATTATTATTAACTGAATAGGAAAAATTAAGTTTCTAGTAAAGATCTTCGACAGCACTGGATTTTGGAACTATGATGTAAGAAAGATGAGGTGAATTTCAGAATAGGACATTTGAAGTGAACAAATACACACAGAGATTATGGCGCTTAGGAAATTAGTGACACAAAAGATAAATGTAATTTCTGATTAAGAAAATATTATTTTAGAATGTGTCAGCATGGACGTGCTGCACAGGGTTTTTCATTTATTCAGCTGCATTAGGAAAATTTACATATGTGGATATCTCCACAGCACCCATACCAGCCTACGATATTAATTAATAGCTACAAATGTTCAAGTATTTTTATATTTATTGTCAATGTTCAAGCATTTTATTGATGAAACATAGTTAACTATATTTTAGCCAACAAATATTTGTTTAATTCGAGAAAGATAATGGTTAATTTGAAAATATGTGGAATATATCTTAAAATTCCTGATTTTATTGACTCATTTTTACGACCGCTATTGCAGAACATACAAAGCGCCTGGGTCTCCCTGCCTGTACTTGAATACAACTGGAGAAGCTCGCTTCGGTTTTAGTGATAAATCAAAAATAAATAAATTGTGACCAATATAATTTTATGATATATACAGAAGAGAATGCGTAGGACCGTTGGCACTGAAGCTGAGTGAATGGAATTGCTAAGAGAGAATGAATTGACCTCGATCTGCTAAATTGGCGTCTATCATGTCTTAGCAGCTTATTCTCTAGCACTTGCCGGTTCCTCTGAGGGACACTCACAATTTAAAACAACCTTTCGGGTCTACAGCCTCACATAAACCATGAACTAACTATAAATTATAAACTGACCTTTTACCTACTCCCTTTTACCATTCTTCGATATATTAATTCTAATTTAAGCGGCAATACTATCATGTGATTACCACGCGAGCGTTACGGGTTGGCAGTACTTGCTGAATAGTTCATATGCATTCAGAGCTCAAGCATATTTAGCAGAATGAATAACGGCTGACAATTACGGCGTCTCTCAAGTCCTGGCAGACTGCCAGTTAATCAAAGAATACAGTTGTCCAACTCATTTTTAATTTTCGGCTGACTAAATATAAACACCGGGTTTTTTTCCCTTATCTAACAGACAGCCCAGAGGACATAGGACTTCCAGTTTGTGAATCCATTCACCAGACAATAATTTATGGTAAGAATTTGTTGAGATTAAATCATTTGAAATAACCCTTTCTATACGGTCTAATGTTTTAATCGCAATGATGATTTGAGAAACAGTAATTTTAGTTTACTTGGAAAATGTGATCCCAATAAATAATCACTGAAACGATCGACTTTAATGGAACCTGTTTACCTACACTATCAAGGGACGAGAAACTATCTTGGAGGCAAGAGCTGACGCTCCCCGTTAGTCACGCGCCAACCACGCTGCGGGCAAGTTCTATGGCAGCATATATCAGGTGATTATACTATGAAACTTCTTTACTGTGGTAAAATTATAAGCTGCCTTATTGAGCAATAAGTAATTGTGATAAATGTTCTCATTCATACCATATTTACAATTTTCATTCACACGTTCATTCATGCAGCCCGCATAAATCCACATAGTTGTCACCCTCGCATATTACTGGAAGTGGAATCTTGGTAAGTCCCCCAACTCCTCCAGCGCCGCGTGAGAACGTGAAGGCGTGCCCTAGAGCACGAGAGCCACAGATGCTCAGGAGATAATTGGATAAACTGTCCATTTTCAGAAGGTCCCCACTGTCACGTATTTATAGCAGGTCACGAGGACACTGTCGCTTTATTAGTCTCCGAGGAGGATTATAGGGATGAGTGGCGCAGTGTAATGACTGCGCTAGGAACTCGGATGCTAGCTAGGATTAGAGTGGATGGATAGATTACTATGGAATTTCATTAACTTGGAAGGGATGAGAGAATGTTATCATACTGTGGAGATATATTGAAATAATTTTTGTATTATGAAGAGGCTGTGTTGATTTCATTACTAAGAACACCACACGCAGTTTGGATCCTTTAGCCATCGTAGTTTCGTACGATACCGCATACAGTCGAACTCTATTACCTGTCTATTACCTGACCCTCTGAGCCTGGTCCTCGAACCTCATCCTCAATAAGGTGATACTGTATATTATGTTTATTTTATATAAATTGATAAAATTAAAATTATTATTTTATTTTGTATGCGTTGGCTCAATATATAATTTTATTTCCTGATTATTTCCTACTTTTGTGCTTCCTAATTTGACACAAGGTTTCACTCCGTACTTCCTCAGGACATCACATACTGTAAAAGATACATTAGACTGCAATCTGCAAAATTTCACTCAATTGCGTCTGAGAATTATCAGCATTTTAAACATGTAAAACAAAAGCAAGTTTGTTTTCGATCATGAAACTACAAATGAACGAAGAAAAATCACATTAATATTGTCCATTAAACAACAAAATATGAGTGATGTATACATTCGTCCATAGAACACACAAGTACATCCAACCATGTTCCTTTTGAGAGGAACATGGTTATAATTGTCTCAGTACCAATGGATCATTCGATTTGACTAATCCAACTGTCTGTTCAAAGCCAAAAAAGTCACTGGACCATTTAAGCTTAGATGCTTTTTCCAATTGACCGATTAATATCGAACTGGTAACCCCGTCAATATTGTATCGATTTAGCAGGTATTCTGCCACCTCTGCAAAAAATCTTCCAAGTAACGAACTATATCTAAAGGGAGACTAATTTTAAAATAATTTATTTACTTTTGACGCTATGACATTAATTTAATATTTAAAGACATATTGCGTACTATGCATGAAGTGCGCTAGGTAATTTATATAAATAGTAATAAAATGTTTTTTTTTCTTTCTCGATTCGGTCTGTAATTCCAATGGGTCCATAATTATTAATCGAGGAGCTTTATCCCTGTATTTTTTTCGTTGACTATAATTATTAAATCGAACAAATATAAAATTAGTTATCAATACCTGCTACTCATCTGCCTGAGTCTCTGCTGTAAAAATACGCAAACAATGAGGTATTTTTATCCATTGGTGAAAAAGTCCTTTTATTATTTCATTCAACTGGGTTTAAAAACAGCCACTTAAATATTCCGTCAATTGTTAAGTACGTAAAATCCCACTGCGTACAATTCGACTTTCCTCTTTTCGGAAGCTGTTCTTTATTTTCCCTGCGTTATTCTTTTAGTATTCCTAGCAACACTTGGCAAAGGCTCAGAAGATCAATAATTCTTTCTGCTTGTTCCGATGTTGAATTGTCAATGATTTTTTCATCAAGTCTATGCTCCTTAAATTAATTGTGGGTGGTTATCTACAGCCAGTTTACCATGCCCTAAAATGGAATTACCAATAAAGTTTTTTTTTTCTTAGTGTTAAACAATATCATTTTTATTGTGTAACTATTTTAGTTACAATGTATGAAGTTGCCCCTAAAATACATTTTATAAATGACAATATATTTTAATGTAACTAAGGTTTGTAAATCGTTTTCATATTAGCAGAGTTACTTTGAAATGTGATATTAATATTGTTGAAATATGTTAACATTCGTTATATATGAATTAATGTGAATCTAAAGATGTTATCATTTACAGGCGTGTTGTTTTATTCTTTTAGTTGCCAAGCGCGTGTATTTGTGCTTTGTACGTAAATTGTTTTTGTTACAACGTATGATGATATTTATTTTTTGCTTGAACTAGGGTCTATGAATTGACGAAAATGTCGACTGCTAATGTAACATGTTTATTTCGGGATAGACTTCTAGTTTGTAATGAATAATTAATTGACTCAAAATATGAATATAATTATTCAGGCGTATCTTTGTGTATAGTACTGAATAATAATATATTATCATTGCAGTTTAAAAAAAGGCACAGTAAAAATTTCTGAAACCTTTCTAATCTATTTCATTTTCAAATTATACCACTTTTTGTTTTCAGCAATAGGTATCGTATGCCGTCTTCCTAATCAGTGGCGTACCTAGAGATTTTCCTGCGTGTGGCGGTTTCCAATTTGCCACCCTTTCTAAGTCAGTCAAAATCAAAACGGGTTATTGACAATTGCTAAACATAAATAAAACATTATGTTTGTTTTGTTTAACCAGATTGTATATATATATATATATAATGGTAGAAGCTAAGCATGTTTATATATTTAGTTTTCTTGTTTGTTGATTATGTGTTGAGAATTCTAGAGTAAGGTGCTAGCATTATTATAACAAATTAGTGACCATTATGTGAGGAAAGGTAACTAAGAGGCTAGATAAGTTAGGCTCTAGTTTCGCACAAGAACAGGTGGGACTTAAAATCGTTATGAGCTCACATGTCGGTCACTAGTTGATTATAATATTGCCAGCAGCTCAATATAAATCAATTATGTTCTATTGACCTTGATTTGCTGGACCTAGTTAAGGTCCGAATGACAGGTATTATGGACAAGCGTAATAAGATAAAATATATTTATACTATAGATCTACACTATAAGGTAAAATAAAAGATTATCTTTGGAAATTCATTGGTCATTGTCTTTTTCCATTTGCCCATTTTGCTTATTTTTTTTTTATTAAAAAAAATAATTAAATAAATGAAATCATGCCAAACATTTTATTTCTTAGTGTAAAACAATATCATTTAATTGTGTGACTATTATAGTTACCATGTATGATGTCTCCCTCAAAATATTTTTTATTAATGATATTACATTAGTTACTTTTAGTATAACTAAGGTTCGTAAATGGTTTCTATATCAACAGAGTTACTTTGAAATGTATTAACATAAAACGTAATAACACTTGTGACGTCACACTCAAAATTTATATCGTGTTAGTTATTTTTATATGGAAAGTATTGAAGACCTCGATTTTACCACCAGGCGACGCATCTTTATGTGGCTATCGCCAATTCCAAATTTACGGCACACGTGTTTCACAGATTAAGCCTCACAAGGAGGGTGCCAAGTCGGGCAGCTGGGGTCAGTGATAATTAGTTGAATGCCATACTTACTATAATCACTGATTCAGTTGATTACAACATTATTGTATTGTTTATTAACTATACTAAGTTTATTATAAGTGCCACGCCAACATATGTGCCGCTTAGGACTGCCAAACTACCGCCCCCCTCTAGGTTATAACGAAATTGGAGCAATATGAATGTGATAACCAGTATTAACAAGGAACAACCACACCTTACCCCCGAATGAGAAGAAAAATTAAATGAAGATGCAGCGACAGCATATTGAATTAGAGAGACAAGGAGGTAGCGTGATGGGGGGATGACGTCGGAACTAAAATGCAATTAATGCGGGGTCACGCACTGTGCCATCCGTGGCATGGTACGTTCGCGTGCACCCGCCGCGACAAATAATAGCCGCCGCCACGGGCATTATTCTCGGTAATAGTAACACCGTCAATTATAAGCATGTTAGCGGGGCCTTCTGTCCGCCAGAAAGCTGAGCATCATCATGCACGCACGGCGTGGTAATGGACGCCATTGAATCGGGCGTGCTCTTGAATCGTCCTGTGGCCGGTCGGGGGCTGCATAATGCATGCTACACTAATGGTCTCGACATACTGTGGAGCGAAAAAGATAAATGTGACACTACCTTGAGAGCTGGGGCTGGTTTCAGTCGGTTCTTTGTGCCCTCGAGGAGTCTACAATGTCTTGGCTGATTGTGTAGCTACGACATTCAACTTTATTGATTTCATTTTAATTGTGCAATGATTTTAAAAAGAGATTCATTTATAGTGCATGAGTCCAAATGTAATAGCATGTTAACCCAGCCAGAACCTGCGAGGAAAAGTGATACATGAGAGGTCACGCGTGAGTCTTTCTCTCACACCTAAAATTTTTGCCTTTTAATCAGACAATGAACTTTTAGACACCAAAAAAAGTTATTACATTATTTTTATAAGATTAAAACGCTTTTATGAACTATCAAAAATTGTATTGAAGAATAAATCATAAAGTAAAAACCTCCTTTAGTGTTATTTTAGTCATCATCATGTAATTAAATAAACATTGCATATTATAATTGTGATAATATAGAAGTGATATATATAAAATTGAACAATAATTAACATATTCCGTGTTAATAAAATGTTAACTATATGTGCATATAGTAAGCGTGGAACGGTATATTGAATTTGCCACTCACTTTATTCGTTTTTAATTCCCCCCCCCCCACACCTAACGTGTATAGAATACACAGAAACATTCTGTCTCACAAACTCATTATGCTATTTACGGAGATTGTACATCGCTTTTTCCATCTCATTTTGCGTTACCCCCCCCCCCACTGTAGTAGAGTCATTGAGGAAAAAGAGCTTACAAAAATCAACAAAAAACTAAAATATCAAAACTTTTAACAACAGATTTCCCTCACTCTGCCACGTATTAAAAATACTAAAGGCACAGTGCATTTTTTCCGTGTGGGCTAATAATAAGGTTTTTAAATAAGTAAAATTAACTAGTACTTTTTATTTGATAATAATATGCAAAATTATGTTAATTTAGAAAAAAATAGATGGTAATGGTAAATTGGAAATGTATGATCTTACTAATCATGATAACACTGCCCGTTTCCAAGCACTTTTCGAAGATAATAAAGAGGACGACAGACGAAGTTATGAAGAAAGGGGATCAGAAGTAGGGGGAAAATATATTAAAGAGAAGGAGATTTTCAGACTCAAATTAGTGGTAGTCAAGATCGTGGCGAAGAAGAAGCCAGTGTGGTAAGCTCAATTTTTTTTATGGTCACTCAAAAAATGAATCGAAAAGGGATAAGAAAATGGTTCCAGGAGGTTGGAATAGGAGTCCACTATTTTTTATCTGTATGTATCGTGTTCTTTTTAATAAATAAATCAATAATACATAAATAACATCGTTTGATAACCTAATGTTCTATGTGTTAGCTTTATTCAATTATCCTTTCTTCACCCTTTTCATTCCCTCTTGAAAGACATTTGTTTTAAAATTTGCCGTTTAAGAAATCAGCACAGCTGAGCTGCGGGATACTACGCCCACTATTTACTATTTATGACACAAAGGCGCACTTTGAATGCTTTTTGGAAGAATAACTTTAAGGTTATGAATGCCAAATTTCATAACTGGAATTGACCCTTTGCGGGAGAATGAGCCATACATTAAATGGAAAGCGCTTTTGGCAGGTCGGCATTTTAAGCGTTAAAATAAAAAAATATATTGCTATTGAAGTAAAGCTGCGCGCACCCCTATTCAGCCGATATTTAACGGTTAGCATTGACTGACTCATTCATACGGTTTATTCAAATACACAATGCCCAGGGAGCTCCCAACGCACGATTGTGAAGAAAAAGATGGAATAAGACGTGGAGGGTGGCGAAATCCATTAGCCAATCTAAGTTGAAACCGAACAATAGCCCGGAAGTCACAGATGCTCAAGCCACGACTGAAGAAACTAGCCATGGTCACAGTTCCCACTGCCGCTTTTGTCTTATATTTTATGCGAAAGTACTTCCAGGAGCTCACGCTGCCATTTTTGACTGATTGTAATTTTTGCAGCTATCAATAAATACGGTCAGACATTTAAATGATTTTTTCCCTTTTTTGGCAAACATCAACATTGTTCGAAGGTCAGTGATAACTAATTAAAGTGTTATAATAAGTTTTTGGAACCACGAGCATTAGGTCCTAATTCCTTGTTCCAATGAGTAAATAGTGTTGTTGTCTTCAGTTTCGGCTAACGGTTTTAGTATGTGTAAAGAGGTTCAACCTTTTTTTCGAAAGCTCACCTGTACGTTTTCTCATGAAGTGGTCCGTCAGGTTCCTTGCATTTGACAGGAAATTAGACACAAGTCCATTCTAACAAAAAGTAGCACCTGTCTGACATTTTTGTTATACTAATTTATTAGAAATTCAAATTAGGCCCCAAGAGTTCGGAGAGAACTGGATAAAAATAAAAGGAAAGGATGATTCAAGAGGGAGAATATTACGTAATTACTTTAGGAACCGTACTATAGCTCAATAAATTTCAAATTGATTTAGTTTCGTTTGTTTGACCACCTGAATGTGGTAGGTGACATGTGGTTCTAATAATCACAATCAACTGTACTTCCAATATAACGCTAATCAGTAAAAAAAAATAATTTCTGATTTAAAAATTGACTTCTTAAAATAACGCTTCGTATCTTGTTTCAAATGTCTGTTCAATTTATTTTAAGTTATATTATTGTTCTCCTATAAACATGTTTATGGAAAGTGCTCTGTTTATTAAGAAGTAAATTGCTTGTGGTTTTCAGCAGTTCAGCAGTTAATAGCAATTTATAAGCCTGTCTTAGGAAGGAGTAGCTTGTTATATTACATACTCCTTCGTTTATAACCGGTCCAAAGCCGTTTACTAATATGGTTATTTCCTGGCTTAAGATATCTAACAACTAATCATCCCTTGAGGGAATGAAAGCAGTGAAACAGTTCACGGAAAGATAAATATATGTCTTGTTATTGAAACTACTTTATTGTGATAAAATTACAATCTGCATTATTCGGCAATAAACAATTGTGATAAATGTTCTCATTCAGGCCATGTTTACAATTCTTCAATCACTCGCTTATTCACACAGTATTTACAAACAGCCTAGATACCTCCCAAATCCACATGGTTGTCACCTCCCTCGCATGCAAAAGAGGAAGCGGAATCTTGGGAATTATCGCACCCTCCTCCATCAACCGCGTCACCGGATAGGAGCGAGTGGAGGGTGACCAGGGTCGTGAGAGCCAGAGACGCTCAGGAGATAATTGGAGAAACTGGCCATACCTAGAAGGCCCCCACTGTTACGTATGGCAAGTCTAGAGGTCAGGTCCATAGGGATGAGTGGCGCAGTGTAGTGTAAGAATGTAGGATACTATAAATATATTTAGTATCTCATCTTAAGTCAGTTGGCAGTGATTTTATTTCAATTCACCTAAATAGTAAAAGAGTCATCCTTAACCCACGTAGAAGTGTGTGATAGATAAATCCACTAGCGCAGTTAAACTCGAGCAGTATAGATAAAGTAGAGAAATAGTAACACGGAGGGGTTGTCCTCAGACGCGTCAAATGGGCACTTAAGGGATACAACCCCTACGAAGGAGCACTCTGTCACCCGAGCTAGGAATAAAATTTTCAAAACGCCCCTCAGGTGGGATGTAATATTAACCGAAGCACCGGTTAGCACATGATCCTACAGTAAAAGTGTCCCCTAACAGCTATCTCGGCCCTGCATACTTCTCTCTATAAGTATTACTGTACACCTGTCCTATCTCCTTACAGGACTCGTGTGATCGGAACCCTCAAAGAAAGGAATGTCTGTTCTTCAGTCTTGTGCCCATTATCGTCAGGGTGTTGTGTCACAAATAAAAACTGGTTATAAATAAAGGCTAGAATATGTCATTTAGATATTCTAGCCTTTATTTATATTTTTGAAACTCAATAAATTATTTTACCCAGCATGTTAACAACTTTATTATGATGAAATTGCAATCTGCCTTTACTTAATAGGCAATAAATAATTGAGATAAGTGTTTTCATTCATACCATATTTACAATTCATCATTCGCTCGCACATTCATACAATATTTACAAACAGCCCAGGGGCCACCCAAGTCCACACGGTTGTTGCCTCCCTCGCAAGCGAAAGAGGAAGTAGAGTCTCGGGAAGTCCCCCACGCTCCCCCACCAGCCACGTCACCGGATACGAGCCAGTGGAGGCTGACGAAGAGCGCGAGAGCCACATACGCTCAGGACATGATTGGAGAAACTGGCCAATAAATTATAGGTATGAACAATTCCAATAGTCAGTTTTTACAATTATAAAGAAAAATTGATAACCCTTATTGGTTTGAAATATGTTGTATATGAGACCGGAAATTTTTCACTGACAGCCTAATATTCAGACGCTCTCACTTGGTAAAAATCCATCCACATTTGTATCATTAGCCGCAGAGCTGGTAGAGATCCACTATGACGTTACATCCCCTCTCTCAATGCACATAATACACTTACGGTTGTTGTTAACACCCCAAGTTATTATTATTGAGATAGTACCTACGCAAACGATTGACATGTTCGAAATTCCACATGATTTATGTATTCAGAACACAAGGTTGTACCACATATACTCGTATACCACTTACCAAATAGAAAATTGCCCATAACCATGTTTATAGGAAAATATTATTGCCAGAACGATATATAAAATATCTGCTCCATATAAAACTATAACATGCTGATAAGTATAACATAAGAGTTCACATAATTTATGTAAGTCCGGTCTGAAAGCTTGATATTCCCTTTGCTTTCAATTCAAAGTGTTCTATGGTTACTAAATATTTTTTTAGGGAACACATGTACAAGTAAGCAATAATGTAGCTTAAAATACATAGCTATGATTATTTAACAAATTCTGAAAGTAAATTGAACGTCATAACATACAGACAGGCAAGCGTCATAGACAACATTTCGGTGCGTGTAAATTGGAGAGGGCTAAACGCTGAAACTAGGATGCTTGAACGTCGAATGTGACAGATAACTTGTCGATTCCGACATACTATACATTGTTTTAACCATGTATCACAGGTTACGACCACGCTGTTTCCCTCCAGATGTCTCCTCCCGCTTTTTGAACCATGTTTATAAATAAGTTTTATATTATTTTTCGCCTGAGGATCAATAATTATATATAATTATCTGTAAATTTAAACGGGCTATGAAAGAAAAAAAATATATTATTTTGATATATTGATATATTATATATATCGGGAAATATAAAATTACTAACATATAATTTTGTATAAAATTAGAAAGCGTTAATTATAAAGAAGTAAATTCAAGTTGCCTGAAGAAACCGACCTTTTCATAAGAGAGAAAGCAATGTTGTTTCAGTATTTTTTTTGTTGAAATTTGTTTCATTAATAAATTAATAGACTGACTCGCTTATTAGAGGAAATGGAAATGCAAAATACGCATATAACTATGGTAACAGAGTTTATTTTAATTTTTAGAACCACAGTGTCCAGAAAAATTCAGCAAAACAGTGGTAAACAGCACAAGAAACTAGATCAATAAGAAATGCATAGAACAGTAGTTTGTAGATTCTTCTCCCCCTTAAATCCTTCTTTCTTTTTGTTTTTTTCATTTCATATCGAACTCTCAACATACTACACACTACCCTAATTTGAATTTCGAGTGAAAAATGGGTACAATAAAGAAGTCTCAAGTGTGAGGGGAATTTTAGTAAGAAAAGATCTATGTTAGTTCATCCACGTGTAATTTATGTAAGAATGTACTACATGAATATGTCTAATACACGGAGTATAAGTGAGCACTTAGTATATATATATAGCGATAAGTATTCGTAAACGCTTGATAAGAAACCAAGAAGAACACAATACCCCTACTCCAATCTCAGGTGAAGGAAAACTAAATCAAATTCCATTATTTACTTGCCAATAATAAGGAATTAGGAGCTTATGCTCGTGATTCTGGAACAAAAACTGAATGGGGCCTACAATAATTGGACAAAATTTCGACTGATCTTGAACCTTGCAGAAAGGTTTGTGGGGCTTGTTAAAAAATTGGCTCCCAGAGATTTGTTGCCAGTGATATGATTTCTAATACTGTTTTTTTGCTCATCTACTAAATTAATAAGTGCGTTTTAAAATCAAATTATGTAAGTTATAGTATAATTCATTAGAAGTCAAAAACATCATGATCTTCAACATTAAGCTCTCAGAAATACCAGCTGCTGAAAGTGCTTGTATAAATAGGTTAGTGTAGTTAGCCTTCTTGAAGTTCATGGTATGAAAAATGGGTAAAATTCACTTAAAAATAAAGACTTTTTATAAACAATAAAACGTGAACAAGCACGAATCTAATAATTAAGGTTCAACCCTTAACTGGCAAATACCCTAGAGATTTTTTAATAACAACAACTTTATTATGGTAAAATTAAAATCTGCCTGATTGGGCTATAAGTAATTGTGATAAATGATGACCCTAGAGATAAAAAAAAATCAACTATTTGTTATAAATTAGCGTTATTGATACCACTATAAAATGATGACGTAGTTGGTAACTACATAATTGACAATTACAAATCCCCAGGGCATACAGAGGGGTATGTGCGGCCTGGGTACCCCGTGGCCTGTGGGGCATGGCCATGATTGATCACGGACCATCCATCAGCCACTAACGCGACACGACGGCTTACACCGCGTCCCGGCCAATCGCCTTCACTGTCCTTTTAATAGTACCCTATCCCAGCCAATCACTTATCTCCTCTCCACCAGTTTTTATCATGTTAAATCGGAGATTATAATAATATATGGCGTCCCTTTCAATTATCTATCAATTGTTTGGCCCAGATATGAATCACTGATGATTTGATAAACTACAGTATTTTATTTACGACAAGTTGACTTCTTTGAATTGAAATTCATCTAGTTAAAAAAAAATTATATATAGTTACAATGTTGACAAAAATATATAGGCTTAAACTACATCTAAATTAGTTAGGCTTGGCTACACTGTGATATACCCTAATAAAAATTAGTCAGAATGTAATCTGTAGACTAATGTAGAAGGCCATAGCATTAATCGCATTAATTATTATTGTAGCTGTGTTTTCAAGTAAACTATAGTGAAATAAAAAACATTTTAATTGAAAATAAAGCTATTATTAACATTTTCAAACATTGCGCTGTCAGTAGGACCAGAAATTATCATCTAAATACTTGGCTCAGATAAAAAATGTTGTTGTCTATTTTGATGGCATTCTGTGTTTTTCCATTCAGGAGGGGAATTTAAAGCCACAGCTGATGAAGTGATATCGGTAGCAAGAAACTACGTCAAGTTTAACCATGAAAAAATTCAATATTTTGTACACGAGGTGAATATCTAGGATTTGTATTTTCTAAAGATGGCGGTAAAGTAGATCAAGACAGAATTGAATACATCCTGAACTTAAGACGCCAAAAAATGTCGAATTTTATAACTCAGTCATACAAATACTTGCTTTAACTAATGTATTTATTTATTATTATTGTAGTGAAGACCTTCACTGACGGATCATATCTAAGTTTTCAATTGTTTTACTTGTATATGATGTAATTAACTTTACTACTACTATACTACTACTTTTGAACTACAATATCACCATGTATTTTTTGTCGCGTTAACTTTTACAATGTTCCACAGTTATATAACATACAAAGAAATCAAAAGCCAATTTATTAAAAATTTTACAATCTAGACGATTTCCGCAAAATGTTATCTTTCCCAAACATCCGTTCATATAGATTACCGGCAAAAGTGAGCGAATGGCATTACACGTGGAGAACTCCTCGCGGATCCCAAACTGCATATTGATGACCACACCTCTGCTTCCGTTCAGAATGATGATAAGAATCCTCACCCTTTCCTTAAATTTTGCCTAGTTATTTGGGCGGCAGTATTTGAAGAATTTAATTCGATGAAGCCGTGCATTATTGAGGCGGCCCAGACTCGGCCATTATCAGTCCCAATATCCTCGGAATACCTCCCTCCTCCGGAATACCTGTAAATCCTTCTCCCTTCTGTGAATGCGACGGGATCTTCGGGAAAATATTGGATATTGCTCGGGAGTAATTACGAGTACATTGGAAGTTTTCGAATGAAAAGAGTGTTCAATTGTTAGGCCAACAATCATTACAAATATATTGATTAAGCGTATTTAATTAAGAGATCATCTTAGGTCAATGAAAGAGATTTGTTAATTTTTTATCTGAGTCCTCTTACTTTTTTTCGCTTTGAATGTGAAATTTATAAATATTGTATGAATGAGCGAGTGAATGAAGAACTATAAATATGGTATGAATGAGAACATTTATGACAGTTACTTATTACCCAATAAAAGGCAGATTGTAATTTTATTACAATAAAGATTGTTGAATTTGAAAAAAAATAAATGTATCAACTTTATTAAGAAGAACGTTTGTATCAAATATGTATCTCTACATCAGGCCCTGATAACAAGAAGAGAATGTAGGGCTAACGAGATTTGTAATACTTAGTATCGAATGGAAAGGGGGTAGATATAAGTGCGGTGGATAAATAAATTGATATTAATATGTAATACAGTTGATGAAGAGATATATAAATAATAGAACATGTATGAAAAAAAACAACAACGATACGATTAAATAAGATACTATATCTTCTTTGTAACGTGGGTTTTGCTATTATGCAAAAAAAAAAAAGTGATTTACCATACATATTTAACTAATAACCTTTTTTTCCATTGAGCTTAACATGCTCTTTATTGTTTTCACATCTGTATCAATTTCCCATTTATTTATCCACATTTTATAACAAACTAATACTGGACTATGTGCCTTTTATAAGAAAGATATGTTGTTCAATAATTATATAATTTGTTAATTGTTTCAATAAAAACATTACAGTGAAAAATGTGTAGATCATTTTTAAAAATTTAGAGATGTGATGTGTAATGTGAAGAATATAGTCCAGGCACCGCTAGTGCCCAGCCTTAATCCCCAAACATATGTTATCTGTATATATGTTTACAGGTAATACCTATAGATAGAGGTATCTTGGACTAAATAAAGCAGTTTTGTTACAACGTTTTACGTATTCATATTACCAACCTTTCTTAGCTTGTAATTCAATAAACATTAACTGGTGCCGCAACCCGGGAGCCGTGGAGAAAGAGAGTTATCGAGTGCGAGCATAATTTTTTTGTTTTGTTTTTTCTTCTATACGCGAAAGAGAGAAGATGACTGAAGGTGGAGTTTTGAGACAGCCCGTCTTGAATCTCGTAGAGGGAGCAGATATTAGAAGAGTGGGAACTATGCCAGAAGTTCATGCCACGGCGCTCGCGCTGATGAGAGTAAAAGCGATGAATACCCAGGATCTGAGGAAGGCTGTTTCGGATCTGGAGAGATTTATTGGGGAACTGGGTGAGCTGAACCATTTCCTAAAAGGAGGAGACCGTCTCACAGCTTTAATTGGAGCTAAAGTAGAAGAAAATTTATTAGATCCCAGAGACGCGGAATCGTTGAAGGTGGCCCTGATATGTCGGGTCAAGAGAAGTATACTAAATCAAATTCAGGCAGATGAAGAAACCCCGTGGGAAGTAATTAAAATAAGATTGAAGAAGGCGTACGGAGGAGGACGATGGACTCCCGAGGAGGACATATTCCAAATGTTTAGGGAGACAAAGTCCCCAAGACAAAGTAACGGGCAATATGCTGCGGGGTTAGTAGTCCGTTTCAATAAGATAACGGAGAAGATGAGAGAGTCGATTAGCTTAGAAGAGGTGGAGAGTAGAATGGGATTCTTATCCACAATTCTAAAGGTGGAACTGGCCAAGGAGACAGGAAGAAAGGAAGGATTCTCTGATGAGCGCTCGTTCTCGGAGTGTGCACAGTCAATGATCGACACTAGTGCCAAGGAGGAAGAAGGGAGGGTGCAAGACGTCGACAATGAGGGGAGCCGAGTTCCGGGAGAACCCGGACCCTGAAACCAACCTGGAGGAGACCAGAAACGTCCGTTATTGGCAGAGACAAGGGATCGACAGGAGAAAGAAGATTCAGAGGAACGAGACCGAGGTATGCCCCGCCCAGGGAAGAAAGAAAATGCCACGGATGTAGGAAGGCAGGACATTTAGTGGCACAGTTTCCTCGCACGAAATGTTTTAAGTGTTGCGAGGAAGGACACATCGCGAGGCATTGCCCGTATATCTTCCGGAGGAGAGAATACCAACGACCAGAACCGATGGAGGTAAACACTCAAGAAGTAAGAGAGAGACGGAGCATGACACATGGAGAGAGTAAATCATCAGAAGATGAGTCATCAGGGACTTCGGGAACTGAAGGAGAAGAAGCGAGGCGCAGCAGAAACAGGAGACATACAGGGCAGAAGGTCGAGTCACGCAGATGGGAGCAACGTGATGAAGCCTGAGGAGCGTGTCGGCAGAGAGGCGACCACATCCTGAGATGTAATGCAATTCGGGAGAGGATGTGTGCGTTGCCAATAATTAGGGTCAAAGGAGGAGAGATGTGTCTGGTGGACACGGGAAGCACCAACACCATCATGTCCCGCGGAGCGCTGGAGAGGCTGTATGGGAGAGAGAGGGCACTCCAGATCCAGGTATGTAATTGTAGTTTAATCACCCTGGGAGGACCTTGCGAGGTAGCGGGAGAGTTAGTCATAGGGCTAAATAGGTGGGCGAAGAAAGGAGATCTAAAGATACATATCGTAGGAAACATGCCGCGGGAGTACCAGGTGATAGTTGGGTGCTACAAGTTGGGGAAGGTAGGCGCGCGTGTGGAGAATATCGGGGAAAAATGGAACATTAAGTTGGGGAAAGTGGAATATAAATGTCAAGGGACTATATGGGACGGAAGAGCGCGGGTAGGGGTGGTTAATAAAATAGAGGGCTGGAGGGAAGGCCTACAGAGGGAGTTTGAGGATATTTTTTACGTAGAGGGAGACACGCTAGGAGCGACTGGGAAGACGGTCCACGAGATCCAGCTAAAGAAAGAACGCGTGACATACGTGAAAGAGAGACGATATCCGTAGGCACTACGTAGGCATATTAGAGAGGAGCTAGAGAGTCTCAAACGGCAAGGGATTATAATTGATAGCACTTCGCCATATAACAGTCCTCTATGGGGAGTGAGGAAGAAAAATAGACCTGGGGACGAGACGGAGAAATACAGGGTAGTTATCGATTATCGGAAGTTAAACGAGAACACGACGGACGAGAAGTATCCTATTCCCCGATTTGAGGGCATATTAGACAGATTGAACAGGGCGACAATATTTAGTACCCTAGATCTAAAGGCGGGCTATCACCAGATCAAGATGAGAGCGAACGACCAAGACAAAACGGCCTTTACATTTGAGAGGGGGCATTATCAATTTACCAGGATGCCATTTGGACTGAAAAACGCCCCGATCACCTTTCAACGCCTAATGGATGAATTTTTGAGGGGAATAGACGAAGCGGTATGCCAGGTCTACATGGACGATCTGTTAGTTTTCAGCAGAACGGAGGCAGAGCACGTTGAGCACCTAAGAAGTGTATTTCAAAGAGTCAGCGAATTAGGATTAAAATTGTCCAAGGAGAAGTCTCTCAAGGGAAGAAAAAAATCAATTTTTTGGACCACACCATCTCACAGGAGGGGGTTAAGCCAGACTCTACGAAGGTCGAGGCGATTAGAAGGATGGTGGTGTCGACAGATGTAAAGGGGATCCGTCGACTTCTGGGGACGCTTAATTATTAGAGAAGATTTGTGCCAGACATGGCGGCATACCTGG
This sequence comes from Acanthosoma haemorrhoidale, assembly GCA_930367205.1. Taxonomy (NCBI): domain Eukaryota; kingdom Metazoa; phylum Arthropoda; class Insecta; order Hemiptera; family Acanthosomatidae; genus Acanthosoma; species Acanthosoma haemorrhoidale. The sequence goes on from OV884011.1 coordinate 95,331,546, forward strand.
TGCCTATTAATAATTTACTGCGAAAGGGAGCGAGGGTGGTAATTACCCCAATCATGGAGCAGAACATCCGGAAATGTATGTCTAGCTTACAGGAGGAACCAATATTAGCATTTCCCGATTTCCACCATCCCTTCACAATCACCACTGATGCCATCGAATACGCACTGGGGGCAGTGTTGTCGCAGGAGAGAGACGGTGGGGAGCGCCCGGTGGCGTACGCTAGTCGACGGCTTACAGAAACGGAAGCGCGGTGTAGTGCTCTAGAGAGAGAGCTCCTAGGTATCGTCTGGGCTATAGACCATTTCCGCCCATATGTCTTCGGCAGAAAATTCCGTGTTCACACCGACCACAGACCCCTACAATGGGTAGGAAAGTTAAAGGAGTCCTCGGCGCGGGTCACGAGGTGGAAAGAGTTTTTGTCCCAGTACAATATGGAGATCATATATAAACCCGGGAAAGAGAACGTAGTGGCAGACTGGCTGTCCAGAGCCATTACTGTGAATGCATTGGAAGAAGGGGAACCATCCGGGGAAATCCAACAGTTTCTCCGGGAATGGACACGCGGGGAGGATGGAAGCCACGGTACGCGAGGAGATAGCGAGGGTGAGGAAACCCTTGAAGAGAAAGGTTCCACCGCCGAAAGACCTGTTGAAATGGAAGTTACAGAAGGGATCGTGAACGACAAAAGACGGCAGATCATTTGGAAATCCAAGACCTCAGGGTGGCTGCAGATCGCATATGACAGTTATGGGAGAAGTAAAATCGCGACGATTTGGTCGCCACCAGGGATTAGGAACGGGCAAATTTGCCGTGCATTGAAAGATGCCTCGGAACCCGGAAAGACCCATCATGTATTTGTAGGGAATGCCACTATTTGGGAGAAAATTCAAAGACTCTGGCGAACGGAACAGCTTGGAGTGGATAGGGTATTTATTCGGTGTACATCGATGGTGGAGACACTCAAGGACAGAGAACAGCAGCTGGAAGTGACGCTGGCCTATCACCAAGAAAAAACGAACCACCGTGGAGTTCAGGAAACGTTGCAAGCGTTGCGGCGGAGGTACTTTTGGTGGGGAATGAAAAAGAGCATACAAGAAATGATAGGGGCATGTGCAGTTTGTCTCACTACGAAGTATGACAGACATCCACCACGGGGGCGACAAGAAGAATCGCCCACCGCCGAGACACCGTTGAGCGACTTACAAGTGGATACTTTCACTTGGAGGGGGTTTAAGTGGGTTACCACAATCGACATCTTTAGCAAGGTGGTCATGGCGCACCCGGTGCAAGATCGGTCATCAGACGTGGTAATGCTGGCATTAAATACCTGGTTCCAGTTTTACGGAGTACCAGACCGGATCTCGTCGGATGGGGGCAGAGAATTCGACAATGCCAACATCCGAAAAGAAATGAAGACTCTCGATGTCTCTTGGCATCTTAATACCCCAGGGCACCCTAAGAGTAGAGGAGGGATAGAAAGATTGCACAGCACCCTGAGTGACCACCTGCGGGTAGAAAGGATAACGAGGGACAAAGCGAGACGAGTTGAACGGGAAAACCGCAAAGTCCGGGATCGAATGGGGGAACTTAAAATCGGGACTATCGTCTATAAAAAACTAGGGTCAAATAGGAACAAAGATCTGGTGCGATATGAGGGCCCATTTAAAGTGGTCGTGATTAGGGAACGCAACGTCGTGACAATTGAGAGTATACGACCCCCTAAGAAGCGGCGAAATGTCCACATAGAACAGTTAAAGCTTCCACCAGGGGGGGAGGTTGTAGATCAGGAATGAGCTGGAGTGTCCTCGCAGCATACACGTGAGGAACATTGTAAATAGTTATATTTATGTGATTTTTCCCACAGAAGTATTGTTTTTTTTTCAAAGTCAAAGTTTTCTTTTATGTTTTTTTTTGTACAAGTGACAGTTGGTCTTTACGTTTTATAGGATTAGAGCTTAATGTGAGGGATTACAGGCTGTGTACGGGCGGGACTGGCCTTTGTTCCTTTGTAACATTAGCGAAGCATTATTTGAATGGACTAAGACGTCCAAGTGTTGGAGTTAAAAGTTTGCGAATGGATGTTCGTAAACTGGTGGGGGGGGAGTTAAATCCAGGCGCCGCTAGTGCCCAGCCTTAATCCCCAAACATATGTTATCTGTATATATGTTTACAGGTAATACCTATAGATAGAGGTATCTTGGACTAAATAAAGCAGTCTTGTTACAACGTTTTACGTGTTCTTATTACCAACCTTTCTTAGCTTGTAATTCAATAAACAGTTCTTACATATAACTTCATATTTCGTAATGCAAAATAAAAAAAAAATTCATTTGAATTCAGTAATAATGAGCATTTCTTTGTAATAACTTAAAAAATAAATATAATTTTTACTATAACCAAAACAAAACCCATATCCATGCATGTATAAATGCAGCTGATGAATAATTTTGGGTATGGTTTCAGCTTCCAACCGTAAGTTTCGTCTATAATTTTGTATGTTATTTCCTAATATAAATTGAAGTTTTAAGTAGCTTTAATAAGAAATTCACCACATCTACTTTTACATATCAATTCAAACATTATCAATCAATTTTAATGGACTAAACGCAACAAACCCTTAATATACTCCGACTGGAGATGTGTGGCATTGCCTAAGTGATGGCCTTTCATGACGCTTTTCCTTCAACTACCCAACTCATAAAAACTATTTCATGTTATAAATCTATATCACATTTATTAAATATTATGTTAATGGGATTCAGATGATGCTCGACACACGGATGAGAAAACAACTCTTTTTTGAATTTTGAATGCAGATATTACAATTTGAAAGTGAGCAAAAATAAGAAAGAAAAGTGTCGTATAAATAAAATTCTCTTGTCAACGGACTAGTATCTTTAAATCCCTTTCAAAAATAAACACGTTGTCTAATTTAAGAAAGCTGGTGTTTGATGGAGACATCCGAAGGTAATGGAGCACCGTTGATATTTGAGAAGATAAGAGGAAATTTAAAAAAACAAAAAAAACGCCGGAATGAACAAGAATTCCTCAACTCCGTCCGAACGAGTTTGGAAACACTTGGGTGTGAAGGGGATGGAGCCAAACCGCTATCCTATTTATTCTAGTTCTATCTTCTGTCTAGGCTGTGGTATTTTTGATCTCTTCAGCAGATATTGTCTTCATTATTGTCAACTATTTTCAATCTCTAAAAGACATCAACGCAAAGGCAAAATAAGTATAAAATATAATTCTGTTGCGTTTTATTTTATGTGTTATACACATTTTTAATGGAGCACTATTATCGTTCACTCAGCATATTTTGTATCCATTTGTAAACATTTAATCCATAAGCAAAACTTACATTTGTCTAACTTATGATTTTATATGAATGTTTATTGAACAAAGGTTAAAAAAGGAAAACAGGGGTTTTTGTTAGGCTCAGTTTTGTAGTGCTAATAAACGAAACGATGAAGAAAAAAAAGCTTACCTTTACGTAACTGATGAAATGGTTGCAATCCATTAAATCAGAGGAAATTCTTAATAGTGAAGAATGGGACTCCATGCAAATCTCTATTATAATATTATGGAGGGGGCATCCAAAGTGAGTGTATAACAATTTAATACAATTATTTCCATCGCAGAAATTACCCACATAATAAAAATATATATATCAAGCTACGCCCCTTAACAGCATTATTAATTGGGTTTATTCATTCATGCTTACGTAAAATTATCATTCCTACCAACAATGAAACCATAAGAAATTTCCCGAGCATGCTGGTGGAATGGCCAGAAACAACGGAGCTCCTCCTGCCTCCCTGCGACCGTTTTACCATGCGATGAAGACCAGAGAGGGGGCATCAGAGGCACAGCCACTCAGTACTTGAACGAGGATGATGGTGGTGCCAGGGCATACTTTTTTTATTACAATTTATTGATAGTCCAATGCCGTTTATTAATAATTGGTCTAAATTTGATTATGTTTAAAAAATGTACTACTTATTCTTATTTCTTATTTATTAATCAATTAATTACGTGGACATTAAAACGTTTTGGACTGACATCAGTAAATTAAATGAGTCATTAAAATATGTCCTTATTCCTACTGGTTCATCATGGAAGAAAACCCCATGTGAAAAAATCATTTTTACCAACATGACGATTTCCTGGCCAGTAATATTTTAAGGACTGTTTACAATTATTTCTTCTTTTTTTTTTATTGGAAGGTACACAAAATATGTTGTCTGAGGATAGACTGATGTTAGTCCGAAACGACCCTACAAACAACTCAAATTTTAAAAAGGATATTATGCCGATTTTTAACAGAAAATTTGTAACGTAGAGTTAGCAGCAACATTGCGTGTCTATGATGTGTTTGATTTTGAACGATTACCTTAAACTTAGGACGGGCACTCTTAGTCTGGGCAATTCCAATTTAAGAAAACTGCAATTTAGTCTGTTTAAATTTGTCTATCGCCGGTTCGGGTTTTACTTATCTGAAAATCATTCTATATAAAAATTACAATTTACGATAAAAGAGGTACTTATATAAAAAAAGTTTTTTGACGTAAATTCTAATTTAAAGCTATTTGGAATAAAAACGATGTATTTTTAACTGAATAAAAATTAAATTTTGATGCTTGTTTTCTGTGCATCATAGACCGGAATCAGCTTGAACCCTATCTTTAAGATATGGTACCTGTAAGATGTGGTACCTTATTAATAACTGAAAACTCGCAACTATTACCCATACTAATACTCAAAACGAGTCTTAGCCGTGAATGAGAAGTATATGCAAGTCATATAAATGAAAGACAGTAACGATCAACGATGCGCTAAGTAAATAATAATCGCCAACATTAGCCCTGTTAAAAATGTTCGTTGTGCAATCTGGAATAAGGGAGCACTCCTGGATGAGAATGGAAGAAAGAAATAAACTACCATGAAGGCACATCAGTTTCCGTAACCTTTCCAATTACGTCTGATGATTTATATAACGGAAGAGGGCGGAGGTAAGACTAACTGCCCCTGTACCTGACGTAGGTCCATATAAATAGTCGTTTTTTCTTTTTTTTTTTTTTTTTTTATTCTTCTACGTCTCACGTATATCTCCATAGTCAGGTAACAGGTAATAGAAAATCATCGACTTCTGGCCATTTTGTTGCGTTGAAAATGTACGGGAATATTCTAGATGGTAGGTAGAGCATCAGACAGTAGTGTGCAATTATTATAAATGAATGACGGCATGGAGCACGTGTACGAGAATCAAAAGCACACTGCATACAGTTCTTGGCAAATATAATCCCATTACATGCTTAAAGAGGGATATTAAATGGTTATTTAACCAACCACTATCTGATTTATAGTGAGCTTGGTAACCAATTTTTCAAAAACTCCAGAAGTGAAAATTACACTAGAACTATACATTCAGAAATAACATATGCTATAAGAATTGAAGACACAGAGTATCTAACGAACCAATTGATTATTATGAACTGATATCTAATATATTGAGCTTTGAAAATTCTACAGTAATCAGGCCCCAGACCTGATGATGAGTTATTTCTCACAATTTGCTACTCACAATTGTACATTTTGGGACATTTACACTGATAAGCTTGCTAATTACTACGAGCTTGATAAAAAATCAAAAGACAATATCTTCACTAGAAAACAAAAATAAGGTAGAAAAATATACTAATTAATAATGAAATATTTTTCATGTACGAATGGACTACTATAGCTGGAAAATACTCGCAATGGAAAAAATCCCATTTCCAAAAGAGATTTTTTTATAATTGATTATTATTATTCCAATTTTTATTATATTCGCGAATAGAAATAAGGGACAACGGACAGGTAGCTCTACTTCTGTTTCTGCCCTCATTTCAAGACTTCAAGGAATTCGAGCAAGTGCATTGTAACAGCCACATTACGTGATCCCAAAGCAAATCCCCTATCATGCTGATGGAAGGACCAGAAGCAGTGGAGCAGCTCCCACCGCCCAGTGGCCGTTTTACTATATTGGAAAAACTAGAGGAGGAAGGCTCTGGACATGAATGGGAATGCTGGCTATTGCCAGGTCATAAATTTTTATTACAATGGATTGCTATGATAGTGATAAGAGGCCTACCATTATATTGTTAGAATCATGTAATAGTTATAAAAAAAAAAAAAGCTGCCGTTGTAGAAGAAAGCTGTCAGCAATGCTGGATAAAATGGCTTACAGACTCCGGCCCAGAAACTTCTCCACTCAGATAGATCCCCGATAAAGGGAAGAGAGGCTGGGAATAAAATATTGGGAACTATTCCATTCCACAGGAGTTCTGTAGAACTTGTCTTCGCTGTTTGGGAATCTGAGATAACCTAAGCCCTGGGATAGACTATGTCCTGCAATGTGCAACCTCTTCCACGAGTCATTATTGATGAAGTGGAGGACCTCTATACAAACTTTCAAGGACGAAACACCAGTAAAAGAAAATCCGTTTTTCTTTTAGTGAATACGTTTTACATTGATATAAACACGAGACAAAAACTAGACACTAGAATTTTTCACTGATTTAATTGACTTGCCAATGGGTTTTTTTTTGCTGGCAATGTTTGTTGTACCTAAGTTTTAAAACTTAAAACATTCTCTGGTGATATTTATTTGAGGAATATTTATCTCAGGAATATTTCTTCCATTGTACACCAGAACGCTCTGGAAACAGTTAATGTTGAAAATTAGTCACATACAGTTATTTGTCTGTAGTTATTGTGGATAAAAATAATATTTGTAGTACAAATTTGAGTTAGTTTTGGCTAAGATTCAGAAATATAGAATTATCTCTGCTCTGTGCTCATAAACTAACCGGTAAAATACTCAAGAAGATAGGAGTGCAAGAATACTCGGAGAGAAATTTCTTTAAGGTGCAAAAAGGCTAGTGATTCAGTATAATTTCGCCATGATTGTGGAAAATCGACAATATGACTACCATTTATCATCGTTTTTTATAACTGCACCTGAAACATATTTTTCGAACAATCTCCTAAAAAAATATTGAAGTCTGCGATGAATAGCACGAGATTCCCAATGTAAAAAAAAAAAATCCGTATTAAATAAAAATAATATAAAATTAAAACAACAATGTACTTAATGTAATCCTATTTAATCAAATGTATGATTAAATAAAAACAATACCTATGATCTATTTGATTAGTAGCTCTTCCAAATGGAGCATTAAATTAAGGATGACTAACATGAAGCCATTTTAAGCAATGAAAAGCAAGAAACAATCATAAAAATATTCAAATAAAAGAACAATATAATTTTAAAGCTTGATACGGACTTACCTGCGGTTTCTTTTTTTTAATATTAGAAAACTTGATTCAAGTATACATAATTAGATAGATATTTTAGAAATAACATTACAGGAGGGAAAAAATATTTATTTTAAACTGCGGCTGCTTTAGTTGAGTATTACAAACAAAAAAAAAATAGGTCAGCCATTGGCATAGGTATGTGCTCACGTATGCTTGGGTCAGGACTAATTTTGTATATCCCAAAAAAAGATGTGCCAATCAGTTGGGCAGATCGTATATCAAGGGAACGGCACCTACACAGTTTGGCTGCTCGGGACTGCCCGGGCTTCATTATTCTTCTTACATTTTTAATTATACTCAGCTATGGCAAACGTCACTCAGCAAGTAATCATTTATTGATTATGTATTGAAAATGGCAAGGGTAAGAATAATTTATCACCTGATGGTTTTTATTTTTGAGTCAGTAAATACAAAATAATATATACCTTATTATTACTCGAAGAAAACAATGTTGAGTGAGGGCTCGAAACCGTGACCTACATATCTTCTGACAGATGCTCGTCCAACAGAGCTACCCCTATCAAATCCCAATCTCGTAGCTAAAGAGATTTAGCAAGGCTCATGCTCGATAATAAGGAAGACTAATTTTAACACAATAAATATTAAGGAGATTAAAAATATGAAATACTATACACCAATAATAGAAATAATGAATTCCTCCATCAGGTGACTATAAGTTTTTCTTCAGGGTTATCCCAGAGCTTGTATGACGACAAAATCACTGAACTAGACACTCAACTCTATACGAAACTTAGGCTTTATTAAGCTGGAAGCTAAATGGTTAAGCCCAGGAAACTGGATATGATGATGTATTGTTAGAAAACATACAGTAATGATAACATTAGTTTGTAGACTGCATTGTAAATAAACATGTGTTTTTGTGTACATACTATTATAGGATAGATTAAATTAAACGCCATGGTAAATGATTTAGTACATTCATAAATGTATCTTTGTTATAAATGATTCAATTGAATAAGTTTTCCAGTATCCTGTAATGATGAGTAATTGAGTGAACACTGAGTGAATACTCATCAAAACAATAATATTCATAAAAAAATGTGAATTGAGTGAATACTTATGCCATTCAAAGTACAGAGAAGTGTAAAATGTTGACTCGATGAATGTGAATATATAAATAATAAGTAAAATAAATAAGAGACCTTTAGCCTCTATAAGAAAATTACTTATGTCTACAATTTATAGTTATTATATTATATTGTGTGTACCTTAAGCTGTCCTATGTTTCCATGAAATGAATGTTTTAAATGTTGTTTACTACAAATTCTATGAAGTTGCCAACTTGGGTTGGAAATTTACAGACGATTTATTTCAATGATATTAGCATTTGAAGTCCTGATGATATCCAAAGAGACGTTTTATGAACTTTATTACATAATTGTCATCCACCTTATTTGAAAATTTATTTAACTATATTTTGTTAACTATAATGATAACTATAATGTCTATGTTTGATGTGTTACTAATATTACTTTTTGTAACCCCTATGCTATTTCCTTAGCAATGTCTGTACTACATGCGTGTACAGGTCCAATTTATCATTTCTGAGCCAAATGTGTGAATAATAATGAAAAATCTCACCCGAAAATTTTTTTTAACATATTGCAAAAATAATGTTTGATAACTACCTGCTACCTGTACACTCATAGGTAGGTAAGATACATGAACTGTCGGGTTCAAACGATACAGCGTTATAAATATGGAAAGTGTGAGGAGAACAAAATATTGGCCGGCTTCCAAGGGTTCCGGCAACAATAGAGAAGATAGCACAGCTGACAGGTTCTAAGACAGGCTTGCCTTTGTTACATCAGCCTCTCAGTCGTTTAGCAGCCCATAAGAACTGTACTTATTCAGCTCTGACCAATCCCGGAATAAAGAAATGTCTGAAACCGTACCATGACAACTTACCACTCCAACGATTAGTTTAGCACGTTCAAGTGATACTCATGAGTGCAAAACCAGCCATTTACGAATGTCAAAACCGAACCAGAGAGAAAATGCTTTAGAACGAATAGAGCAGAGTAATTCAATCACGAAAATATATTTTTTATCTATTAATTTTAATTACATCCAATAAAAATTTGAAACTTTTAAGCTAAGGTATCAATCATTTAAGGAGCTAGATTGGAGATTGGAGTGAGGTATGTAAACACCCAAGACGAGTCAAAAAAATTCAAATCATATTTAAAAAAAATAAAGTCAAGATTCGCGCTCCACATATTTAAAAACTAAATAAAGGTTCCATTGCGGTTCCGAAAATGATTTTAATGTAAACTATTTATGACTGTTTTTAATATTATAAATTATATATTAAGTGAAAGTTACACATGACACATTATGTTCAAGGCAAAAAAGAAAAAAATATTTATTTAATAAATAAGTTTTTACATGGAACAACGGGACAAACATTCACGTATGTTCATATACGAGGATTCAAAACACAAGATCAATCGTCCATTGTAATAACATCCCGTGTTGAATATTAATGCACTGAACCGAAAACTGCCTACTGCTAACAGCAAAATATCCCGGTTTACTACCAGCATATATTTTAAATCGTCATTAATCAGAAATAAAAATAATTGCATAAGAGCTTAGATTGCAACATATTACATGAAGGAGGAAAAAAGGACGCCACATGTAGCGTGCACACCTTCAGAGGAAATTATGTATTGAGAGAAGGAGTATAGAATCATACAAATTAGATTAAAGTATTATAATTGTATTAATGTAAAGTAAGACTGAAACATAATAAAATAAAGTTCACAGAAATAAATAGCTAGAGGTATAAAAACAAATTTTATGACAAAACGGATCGCATAGACCCCACTAGTGATCCACCATACAGCCAGGAACTACGCGAGATAATAACCCAGGGCCTCCTGAGCGAAGAGATGATGGAAGTTAGGAAGCTACCTAGAAGAGCATCCTCACATCACTTCCAGAAGGAAGGAAAAAGACAAATTTTTAACTATATACTGCACAGGAACATACGGCTAACGGCTAAAGACCCAAACCTCACGTAAATGGTCTGCCTGAATGACTAACAAATAAACTACACTACAACCCTTAGAATGCTTGAAGTCAAAAGGCAGAAGAACAATTTCAAACCAAGGTTTGAAATATCATTGTACGACTTCATTACTTCATTTATAAATGCGACCACTGAATTAGTGATGGTGTCCGGCCCCGACTTACGAGGGTGGTCTAAAAAGTTTCCAACCTAACAAAGCTTTTATTTTACTAGCTTTTATTTATTTTATTATCATCTTCATGTTGAGGTCGGAAACTTTTCAGACCACCTGTGTACTATCAGTATAAAAACCGCGTTCACATGGAGGCGAGAGCACTAATCATCGGCCAGCCGGTCGTGGTTACTACCTCGTGTGAATCGTCAGTAGTGGGAGTGTAGTCGTGCCCGCCTTCTAATAAGCGAGTAATATCCGCCAATTGGTCGGAAATCACAGTCGCACCTCTACTACAGGGCTGACAACATTTCGGTCTACAAAGGTGATGAAGTTTATCGAGTTGTATCGCCAAAAGGAGTGTTTGTGGAAAATATATTCCGACGCGTACAAGAACCGAGAAGCGAAGGTTGAAATGGACTTTGATGGTTTAGGTATTCATAGAGCGAAACATAAAAAAAATATTAAATCTTCAGGAAAAAAAAAAAACTCCAACTCGAAGAAATTGATTATGTATATAATCCTAGGGTTCCATGGTTTTCAAAAGTGCATTATTGTTTTAAAAAGAACCCGGAAAGGAATGAGCTGAATCAATATCATGATGCAAAAGTTCAAACCGGCACAACATCAGAGCCCCTATATGAAACAAACCTCAACAAACCTTTTTTATTTTATTGTATTGGTTTTTCAAATGATTTCTTAACTCGTGAATTAATAGCTTGCGGACAACGTTCATAGATTCACATTCTACAATAATTGAACAATGGGTGAAAAACTTAGGACCAACAAGAGCACTTGCTCCGTGTGAACTAGAGAAGGTCGTGACCCCGGGTGTTAAATAATCAATTCTTAGCGTATGTTCAAAACAAGTAGTAATCTCGCCAGGTTCACGACTCCGTGTCGTACATAAAGACCTAATTTTCAAAACATTACTAGGAAATAAAAGTGTGACAGTTAGTAAAAAAAACAAAATATGATTTTCTGGAACATGATCGTAGAATGATGTTTAGCAATAGTATGCAATTCTACTCACCTAGCGTTTGACCGAGAACCGTCCTGCCATCTTCGCCTAAGCAGGCCCCGCGTGCGTCGAAAGGATTTGTGAACTGAACGAAAGCGTATCCTTTATGCATCGAGATACCTGCAAATAAAATAACTTTACATATTTCATAGTATGCCATTGACAAAAAACATCTAAATTAATTGACATATAGGCTTTGTGAAAGTAAGCCAGATAAATCCATTCGTCTTAAAAATTGTAAAAATACCTATATATTTAAATATTCAACCACAAATTTACTATGATAAAATTAAAATATGCCTCATTGGGCAATAAATAATTGTGATATGTTCTCTTCCATGCCATATTTACAATTCTTTATTCACCCGTTCATTCACAATACAATATTTACAAACAGCTCAGAGACCTCCCAAATTCACATGGTTGTCACCTCCCTCGCATGCGAAAGAGGAAGCGGAGTGATGGGAAATCCCCCACGCTGCTCCGTCAGCCGCGTCACCGGATGCGAGCCAGTGGATACTGACCAAGAGCGCGAGAGCCACATACGCTCATGATTGGAGATACTGTCCATTTCCAGGACTCCCACTGTTCCGCATCTATAGGAGGCCAGGAGGCCACTGCCGTTTTAACCTCTAAGGAGGATTAAAAAAGGGATGAGTGGTGCAGTGCAATGACTGTACCCATATATTTAGGTAACTGTTAAGACCTAATTTTGGTACGTTAACTAATCGTTGGGTAAATTATTTATTATGAAAAATTGCATTCGCAGAAATATTATGAATGATAAAGTTACAATCTGCCTTATTGGGAAATAAGTAATTGTGATAAATGTTCTCATTCACACCATATTTACAATTTTCTTTCATACAGTACGTACAGATAGACCTCCAAAATCCATATGGCAATAGAAGAATATTATTTACTTATTACTCGATATTTGCCAATGGAATTTATACATAAAAGGCTTATTTTTTTTTCGTTGAAAAGACAGATGCAACTTCTTAGAATCACAGTGTTTATTTTACAAAATCTTTGTTATTTTTCAAATTACTATATTTTCTTTTTCTAGTATACAGATGTTTGAAGAAGAATATAGATTGTTTTCTCATATTATTCATATCCCAACAAAGATTAGGAGAGTAAAAGGTCATAAAAGATAACCGTTTAGAAATAATAAACAGGATTTTTTTTCGGCTTTAAGTGATTTATTTTATTTAAATATTGAAAAAACAAACTTTCAATAAAATACTTGTGTATAATCAAAGTTAGGAAGCTTTTGTTTCAGAAATATGTCTCAAATAATTAAAAATAAGAGGTTTTTGCTATTTAACCCATTCTTGAAAAATCAGTGAACCCAATATAACCAATAAACGGAAATAAATCTATTTCTAAGTTACATTTTATTAACTCTGGAGACAAAGCAAGGAAATCCGGAGGTTTTATCTACTGTGGAAATAAGACATTCATGAAGCACGATAAGAATTGAGAATATTTTCAATGATTTCATATGCTGATATATGAGTTGAGCACCTATTGATGGAATCCCTGATGAAGTCCTGGAACCATCATCGTTGAGTGACGCAGACGAGATAAGGCAGATGTGACGCCCGAAAACTTACTGCAAAAGCGAACACTCCTGCATCTTTATGAAGGGAAGTTACTGCTCCATATTGCTCACTGCGCCTTTTAGATGGCCCTTATGCAATCCTATTAACTTATTTACTTACAGGTCGTATTTTCTTCTTCCCTGGTCACCTTTGTGACCCCGATCAGAATTGGAAAGATGAAATGGATTAAAAAATTAAGTGGAGTGTAATGAACGCCCATTTAATTGCTTATTTCGAGTCGATAAAATAATTTTAGTAACAGTTTTAATGGTTTAATGTAATTACAGTCCATTAAAAGCTTCATGATACAAATCATGTATGTATAGGTATGACAATTGAGACTGCTAATTAGATAGTCTATCAAAATTACAAAAAAAAAATATACAAATTGTCATGCCTATATTGACAGCATTGGTTTGGATAAAGCTGCAAACACAATCGGGACGGTTTTAAAGATTTTTTTTATAGTTAACAAAGACAATATAAAAATTCCCATTGCTTATTAGGGTAAGAAGATCTCTTATGCTCAAATCTATGAAACAAAAAGTAAGCGAATAATGCCAACCAATTAATTCATTAATCAACCTTAATCGTGTGGTATAGCGTTGCAAATACTTTTCACGATAACGATTAAAATAATTAATATCGAGAGGATAACTCTGTGTTAACTTTGATGACTTAAGTTCAAACAGGGGACGACAAAAAGTCAAAGGGTCAAACATAAAGGTGTTGTTTTATTAGCGGTTAACAAATAAAGAAGTCAAAACGAACAATATCCCGATCAATCACTAACACAGTTCTGAAAACATTCCCGCCAGCTTGAAAGTTAGATGTTTGAAGACCAGCCGGGTGTCTTTTACTGTTGTGCTACGGTACTACATACTATGTGCATATACTAAGTAAATTTTTCATATAACAAACAGCATATAGTTTTATATACTATTTAATACAAAAGTGTTAAAAAAAAAATACGATTCCTAAAAATGCCAATATTCCAGGAAATAAAATCATTAATAATGATTACTCGAAAACAAATACGATTCATGTCGCTTATAACATAATTAAATTTAACGAATAGGAAAACAGCATAAGCATGACAGCAGTAAATAATGCGGTATTAATTAGTAATAGTTGGAAATAAATTTTGACCAGACACCAAAGACCCAAAGAAAATTATACATTTCTCTGTTCCCATGGTGATATTTACAGATTTATCGTTTGATTATTTTAATAATTTTGCCGTTATTTCTAATATATTAGAACTCACTAAAGAAGACAAATGATCTGTAAGAAATCATAATACAAAAAGTTTGAAGTAGTTTTAATTGTTAAATTGTTTTATTGAAAACAGGATCTGTTCTAATTTTAGTAAATAAATAACACGAGTTTATCAGCAACAGCTTTATTATTCGGAACCCATTTACAAATGAACCACAGGCTCACAGCTTTCACTACATAAAATGAGAACGGATTTTATCATCTAATTTCCATAGGTTTTAATTATTTACAATGGGTGTGCTTGTGTGACAGTCATTGCTAGTAGTAATAAGTGTTGGGGAGGACATATGATACTCCCATACTTAATAACTAAATAATAAATAAAGCTATCCAATGACTTGTTTTTCCTCCAATCGATGACTCAAATAATTTCTAATCTAAAATCACGGAGGGGGACGCTATACTTTTTAGAGCATGTAAACCTTCTTTTGCCTGTGCGTTATAAGATAGCTGGAAAAAGGAAACCATCACTGATTTTATTTTAACGTCACACTTTTTAATTGTGATAAATTTACAATCCGCCGGATTGGACAATAAGTTCTCATTCATACCATATTTACAATTTTCATGCACTCGCTGATTCGTACAGAATTTAAAAGCAGCTCACAGACCTCCAAAATCCACATGTGTCACCTCCCACGCATGCGAAATAGGAAGTGGCTAGTTAAATAATCATGTAGAGGAGTGTCTTTTAAAAAAAACTTTATTATGAATAGCAATCAAAACACTGGTATATATACAAATATATACCAGAACATACTGTGGTGAATGCTTAGGCACAAATGGGGTGTCATGGCCCTAAGCAGGCCAGAAAAGGGGAGGATTTTAGGGAAGGAAATGGTTACTTACAAAAAACAAGGGGACCATAAGTCTCAACTGATGTACACGTTTCTATTAAAAATGTAAGATACAATGAGTATTATATAACTGGCTCCTCCATCAGCCGCGTCGCTGGATACGAGCCAGTGGAGGCTGACCATGAGCACGAGAGCCTTTCGGACATTGAGAACGTGAAGAAACTGGCCACTGTGAGGACTCCCACCGTCACGTATTCATAGCAGGTCCCGAGGCCCCTGCCACTTCAGTCTCCGGGGAGGATTATTGGGATGTGTGGTGCAGTGCAATGACTGTGCTACAGGATTAGGGTGGTTGGAAAGGCTACTGTGGAATTTCATGAACTTGGAAGGGATGAGTTCAAGAATATAGGGTGTATTAAGATCGTTATGAAGGGTTTTGTTGCTGAAGTAATAAGGGACATTTACTAATGTTCTAATGACGTTTGATTGAAAGGATTAGATAGGCTTGATGTTCCAACTTTTTTGCTGTACCCAATAGATCTATTCCGTATGTCCAGGTTAGCTTAGGTATAACTTTGTAGATTAGTAATTATTTTCTATTGAAAGATGGTATGTCCTTTGAAGTACTTTGTACAGTCATCCAAAGCTTCTGTTTGGTTCTTGTCTTTTTCGTTTTTGGGTTCCATGTCAGCTTTACTTCGATATGGAAGCTTAAATACCTTACTGTCTCAGATACAGGAAGAGAAACGGAATTAAAAAAAAAAACTAGAGGACAGGAATCTGTACTTTTAGAGGCATATTGAATAACACTCAAACCACACTGTTTATATTTCGATTAATATATGATAACGGTAATTACATGAAAAATTATTAAATGTTAATAAATTGAGACATGTCTGTCTGGTATTTAATAATTCTCAACCCATTGCACAGGGATGAAATAACATTTGACGTGTTCCCCTATCGCAGCGGCACTTAGGCGATACGATATTAAAAGATCAAAAGACATTCCAAAAATTAAAGTTCTGGCCAACGATAGAAATTCGGTTGTTTAGTTATGTTCCAGTCAATTTCAGTTTCTCCTGATTGATGTTTAGGTATTTACAATAAAACATAACTTCTTGAAAGGGAATTTTTAGAGGTTTCAAAAATCAAATCAAAATTGTTTGATCCAAAACACCTGGTTGATTTTCACCATTAGTTTATTTATTGTTCGATATCCTCGGACCATAAACCTTAAAAAAAAACTAAGATATGCATTTTGAAAGTAGCTTTGAAATTTCAGATTATTGGATTCATTTTATGACTGCTAACTTAAAACTCACCCTTAGACAGGCTGGTAGACGATAGACAGCTTTGTACCCATCCTTCTGGACCAAATAAGTTAAAAATCAGATTTACAATACTCCATGGATAATACACATGGAGACAGCTCGCTGGGTGAACCCTTGATGAGGACAGGCCATAAATCGGAATGAAACTGAGGAGAGCGGTGGGACTTGAAATGTAGGAGATAGATCACAATAAAGGTGGGACAGTGGGACGGAATGTCCGGAGACAAGGATTAGTGGGGATTAATCTTGACCGTTTCCTGGCAATCTTATCCGCGGCTATTCCTGCTCCATCTTGGACTGTCTCGCCCCTTGTATTTTATATATAAAACTAATAAACTGTACAAGCAGAGCTGTAATACCCATCTGAACAATAAACTAATTACGAAACATTAGCGGAATTATAATATAATCTTTATGAAAAAATTACCGTTCTCGTATCCAAGTGTAGTCATTATGGTGACTCCGCCGATTCCCTATAGTGATCAAGTCCGGTCTAATTAAGTCAAGTCAGGGCAAGGCAGGTCGACCCGAAGAATATGACAACCACCCGATTATTCTACTAAAATTATAGAATTATCGGAACTAATTATTACTTTTTAGGTAAGATATTATACTTATTCATCTTCATACATTCGAAAGTCTCCTTCATCTTGCCCGGTTCTGAGCATCTCATACACCCAAAACCGTCGTATTTTTTATTTTGACCTAGCACCGTTCTCTTTAGTCAAAATCAACGCGATTTTACTAGCGTGGAGTATGACATTGTCCATTAACGAGTGAGCAAGTGTAATGAAATAGCTTCGCCTATTATAACATGACCTCACCTTGAGTGCAAATGATACTGGCGTAATCATGGACCACGACCCGATCTGACATGTCTTTACTTTGATTTCTAGTGTGGATCGGACTTTACTGCGGAAACCCGGGTTCGATCAACGGCTCGATCTTTAATTTTTTCTTTGTAGAATTGGTCGGTCAAGTTAGGACTGATTCAGACTGACTGAGTAGCTACTGGAATGGAGAAGTGCGAATTCAGCTAAGAATGCAAAATTAAAGTTGAGAGGTATCAGTATAATACTAATGCCATCGATACCTCAGCCCCACCTTTCAACTATAGCGACAAGCATTATTGGTCTTCACAAGATGTTGTATCATGATTCTTTTTCATTTTCTTTTTACATGGCGAAGCACATCAGGATCATATCAAGATTTATCAGCAGAGTATCATATTTTTGAATAACTTGAAAAAGGTGAAAACGACATGAATTCACAAAGTGGGTTCGTTTGCAACGTTATTGGCATTTTAAAATTGGCCTTGTTTAAGCAAAAATAGAACGTGGAATTTACAAAGCAACCGTCTGTACAGAGAATCGACTTTGAAGTTTTTGGCTCAGACCGAACTCCCTTGTGGCCTCAGATGTTATCTTCGTGTTTATTTCAGTCTTTTGGATTTTTTCTACCACTTGATTTAAAGATAAATAAAAGAACCTATTCTGCTATTAATTTTTTTATTACTTTATGGTCATGATGGTACAAAAATTCTACACCGAATCTACAGTAAGCAGACTGAATATCAAATAAAATATTCAAGAAAAATCTACGAACAAACTAGACTGCTTTTAAAAACCAGGATAAAAATAGCAAGACAATATTTATCTTAGGAACATTTCTGCAATGTTAATAGTTGATTTTTTACTTCAAGGTCAGAGACACATTATGCAACAGGAATTATTTCATGATTAATTGGTATGAAGCCTCCATAGCACAAAAATTATTTCTACAACTACAAAATAAAACAACGGCAATCCTTCAAAAACTACTATGAATTTTAGTAGATAATGTTTTTATGAGGAACAAACTACCTTCCGGCCATGTAGAAAAATGAAATACTTTATTATTACTTAATACTTAAGAATTATAACAGATAAAAAAAAGAGATGACAATCTACGCCAGGCTTCATCATCGGTCTTAAGTCACTGTTCAATTCAATCCCAACGAAAGAAGTACGGGAAGCTTTGAAAATTGTCTAATCTATAAAACTGATAAAGCTCTAACGTATAACCCATATAAATTTTAAGAGCATTGTAAGGCATCTATAGCCGAAAATCCAGAGAAAAATATATACAAAAACATACTGAACAAGGAAATATACTAACAACTACCTCTAGTTTCTTTAGACAACACAGAGCAATAGACAATAAATAATCAAAAAGGTGAGCCCCATCACCTTTATTAGTCAGTTTAGTCCAGACACGTATACTTGTTTATTCATTATATAATTTTTATAAAATAACAAAACCTGTATATACTGTAACCATGCTACAAAATAATTTGTAAATAGATTCGCCTGAGGATCTATAAATTTATATAGTTATCTGTAAATTTAAAGGGGCTATGAAAGGAAAAAAAAATATATAAATATTTTATGCAGGCTTAAACAGATTGATTCCATATTTGAACGAAGTATGGAGAAAGGAAACTAAGAAGTTAAAAGTATAATAAGCTTCTTTGTAATATAAGTTCTTTAAAAAAAAGTAAATAAATAAGGGATTAGCTTTATTTTATTAATTGTATGACTGAAGACGTCTAAGTTGTTACGGGGTGGTTAAGAAGGTTCCCTAACCGTTCGGAAGTGGCAATTTATAGGCTATCACATTTATAGGGGAGTCGCAGCGGGGGTGTAAATTCGCAAGCCCTTGCCGCCCTGGCTTGTTGTAGACTTGTTAATATAATTAAGCCGCTATTGGGATTATAACGGCTTTACCTAACTTCTATCCCCAGCCGCGCTGCCGGTT
Source organism: Acanthosoma haemorrhoidale (assembly GCA_930367205.1). NCBI lineage: Eukaryota > Metazoa > Arthropoda > Insecta > Hemiptera > Acanthosomatidae > Acanthosoma > Acanthosoma haemorrhoidale. The sequence goes on from OV884011.1 coordinate 95,350,947, forward strand.
AGTCACCCACCCCCAACCCATGCTCACGGTCCGGGCACCCTTATGAATATCAATAGTGTTCCTTCCCTTACTCTGTCTGATACCACCTTTCGCGGGGTGTCTCATCGGAGTGTCGTCGCATCGGTTTTTTGTGGTGTAGAAACATCGTAGAAGAAGCAAACCCGACTTATTCCCGGTTGAGGCTGCCCCAATAAGAGCTGACGATTTATTTTCTAACGTAAATCCCCTCCATTCATTATGGGAATAAAATATTACAAATGACTAATTCCTAAATTAAATGAGGGATTTGAACCCTTAACTTTCAAATCACGAAGTCACCAAAAGGAAAAACTACCACTATTTTGTTGGCACACTCTTCAGTAAAATTTTCCATTAAGCATTCCCACAAGTGTTTGACGATTTCAGAAACGAAATGCCCCTCCTACGCTTAGTGATTCAGTGACTTAAGTGAGGTATTTTCCGTAATGTTCTGACAACACCGAGGAGAATGCCAAAAAAAAAAAAATCTAAAAATAAAGAGCTTGAAATAATATGTATTTATATAATATTTATATTTATTTAATAAATGTATAGTATTTCTTTGACTGTTTTATCAACATCTAATTAACAAGGGTCAACAAAACTTTTTAAAATATTTTTAAGGTACTAGAAACTTTAGTAAGTCCTAACTGCTTTCATGTCTGAGATTCATGGATCTCGGAATGTTTAAGAAGCTATAATATCTATTATATGTTTACTTGTAAAACTCTAATTTATTTCTGACGAATAATTTGCCACTTATAAATATCTTGTAATGTGCCTGTAAATTCTTCAGCACCCAGCAGCTTGATGGAAGAAATACTGCCACAACCTAGCACATCTAAAAAACAAACAACAATTGATGAATCTCCATTCTTCAGACCCAACAGTTTCGAGCTGTTGAGAAATATTGAAGTAGAGGACATGGACTCTACTCAAACACCTACTCCACAGCCTAACCACTAGCAATATTCATCCAAAACATAAGTAACTTCCCATGCCTTAATCGGTCTCGAGACACAAAAATATCTCCAGACACTCCAGATACGTAGACTTCCACACCTACCAGCTAAAGCTGGAAAGATCACTACGGGTGGTAATTAGAAACCTGAATCCCACTACACCAGCAGACGAGATAGAAAAGGAGCTCTTAGGTTAAAGATGAAAGGTTCGCCAAGTTACCAGTGCTCCGTGAGGATAGGCAAGAAGACGAAGCGATCAAAACACTACTACCCTTGTTCAGCAGTCACAGGCACTGCCCACTCCTTGACCGCATGTCCCTCTTCCCCAGCATTCCGTTCATCCCGGCCCAATCCCATCCTCAACCACATATCACGCATATTCTTCCACCTTCAAGTTCTTCAGATCTCAGTAGCTTATTAACATCATTCCTTACATCGTTCAGAACCCTAATTATCCCTCTCATTTCCGTTCTAATAAATCTTGTTATCCTACCTTATCACCGTTAAATAAATTCCATAAGTGGATCCTTCCGACTCCTTATCCATTCTCCTTTGGAAGTTTGCACGCTTACTAACATACTGACAGCACTACTCCACGACAATAACATCGACGTAGCTCTTTCTTATTACTGAAACAAGAATTATGAGTAAACCACCATTTACTGTTCGACAGTACCAGGCTTATTAAACTGATCACCCAGACGGAAGAGCTCATACAGGTACCGCTATCATTGTCCATAACTCCATTTCCCATCACATAGTTCCTTTGGTAGCACATGATTTTTTCAGTCCACTGAAGTGTCAATAAGCACCTTCATTTCCTCCCCCTTACTCTAGCCTCTAGTGTACTGCCCTCCCAATAAAAATCCATTTCCGATTCCCTATTCATCTCCTTTCTAGACTCCATAGGACATTGTTTCCTTGTGGGTGGGGACTATAATGCGAAGCAGCAACACTGCGGGTCAAGATCCACAAATTCACGAGGACGTGCTTTGCTGTCTGCACTTACACGGAAACATTGCTCCGCTATCTCTCCTGACACAGCCACTTATTGGCCATCTGATCCCAACCAAAATCCTGATCTCCTTGACTTCTTTTTGTACAATAGTTTAGGAACACTAAACTATTCACTCACGCGCCTCGATGACCTCTCCTTCGATCATAGTCATTTATTATTGACCATTTCCCTAAGACCAATTCACAAACTGCCTCCTCCTTCATTTATTAAGGGTCCAGTCGATTGGGACCACTTCAGCCAGCTTCTTACAGATTCCGTAGACCTCAAAGTGTCCCTGAAAAATACCTAGACGATGCAGTACATTCTTTCATTACTCTGATCCTGAGATCGGCTTGGAAGGCATCCTCGCCCCACCGGAATCCGAAAATTTACCTCATCATCTCAAAAGCCAAATCTAATCCAAACGCCACTAAAGAACAGTGTGGCAAAGATCCCGACATCCTGCTGATCGTCACTCGTACAATCAGTACTTCAGATTGGTAAAGTGACAATTGGTATCCTTCCGGTCCGATTCTTTTAATTCACACCTCTCCTCTTTGTCTACCAGGGATAACTCGTTGAGGAATGTAACATAAAATATCATCCTTTTTTACATCCCCTCCGACGTGTTGATGGGCCCTAGGCGGCTTGGGATTGCGAAAGGTTGGAAAAATTCGCACTGCATCTTTCCCGTACTTTCACTCCTCACCTTACTCTTCAAAACAATACTCATCGCATAACTGTTGAAGATTTCCACACTTCACCTATCTCTTTTTGGCTTCCACCAAAAGCCGTTAATCCCTCTGAGGTCAAATATGTTATGAAAAAATCTCGTGAATATGATCTTCTTACTCCTTGAATTCACTAACAAGTTCCTCCTAAAGCCATCATCTTCCTAACCAATATACAAAATACCATTATCAGAACGACGCACTTCCCTCTCCTCCTAAAACATTCTATTGTAGTCCTATTCACCAAACCCGGTAAACCACCCAATAACCCATCATCTTACCCTCCAAATGGCCTACTCCCTATTCACTCAAAAATATTTGAAAAAGTCCTATTAAAACGTCTACTTCTAGTTGTTGAATCCAAAAAACCTTTATCCTACTCACCAGTTTGGTTTCCGTCAACGACATTTCACTGCTCAAAAAGGCCTTCGCGTTGTTGATCACATATACTCAGCCCTTGAAACCCAACAGTATTGCACTGCTGGCTTTCTGGACATAGCTCCAGCTTTTGGCAGAGTCTGGCACCCAGGTTTGCTTTACAAGCTCAAACGATATTTACCACAGACCCCTTTCCTAATCCTTCTTCCAAGTACGCTATGGCTTAGAATATTCTAATTATTATCCCATAAAAGCAGGAGTTCAACAGGGCAGTGTTCTGCATCTTATCCATTATAACCTATACACCACCTATGTCCCCTCTACCCCAATACCTTCTTGGCCACATTTGCAGATGACACTGCAGTCCTGTGATCCAGACCCCGATATATCATTCTAAAATCTTCAAAAACACCTTGATGAAATCGAGTATTGGTGAAACCAATGGCGAATCAAAGTTAATGAAGCAAAATGTTTCCACATCACCTTTACCCTCTGCCGCAAGTCCTGCCCACTTTTTTTTTTAGATTCCATTCTTCTTCCTGATCCGAGACAGTACGGTATTTACGCTTCCATCTCGACAAAAGACTGACAGGAACCCACACATGACGCTAAAATGACAAGAACTAAACAGACGCTTTGGACAACTGTACTGACTGCTTCGAAGGGCATCGTATCTCTCAATAGAAAATAAATTACTAATCTACAAAGTTATAATACTTAAGCAAATCTATAGGACATACGGAGTAGAGTATGTATAAAGTCGTACATCAAGCGCATTCAATCCCTTCAATCAAAAGTCCTGAGAACAATACTAAATTCTCTCCTTATTGCGTCATTAACAAAATCCTTCATAATAATTCATAATACACCCTACATTCTTGAACTCATCCCTTCCAAGTTCATAAAATTCTATAGTAACCTATCTAGCCAGCCTAATCCCCTATTCAGCCTAATCACAGTCATTGCAGTGCACCACTCATCCCTATAATCCATCTCGTTGACTAAAACGGCATTAGCCTCATGACCTGCTATAAAAATATAAATGTCATGGGGGACTCCCCTTAGTGAAAGGCACTCATTAGCCCAAAATAATTTTCCCACATCCTATTTTATAAGTTTGAGAGCTAAGAAAAAAAAAAAAAAAAAAAAAATGTCTTGGATTTAGATTTAGACCTTCCGTCATTTTGCTAACCCAGACAGAACCTCCACTCCTGACCTGCTCCTGACACAACAGCCACACCGGGTCACCGGATGCTCCGCCTTAGATTTCACCACCTCCGACCATCGGCCAATTCTCTATGAGTAGGCGACATGCCAGAGCCCCCTGCTTCTATATACAGGTACGATGAGGCCAAGTGGGACCTCTACAAGCGTCTCATCAAGACCGATTTGCCCACTATCACGCCCCTGAGACACACTTGGGACATAGATTACGCTATCTATCAGCTACAGGACGTCATCGACGACGAGCTGCCGATGCATCGATCCCTAAATTTTCTCCGAAGCCCCCTTCTCTGAGAAAACCTCCGGATCACATCCTACAACTGATTAGACAGCGTAACAATATTAAGAACAGGTGGTTTAGGACCAAAAACCGGTTTTAAATTCTCTCACAAACCAAGTTAAGTCCCTGATGGCCCAGTGGAAAAACTCGATTTGGAAAGATCGCCTCACCAGTCTCCACGGTGACCACAAGCCATTGTGGAAGCTTGTAAAGACCTGCAGACCAAAAAGGAACGTTGTATGGCTGGCCGTGAACGGGCAGTTCATTCCCACCACCGAACAAGCGGACGTCTTGGCGACCCACTACGAGGAAGTCAGTCGTGGCCAGGGCGAGCCAATAGGAGCCCTTGACCCCCTCTCCCCCTCCCTCCCCACCACTACCGATATCTGGACCTCTCACAGGCAAGTCTCAGCTATCATTAGAAGAACGACCGGCAAGAAGACACCAGGGCAGGACTCGATCCAGAACATCCTACTCAAGCAGCTGCCGAGGAAAGGAATTTCGTATATCACCAACATATTGAGCTCCTGCTTCAGGCTGCATTATTTTCCCTCAGAATTGGAAACATGCTATAGTGATCCCTCTTCTGAAATTAGCGAAGAGCGGTTATGAGCCATCACATTACCGCCCCATCAGTCTGCTGACTCAACTCTCGAATCTGTTCGAGAAAATCATCCACGTACATCTCTCCGGGCACTGTGAGTCACAAGAAGTCATCCCACCAGAGCAGACTGGTTTCAGCACAGGCCTAAGCGCGAACAACAACCTAGTGAGATTGCAACACCACGTCGCATCGAACGTCCGGAGCAACAGAGCTACCGCTATAATTTCTCTGGACTGTTCGAAAGCTTTCGACTCTGTGGACCACTACATCCTACTCCAATGTCTGAGGGAATATGAATTATCGGATCAGCTGCAGAACCTGATAAGATCCTACCTTACAGGCAGAACTTTTTCGGTTCGTATAGGCACTACGTCTACGACTCGAAGAAACTACACTGCCGGTGTCCCCCAAGGATCGGTGCTAGGCCCTCTGCTGTTCAACATATACACCACCCACATCGTAGGAGCCTCGTACCCCAACTGCGAGGTATCCGCGTATGCAGACGATATAGGTGTTTACTATAGCACTAGCATCAATCCCTCCAGAGCCCTGAAATTCGCTGAGAGCGCTAGTCAACGGATCACCGATTAACTCGATGCCGTCCACATTCAAGTCAACCCGGCCAAGACGCAAGGAATTATATTCAGTTACAAATCCGGAAAAAAAAAGCTCCCGAAATCCTTCGTCTTAGACGGCAAGGAGTGCCCTGTGAGCAACAAGCTGTGCTACCTCGGGATTACCGTTGGTAGGCACTTGTCGTTCACAACGCATCTCGGCAAGAAATTAAAGAGTGTTAGGAAGAAATTCTTCAGCCTCGGACACCTACTTCACAGCCCGGCTTTATCGGTACGCCTCAAGCTGCTGATATACCAGAGCATCCTAAGACCTGATTTGATGTAGGGACCCCTCTCTTCAAGTATCTGACTCCTAACACTCTCCAAACGCTCCAGCAATTTCAGAACAGAGTTCTCCGCACCTCCCTCAAACATACCCCGTTCGACCGAATGAAGGCAGACGAGATGCATAAAAAATTTGAAGTGCTCACAATTTAAGATTTTATCAAGAGAAGGCACATCAATTTTTTTGACTCGCTCAGACATAGACACAACCCACTATTCTCCGATCTTCAACCGCCACCAATGCCCGTCAGATGGAAGCACTGCTGGACCACCGAAGCCTGGCGGATGATCGACGTCATAGAACCCGATGACTGAACGACCTACACCCTACTCAACCGAAGCCACAATGACCCCATCTACCTGTGTAAGCAGAGTTGACCCTCCGGCCGAGAGGCTGACTCATTTCTGGCCCCTGCCGGGGCGGGCCAGGATTACACCTGGCCGACTACAATCCATTGCCTAGGTGCCCCTAGGCTCAATTCTTGGTAGACTCTCACTACCTTCCTGATTCCATCCGCCTTTTTAGGCATTCCACACCCTATATCCTTCTCATACATCCTTCAAATGGGGGACTCCCCTTTGTTAAAGGCACTCATCAGCCCTAAATAATTTTTCCCACATCCTATTTTTTGTGAGTTTGAGAGCTAAGGAAAAAAAAAAAAAAAAAAAAGTCTTAGAATTACAGATATACACAAAGAATTACAAATGAGAACTACAGTAACATATATACTACAAAAAAAATATAACGAAAAGAAATGTTCATAAAAAGACAAAACATATATTATTGTAAATTTAATCTAGTCTTCTGTAAATATTTCTTACAAGGTAATATCTCCAATAGATTGTGATAGGGAGTGAAATCCTATCAAAAATATTCTTTTACTGTATATGATCATTATAATAAATGCATTATTCAAAAAACAATATAATCCATATTTATTGGTACAAAACAAAACGTGTTTGCCCACAAACATAAAATAATGAATGAAGAATTGAGCATATAATTATAGTCACGTCCAATAAGTACTTGGAATTGAGACGTAAGGATTTAAATCCCAAGATACAAATAGGAATACAGTAAAAACCCGAATTCCGCGTCAATTCATTTTTCCCATGTATCTCTCATTAGTTTGACTAAATTTCCCCTTAAATTGTATCAAAAATGAAAAGTACAAATTTACCATTTCAACAAAACATATACACACGTTCCACGCAAGAGTTCACAATAACGTAGGTCAAAAAAGAGAAACTACTCTGGAACCACAATACTACAAATGTAAGGAATACAGAGGATTTTCCAGTTGTCTGGCCAATGGTAACATGTTATTTCGAGAGACATTCCATCTGGCACGAGTGCTACAGCATTTATGTCTCTATAGAGAGCTGCCGCTAACCAGATCTTTATTTGTATTTACATTTTTTTTTTAATTCATCCAAATTTATCATATCACTATAGTGACTAGATATACAATAAGTTTTATATACTAGTACATAAAACTGCCGGGCGAGAAAACGGAGTTATGCTGTCTGTCAGCCTTAATTTTTTATATTCTACGATAGCAATTTCAACAATTTTAAAACTATACTGTTCAACGTCTTAAAACCGATATATTAATTTTATTCAACCCAATAAAATTATATTGCGTGTTTGATACGTTTCAGATGGTTTCAACAGCTTATTTTTATATTAGATTAGTGTTAGATTTATTTGCCATTTTTAGTGACTAAGATGGTTAAATATTTCATATTTATCAAAAAAACCACCAGTACAGTAGTTCTTTTTATAATAATTTCGTAAGTTATTAACCCTTCGATAGCAAGATGAACCACATTCCTTTGACTAATTTACCCCCTGGGCATGGAATCTTCAAGCAAAAGACATAAGGTATCTCTCATCTATCCCAAACATTTAGAAATCCCTTTTGCCTGAGGATGCTCTTATCATTATCACAAGATATATTACTCTCAGTGATATTTACTTCAGCTAAGCTAATATCACTTTCCTCTAACCCTTGCAGGGGTTGCCAAGTCCAACCGGTGCTTCACGGTTCATGTACACATTTTCAATCTATCTGGGACCGTATGTTCTTCAAGAGGTATACGAACGATGCCTTAAGACGACTCCCTTGCTATCAAATGTTTACTGTATGCGTTCTTTATTTCTTTAATTAAAAACAATTTTGAATTCGTTATAAATTAAAAAAAACAAAACATGAATCTACTTTATTTATTGGGACAACTTTATTATTATCTCACTACTTTAAGATCACACAACAATGCATGTTTATAGTACATTGCGTTTTTTGTGTGACAGAGAGAAGGGAGTTGCATAAACGGAGGGGCAAGGTGTCCTGTCAGCCAGACGAGTGGGTAGGAGGGCAGGAGAGGAGGATCGACTGGGAGCATTGAGAGGGGAAGACCAGGACGAGATCGGCTCTGGGAGAGTTCACTTGTCACGAGGACGCACTCAACTTGGCCAATTAAAAACTTCCCAGCTCACAGAGGGGGAGATACTTGGGGATTTCTTATTGCTCTCGGGGGAGTTCCAGCTCTTCCTAAATTTAACCTCTTTGGCCGTTTTAACGTCGGGTCTTCTGCAAACTTTTTTTTTTCTTCGCGTGCACTAAATCATTTCCCTTAGGGTCTAATGAATCTCTTTAAACAGCCCATGAAAGATACATTTTCAGCATTTCTTAAAGTCGTGATGGAACTTCAAATACAAGAAAATCTTAGGTATCAGCGCTCATAATTTTTCTGGAAGGGATAGTATATTTTATACAGAAAAAAAATGCTGACAGAAATGCGATATCTTTGTGCTCATAGCAGCGAGTATATTTTTGTCGAAAGAGGGTTTTAGATTAATTGAATTCCTTCACAAGGAGATCTAAATCTACCTTTAGTTCAAAAATGGTAATAATTTTAATTAAAAAAAAACTAGTAGCAGGGATAGAATTGTTACATAAAGTATGTTAATTGTGTTTTAGGGTTATTTTTTTTTGTATTTTTACTCATACATTAGTCGTCAAGGAGTAAAATTTAGAGCTCGCCCACTGTTGTTTAACATACTGAAGCTATAAACTGAATGCCACCTTAAGAAACCGGGACTTCCAGGAAACAATTCGCTAATATGTGTTCGACAACGCATATTTTAATGTTTTCACTCTTGAAGGCTCAAACGCCATTTATACTATGGGGGGCATCTAACTTGGAAGGCACCAGCTCTCCCCCCAGCGAAGAATATCAACAAATTAAAATCAGGGTAGGCTAGGATTCCATGCTCACCTGTTTGTGGCAACTGCCCTGTAACATGTACCAACGGCCCACCTATCAAAGATGAAAAATTGAACATTGATTTCGGGGATGAAGAACAGGTAGATTCAATTAAGGAGCAACTTCATCCCAGCGAGAGTTTCTTATGCTTTTTGAACAACTACTTAACAAGTGCTGTTTTGATCTTGTTGCTACTTATGAGCCATGCCTCTCAATCAGTATCAATAAATGTTTTTACCTTCATCACCTAATTGTACCTGTATTTGTGATGATCCAATCTATTTTCCATTCAAGCAGCAAGTATTTTTCTTGAGAAAGCTGTCATTACTTATTGATCATTGTTGTCCCCAGTCGGATGATACACCGGTTGGATTAATCGATTTTTGCAACTAAAGTGTGAAACATTCAAAAAGGTTATCTTATCTTGAAATTAACCTAGCTCTCGTTGTGTTAAAACTAAATTCATAGTTTCTGAACAACAAGAGACGCTATCCAGCTTCCATTGTGGCAAGAGCTCAAATCTGGTAAAGTTTTGATTTTTTTTTTAGTCAGTGGCACTTTGTTCCCGTGAAGACAGGTGAGTACATTAAATATTATAAGTGAAGCTCTCCCCCTTAACAGGACGTGCGTCGCACGGACCTTCATAGAATGACAAGCCGTAGGGACCCCAGAAAAGTCACATATGACTTACGTGATTCCCCCGAAAACAAAATTCCTGACAATGTTGAGGGATTCCAACAGCCCAAACGACACTGTCGATCCAGACCGCGACCCATGTCACAAACTCATTCGAACCACTAAACACGGTTCAACAACGTGCTCCACAAACCGAGCCCACGACTACTAAGCCCAAACCAATACCTCCCCTAGTCATGGGGAAGTTAAATAGTTATGACCTTACACGCCTACTAACGGAACACAAAATTGCGGGATACCGAGTTGTACAAGGGCAACAGGACACTAAAGTGTTTTGTGGCACGGAGCAAGACCTAATATCAACAGTCGCCGCTCTTAAAGCAGCTAAAATACCTTTCCACACCTACGCCTCGAGGGGAACAAAACCGAATAAAAAGTTTCTATTACACGGATTCGATTTAACTCATCCCATCGAAGAAATACAAAAGCACATCATTCCTGCAGGCATTGTAATATCGGTCTACAGACTGAGGAAAAGTGACCACACACTTACTGCAGACAAACTTAAACAAATCCGCCATGTAAATAACATGCTATTCCGAGTAAGCACCTATAATGAGAAACGTGGCATCCCCATGTGCCAGAATTGCCAGGAATATGGCCATACCAGGCGATATTGCTTCAAATCACCGAAATGCGTGAGGTGTAGCCAGCCTCACGAAACTAAGGAATGCCCACGCAACCAGGCGATACCCCTACGCTGTGCTAATTGCGGGGAGGGACATGTTGCATCATATCAGCAATGCCCCTGTAGGATCAAACTGATGCAGACAATGGAAATTAGACGCCAGACCCAGCATCAAACTATTGCCTCATCTAGGGACAATAGATACGCTCCAGCACCCCCGCCACCACGACAAACGGCTTCTTACTCTCAGGTGACCAATGGACAGCACCTGTTAACGGAAGAATTTCCCGCGCCCGCGGCCCCACCCAATTCAACCATGGACGCCATGTTCAATATGTTAAGCACCATGATCACACAGCTGACTAGTCTCATAGAAAGAGTTCTTACAAAACTCGATGGACCAGCAACAAAATGATAGGTCATAATATACTCAATTATAACGTTTGCGGCCTTAGGCCCAAACAAGGCAATGTCGAGTCTATCTTATGTCGCCATAACCCGGACGTTGCAATTTTAACAGACACCAGACTACAGAAGGACTGCTATTGTCGTTTCCCAGGCTACTCTACCTACCGGCAGGACACGGAAACAACAACAGGGGGCGTGGCCATTTTAGTCAGGCAGGGAGTACCATGTAAACGACTAGACCCAGTGGTCCCACATGACGGGAACCACTATGTAGGCACTCTCCAACTACGATTGACAAACAATATTATCATGACTGGAATTTATAGAAGGCCTAGAACAAACCTAGCGACAGCCAGGCTTCTAATAACCCAGGTCAGCAAAAATAAAAGTCACATAATCATTGGAGACCTCATTGCAAATCATAGCTGGTGGAGTGGAACAACAGCTAATGCCCTCGGCAGACATATAATCAAGACACCGTTTACAGTAATCCACCCAGGCGTACCAACATTTAGGGAACATGGCAACCCAGGTAGGACCTCCACACCAGATTTACTTCTCACCCAACAACCTCATCGGGTCACCGGCTGCTCGGCGCTCGATTTCGAATCGTCAGATCACAAACCTATTATCTATGAGCTAGAGGGAAACATTCCGGAGCCACCTGCTACAAGATATGATCACCGAGAGGCCAATTGGGCCCAATATAAGCATCTCATTAGTGCAGAGTTGCCCCCAATTGCGCCACTCAGAAATAGTTAGGATGTCGACAGCGCCATATATCAGTTGCAGGCTACCATTGTCCAAGCTGCTGATGTCACCATACCAAAGTTCGCCCCGGTACCGACTTCCCTGAGGAAGCCACGGGAACACATCATGCTACTGATACGGCAACGCAACAATATTAAAAACAGGTGGTTCCGGACGAAAAACAAACCTGAGGCCTGTGCTAAACGCTCTAACTACCCAAATAACATCTCTAATGATCCAGTGGAAGAGCTCTATTTGGGGTGACCGTCTCCGCAGTTTACACAGTGATTACATAGCATTTTGGCGGCTGGAAAAAACATCTGTAACCAAGAAAAACACATTAAGACTGGTAAACAAGGGGCAGTTCATGTCTGTTGCAGATCAGGCAGACATACTAGCCGACCACTTGAGAGGGGATAGAGAGAGTGATCCAATCACACCGCCCGACCGGCGGACCCCTACCCTCACTACTATATATACCTCCTACCACCAGGTTGCGGCAATCATTCGTCACACCAGAGGCAACAGAGCGCCAGGGGACGACAACATCCAAAACATCCTTTTGAAACAGCTACCACGGAAAGGGATAACCCACATAGTGAACATCCTAAACTCCTCAATGAGACTGCACTATTTTCCCCAGACGTGGAAGCATGTCGTTGTCGTCCCACTGTTGAAACCGGCCAAGAATGAGTATGAGCCAGCTCACTACAGGCCCATCAGTCTGCTGACCCAATTGTCAAAAATCTACGAGAGGATTCTCTATAACCATCTCACCAGACACTGCGACGCTCAAGACATCATACCACCTCAACAGACCGGCTTCACTAAAGGACTCAGCTCTGACTGCAATCTCGTGAAACTGCAGCGGCACGTTGCAACGAACATGCGCCACAACAGAGTCACTGCGATGATCTCCCTTGACTGCACGAAGGCATTTGACTACGTAGATCATCGTACACTCCTGCGACGCGTGAACGAGCACGAATTTCCTGCACAACTCCAGAACATCATGTCCTCCTACCTAGCAGACAGAACATTTTCTGTGCGAATAGGAGCCGTATTAACCACCAGAAGAGATTTTGTTGTCGGAGTTCCCCAAGGGTCGGTGCTGGGACCCCTCCTCTTCAACATATACACCGCGCACATAGAAGGAGCATCATTCTCCAATTGTGAGGTAGCGGCATATGCGGACGGTATAGGGGTCTACAGCACCAGCTTCAACCCAGCGAAAGCTCTAAAGGCTGCAGAGGGTGTCAGTCAATTAATCGCCGACAGGCTGCGAGCTGACCACATTCAAGTGAACCCAGCCAAGACTCATGGTATCATCTTTTCTTTCCAGCATGAGAAAAGAAAGCGTCCACCCAGCTTCACCATAGACGGGACTCAATGCAAACTTGCCAATAGCATCTGCTACCTAGGTATCAACCTAGGTAGACACATGACGTTCGGCACACATTTGCAGAAGAAACTGAAACGAGTACGCAGAACTTACTACTCTCTCCAGCATCTCATCACAAGCCAGGCCATATCCCTTCGACTGAAACTCTTAATATACATGAGTGTCCTGAGGCCAGCTCTACTGTTTGGGACACCACTCTTTAGATTCCTACATGCCAGCACCATAACTCGACTCCAGAGCTTCCAGAACAAGATCCTGCGAACGGCACTCTGGCATACCCCCTTTTGTGAAATGAAGGTTTCCGACATGCACGAAAAGTTCGAGCTCCCCACCGTCACCGACGTCATCAAAAGAAGACATATCAAGTTCTTCGACTCTATGAAACACAGTCTAAACCCTCTATTCAAAGACATAACACCACCACAACCGGCACGATGGCAACTCACAAGATCGAGTAAAGCAGAGGAAATGGTGGACATCACGGCACTAGGCCCGCCAACAACAAGCCTCTAACGGGCACCCATCACTGAAATCAGACTAAATAAAAAATAAACTACATGCCTAGAGAGACTCTAGGCCCAGCCACCAGTGGACTCTCACCACTGTACCGAAACAACCAACCTCCACCGAGGCTTCCCACACCCCTTAATCCTCTCACACCACCTTCAAGCAGGTACTCCTAGTATAAGGATCCGATTAACCTAAATATTCTATATTTTTCCCTCACCCTGAATTTCTAACTAGAGAGCTTAGGGGACAAAAACAAAACAAAAAGAAAACAGGCAAAATTTACGCGATTGGTCCTTCCCAAATTGGTGTTCCAATCTACAACATTTTGATTTTCATCCATGCTTTTGAGATGTCGATCTATTTTTATAGCCCACTAATACGCTAATTAATATGAAATTTTAAAATTGACCAATTATATTTCAAATTAACGAAGGATACTGGTTAACTATACAGTATTTATTTTTCAAAGTGTATTCTACAAAGTCATATGATATTTACAAGCCGCACTGTTTACCAACATAATGGTGAGTTGAAGAAGGAATGAAAATAAGATGAAGATGAATTAGTGTAGGGTGGAGAGTTGACAACAGTATGAGCCGACACAACCGAGAACGTACTGGCGCGGAATTAGGAATTAGCAAGGCGGACGTTAATGACTGAATGAAACCTGTTTGCTAATGCCCTAGCATTATTTATTATAGCACGACTACATGTTTATGCACTCAGGGTATTAAGGGAGCCTTTTTATCATGGGGAATTAACGCGTTTTACACCTCGACGTCGGGAAGTTTCGCTCAAAATTTATAAGCTTCAAGGGCCTCTTAAAACGCTCTTTATGAGTTTTTAAAACTTCTACAGCCCGTTCTCATTAAGACGGTTTACAACTGCGGTCCAGCAACAGTCGAAAACTAACGCTGAATCCTGACGGTAGTTGGTTCGCTAGTTCGAGGGGTCTTCAACAACTTCATCGGCGAGATCAATTTGCGTACGGGAGAACCCATCTCGGGGCCCACCGCAGCAGCAGCGCTGCTTCTTATCGCACAACTCGAAACTAGTTTAATTATCTAATTCTTCGAATTTGTTAATATAATTCAAGAATAATCGCATATATATGTTGTTAAAAAAAAAAAATCAAGCAGCATAAAGTTTTTATTGCTTAAAATACACATGGAAAAGGCAGTGAGAGCTACCATGATGTAAATTTTATTTAATATGATAACCATCAAGTCGGTTATACTCGTATTATAGTAGGTTCTATGTAGCATGGTTTTCTAATAATGTAGTAATATGAGTTAATAAGTGGGGATAGTGGGATCACCAATCTGCAGATTCTGCAAGAAAGAGGGAGAAACGGCACGTCATATAATATGTGACTGTGATAACTTAGCTAGAAGGCGATACTTTCATTTTGGTAGTGATCGCATTGTAGACCCCAAACTATGTGAACTGATCGATCCATTCAGTATCCTCAGATTTTCAAAGGCCGTGGGCCTGTCACATATATAGGACAGAGACATGGACGGCGCACAATAGGTCTCAGTGAGGCCGCGGTGCACAAATGCCGGAACAAATAATAATAATAATAATAATAATGAGTTAATAAATTAATTTTTGATAATGTAGTTTATTGTATAGCATTGTTTAGTGTTATTATTTTATTTAATATGTTTAATGTACGGATTTAAAAACTGTATTAAATGTAGCTAAGCTAAGTACAAACAATGTGTTCATATTTTATATATTTATTTTGTATTGTGATATACTCATTTATTCCTTTCGATCCATTAAAATTCCGAAGGAAATATATGTGAGTATACCTTTTTCCTTTATGTCTAGGATTTACCCTTTCAGTGTTACTGGTTGGATACTTTTTGTGTCGAATAACTTTTTTTTTTTTTAATTACCACCCGGGGGCATTGATTTTCTGCATATGTATATGTGGTGCCAAACTAAAAAATTGACCAAACTACCGGCTCGAGGTACCCAAGACAAGTAACCATTGTAAATTTATTAACTGCATTAGCAAACCTTTACAGTTATATCTTTCAGTGTACGTTAAAAACTACTTTTGAAATAATAATCAATAATTGGAAATACTACTGTTTCACTGACAAACTTGTTGTAAGTATTATTCCTGGCCATTGATACTCATTTTCTGTTGACTCACTGCGTATGTGTGTACTTAAAGGATGTATGAAGTGTGAAATTGGCACTAACTTAATTGATGCATTAAGAACAGAGCTGTTAGTGTACCAGAGGTGAGAACACAATAGGCTGATTACCTGAGGATTGTGAGAGTAGTGGACAGTGTGGCTGCAGTGGCTGGCTACTAACTGGCTATATTTGCGGCATCTGAGAGGCCGCCAACACCGTCTTTCATTTCAACTTCGGGGCTATGGGTGCCTGTCAATCGGGCCACCGACTGCATATTTTTCCAACTGGAGATTGAGTCATAGTGAAGCACCGAGGATTCTCATGAACGCTCAATCCATTGGGAGAGTTACTGGGTACCATGAATTTTATGTTTTAAATTTTAGTGATTGTAATAAAAAGTAAAATAGTTTTCATTATTGAAAAAAAAAAAAAATAGGCAGCGCTACTGTTCTCTAGACCAATGTGTGATGCCATAGTAAACTTTTTATTGGAAACTGTTAACCGAAATATGAATTACGAAGGAGAACTCGAGACACAATTTTTTGATTATTGTGGAATCAAATGATCGTTCTTTTAATACATATAGACATAATCACATCGTACGAGCGAAGAAACCGATAGTAGGTGGGAGGGGACCGTTACATGATTTGTCGAGAAAGTCATAATCATCAGCGACATAAACCTTACATGAAAATCTCTCCATGAAATATATGGATCAAAGATCACCAAGTCGCTTTACGAAATACCCCATAAAACGTTAGGTTTTTTTATAAGCTTTATTTACTGGGAGGCGATTCTCGCAGCACAACATACGCTTACTAAATAATAATAAATAGCCTGATTATATATATTATTATAGTGTGGTATCTTTGAAACTCAAATAATAGCGGGAGGGTAAAAAAAAAAAAGGGTTGGATTCGAATCAACATCAGACTTCTTTCTACTCTCCATCTGCAATAAATACCAGATGATTCATTCCCTTTTTTTTTTTTTTTTTTCAACGAAAACAACAATTTATTAAGATAAAATTACAATCTGCCTTCTTTATTAGGCAATAAGTAATTGAGATAAATCTTATCATTCATACCATATTTACAACATCATTCACTCGCTCATTCATACAATATTTACAAACAGCCCAGAGGCCCCCCAAGTCCACATGACTGTCACCTCCCTCGCATGCGAAGGAGGCAGTGGAGTCTTGGGAAGTCAACCACACTCCTAAGTCAGCCGCGTCACTAGATAAAAGCCAGCGGAGGCTGACCAAGAGCGCGAGAGCCACAGACGTTCAGGACATGATTAGAGAAACTGGCCATTGCCAGGACTCCCACTAACACTTAGTTATAGCAGGTCACGAGACTACTGCCGTTTTAATCTCCAGGGAGGGTTGGGTGTGGGTTCCATGTCAGTCTTTTGTCGAGAGGGAAACCTAGATACCTTACTGTCTCGGACAGTACTTGCGGCAGAGGGTGAAGGTTATGTGGGAGCATTTTGCTTCATTGACCTTGATTCGCATCGTGTATTTGTGGATCTATAGCCCCAATGTTGATGCTTTGCGTTAAAGTCCCCACCCACAAGGAAACAATGTCCGACGGAGTCTAGAATGGAGATGAATTGGGAATCGGAAATGGAATTATTGGGAGGGCAGTACACTGATGCTAAAGTAAGGGGGAAAGGGAAGGTGCTGATTGAGACTGCAGTCGACTGAAGGAAATCATGTGCTACCAAAGGAACTATGTGATGGGAAATGGAGTTATGGACAATGACAGCAGTGCCTGCATGTGCTCTTCCATCTGGGTGATCAGTTCGAGGTCTGATACTGTCGAACTGTAAAAGGTCGCTTACTTGTAAGTCTTAATTCAGTAATGAGAGCTACGTGGATGTTCTTGTCATGGAGTAGTGCTGTCAGTTCGTTAGTGTGGGAGCGAACACCATTCACATTCCAAAGGAGAATGGATAAGGAGTCGGAAAAATCTACTTATGGGTTTTGTTTAATGGGGATGAGGTAGGTGACAAGATTTGTAAGAAGGGAAATGAGAGGGGTAATTAGGGTCCTAAACTCTGAGAGGAATGACGTTAATAGTCTAGTGAGGTCTGAGGAGCTTGGAGGTGGATGAATATGCGACATGTGTGGTTGAGGATGGGATTGATTTTGTGGTTGCTGGGATTCCTGTGACTGCTCTTTGTTCCGAACCGCATCAACAAAAGAGACTGAAGGCCGCAAACTTCTGCCGGGGGCGCTTCTTGGGCTACCTGTGGCTGGATTTTCTTCTTCTGGACGCAGACGTTGTTCGCTCCTGGACTTCAGAATTCTATAAGCCTCACAGCCTTTATATTTTGCCAGGTGGCCTTGCTGACAGAGCACGCATACAGCAGGGGATTTTAGGGGCTTCTTGCACAGTTCACTTGTGTGCTGCCCACTACACTTTACACACCTTGGAGGGTGATAGCAGTATGATTTTGTGTGCCCATATGCCTGGCAATTATGGCATTGAACTATATCGCGTTTCGGGTAAGGCTTTTCGACCTGTACTCTTGTGTAATACAAGTGGGTAACCTCGTAGATTTTTTCCACTCCAGGTGTTCGCACAAGATCCACAAAGAATAAGGGCAGCGGTGTGTTGATGCTTGCATTATTTTCTTGTCTTTTCTCACGGAGCACATTCGTGATCTTGCGAACCTTGTATCCTAAGCTTAAGAGCTCCTTCTCTATCTCGTCCGCTGGTGTAGTGGGATGCAGGTTTCTAATAACTACCCGCAGCGATCTTTCTTGCTTTAGTTGGTATGTATGAAAGTCGGCCTTAGTTTCTTCTAAGTATTTAATTATTGTTCGGTATGTTTCGGGAGTGTCCGGAGATACTTTTGTGTCCCGGGACCGGATGAGGCAAGTGTATTTTCCTGTACCTACAATTTTATTCAGTTGGGTGCATAGTAATTTAAAATTACTGATGTTACGTATAAATATCGCTTTGGCTGTGTGGGTGTGGGTGTTTTTGTAGAGTCCATGTCCTCTATTTCGATATTTTTCAACAACTCGTAGCTATTGGGCGTGAAAAATGGAGACTCATGAATTGTTGTTGCTGTTTGTTTTGACGTGCTTGGTTGTGATGGTATTTCTTCCATAGAGCTGCTGGGAGCTGAAGAATTTAAAGGGGCTATGTTTCGATTAGATCGCCGCGGCTTACGTTTGACCGGCGACGGAGTGGGGGTAGGTCCCAACGACCTTGTGCGTTTTTTCTTATTTTCTGCCGACATTAACTGCAGATAGAAACGCATGTTTCATCAGTAGTATTTTTCTGAATTTTTCAGTGTTTTTTTTTATAAATAAAAAAATATATGGCAAGTGGGAGCCGCGAACGCACGTAACTACGGTGCTATGAGGGCTTTGCGGACTCCCCACTCTTATCTCTACTACAGCTGTTCGGTAGCCTCGCCAATATGGCCGCCTTTTCTGTGTAATGTGAAGTGAATCTTGCGATTGGCAATCTAGTCCACAGCTTCACTATCCGCTCACCTGTAGACAGCTCCTCCGTGGACAGTTCACCCAGTAGTCAGTTGAGACGTGATTTTTTCCAAGAGTCACAACCTCCACTGTTCAAGACTTGTTAAATGACAAAAGCGCGCAGAATTTTATTCTTGAAAATATTCAAAGTAATTGATTACATTCAAATACAATTGTAAAGGGGTTTTCAATTTGTGATTTTAAACTAGTTAAGTTATATTGATGATTTTTTTTGTAACATAATTTCCTTTATAATATAAATTTAGGTCTATATTTTTGCAATCCACTTGAAGTAAATTTCAAATTTGTAAGTATGTAATAAATAGTAATTATTAATGCAGTTCGTATTAAAGCTCTCCTCAATTTCCTATTATTATATACATATATATAGTTCTATGGCTACATGCATCAGGTTATTATAAAGTACTATGAAACTTCTTTACTGTGATAAAATTACAATCTTCCTTATTGGGCAATTAGTAATTGTGATAAATGTTCTCATTTATACGATATTCCTATTTATTATTGAATATTATTATTGTATTCTCTTGATAATTAACACTAGCTAAAAGCAAATTCAAATCAACTCTTCACTCGAGGGATATTTTCCTAGACAAACGACCAAGATTATTAGTACATAATTAACAAATCAATCAATTAAAACAATTACAACCGAAAAATTTAATTATAGGAAAATAAAATAAGGACAGACACGATGATATCTAATCATATATTTATATATATATATATAGTTAATGTTTATTGAATTACAAGCTAAGAAAGGTTGGTAATCAGAACAGGTAGAACGTCGTTACAAGACTGCTTTATTTATTCCAAGTCACCTCTATCTATCTACATGTAATATAAACATATGTACAGATAACATATGTTTGGGGATGAAGGCTGGGCACTAGCGGCGCCTGGACTTAACTTATATATATATATATATATATATATATATATATATAGATCAGACATAAACTTAAAACCCGAATGTAATGAACCAAATATATCAACAATACATTATTTTTATAATGAAAGGTAATTGACTATTATTCCGACCTGAGTAGAGTATGATGATGTGTTTCGGTCTGAGATGCTCACTTAGTAGAGATTGAAGACAAGAGATTGCGGCGGCGATGGCCTAAGACAGTTTAGTGGAGGTTCGTTAGGGAACGATTAACCCTCGGGTATCGACAAAGAGCCTGCGACAGAGCATCAAAGAGGAGTCAGAAGCAGGCATGACCCAGGTCAAAGCTGGCATAAGGTAATGTAATTGCCACATCATTAGTTTGATGGAAATCAACGCTCAACTGATGAGCAAATATTTGACGTAGTATTACTGTTACAAAGTAATTTTTTTTTCAAAACCAGCCTTTTTTAAAAAGTGTATACTAAGAATAATGGACCGCGTGGAAATACTAACGCTTGAAAGAATTAGTTCGAAGATTCAAAAGCCTCCATAATATCTGGAAGTCTTAATTTCCAGCATGCGTTTAGCAGTTGTTCAGTTTATCTTATACGGACAAACAAATGTTTCTATCCCGGCATAGCCCGAGTAGTAATATATACAAATCCTCTATTAGACAGGAAAAGGAATGAATTTCATCTATAATCAAAAATCGAATTAATTTCATTTATAGATAATTAACGATATAAGTACAGTAAGTAAGGATAGACAGATTCTTTTGCCAACTCGCCTTTCAGCAAGCAACATAATTTTGTCCGTTGGAGAAACATGGTGATCTCAAATCCAATGCGCGGTACTTAAGAGACAGGTCGTATTTATACTATTTCACCCGCTCGCCTTCTAGTTTAAATATTCACTTCATATATATTAGCCGATAAAAGTCATCGAAACTTTATCCAATCATTTTAGCGACCCTAAATTGATTCAAAACTAATGCCTTTTTTTTTTTTTCAATTATTTTACTAGCCCTAGGAGGGGGGGGGGGCTTCTAGGAGTGTTTTACCAAACTTAATTGCTTCCATATTGTAAGTCATATGATTACCGAGAAATAAAAATGACTTGCATGTAAAAAACAAGAAGCTAAACACGATGGAGAGCACGACCTAAGCAATAAAAGGAGATCCTCTTTCGATGTACCTTTCAGCTTTTATATAATACTAGTTGTCTTTCTGTTATAATTCTAGGGAAGTACTGACACTATGTCCATATTTTTTAGATTTAACTAATTTATTTTCACATATTTAATAAATATAACCAACTATACTTATTTGATGATTTACATGTAATTTAATATTTAGTGGCACTCGTATTGATCTTAAAATCTCAGTTTATTTTTATTTAACTTTTTATAATCGTGTTTTATATTTATGTTTCTTAAAAACAATCTAACTGTTTGTAAAAGTTGGCAGACATCAAATTTATATATTTATAAAAATGTATATATTTTTTTTGAAGGTATTTTCATTTTTTCGATAATGCGTTCCACAAGAATGAAGGTAATACCAGTCGTGTCCAACGTGCAGGAGGCAACTCACCCAAATTACGAATGGGTTACAATAATACCGCGTTGAAGAGCTTAAAGCGAAATGTCTACAGAATGCAACCGTTACATGTATTGATAAAAACTTTTAAATTGAAATATGGTATGAAACCAATAACAATGCTTAGGTCAAATCCGCAAACGCGGGACAAGAAGATTTATCAAGATTCCGAAGCGTTATTTTCGTTCAATATTCTTTTAAGATATAAAACGTCAGAACAGCCGGAAAATTTAATGGTGCTTTTAGTGATGTATCATACAACCGGTTCAAGAAATATTTTGAGGGAGGTTGAAGCCAATCCTTGATCCCTGAAGACCTGTGGAAAAAAACAAAAAAAACAATAAAGACAGTTCAGGAGCAGGGAAGGAATCTCAATCAGTTTGCAGAGGCGTATTAATAGTAATTGAGCCAGACCATTTTGTTTATTAATTAAATTTGCGTGATTTATAATTTTGTTTGTATTTTTTAGCATAGAAGATCATAAACTAACAATTACTCCAGAAATTCCAGTATTTTCTTTCAAGTTTTACTGTTGTGAGATAATGCCTTCTTCATAATTAAAAAAAAAACGTGTTTAATATGAAATGCCCTGCATATTTTATTAAAGAACATCCAGAAAAAATGTAATATGTGAATACACAAGGACGTTGAGCATCCGTCTTGGGCGTACTCCCAATTTAGTGGGCCGGTGTCTTCATCCCATTAGCCACAGATCCACCATCCCTGGAATCCGGACCAAGGAATTCAAATTAAAAGCTACCCTCGGGAAGACCATTACCGGAATACCTGCGTCGAGGGCTGCGCATTTTTAGATCCCAGTCTTCTCCGTGATGGCTCATTTAACTCGAAGATCGCTCATGGCAGTCACAATATTTATTGTTCTCTTCATGGAGGAGCTGCTGCTGAATTATTGCAAAAATATCAAAATGAAAAGGACCTAATGAACACCAAGGAGGAATACAATAATCTTCGTATATTTATTTGCGTCGCATAAATTAGTATTTGGGGGTCCGTGGTGACATAAAAATCAAGTAATCTGTGGTTGTTGTAAATGCGAGATTCTAATGTGTGATCGCGATCTTTTTATCTATGGATCTTTGGAGTAATATTCCACTGAAATCCCTGAATTAAATAAGCATTTTATTAATCACGACGAGGTGCAATAAGTAATGGAGTTTAGGTGGGTATTATCACGAGAGTCATAATGAAATGTAAACGAGAGTGAGATGAAAGCTGCCAGTAAAATCGGGTGCGCAGCTTTTTCACAATACTTAATCGACGAAGCCATGCATCTTCGAATTTCTAAATAATACCCCGATGATAAAAAATTGTTAAGCTCCCGAAAAAAAAAAAAAAAAATATGAAGGATCCCCAATCAATCAATTACCAAGTAATTAGTACAATTTTAGCATATTTAGGTATTCAATTAATGAAACAGTTGTGCTGATTACAAAAATTAAATATGTGTGTGCTTTTGCACCCTTATTAGTTCAGCGGCATTAAGTTTCGGAAGTTTAATTGGCTCACCGGCTATTATGTAGTAATGTATTATCACGTGCTCTTAATAAAATAATTATTACATTTTTAATTTGAATAAATAATGTTAATAATTGCTAAAAGTAGCTATTACAGACACTGTATATTGTACAAAATATTAAAAATTCTACCTCAATAAAATGATTTAAAATATATTATATTTGCGAACGGAACGAAAAAAAAAAAGGCTTTAATACGAGAGAAATTCAGTAAACGTAAGCGGTGAATTAGTAAGATCTCGTTGATGAAATATTCAAAATTAATTTTATTAATGTAAATTAGTCCCCTAAGTGATATCACCCTTGTAAGCGGATGAAAGGGAAGATTAACACGTAGAGGGAGGCTCATCTCAAACTTCATATCGTTCTTCCATATTTTAATCCTAAGGACTGGCTGCTGTTAATAAGGGGAGCATATCGCACCGAGGGCAGACGTTTAATTTCCTCTTCTGTCGGCGAATATTATAAATCGTTTATCCTTACTTATTAGGATTCAAATAGCCTATTAGAATTTTCGTCTTTTACTTATGGTAATTCACCAGTTGGCTTTAAAGAGGGTCTTGATGTTAGTTTTATAAATGCGAATTTTAACCTCCATCTGATAACAGTCATTTAGGATACCATTAATTGTTGGAATTGCCCAGTTTTAAGGGACAATCCCGTTATACATCTTCTTTCTTTCTTTTTTTTATATTTGAGAGTAATTAGTTAACAAACTCATTCTTACTGTTTGAGAGATAGCTATAATGAATTAGAGTAAAAAAATAAGTTCCGAGTTTTTTGGTAGTCATAGAGCAAGTTGATACAATTAAGAGTAAGTCAAAGCTAACCTTGATTTATCCGGTAAAGTAGATAAAGGATGCTCTGAAATTTAGCTTTTGAGAGGACTTGAGGAACGAGGAAGATGGGCCATAGGTAGACTCCATTCAAACACCCAGGAAACTGATGTTGAAAGATGTTTCTACTCAACATGTCATAGACAAACTGACCTTTCCTAAGTCTCACCTAAAGAGCGGTAGAAAACGTGCCAATGCCATCATACACATCATTATCATAAAGGCATTCATAAATTTCCACTAAATAATAATAACAAAATCAGTTAATTGACATTCCCTATTAACCTCCTATAAGCGATACATAATTTATGGTAAAATAATGACGCCCAACTGACCTTTCCTAGGTCTCACCTGAAGAGCGGGAGAAAACGTGCCAATGCCATCATATACATCATTATCATGAAGGCATTCATTAATGAACCACTAAACAATAATAACAAAATCAGTTAATTGATATTCCCTATTATCCTGCTATAAGCGATACATAATTTATGGTAAAATAATGACGCCCAACTGACCTTTCCTAGGTCTCACCTGAAGAGCGGGAGAAAACGTGCCAATGCCATCATATACATCATTATCATGAAGGCATTCATGAATTACCACTAAACAATAATAACAAAATCAGTTAATTGACATTCCCTATTATCCTGCTATAAGCGATACATAATTTATGGTAAAATAATGAAGCCCAAATAAATATTTTAATCTAATACACAAGTTGATTAGCAGCACCGGAGGTGAGCCTATTATGTAACAGAGTGGCGGCCTAAAGTGGATCGGTACAGGAATTGTTCAAAGTATTGCTCATTGTTCAAAGTTTTGGAAGTTCGCTAGAACACGTTAAGTGTGCTTCGCATAGCTTCACACAGCAAGATTTATGTCCTAATCCCAAGAAGAGAAACAGTCAGTCTGACTAGATGACGGCAAGAGGCTCAAAAATTAAGCTGACAAA
This sequence comes from Acanthosoma haemorrhoidale, assembly GCA_930367205.1. Lineage (NCBI taxonomy): Eukaryota > Metazoa > Arthropoda > Insecta > Hemiptera > Acanthosomatidae > Acanthosoma > Acanthosoma haemorrhoidale. The sequence continues at coordinate 95,376,197 of OV884011.1, forward strand.
AAAAAATAGAGAGTAGTTTTTTGAAAATACTAATTAGAGCAGTTAATTTTTTTTAAAAGAGAGAATGGTCTCATTTATTTACTATAGTGGTAAAGGATAAAGTGAATATCTTTAAGTATCTTCTTCCCACTAAAAGCATTATGCTTAACCCAACCTTTGGAACCTTTGAGCGTTTTCATTTACAAGATTATTAATAACGCGAGTTATGCAAGCGTATCAAATAGATAATTTTGTAAAATTTTAAGATAATAGACATAAGCTATTAAAATCACTCGGCTGTTATGAAATTTTCCAGAAGCTTAAGCAAGATTTTTCTCTGGAAATGTAAGGAAGTTGTATATCTCGGATAATACTGCATTTAAAATAAAGGAAAAGGTGATAAAACAAATAAATCTTGTGTACTCTCAATAAATGAACTGAAATCATTTGATTTGACTACCCCCTCCCCCCCCCCCTTCACGCATCAACACCGTCTACAACGAACAGGAAGATCATTATAGATTTGTTCTTTGTATATATTTATTGAAATAATTACATGCACTAAATACATACCAGTATTTTCAGTGGTGCATAAGACTTCAGTCTTGTTAGTTTTTTGGGAGGGAAATGGGTTATTAGTATAAATCACTAATATGTTATTTTAATAATCTCCACTCTACGAAGCTATAAAGCGAACAAAATGCTAGTTGATGTGGAGGAGGCCACCTTCGCCTTAAACGGTGCTATTAGTTGCCGGTGGTGAGATGGGAGTACAGAGTATTATCATACGTATTAGGATGGCCATGGAGATGTGAATGAAATCACTGCATTCCGGCAGTGGAAGGTGGCGAAATCTTGAATGAATGGTATGTTGATGTCAGTGTGAATAGGACGACTTTTGACATAGAAGGAAGCAATGTCACATGCCGGAGAATTCTGGATTCCAGGGACAAGTTGTGAAGAATATTGGAGAAATCGGCACAACTTTTAGATTCAAGTGAATTTATCCACAAGCAGTAACAATTATGCGCAAAGTAAAACAAATGCATTTTTATTTAAACGTCAATATTTAAAACGTCTTTGTTGAGTTAACTTCACGGACTGAGTGTATCCTATGAGTGCCCCACGCCCACAAGAGCGTCGGACGTGTGAGCTCATTGTTTCTTCCCGGCCCATTACACCGAGAACTCGAATGTTCTAGGCTCCAGCAATAGCTCAGAGCAGTGCTCGTTAGTCCAGTACAATATCTCAGGTCAGGTGCACGGTTAGTTAAGTAGCCACAATTGCTGCTAGTAATGAGTCCGCTATTTTATTCATGCCTCAGCTCTGCAAGCGCTTGCGATCGATTGAATATTCTATTGTGTTACAAACAAGAATATCAATGTTCGCGGATTGGTGTTGAATCAAGTGTATAACCGTTTCTATGTATACAACTGTTATTTGAAACATTATCGCAATTATCCACGATACTGAGTAATTTGGATGAAAACGTGTAACAAAATTTAAAGGTGCCGTGGTTAGCATAAGTATATTAATATCTAAAATATCTTGTTTCAAATCCTTAAATTGAAAGTGGATTTATATCAATTATTTCAAATAGAAGAGCTCTCGAAAGGATCAGCCCGAAACGGGGGCACTTGCGGGCGTAAAACAAAGAAATAACTATTCCATATAGGGCGAATTCATAAACTATTATTGTTTTCGACCGGCAGTCAACTTACAATCAAATTAATAAACTAATTTTTATGTTGGGAGAGTGGAATATGCTTTACGTTAACAGAAGAGAAATATTTATAATTTACATAATATTGCAATCATTTAACTACCGAACCCATTTATTCCCCCATTTGGTATTCATCCGTTATCAGTCCTCAATCAACCAGTACTTTAACGAGTTATCAAACTTATTTACCTGACGAAGCTTATCCTACCTTTGACTGACTCTGGATAAACAAATATCAAATAACCTGCGTTCTCATTTTGTTACTGAACAGTTATTGACGTTGGTACACGCTTTTGGAATCGTAGCATTGTACAAACTAACACCTAAGGCTAGCTCTCACGTAATATCTGATACAGTGTCTGATATTTCAGCGTTTGTGAGCTCAGTCCATCTTCTCTACGTAGTCTATACCTCAGACATATACTCAAATCTTCTTAAGCACAGAGAGCTACGAACGCACAACCAAAACACCCACAAAAGACCTAACACAAACATCAGTTACACTTTGAAACCACTAAGCATGTCTATACGAATGGTGCACCATTTGGAAAACAGAAATGAACATACAACATTATTACACATAACATCATGCCCACAGCACCTTGGGGAACGCCCCCTGTTTTAATAGAAGATCGTCATCATCCCCCAATGGAAATATTAAAGATGAATCTGGCTTATCCTACCTTAGACTGACTCTTGATAAACAACTATCAAAGAACACACGTACTCGGTGTAAAAAATAAACTTTGAACCCAAATCTACAACTGTCAGGGTTATATGGGTTAAGGGACAAGTTGTGAAGAACATTGTAGAAATTGGCACAACTTTTAGATTCAAGTGAATTTATCCAAAAGCAGTAACAATTATGTGCAAAGTAAAATAAATGCATTTTTATTTAAACGTCAATATTTATAAGGCAACGTTATTGAAACCCCATACAGATTTATAACAGACGCCTAGCTTAAACATAACCAACAATCACGGCCACCTAACGCACAAAAAAATATTTTTTTCACTTCTAAATCCCAAACATTTTTATTTATGACAAATAAGTCCTTTTTTTATTTTATATATTTACCAGTGCTCCAGCAACGCCTAATAGTAACTACAGCACATTTTAAAATCTGCTGATAGAAGACCAAAAAGGTTGAGCGTGCTTTCATGATTCTTGCACTCCGACCGATCCAAGGAGGAATTTCTTTTTTGTCAATAGGCTGGTTATTGCCAACTTCATACAAAATTAGATTATTTTTGTAAATTACTAGATTCCTTATTAAAGCTGAATAGGGAGATTTAATTAAAAGGAAAATACGACGTATTATCTTAAAGAACAACAGCTAATTAAGCTCTAAGTGTTTTATATTTAAGCACTAAAAAAAAATGTAAACGACAGGTAGATTTGAAACATCTAGAACAGGGTACTTCTCCATTTCCCAGACGCACATCCATGGTTTAGATGAAGTGAGCGATTCCGCAACAAATGGTAGATAGAAGAGGTATCACATCATCCAGAACGAACGATTCAATCACGTTCGATTTTAAAGCATGTTAGGTATTATTTGATTCAGTTAAAAGAATAAGAGATTTGACACAATCATGACATCGCTGCTATTAAGAAGACGTAAAATTCAGTTCTTCTTAACCAGCGTGGCCAAGTAAAAATTTAGCCGATTTTACAGTGGCTATCATTTTCTGGAGGGAAGTATCTAAAATATAAGCTTCACATTGTTGAATTCCGAATGATCACCCTGTTTGAAAAAAATTCTAACAAGGTATTTTTCCACCATAAGGCTTAATTTACACGTGTTCTCTCGAAGAACACTCATCAATTAAACTCAATGTGTTTTCTTCTCTACTACAAAAAAAAACAAAACTGTAAATGACAGGCAGATTTTAAACATCTGGAACGTATCGTACTTCTCCATTGCCAACACGCAGACAGGCAATCCACGAACTAGATGCATTGAGCGATTCCTCCACAAAGGGCAGATAGGAGAAGTAGCACATCATTCAGAACCGACGGCTATTGAAATGGAACATTTTACAGCGAATGGAGTCAGAGGAACAAAGAAGGAGACTATCAGTGTCAGAAATCCTATTGAAAAAGGAGCAGCTCGTTGGGAATTGGCACCTACTGCACCATATTTTATAGGAAGTGAAAGAAACTTTTCCCATCACACCCAACTTCAGGGAATAGAAGTCCTTAATGTAGTCACATGCGGTCTTGGATTTTTCCCTGTCCCACTTTTTCCCTCCGAACTGTTTCTTATATCTCTGGGCAAGAATGAAAGCAAAATGGGAACAGTTTTAACGCTGTGGAAGAATTTCATGTTGACTAAAATTTGAGATTGAGTAATGTTCATGAATTAAAAGTCAACAAATAAATATTCAAGAACACGTCAGGGATAGGGTACGGTTTGTTCATAAATAAAATGTTTCTTAAAATATATATATAAAATTTAATTAAATCATAATGAATGCAAGCCACGACTATTTTTGTGGCGGCTGGCATTGATTGGTACCCATAGAGACCGCCAAATAAATAACCTACAACACATGTGTGTGTAAAAAAGATATGTAAATTTTGTACCTTGTGTTCTGTCCTAAAATATAAAAGTTATGTAATGTATTGTGAGTTTTATAAATGTGTAAAACCCCACCACAATTGGTGACCCTGACGTCCAACGTGATCGTGAGTGATTTATGAAATTAATCATGCCGGACGAAAATATGAAAAACGAAAATAGTGAATCTTTGACGAAGAACATTGATAAGGTTAGTATCAAGCTTCCACCGTTTTGGAAAGACAAACCAGAAATTTGGTTTTGCCAGGCGGAAGCCCAGTTCGATCTTGGAGGAATCACTAGGGAAGGTACGAAATTTAATTACCTAATTGGTCAATTGGACCTTAAGATAGTAGAAAACATATACGACATTGTCTCATCTACTGAGGATAACAAATATACCACCGCCAAGGATAGACTTTTAAGTATATTCCGAGAAAGTGAGGACAGAAAAATTAAAAAAGTCGTTAGCGAATTAGAAATAGGAGATCAAAAACCAAGTCAGTTACTTCGAAAAATGAAAGGATTAGCAGGTGACGATTTTTCTGATAAACTGTTGAAATCATTGTGGCTTGATAAACTTCCAACGGAAATAAAAAGTATTTTGGCTATTTCAGATGGCAATCTGGATAAATTAGCCGAAATCGGTGATAAAATATGGGATATCAAACCCGCGCGTGATATAAATGTTGTTCATTCTAAAGGGCCCACATTCTTTTCGACGCTGGAGGAACTGAATAAAAGACTATCCGCACTTGAGTCTGGAATATCCAGAGGTTCAAGTAGAGATAACTCTGTTCGTTCTCGTAGTAACAGCCGAAATAAACGTTTTGATCCAAAAGGAAAGTATTGTTTTGGCCATTATCGTTACGGAAAGAAATGTATACCGTCTAAGTGCACACCAGAATGTAAATGGGTTCTGGAGAAGGGAAACTCCTCACGGCAGACACAGAACTGACCAACTCTGCTGCTGTAAATATTCCAGGTCAACAACATCGTTTGTTCTTACGAGACAAGAATACAGGTGTTCGCTTTCTAGTTGATAGTGGCGCAGATGTTTCCATTATACCAGTGAATAAATTAATAAAAGCAAATCAAGATACAGGAATTAAGTTATTTGCTGCTAACAGCACAGAGATTCCTACATTTGGAACCCAAGTTCTTCAAATTGACCTGGGCCTGAGACGACAAATGGAGAGGACTTTCTTTTTAGTTAAAACCAATAAAGGTATTATAAGAGCTGATTTTCTACACAATTTTGGTTTACTAATTGATCTAAAAAAAAAAAAAAAATTGATAACAGTACAAAGCTCACTGTTACAGGTGAAGTAGTTACAATGGAGGAAATGGAATCATTGAGTTCTTTCAAAGCCACCTGTCAATTCTCACATCTGTTAACCAATTTTCCAGATTTAACCAAACCATTTTCATTGAAGGTAAATGCCAAGCATGATGTAAGGCACCACATTATCACTAGTGATGGACCGCCTGTTTTTAGCAAGCCAAGAAGATTAGATCCAGAGAAGCTGCAAGTTGCCAAACAAGAATTTCAGAGCATGCTCAACAATGGAATTATCCGAGCTTCCAGTTCACAATGGGCGAACCCTCTACACATAGTGACGAAGAAAAATGGCCAATGGCGAGTATGAGGAGACTATAGAAGATTAAATGACAGGACACTACCCGATAGGTACCCCATTCCGAGGATAGATGATAGTAAGTCAAATTCTTCTAAATAAATCAATTTTCTCAAAATTAGACCTTTGCCAAGCTTACTATCAAATACCTCTTAATGAAGAAGATAAACAAAAAACAGCCCTGATTACGCCCTTTGGATTGTATGAATTTAATGTTATGCCATTTGGACTGCGCAATGCGCCTAGTACGTTCCAACGTTTTATTAATGAAGTTTTGAGAGGACTGGATTTTTGTTTCCCATATTTGGATGATATACTCATTGCCTCTGCAAATGCTGAAGAACATAATCATCACTTATCACAAGTATTTCAACGACTCAGCCATTACGGTCTCCGGATTAACATCAGTAAATCTGAGTTTGGTTTGGAAAATATAATTTTTCTTGGTTACCTTATTTCGTCAAATGGTACAAAACCTGATCCTGACAGAGTGAGTGCCATTGTCAACCATGATTTACCAAGAACTATAAAACACCTAAGGTCTTACTTAGGAATGCTGAACTTCTATCGCAGGCATCTACATCATGCTGCAGTCAATTTAGCAAATCTCACTAATTTTCTTAAGGGTGCTAAGAAAAATGATAAAACTAAGATTGTATGGACACCAGAAACTATTGAAGATTTTTAACAGAGCAAACAAGCCTTAAGTAATGCAGCTCTGTTAACATACCCAAATCCTGATAGTGAACTCTCACTGTTTGTAGATGCATCTGACTTGGCAGCTGGAGCTGCTCTGCAACAATGGAAAAATAGTTCATGGAAACCTATTGGATTTTTCTCCAAAAAGTTTTCTGAAACACAGTGCAAATACTCTACATATGACCGAGAACTTACAGCTATTCATATGTCAATCAAGTACTTTAAATATTTGTTGGAGGGAAGGTCATTTGTAATATATACAGATCATAAGCCTTTGATTTATGCATTCAAACAAAAGAACGACAAAGCATCCCCTCGCCAACTTCGACAATTGCAATATATTTCCCAGTTCACAACAACCTTGGTTCATGTTTCAGGAAAAAACAATATGATTGATGATTACATGTCTCGACTAGAAGAATGCTCTGCAATTGATTTCACCCAAATAGCAGAAGCGCAAACACATGATGAAGAACTACAACAACTGCGTACTTCTGCAAATATTGGATTGATTTTCAAATCCTACCCTCTTGAAAACGGAAGCCAATTATGGTGTGATGTTTCAACAAATGAAATTAGACCATATATTCCAAAAGATTTCCGTTATAATATATTCAAACATTATCATAATATGTCACACCCTGGAATCAGATCTACGGTTAAGCTGATATGTTCTAAGACAGTTTGAATGAACATGAAAAATAATTTGCGCTCATGGGCAAATGCCTGTATCGCATGCCAAAAAAGCAAAGTATCCAGACATGTGAAGACACCACTTCAGAAATACCCGATTGCAGACGAAAGATTTTCCACTGTTCATATAGATCTAATTGGACCCCTGCCACCATCTGAAGAATACACCCATTGTTTAACATGTATCGACCGATTTACTGGATGGACTGAAGTTATTCCCTTGAAAGAGACATCAGCTGAAAACGTTGCACGGAATTTCTACCAACATTGGATCTGTCGGTTTGGAACTCCTGCTACTATAATTGCTGATCAAGGCAAACAATTTAAATGTGAATTATTTAAATCATTGACATCAATCTGTGGAATAAAACTAAACCATACAACTGCGTACCACCCGCAGTCAAATGGAAAGATCGAGCGTTTTCACCGAGTGCTGAAGTCAGCCATCAAAGCTCACGGAAAACAACAGTGGACACAAGTGATTCCAACTATTCTTTTAGGCGTACGAACTTGTCTAAATGAAGATGCGTCAGCGACCATAGCAGAGATGGTATACGGAGTACCGTTGAGACTTCCAGGTGACTTCTTTGAGACTCCCAGGCCCACTTCGGATATACCAACATTCATCAGCATGCTGCGCCAGCAAATTGACTGCCTGCGCCCAAGACCGGTGGAACACAAAAACAGGACTACTACCTTTATCCATAAAGACTTATCAAAGGCGACACACGTCTTTGTTAGAGTGGATCGGGTAAGGGCAAGTTTGGAAAAGCCTTATGAAGGCCCATTTCTTGTCATTCGACGAGCAGAGAAGTACTACTCATTAAATATCAAGGGCAAAGAAGTAAATGTATCGCTTGACCGGTTAAAGCCAGCGCATCTGTTGTTTGATGACAGTGATTCGGCACGGGAGCAATCTATTGGGCCACCTACAGATGAACCGGAGGATCCTGGGCAGCCTGAAGCAACTTTGAAGAAGACGCGTTCGGGAAGAGTAGTGCATTTTCCCTCGCGATTTCGAACGTAACACAGTTACTGGGGGGAGAGTGATGTGGCGGCTGGCATTGATTGGTATCCATAGAGACCGCCAAATAAATAACCTACAACACATGTGTGTGTAAAAAAGATATGTAAATTTTGTACCTTGTGTTCTGTCCTAAAATATAAAAGTTATGTAATGTATTGTGAGTTTTATAAATGTGTAAAACCCCACCACATTTTTAATGTATCGCGGTTAAATCAATATTTGTACTATTTCTACGATGCTCTTTACAATCTATAATATTACATGTTCCACATGACAAGCTAAATATACAATATCAATAAAAACTATGCAACTATAAAGCAGTGAGAAATTGGAAAATGATTTCACTTGCCTCATTATCAGATGTCATACCTGCCTGCGGTAGTCGTTTACTGTTAAGGATGTTTGGAAAGCAAGAATGTGAGTGTTGAAGAAGGGATAGACGCAACTAAGATATGAAAATCACTTTAAAATAACACACCTAATTTATAAGGAAAGCAGCCCACTTGGGGTGACCACCCGGGGTTGCTTGGGTGACTCCGAATGACTCCGTCATTCACGAAAGGGGAGCACCCAGCCTTCAAAAGCGTCCCAAAAAGTTGTCGAAGGAATAAACCTTTGGCACTTGAACAGGACATAACCACTCCAAACGGATGATGTCAACTGAAAACTCATTCACTTAAAATGAACCTGTAATAAATAAACTTCATTCGATCATAAATTTTAATTCCAATATGTATGACTGTAGCTAAGAAACAAATATTAATAACCTTCCTACTGTTATAATTTGAATTATTTGGAAAATATATTGTTTAAATTAATCGTAATAAAATACAAAGAAGTGGATGGGATTATTATTCCACTATGTACATGCAGATGATGTGCTAACGTTCGCTTCCTCTTAGACATAAATTACAGCTTTGCATTCACAAAAAACAAAAAAATGTAAATATCGATAAAATAGTAGTTAGTTATTTTCGTGGAGTACTTGTATGCTAAAGTTATTGCACAAATAATAAGAAGTGTTAAAAAAAACCCAAAACAACAATTTGGGAACCCCTTTCACTATTCAAAATTTCTGACTCTTAATAATTTTTTTGCGAAAGGTATCCATGCTGGAGTGGCTATGAAAATAATGAACTGTTCAAAAAGTGATATGTGGGGGACTAAATGAAAGCTGTTTGGCTCTCTATCGGAAAGTTTTTTTTTTTATTTTGAACATTTTCATAACCGGACATGTTTAAAACTATCTTACTTCAGAAGATTACTAGATCTACCACAGAACACCGTAAACTCTAATGTTAGTATAGAAACAGGGCAAATCCACACATATTTAATTATATATTAATTATACTCAATATTTAATTAACATTAATTAGTTTAATTAACAATTAAATAACGTTCGCTTGTGCAGCATAACTTAAAGAATATACTGCTAAAAGCGCATGAGAGGTAGAATCAAGACATTGCTGCTATTAAGAAGACTTAATTGAAATCAGTTATTCTTAAACCGAATTAGTTGATTTTGAGAGAAAATTCCAATTCAAACTTTTTTTCTTCAGTGGCTATTATTTTCTGGAGGGAAGTTTCTGAAATATAAACTTATTATTCGAAAATTCCGAATGATCACCATGTTTGGCAAAAATTCAAATACGGTGTTATTCCACCATAAGGCTTAATTTGCATAGAGTGACAATACGATATAAGTAATATTTTATGATAATTTTATATAACTACATTGAATAACTATAATACCGTTTCAGAGTTTTTACTGAATATGACAATTGAGAATACAGCGAACTTAAATCAACAAAGCCTTATCGGAATTATCGTTAGTTAAATTCTATAAACATATACAAACTTCTTGGAAATTGTTTAAATATTAAAACCGATTTAATATGTTTTAACATTTATAACAGTCACATTTAATTAGTACAAATAATCCATTTTATTTGTTATCAATCATTCTATATTATCAATCAATGAACTATATCTACTGTCTTAATCTTGCAGTATCTTGTATCTATTTTGTTATTATTAACCAAGTGTTGGGATTATATCAATTGAGAAGTACTATCATTTATCTGCATCTCTTCAAATTTATTTTTCTATGTTTAGGCAATAACATATTAAGTTTTAAATGGTTTTAATGAATGTTTTGCGTTACATGTCTGAATGTAACAGAATTAACATTCTTTGACATTGTTTAGTTAAATATATTGTAACTTTAACTACAAAATTGCTATGAGATGTATGTGGTTAAAAATATAATAAAACTTGATTCATTCATTCCAACGTTTAAATGTGAACTTGGACCTTTTGGGAACAACACTGTTATGGTGACGACACGTTGCAAGTAAATAGCATCTGGCAGATACATTCTTCAAAGCAAGCTTTTATTGTTGATGATTGTTTTACAATGCGACTATTCGGCCCTCATACCCAACATAAATTTCAGTTTCATTCCAAACATATCATATTTATTATTGTACATATTGAACAAAAAAAAAAAAATACTCTTCTCGATGAAACATTGCCAAAAAAAAAACCCTATTCCAAGACCTGACACCCCTACCACTACCGTCAAGATGGCAACTCTCTAGATCTGGTAAAGCAGACCAAATGGTGGACATTACGGCTCTTGGTTAACCAACAACAACCCTCTGACGGGCACCCATCACTGCTTTCCAACTGAATGAGCTTGCACTACATACCTAGAGAGACTCTAGGCTCAGCCTTCAGTGGACTCTCACCACTGCACCACTACATTTCCACCTCTACCGAGGCTTCCCACACTCCTTAATTCCCTCACTCCGCCAAACAGGTACTCCTAGTAAAAGGATCCGCTCACCCACAATAAATTCCCTTTATTTTTCCCTTTTCTATAATCTTAAAAATTTGAGAGCTAAGGGGGAAAAAAAACAAAAAAATACTGACATAAGCCAATAAAAAAAAACTGGCATGAAGATATGAACTGTTATTTTTTTATTTAATGATTTCCCAAATTTTCAACTATTGGACTTGAGTGTGCGTTGCCATAAGAAAAAGTACTGGGCTAATAACTGACAGGCCTATTCAATCGAGCTACTGCGACTCCATTAGAATTTGCCTCCCTTAACCTGGAGGTCAGAAAAACCTGGGTATAATGGTGCGGTAGTTATGCGACAAAAAGGCTTGAGTAAAAAGTGGAGCCCCTATGTAAGGGGAGGGAGAGAGAGAGGGTGAAGGGGAGAGAAAGAGAGAGAGAGAGGTGAAGTTTACACTCGACCGTACAACAATGGGGCAGGTAACAGTGCTGGCTGCTTCAAAGGATCCTCCTAATCTAGCCCGTTATTAAACGGACCCCGGTTTAAAACCTCCCTTTCTCGTCTCCTCTTTTTATTTACGTTATTGCATTAGTTTCTCCCGTCCCCGGTGTTGACTCTTTTTAATTCCTCGGAGGGTATCGTGGTCGGTTCATGGGCTCTCACGAACTTCCGAAGGGCCACTCCGACTGTTTTGTTGCCACAAGAACTTCACTCGCCCTTTCACGCCCCCAACTTTCTGATGTGTGCCATTGCCAACTGCTTAGCAGCACTATCTCTCTCTGTCAACTTCGTTTCATCTCAAACTATTAACTATCCATATTGACGAGAATCAATTATTTGAGTTGGGAAATGTGATCATATTCCAACTTCATACTTATTGCTAACTAAACTTAATTAAGGTATGACCCTCAACTTGTCTAAAACAAAAGTGTTACCGGTCTCTAGAAGCCCAATAAACTACTATGCCCCAATCACAGTTAATGGAGACGTTCTAGGAGTCAATTCATTCGACTACCTGACGTTTAGAAATGTGTAAAAGGGTAGAATCAATTCAGAAGTTAGCAACATACCTATCAGGCTAACCAGGTGTATTGGTGTATCCAAAGGAGATAAGCAATTATTCAAAAAGATAGACACCAAGATGAAAATTGCCATCTAATGGCAACTATATCTATCGGTTTTAAATCAATGGACCAGTTCTAACCTATCTTGGTTGTGAAACAGAGGCAGGGATTTAGGAAGCTCACTGCCTTGATGAAGAGAGAGAGAAGATTAAAAGATATTTACTGCAATATGAAACATAAATTTGTAAGATATAAGGACAGATATGAATCCACGTTTATTTTATTCTTATTGTTTTTACAATAGTTAGATAATTAAATAGTTCAAATTTGGAGGGTGAAAATTCTCTATCAAAATGATAATTTACAGTAATAGGCTATTTTTGATACAGTTAGCTTGAAATAAATATTTATATAAGGCAAGATATTATATTTATGAGAAAGTTTTGTGAAGGTATTGTCTTAATGTATCTATATTGTATTTTTTGTATCTTATATCTCCTTTTTCTTTATTAGGGAATTCGCTAAGATAGGACATTTTTTAAAAAATGATAAATGCTTAAAATATTTATCTATAGTTGTCATTTGTGATTTATTTTGGATATCTGTAAGTTTAGAGTAGCCAATGCTTCTTGCTATTTTTAAATAGCAGCGGGTTCGGAAAACTTAAGTTAAGGTTTTTGTAATTGAGTTACTCATTGTGTTCCAAACCGGACAAGGAGTCAAACACTATTAAATAGTTTAAGATGAAGTACAAGAATGATTTGAAAAACTAGATTAGACAGAATGAGGAACACTAGCGTGCGGGAAGAGATAAATCAAGAAACCTTCCAACATTTAACTAGTTCGGATGGATGGAAGGTCGGATGGACATTTAACTATGGAGTACCAATCGGCTCCCAAAGAATGCAATGGAGTGAGTGACCCGGAGGAAGCCCAAGAAATCAAGGGCTGTGGGATGTAGGAGTGTGTAGAGCGAAGAGAATGAAGCTAATTGAGACGTTCTAGGAGTCAACTCATTCAATTACCTGACGTTTAGAAATGTGTAAAAGGGTAGAATCAAGTTAGCAACATACCTATCAGGCTAACCAGGTGTATTTGTGTACCCAATGGAGATACGCAATTATTCAAAAAGAAAGACACCTAATTGCAACTATATCTACCGGTTTTAAGTCAATGGACCAGTTCTAACCTATCTTGGTTGTGAAAAAGATGCAGGGATTTGAAATGTTCAGAGAGCTGAAAGGATTGGGAATGTCAGAATTGCTGAAGAAGAAACGTCAACCAAGCTTCATCATGAGTTCTCCTAAGCACCAGTTGTTTTCAATCCGGCGGGAGAGGCTTGACTTTTATTAAGGGGCGATCATCATTCACCTGTCTTTATGCATGAGGTAAATTATACATTTCTAAATACTCCGAATGTCACAGTTAAAATTCAATTACGATAAAAAGTTCTGCCAGTTCAGAAGCAATTTGACACTTTCTGTTCACTTCAACAGTTCTAATATTTTTTCCATGGCCATAAAATACGGAAACTAATAATTCAAGATTTAATAAAATTATGTTTTTTTTATTAAATCAGACCGGTAGTGGCCTCACGAGCTGCTATAATTACATGACAGAGAGTCCCTGGCAATGGCTAGGTTCTCCATCATGCTCTAAGCGTCTGTGGCTTTCGCACTCTTGGCCATCCTCCACTGGCTCGTATCCAGTGACGTGGCTGATGGAAAAGCGCAGGGGACTTCCCATGACTCCGCCTTCTCTTTCGCATGCGAGGGATGTGACAAACATGTAGATTTGGGAGGTCTCTGAGTTTGTAAATATTGTATTGTAAATGAGCGAGTGAATAAAGAATTGTAAATATGGCATGAATGAGAACATTTATCACAACACTTGTTCGCCCATAAGACCGATTGTTATTTTATCAAAATAAAGATTATGCCAAGTCTAGTGAGTATCTTTTGTTATTTTTGTTACTTTCTATGTTATTTTTTCCGTTTATTTAGTAGGAGAATCCGGTTTGTTGTGAACTAAAGTTTAAAATTAGTAGTAAATATCGATTAATTGTGCAACTAGTATTAATGCTATTGGAAGGTTTTTACTTTATGTGAGGTTTAAACACTATTATCTGCTTTCTCGTTTGTTAACGTTAAGTAGTTGCGAAAGACCTTTGTGCTGGAAAAGATAAACGAACCTCTCCAATGGCATTAGAAAATTAACACAATCCTATTTATTTAGTAAGTGGTGGGAGGGAACTCTCAATATCCAGCTTAGAGGTTCTCCCGCAGTCGAGTATACCGCAAGCAGATATATCATACTTCTGTTAAGTAAGGTGGAGCTGAGTGGTTCGTAGCGCTCCACGTCGTTATTTCAATTTCAAAATCATGGAATTTCTCCACCTTTAGAAAGGAAAAAAAAGTCTGTGATCTATTACTTACACAATTATAATGTGTTTCCTGACATCTGCAAGACGAATTTCATGAAAGATGGAGAGAACATTTATAATTATAGTCCTCTACGCAAATAGAAAGCCCCGATTTTCAGTTTGATGCCATATTCAATATGATGGAAACATTTTTATTTATTTACAAATAATTGATTATTTATTGCCATGTTTTACGAATTCAGTATTTTTCATGTCAACAACAACATCAAACGTGACCTCTTTATAGGTATACCTTTACTTAAATATTATTTAAACAAAACATACATAAGTGATATTTACTCAAATTGATATTGGTGTTTTGATCATAGTTAGTAAATAGTTCATAATTAAAAAGTGAGAGAAGAAGAGAAGAAAACCATCAGAGAAGAACTCCAAGAAGAAGGTTAATTTGATGTTTATTACTTCATTGAGTTTTGTAAAGAATTACTAAACGTGTTGTTTTTCTCAATTTATTCTGTTACAAAGGTTTTAATAGCCCGCTACTTATTTATAACCATCTCACTACTTAAATATTTTACTGATATCGATAAGTACAGCTTAAATTATATAATCGAGGCATACATGTAACCTACGCATGTAATAGTGCTATTTCTAGAAAACAAGGATTGGCTAGAACTATTTAGGTTATTTATACATATATATAAGTTGTATATATATATATATAAGAATTATGTGACAATGGATACATTTAAGACCGCATCAAATATGTGCTAAAGCTTTTTGAATAATATCAACATAAGTTATTTTATCACGGCAACTTTAATTCTATTTGATAAGTATTTCAACAATTATAACTAAATAAATATTAATTTCTTCTGTATAGTATTATTGATTGTAAAGTTCGTCAATACTCATAAGCTTAAATATATGTGTATATTGTTCTTTTATCTTATATTGAAACTTCTTTATTGTGATAAAATTACAATCTGCCATATTGGGCAATAATAAATTGTGATAAATGTAATCATTTTATACCATATTTACAATTTCCACTTACTCGCTCATTCATACAGTATTTACAAACAGCTCAGAGACCTCCCAAATTCACTATATTATCTTAGTTTTTATCCATAGAATACAACCCTCAAAAAGTAAGTAATACAATTAAAATGATAATTCACGTGTTAATAATATATTGGAAATAAATTACATCAGCTTAGTTATCTACTGAAATATGGTTTAACTACGGTAAAAAATCCAACATTTCCCCAGTTTTAGTAACAATATATGGCAGGGGTCTGATATTTACATCACTTTTAAAATTAGAAGTAACCCAAGGGTTAAAATCTTCAAGAAGTTTAAAGCTGTCATTATCAGGGCTGACACTTGCCAAGATGTCGCATGTCCTGACCTGTTATCTAAACTTGTGAACTGATAAGCAATCTTATCTGTCATGTCTCGTACAGAATGTAACCAAAATCACTGGCATGGTTTTATAATTTAACAAATCTATTAAATAATAGTTTGTAAAGTTGGTTACATTGCTCAACCCATAAATTATTTTTTCCAATTGACATTCACCGTCACATTCTACTAGATTGAAAGGACCTGTAATTTAATTGTTTTGTAAAGGTATAGAACCTGATTTATGTATATTATTTATTGTTTTTATTGCATTTTAATTACGTTTAACTTTTGAACAGAATAAAAGTTACATTTCAAGAAAGAATCTTACAAATGTTTATTACTAGTATTTGGTCGTGAATAATTTGCTAAAAGTTAATCCATAGCATGAGGTTTCTTAGCATAAGTTCCTATTGCCTCATTATGGCAGATTGTGATCATATTTTGGAAATAAACTTTGTTCATAATTAAATTAAAAAAAATAATTAATGGAATTCGCCTTACATAAATATAATACAGACATTATTGCAAATAATTGTCTTATAATTTTCAGGAGTTTTACTCTTCCGGATTCTGGGATTCCAGTTCAGTTGTTTTCTTTAAAATATCAGTTTATTGTATCCACTGTTTAAAATATTTATAAATAGTGTATTTACACAGCGAACTATGCTTGTTATTTTTTCAATAACTGACTCTGTGTTTATGACCTGTGAAACGTCCTGCAAAAATCCTTTTTTTAAATATATGTAAAATTATGACATTCGTAAGTTAAGGCATTAAATCCTGAAATACAAATATAAATGACTTTGTTTCTTTTTCAATATTTGATCTTGGGGCACATGAGACAGTTGATTAAGAAGAAACATTAATTAGTCTACAACTTGAACATAAGACCTCTTGATCTCAATGTAGCTATCCTTATCGAGCACAATCTAATCCAATATAAAATCCTATCGTAAACCTCAGAAAAATTTCGCAAGAGTGAAACTTTTCGAAATCTCGTAAAATGTGAAACCAACCAGCAGTTCCCTTTCAAACTTGTACTCTACTCGCTATTTGAATTAAAATAAAAACTACGAATGCTCAGTTCTGGCTATGTATGACAAAATGGTACTATTTACAGTGGTCTGCGCAAGGCAGAACCGACCTCCATCTCTCTCTGGTATTCTATAGAGGTAGAAAATAAATATGAGTGGCAAGTATAAAAATGGTGGGCGGACGTGAAGTAGCCGTGAAAGCCGCAGAGAAAGGTCGGGGATTAACTGGCGGACAATTGCCGAGCCGGAAGACGAAGGGATAGCAGACAATGTGGCTTAGCCCTTATCAAGGTGGCGCAGAAGGGATTAGGGAAACCTCGATCTATTGGTCAGCTGACGTGCTGCCATTTAGTTATACTCACTTCACCGGGGAAGGTACACACGACGGATCTTATGGTCACTCAGCAAGGGACATACAAGGCAATACAAAATATCCCTTTACCTGGAGTTAGTATATAGTGGGAATTTATTCTGTATTGAATATTTCAGGTGTCATTTTATACGTGCCAATGGAGCATATAGGCAACAATATATTTGTAAATGTATGATATGTGAATGAATCATATGAATGTAACCTTATAAATATCAATGTAGCAAAGCTTAATATTCCAATTGCAGATTATTTTTGGAAAAATAAATAATAATAATAAATAATTTATACACATGTCACTCAATTGTAACAATGAACATGGCATAAAATATATATAATTAGTGGAATCAATGTTTCAATTGAATTCTTCTTCAAACAGTTATAGGAGTTAACATTGTCAAATAACAGAATCAATTTTTTTTTTTTTTTTTCCTTAGCTCTCAAACTTATAAAATAGGATGTGGAAAAAATAAAGGAAAATTATTTTGGGCTATGGAGTGCCTTTCACAAAGGGGAGTCCCCCATTTGAAGGATGTATGAGAAGGATATAGGGTGTGGAATGCCTAAAGAAGGCGGGTGGAATCAGGAAGGTAGTGAGAGTCTTCCGAGGGTGTACACAATTAACAAATTTATTCCTAATATAAAACGTTTAGCTAAAATCTGAGTTCTACGGTAAGTAGACCCCCCCCCCCAATCGCTATGTTGATGTACGTTAGGGTTAAAAAATAATATTTTAATTTTAACCAATACTTTATTAATTGCCACATATTTCAAAGAAGGAAAATAAAGAACAAACCAAGAAAGAATATTAAATACCTAAATAAATTTCGGCTTGAGTATCTGCTGGACAGGTTGCCCAATTGAAAACAAAGACCGATGAAGAAAAGTGCAAATAATCATATCATTTATAAGCTCATCTACACGATGATTAATTAAACGCTTGAATTAGGGAATTCAAGAAGAACCCTGATACTCCCAACGCTACAAGAAGTATTTTATTCCAAAGTGATTCCAGCCTTGTCCTGATTTTTTGGCTTTACTTAATTAATACGGATAAAATTTATTGAATTGTATATTAAGCCTCATTTGCTGACGAGTATTATCACCGTTTAATTTTCAAAAACTATTTATGAATTTTGTTTTCGTTTGTTTTATTACTATTTGAGACTACACGAAAGAGGTTCTCTTTGACTACAATGTTGTCACATTTCATTTCGGCCTTGTTGCAGGTGAAGTAAGGGTCTTACCCTTTTTTATGCCTAAAAGTCCAATTTCATCAAAGATTTTGGAATTCAGACATTTTTCATTTCAAATACTTGCTATCATTCAACCATCATCTTTTATCTTGATTATTTGTACTTTTCTTCATCGGTTGTTTGTTTTCAATTGGGCAACCTATCAGATAAGGGATACCAAATAAGAAAAAATAACGCAACATTGCCTGGAAGCGAGTTACTCAGCCGACAGTTTTTTCTGAAGTGATGTTATAATATTGGATTTATTTTAATTACATGCTTACACTTTTGTCATTGAAGATTCTATTGCTACTAATGACCCTTATGGGGTATAACTAATATCGAAACGGTAAAGGATTAAATTAAATTAATCGTTAAGATAATACGACGGGTACAGATATTTATGTAAAATGTCATTTGTTGAAATATAATACAGGAACAGAAGCTGATAGCAGACGATTCCAGACAGCTATATTGAATCTAATGAGAGCACTGGGAAAATGATTTTCCGCTCGCACCTGTGGCCCCACAGACGATAATGTGAGCGACGTTCGACAATATATAACGCTCCTGAAAAATGTATGTTGGAGGGGCAACAGGGTAGCAGTTAGTGGCCAATTTCCCACGTACCTCTTATCTCTCGCACAAAACAAGCTGTATTTATGTAAAATTTAATCGCCTAAAGACAAAAAAATACCACTGTAAATGTACGAGTTCTACCAGTGTTGTGTATAATGGTAGGTAATTGTATGTATTGCCGTTGTTTCTATTCATCTCAAAAATACATCAGACAAATACATTTTATGCAGAAATAATTTTTCATTTTTTATACACTTACAGAAATATATATATAAAAAAAGGTAATCACTAAAACCCGATCAAGCGAGCGTATATTATTGCTAATTGATTAGTAAAACTAGTTGGAATTATACCACAATAATATTCACTAAACAAAATATGTCAAGATGAACAGTAAAGAAATATTAATAAAAAGATTTTTAAGAATAACATTTTTCTCATTTTTTTTTTTTTCATTTGTCATGACTTTCTCAACTTTTTAAGTAAAATCTACCAATTTCAAGAAAAACAACCACCCGGACTGTCATTGGAAAAAAACTATTATATTGATTATTGACATATTAATCCAGCCAAAATTGACTGCTACTGTAATCATATGTATAAGGGATTTGGAAAGACAAACGAAAAAACTACGTGAGAGAGAAAAATATAATAAAAGGTATTGAAATTATGTTTGCTAAAATCATTTTCGAGTCGCCAGCGGAAAAAGCAAATACAGCAGCATTTGATTTAGTGGGGAATGTTTGTCGACGGAGAAAAAGGTGATATAAATTACACGTGACGGAGAGAATACTAAATATTTGGAAATTGGAAACGCCATAAGAACCCCTCCCCCTTAAAAAAATATTTTCCGCATCAAAACCAAGCAAATACTTAAATTTACAACTTGGGAAACGTTTTAAGTGTTCTACATGTCTTTACAAATGTTTGTTTTTGTTCTGTCCACGATTTTCATTTCTAGTCCTCAATCAGATCGTGCAGTGTTGATCGCTTACTTGATCACATCCAGTGATTTTAAGATGATCCTAGATCCATTGAATTTCAGCTTTATATGTGATTAGCAGGTCTTTCATGTTTCTATCATGCCATAGTCATTATAACCGCTGGTGCAATGATAGTAACTAGATTATTAGTATTAGTAACCACTAAAGTCAGTACCAGAAAAACAAAACAATTTGTTTCAGAGGCAATCTTTTCTTACTTTTTTAGTTGCAACATCTCATGATAGATTTCTTTCCTTAAACCAATGTTATTAAAAACACAGATATACGGTATAATAATCTTCAAAGTCAATGGAAGATGGAAGAAAGATCGTAGATAGACAAAGAGTTTAAATGACATTGTCCATGAATGTCAATCATAGACCTGTCATGAGAACAAACATGAGTTCTAGCAATAACCATCAAATGAAAAACGAATTAAAAAAATACTATTGAATGAATAATAGGAAATGGCACTGTTTATATAAATACATACCAATTAACGGTTGCTTCAAGTTCATAAGCAATCTATGAATCATGAGTTAGTAATTTTTTATTTTATTTAACAACTATAACTTACCTATTCAAAACAGGTAATTAATATCCTAAAAAAAACACTATTGCATTCATAGGATAATATGTTTGCACTGTCAGAAAAACAACAACTTTATTTAATTTGAGTGGGTTGTTCATGTTCCTCAGGAGCTGGTAGGAGATCCATTTTAATCTGTAAAAAATACAATCTCCCCCAACTCTCTCTCTCTCTCCACGACGAGAATAAACAAGAAATATGTTCCGTTCTGTAATCCTTCTTTCCCTGAGTTAATTCCTACAACTCGTTCATGAGTAACGGCCTGTATAATCAAAGGTAAACAAAGGGGAGCGAAAATTCGACTGAATCTAAGGTTTGTGTCCAGATAATCTCTTCCCCATCCCTATAAAGATTAGTCCCTATAAAAAAATTGTAATCTGCTAAAAGAATCACCCTCTGCAAAAAAAAAAAAAATTTTAACGGTTTTTTCTTCGAGGTTTTTTTTTATCCTCCCTTCCCAAAAAGGGCCTTCCTGTAGGGAATGTCGACACTATGTTTGTTTAAATACATATTATTGAACGGCTGCTATAAAGAGGTTCTTTATTATTCCTTTAAGGTATTCCGGGAACTGGGTGAGAAATAAATTGCGTTAGCTGAAGTTAATTGACTTCTGGCTGATATTCCATCTGATAAAATAGCATTAGATGAATCAGAGTCTAAGCTAGGCTATTTCAGATGTGTCCGTCCCATCTTTCTTTCTCCCACGAGGCCATGAGGAAATCTATATAAATATTTATAACTTCGAGTCAGCTTCCGTGGTCTATTTTATCAAAGTCGTCATTCAATAATGACCAATTAGATCAGATGTGTAAACTTAGCATACAGGGGAACGGTGTTTAAGTTCGAATCTCGGCTTAGATTGAGAGAAACTTTTTATATAGTTACAGGGCCATCGAATGTAATGAGCAATCTAATTTTGGTTGGAAAAGGTTCTCTATTATTTTAGATAACCTTTCATACCCACTCTCTTTATTAAGGATGTTAATCGAAATCAACAAACAGTTTTATAGTGATGGTTTTCGACCGAAGAATAATATTAGTGATAGGCTTTTTTTTTCTTCATAGGCCCTTTATATTTACACATAACTATATAAAATTATAGATCCTCAGGAGAATCTATTTACAAATTATTTGTGTATTTCCTGTAGCGCACTACATTATATACAGGTTTTGTTATTTTATAAAAAATATATTACATTATAATCACTGATCCCGAAGGGAAAGGCTGTATGTTAGAACAGGTATGAATACGATCAATTCATCTGAAATTAAGAACTCATATTCCACGAATTCTAGAAATGAGCTGGTTAAAATAAAATACGGGATATTCTGGAAAAAAATATACATGCAAATAGTCAGGTCCGTCTAGCTAGAGCATTTTAAATTTCTATAGTCCGAGAAAAACAAAAAAACATATTGGAGACAATAACGCAAAAATATTTTAACAAAAATAAGCTTTTTTAACTAATAATAGAAAACCCCTAATGTCATTCCAGAAGATTTCAATAGATTTTTCATTTACCAGTATTAAGCTATTCGCAATTTTTTTATTTACAGAACACTGTCGTTATGTTTTAAAAATGAAACTATGATCCAGAAAAGAATCTCTCAGTATAGTTTTTTTGCGTTCTAAGCAGCTGACTTCATTTAATATCTTTTAGTTCACAACTGATAGGGAAAAAATATATTTTTTTCCCTTAGCTCTCAAACTTTAAAAATGTAGGATAAGAGGGAAACCTAAAGTGAGATCTATTTAGGGTGAACGGATCCTTTTACTAGGAGGATCCATTTGAAGGTTGGGTGAAGGAATTAAGGAGTTTGGGAGACCTCGGCAGAGGTGTAAATGTCACCATTTAGTGGTGAGAGTCCACTGATGGGTGAGCCTAGAGTCTGTCTAGGCGTGCAGTGCCTACGTGTTGGAGTTGGATAGCAGTGGAAAAAAAATAAAAATCTCTCAACGTATTTATAGAATTAGAAAATATAATAAAGTATCCTTAACAATAACCACCGAAGGAGACGAGAAGAAAGATATTGTTCTTACTCAGCTAGAACGTCTTAAGTATGCAGTATAATTTAAAATGATTCGGAGCAGGAAGATGAAAAGGAAAGTGATAATGAAACCATTAAACACCTGATTAGATGAAAGTACTTCCCAACCATTAGTGCTTATAAAAGGGGTCAATCAAGGAGACAATTCCGTCGAACAATTGATTAAGTGTTTCGTCTTGTCTTTACTTCTAAGGACCTTTTAAGTTTTTAATTAATACCATAACAAAGGTTCTCACTTTTTTATATATATAAAGCCATAATGAATAAAAATAATAGGCACCCCGAAAAAAAAAATCAATTATGAAGAAATAACCTTGATTATTTGACTCAATTGTGCTGATTTATTTATCTGAGGCTTAAAAAAAAATACAGTTTATATAATGTTTTTTTTTATTTTAAAAGATTACAGCAACATTAAATCCAGCTAAGCTCAAAGTATTATGCTCATTACAGATCATAATATTATAACATAACATATTCTCTCAAAATGTTTTAAATTCGATGACAAATTATTTGAAAATTGTAATTTTCACTAGCCTAGCCACCAACCATCCTAACAATGTTATTTGGAGACTGAATAAGAAACTATATCGACATCTCTTATAGCATATTCTATATTTTTCCCTTATCCTGAATTTCTAACTAGAGAGCTTAGAAAAAAAAAAAAAAAAAATAGCATACTCCTTATTTGGAGTTCACTAATTCACTGAAAAACGGAAGGTAGTTCGATCTCAATGATTGTTTTCTTCAATTTTGGTAATGATTGCTTAAAACTATAACATACAAATTAAATATTCATTGTAAGGAAGTGTGGACTTTTAATTAGATACTTTTTTTTTTTTTTCTCAGCTCTCAAACTTATAAAAAATAGGATGTGGAAAAATAAAGGAAAATTATTTAGGGCTGATGAGCGCCTTTCACTAAGGGGAGTCCCCCATTTGAAGGATGTATGAGAAGGATATAGGGTGTGGAATGCCTAAAAAGGCGGATGGAATCAGGAAGGTAGTGAGAGTCTACCAAGGGTTGAGAATTAGATACTCTTGATTGATAAACCTTAATATTGTTTCGTAGAGAATTCAAAGTATTACTCATCATAACGTCAAATGGGAATTCTTTTCAAAATGTTATATCTCTATATCATCTAACTGTCACAGCACGCACAGCGATGTGAATTTGTTTTTTTTTTTGTAATCTTTATAGATAAAAAGACCGTCATTAAAAATGACATGCAGATGGGCACAAAGGGATGAAAACAAAGAATATTTTTTTTATTCATGATAAATTTTACCTAGATTATATACTATCAAAAATATAATTAGCATTGTGACTAAAAGAAATTTCCTTGAGTAAAATAAAAAATAACAGCATTATTGATAAAACCTAAAATGTTATTTGATAAATTCATACGTCAGGAATACTTTTGCAGGCACTCCCAGATAAGGTTTCGCGATACCGACCGAGAAGGAAGCAATTTTTCTAATACGAAACATGTTCCGTACGAACGATGTAAAAGCGATGTGTTTCGTATTAGAAACACATGGAAAAGATATCATATAATTAAAATATATATTTTTGTCATATTGAGTAGGGTTTCAAATCTATATCCTGGTATAATATGTATGTAATTAGTGGCCTGTAATTACAAACGACCATAACTTTCGTTTTGCTGGTTGGTGCTCGAAACGATTTAGTTTAATACATCACACTAGACTCGAATTTCATGGACCTATGTAAAAAAAAAAATTCAAATAAAGGGAGTAAGTACATGGTTATCTAATGTACGTCTCTATCATAGCTTGAAACGAATAATTATGACATTTTATGTACAAGCTGTTAAACCAGAGGGTCAGAGAGGAAAAAAAAAAAAAAAGTTGGCAGGAACAGGGACATAAATCACGTAGGGCATAAAAGTCTCAGCGGGAAGGGCCAGCTGTACCGACCAGCAGCGTTTAACAGCCAGGAGGGCCAGGGTGAATAAGACCTGAAATAAGGGGAATAATATCGCAATTTTAACCGCACAGTGAGTTATCGTCGTTAAATCGGCCCTGGACGCTAAGTAGGCCACGCCTTTTGTTCCTGTTATTAACGACCGTCGCATTTCATCTTCCGACACAGATGTAAACACCTTCTTGGCCTGCCTGATCATAGCGGCCGTTAATCTGGGTACGTGGTATGTACACAGGTCGTACGTAAATCACGTATGTCGGGTAGCGTGAACGCCCTCAAGCCGGAGTACCCCCGTCGGGGAGGGCAGCGAGTGTGAAAATAGTCCTCTGTTGTTATTTCCGTCGGGCTGATTTGTCATCGGCTCTTGGCAAGCGCTTTCATTACCGACAATTATCGTAACGTCGGCTATACATCCGAGCTACGGTTTAATGACCACCGTCAATCATCTCATCATCAGAATATACAAAGAAATGTATTTAAAGTTGTAATGGCACCATTAAGCAGTAAACGTTTTAATTTATCATTTCAATGGATCATGAACTACGACAAATGATGGTTTTTAATTAAATGTTCAAACAGTTAAGTAGTTCTATTACTCTTGAATAAACTGCTCTATTAAAGCAGGAACTTATAGTGCTCAGCTGTAGTCAAATGTGTTACTTGTAATGTTATTCTGAACAGCGACTAGGGACCCTTTTTTCGCACATCCCTCCTGAGTTGTTCAGGCCTTCGCCAAAGCAGCACGTTTTATGAGTAGTTTTCAGACATCAAAAGCTAGTAATCCTCCTTTAATATTCAACCATTCTGTCGCCCCTTTAAATCAATAATCACCACAGGTAGGATTTTAAGCTAGGCAATCAGACACTGAGGTAAGATGATAAATTTTACAATTTTTTACTGTTTTTGATGCGTCGATATTTTTATATAGCAAAATTAACACCTCAATTAGCGCATATATATAACGATGCTTAAAACTGTACCATCCGATGCGTATGGCGAGGACACGACTTTAAATCCCCCCAAAAAATAATTACTATCTGTAAAATTCTTCTATTAGTTGTATTTTTCATATAGGTACTTATTTATTGTGCTGGAAAAACTTTTAAAAAAATATACAAAATATTTATTTTCTGAAAAATAATCTGAAGTGGTATTTTCGAAAATAGTTCTGATACAGTTTTGAGCAATTGTATAGTCCTGTGAAAAAATATAAACTTAAGACGAACAAATCTTTTCAATTTTTTTTAAAGCTATTATTTTGGAATTTATTTAACAAAACATTATATAAAATACTTATATAAAATGGTATGCACGATTTGTTACAATTTCATTATAAGTCAAATTACATGGCCTCGATTTGCTAGACAGTGAACAAAAAAGTAAAAGCAGGTGTGACTAAGTATAATATCACTTTTTAAAGTGTGAATTCCTTTTAATTATGAAAATAGCCACCACGTTTTTCAATCACCTCCTGACTGTCTTTTGGTAACACTTTTGACCAAAGTTTATCAAAGTGCTCTCTGGTATGTTTTCCCAAGCTAGTATGATTTCTTCTTTATGTTCCTATCTTTTTTGGATCTCAGGCTTCGGAAGGTCATAGATTTCCCTAACCATGATTCCCCACAAATTTTCAATGGCATTAAGATCCGGACTAAGTGCTGGCCGATACAAATCAATATCCAAAATATTGAACCTGAAATTCATAAACCATTGTTAAGAGGACCGTGCTGTGTCTATCCGGTGCGTTATCTTGTAAAAATATCTCTTCTTCGTTTTCTAATAATGTGACGGTATATCCACATACACGCCCAGGCACATATATTTTACACCAGGCACAAGAGTCCATTGTTATCCAATAAATTATTTTTGTGATAGTAACATTTCTTTTTTTAGTACTGCGGTATATATATATTACAATGGATAAATTACATATTTTGTGTAAGCTGCCTCATGTATTTACATATCTAAATGCGTCTATTTTCAAAACGTCGATTTAGAACTAATTGAGTATTGCGAATTTATTTACACATTAATTATTTAATTTTGAGATTTTGCTCTTGAAAGAGGAAATACGCCACCGAAATTGCATGTATCATTTATAGTGAGGAGACTAGGTTTGAATATTTATTTCAATTTTGTTTTCTATATCAAGTTTAGACCAGGCTTATCAAGCCGAAGCAGTAAAACACAAATCCAACTACGAAAACGTCGAAGAAGTAAGAATATTATATCACTATTTTACACCGAAATATTTGGCAGTAGGTATTTAGTTAATTAGTTATTTCAAGGTTTTAATTATTATAATTATACAAGGTGATGTTGTATATCGAAATAGATAATTTAAACTGAACCCTATCTAGCACTCACAACCCATTATTTCGACTGTTTTAAAAAAAAACTGTAAGCAACGAAGAAGTTTTTTTTTCTTATCCTTAAGAACAGGTAAATGATCACATTGATAGAACAGCACGGGGGTAAAAATAGTAGCTCACAAATTAGAAATGTTCAGAAAAGAAGGAAGATCCACTGAAAGGGGCCAGGAGTTGGTATAAAGGACAAGACAAAAGCTGCCCCAATCCTGGGAGGACGCCAAAGTCTGGCAACGGCCTAAGTAAAAATACACTGCAGGGCCCCGTAAATTAGAAATCAACATATGCAGGCTATGTGCTTTGAGAAATTAACTACAACAACATAGTTTTGTATGGAGAAATATACATGTATGTGTACCTGCATCTTTTTGTTAGCCCCATTATTCAAACTCACTGGAAAAAGACAAAAAGTTATAATCATACGTCATTGACTAATAAACTCAGAAGAGGTTTCATCGCAATACGTTCAATTAATATATCTTTATAAGCACCAGTACATGAATATTTTATAGCAGGAAAAAAAATGAAAAATAAAACTACAAGAAAACATTCATGAATTACAAATTTTGGCACATTTTACAGTTCGACTCTGAACTGCATAGGTTCAGCCTATTAATTGCTTAATAAGTACTTATTTATTGTGCTGGAAAAACTTTTAAAAAAATATACAAAATATTTATTTTCTGAAAAATAATCTGAAGTGGTATTTTCGAAAATAGTTCTGATACAGTTTTGAGCAATTGTATAGTCCTGTGAAAAAATATAAACTTAAGACGAACAAATCTTTTACTTGTATGAATTGGTTCCGTGTAATAAATTAATTTCCATAATAAGAAATAAAACACCTTCTGTCACTCGCAGCTTCAGTGATTTATACTTGATTGTTTTCGACGGACCATGCCATGCGAAATTACTCAACGTCATCTGATAAACCAATGTGGTTACCACCAGCTCGGACACTTGAGAATTACGTCCTAGGCCGTAGGAAACGTTCGGGTACAAACCATTATAGCTGTGGAGGGACAAAAAGTGAAAAAAAATTGACTCAACAATCATAGTATCCCGTTTTAAAGATTGAGGCATTTCAAAGTGAACAATTGTATTTTAGGTTTCGTTTAGAGGCGCTCTTGTGTATGGCAACTATAATATATATATATATAATGTACCCATGTATATAAAACGAAGTAGAAAAATAGTCTCCTCCCCGTCTCAAAAAAAAGCTAAAATATCGATGAATTGATAAAATGTGATGACTATACAAAACACTTTTCTCGTTGACCAAAGCTGATTCTCCATAAATAACCTGATCATCGATCATTGTATCTATTAATTTTGTCTAGTAAGCGAAGTGATTTTGAACGTTTCTTATGAAGTATTGAGTTAGGCGTCAAACTAGTAACTGATAATGAATTCATAGACAAGTCAAAGTCAATAATAGACCTTCGAAGAACCGCTTTAAAGCAAACACTCGAATGAACTATTGAAAGCACACGGGGAGCAAAAAAACAACAGATAAGAGATACACCCTGCATTGGGGCAGCAACTGCCAACACTGGCAACTTTCCAATCAAATATCAACAGTCAGATAAACACTTATAAATAACAAACGGCATTGACAGCTTCTTGTCTCTGAACAGCTTCTAGATCTCATCAGCTCTTCTTTATTGGTAATATTGAAAAAGTTATTTTTACATTATTTATTTGTTTGTTTGTATTCCGTTCTTTGTTGTATCGAGTTATGTGGATTTTACTTGTTTTATGTGCAACTTTTCATTTCAACACGGATCTCCTTTTAATTCTATTATAGTACACCTCTTTCTTTCATACATGACGAAACCATGGAAATCGTTTTCCCAAATGGCGCGTCTGTTTGCAGCTCGTTTATTGGTGTCTTCTTCATCTCTTATTCATAGAATTGCTCGTTTAATCGGTTGATGGAGAATATAAATAATTGCTTGTTGCAAGTTTTTAAAAGAAATCTTCATACATTCTGGGGAGGTTTCTAATTCAATATCCAATAGTGGAACAGTGGAAAAATGATTTTGAAAGATATTACCATTCGTAGTCCTTAAAATAGTCGTCTGGTGATTATAAAATAGATAAAATATTTATAGATTGACTCTAAAGCCTTTATTGAAAAACGAATCTTTCACATATTGTTTGATTTATATGTCGGTCCCTGCTTACTTTCCTGATACTCTTCTCAGAAACGGCTAATCTGTTGTCATCTTTACCAAACTTTTTACAATATAGGATAGTATTTATGTAACCGGCATTCCACGGTTGCAAGCTGAAGGTGAGCCTCAACACCTAGTGAGTGTATGTGTATTGGACTTATTAACAACAATCTGAAAGTATTATATTTTATGCACTCCATCGAATGCATCTGCGAATGCAGCACGAGGAGACAACTGTAATTCCAAATTTATTTATTTATTTTTGTCATTGTATATATATTATCAATAAAGAGGTTTTGAAAGAAAAAAAAACGGCATTGAAATGTAAAGATTTACATTCCCCCTCTTTCTTTCATATTCATCGTATGTATACATTTATTTATCCAGGTATACTGTACCAGTAGTCAAAATAATAGTGCTAAGGAAGTTGAATCATACGTAACTGCTAAATCTTCACGTATGCACGCTAAGCATACTTGCTTTGGTTTACTCTCCAGTTACAGAATAGGTCTCTTATGACATACCCTTTCTCTAACGATCAGTCTACCATTATATTACTACTTTCTGCAACATGTACTGTGAGGCAAGGTGTAAGGACTGTTTTATCTGCGTATTGTAACGCTTGAGTTTGAACTATCCTTAGATTCCCTTCGCTTATTTCTCTACTCATTTCTTTCTCGGTTTACATTTTCTGGATTTCTTCCATAATTATCATACACAGAAGATGACTAGGACTTGCTAGTTTGGTCAACTTGCTTAACTCATTCATTCCTTGATCCATTGTGAACGGTCATGTAAAAGTCTTATGTTCTCCATTACAAGGAACCATTAAAATATCTATTTTAAGGAGTATAAAACAATAAACATGGATAAGTATGGATGCAGGTTTTATTGAAAACGGTACGATGTTGGATTTTTATAAACGTTTATTGAGACTTCAAGATCTATTTGTTGTGTACATTACCCCATCCTTTGATCATCTCACTCATATAAGATCAAAAGAAGAGTTCGTTCTCTAAACACCGTTCATAAATGAATATTTTGAATATGTAACATTGTGTTTAATTAACAAAAAACCTGCCCGTTCATATTTCAAGAGTATTATTTGTTATCCCATTGTAGCGGCAGTGAAAAGGAGCAGTAGTTGTATTGACTTGCTCCCGACCGTTATAAATTATGAAAGGAGCAAATAACCACCGTGACTCCTCAATTGACGTGAGCGAGGTTACTGGAGAATAAGTGAATAATCGATACTCAATTTGTAATCGGATTGAATAAATAATGGCCACTCACCCGCCAGCCGACCGTAGCGCTGGAACATCCTCTCGACGTCTGTCTTGCTGCACTGGAAAGTGTTGAGGTTGCCAACGAACACCCGCGAGTTTACGGCCTGCGGGTCCTGCGAGTTTGTCTGATTCCCAACTTTACTCATCTTCATCCTGAAATATCAAATTGAACACAGTTAATTATCAAATGGTTGTTTTGTTTTTTTGTGAATTGAACGATATTTTCTTTAGTTGGGTTATAGATATAACTGTTTTTTTTTAATTATTAATAATATAATTATTTATTCTATACCCATATCGTCCCCGTAGCCTAACTGTGGAGACCTGGGCTACATCCTCCTACAGCCGTATACATACAAAGATGTTTCCTTTGGGGTATATAATCGGCCGGAGTTGACTCAGTTTCGTGAAGAAAAATAAGGTGCTACTTGAATACAAAAGAGCGAGTTCAGTTTAAAAAAAAATAGTAATATTAGACTTACGGAGTATATAGAAATATATGAACATGAGGTGTACACCTAGAGTTATTTTTTTATTTTTTCTCACCAATCTATCACCTTGTCCTAAAATTGTAAAAACAAGTCCATTATTAATAAAATTTTATAATACTTCAGTTTATCATAAAACAGGACTTTAAAACAGATCAGTCATTATAAAATTCAACCAATTAAAATGACAACAGGTTTTTCAAGCGGTTAAACAACGTTCTGTGTCATCCTATAACCGTTTCGATAATACTTATACCTGGATGCATTGTAGGCTGTTATAGAAAGGAAGTTTCCGATAATTTCAAGGTGATTATCAAATTTATGATCTCTACCTTTTGACCAAAAACTTGTATTGTGTTATAATCAATATGTTCCTATCAGTTTGACCAGGACAATAAATTAAAGATCTAAATTCCCATATTGATAATTTTAATTAAATAATAAATTATTGTATTACTTCACTACATAATCTTAATAGGTACGTTGAAACTTTGGTGGAATACAATTAGTGAATGCCACTAAAGCTGTATTTAAAATTGTTTTCGCTGTAGTTCATTAAACAACTAATGTTATTATGGTCAAATAAATATGGAGATTTCCTTTAATATTATAAGAAGAAGAAAATATTTCAAATCAAACAATTAATATTTTTTATTATTTGTTTTTTTATGCAACGAACGCTCGATTAAAAAAGGTTTGGAAAGGATATACGCACACTTTTTAACCATAGTTATATTTAATTTTTCCAACGCACCTTTCAAAGTTATATACTATTTTCCCTATACTATACGAGTGGAATTGATGAAATAATTACTATACCTTTGGTGAAAAGGGAAATAAATAAAACTCTAAGATAGCGTAGCTTCTAGAGGATATTAATTGCCCGTACGGCAATGCAATTTTTCAAACCTCACTCGCCTAAATGGTACTGGAGGCAAAAACAAATGGGCAATGTTTACCGATGGCGTGCTCCAAATGATTTAGTAGGAAAAATCGTGTCTCTCACTGTTTTGGCTATTACCGCCCTTTTCAGTTAGCCTGATGAGCCAAAGATGGGATACGACAATTACTCTGGAAACGGAAAATCTTTTTAAATGCCCGGGAAATGACAAAACGAGTTTCGTATTGCCCCTAAGACGTGATAGAACCATCGCGGAAGACAGATACTTATCGTGGCAAATTGGAATAAGGCGGAATTTTCATATTATTTTCACTAACATTTGGTGATGGTATTCGTTTCTAAAATTTATTTCATCAGATGATGTATGATAGTTTTCCTTTTTTTGGGCTTCTTTGAGGCCTTTTGATCCCTCCCTTGAAATGGTGGGCATTATACTAGGACAAACAATAACTAGACAAAGCACATACCCCTGGAGAATTAACGAATCAAATGGAAAATCATGAAATGATGTATATTTTTAATGGCTTCTAAAAAACGCTCAATGACATTTTATTATTTACTTCTTTTTGAATAATTTTTATATTTAAAGAAAAAGTTGAACGATTTTCATATACACTAATAGTGAACGATTGTTGAAATTTACTAAATCTGATTACCTTATTTTGGTTCAAGTGATTATTTTTAGCAAAATATGTTTCAAATAAATAATCTAACATTCTTACCGCATGCTTGTTGTTTGGTGTTTCTCCAAACATTTCAATAAGACGAAGATTTTTCGAGTTATTTAAAGGGTCACTTACGACGGAATAGCCGATGAAAAATTTACTACATAAATGCAGCCTGAATAAACAAGAAACTTTATTTGGACAATAAAACATATGCACATACAAAATTCCTACATTAAATGGCTACATCAAGGATAAAATTCCTGTTTCTAGACACAATGATACATAATAAAGTTTTATTGTTGTTATCCTAAAAACTTGTAAAGTGTGTAGAGTCCCTTTATTAAAAATAATTTATTCATAATTTCAGATAGCTCATTAACGCGTTATGTTGATTGATTGTGTGAATTGTTTGTTGATCCATGTTTATTATTAAATCCGTTCAATAGTGTTTTTGAAATTAGAACTAATAAATATATCACACTTCCTTTGTCATTTTATTTATTTTTAATAAATAGTTGCCCGTAAATATAACAACTATTTATTCATTGGTGAATTATGCCATTGTATATGATTATGTAGGCGATGTGGATTTTATTATCCAATGTGTTTTTGTTGCGTGTCCAGATGCGCACCGGGCGTGTCATACTTCAGTAATACAAGTTTTTAAATATATTACTCCTCATTCACTTGATTCAATGAATAGATAAAATGAAGTCTATCTTTCACATAAATAATTACGAAGAAACGAATCACTGACATAAGGGTACGTTTCTTGGTATGTTCCAGGCCCATCATGTTGGGAAAAATGTAATATGAATATTATTAGCTGATTTAGTTTTTGTTATGACGCTTTAGATTATTTGTTTTGGAATTATTGTTTGACAGACCTAACACCTTGTTTAACAGAGAATCATAAATATATCCGACTGTTTTCAACCAGATCATATGTCGTTTATTTAAATCTGTTGGATAAATAACGTCATTTCATAATTCTATTCGCTCACTTTGAAAACTAGTCGTGTTTTTCAAGTAGCTACTATTTCAACCTTTCTGAACCTGATGCTACTATTTGCTTTATCTTCCAGATTTACTCTTTCGATTACAACTAACTACCTAATTAATAATAATTGTAACATTTTAGAGTGATTAAAATAAAAATTTCGTTTCGATATCTACGAATGCAAATGTAATTGAGTGACCAAAAATAACATTTTTATCTCTACCGGAATAAATTGAATTCATGTACATAGAGCAATAAAGTTAAATGCAACAATTGTTTTATAAATAAGCTGCAATAATAAAAATAAATACTCTTTCCACGAAATATTTTTTAGATTAAAGCTAACGCATTTGAATGTGTTGGAATATCTAGCGCACGTAAATTAAGAAAGCAATAAGATACTCCTCATAGAATAACCTAATATTATGTTACAGACAAACTGGAAAATTGGACGTAAAGCACGGAATAAAATTGGACTCCATTATTCCGGAGAGAATATTTAGTTTATTGATGTCATGTGCAACCATGATGTCGACAGCGTCATTCATACATGTCGACAGGTACATAGATTCTGTTAAGATTTTCCATCCAGTCTGTTCTGGTAGAATGATGTCCTTATCCCCAATTTTCTTCAGAATATTACTTTTTGTAGTAATAAGCAAATAGGGCAGGTAGTGGGCAGGGTGATTTCCACTCCGGCTGGCTTGAGCAGTGGAAACAAGATGGCTTGTTTTCGGATGTCAGGAAAGTACCGCAATCTGATACAAGAATTGTACAGGTTCGTGAGTTGTACTACCCCTGTCCTCGGAATCTTTTTCAGCAGTACCGTTTGTATCCTGTCGTGCCCTAGTGCTTGGTTGTCCTGACAGCGGTGCAGAATCGCCTTGGGTTATCAGTATTAGGTCCTATTTATACTTCCCGTTATTGCTCAAGGCAATAAGTTTCGGAATGTGGTCTGGAGGTGGCTGGAGAGTCATTAGGGGTGTATTTAGGGTTGGCAGTATGAGCAGAGTCAACCATCACAGAAAAAAACCACCCACCTACGTTTTCATATTTTTCTATGTCAATAAGCTCCCCAACACAACTACCACTCACAAGGGGCGCTGGCGTAGTCATCCCTGATTGGCCAGAATAACGGCTGTTCTGATTGACTAGAATAAGCTGGCCTCTCACTAACTGCGCGAAGAAAACTACCTATCTACGGGTTATGTCTCATTTGAGATGTAATTGATTTTTTGATGACCTCTCTTGGCGTTCATGGTCCAAAATAGTAAGGTTGCGTCAAGATGAGCGCTAGATTAGGAAGCTCGGCATTACACTAAACGCCGAAAATGCTGACTGCGTGATATTCTCATTCCATAACGGTAAGAAACCACTGCCTACTTCCAATGATATTAGAATAAAAAATAATATTGGAAATTCCCAGTGTAAAAATTCTCCATTCAACAGGATCTTATAGTCCTTGGGTATAGAAATAGACCGTCACGTGAAAAAACTAAAATAAGTACGCACGAAGTCACACTCTCTGACATCCCCCAATCAGTCAATGATCCTAAAGCTAATGAATAACTTGATTGCGTCTCCCCCAGCAGTCCAGGAAGCCTCTCTCCGGTTCACACTCGCTTTTATAATTCGAAAGATATTTGCTTACCGGATAAGAACACGTCGTCTTTCCAAGACCATACAAACTACTTGTAACTAGTTCCTGGACATAGTGTACTGTCGAGGGACACCTTCTGAGATATATTGGAGTCCGATCAATAAACAAATAGAAATTAAGCTCACCATCGACAAGACCACAGGTTTATCTCTGTCAAACGCCCTCCGGGCAGTGAGGAGGTCAACGAGACTTTCCCCGGCTGGCGCGCTAAACAGATGCTTATCGACATTGGTTAGTATACATTGGTTAGAATAAAATAACGGTAAGTATGAAAAATCAAAAAAATCATCAATACAAAATGTTAGGACCGGGTTTGTATTTCTGGTATTTGATCTTATAGTGCTTGGGTATAAAAATGGACCGTCACGTGAAAAAACTAAAATAAGTACGCACAAAGTCACACTCTCTGACATCCCCCAATCCTACCGATCTCAATCGATTTTTTATTGATGTTGAAAGGTTCTTCGTGAACCGAGTGCTCTCTGTTAGGAAGCGCTAAAACCTGGTAACTTTTTAACAACTCTAAGCTATCCGCATCACAAAGATGGTAAATTAAGTCTTAGCTGGGCCTAATTACTAAATTCCTTTAAACTTTATACGTACCTTAATAAAATAAAAAGTACATAACTCAGGTGATAATACTACTTAGCAATTACATCGTAAAATATTCATGTTTACTATGTAATACAGCGTAACGTTATAACAGAAACACGAGAGGCGTGGCCCAGGCTTTACAACCTCCCGACAGCTATGGTATGACATAAATGACCAACTACCATACTTTTCACGAAATAAAAAACTTTTCTAGTGTGAACATACACTTGTTTGTTGTTTGTGTTATAATGCTTTCAACCATGAGACAGCAATGCTTTAGTTAAGAAGAAGAAGGTGGAACAAATAATGTGCATGTATCGATAAGTAATCTTACAAAACTAGACAGTGTTGAACTAAAAGAATTATTTTCCCTTTATTATTTGGTAAAGACGTAAAAATCAGATGGTTTAATGACCCATATTTGTATGCTTTTCTTTGGTCTTGCTAAGCTACACCACAATAACTTGATATTGTTTTTCAACATACAACGTTTTATTTCTTCATTCTTCATCTTTTATTTCACGTCTTTATGTCGTAAAAAAAAGTAATATTATGGCCAATAAAAGACCAGTGGATCAACTGTTGTTTTATGATGATTCAACATAAATATATGATATTTTGCTTTCATAGTTTATTTTCGTTAAATTCTACTATGGAACGCGGATATGACTATAATGTTAGAATTTTCGTTGTGAAAACGTTATGAATGAATGAGTAAATGCAAATTTGTTAATATGGTATGAATGCGATCTGTTATCACAATTATCTCTTCTAGGGCAGATGAGTCAATTAATAAAAAATGAAAATCTATTTTTAAAAATGTTACTATTTTGTAGATACTAAGGTCTGCTAATGTATTCACACTCTTACAACAACAAGTTACAAACGCCTCCACCCCTTATAGGACCAGCGCTAACGACTGACGTGCTTCAAGAAACCATAAGCTACAAGTGAATAATCGTCGTGTTTACGAGCAAAACAAATACTACCCACTCAACAATGAGCTCTTTAGTGATTAACGATCACTGCAAGCCGAGGGAGCTGATAAATAGTAAAAAGCCATAGACAGCTATCGGCGAGGCTGGATTAGATTAATGTAATTTTATAAAGTGGGCCGCCGTCTGTGGGGTTGGACTGGTACATAAGGGATGAGAATAAGGAGCGGTCCCTAAGGAGTCGGGCACAATCCTGGCCCACCAACGTCAAACCCTTTCCCTACCTTTCCTTTATCTCAGTTTGTTTTCCTCTTTATTTTCCTTTTTTTTGTACTTTTTTTTTTCTATTCAGTTTGTGAACCTTGTTTACAATAGATTGGTATCTCAGGCTAACCCTCATACATAAAGACAAGGCACTAAACCTTTGCCTAAGGCTTAAGGCGGTTTCTGCTGGTACCCGATATATTCCTTGTCACGCCGTAAAGTGAGCGTGCAGTTGCCCATCTATCCCTAAAACTAATAAGAGAGTATAGTTGATACTTATATTAACTCCAGGTGGTAAATATTCCATGTAACCAAATACTTTGTGAAAATTATTGAATAAGGAATTCGTTCAAGCTTGCTGTATTATATTAAATAAGAACGAATATAGAATGTAGACAAAGGTATGGATTTTCCTACCAGCAAGGAGCCACCCGTTTATAGCCTCTATCTGGCTAAGACCTCCGGCTTCCCACTCACTACCTATCGTGTAAAAAAGGAGACCCCGGGTTTTTTTTTTTAACCAAACCATAAAAGAGCAATATATCGATTTTGGAAGAAGGTAGTGCCGATAGACACTACAGGAAAACTAAGGTGGCGATTTATAGCCAAGACCGCCCTGATGACCCTCCCTATTTTTCGTCTTTCGGAGAGTGGTATACATAATAAGCCTCTCTTTTCGTTTGGCCGTGTGGCTGAAGAGACAAATCTCTCTCTCTCTCTCTCTCTCTCTCTCTCTCTCTCTCTCTCTCTCTCTCTCTCTCTCTCTCTCTCTCTCTCTCTCTCTCTCTCTCTCTCTCTCTCTCTCTCTCTCTCTCTCTCTCTCTCTCTCTCTCTCTCTCTCTCTCTCTCTCTCTCTCTCTCTCTCTCTCTCTCTCTCCTTCTTCCTCTCTCTCACCAGTCTTCCTGGTCTATGAACAGTCTACTCACGAGTTCCTAGTCATGCTCCTAGGTAGAACGGAGTTATCCTGGTAAATGATAAATCCTGGTGGTATCGACCACATCAAATTCATATATTTGGGGTAAATCTACTATTCATCTATTCAAGTACACTACAGTGGAACCAATATATGTATTCACACTTAATTATTCTTTTATGAAAATTTATGTTATATATTACTAATATGAATTCACTATACGCAGATGTATAGCTTAGGGTATATTATTTAACCCTCAGGATTAATAATATATTATTAATTATTTAGCATTAGATTTGGTGTGACAACGCGATACCAAATTTACTCTTGATACTGGGATTATCCCTGCAGGTATAAAATAGCTTTTTGATACAGAAATGCTTCATCAAAATGACACTCAAACTAAGCATTTTTTGAATTAATAACTTGTACATTTTAATATACAACAATAATATATTGCACTTATATCTCTATACTTCACCGCTCTCTTTATAACTGCTAGTCATGAAGTTCAGTCGTTTGCTCTACTGTGCTCCCACCGCGCAGATCATTTCTGTTATACATACTAGGCTGACGTCCTAAGCCTCTTCTCTTGCACTGTCAACAGGTGTCACATAGAATTTAGCGTGACAAAAACCAGATATATATTATATATAATTTGTGTCTTACAAAAATAAAGGATATTAATTTTAGTAGTAGTAGTCACAATAACAAATAGTGGCACTTTTGTCGAGAACATTAATTAATTTATAGTCACAATATTTAGTTATAAACACTAACAGCTTTTTTCAACACTTCACACTGATAGGCTCAAGAGCAGATGTACTGATCGCTCTCATTTATAAACAATATAAGAGTCACATTACTTATTCAAATAAATCCACCTTAAAATGTCAACTTGATATTGTAAAGTAAGATTTCATCATTTATCATTTAGAACAAGTTTTGAATCGCCAATACATTTTTCGTATTTATAGTGCGCTGGGGGTTTATTATTATAAGTACCCCAAAAGGACGCACGAAGTGGGATAGGGTCAAATCCCTTGGGGATCGACACTGGCGAAGGGACAGTTCAGCCGTGCTGAACAAACTTGCTGCTGAGAACTGGATTGTTTCCGACACCACGGACAGTCCCTGAGGGTTGGTTGACCAAATCTGCTTGAATTATATTTTACTTTTTCAGACACAGTGACCACCATTTAACGATAAGCATATTTTCCATAAAATCTAAGACTCCTATCCATCGGTGGATGACACAGGTTACTTTAGGCTCAATGATAAATGAAAAGTGAACTAGTTTCGTCCCACCACGGCTCAGATTTAATAGCAGAGCACTTGTGAATTTTGACCTGTTTTTTTCAACGGCCTTAATTTTTATTTTATTTTTAATCTGCAAGTATACAAAGTTCTATATACTAATTATCCACTGTTTTAGAAAACGATTTGTGGTTTACGATTTGATTAGGCATATAAGATAATAGATAATAAGAAGAATGATCCATATTTTTGAAATAAAAATTTCGAACCAATAACGAAAAATTAATTTAAATATAAAAAACATTAATTTTATAAAGTCCTACTAATAGCCAGTAGGACTCCAGGATTTGGGAGGTCTCTGGGCTGTCTGTAAATATTGTATGAATGAGTGAGTGAATGATGAATTGTAAATATGGTATGAATGAGAGCGTTTATCGCAATTACGGATTGCCTTATAAAAGGCAGATTGTAATTATAGCCCAATAAAGAGTATAAATTGTATAAAGTCCTCTTCGGTGGATTTTTTTATTTTTTCATATCCCCTTGTTATTGTAAATTATGGAAATCATTATAGATCCTACATAAATGAATGTATTTACAGTAGGTTATTATATGTCCTGCAGCTACATTTTATACAATTTTACATTGCGATTTGTGATTATACAAAAATGCACATTATAAATTCATAGTTTAAAAGTGATGGGGCTCACCATATGAATCATAGACATTAACCATAAAAAAAAACTAAAGTAATATAAAAGTTATGTTTCGTCGTAACATCTACGGAAAATATTTGTTGTACGTTCCATGACATCAGATTTGCAGCAATCCTTAAGAAAAAAAGATTTTTTTACTGTACTTTTACGGTGCAATATTGAATCAGAATTCCTTACCTATAAATTAAGGAGTGTCAGCCTTACTGTTTTATGAACAAGTTCACAATAGCCTATGTTTTAAAATTATTATTAACATCATATTTAACTTATATACTTAGTAGCTAAATTAATAATTTTAAAATATTACATAATAGGTAACTGTTCCCTCCTTGTTACGTAAAAATCTAATTCTTGATCCAATCTTGGATAAGGATCGTCTTACAAGAAACAATTTAGCTTTAGGATTACGACTTATGCAATTACTTTCAGAGCAACATTGGGTATTTAATACATGTAATAATATAGATCTTTGACGATAGGACCATGTGATAGGTCCGGTGGTTGAGGGATACGTAACTTTTGTCTTTTTTGTAAATTATATTTATAAAAATACATTAAAACCTTTATTAAAGTCATGTAACGAAACACTTAGTTGTATACGTGTCACACTCGACTCGACTTTCTTTTTTATGTTAACATGTACCTGTGAATGCTCATTGGGTTACACAAAAGTGTGATACAGACTGAGAAAATTCACCTTAGATAAAATTTTGGGAGATCACTGTTACCTTGGGAACTGATCCAGACAGGCATACTGGTGTTGGATCTGTCAGAGAGCAGGGAACGCCACTTGCAGCTGACAGGTGTGGAGGCCGGGCAACGCAATCCAGCTAGCTACAGCCATTTGTCATATTGGCCAAGTCTAGCATGCAATTCCAATCCAATGTCCTCGCAATGGCAATTTTATCAAAGCTATGCCACATGTTCCAGATTGAGAAAAGTCACAAAAATTAAATTCAACGAGCCAAAAAAGACAATTTTCATTTCCAAATAGAATATAAAAAAGTGCACCGAAATGGTAGTATAATAGATGCACTAGGTAGGTTTTACCCGTCTATAGCCTTTTCCAAATTATACCTTTCCGATCAAGCATCTTTTAAAAACTGTTCAACCCATCTTTTTATATTTTAAATTTTACTTTAGTCAAAGATTTATTGATTCTTTTCATCCAAATTTAAATGTGATGATGTATGACTGATTCCACGCATTGATTTCTGAACAAAAAACGAGTCAGGCATAAATGAAGACTGTAGGACACCAATAGCAATCAATCAGCTAAGAAGGTTGCCAAAATGTTGACACAAGCGCTTTTATTGTGTTAAATCCAATGTAAAAGTTTTATTTATATTATACTCTCATTCAGTCACTGTCATTTGTTATTTAATTAGTTTAGTTATAAACATTTCGTTAGTTGTTAGTTATTATTCACCTGAGGATCTATAATTGTATATAGTTGTCTGTGAATTTAAAGGGGCTATGAAAGAAAAAAAATCGTTATGTAAATTTTTTTAGGGCTACGAGTACATTTTTTTACATTATTAGAATGTATGTATCTATTTACGAGAATCTCCATATTCTAAATCTATTCTACTATCCTTGACAACTACAACTCCTGAAAAGGGATTAGCCTCCCGACTTGCTTCTTGTGCATAAATATTGAGATCTTGTGAAATATGTGTGTCCCCAGATCTTATGAGGAAATAATGTCTATTTTGTTCATTATTTTAATTGTAAATGTAAATTATTTTCGCTAATAACTGCCGAAGTAAGGTGGTATGGCTAGTCAAAAGTTAAAATATGTTAATAATAAAGAAATGTTTTGTTTTTCTTTCATAGCCTCTTTAAATTTACATATAATTATATCTATATTTATAGATCCTCAGGCGAATCTATTTACAAATTATTTTTGTATTTCCTGTAGCATCGCTACATTATATACAGGTTTTGTTATTTTATAAAAATTATATAATGAATGAACAAGTATAATGATACACATTATACGTGACTGGACTAAACTAACTAATAAAGGTGATGGGTCTAACCTTTTTGATCAAACTTAAAACTAACTTACATACTACATACATACGAGTCAAAAAACTTGATATGTCTCCGGCGGATGAACTCACCTACCGACGGCACACCAAGCAACGGGTGCAGGCAAGCGTTCTTTAACCTCTCGAGAGAGGTATGTCAGACCACTTTTCGCATGATCCCATTCTGGAAATGTTGGAGACATTTGGCTGTATTGTCAGTCAAGTGGGTAAATAGTGGGGCACCGATAGCAGAGCTGGCCTGAGGACAGAGAACTCCACAGAGAAAATGTTATAAGGGACTGGAGATGTTTGCAAAGAATTGTTAATCTGATTTTCCACTGGGAATTTATCCTTATTTGGGGTTATTCCCTGGGACAAACGGATTAACTAGCCAGATGTCAAAAGCTCCGCTTCCCTTCCTTCGCGTATGCATATCTTTATGTTATAATTAAACAATTTAAAAGAAATCTGTACGGGACATTTGTAAATATGGACAGCAAATTTCCGTCGTGTAATTCATTTTTCTTTTTACGTGTATAGTTAAGGGTGGTATATCGCGATAAATAGGGACTATGTTTCCCCCACTTTCGGTACTTCACTACAAGTTGAAAAACAACGCGTTACTTCCTGGCTTGACGGGGATGAGACGACACCTATTGGACGTGTGTGGATCGTGCTGTTTGAAAATGTAAGAAGCTGAGCTCGAGTCTAGGTTGGAGAGCAATGTTGGTGTTTGCCACTGAAAATTACAATGAGTTATTAATCAGAAATTAACCATAGCCCGTTGCCAATTTATGTGGAAGGCAGTATATAGAGCCAATTAAATTCAATATACTGGTTCTTTTGAATATACGTATGTTGTAAATTTAATAATCAAAAACAAGTGGTTTTAAATGTTTTAATATAAATCGTAAAGCAGTAATATTTTTTTTTTTTGGTGTGACTAAAATATTTTCATTTTATATACCTCTGTTAGTAGATAAAAATGATTAAATCTGCTGTGCATATTCCTAATTGTTGAGTTATTTTTCTTAATATATAATAAAGTATTGTTGTTCATGGTTCTTGTGTTTTTTTAAATTTATTCTCGAGTACATCTATTCATATTAATGGTCTATAATTCCAGTATCTAGACTACAAAGGAACTATCCTTAGAATTTTTAATTATTAATTGAGGATATTGGATAATTGCATTTTTATCATATATCTGCCACAATCTGCCTTTGGTCATTTCACAAACATATTTAATTATTTTTTATTCATTTC
This sequence comes from Acanthosoma haemorrhoidale, assembly GCA_930367205.1. Classification (NCBI taxonomy): domain Eukaryota; kingdom Metazoa; phylum Arthropoda; class Insecta; order Hemiptera; family Acanthosomatidae; genus Acanthosoma; species Acanthosoma haemorrhoidale. The sequence continues at coordinate 95,419,491 of OV884011.1, forward strand.
CAAAGTATAACAAATATTAAAAGGAATGAACATGTCTTGATGCTGGTGGTTAAACCAAGTAGTAGAACGCACTTTAGCACGTGGGTTATTTACAACAGTATAGCCTAGGCCCCAATTTAATATCGCTACATTTTCTGTACAGCGATTTTCAATGGAATTTTGATGCAAATTTTCCAAAACTTTTTCAAAATAGTTCCAACTTTGATTTTAAGCTTCAACAATGGAAAATTCCCAACCCTAAAATCTATTATTATTACTATGCAGTCACGATTATGTTTCGCTCATGACATTACCAAGCGTAGAAATATTACAAAATGTAATCTCATCAATAAATGAGTTTTTTTTTTTTTAATATTTTACTTTCATATAATTTAATTTATTGTGAAATTCCATTGTTTTCAGAGATTACACAAAAAAAAACGCCACGAAGAATGCGAGAAAGAAGGCCGATGTTAAATTTAAATCATATTTATTTATACTTTTCATGCGTGTTTCCGGGGACACATGAGTTGCAACATATCACCTCCGTGATTTACAGAATAGTACGCTTGTTGCCTAAGGTAAATGGAATTTCTGCGGCTAAAGATAAATCAAATAATACATCCAATCATGAGAAAAAACAAATAATGAACAAAATTTCAAGGCAATAATACGTCAAATTGGTTAGGTATATCGCTGAATAAAATCTAGTGCCATGGTTTCTACTCAAATTAATTTAATAACCGTTAATTCACCAAACGTTTTGCCTTGAAGTACTGATTTATAAATTTAAAACCTCTGTGGAGAAACTAATATATGATAAACTACACTTCATGAGACTCGACTATTCAAAGGATTTGAAAGAAAGAAAAAAATGTCACAGTGTGTAGGCGAGCGTTGAAGAGAAAAAGTGGGCACAGCGTTGGGGAGAAAGGACTCTTGACTCTTGCAGCTTATTGTGTTTGCGGACCTTAATGTCCCTATAAGTCATCAACTTGATTATCCACATTCTAATGGTCCGTCCGTCCAATCACAGACCCCGCTAATGTACAAGTTGCCAAGTCCGCGCACTTGCAAACTTGATTAACTCCTGAAAGTATCGGCCAAGAGTCCGTGGCTAAGTAAGGCCTAATCTACTGACCGTGGCTTAGTCCAAGAATATCTGACCCGTTTCTCTTGCATTAGTTATTCTCTTGGATAATTATTCAATTAATAGTTGTCTTATGGTGTGCGCACGATAGTTTGAGGAGTAATTTTGTCATGGGAAATTATAGATACACCGATAACGACAAGTTATACAGCATCAATTCATTTGCTTACTTTAATACCTGCAGTGCACACGTCTATAGGTGTACCCTAGAGGTGTGTCGGCAATGTTGTAATTAAAAAATGATTTGTCCGAGGGGAATTATTCGCTTCATCATAAAAGCCTTATACCTGCTCCCCCCCAATGTCGCAAAAGGTGCATTCTTCATAGGCATAAAGACCTTTGTCCTTAACTTTCTCGAAATATCCCTACTGCTACTACATACTCCCTACTTAAGTTTCATCGAATATATAAATATCTCTATATTCTATATTTTATATTATTCTATAACATATTATTAAAATATAGATCCGTGACTTTGACCTAAACAGTAACCACTTAATGAAGGTTCTCTAGGATCGAATGCCTAGGAGGAAAATGAATTCCTTTCATTTCCATAAACACAAGTCTGTGTTTTCCAATACGATAGCTCTAGGCGGGAGTACAAAAGGAGAGTTAACAATTAAATAATCAATGATCGGCCAAATTATAATAAAAAAAAACAACTATGATTTTTATAATATTAGAATAAAATCGGAATTGCCAGATACAATGAAAAAAACCCCTGGAGGATCAAAGAATCATTAGGTAGTAAATTTTGGCTTCATTCTTCAAAAATGCAATTTATATTCGGTTATTAGTAAAAACTTTCTTAATCTTTATCACTATGTAAAAGGTCTTCAATAAAAAAAATTAGCTTGAAAGGAGTCTTCATCTTACAAATTTTTTTTTGATTTATTGTTCAACCAACTGTGTTGTCTATGGCTACACGGAAAAGTACTCGTCTTTTGTCTCAGAAGGAATTTCATACATAAATCAAAATGTTATATTATATATAATCCATTAGTAGTTACCGGACTGTTTTGCTATAAAATACTCAAGAAATGTTGGAAGCTGTCCAAGCAGTTGTTCAACCTTTCTTCATTAAAGCTAAAATACGCAATCCCAAAGCTTTATATTATCAGTATAAATAAGACAGTTAGCTGTGTTAAATTTTTTTTTGAGAACTTGGTTTTTTTGGAATAATTTTGTCTTTTAGACACGATATTTATATTTTGTAGATGAGAACAAGGAAAGGGGAATAGATACATATACTCCATGATATCGAATCATTAAGAACCACATGGTTTAAACATGTTTAAATAAACAATAGTGGAAAGTGGTCACAAAATCCTGCTTAATTATGTGGCAAAGCAAAGTACTTCGTAATAATGAAAATAAAATTTAGTATATTTAATATACCTTCTGTTTGTTTAACGAGGGATTATTGGGTTCATGTATGGATTGAAAGCTACATTTTCCTGGATCAATTATCTAATTTCAATGTATTTAATGGTAAATAAGACGTTCAATATGGTCTGCGGTAGTTACAAGTTTTACTTTGCCCCTACCACTGCAGGAGTGCCTGATGGGAGTCTAGTCAGTACTTTCCACTGCTAATAGGACTTTCCTGACACTACACTGGCTGCATTTGGTGACAATATTCACTATACTTAGCTGAGAGTAATAGTAGTACACTATGCTTGGCTGAGAGAAAGGGGCGAATATCAGTGAAACTTGAGGCACAAATAAACCTAATTCAATCATATAGTTAAAACTGAAATATTATATATAGTATAGACATATTAAATCGATGTATCACCATGGAATATGTATATCTTGCCTGTATACATAAACAGTCAACAGTTATATTAATAATTACTGGTCGGCTAATGTGTATATTAATAATTAGTGAGCCTAGGTCGGCCTCTGGGTGACTAGGCCTTTGTCCTACCTATAGTAAACACTGGGATTCATAAGATATATAGTTTAAGTTTACAATAGAATTGAGACCCCCAAAAACGTTAATAAGTTTCATTCCAAGCACTGAAAAATAGTGATAAAAGTTAAAATAATTAAACAATTACTATTGTATAACTAAAATCAAGAAAATGGACTTTATGATAATTATGAGAATATATGTGAGCATTAATTACTCTTGTAGTTGACATGTGGTTTCATTAAACAAATAAAAAAACAACATAGATAGAATAGAAAGAATAGATAATATGCGATGCCAGGGAGCTCACTTTCTCTTTCCAGATTTTATTAGCTTTGAAAAATCCAATTAAGATATTTTTTAGAGCTTACAATAACTTTATAATTTTTTCTCAGGACTTCGTTTTCATTATTAAGGGTTTATTTAACAGGTGGCGTAAATTTCAATAATTACTGTTAATAAAGAGAAACATACCACAACTCATATTTGTTAATATATTTCTAATATAAGTAAAATATTCAATACAGACACTATTCTTATAACACACGAGGTCTCAAAAAAAAGTTTATAAAATAACATTTTAAAGATAGTTCTGAAAAAACATCGCAAATGCCATTTTTTCTCTAGTTTAACATTATGATATATATGGTTAGAAAAATGAATTGAAAGTTTTACATTCAAAAATTTATAATCGCTGTCTTTGCCAAGATGTCTAAGCACAATTTTGTTTTTCATTTTAGGAATGGAAACTCAGCCGGAAAGGGTTTCATCCAGCCATAAACGTAAAGTAAGACTGTCTGATGGGAGTTTTAGTGCACCTCTTAACAATATTAAAACAAAAAAAATGTTGGTGAGTTTTTAGCCCTCAAGGCAAAGAAGATCGTGGCAGAATTTCTTCAGTTGATTAATAAATTCGGTTTTCGTAATAAGTGTACTAATTTATTTATTATTTAAGTAGCTACTTATTCATTCAAGTAGCTACTCATGTAATCCTTACGAGGTTGAGTTAGCTTAGGCAAGATCCTTCAACCAATAAAAAAATATGGGTACCCGCAGCTATAGGTCATCGTGCTACCACCAAGCCGTTTTTGTTTAAAATAACAAATATTTACTGGAGTTAATTACTGAAGATGATGGGCTCAGCAGTATGCTTTCTGGAATATTTATACGTTACACAATTCAAACATTCATAGAATATTCAGAAAAAGATTCAAAAGGTAATATTTATTTATTATTAGGACATATTTATTTCAAGAAATAACTTTTAGACTAGAGGCACTCCATTAACCCACAATAATAACACAAAGTTATGATAAATTCACAATTAAGTGACACAAATATTACGCCTATTGCAGGGAAGAACGAATCAAAAGGACCGATTGCAAAAACGATAGCTGTCAAACTGCATTCGGTTGAGTGCATATGGTCTCTAATTGTCATCCGGTTCTACACACATACACCAACTGCACTGCTAATCAACTGCGACCCCCCATTGCAAACAAACTTCTATCAAACGAGTTCAACCGTTTATAATGGGCATGTCCAATCCCGTCTCCTCTGTGACCGACCTAATTAAATTACACAATACACACTGTATCGGAGAATCTAACAGGTTACAAACTCGATACTAGGAAACTAATGCACTCTTTTTTTTCAGCTTCCAGCAGAAACTTTTTTGAAATAGGTGTATTATAACATATAATTTTATTATTTTATATCATACATTTGTAAAAGTTCATGTTTGATAAATAATCCTTAAAATGAGTATGAACAAATAATTAATCCTACTTTAATCGATAACTCTGATTAATAACAACTTTATTATGATAGAATGACAATCTGCCTCATTGGCCTATAAGTAATTGTGATAAATGATCTCATTCATACCAATTTACAATTTTTATTCACTCGCTCATTCATACTGTATATACAAACAGCCCAGAGACCCCCCAAATCCACATGGTTGTCACCTCCTCCACGTGCGAAGGAGAAAGCGGAGTCTTGGGAAGTCCCCCATGCTCCTTCGCCAGCCGCGTCCCTGGATAAGAGCCAGAGGAGGCTGACCAAGAGCGCGAGTGCCACAGACGCTCAGGGCATGATTGGAGAAACTAGCGCCATTGCCGGGACTCCCACTGTCACGTATTTATAGCAGGTCAACAGGCCACTGCCGTTTTAGTCTCCGAGGAGGATTATAGGGATGAGTGGTGCAGTGCAATGACTGTGCTAGGGGATTAGGGTGGTTGTATAGGTTACTATGGAATTTTATGAACTTGGAAGGGATGAGTTCAAGGATATAGGGTATATTAGGATCAATATGAAGGGTTTTGTTGCTGACGTAATAAGGGGCATTTACTATTGTTCTCAGGACTTTTGATTGAAAGGATTGGATACGCTTAATGTTCGACTTTTTTGCTGTCCTTAAGTATTATAACTTTGCAGATTATTTATTTATTTTCTATTGAGAAATGCGATCTCCTTCAAGGTAGTCCAGTTCAGTTGTCCAAAGCGTCTGTTTTGTTCTTGTCTTCCTGTGTCTTGTGTCCTGGATCACAGGACTGCAGTGTCATCTGCAAATGAGGCCAAGAAGGTGTTGGGGGGAAAGGGGACATCGGCGGTGTATAGGTTATAGTGGAAGGAACCCAGGACACTGCCCTGTGGAACTCCTACTTTTATGGGGCAGTAATTAGAAGCCACAGCGGACTTAGAAGATGCTGTTTGAAAGGTATAATTGTAGGATTAGAAATAGGGTATGTGGTAAATATCTTCGGAGCTAGTAAAGCAAACCTGCGTGCCAGACCCTGTCAAATGCTTGAGCTATGTCAAGAAAGTCAGCAGTGCAGTATTGTTTGGTGTTAAGGGCTGAGGATATGTGATCAACAACGCGAAGGCCTTGCTGAGCAGTGGAATGTCGTTGACGGAAACAAACTGGTGTGTAGGATAAAGGTTTTTGGATTTAATAATTGGAAGTAGACGTTTTAATAGGAGTTTTTAGATTATATTTGAGAGGATAGGAAGTAGGCTAATTGGATGGTAAGATGAGGCGTCATTGGGTGGTTTACCGGGTTTGGCGAATGAAATGTTTCCAGAGGAGAGGAAAGTGCGTAGTTCGGATAATGCAATTATAAAAGTTGGTTAGGAAGATTATGGCTTTATGAGGAAGTTGGAGAATTCGAGGAGTAAGGAGATCATATCCTGGAGATTTTCAGTAAGGTAATTTTTTCAAAAAATATTTGGGTTTAAGCGATTATGCTTGTTAACTGCAACTGCTTTTGACACTTGTCAAGATTTACAAGCACGATTTTTTTTTAAGTTAATCTCCATAGGAAGCTTACAAAACAATATAAGTTAGGCTCCAAGTTTTAATAAACAAATTATTGTGAAGCATGTAGGAATCGGATAACCAATGACCTTACATTGCAAAAAAGTTACCAAACTATTTATAAGTTTAACCACAATACTAATATAACAAGTGAACAAAACATTACATTTGAGCACTGCTTCACTTAAAGTAATTAAAGTGGACATATAAAGTAAGTGTACATAATGCAAAAAAAGTACCTATCAATGAACGCCAAACTCAGCTGTGAATAGGTTGGCTTTACTTAAGGTGAACAAGGTGGAATTTATCCACAAAAAAAAGTCTATCAAAAGACTGATGGCCGTGTAAACTGAAGAAGAGCTATTGAACATAAAATATGCAAGACATCAATTTCTTTGCCACTCCATTATCCTTCCCTATTTGCTTAACCAACGGGAAAATGACATCAAAGCGTTGTGAACCCATCAGCCTAAGGGCATATGAATTGAAAATAAGATAAATCAAGAAAATAAAGCGTGTAACGAAATTGGATACCACAAATTCCTTTCTCTCTGAAAGAAACTTACAACTTGTGAACAATTTTGAAGAACTGCCCGTTTGATGAAGTTTGAATTTTGAAGAAGTGTCGGTGGTACACGTATATTTACGTGATCTGTAAATCATATGCTAAAAAAGCCCACATATGATACAGGAGATTCAGGTTACTACTGGTATATGTATGTTCGATAATGTGTATCTCAATATGGTAAATTAATTAATTTTTTTTGTTATTTTTTGACCTCATACTACAATTATTAACTTGTATTGATTATATTTTTGTTATTGTTTGAAGGCGAATTGTTGAAACCAATGCAGACTTAATACAATGAGTAATAAATTATTTTTAATATGCTAAAACTAAAATTATGTTTAGAGTTTAATAGTAAGTTAGTGTTTATTTTGTGTTTATTTGTTCTTGTTTATTGTGAAAAAAATAAGACGCCATAGAAAACAACTGGAAAAAACAGAATGATTGGGTATGCACCAATGAGGTACATGCGGCTATTGTTTGTTTGAAAAGCATTAAGGGAAGGTTAACCAGCTACGATGGAAAACTTGGTCTGCCCTATCTCTAGGGATCGAGTCACAGTTTATATTTCAATTTATAAATATCCAACTGGTCATTATATTGTCCTATTGTCAAGGACCACAACATATACCCTTGGTAAATACCAACATCTGTCAATCGGTTATCGAATAAAAAGAAAATTATTGGCCATCAAACGCAATTTAAATAAAATGATCATATTACTAGAAACCTATATACTATTATTGATAGAGTTTGGCCAAACGTCATTGAAAAGTGCATCTAATAAAGTATATTTTATGAATTCATAAAAAGAAGTTAGTGCTTTAAGAGTGTTCTGATTCCCGTGTCTGAAGGTGTTGTAGAGTGTTTAAGAATTCCTTATTTATTCTCACAAAAAACAAAAGCAATTACAGTGAGACTTGATGGGTGGTGATACAAGTCTGGCCTAATGAAATTTAATGTTTTTAAACTGAAGCATAGGAGCATTAAGGTTAGGGCGTAGATTAAACTAGTTAATGTTTTACGTTACAGTGGTTTGATTTATTCCCAACACGAACATTTTGCGGAGGCATCTCGTCTCCCTGAAATATTCCTATAGTGAGGAAACGATTTTGTTACCTCCAGCACCCTAGCCGAGATAAATGCGACCAAGTTATCGCGAGGCCGAACCGGAGACCCGATGTGTGACTCGAGACCGAATAACAAAGTCCCCCGGGCCGGGGCTCCAATTTAGGGTAGAGGTAATTCGAGCACCATTAGTTAGAGACTATGGCTGATCAATAATTATTCTTGTAGCTTAGGCTACAACTCAAAGGTTCAAACTGCTTACTAAACTCGTCACAAGATCATAAACAAATGTACTTCATTATACAGACGGAGTAAAACCACGCGACGTACATTGATCGCACATAGATACAAACAGATATTGGGCAGGAGATTATTGAGTCCTATTGGCTCATCAGTTATATACTAAAAGATCAAGAATTCGTCATAGCTAAAAATACTAGTAATGTTTTATTTACCGTTAAATACATACGTTAAGAGTAACAAGTAATGTGATCACTATTCACAAAAACATTAGAAACTATCAAATGTCTATAAAAAAAATGGCACTTTGTACAATAAAAGAATTGCAATAGCTTTTCTAAAACATAATACCGACTAAACCCCTACATTTGTGTACCATAACATGCAATAAATCTGCAGACTCGATTATAGAGATTGTAACTTAAAACTTGTAAGAAAGAATAACATCATTCCGTGTCAAAAACCAAGACCACATTGGATTTACACCTACATTGGTTGATGCTAACCTTTCATTCAAATTTGTGTAAAACTGAGGTGGTGAGATGTTTATGCGCCAACAAAATGGTAGGAGGTTTTGGAATGAAGCTTAAAAGCTGACCCCCACAAGACATCAACTCGCGGTAGGTCAATGTAAGTAAAGAAAGTAATTTGAAATGGAAGAAAATATCAATCATAATTAGGTGAATCAGAACACTAAATTATCAGAACACATGACATTTATTGAGCCCATCGATTCACATTACATAAGTTAACAGTGTAAAGAAAAACTGAAATCGTCTTTTAATAATCAAATTAAATAATAAATAAATAAAACATCAGAAATCTGATAAGAACATTTAAATTACTACTTCTTTCTTCAAATTTAATTACAAAAATGATTTAATTATATTCAAATAAAACTAGTTCAACCATGAGTTGATTCAATGGTCAATTAGTTAGATCTAATCTCCTATTACGTCGAGACCCCTCAATTATCTTCCCAAACTGTTAAGCTTTTAATAAATGATAAACAAATGGCACAAGAGACTTAAGCATTATTTAACAAACCACAGTGAAAAAATACGCGCTTAAATGTCTCTTATGGGGCAATATGTATCAATACCCTGGAAAATAACATTACTTATTTATCTGGGAGAAGCGGTATCAGAAATAGCCGGATGGGCTATTCATTCATGATAAAAAACAGAATGTTTTGGCTAACAAAGAAGACTATTTAATGAAGTATAAACAGTAGAATACGTTAGCAAGAAGTGGGGCTCCCTCGACACAGCCTAAGTACACTTGACTGCGTAGTGGACAAGTGACAACAGAATAAATGCACTGAGGCTTTCAACAGACCATTTGACGGAAGATGACAGAAGATGACGCGCTTGAGGCGTACTCTTGCATTTTCTGGCTAAAGGAGCTAAAGGTTATTGGTTTACAACTAGTTGCTTTTCTTTGCACGATGCCAGCCCTCCCTCTTATCAGTAAATTCTAATCCCCTTTTAAAAAGTACCCTACTCCCTCTTTCCTCCTTGCTTTCTCAAACATATGCCCAAATCAGCTCAGAGAAATATAATGGTGAAATTACGAACTATACGAGGCTTTTCTAGTAGGGTTCTCAACTCAATCACTTCCATACCCCTATCGGGTTTACGATATTGATTAGTCAGAGTGTCCTTTCTACTATACTCTGGGGACTGAGGAAATCAATATTTATTTATTGGCCATTACTGCTACTTAGGCGGGTAATATATGTAATTTGTTGACTTTAACCAGTGTGTTGGTTAATGCACATCATAGCGAGAAATTTTCTGTTAGTTCTTCCTCCGTATGACCCTCCACACGGTCCCCATTTCAGTCTCTGTACTCCCGAATGCTCTATTATTTGAGAGATTTATTTGTTTTTTAACTCAGCTGTTATTGTTTCGGCTTGTTTATCCAAGACAGGTCTGAAAAATGAGAAATTGTACCATTTAGTGCATTTTCTATTATTAAATCAGTTACTAAGTTTATTTATAGTGTTGCATTCAATACCAATGTTGTAGCTATTTGTTAGAGCTATGCCGTCCCTATGTTTAATCTCGTTTATGCTCCTTTCTTGAAGGGGGTTCAGTCTATTGTGAAATATCGCGAGACCATGGCTGAACTTGTGGACTGACTTATCGTGGGCAGTGGTGCCGATCACGGCCGCTACGTCACAGACTCTTGATATTTTTTTTTTCCTATATTTAATTTCAAGTTTATAATCTTATGGATAATTTTCTATGATTATTTAAACTGTATTATGTATTTTGTCAGATTTGTAATTATAGTTAATATCTCCTAACAATATCAAAAAAGTTTGTATCAATCCCAAAACAACAGAACTTTCTTAAACGGTTAATGCTCTTTTGTAACAAAACAAACATTTCAATCGGAAATAAACTATTGGTTTAGATCGGAATGTCACTTACCTCACTATTTTTTTTCTAGCGCCTCCTCTTCGATTTGAAAGTCTCGAATTTCAAAGGGATACGGATTGTTTGTTTCATCGCAGCCTCCCGTAATAACTTGAAAATTCAAGAAATTATTAATATATGTGCAATTTTTCTCAAAAGCTAGATTTGTTACACTTAATTGTGATTAGTAAGTTAACGCTTGTAAAATGTAGAAGTTAGTAAATCAAGCTCGTAATTTTATCACCGGAACTTTAATTGAATTATTCAAAGTTTAAATAATTAATAAAAATTAATTTACGGTATTTTCTTTGCATAGCTTAGTGAGCTCCAGCGAACACTTCAAAAATATTTTTATGAGAAGCGGAATTCAAACTAGGATTGTTTAGTAGTCTGGTGTGCTAATAAATACAAAGATGAACATACAATTTTTTTTTTTAAATTTCAAGCTGGTCCCGTTGTTGTGGCGGTGACATCAGGTGTGCTATGAGAGCGTCGTTGCCCAATAGGGGAATGCCTCAAGATCAGCAGAACTCGAGGGTCGATTGTATTTGTGAGCGGAGTGTAATTGACATAAGGTATGAATAAACTCTTAAGCCACAACTTCCAACGCCTGACAAGAAAATTATATATGTACATATATACAAACACATTCTGCCCCAGAATTTTGATGTCCCTCAGGCATTCCTTCATTGACGGATTGAAACTCTCACCACTTATCGTATGTGGCGAGGACAAGAGTGAGGGCATGATAGTTACACGTTATCATGACTTTATTAGGGGTAGTGAACACACATAATTATAATGAAAAATATGGAAAATATGAATATAAAAAAACAAATACATCTATTGTTTTATACCTTGATATACTCCCATCAAATGACAGAGCCGTGATATCTACCCCATCAGGAGTGGGCCCACATCAATTTATGAAAGTAAAAGAAATTCATGTTACATCCAGGGATTTGACCCATATCATATTCTAGAAGAATTACAAAATATGAGAGCCCCAATACATTTTTATATGGTATATAGACACATTAATCATTAAACTGGAAGTATTGAAAACATTCTTAAAAACGTTAACTATACCTACAATGTGGACCCGAACAAGAAAAATCCAAAGATAAAAGTGGCAAATATTAAGTATGAGCCATGAGCATTTTTCATGAGGACAAACTAAAACTTTCCTTTTAAGAGAAGTTTCTGAGATGACTATATGGAGTCTCTGAAGTTCTACAGGAGTTTTATCGAAGGATAAAACCCATCTTGAAAATATACCGTGCTTAACAGATACCAAAATATCACATATAATTTCCGTGAATAATTAACTTCTTTTAAAAATGTGAACAACAGTGAATAGTTTTGATTATAAGATTTTTATTACAATTTACAATTTATTACAATTTGATTCTACAGTATTAGTCATTGTAATAACTCATTTATACTTATGTACAATTTCCATTCATACCAACATTCACAAAATATATGTATACACATTCTATCTAGGAGCCATCCCCCACTCCCACGGCAATTCCCCCACAAAAGTGGTGGAAGGGCCGGGCCGGAAGCAGTGTAGTGGCCTCATCCCCTTTCAAACCGTTTCACCTTGAGATCAAAACCAGAAGGCAAGAGAGCCACAAACTCTAAGGACAGTGGGGGAGTGGTCAGTACCAGGACCCGATGACTTACATTTCCATTTACAATAGATCGCGAAGCCACTATCGTTTTAGTAGACAGGGAAGATTGTAAGGATGAGTGTTGGAGGATAAAGAGTTGACACGAGGATTTGGTTGAGCGGATAGGGTTTTCTGGGATTAAGAAAATCTTGAGATTATAAGTTGGCACATGGAGATCACTGTGAACAAATAGGTCTGCATTCTAAAAGCGAGCGATGACTCTAGCTCTGAGGGTTCCAGATTGGAATGTTTGGATTCGTTTGTTGTTCAAAATTTTTGTTGTTCCACATAGTTCGAGTCCGTAAGTCCAAATTGGTTTTAGTTACTGTTTGTATATGTGAAGTTTGTGTTTTAGTGAGAGGTTCTATTATGTAGTCTACGTAGCAGTCCAAACTGTGTGTTCAATTATTGTCTCTTCAGAAAGGGTTGCCAGTAAGCATTGAAGAATTACAAAAAAGGTATATGGTAAAGAGGTTTTTAGCTTTCAATGCAAACCTGTTTGGCAAACCCGGTCGAAAGCCTGAGCTAAGTTAAGTAAGGTCCACGTTAATATGCAATAAGACTTTATAATATTTATAAATATTAGATTATTATCCCCCCACACTCCTCCGTTAGCCGTGTCACTGGATACGAGCCAGTCGAGGCTGACGAAATGGTCCTTAATAGCTGTAAGTTGTGTGGGTCAAACTGCATTCCAACCACTTGGTTTCCGAAGGCGCAATACAGGCGAGTCACGTCTGTGGAGAACAGGTACGCCGTTAGAACGTCTGCCGACCCTCGAATCGATCCAGATTTATTAGACAGATGCGTTACTGTCTCACTGTTCCACTCAAAGCCAGGCTTGAAATCTGGAAGACAGGCTCCAAGGAGTAGACCTTGGTGCTACTACCCAGCCAGCATACCCTTAAGATAATTGGTATTCTCCCGATTAAAAATAAATAAACCTTTAGTGTAACTAACACCTCCTGAAGAGGTGAGTGCGGACGGAAGGTTGCCGCCGTAGTTGGTAAGTGGCACGCTTGGTTAGCTAAGTCTAAACATAAATTCTGTTTTTTTAACAAAATTTACAACTTCATAATTTAAGTAGCTCCTCATTTATCCTTATGAGGCTGAGTGAATCCCCACCAAATAAGGTTTTTATGAACAATTAGATGTTAAATACCTAGTATGATTTTCACAATCATTTAATACTATTGCGAGTGTCTCACAATGCTTTCCTTACTTTGTACGTCAACAGATATTAAAACTACAATTTAGATCATATTCGATACCAGTAAAAAAAAACAATACATAGCAAATGAAAAAATATAACTTACTAATTAAAGGATTGACTAGATGAAACCCATTAGTTCAATACTTAATAACCTTTTATTATTTTTAGGGATTAAGTACTATTATTTCACAATTGGGGCATGAATAGAATCTTATAGCAAAAGTTGTTGTTCCCAAGCCAACGAATTTAATGACACTTTTACGCTGTTTTATAGATAGTTCACTGAATTCCCAACACTTATTAAATATTATCAGAACGTTGAAATATTCCAGGTTGTACCTTCGATATATTTTATTTAATTAATATGTAATTGACCGATGGGACTATTTTCTATCGGGAAATCAAGTGCGGCTACCATGCGAAATCTCCAATGTCTCTCCGTGTGATGAGCAAGCCAAGAAAAAGGTCATGTGCTGGTCAATTGACGGAAGTCAATGGCAGTTTTAATGAACGTTTTTTATTGTAGTCGTCTAAAATCTCTGCACATGTATCACAGTTTTCCAACTAGGGTGTCGACATCTATAATTGATAAACTACTCCCTAAACTATTTATTTCCTAATAATAATGGATAAATAACGTAAAGGTTGCTATTTGTATTTTATAATGTGCTAGGGTAATTAAATTTCATTCTCGTAGGTACAACAGGGTGCTCACTGTGACCAGAAAAGAAAGGCAGATACTGTTATGAAAACAGAGGGTATCTGATAATTGATAGTCAGCAGCCAAAGAAAATGTATAGCGGCAGTATCGGGACTCTAACCCAGGACCTCCCTAGTGTTCGTAATTATCGTACCAGGGTGGGCTCAGAGACTAATAGTGGAGGCGCCATTCGATTTCTATCATTCAATGTTAAAGAATGATAGCTATGTAAGTCTACGCAAAAGAAAATTTGTAATCAATGTTTGCTGTTTTATAGCTGTCTTGGAACATAACAAAGAAATTATATTATTTTCCCCCCTCACCGGTCGTTAATTAATAAACAGCGTGAAAGCTGCTATTTCCTTCCTTAGTTAAGATTAGAATCTCCTCTTGCCCTATTATATTAAGTCCATAACAGCCCCTCGTTAGGTACGGTAATAATTTTCTGGAAACCTCAAGGAAAACCTCCCCCGACAGAGTCAGGAATAATATACATAAAAACTGACAGATCTGATAAAGTGGCGTGACTCTACGAATTAGCATACGACGTGCCGTCAGTAACGTGTACTGATATGAATATATCATACTCAGCGTATGTATTATCGTGTCTCATAAGTCCGTTTATAATTAATAATTATACCTCCGACGAATAATACTATATGAATAATGAATGTATACAATTTAGTGGAGATAAACGCGGCGTAGTCGAGCAGTCCAGATCAATGTATATAGCATGTTGGATTTCCCGACAACTTGGCACCACTAAGTCCCCTTTATTATGACTTCATGAAATTCTCTTTCCTTAGAACGTAGATCAGACAATGTCAAAGTCTTTATTCATATAAATTTTCAATACCAAAACAAATTCAAAATGAATGGCCATTTATTGATCATGAACAAATCTGTTAATCATGTATATATTCAAGATTACAATGTATTTGTGTTCATTGTAACGGTCGGAACTTGAAGCCAAAGCAAGACATTGGAATAATGTTCAAAATATCAATATAAGATAACATTAATCAATATTATTATAATATATACATCACTTTATTGAGAATGGGATTCGGGGGCAGGTCAGAGAGGACCGGAAGGACTGCGGCTCCGTTATAGACACTTGGTACGGACTGAGGATCCCAAAGAAAATATGGCAACTATATAAACTATCGGAGAAACATTTTTATTTTGGTATTTATGTTTGTTAAAAAAAATACCAATATATCTAGATATACATACTCATAGTCGACATTGTAACCTTCTAGAAGAATAATAGCATAACTGAGTAGTTTTCAATTTTTTGTAACCCATTGTTGTTATATACCGAACTTGCTATCTTTAAGGTAAGGTGTCCACATTACGGAATGATTATTGGCCGATTTGTACATTTTGTTGACTGACGAAAATCGCCGGTAAAGAGCAACATCGGTGACATAAATCACCTACTGTATTGTCTGTCCATTTTGGGCAACAAAATTATCTAACAACACCTACTTCACTCCAATTTCCACTATTTCATAAATAAATCGGTGGGCAGATCGCCTAAAGACTACAGCCAGTCGATTATCGTCTAATGTGTACTTTTAAGTTAATAAACCAATATTACATTAACCAATAAAATAACACAATACAAAATTGTATTGGAAAAGACGCCAGTTGTTGGATTTGTTATCAGCGGACTACAATAAACTATACAGCTCTAAATAGAAAAAAAAGAGGGCACACAGGTTAATCAAAAACATAACTACTTACTGTGAGAAAACATTCGTCAGAAAAAAAATTACATAATGTATGTTAAATGTATGACCCCAACTAGCTTATTTGTATATTACACCTGAATAGTAATTTAAAAATGCTTCATTAAAACGTTTTAAATTAGATGGTCAGGACTTTCTTCAAAAACCAAAGTAAAATCGATTGAGCGCTGGTCTTAAAAAACACTTTTCTCATATGTATGATTTAAATTAATTAACTGGTAAATGTAGGGTATATTGAACAGTTTATTTCAGTTCAGATTTTCATGAGAAAATGCAGAATCCGTTCAGATGTTAACGGTAATAAATCGTAATAAGACCTTAAAATCGATTCCAAACCAATGTGTGTATAGTAACTACTTTATTTTAATAAGTAATGTGTGCGTAGGACCCTAACAAAAAAATTAGTTTAAACTGTGATTTTCAATAACATCGATGTTCGTTCAACGTCCAAAGCTTTTCTTTGACTGCAAGCACAATACACGTCTTTTAAGGCTAGACAATGATTCGTTCAGGTTAAACATTTAAAATTTATAAATTTAAAAGAAAGAAACATTTCAACTATGAAACATAGAAATAAAAAAAATATATATGTAACACAATTATTGAAGGTGGGGTGAGTAAACAGAAATCTGTTTGTCAGTGAACAAAGAAACGACAATTACAGTTTTTAATTCACACTATATTTACAACTTTAGTTACTTAATATAATCTTTACTTAACTTAATAACTTAATATAACTATCCTCACACTTTTTAGAATCTTGCTGATAGCTCCATCTAGCGGTGGTTGGTAGAATCAGCGCGGCAAATTCAAATTAAAGAGATTATACTATCTTTACATCTTCCCTCCCTAAGGTGAAAATTCGTGCAGTTTTCAGTCTTTTAATATCCTTAGAGAGTATACTTTACATGTATATATATATATATATATATATATATATATATATATATATAATAGCTATCATTTACAAGTGGTGTGCAGATTGGCTTGTGACAGTGAATATTAGTTAATGCTATATACATTGCTGTATATGAAGTTTGTAAATCATATGGATGTTATCTTGTCATTTCCATTTTTTATATTAAAATGTGCTATTTATACATTTTCAACTTATAATTTGTAGCTGTTTTTATCTTTTAAATAATTACGTTTCTAATGTGTGTCCTTGTCATGTAATTGTCATGATTGTCCCTGGAAGAAAAGTAATCATTAAAATGATTTCGAAGAGAAACGGACGTTGCCCTAGTTAAGGGACATAACCCTGAACAGGAGCTGGTATTTAAACCCTAAATTATAACATGTTCAAACCTAACACCTCATTGTGCATAACTGTTTAATACCCCCATTCGGATATATATATGTTAAGCTCAGTTAATGATCGTCAACGAAAAACTTGAAGAAAAAGAAAAGAGTTTGAATGAAATCACAGATCGAAAGTTGTCACAAGACTGCTTTATTTATTCCAAATCACCTCTATCTATAGGTATTACATGTAAACATATATACAGATAACAGATGTTAGGGGATTAAGGCTGGGCACTAGCGGCGCCTGGACTTAACTCCCCCCCACCAGTTTATGAACACCCATTCGCAAACTTTGAAGTCCAACACTCGGACGTCTTAGTATATACAAATACCACTCCGCTAATGTTACGAGGGAGCAAAGGCCAGCCCCGCCTGTACACAGCCTGTAATCCCTTTCATTAAGCTCTAATCCTATGGGACTTAAAGACCAACTGTCACTTGTAAAAAAAACATAAAAGAAAACTTTGACTTTAAAAAAAAAACTTTGAACTCTGAAAAAAAAAACAATACTTCTGTGGGAAAAATCACAGAACTATTACTATTTACAATGTGTATGGGGCGAGGACACTCCAGCTCATTCCTGATCTACAACCTCCCCCCCTGGTGGAAGTTTTAACTGTTCTATGTGGACATTTCGCCGCTTCTTAGAGGGTCGTAGACTCTCAATTGTCCCGACGTTGTATTTCCTAATCACGACCACTTTAAATGGGCCCTCATATCGCACCAGCTCTTTGCTCATATTTGACCCTAGTTTTTTATAGACGATAGTCCCGATTTTAAGTTCCCCCATTCAATCCCGGACTTTGAGGTTTTCCCGTTCCACTCGTCTCGCTTTGTCCCTCGTTAACTTTTCTCAGACTTTGGCCCACATTTTCCTTAAACCGACGGTAATGTCGCCATTTTCTCCACCATTTCCTTGTCTGTTACCTTGTCTCTGCCCCATTTCTCCGTCTTCCACGCAGCCCAAAGAGAATCTCGAACCGGAAGAACCCCGTCGCGGTGTTAATCGAATGATTGTAAGCAGCCACCGCCTTCGGTATCGCCTCATTCGCCGGCAGACCCTTTTCCACGTGATATCCCGCAGGTGGTCCCTCAGGGTGTTGTGTAATCTATCCATCCCTCCTCTACTCTTAGGGTGCCCTGGGGTATTAAGATGCCAAGAGACATCGAGAGTTTTCATTTCTTTCCGGATGTTGGCATTGCCAAAATTCTCTGCCCCCATCCGACGAGATCCGGTCTCTATACCGCGCTTCCGTTTCTGTTAGCCGTCGACTAGCGTACGCCACCGAGCGCTCCGCTCCCCACCGTCTCTCTCCTGCGACAACACTGCCTGGGGGCTGCGCATTTGCTGGCATCAGTGGTGATTGCGAAGGGATGTTGGAAATCGGGGAATGCTAATATTGGTTACTCCTGTAAGCTAGACACATTTCCGGATGTTCTGCTCCATGATTGGGGTAATTACCACCCTCGCTCCCTTTCGCAGTAGTTAATTAATCGCCGGCGGTTAAGATAGATAAAAAAAGAATAAGGAAAGAGGGAAATGCACCAACCCACTCTGACTCCAGTAAAAGACTGCTTTATTATTGATGATAATCCGACATTCGTAGGATCATGGGTTGTATATATTCCATGATCGTATTAATATTCGACATAGTCAGGCCTCTGGCGTTAACTTATATATATATATATATATATATATATATATATATATATATATATATATATATATATATATATATTGAAACCTACCTCATTTTTTACAATTTCTTTTTCTACTTTATTTGATCAATTTACCTTAACTAATTTGGCAGGTCCCTCATGAGATCTTTAATTCAAATTGTTTTTATGTCTTTGACGTAGGAATTTATCCCGATTGAATCGCCCGATCTCAAGGCTACTGTGGTAGTTATTAATAAATTGAGAAACTAGGAATTGTGAAATATATTCAAATAAAATGGTTATAACAAATAATTATAATTATATAGAGTGCTGACAAAAAGTAATTAATTCCATAGACTTTACTAGGTTCAATATTTCTAATAATAGTTTTGTTTTGTTTGTATAAACTTTCTAAAGTTTATGTGTCATCCGATCAGTATTATTTTCATTTAATAATGAAAATAATAAAAGAAAACTATAATTTTTTTCTTTTTTTGTAGTCATATCGTATCGAACAAAAAACATCCCTGTAATTATTTTTAAATTCCTTCCATTCATTAATTTTAATGTTGTTCAAATCAACCACGCAAAAAGGAATTTCATCAAGATGAGTTGGAATTTGAGATTCCAATTTCTTCATATCCAAAACTTTATTTTGAATTATTTTTAATTTTCTCACCTTATCGCTGGTTGTCTGCTGATGGTCTGTAATTTGATCTTGCAATTAAATCTCTTAATATTCGCTGTATCTTCTAATTCTGAAAATTTATTTTCCAACAAACTCATATTATTTTCATAGTCAAGCTTTATTAGATCATGCTGACGTGAGGTACACTCATCATTGTTATCTGCAATCTCCTGTTCATATTCCAATGAAGTCATTTTCTCTTCATTATCCTTAATTGAATATAAGCTAAGATCTTTCTGACGATCAACATCAACTAGTTGTGACTTTGTTAAAATTGTTTTTTCATAATCTGACGTATTTTTCAATAGAATGATTTCTTCTTTGTAATTATACATCATTTTCTCCTCACAAATTCGTAATTGTCTATCTAATTTATCTTTTACATCCGTGCAACATTGTTCGAATTGAGCCGATCTTCCCGATTTTATTTCTTCCCTTAATTGATCCAACTTCCCTCTCAACTCTTTTTGTTCTTTATTATTTTCTTTAATTGCGTTAAATTGACTGTTTAATTTTTCATTAAGTGCGTTTGATTGACTGTTTAATTCGGCAAGGATTAGTTGTAACATCTTTGCCGTAGTGTGTTCACTCGGATTTACTGCGGGTTCGTGGTTTGGGTTCCCTTTAGAGGCTGGGTTTAACCCAACCGTGGGTAGTATACCTGAATCTGACCTGGTGTTTGTGTGTTTACAAAAAATGTGAAATTATGAGAACATATAAATTGTTAGTGGTTAGTTCTAGTTATTATTCTAACATGCAATACCTCACAATTCCTTTGGTTTCTTTAGAATTTTTTAAGTTAATCCCGGAGCGGCCCCCATTGAAACCTACCTCATTTTTTACCATTTCTTTTTCTACTTTATTTGATCAATTTACCTTAACTAATTTGGCAGGTCCGTCATGAGATCTTTAATTCAAATTGTTATTATGTCTTTGACATAGGAATTTATCCCGATTGAATCACCTGATCTCAAGGCTACTGTTGTAGTTGTTAATAAATTGAGAAACTAGGAATTGTGAAATATATTCAAATAAAATGGTTATAACAAATAATTATAATTATATAGAGTGCTGACAAAAAGTATAAAAAAATATTCAATTCCCTTTAAATTCAATTGATAGTTACTACTAATAACAAAAAACATGAAATTTGAGCTGAATTTCTTTTAATGGATATATATATATATATTGTAACATAGCTCGTTTCCAATTTTCTTTTTTCTGGTCATCGGCATGTCTAATGATTTAATGATGCTTCTACTTGAAGCGGCTTAAATATTACCAATGTTTAAAAATTACCGATCACTTTGTGGTGCATGACCCACACTAGGCTAGGCTAGGCGTAAACTAAACTTTTCCTCTTCAACGGCACCAGGCTCACTCTGAAGGAAAGGTCAGGTGTACGGAAATAAATTTTAATGGAAATTAAAATTACTGGTGGTAAAATTTGAGTTTTAGAAAATCGAAAATCCAGAATTTCCTAATATATATATATATATATATATATATATATATATATATATATATATAATATATTCATAAATATTAAATTAAAAAAGAAATGTTTTATGAGATATTGGGAATATTTCCAATTAGTATTTTTGTTCTTTTAATAAAAATAGAAGAAAGAAGTAAGCTTAAAAATGTATAAATAATCCATATTTCGATTGATTTTTTGATAATTATGTGTTTTAACTTAGCCCTAGTGTTCAGTAAACTACTATTTTCCACATACTACTATTTTTTTTCGTAAAATGATAAGCCATGTCTTTTCCAATCTTCAAAGAGAGCAATTATTTTTTCTCTTGCGTATGTTTCAATTACTCGTCCGTGAGTATTGAGTGTCACTTCATCAGTGTGTACACAGGAGAAACTAATTATTTCAAGGCGGTTGGTCTTTATTTGAGGTAAGAAGGTGGGCCGCGATAAGGGCACTTGAGGGTTATTTCTAAAGTACGTGCCAGAGAATACTGACAATCCCACTTAATAACGCAAATGTTTATGCACACATTTAATTTAACCAAGGCAGCACTTGCAATTTTTTTTTCATAAAAAATTATGAATATTTTTACAAAGGCAAATGAAAGATAAATATTTTTTTCTCTCATGACTCCAACGATTGAAAGTGTTCCTTTTTTATTTATTTTTTTTTTCTACTCTGCCTGAGGTCATTATATATTTCTGTTAAAGCTGAAAGTTTTGTGAGACTTTCCAGGAAGACAAATGTCAACGTTTACTAAAATGCCCTAAAAGGAGAGAAGAATACCCAGAGAAATGTCAGAAAGTATAGGGGAGTATATATTTATGTAATTCAAATGAGCACTAAACAACTCTCTTGTATTTCCCGGAAGGTTTCTTTTATTACTTCAATCTTTTTGGAGAATGAGAGTTTACCACTGACGGCATTATACTTTATTAATTCAGGGGGTTAAATATGTTACTTCTATAAATATTTATTGCGTAGTTTTAATTACAAATTCCATATGCTAAAGGTAACCCTGAGTGGAAGTTTAGCAGCACCGTTCTTATCCAGAAGTGTACAATAGTTTGCCATCATGTATTGTTGAAAATAACAAGAATAAAATAAAACGATTGATTTTTTTTTTTTACAAACCTAGAACATCTATAGTTAAGTTTCTGGTCACTTGAGAATGGTAGCAGCACTTTTGCGGGAATATTAGCGACAATTTCCCACCAAATATAAATATTGTTATCACCGAGGCAACATGGCCGTTTGGACCATTTTCTGTCTTCAGTCCTGAGGAGTTCGGCAAGTTTTTTTCTGGCGTCTTAGTTTTGATTTATGATGATGTTTAATTTTCCACATGATTAGGTAACTAAAGAAAGTGCGCCGTCAAATGTTCTAATAATGTTTCTATGATGATCTAATGACTGTTTTAATGCAGAGATATTATTTGCTTGTGAATTACAGTAATAACCAACCACTTTTCGTTATTAATCTTCCTACTTCTTCTTGTTTCTACTCTCTGAATGACCGCAGACCTTTGAACAAGCTTGTGCTGCTATTCACATGCTAGTTTTTAATGATGTACAGCAACAGCATTTATGTTAGTATTAGCACAACTAATTCTTAAGGTTAGCCCTATCACTTTCCATCTTCACACGTCTGGTATTCAGTACATTAGCGTATCTTATTATTATTATTTAATTATTTAAACCTTACACGTTATATAAAATGTAGTTACGGTATAATTATCGCGATGTACATTTATGGAATGATTCTATATTGTGGAATCTGTAACACACACTGTATATATTGAATGAAGAGTTTTGAAACAAAAAAATAAATAAATAAAAAATATTGCGTTATACTCCTGAAAATAGATATTACATTAATCTTTGAATGGTTCCTTGGTCCAGAGAACATAAGACTTTTCCATGAACCTTTACAATAGATCAAGGAATTCCTGAAAGTCCCAGTCATGATGTGGATGCCAATTATCGAAGAAATCTAGAAATTGGAAACAGAGAAAGACATGGGTAGAAATAAGCGAAGGGAATCCTTAGATTGTTCAAACTCAAGCGTTACAATACGCAGGAAATATAGGTCTTACTCCTTGTCTCATAGTATATGTTACAGAAAACAGTAATATTAGTTAAAGGGTATGTCGTCATAAGAGATCTGCAATTGGGGTGGAAAACACAGCACGTATCCTTAGCGTGCATACGTTATAGCAGTTACGTTATGATTCCACTTCCTTAGCACCATTATTGTCATTACTTGTACAACATACCAGGATAAATAAGGGATATATATATAAGATGAATATGAAAGAAAGAGGGATACAGTGATAATAAACAATAAATTAAATAATAGTAATTGTATAGCTGCAGCCACTGGCACTATTTTAGCTAGTTAATCAATAAATTGACTGTAAGAACAAAAATATAAAAAACTGCATACTGAATTAATTTCAATACCCTTATTTGAGGTAATTAATATTAAATTTGACGCAGTTTTACCCCCAGAAACTCACAGATAAATTCATCAAATAATTACTTAAACAAAACTATAACCAAATTCAATTTCAAAAACTATATAAATGATATTTATTTCTAAATTATAAAATATAAGGTTAAATACATACATTAAAAAAAAGGCAAATAAAAGTAAACCCAAATTGAAAAACCAAATAAAAAAAAGGAGCGTTATATGAAGTATACAAACAATTATTAATAAATAGATAGAACATTATTTTTTGTTTTGTGGAGGCAGAAAGTTCAATAGAATGTATTTGTAGTTGTAGCACCCTTACAAATCCGTGTAACAATATTTAAGTCCTTTTGTGAAGTGTTGTGAATCTATGTTTTTGCCCAGAAGAGGATACTGTTGTGTTAGGCTTGTGTTAGGCATGTGTTTAAGCGGAACTTGCTTAAGTACATGAAATCCCCCAACAGATTCTCTATTGAGTTCAACTCTAAAGAGAACTCCAAAGTGGTTAAACACCCCCCCCCCCCCCGTCCCACTTTAAAGAGGTTTCTCAGTTACATCATTGAGGATTAAGTCTTATTAACACAGTTCAAGTTTGTTTTTTTAAATATGAATACTAGAATTATCATTTTGCTTATTATATTATGATATTAACGGCTTGATGAATGATTATTCATGTTATAAGATGAAGGGGAGACCGGGGTTAGTTGGCATAGATTTTGGTTTTTGATTTTTTATATTTTTTTTCTGTGATACTGTAAATTTGAGTTTTTCTGCCAGAATAACTCCTCGGCTACCAACTTGTACAGGAACCATTATTTAGGAAACTCATTCTGTACCTGCCAATAGCTGAACAAGGAATTCAGTTAACTTTAAACATCATTAAACGATATAAATAAAAAAAACGAAAATTTAAACAAAATTGAACGAAGAATGAGCCAAAAATTTAGATCAAAAGCAAATAATGCTCGCTGACTGCAGATTTGTATAAAACAATCGAGTTTTTGCAATAGTTGTCCCCATTTATACTGAAGAAGATCCTAGAGATCAGGATAGTTCACTTCCCTTGTGACAAATAATCCCAAACTCTAGAAAGCCAACAAACCAAAACAACGTTTTGTAATGGCCCCTCGCCATATGTAGTAAATGTATGTTATAAAAGTTGTATGTTTTGAAGTATTTTTCAATTACTTTTACATTGTTTAATGTGTAGTGTACCATTCCGTTAATGTTAGTCAGGCCAGTTACTTTCAGAGAAGTTGTTGTAGTCCATAGAATTGTCTGAATCTGCAGAAGTGGATTTATTGTTATGTGAAACATATTTTCGGTGTGTCAGAAGTTTCCTACGGGGTCGTATAATATTGTTAGCATGCGATCGCTTTATTTAATTTTTATCTATATATTTTATTACTGGTTTATAAGGACTATCATGCTTTCGATAGGTAGTATTTTTTATTCTTAATTGTTTATCAGAAATTGGCGGAATGTCTTCCCGATTTAGTTTTTCTATTTGATCAGTCTTTTCTTTTATTATTTTTGTCTTTACTAAGTCATTTATTAGGCTTTTGCCATCATGATATTTTTTAACATATTGTTCTTTTGTTGATTTCTTTTTTTGGTTATTTTGTTTAGTTATTCTAATCATTATCTCGTCAGAAGTCAGTTTTAATGTACTGTTCAGTGTATTGTTGTAAGCTATTATAGCCAGTCTTAATCTGTTCTCGAGTGAGTCATTCATTATTTTTTTGCCTTTTTATGGGTTCATAATATTTCGATTAGTGTAGAGTGTTGTCTATTTAATAAGGCCAATGTTAGTTTGTAAGCATTGTTGTACTAATGCGTTATTTTATTCCTTGCCATTGTCCATTTGTATTCTTGCTGGTATTGCATAATGTTCAAGGTTCGTTTGGAAAAGGTGTCTACTATGGTTACAATATATTTCGATTCATAATGGAGTGTGTCTACCATTAATTCTTCATCAATTGTAATCATGAATTTGGCATTTTTTGAATTGGTCTACGTTTGTACTTAGTTTTTCTGCATATTACGCATAGGTTTATGTAGTCATTGATATTTTCTTTCATTAAGGGGAAGTAGTGTGATTTTCTCAGTTTTTTGTAATTTTCAAAAGTTCCTTTCTGTGCAGTTTTTCCAGTGTGATAATTGGTTATTAGTTCTAATTGTTCCTCTTTGTTTTCTAGGCCTTTTGCTATGTTTTTATATCTTTTTAATTTTACAGTAGGGTAATTGTCTTGTATTTTTTTGTGATATTATCTAAAATGTTTCGTTGTACCAATTGTTCAGTATGGGTAATGGTGAGTCACAGTAGATTCCATAAGTGGTTTTTGGTTGTAGGATTTGTCCAACATGTCTTGTATGTCCTGTTGGTTTTGTATAGTGAGTTCATGTATTTGTTTATCAAATGGTTTTGAGAAGTTAATAGTCTTTTTCCCTTTTTTTATTATTATCTGGTGTTTCTCTATATTAACTATTTTTTCGTAATTTACTATACAAATCTGCTTATCAGAAGAGCGTTGGGAATGTGTTGTCGCTTTATTGGAACATAAGTCGTCTTGTATTATTTGTTCATCTATTTGTAGGGGAATAAGTTGCTCTAAATCTATAGTTATTGTGTCATATTCTGGACTATCTTTTACTGGTAGTAATTCTGTTTCTTCGATGTCCATGCCATCATCACTATAGTTAGTTTCGTTTTCCTTATTTTAAGTGTATTTGTTTTTTTTCTTTTTCTATTGTTGTTTTATTTTCCAATTGGTTTCTGGTTTTATTTTCCGATTTATTTTCCTCGGGTAATGCGGTTGGATTAATATAATTTTTGAAGCTCCGGAGTCAATTAGCCAAGTTTTTTTTTTATCATTAATTTTCGATACCGAATCCGTGTAATTTAAATGATATTCTGGTATAAAGGAGTCGGATCGTTGTTGTTCGAGCCGTAGTTTAAAAAAATCATTTTGTTTAGCTTCTAAGCAATTTAAACGTTCAGTAAGTAATCGTATTTGACTGTCTTTATAGTTTTCGTTATAATGAACTCTGTTACTCGCGGTTCTCATGAAGACAGTTTGGTTTTCTCTTTGTTGTTCGTTTTGATTAATTTTGTTGTGATTTGTTGATGTATCGACTTTGTTCATGTGGTTTCCGTGATTGGTTGTGTCTTTCGGTAATTTCTCGGTTATAGTTTGGTGTACACCGTTGGTAATTTTGTTGCGGTTTTTGTTTTTGTATTTGGTCTTGTCTTGGTTCCCATGTTCTTTTAAAATTGGGATCATAATTTATTTCTAGGTAGTTGGGATTTCTTTGTTGTTGGTTATAATACTGTTATCTAGGTTTTTGTCTGTCAATTTTATCATAAGTTTCTTCCATTATTTCGATAGCGGCAGTGTTTAATGTTCTTTGTAAGTCACGAAGGTTATTTTTTTTAGTAGTGCATCGTAAAAAGTTTCTCAGTTCTGGTACGAATTGTTTTATGCAATGGTTTGTTATCAGTTTGTCGTATGCATTCATTTCGTATGTTTTCTATAATTCTTCCTTTGAATCGTCCATGATAATTCTTCCTTATAGTTCGTCTCGTAGGGTTATTAGTTTGTTTGTAAATGCTAATGGACGTTCGTTTCTATGCATTGTCATTTCTAATATTTCCGTAATTGAACGTCAGATAGTTTTGGTGTCCCGGAAATATCTCTTTAATTCTGTTATTAATTCGTCAATTGAGTCATAATTTCTTCTGCCACAAAATTTGCTTGGTCTGTGTGTTTGTTTGATTTAGTGTAGCTCAGTAGTTGCCTTAAATTATATTCTCTGTGTGTGTTGTCTAATGCTCCTACTGTAGAGGCAACATTTAATAATTGGTTTAAAAAAGTGACTTGGGTTTCCATTAAATTCGGGGATTTGTTGAAAGTCGGTGGCTTTGATTACATAATTTGTTCCTTCCATTTCTTCTGTTTCTGTAAGGTTTCTTAAAATGTTAAGTCTGTTAGTTACTGATGTCATAAAGTCAGAATGTGTATAATAATTGTATTTACCAAGTGAATAATGTCTTCAGTGAAGTCCAGTTTTCTTTCTTCCTTCAACTTCCTAAGATACATAACGAATTCCTTCAGGGTCTTACCTGGTGAAAATCTATAAGATCAGTACCCAATATCGGTGGAAAAAAAAAAATATTAAAAATACTTAAGCTATACCATCAGTGCTTATTAAATGATCGTAGAAAAAAAACTACTTATCTTATTTATTGAATCATCTGGGTCATTGAAAATCACCCGTATAATCCGACCTTACTTCAATTTTCATGACTACTCTCCCCTTTGTACCATATGTACAGCAGGCATTTAGACTACTCCCCAACCATTATTGCTACCTTTGCTGATGATACGGTCAGTCTCTCACCGCATTTAGAGTCTAGTAGAGCTTTGAAGCTCTACTCCTACCAACGTAAGACACTGTGCGATACTTTGGACCCCATCTTGACAAAGAAAACTTGGAACCCACATTCGCGACTCAAAAAACGCAATCGACTTTTCGGACAACTACATAGACTAATAAATAGAAAAATTTACATCCCGGCGGAAAACCGTCACATCTGTCACATTATGATTCCATAGGTCACACCCGATATTGAAATTCCTTATATTGGACCAGTACTTACTCGTCCGGAGAGGCTCTCGTGATCTCTTTCAGTTTGTACTGCTGTTATCAAGTAGTAATTTAGATAGAGACGCCCCCACCCTCCCCACCACTACCAAAATCTACACTTCACACCGGCAATGCGCTGCATTCATTCGAAGAACGACCGGCAAGAAGGCCCCAGGTCAGGATTCCATCCAGAACATCCTACTCAAGCAACTGCCAAAGAAAGGAATCTCATTCATAACGAACGTGTTGAACTCCTGCTTCAGGCCGCACTATTTCCCCCAGAACTGGAAGCACGCTGTAGTGGTCCCCCTCCTGAAACCAGCGAAAAGCGGTTATGAACCATCTCATTACCGCCCCATCAGTCTGCTGACTCAACTCTCGAAGCTGTTCGAGAGAATCATCCACGTACATCTCTCCGGGCACTGTGAGTCACAAGAAGTCATCCCACCAAAGCAGACTAGTTTCAGCATAGCCTTAAGCGCGAACAACAACCTGGTGAGATTGCAACACCACGTCGCATCGAACGTCCGGAGCAACAGAGCTACCGCTATGATTTCTCTGGACTGTTCGAAAGCTTTCGACTCTGTGTACCACTACATCCTACTCCAACGAATGAGGGAATACGAATTCTCGGATCAGCTGCAGAACCTGATAAGATCCTACCTTACAGGCAGAACTTTTTCGGTTCGTTTAGGCACTACGTCTACGACCCGAAGAAACTACACTGCCGGTGTCCCCCAAGGATCGGTGCTAGGCCCCCTGCTGTTTAACATTTACACCACCCACATCGTAGGAGCCTCGTACCCTTACTGCGAGGTATCCGCGTATGCAGACGATATAGGTGTTGTTGCGTTGTCGTTCACAACGCATCTCAGCAAGAAATTAAAGAGTGTTAGGAAGAAATTCTTCAGCCTCGGACACCTACTTCACAGCCCGGCTTTATCGGTACGCCTCAAGCTGCTGATATACCAGAGCGTCCTAAGACCTGCTTTGATGTATGGGACCCCTCTCTTCAAGTATCTGACTCCTAACACTCTCCAAACGCTCCAGCAATTTCAGAACAGAGTTCTCCGCACCTCCCTCAAACATACCCCGTTCGACCGAATGAAGGCAGACGAGATGCATAAAAAATTTGAAGTGCTCACCATTCAAGATTTTATCAAGAGAAGGCACATCAAAAAGTTTGACTCACTCAGACATAGCCACAACCCACTATTCTCCGACCTTCAACCACCACCAATGCCCGTCAGATGGAAGCACTGCTAGACCACCGAAGCCTGGAGGATGATCGACGTCATTGAACCCATTGACTGAACGACCTACACCCAGCCGGGAGATCGGCCTCGACCGACTCAACCGAAGCCACAATGACCCCATCTACCTGTGTAAGCAGGTTCAACCTTCCGGCCGAGAGGCTGACTCATTTCAGGTCCCTACCGATTACAATCCATTGCCTAGGTGCCCCTAGGCTCAACCCTTGGTAGACTCTCACTACCTTCCTGATTCCATCCGCCTTTTTAGGCATTCCACACCCTATATCCTTCTCATACATCCTTCAAATGGGGGACTCCCCTTAGTGAAAGGCACTCATCAGTCCTAAATAATTTTCCTTTATCTTCCCACATCCTATTTTTTATAAGTTTGAGAGCTGAGAAAAAAAAAAGAAAAAAAGATAGAGACGTAGCATGGAGGATCTTCCTTTTCCCTACTTTCTTCCCTTTTGCTGGGGAGGTGACATTCCAGCAGATGAATTTAGGGTTCCTTTTAGGAGGGTTCCTCCTTTAGGATTCCTGGGGTTCGCATATATGTTTATATACGGCAGTATTGCATGCATATATCTTCTTCATACTGTTTTGTGAAAATGGATATAATATTATACTTTAGGTGTGAATAATGAATGAGTCATTACCAGAAAGACCAGAAGAGGATCAGATGTACCTGCAGGAAAGTGGAACCTCTCCCCTTCCGGGCTCCGCCAATAAGCTGTTTACATATAAAGTGCTGCAATAGAACTGCCAACATGAGATAGCCGCAGGAGCAGGCGGCAGAGGTAATCGGCTTTAGTGCGCTAGCTACACAATGGGGAGGACGGGTGACGGCCCTTCAAAACGACCATAAATCCCCACTAATCTCAAAGGAGGCAAGGACCTCCCTGTTTGCAGTCAGATAGCCTTATTGGCCTTGGGGGCCTCCTATACACTTTGACTCTGCAGATAACATTTACAGAAGAGAATATTTACGAAGGCCTACCTGATCCGTGCTCTATCTACTGTCCATGATCCGGGCTTGATAGAGCCAAGCCTCTGATTCAAATTTCAACCCAAATGTGATGCATAACACAATTAAGGATTCTCTTTTTGCTCCGAATACGATTTTAATGACGGTTTTAATAACTTGTTAGTACTAAAGCCCCAACAAGTAGCACATCATTAATTAGATAGTCAAGTCTCTTTCATTCGAAACCCTAATTAAAATGTTATTTTTTAATTATTAGCAATTGATTAAAAATTGAACCTTTTTTTTAAAAAAGTTGCATTTACTATTAGTATATCAGATTTATATGCTTACATTTTCATGCAAATATTTACGTATTATAAAGATGTTTATTAACTTAATTAGTTCATAAAAAAACGTTTTCAATAATATTAAATAAGCTTAGTGATATTTATAACTCAATATCATTGAAAAATATTTTTTAATTACTAATTTAATACTGATAATAATCATTTATGGGACCGCTTTAATATTAAGCATCATTGGATCATCAATTGGAATCACCACACAAAATGTCATGCCTCTAAACAATCACTGCACTATCAAAATTTTAAATAAATAATAACAGTTTAAATAACTTTTTGTAATTACAGTTTAATAAGTAAACAAAAATTACAAATATGCTCTATGCAGATAACAAATTGGTCCATCCTTCAAACTGAACAATTATTCTTTAAATTGTGCAGAGCAAACACCAGGTACTGGTACATGTCGCATTTCATCGAAATAAGGTCATTCGAAAAACATTTTCGTCACTTTTAGACTCTACGTCTAGTTGTTTAATGTATTTTTTGCTTAAATCGGCCATCAGTGGTGCAACAATGGTCAAACTCTAGAAATAGATCAGATCTGGTCACACATTCGTAACCTGTGAAACTTTCTGGTGCATTTATACTTTTTAATTTCAATCCACCAGAGGCCCTGTTTTCTGATCGTACTGTACTATTCAGTCAACTAAACGATTTTAAGAAGATAATTCTTATACCCTATTCGAAATTATAATTTTTTTAATACCAACTAATTGATTAAACATTTACATACGTTAATCTTTTATAATAATTGTAACTTTTGTCTAGCCCGAATGAAAAAAGGCTGACTGTGGGAGCAGTTTTTCTCCCGCATCAAACAGGGCCAGTCCGAGCAAGCAAGGGTGCACAGTGAATATCTTCCTTTTGAGTGACTGCCACAACGATTGGGCCAATGTATGGATATGCCACCTTTGATACCCAATATTGATTGCCAACTGTTTCGCCATTAGGTAATTATAATAAGGGACTTAAGGGTCGCTTTTACAAAAAAAAAAAGCTAAACATAACCATTTATATGCCATTATTTATTCTTAGTTCAGCCGGGATAAAAAGCAAAGAGCCACTCCCAGAAGAGCCTTCTTATTATGTGGACTAATTATAGTTTGTTGCGTAAAAACTTCAAATAAACTCGGTGTTAACTTAATTATCATCATTACGTTGAACAGATTAAAGGACTTAAACGGAACTTACTTTCGCTCTTAATAAATACGGACGAAAAAAATATTTGCATGCTACCTGTAATTTTTATTAAATGCTTGATTGTCGGAGCAGAAACATAGTAATTACTTGTTCCCTGACAGCATATGCTAACTGTTACGCAGCAGAAGACAATTATAGTCTTTTAGAATGCAGTAAGAAAGCTGTGTAGTACTAGGCCAAATTCTAAGTGAAGAAGGAAGCTTGGGACGAATAAGAAGCAACCTATGTGGCTCAAATGACTTTTAACAATAAATTAATAATGAATTACTTTAGGTTTGCCATTCCAATACTGAATACATCTGCATGGCCGGTCATAGGTGAGCAATACCTTCATAGAATATCGGTGATAACCTTTACTTGAAACGTACAGTACTCAGAGGTGCAGTAGTACCAAGAAATTGTAAGAATTCAAAAGTCTGAATACGTGCTGAAAGAAAGTATTTTCTGCTTCCTAACTCAGTTATTGGTTGACTTGTTATTTTTTTCAAAATATTTGCTAAAAACGCAGGGAAAGGTGCCACTTTTATTACGATCCCCCAAACCCTTATTTTAATGATTACTTTTAATACCATTTACCAGTCTGTCACTAAATAAATTTTACGACACATACTTGGATATCAAATATGATTCAGTTGATTGGAAATGTTCAACGTATAAGCTATAAAATTCAACTTATAATTAGGAACTAATCCTAGTTTAACACGGCAGAACTAGCTGGGAAAAGACACGATAACTCGCGCGTGAGACATTCCCCACATCTTAAATTTTGGCTTTTTTTATGAGGTAATGAGCTTTTAAATGTCAAATAAACCCTTATTTTAATGATTACTTTTAATACCATTTACCAGTCTGTCACTAAATAAATTTTACGACACATACTTGGATATCAAATATGATTCAGTTGATTGGAAATGTTTAACGTATAAGCTATAACTTATTCAGCTTATAATTAGGAACTAATCCTAGTTTAACACGGCAGAACTAGCTAGGAAAAGACACGATAACTCGCGCGTGAGACATTCCCCACATCTTAAATTTTGGCTTTTTTTATGAGGTAATGAGCTTTTAAATGTCAAATAAAATTATTATTAAAGGATAAAGGCATAAGTAAAAAGGTTTTATGAACTACGAAAAAAATGAAGTATTTTATCAAAAAACCACAAAAGAAGGTTAACGAACGCATAGTTTTTTAGATTCGTCTCAGTAAGGATTGTCATATAAGTATATAAACATTGCGCATTAAAATTTTTATAATATAATAGTGAATAAAAATAAAAATGAACCATTATCAAACCCATTTCGGGCACGTATAATAAAAGTGATCAAAGGTCAAAACTTTTCCAGCACAAATAATTAGTGTGAACGGGGCAAATAGGTAAAATATTGTTGTATATTATTGTAACATTATTAAATACTGTTTCACACTTTCTTCGTTATTTCATTTCTCCTTGATGGACAGAATGCACTTAAATCTTTTCTCACACGCCCTCTTTTCGGAAATCGGCTCATATTCCAGTCCACCTATTCTTTTGTCGCGCATTATCAGTTCCTCGCATAGGAGATTTGATATCGAGGAACGTTATGAAAAGATCTAACAAAAACCGTTTAATATACACATAGCAAACAAATAAAAACGATTAAACAATCGAATTCCGGTACTAACGAAAACGTGACGTGATAACTCGCTATAGGCAGAGCATCTGTCATGGAACGGACTTTTTCCAAAAAAAATCTCATGCGCGAGGAACGAGAACGACGAAACAGGGATGGAGGGTGATAATCATGCAAACAAAGAATGTAAACACAGCTAAACGAAAGCCCGAACTCCCCACCAACCCCGTTTTTGGACTACAGGTGATTTTGTTGAAACGCGAGAGGGAATCTCACGATGCGAGTACTTGGGGGTGAGATTACTGGATGGAAACCAAAATAGGAAAATTATACACGAAGTCACATGATTTCATTAACTTTTAGTATTTTGCAAGTCCTATTTAAAAAGCTGTAGAGGATTAAGATGATAAATATTTCAAATAAATTAAGTAATTAATAACTAGTTATTAGTTAACAGTACGAAATACACATTTTTTTTTTTCCTTCATAGCCCCTTTTAATTTACAGATAATTATATATAATTATAGATCCTCTGGCGAATCTATTTACAAATTATTTTGTATTTCCTGTAGCATCACTACATTATATTTCGATGAAAAACGAAATACACATCGTTTCAAAAACAAATTTGATACTGACGGAATTAAATAACATTGTGAGAAGATACGTTTATTTAGACGTAAAAATTAAATAATAATATTTATTAGTAACCATAATATTTATTTACCTAGACTTAATAGCTAAGAGATTTTCTAACTAACTAGTAAGTTATGGACACTATTAACTAATGTGCATATAGTCTACAAACATTGTGTAGTACCTAACAGAACTGGTCCAGGGTAAAATGATTTTAGGTTCAAATATAGACATGATTTGTTGGCATTAATTTTTTTTTGTTGGAATATTAACAGTTCGTGGATTTAACTGAACCTCCAGTTAAGATTCAGATGCCCTTGCCACTAGGCTACCTACTTCCGAATAGTGCTAGTATTGGTATCGGGGTATCAGGTAGGTTAGCCTAGTGGCAAGGGAGCTTGTACTACTGTAATCAGACCGTTCTGCCCACAAATTCAGGCTGTGTCATTATTATAACTTTTCTATAACAAAAAATACAAACTATACAACTATACAAACTACAAATACAAAAATTAATAAGTATAGATACGTGTCCAACGCTTTCTCCAAAATAAATTGGATTTGTCTCGAATTGAACAAAATTAGCATAAATATTGGATGAACCATTCAGGAATTTGAGTTTCAAGAGAGAAAGAGAGGGGAATATAAAACAGATAGGTAATATGAGACATAAGTGAGGTGAAAGGCTTATTGGACTTACGAGGAGGGAGAGAGTATCGAGGTAACAAATGGCCCAATAAAGTCCAGTTTTCGTTTTCCTTTTTTTTTTTTTTCTAATTTGGCAACACCAATGATTCACAGCTTCCATGATCTATCTTCCAGATTTGTCTAATTAAAATTCCCTTTTCCTCCACTTCTGTAGGAGTTGATTTTATTGCATGTCACGGAAAGTGTTAAATCAGGAAAAGATAGATGGCCTATAAAGAGGCAGACAGAGTGTAAAATAAATTAGCTAAGCCGGGGGAAGCGTCTAAGCAGCTCTGGAAACTATCAAATAGACAAACGCAAAGTTCTTAAAGAGGATAGTTTAATAAACATAAGTTATCAACAGCGTTGCTTGGAGGTATATGTTGAAGAATATTTGAATTTAAGTTATCTATAAAGAAAACTCATAAACATCCTCTTGTCTTTGCCGAGAGAAAAACTGAATATGGCAGTATCTTCCTTGATAAATCTCACTGTTATTTTGACTAGTATAACCGTAACGAATGTAAAGCAAATATGATTTCTTTATTTGAAGTTATAAAAGCAAACGAAATTGTTGACTGCTACAAAATAAAACAGTTAGAAAATCGTCTATTGAATCCAACTCCTGGGCGGATGGTTCGATGACTATGGGTTAAGGACAGCTTTCCTGAAAATCATGACCCCAGCGCAGTTTCTGTCGTCGTCATGTGATCGAATCGTAATTGGTTCGTTGGTTGGTTTGGTCCAGTTCGACATAAAAGCCCTAGGTCTGGAGTCGGTGAACGCGGTTCGCGGCCCATACCCTATATGCAGATCTTTGGGCCCTTGAGTGTTCCTCTTTCACAAAATACCAACCTGAGGGCGCATTCGTACAGTGCGATTGAAACTTCGCGATGAATGGTTTTCTTATTTATATTTTTACATGCTTAATCGGTGTATATATGTCTTTATCTTTAGGCGAGTGCTCTGAAGCCACTTATTGAGAAAACACTTCCAAAACGATAAAATGATAATGCGTATTGCCAAGTCTATATCTTGTCATATCTTTGCATGGTGTTACTTCCAAGCGCAGGGACGCGGCGTAAGCAGGCCATGGGATACGCAGCGCAGAGGAGGCACGCGCAGTCAGCAGTGGTGCATTGTGCAGTGATTAGTGCTGGTTCCGACCGCAAATCACGCACGGGTTAGAAAAGCACCTACTCGAAGTAAAAGGTTACCTGCGTTTTTCTAACCAGCTGCATTTCCTACAGGTATTTTTGTCATCAATTTAAGAATTGTAACTATTTTATGCTAGCGGCTTTATCATTATAAAACAAACCATTTTTTTAAGGCATCTTGTTTGACATGGCTACAAAGAAGAAGCAAAGAAAAACCAAAGACGAAAATTGGTAATTTAAAGTTAAGTAGACCTAGACTTTCACCTTTATTTAAACCTTTAATGACCTGTGGACCTGTCATATTTGTCAGGAAAAATTGACACGTAACAAGTAATAAAATTTTTAGAGGCACTTCACAACTATCATAATTTAGCGTCATTTGGACCTAAAAATCCTGTCGGTGACGCAAGGAAGAAAGTACCACCAGTTTAATGAATTTCGAGTTGAAATGGAAAATAAGTACGAAGGTCCCCGGCTACATAACAAGGTACATTAGTAATCAACAGGAAACATTTTGAAAGGTATCACTCCCTTATAAACAGAAATTAAAGCATTTCTCCTTGAGAAGGGAGTTCACTATCCAGATCTAACGAACGATCGGGGTATCACAAAAAACTATTTCAAGGTAAACGTTACATCTCATCTAAATCAGTTTAATCGTAAACTACAGGTAAAGGAATCACAAATTTTTCGAAGTAAGAAAACGTTATTTTATTCAAAAACAAATTATCCCTTTTTGTTCAAGATCTTGAAAAAGAAACTATGATTCACTAGCTAAGTCTGTTCAAACATCGGCAAAAAAATACTATTTACTATTTCAAAACCACTCTTTGAAATATTACTTTCTCAACAGGTTTCAGGAATACACGCAAGTTAGTCTTTGTAAAAAAGCTCTTAATACTACTGTAAGAGAAGTGAATTTTTCTTCTTTAATATTGACATTGGGAACTTTGAAATGCAATTGCTGGATTTAAAAAATAAAGAATTGCGGAGTTCGAACTTTGAACGTATTTGTGCTTATATAGAAATATTGGAGAAAACGAAATGCGAACATAGTTCAAAGCAAAAGTGGTCTGGTTTGAAAGACCTGGAGTAGGAAGATACGATGATTTTTAACAGCGGGAATAGTATTCCTGACTCACATAATCAAAAAACTAGTGTTTGCTGATCTTTCCTTTTTCGGGTCTACATAATCATGCGAACAATCATTATCAAGCATGAGCCTTATCATGAGTAAATTGAAAAGTTGTCTTATTGATGAGAACCTGGAATAGTGCCTAAAAATAAAAACAACAGACAAACCTGACACCCACACTTTCCAAGGAGATGGAAGGCCATTGTGTACATTAGTTTGTCAGTCACTGTCATGCTTTAATTTTATGGGTATCTTACAATTTAAAATTATCAATAAATAATAACGTTATTAATTTTAATATCATGTTTTATTCAACGCACCTATAGTTTAACTAGACTTGAAACTTTATGTTAAGTTTATTAAGCTAATTTCAGGGAGCGTTGTGGGGTGAAAGAAGATGTAGTATCGAGGATTGAGAAAAGTATGCTGAGGCCTAAAAACTTATCCACCCGTCCAAATCCTCTTGTCAACTCCTTATCCAGTAACATTCATCCCCACAACCCTCCTCGTCACCTAAAACAGCGGTGGCCTCCCAATCTAGTGTGACTTGGCATACCTCTACAAGTCGTATTATGGCCATCATCCCCAATCTAGACCAGAGCGTTTGTGGTTCTCTTCACTATGTCTTCATCTAATGGCGAAACGATTGGAGAGGGAAACTCAGCTGTTTCTGGCTCTTCCACCAGCTTGCTGAGGGAATCAATCACCTTAGGAGTGGGGGCCTCCTCGGCACAATGCTTATGTGTATATTAAATGGACATTGATATAATTGGAAATTGTACATATGTAAGGATGAATTCTTACACCCTAATTAATTATGCTATAAAAGCAAATTGTATTGCTTGTAATAATGATGATCTTATATAAAATTAAAATATTTCTTCGAGTGTGCAACAAAACAAATTATCATAGACCCATGTACCAGACAGAACCAAATAAAGGTTTAGTCACATGAACATGTGCAATTTGAAAAATATTCTTCACTATTGCATCTTCCAAAAACATCAAGTCGGAGCCTCATTTCTCGTTCTCAGCATATTCAGTAGAACTAAAGGAACATAAAACTAAAAAGAACCGAAACTTTATTTTCGAAATCCTAAAAATAAGTAACTAAGTTTAAGCAATTTAAAATAGTTTCAATTGAGCATTCTTCGGACAGGATCATAGAAATGTCTGCCAAGTATGTAGTTACTGCCGAAGCTCTAGCAAGCTGGCTGGGATCCACAACTGCATCCAATAAATCCTTCAGGCTATCGATAAACAACAAGTCTAGACACCTTTGGTACAGAAGGAACATTTTTGCATCTGTCTGATTGCTTGTTGTGAGAAATGAACACTGAGGATAAATCACACATTTACAGGCTCTATGTATACCAGTTATGTCCATCATACAGTACAATCATCATCATGTATTTTACACTTTGTTGGAACGCTGGTTGTGGGCTATCCATATTAATAAATGAACAATCCTTCTGTTCTACCCTCAATTCATAAATTGTCGACAGGCACGAAGGAATGAATATTAATTAATATTTTACATCCCCACAACATTCAACATGAAGCACGTTTACAAAAAGTAAAAATTAGAAGTTAAAAAATTAAACTTGCGCCTTGTTCTTTGATATTTTCAGTATCTATGTCGCAATTTAAACAGTATGTGAAGTTGTCCAACTTATTATCTTATTCAATGGTTTTATAATTTGTAGGCGCAGGGGCTCATCCCCAGGAAATAATGTAGATTAAATCTTCATTAAATCCTGGGGATTAAATCTTCAAACTACTCACTAACTATCTTAAGTTTCACAGACAGACTGTTGTAATTGAGGGTTAAAGGGTCATGGTGTTGAACACCGGGTTTGTGAGGTGCTGCAACAAGTCAAAACATTTGACGCCAAGTAACAAGTGCTAGTCGACGTTCTTTAGCCTCTCTCGAGAGATGTCTGAACACTTTTTTTACTGTACCACTCTGAAATTGTCGTGGAATTTTAGCAATGTTATCATTCAGGCGACTATAGGGGTAAAGAACACATTTGAATATCATCAGTTTGAGAAGTACTGACAATATTTGTGAAAGCTGGTGTGATTTAATGCATACTTTTTCTATTTTGTTCCTAAGAAGAGTAGAGAAATTGTCCCTACGATGCCTATTCACTTTTATGCCCATATAGTACATTGGAAAAGCCATGGAGTTCTCTACTATACAATATTTTAAAACCTTCACTTCTTTTTATATTACAATATACTGTTCATATTTATCAGCGGTAAATTGTATTGTTCAAGAGATATAAACAGATTGATAATGACAGTTGTTGTTTTGATATATTGGCTTCACCTGCAATATGTCAAAGTAATACCTGTACATAATGCATTTCGTACGGGGTGTATTAAATGTATCGGTACAATAAAAGCTATTCCAATTAAGTTGAAATGACATATCTAAATGTTAGTCTTTTCGCCTCTAAAAACAGCGCTCAGAAATCACGAAAATCCTGATACAGAGGAAACACGTTGTAATTAGAATATTCACTGCATATAGCCAACGATAGCTATTTAATGAAATGTTTTAGAGAAAAGTCAACAAAAATTTAGACTGAGCATATTGTGAGTAAAGATTAAGAATAGGTCCAGCCTCAAAGAAAAAAAATGTATGAATTACAATTATAATACACCAAGTTCAATTAAGTAAACAAAACAAGATACGGAGCCATTATTCTTTAAGTCGGAGTAGGCCCCAGCCCACAGGCCGAGCAACAATGGAAAAAGCGGAAGAAAAACCCTTACCTGCGAAGCAAACAAGCTGGAAGTCTTAAACGATTTTCCCTAACGGCGCTTTGTTTCTGTCACACAATTAAAGGCAGGAGAGCCCTGCCCCTTTTAACAACAGGGGGACAAGTTTTTAATCAGAAAGAAGTTTAATCGAGGGCGGTGTTAATAAACTAAGACTGCAATCTGGCAGGAAGCACGTTTATTGCAGTTTAGGCAAAGGCTTTCTCGGTTTTATGTTAACCTTTTCCAAGACTCAGTTCATATCATAGAATATCGACTGTAAGTCACTGTTACAACACCACTGGCGAATATTAGTAGCCCGCAGAGACGACAAAACATTGAATTATTAGTCATTTCATTCTTTAAAAAAAATTGTTACTGCTGTTTTTTGTTTGAATTATTAAGAACTTTGATTTATAAACCATTGTCAAATTATAAACATCAGCAATTTTAATAAAATAAATTAATTAATTTAAAAAAAAAGCCGTTTTTTATATGTTTGTTGAATCTCGCGTTTCATCTTCCTCCCCTTTGTTTTGTTTTTGTTCAGGTTCAATAACAAACTATAGATTGGCCTGAGATGAATAATACCAAATCATCACATTTGTTCTTAAGAATGAGGTCAATTGCTGCTTGAATTTTTCCTAAGCATTCTCAACTTTTTTTAAATGTTTTTAATAACGTAGATAGATCAGTACGAAAGGGGCTCATGTGTGAATTTCAGGTGTACACAGATCAAATACTACGTGTGAAGAGAACTTCTGGAAAATAATGTTTATATTTATTAATTACTCCTTTAATAAAACATTTTTAGTCAATTTTTTTAATTAAAAAAAAGTTATTTTTTTTGATTTTTGAACAAGAAAAAATTGTTTTTGTTCATCAATAAAAAATGCTTTCCAACACCAGTTTTTACTTCAGAGAAATGATATTTGTGTTTATAATTAAAGATGTAATTTTTTCTGTTATCAATTAAAACTTTTTACTCGACTTTTGTCTATTATTTTTTGTTATGCAACCAATTTGTTTCAAAAAATCTTGAATTGTTTATGTAATATTTTGGTTAAGATTTTTTTTTTTTAATCATACTGTTATGTGTATGGTATAGTCATTACATAATGAAATACCTCCAAGATAATTTCATCCATATATAATGTTACTATCTTAAGTAATTTTGACAGTATCCTGTTTTGTTCCTTCTCCTTAAAAATGAAATGTTTAGATTTGAGCCTTTTCGAAATGACCAATTCAATAATGGTTTGCTTCTCTTGGGATCTTCAGAGACTTGCCTAATCAGCACTATTGCATGTTTGGCAATTTCGGAACCATATACCGTTAGTATGTCAGTCACTGGCTTGTATTACCAGTTATAAACGGTATTAAATAAGCGCGCAGTTTCTTTAGTGTGCATGTGAAATTTGTAGGCATTTAGATTATTGATAGAAGGTTATAAAGAGCAAAATTATTGGTTGTGTACATGTAAAGATAGAATAAGAAAGATGTTAGTTCAACTCTTCGGTAGGAAAACTGAATAAATCTAACAACTAATGCTCATATTTTCTTCAAAACCTTCTACTGCCCAAAGCAGCGTATCTTGATGACGAATGGTTAAGAAAATTTCTTAGCTTTTCACGAAAAAACATTTAAGAAATACTTAAAAATTCAAATCCACTGAGGGTCCATTTTTCAAAGCCTAGTCACAATCGCTGAAACCAATCCGGTTGCTTCAAATAATAAAGGAAACATCAGTTACAGATTAAAATAATTCGAAACATGTAGAAAAATAACATGTGTCTTTATTGCGCTTAAATTAATTACTACATGATTAAAATAGTACGCATTGGAGAACCAATGACTAGGAAAACAACAAATGAAATTTCGTGAATCGAATTTCTATTTGTCATGTAATAACATTATTTTTTTTTAGTTTTGAATGAATTTATAACTAAGAGCTATGGAATTCCTTGAAAAGTAACTGTGAGCGCTTATATGATCTATTAAAAAATGGCGCCATTATAAATTGTTCTAAAAAACCTCCAAAAAGGAAAAAAAGCCAAGAGACTTATTATTGAAAGATGAATAAAATATCCACATTTTCAAAAAACTGCTTAGAATAACGCTTGCATTCAATAAACTCAGTTTAAATGAGTTTAACAGGAGATAAGATACTACGAGTCTATAAAACCCATTTAAAATT
The DNA here is from genome assembly GCA_930367205.1 of Acanthosoma haemorrhoidale. Classification (NCBI taxonomy): domain Eukaryota; kingdom Metazoa; phylum Arthropoda; class Insecta; order Hemiptera; family Acanthosomatidae; genus Acanthosoma; species Acanthosoma haemorrhoidale. Next base: position 95,461,721 of record OV884011.1, read on the forward strand.
TAAAACATCATGGATTTTTTTTTTTTTTTTTTTATTACGTCAGCAACAAAACCTTTCACAACGATCTGAATATACCCTATATTCTTTAACTCATCCCTTCCAAGTTCATAAAATTCCATAGTAACCTATCCAACGACCCTAATTTCCTAGCACAGTCATTGCACTGCAACACTCACCCCTATAATCCTCTTCGGAGATTAAAACGGCAGTGGCCTCGTGACCTGCTATAACTAAGTTATAGTGGGAGTTCTGGCAATGGCCAGTTTCTCTAATCATGTCCTGAGCGTAATAATGCTCTCGCGCTCTTGGTCAGCTTCCGCTGGCTCTTATCCAGTGACGCGGCTGACGTAGGAGCGTAGTTTTAGTATTTTGTTTTTGCTGTGTAGCCTCACGAGACCAAGTCATGACACAGTGACACATCGTACCTCCACGCTGTCGTGCTGGAACGCTTTAGTTTTAGGTTCTAGGTATAGTTTTTAGTTTGTAAGTTTTTTTCTCCCATTTTTAAACCGAAGGTGAGCCCCATCACCTAGATTTGTATTCATAGTATTTGCCTATTAACCACAATCTGTATTGTTGAGTAACACGAACTCCTTCAAATGCATCTGTGCATAGCAGGATAAGGAGAAATTTGCAAAGTTTCTTTTAATATTTTCATTGTATAACTTCATGGGGTTTAGAAATAATAAAATTAAAAAAAAAAAAAAAAAAAAAAAAAAAAAAAAAAAAAAAACACGTAGGAGCGTGGGGGACTCCCCAAAACTCCGCTTCCTCCTTCGCATGCTAGGGAGGTGACAACCTTGTGGACTTGGGGGCCTCTGGGCTGTTCGTAAATATTGTATGAATGAGCGAGTGAATGATGAATTGTAAATATGGTATGAATGATAACATTTATCTCAATTACTCATTGCCTAATAAAAGGCAGATTGTAATTTTATCTTAATAAAATTGATATAATTCTAAAAAAAAGTTAGGATTATTAGATACTCATCAAAGGAAAAAGTAAAAAATGAATAATTCATATAAGCTGATTTATACAAAGAAGCTTTTCAGCATATCAGCCGTGAAGCATATAAACCTTTATGATGATAAACATACCGACAAATCCTTATGATGTACTTTACAATACTTGACAAAGAAACAGATACTGTCGGGGCATTTGCTCAGGTGCTCTATCCACTTAGCTATCCTTATCAAGCCCAAAACTAGCCAATACATATCATATCTCTCTAGGTACCCTTTCATGAACTTTAGAAAATCATTGCCAAACTATTTCAAAGAAGACTACAATGCAGTCCTTTAATTTTAAATTGTCCAAGAGATATTTTGCCAGATATTGATTAATAATCATTAAACCGTAGGCTCACATACCTCTAATAGTAAGTATTATCTCACACTACACATTTTTTCAGTAACTGTGAAAGCTGGATGGTTTAAAAAATTCGTGAATTGAAAAAAAAAAAAAAATTACAGTCACATATCAAACGTAATTAACAAACTTCCAAAATCAAGCGGTGCTTTTTTTTTTTTTAATCAGTAGTTATCATCCCTGAAGGTATTTAATTTTTGGAAGTTGGCAGGAGAATACTAAAAAAGTAAAATGATCCCGGCGAAAAAAATTAATAAAACGAAAAAGTTATAAATGAAAAGAGGAAGGTTTCGATCTCAAACTCTAATTCTTTAATTAAAACTCTACCGCTTAAGTTGTTCTGTGAACAAATTAACATTGGGGGCCTACGGGATAATTAGTTATGGAGGTTCGATCAAATCTTTTCTAACAGATGCCGGTTACTTCTGATTTCTAGATTTAACATAGAAAATAAGTAACATTAACAGTATACTTTACAGTACAGCCACTTGGAAATTCTATAAACATTATAAAATATAATTTTTTGATGAGGAAATAAGATATCGAAAATACCGGGATTTGAACCAAGAATCTCTCTAGCCATAGGATCTCTCTAGTAAGTTCCAGTAAGATCCAGTTATCATGCAGTCCAGTAAATTACTTATATAAATAGTTTGCCCCATATAATCTCTGGAAAATCGTCAAAACGACAGTATTATCATGTTCTCAATAGTATGCCAAGCGGTTGCACCAAATGTGTTTTTTAATTGTAATCATTACTAATTTACTACATAACGGTTTTTGCTATTTGTCTGGACACGATTAAATCTAACTCAAGCTGTTTCGGACCACCGGTCCACTACTCAGATAAAATATTTTTAGTGAATTGAATTACACAAACAACTAATAGGAATGCTAAGGATCTATTTGTACATAATGTTACTATCTTAAGTAATTTTGATAGTATTCTGTTTGGTTCTTTCTCTTTAAAAATGGAAATGTTTAGATTTGAGCCTTTCCGAAATGACTTTTTTAATTCTCATTATTGAAGAAGATTTCAGTAATTATTAATCTAAATTGAGTTTTTAGTTGCAGCTTGAGTTGGTAGAAGCACCATCTAAGAGGAATTCAAGCAATATATATATATTTTTTTTTTTTGGTGAGAAGCGATAAAAGACGACGAAAGACAAGGTTTAATCCACCGGCACGTGGTCTGGCATAAACTCGACCGCGGAAGGATTAATACTGGCCATCGGACATACTTTGTTATACCGTCACATGAATATTCCCGTGGGGGCCAACGGAGGAGGGGGTGGTCATTTTAATTTCGGGGGCCTCACCAACAAGGAGTGGATTACATTAGCATTTCACCACTGCTTGCTCCGCTGTTCACCAGCTAGAGCGTCCATCTTCCATTTCTGTGAGTTTCAGTGGCGGTGGGGTGATAACATCCCCAAAATGTCGATATATTGATCAGAAAACTTTGGGAAGGCAAAAACTACAGGCACCGAAGAAATACTCCAATTTGTGCTTAGAACACGGTGTGAAGAAAACCCATAGAGATAAAGCATATAAATAAGTCTAAAATTAGAAATTCCCATATTAATTATTTGACCATGATTTCTCTTATTACTGACTCTAATTCTGATTTTTTTTTTTTTAAGTTGTTTTGTGTACCTTATTTTACAGGAATCTGAATGCTAGTTGTAAAATAGCTGGGGAGAATATATAATATTTTACAACGTCACGCTGTACACAAACACAAAGAAGTAAAAAAAAAATAGGGGAAATACACGTTAATTTTTCAAGAAAAATTCTTTCTAACTTTTATTTATTGTCTGATAAGAAAAATCCTTTCAAATTGACATTAACATTAACATTAGTTTTTCGCCAAATTTAAATGAATTTTAAAGCGTTAGGAAAGAAAATGATATTGTACATTATGTGTTGTATTAATTTGCATAGAATATTACGTTCTGTGACCTCAATGTAATTGCAAAAAAAAAATGTATGAAAATAATTTTTTCTTTGGGAAAACCTGAAACTAAAATAGAGGGATTTTAAAGTAGACAGAATTCCTTTCCCCCTTTGTTTGCCTGGGTCAACACCACCTGTGTTATGTCCTGCGGCTGAGTTCGACAGCTTATACAAAATTCAACACACTTTCAGCATGCTCGTCACTGTCAACATAGTTATGTTTTAGCCAAGTGAGCTCACCGCAACTCAAGATGCGGTGCAACTCAAAAAATAAAAGAAAAAGGGATTAGATCCTTAACGTAACGGACACTTTCTTTTTCTTTTTATTCCGAAAACGTTTTATTTAAATCATAAACTTACAATCTTCCTTACTCTTCTTTAATTATAAAAATACAATAACTAAAAATGATGAAATATACTTACAATACGGATGTGAAACAAATTGTATACCCACAAATATCGATTATCTTAATATACTGAGCGCTATTAACAGTTAATAGTAATTTTTTTTTAAAGCTGAAATTTGGCGTATGAATATATAAATATTCGGTACAATGACAATAATTTATAAAAATAATGCCGATATTTAAAAAAAATAATACTGCAGTGTACTTGGGCTGTTTGAAGCGTGTCTGGCTCATTGTAGCCCGAGTAATTTTTTTTACGATAAAGCTGTCAACGGTTTGAAGTTTATTACGAATTTCAATATGATGGATAGATTTATTGAAATAATTTGTTCTTTTGTATCGATATAAGCCAACATGGAAGAAAAACGGTGATAAAAAATCGACGCAAAAGGCGCAAAATCGCTCACTGCATATTTTGCAAAATGAATCATTCCCAGAGAAATACTGCAGAAAAAGAAATCGGCTAACGAAAAAAAAATATAAGGTGCAGACAAATTATCAGGCGTGCCCTCTGAGGGTGAGCAGCGTAATTGATCAAATGCAATTGCACATCTGTTATGGGCATGGAGAGTGGATTTATTAGCGAGCAGATGGCGACTATAGCCCATGGCCATAGCGTATGGACAATACCACGCCATATTGATTAGCCCTTTAGTGGCTGGATGAATTTTCTCTCCGTGAGCGATGTTTTATTTTTTTTTTCGTTGGACCCAGTCACAGCCAAGTATTCAATCATCTGCTATTAGCCTGTAGACGTGGTTTCTTGCCTGATTTATATTTCCCATGTAGGCCCATATGAATGTTTACGTGAATCTTCCGGCGGCTTTGATTGATAATTTATGTCAGGGAAAATTTTATCAGCAGTCTCGTTTCTCTTACTTTTTACTTTACTTAGTTGTAGCAGTCAATTAAAGCAACGTTTTAGAGCACATGTCCTCTCTACTAGACTGGTGAGACTGGGGTGCCACCTGCACTCCGGTCGACATAATGGGTGCCTGGTGCTTTGCCTTCACTATTAAGCTCACTCGGATCCATAAGCTATTTTAAGTGTTTAATAGTATAAAAATCCCGAAACACATTGAAAAACTTCTCTTTTCAAGTACTATAAAATAATAATAAAAGTTATATTACTAAAGGATGTAATCGTATACATGTAATCATCGGAGACCCTTGCGGCTGAAATCCCCTAAAAAAAGAGGAACTTTTGTTTTACAAATTTCTGGTCAAAAATTGGACCAGTTAAAAAAAAAAGAAGCTATTGAGTTTCTTCTTTCATTTTCTTCGTCTTTTATCCCTTTCATATGTGATTACAAAACATATGTGGTAGTATTTAAAATGTCATTGGTATTTTATCGGAGGATCGTGTTTTAACATAGTTCTTGTACACTTGAATTGGTCTTGAACATTTGTGGATGACCGACGAGGAGAATTTACAAGCAAGTTTTCGTTTTTATTTAACTTCTACTTAAACTGACCTTTCCACTCACTCCTCCTATGCTCTTTAGGCATTTAAAATTTTTCTAGCATATTTCTTCTCTCAATCTTTCTCTCATATTCGTATGTTACTAGCCAGTTCGACAGTCAAAACATCCTAGGTTTTACCCTCTAGACACTTTGGGTATGTTAACAAAAAGTTGGCTTAGAGATGTAGTGACGAGTAATCTGTTTGGTCAGCCCAGAAATAACCCTTTAAACGCCTTCGACAACGTTACGTCGAATGATGTCATCTTCAGCTATAAGAGAGACTCGCTCATTCATAATTATTTTATTCCTTATCTAATTGAATCAATTTTTTTAGCCAAATGGAAATCACATAGCTATTCCATTGAGGTGCTATAAAATAAAATTACCATCCGAAGAATTAAGAATATGACGAAGCCAAAATTATAATCGAGGGCTTCTGATGTTTGGTTAGGTTCCCTTCCAATGTAGCTGTATAGAACACGAATATAGCCATGTCAGATCTCTTTAGCTTTGCTGACCAATCAAAACTATACAACATAAAACTCAAGAGATCAAAATAATTCAAAGGAGGGCAATTTAGTTGTTAATATTCCAACATTTAGTTTTTCCTAATATGAAGACCATTTTAAACCAAACATTGCTCAAACGAATAACTGAACGAGAAAGAAGAGTTACTAACAAACCAGGATGGTAGACACGAAGTAAAGTAAAACTGAAGGCACCACTTTAACGATAGGAAACCGAAAGTGCAGCCACAGGGAAGAAAATTTCGATAGGAACTAGAAGAGAAGGAAAAGATACGATATTGAAGAATGCTCAGATGATGGAGAAAGGAAACCACTGTTTTGTCAAGTGATATTTATTATGACGTGACAATTTCCTGTTAAAAAGGCGTATTAAATAAAAAAAAAATTTTCTTATATGTAGCAAATATTTAAATAGGGAACATAAACTGGCTTTATATTAATAGTTACCAGTTGTTTTTCAAAATACCACTTCTTAAATAATTATTAGCCAACTAAAAAGATGTGCCGTACTCGGGATTTACTGAACCTAGGACAGGTGCTATTCCATCTGAGCCAGCCAGAATTGGACATAAGCCTAGCCAGTATCAATTTGATACCGACATTTTATCTTCGGGTAATAACTGTTTGAAAAAGGAAGATTATTTTCTACAACCATACGAAGGAGATTAAACTTATGGAATCAAGAGTTGGAAAAACACAATACTATGTTAACTATTAAATATTGAATTTTAAATGTTATTTATAGAATGAATAGATTAAGTGAATAGTGTGTATACATTATAAATAAAGTAGCCCAAGTGTAAATTACTTGTTGGGTGTGTGATGTCATGTTTTAAATCATATGCTAGCAACTAGTTTTCATGATGAATAATTATGTTGCTGTTTATAAGTTATGATATGATCACCACACTATTAATAAAAGTGTTCGTAAGGAGTTCTTGGTGAGGATTTTAGAACGTCATTTTTCTGATCTAACTTTCCAAACGTTCCTTTACGTTCTTCCAGCTCAGATCCAGCAACTATTACTAATACATGAAAGTATTAAATCCAACAAAAACCGATGTCTTTACAAAACAATGATCAACCATTGTTTTAGATAAGACGATTTATCATAAGCGTACGGTAACTAATCACAGAGCGCCGACAGTTACCATACAATCACCAGTAATCGGACAAATCATCGTCAGTTGCCGATGGAATGAAGGCACTCGCAGACTATTGTAGGCCCGTGATGATGACTAATGGTGAGCAAAGGTATCCACACAGATCCGCCTTAAGGGGAGATACAAATGGTCCGATGGTAGAATGCAGGCGCAGCAAATAGAGAGGACAGCACCAACCCCACTGTATAATTATTAATGATAAGTTAATTATTAACAATCTGAACTCGTGATGAATGGCCGACGTGGGGATTATTCAGCCACACCTTGATGAATTAATGCAAACCGCTCGCTCCTTGGCTCGAATGCCTCGCTGATGAAGGCGCACATATCTAATGGATAATGGGCACTGTACTGTCCTCAGCTCCGGCCGTACAGCTCTCTTAATCCATTTAGACTGCCACTGTAACCTCAAATGGATTCTATCCTAGGCAAATATTTCCAATTATACTCAAGTAGTCTAATGAAATTTTTTTTTTTTTTGTTAAATTCGAACGGATGTTCTATTTCGCAAACTTGATGCATCACCTCGAAATATGCTAGTTAATCCAATATTTTAAAGAATTCTTTCATTTCTATATTAAATATATTGGAACTAGCAATCTCTCATAACCTTATATTTAACAAATGATGTTATAAAATAATATTATGAAGCCGTCACTAAAGTGCTGTTGTAACAGACAAATTACCGCTTTCTGTAAACATGCCTAAATTTATTGATCACAAACGAACTGCTATACATAGGGATATAACGGGAGGCTAAGTTATAAACCTACAGAATACAATGGCACACAGGTTGACGGGCATACACATTAGGGTCGCCGACGGGAAATTATAAGCAATTACATAAAAAAACCAATGGTCTTCGAGCGAAATTGAGAAAGATATCAACATGATAAATTCATGTCCACATTCCTGTACTACTGACTCGGCCTATTTACCCCTCTCTGGTGGACACCTGGTTCTACAAAGCTAGTTGAATATCTCATGGTTTCCACATTATATTTCTCTTGCTCAATAACTCAAAAAAAAAACTTTATTTGGTATATAACACAAATGTACAATTATAGGTTACAGGCTAAGAGATCAAAAGGGAATGAGCTCCATAAGGAACCAACAGTCTGTCTTATGTCTAAGGGGTATTTATCTGTGTAGAAAAGCTGAAGTAGGGGTAGCAAGATGGCGGTAACAGTAGAGATAAGGGCGCTGATGGAAAAGGTCGTGAGAGCCAATTATTTAGAATAGAGGTCTGGGAAGGGAAGATAAGTTACTAATAGGATAAGATAAGATAAGTTACTAATAGGATAAGATAAGATAAGTTACTAATAGGATAAGATAAGTTACTAATAGGATAAGATAAGTTACTAATAGGATAAGATAAGATACTAATGGGATAAGATAAGTTACAGATAAGATAAGATAATTATAATAGGGCTGATTATTATAAGTTACGAGACACAGTCCTTAGGATGTTACTAATAAACATACCATTTGTTAAGATAAGATTATGTAAATGTGACATAACTCACGACTATCCCATGACTTGTCAAGTCCACCCTTACTAATGTGGGCGAGCACTATCTCTACCTTATAAGGTAAACAGGAGATCGACTTGTTGAGTGTCACCAGTATATGGAAGATATAACCGGTGTATACATTAGGTAAATAAGATCTTTGAGATAAATAAGTTAACCATTTAACTGCAGTTTACCATCATATAAAGTACCAGTTGTTACTGTTTATTAGATATATTAACCTGAAGAAGGAATTCATTTCTCTAGGAAGCGTAATTAAAATAACTTGATAACTATTACGATTATAAATGTCGAATAAGCAGTTAATACACTCAGGATGTTATAATTTTAAAATTATATGAAAATACACTCCATCATTACCTTTTGAAGTGTTAAAGAGAATAAAAAACAGGGAAAAATCGAGTTAACCTAAAAGAATTATAAATCATATCACAATAAAAAAATTTTTTTATTGTTATTCGTGCATAACCTCCAGGCATATAACGTATAATAATAGGTAAAACAAATTAACTTTGATTAATATTAAATTAATTTATAGGATCTACGTAAAATTGGACGTAATTAGATCCTGAAAATGAACTTCAACCTTTGTTAACACGGTATTAATTCAAACTTATTCAAATAATGCTATATCAAAATGGCATTTAATCTGAATATTTTTAGACTAAAGAAATCGTTTAATTAATTTGACTTCAGTACGCCACATCAAAATGGTGATTGATCAAAGGACGTAATATTTCATTTTATATTTTAATTATTTTGATAAGTTACATCAAAATTACTCCCGAACAGAGGATTATTTTCATTTACGAAAGCTACAATACATTTAAACATAGGTAAGTGGAATTTTCCGATGTTGCCCTGGATAGTTAACTCGATTTTTCCTACGTTTTTCATTCTCTTTAACACTTCAAAAGGTAATGATGGAGTATATTTGCATATAATTTTAAATTTATAACATCCTGAGTGTATTTACGGCTTATTCTACATTTATAATCGTTGTAGTTATCAAGTTATTTTAATTACGTTTCCTGGAGAGATGAATTCCTTCTTCAGTTTATGGTTCCTTAGGAAACCAGCAGCTCCTTCTGTTATGAAGTTAAGGGGAAAAGAAGAATAAATAATAAATCACGCAATTCCCACCTCAAAAACGTATTGGTAGTTTATAGGCAGTTTTCCAGGGCGTGTGACCTGACGAACCTTGTCGGAAGTTTGTCATATCTCTCACCGTTGGAACGTAATGTCTCATTATTGCTCGATGTAACTCTTCCGTCCCGTGAAATATTTGAAGATGCACCAGAAATGCTTCTGGCAGATGACTAGAGTGTCACAGAGAATAGTGTCGGCAGATGACTAGTAAAAACATATTACATGGAATCCACAACATCAAGCACGTAAATATAGCAGCCAATGTCTAATGCTTGGGAACGCATTCAAAACACTATTATGGGGGAGTATTCTTTGAAAGACGTTAACACAAAGAAAGAACATCTGATGGCTACGTTCACGTATAAGTGAAAAATAAACGGCACTGGAGCTGACACAAACGAATTATACAAGCCAGAATGGTTTGTGTACGACAATATGGCGTTTTATTTATTTGGAACAACCAAACAAATAAACTAAAGAAGGATCGTTCGCCCGACCACAGGACTGTAAGTACAAAACTCGAGGTTTCCCACGCCATACACCTTGGGAGTCGGCCTACAGCCTGACATTGTCTGCTCACATTTTTGTATCGAAATCGATCTCGATCTTAGGGCAGTAACATAAGGGAATGCATAGCGAACACAGACAATATTTTTTTATATACGCGCGCGTCTGTGTGTGACAATGACAATTAAAGGAATGTGGCGATTTTAAGAGTTATCACTGAAAGGCTTGAAGCCATCTATGAGCCCACTGTTAGCAGTGGAACAAATTAAGAGAATACTTTTAATTAGTACACGTCATAGGGTAAATACACTATGATTTTAATGTCATTTATTAGCTGAGTACTTTTCAAAAGAGTTCATCAGTTGTTTAGTTGAAATGCGTAAATCGTTATTTAATAGGCTACTAGAACGATATTTTTCACTAGTCACATAGTGGATTTATTAAACAGAGTAGCCCACAACGCTTGAAGATTTCAATGTGTGACCGAGTCATGTTTTTTTTATTGTAAGATTATAATAATTCAAGTTCAAAATCATTATAAATGAAGCTTAAATTGTATTATTATTGCTTATTTCTTTTCTTATCCATTTTTGTCCATTTTTCTTATCATATTTAGTCCTGCGTTCCAGGACACTTATTTGGAGACTTTTGATTTGTTTTTTTATTTAATGTCAATACATTAGCATTTTTGTGTTACATACGAGGAATGAAGTTCGTTGCTGTTTTCAATTGCACGTGTGAAGATATAAAAGGCAGCAAAGTGGGCCGAAGACCAGATAAAATGGTGGCTTGATGGTCCTCATGAGGGCAGTTGAATGACTGTCTCCAACAACGTGCGGGGGAGGGCCTCTTATCAACTTTTGTCGGACAAATGTTGCTAGGTTACTGAGTTCAAGAGATAAGGAAAGCTAGTAGGAGGGAATTACCTTGCACCTATCCGCATTATCTTAGTAATGATTTTTTTTTTTAGTTAACTAATTTTATTGTTCACGGTTGCTCCGCGTAACGATAAACTCAAGCATTTACACATAAAACATTACATTCAAAAAATAGATTAACCTTACATAATTACTGGCACTTGCTTCACAAAAGGTAAAGAACATTGCAGTTTTGAATAATTTAATCGTACGTTTTAGAAAAAAATACACACGGTGAGCCCTGCACGTATTAGAACTTTAATGAAAGTTCCCTTAGTCCCAAAAACACGTTTTGGGAGTATAGCCCGAAAACAGACATCCCCAATTCTGGTTTATAGGAAAATATATTTTTTGTGGCCTCCCTATGCAAAGTTGAGCTATCTACTATTGGAACATGTGCTCCTGCAAGTACTTCTTTCACATCAGTGGATTGATTTCTGGTTTGTTCCTGAAGGCTCATTAAACTAAACCATTGGGCAAAAAAGCCATTGACAAAATCATTCTAAACGGCGTTAGGCGGCTAAATAGCGTTGTTTTACTCACTCTTCTCAGATTTTGGTAGTCTCCCAAATTTGATTTTTTTTTTTTAAGTTTGAAAAATTAAGGAATAAAAAAAAAATATAATACAAATTATTTGGAATAAGTGGAATCTTTCACATTGGGCGTACCCAGAAGAAATCGAACTATTTTTATACAAAGTGATTTATTATTTTTTTTTTACGAAAAACCTGTAATCTTCTTTAAAGATTACAGTAGATTGACAAACTAGATTGACTCTCCACTGGAGTCAATGTACTTGTCCAATCATTTATTCCACTGTTCCAGACATTTTTTAAATTCCTCTTTAGTGATCCCAGACTGCGCCTCTATTGTTTTTGTTTTTATTTCTTCAACGTCCCCAAAACGCTTTCCTTGCATATCCCTTTTCATTCGAGGAAAGAAAAATAAGTCGCAGTGGACTAGATCGGGTGAATAGGGATTATGGGGTATAGCTATGGTCACACCTTGGTCGAAAATTGGCACGCAAAGAGGGTGGTGTGAGTGGAAGCGTTGTCATGGTGAAAAACCATTCTCACTGCCACAAATAAGGCTTTTCCCTCCACAAGCTTTTCCAGGTAAAAAGCCTGGTTAACTGTCTGACCCAGCAACAAACTTTGAATGGACCACTCCTATCACATAAAAAAACCAATGAGCATCGTCAGAATGTTTTATTACGCCTCACGATCTTTTTTGGGGCGAGGGGAATTTTGAGTCTTCCATTGGCTTGATTGTTGCTTAGCTTCAGGATCGTATTCATAGCACCACGAACCTTCGTAAGGTGTGGGTAATTACGAACTCATCATTTAAAGCAGACCATGCTTCCAAGCGACATTGTTTGTGCCGTGCAGTCAGGAGTCCATGAACAAATTTTGCCTCAAACCTTCACTTAAAATTCACTATACTGAGCTCCAAGTAACTTCAGACTTTTCCACTACTTTTTCGATGATCCGACATCAATCTATATGATTTCGTGTATTTATTCGGCATACTCGTTGGTTTGAACCGTCGAAGGACTCCCAGAGCAAGATAAATAATTTAATGACATTGTACAACTTTTAAAAAGAGAAAACCACTCAAACACTTTTGTTTTCCCCATAGCATCATCCTTATAGGCCGGTTTTAATATTTTGAGTGTTTATATGGCAGTTTTTCCGAGCTGGAAGAAAAACTTCACGGCCGCGCGCTGTTCGCAAGGATCAGCCATTGCAAAAACTACGTAAAACAACTGTCGCAAATAAACTCACAGTAGCCTTCTCCATAATTGGTCCTTGGCATACTGAATGGTGATAAGTTCATTTAGTTACGGTCCTATCGGCGACTTTTTGGGACGCCCTCTTAGAAATGTGTCGGGCAACCCCTTATCTTTTGTGCATTGCTATGGCTACTGGAAATGTGATTCAGTACGGATCAGCCTAACTTTTAGGCGGGCGCCAAATGTGGTTGATGGGACATTTTTGGCAAATATTACCCGTGGCAAAGACCTAGTGTTCTAGTGAGTCAAGTAAAGTTGGTTATTTCATATTCACTGTATTATCTTGTGTATGCGACCTGTATAGTCGAATAGACTTGAATCTCTCCATAACCTCGAACTTCTCCACAATCATCTTCAATTATATTCGTTAGGTTCTTTATGTACACGACATCACAGCAATAACATTGAGGAGCGACATAGGAGCAAAGGTATAAGAATATATAATATAAGACCACAATCCAAAATAATTTCCTGCGAGTAGGGCTAAAGACTCAGCCCTCAGACTCTACATGGTCTGTATTTTAAGTTTGCCCATGCTATTATTCAGAAATCTTAACATTTTTTGATCTGTCAAAACGTTGTATAGAAATTGTCTAAATGCATAAGAACACTATACTCTGAGGCAGACCGAAGTAAAGCCAAAAATCATGTCTCTCTCCTTCGTCACTTAGTTAATTTAAATGCTATCCATACGAGTAGACTACCATTTTATTGTCATTGGCCTATAATTAGGGGTATATTCCCGTTGTTATTGCAAGTAGTGCATATTTCCTCCTTCAATCTTCAGGTATTGAAAATATAAACAACAAATACGACCTGAAATGATTTTTTTTTTTAATCACTATCAAGAGATTGGAAATTGTGTGAATATTATTTTTTTTCCGAACCCACCTAAAAAATAATACTATCTATTAAGTAAAGAAAAAAATCCTCTGTCTCTCTAAAATATATTAAATTCAACAAAAACGTTTTCCATAACCGGCACAAATCATATTATATTACCTATTGTTTTAAAATAAATCATAAACAATTTTGTTAGTGCTAGTATTTTATAACATTTTCAATACACTAAACATAAAAAACATCGTGTGGAGTTATTTAAAACGATGTGTGCGAGTTGTATTCAAATAAAAGCACCATCACCGAAATGCATCCAGGAAACAAAACAAGTAATGCCCAAGTCATCTGCTATCAAAATATAGAAAACTAAAAATTTCAAATATTTTATTATCTAAGGTAAAAAATAAAATAATAAGTGTTTTCTCCAATTATAAAATATAATTAGTATAAAACAAAAAAATCAAATAGAAAAATCAAGCATTTGAAAAATAAATTTACAAGAAGAAAATCTGAGTGTTTTTATTCAAAAAAGCGTTAATCGATGCAGAAAACCAAAAATTATTTCTATGGATATGCGTAGCAACAAAATTCAAAAAATTCAATATTAAAATTAAACAATTTTTGCATTAGATGTTAAAATACCATTAAAAAAATGGCCCAAACAGCATAAAAATCATAAAAAAGTTACAAAACGCTTACGCTTCCATTTTGAGAACAGATGATATGTCCATGAGAATGTCTTGTCAATATCTGGTCAATTACCTGTAAAAAAAATAACATGAAAAATGTTAGTATGAAACTAATTAGACATCTCTTAATAAGTTTTTATAGACATATTGCTATTATTTACAGATGATAAGATATTACGACCTCTTAAACTTTATGTTCATTTAAATCAAATAATTAAAAAAATTCCTTGTAATTTTGGTATCATATTTCAATAAATTCTCTCGAAAGTCATCTGAGAAACACACTCTAGCTACAACAAAAATAACAAATGACAAAGAATTAATGACCATCGTCATTCCATTGGACCTGCAGGTCACTGTGACACTCGCTGACCAGTGGTTTTTTTTGAAGAGTTTTTTTTGTGCCACATAAAAAAGAAAAACTAGTCATTAGAAAAGTTACAAATTTACCGGCACAAAAGCACCATCCAATAAAATAAAGTGCTTAGGTATTGATAAAATAATTATATAAAAAGTTTGCTTTGTTGAATTTTACTTAAGTGCTTCAAGTTATTTGTACGTAAAAATATTAAAAATTTATTTTATAGGATTTCTCCAATAAGTGCAGAAAATAGGGGATCCTTTCTACCCAAACCCTTAACCTTAATGACTATACGATAAATCCATACAATCAGTAGAGCCGTCCTTTAATTCCAGATATTTTCTTGAAAAAAATACTTGAGTGATGTGAAAAGCTTTTTTTAATTTTCCAAAAATTTGAGTTCTGGGGTTTCTGCAATAATTGATTTAAATATAATCACGGTAATATGTGATTTCATGATTTTAGTCCTTAACAAGATAGAATTTACTTAAGGGTTTACATGATGCATATGATAATACTTAATTTATTTCTTTAAAAGAATTCAGTTTAATTCATAAGCATAACTGACGGCTTTAAAAGATAAAACTGCGGAGGATAGCTTTGTACAGTTGGAAACTAACAAGACGTCAAGAATAATCCCCAGGAAGCTTTTAAGCCGTAAAACGATATTTTCAGTAACGTTTAAAAAAAGTAACCCTAATTTTAGCCGGTTTTACTATCGTGTAAAGGAACGTGGAACGTAAGAACGCTCCCATGTAAGAAGTTCCCAAAGAGGATTAACAAATATGAAAGGGAGGGGAGCATCATGAAAGTTTTTCCTCACTTTTCTTTCCACATAACGAGAGCTACTTAGCTAACAGTGAACCGAGGAACGTATGAATAAAAAAAAAATATTGAAGACACTGTATTTGGTTTAAATTTTGATTGTCAGCACTTTTTTTTTTTTACATTTTTTTGTATATCTAGGAATGAACAAATTAACAATTAACAATGGTGGTATATGTCTATTGGCATGAATAAAGATATCGCTTGGTTTCATAGCATACAAAAAAAAATTATTCTCTACCACTGCGCCCTTTCATTTCATCCTTTCATAAAAAGCAACAACAGATTAGGATACGTTCGGACATGTTAGAGATTATCAGCGTTCTGCAAAATATTTTTTTTCCTTATTAATAACTTTCACCACTTATCTCATATTATTAGAGCCCATTTATTTATTAACAACCCGTGTCTAAACACCGTCTAAAAATGATGGGATAAGCTGTCATAAAAAGTAATTAATTTTAATAGAATACTAAAGGTAGATGAAAACTTAGTTTCTGATCAAAACAGTTAATCAGTAGAACGTTAGGACATTTTTGGGTATATATTTAGCATTCATAAGGTGAAAGTGGTAACCCTATGAATACCCATCCAAACGAATAAATAAACAATGAATATTTACGTATTCCCACAATTAAAAAATTCAAAAAGCACTGAGCAACTTAAATGTTCCTTCCTTCATCGTCAATTGTCATTGCTTTCTTCTGCAAGTTCTTCAATGCTTGTTAAAAATCTATTCTACCCTGACACGGGCTTTAAAACCTGGTTATTGATTACATTGGTCGATTTAACTAATCGGATTAAATAAAAAAATATCGGGAGAAGCAAATACTCCTTGTTTATTTCATGATATCATTAGGAAACAATAATATTCAGCTAAATCATGCTGAAACTATGTTATGAACTGAAGTTATGTTTGACAAACTAAAGTGTGTCTTCCTTGCCTAGGTATTTTTTTTAAGATGTCGGATATACTCACTTTGATAAGGCATCCCCTATCAATTAAAGCAGGACTTATAGTATTTTTTTAAGTAATAATAATAATAATATTTTCATGAAAAATGTTAGTTAACAACGTGTCGACATACTACGGTTACTAATACTGCTGACGAACCGGGGACTTCCTGAGCTATGTATATATGCTAATATTGTATGAATGGATACTGTAGATAAAGTATGAATGAAAGAATACATTTTAAATTATAAATTTGGTAAGAATGCTGCGTTTAAGTTATCACAGTTATATATTGCTCCTTTAGGGTAGACTGTCATTCCTTCCGAATTCGTGAAATTCCATCCACTAGCACAGTCATTACACAGCGCCACAAATCCCTATAATCCTCCTCGGAGACTAAAGCGGCCGTGGGCTTGTGACCTACTATAAATACTTGACAGTGAGAGCACTCAGCTCTCTCAATGGCCAGTTTTTCCAATCATGTCCTGAGCGTCGGTGGGTCTTCCACTCATGGTCAGCCTCCACTGGCTCGTGATGAATTCGATGACGCGGTTGATGAAGGAGCGTGGGGTACTTCCAAAGGCTGCGCAGCCTCCTCTTTCGCATGCAAGGGAGGTGAAAACGATGTGGATTTGGGAGGTCTCTAGACTGTTTGTAAATACTGTATACATGAGCGAGGTAATGAAGAACTGTAAATATGAATCCCAACATTTATCACAGTTACTTTTATTGCCCAATAAAAGGCAGATTGTAATTTTATTGCAATAAAGATTGTTGAAAAAAGGGTAGATTGTAGTTAATTTAATAATTTAATAATTAATAAAATTAAAAAAAAAGTGAAATATTACGTACTGTACGATTAAGGGTTTAGTTGTGCCCGAAAAAAGTTGCTAGGAAATGTATTTTTAATGAAACGATGATGCATAGGTCAATAGATTGGTGAAAAAATCCTAAGTTATGGTTGCCTTTTTACCTAACGCAATCTTTTTCTGCTAAACGAAGACGAGTGCCACAACAGTATTTATGCGTTTAGAATCGCTCTGTTCTAAGATTTCTGCGCATAAACAGTTTCTTTAACCAGCTTTTTTAATTATTTAGTTTTCCATAAGCATATTTACCCTGAAGTAATCTTAAACCTGAAAACCTAAGACATAAAATCCATTTGACACAATCAAAACGTTTGGCTTGTGGTCGACAGAAACACTATTTTTATAAAATCATAGTACAGATCTATTTACAGAAGAACGTTTTGGTGATATTTTACGAGCATGAATATCACACATTATTTATTTTTATTTTTTGTAAGAATATTAAAAATATGCTATAATACTATACTATAATACTTGTTATAAGTTAAAGTTATATTTTTTTAAGTTAAATTGTTTGCAATAAGTGCATTATTAACTATTTCAAATTATTAATTTACCTTCAAAAAATAAGTTGTACCTAGAGGTTCTGACATTATATAACGGGTTCTTAGCTATTTATCAGCATATGTTTTGCTATTGCACTGAGCTAATATACAGATATTGTGTAATTAGCTTGTATGACCAATTCTTTTAGTATTAATTTAATTGTATCGTGAAGACGTCTTCATAATGGTGTTTTTTTGGCGGACGGACCTTCTATGATTTGCTAAAAACAGTTAAATAATTTTATTTTATTATTTTTTCTTTCATAAGTTTACACTCTACTTTAACATTGTCATTTTTTCTTTATGATGTAATAGTTCTTTTTGTTTGCCAAAAATGAATTTCTCATCTAAACCTCATTATTATTCGGTTCAAGATACTAAAAGGTAGGGGACGATTGGTCTCTAAATAAGAAGTGTTTAGTATTTAGCCTTAGCCGATACAATAACATACGACACGTGGGAAGAGGATAAAGTGAAGACAAGCGATAGAGATGCTCGAAACGGCGAGCGGACACAGACTCCGAACCAGGAGATAGCGCAACACAAAAGGCCGGAGTTGTGCGTCGTGTGGCAGATGTTCGTTATGGCGACAATGGGCCGGTATCAGCGGTCAGATAGCCCACCGAGGCTTCCCCGATACCGCTACCCAGCACAATACACACCTTTCTTATCCTCCCTAATTAAAACACGCTGTGTGTTTGGGGGCCTGGAAAGATAACCGCCATCCCTAATTGCACTGCATTTATTCTACCGATCTTGCGCGTTAATGCCCACCACCGATAGCAAACCAACTTTTCGGAATTTTAAGATAAACGGGTAAGATAAACTCCGATCTGTGTACCGAGTTATCACTCGGTCATTATGGTCGCTCAAAGGCAAAGTTATAGACACATCGTTAATAGCTCATGACTAATGAATCGAATACCACACGCATATGAAAGCAGATATTTGTCTTTTTGCAAAAGCGAAAAATGAAAGGAAATTTTTAAATATAAAACCACCACCTTTATAGACTTTTCACCTTTCGAAATCTGTTACTGTGGTCGAATTCAGATTTAAGCACAATTCACACCACACAAATTCACATAAACACCCATTGCGCTAGGAGTAATTTTTTCTGAGCATAGCAGTCAGCCATGTCGTTATTAAGTCAGTACTTTTATAAAAAAAGATGAAATGTATCTAGGAAAATTTAGGAATAAAAAATAGTAAAAAAAAGAAAACACATAGCATAAACAACAGCATGAGGAATAGATGAAACATAAATTAAACATATGAAAAGATAAACAAATAAATAGTTCACAGTTAGAAATAATGGCAATAAAGAAGAAATTATGAACCTGGATAACTACAACTAGATAAATATAATACCACTGAACCAAGAATTCAAAAAACTATATATGTGCGTAGTTCATATTTATTTGTCTATTGTTACTAAATTGATTTCATCACATGGAATTATAATAAGATGTAATGAGATAGTGAAAATGACAAAAATGCCATTTTGATTAACTTGATTTTGATGCCAAAAATATTAACTTGTAAGCAATCACCTGGATTACGGTTTTATGTCAGATACTTTTATTACAGATTAGATACTATGTCAGACAGTATTACAGACTACTAGTAGAAGACTACTGCAGTAGAACCTCGCTAATACAACTTCCTCTAGTCCAACTCCCATGTGATCCGAACATCATACCCCCCCCCCCCTGTGTGCCTGTTTAATATTATCGAAACCCCGAGCGAAACGAACCTACGGGTTCATAATGAAAATTTTTCTGAACATATTACAAAGACTGACGACTTAATGATTGTCGTCGATGGTCAATCAGCACAAAAGACGTTGTAACATCCGAAACAGAAAATATTAGGCACATACCTTAGGCACATGCGTCGGGTCAAGAGGGACCCGAAATCTCAAATTTTTACATTGTTTCATGTTAAAAAAATTAATTCGATTTTTGTATGGCTAACAACAAACAAAGTTTTTTTTTTACATTACATTACAAAGTTTTAATGTAAAATAAAAAAATACTTCAAATGTACTTCTCGTTCAGACCAAGAAATAAAAATATTAAAATGAGTAAATAATGAGCGAAAGTTTCAAAAGTAGGTAACTTTAATACATTGCAAAAATAACAAATAACATAAACCAAAGTTATTTCAAATGACTGAGCTGAATGTTCCAGTTTAAAATAAGGCTGATAAAAATCAGAAGTTTCGCATTCGTCATGTACTCCTGTACCTCTGTAATTACGGAATTTCGTTTTTACGTCGATTTTTTTTTTTTTACATGAGAAAAAAATTCATGTGTTCATTTGTAAATCATAAGTAATGTGTAACAGTTAAAATAATTAAACGGCTGACTCTAGAGACGAAGTGGATTACTCATGAACAATGTTATAAGAGGTGAGTTGCACAAAAGGTTATGAAGTTGAAAAAGTACCGCTTTATTGAGTCGGATGACTTATAGAGTTGGGAAGTGGTCGGGAGAAGTGGGAAGTGGCGGCTTGAAGAAGTGGAAGTCAGAACTGTGGGGAGGGGAGAACTCAAAGGAAACCTTTAATTGAAGCTGCCTGCACTTAATTGCACACTAATTGCTCAGATAAAGGTTTCAACATTTCCACGGGGAGAATTTTCACGCTCAACTTTCTCTGCGGAAATAGAAATAATAATCTTTTTCCTACTTCCATTTTTTTTGTTTTGTGATGGTCTAATTTACTTTTTTGATTTCAAAGCAAGCCTCAAATACGGGTTCTTATAAAATATCTTAATTCTATGACAAGTGATAGCCAAGTTGAACCATCCATTCAGTGATTATACAAAATGAAAGCAATTTCCAATGTTACAGTAGTTCGTTAAGAAAAAAGAGAAAAAAAATAGATACTATGTCAGACAGTATTACAGACTACTAGTAGAAGACTACTACAGTAGAACCTCGCTAATACAACTTCCTCTAGTCCAACTCCCATGTGATCCGAACATCATACCCCCCCCCCCACCCCCTGTGTGCCTGTTCAATATTATCGAAACCCCGAGCGAAACGAACCTACGGGTCCATAATGAAAATTTTTCTGAACATATTACAAAGACTGACGACTTAATGATTGTCGTCGATGGTCAATCAGCACAAAAGACGTTGTAACATCCGAAACAGAAAATATTAGCTGATGCGATTTGGATGTGGTTTAAGCAAAAACAGAGGTAAATAAGGGATTCCATTATCAGGGTCGATAATTTAGGAGAAAACAATCGTCTTCCATGCCAAAATAAGTGAGCAGAATTCTTCGGCTGATACGGGTGGTAGCTCCAGTAGGGGAAAATTTCATGGAATTTGGCTATTTTCGGATTTGGGTGAAAAGCTTTCATCTGGCGTTGCAGAAGTATTCATTGACAAGATTAAACAACTTGCTATAGAAAATAACTTGCTTTAGGAGCAAGTATATAACATGAAAACCTGCCTAAGTTATTAACTACTCCCGAATAAACTAAAGACATGGATAAAACGAAATCATTCTGCATATAAACCATCGAAAAAATGGGAGTGGGCATCACAAAGTTCCTACATAAAATAGATAAAAATAATAATAAATAACTAAATTAAATAAAATGTTAATCCGATTCCGCCGACGGTAGTAGTTGAAGTTATATATTATTTTGAGTTAATTCAATTGTATATTATCCTGTAAAGCAAACAGGCAAAAGCAAAGTAAAAATAACGTAATAAAGACTTATTTGTCTGTAATATGTTTATAATTATTACAGTAAAATATAATATGTAAAACACGTATTTCTTTCATTACTGGCTAATCCAACCATTTAGCCATTCCGACCTACCCTCTGGTTCCATCGAGGTTGGACTATTGAGTTCCTGCTGTATTGGTTTTTGTACAGGCTTTTGTTTCATGATATAAAGTTTCTGATTTAATTATTACTTGAGTGAAATAGTTTAAACCAAAAGTAAGCAGGAGATAAATCAAAAAATGATTACTCATAAAAGCACTTTGACAACACTGAAAAAAAAATTATAACTTAAAAGAAAGTATCAACGTATAAAAGAAGCACAAGGTTAAAAGATCAAGACGAAAACTGAACAAATAGGGGGACCATTTGACTTCCCTGTTATCTCTGGCTACAAACACACTTTCCTGTTAACCGAAAAGCGGATAAAGAAATGGAAATCAAATTAAGCGGAAAGAGAAACAAAAATGAAGAGGAACGTGCTAAAAAAAAAAACAACGGGTGAAGAGGAACGAGGGCAAAAACCTTGGGGAGGAAAAACATTCGTCGAACATCCCAGAGGGGCATTAGTTAATACGAGCCTTGAAGGGAGTTAATTGAAATTCAGGGGCTTTTTCTGGAAACTGCTACAAATTAAAGGAGATAACTCTGGAATGTTGTTTTTCTCATCGGTTAGCCACTTGTGGGGGAATTGGTGTTGAGTGGTTTTTTATCAGTTAGC
The DNA here is from genome assembly GCA_930367205.1 of Acanthosoma haemorrhoidale. NCBI lineage: Eukaryota > Metazoa > Arthropoda > Insecta > Hemiptera > Acanthosomatidae > Acanthosoma > Acanthosoma haemorrhoidale. Next base: position 95,484,053 of record OV884011.1, read on the forward strand.
GTCTCTCTTCAAGAGGCGATTGGCTTAGCTACCGACAACTAACGAGCAATCACCTCCTATTGTAGTTATGATGTTTTTGTACGACATGAACTGTTTCTCAACCCAATAAGTAACCAACGGGGTCAAAAAATAGCAATTGATTGGGTTTATCATTAGATTATTGCCACTGAGACAATAACTGGAACTTCCATTCCTTTCGCCATATCTCTACGCCCAAAATACTTATAGGAAGAATGAAAAAAAGGATACGGAACCTGAACAGAAGAGATGAAGTTCGCTGAGTGAAGCCCTATCGATATAAGAAAGGAAGTACAGCTGCAATGAAGAGGAGGGTAGGAAGAAAAAGAAAGCGTTTCAAAACTGAAGATACCACTGGCGATAGAAGAAGAAATCCTTAGTCAAAGGACAAATGATGATTATAATTGAAAATGTCCAATAAAATCTGTGATGAATAAGTAAATGTTTTATAACATTGATGAGCAAGAAAGAAAACAGTTAGCTAGACTCGAACCAACAGCTTGAACTGTGTTATGAACTGTAAAGGTACTGATTTTGACTGAAAAATGTTTTGAAAAGTGTTGTAGTGACTTGTTACTCTGTAGCAGTACTAAGCCCATTTTAGGAGGGTTTGTAAAGAGTAAAGGGTAGCTTGTATTTAAATAAAGAAGGTAAATTTTCGTTTATGCTACGATAGCAGCATTGCTGTGATTCAACTAGCCTAAAAACCAACGATAATAAAATTTTAAGGCACATGCTATGTCGAAGAAAACTACAGTAATTTACGGTCATTTTTTTTGCAAACTAATAAAGATTTGATATAAATTTTATTGCTTGGGAGCTAAAAGGACACAGTTTCTATCTTGTAAAACCTGTATCAATTCATATTAATAATTTATTAGATGCATCATAATGACATAACTGGACTTTATATAACGCCTTTCTGGCCTTGAAAAGTATAGAGGTCGTGGTAAACTTTATTAATGGCCAATAACTCTATGTGTTTGGCCTTCACTATGCCTACTATCTTCCATAATAAGAAATAATTGGATATTTCTAAGCGAATAAAAATATGGCGCATTGAATAACAATACAAGTCACTACTAATTACAACACCTTCTAGTCACAAGCACAGATCACCAACCCAGAAATAACCCAGTTTAGAAAATAACAGGTCATCTTTTTTCCTTGGATCGATTAGAAATGTGAAAATAAATAGAAACTAATTATGAGTTTGAGATATGTTCAAAAAATCCTTCCAAATTTTATTAATGATTAGTTTGCTAGAGCGTTTCGGACTGGCATCAGTCCATACTAAGGCAGCAAACACGTGTTGCGTCATTAGGATAAAATAACGTAAAAATTTAAATTATTTATCACAACGTTGTTCATTCGAATATCATATTTAGACTGATGATAGACTGATATCAGTCAAAAACGTCGCAATAAAATAATAATCAAGACAATTTTTAATAATAATCAACTTTTGTATACTTCAAAATATTCTATAGGTATTTAAAATGAGAACTTTATAATTTACATTTAAAATAAATTTAGTTTATAGTAAGAAAACATCAATTCGCATTCAATGTCACTTCAATTCCTATTCTGTCAATCCAAAAATCTGGAAGCTGATTACAACTTCCGAGAAAATTGAAAATAAATTCAGGATCTGCCTTATTTGATTTAGACGACCATTTAACATTTGTAGGAAAATAAATTGTAATATACCGGTAATTTCACTTTGACTGACCCATGAATCTTCACATGCTACAGCAGTAAATACGTGTTAATCTCTAATATCGTGCAATAATTACCATAGAGCATGTCGCAGATGTTACCTAATTTTAACATAAGCAGTTTTCTATTAACCCCAATTACACTGGTTACTGATGATTATGATGACCTGTTTACATTATAAAAGTGATGACAATTACTCACAATAAATCATTAGTCTACCAACCAGAAAGAGCCATATATAAATTGAGGAAGCTTGCCTAGGTTATAACAGTTGAAACTTACTACTTGATAATAAAATACATTAGTTTATTAATTTTTTGAGAGTATCAATGTATCCAAGGCCAATTAATATTAATATGATCACAGTATTACAAGACATCAAATCGAAAAGAAGGTTTGACAAAATGAACATTTTGAGACATTTTGGGAAAGTACCAATTTGGTAAATAGATTTTTAGAATAATCTTGACTAGATGAGTAAATGCTGTTAGGCAAAACGTTGACATATTTTATAAATAAAATTTTGAAGATACTTCAGAGACTTCCGTGAAAAGAAGTGTTTGTTTTTTTTTTCATTCAGTTACTATTCGTTTTTATATTCATAATTCAGAAATATTTTGGATTTCTCCAAATTTCATGATATTTCTTTATACAAGAGATTTGAAATTCCACAATCAGCTTTACAGTACGTTGGTTTCCATTTTACTTCTAAATAACTAAATAATATTATAGATCTGCTGTACAAACGTTCATAACTGAATGGGTAAAACGCAGACTTGTTGAATGTGGTTATAAAGATAAATAAATTAAAAAATACTAGCTTATCTAAGAATGTTACTTTTCAACAATTTGTACCATAGTAAGTTACTGTCACCAGAACAATGTATACTTGAGCACAATGGGACAACACTGAATAATAATGATTATTAAAGTTTATCGAACCGAGTATGATCCGTGAATGAAGGACGAGAAGAGTGCTGTTACATGAATAAAATAGAAGTCGAGGGCGTAAATCTGTCACCGAGCAGTTTTTTTCCGGCCACAAGTTAGGGGCGCTAATTGCCATCGACCCATCGACAACCGATTCTCAACCCAACAGCTATCCAACCCGCTGATTTTATTAATTTCAACTTACCATGTTTTCCGCTTGTCTCCAATTTAACACAGCCATGAATCATTCATCCTCTTTTATCGCCCTCTTGATTCGACCCACTTAGATCCCCCCCAATCCTATACAAATAAAATTATACTCTTAAATTGGCTTTAAATAAAGCTGGGTGATTCTCCGAGAGAAATAGTATTTTATATTCTAATTACGAATTCTTAAAAGTTCTTTGCTTTCCATCTGAATTGATACACAGACTGCTGAGATATCCGTGGGTATTAATCAATTAATTAACAGATAATACCATAAAGCTCTAATTGATTATTTGGATCTAAACGATTACTTATGTAAAGGCATGTGAAATATTATACGGTACATAAAATACCCTATCTTGTCACAACCAAATGTGGGAACCATCCACTGTGTTTTTATAATATAATAGAAAACAAATATATTCCGTGCCAAATCACCTATGAATAACAATGAAGTTCATTTCTAGCATAGAAAAAGAAAATCTTTAAGAAAACTGAAAGTAAAATCAAGTGTAAACCTCAATAAGAAAAAATAAATAAACTATTGTTTAACTGCCTTTAGTAAATAGAATCATTGGTAGATTTACTTATAAAAAAAATTTAGTGAAATACAGTGCAATGTTAAATGAAAATTAACAAACTAGCTAAACACACAGTAGAAAAAACCAAGAAAGGTGTCAGACCACATCTGAATATAAATAGTAAACAATGAAATAAAAATAGAAATGCAAAGAATGAAAGTTTGAAAATATAATATAATGAATAACTTGTTCCCAGACTAGCAAGCTTCTGTCTAGATGGTGATGAGTAGGGATGACCGACTGTCGATAGTGAATCAGAATCGATTGACCATCTTAGATATGTCAAAATGCCATTTAAAAAGTCTTGTATTAAGTGTATACTTATATCTACATACATATGTAGACACATAGGTATTGTCATATAGTAGATGTTGGTATGAAAAGGAAAACGCATATTTAATATTAAAAATTACAGTAAAAAGTAGTTCAATAGAAAATTCTAAACTGCTGGGTGAAAAAAATAAAAAAATCATACTCGTCGAAGTTCAAAGTAAAAAAGTATAAATATCCAAAAGAATTAAAAATTATTTCAATCCAGTGACCAATTAATAATAGCGGCTCCTATTTTTACTGAATATCTCTTCGACTTGAGGAAAAATTTTTGTCGGATGAAACCGAGACTGCAGGAACACATAAATATTTTTGGGCAATGGAACATATTGGAGAATATTTATATTCGTTGTTAAGGGCAATACTCCAGGATGTTCGATTTTTATTATAATGCTACTTCTTCGTAGTAGCATTTGGCATTCGGCAATAATAACTCTGTCTACAGTTGTGATTTGTTGATTTTTCCTTCTTATTTTTTGGGCTCTAGCTTTTGGAAGACTGAAAGACTTCGTTTTGACTGGGTCTTGACTACTACTTAAACTCGTTAACAGGCAAGTCCAAATGATGATGTTTGGGACTCATTAACTTTGTTATAGTTTCGGTCTTCCATTTCATTCTTGATGGCGTTTTCGAGAGCTACTTTAGAATTGTCTGCTTTAACGAAAGGCCGTTCTTTCCGAAGAGGGTCCAGGATTGTTGACATATGCGGTATTGATAATGTTTCATAGATGACAAGGCGATTACCAATACCAGCTACCAACATTTTACCCTTGGAGGGATGTAGTAAGACAAGCGATGATGTCATTTCGCGTAAGGTGAAAAAGAGCGGTATTATCAACGACGAAGTTGTATAATCCTCGCCCGAAATTTTCATTTTCGCTCCCTCGCTTGAAAGTAAAGACCTTTCAATCAGATCTTTTAACATTCTTTATTACCTCAATAGCTGTACAATATGAGATTTGACTATTTTCCAATTTTTATATTGCTACTATGAACGAGTCATCTATTTTTAGAATCATGAAAAAAGTTTATCTACTAACTTATTGCAAAGCAACTTATTGAAGTTGAAGCCGCTTCAGAATCGACAGAGTGCTGGGTTTACTCATGACAACTAACTCTGAAGTGTGTGCAAAGCACGGTTGATGTCTGATTTTCATATTATAACTAGCTTTTGACATCTTACTTGAGTTGTCTGTCACTAAACAAATTACTTTGTCCAAAGGAATATAATATTCATCTAAAATTGACTGGATGGATTTGGCGATATTCATCATCAATGGACGGAGAGATCGCAGGTGTGACGTGAGGCATCATTGCGGCATTGTGGGGAATGCCAGGAACAAACGACCACACAATGGACGTACTTCACCGCAACGGCTCTTAAGTTGTGAGTACTACTCCTTAGAATCCTAGGTACTTCAAGCCGCCACCACAATGGCAAAAACCGCATTGGTCCTAAATGTACTTCATCAAGCCTCATCTGTTCTGTATTAGATCACAGATTATACTTATAGACTCGACCGAACTACTCAGCACACATCGGAGGCAATGGCGTCTACCTTCATACATTTTCAAATATGACGGAACATGTTACGCCTTGATATTACTAATGTAACCAAACCAAAAAGCAATATTATGTTCTCCCAACAAAATGAATATTAAAACATAATACCGTTTAATGGTATACTAACATGACATGGAAATCAGGGAATACCCGATCGTCAGTCGGCTTGACGAATAAGCGGTTGCCACTGTCGTATCGGTGAATGATGACAATCAGATAGCTTTTAGTTCTGGTGTCAATCATTCACATTCCATTTCATCCACTCAGAACAATCATCTACAACCGCAATCAATGATGACTGATTTCAGATCGGGGGACATTTTGATCAACAGTCCTGTTATAGTTTCAACGATGAGCGTTAGACAGGTACTGGAAGAAGATTCAATTTATAACCGATGCAACATAACTGATATGCGACAGAGATTTACAAAAGAGGTACATTATAGTAAGGGAAACCTATTATTTATCAGACACAGGATCAAAGATATTGTCGTGAATTTGATTCCGTGCATTGATTTTAGAAATATAATTTATATGTATATATTATTATTTTAGAAATATTAGTTTTTGTTTTCTTTAAAGCTCTCAAAATGTGGAAAAAATAGGAACCTACTAGTAAGAGGAACCTATTTGAAGGTTGGGTGAAGGAATTGAGGTGTGGTAGAGGAAAGAGGGTAATTGATAGTGGTACTTATGATTTATTGAGTTAATGAGTTAATCAATTTGTATATAAAAATTCTGAGTTTTGAGTGTTATTTAAGTCATGGAATAGCAGTAATTTTGTTATTCCCTTCTGTAGAAAAAATGTTGAAAATAAATCAGGCCACACGACCATTAATGACCCTCCATTTGGCAATCATTGATTAATGACGACGTATTGGTGTTTTGTTGCCCCCCCCCCCCAATGTAGCTACGGTCCAGTCCCTCACCGTGAACAAAACTGTCACCACTTTTATACCTACGTTGCTATTATTATTTTTTTAACGATCATGGCACCCTTTGTTTTGTCTGCTATTCAATTATTTATCAGACACATGATCAACAATATTGTCGTAAATTTGATTCCGTGCATTGATTTTAGAAATATATATATTATTATTATTTTAGAAATATTAGTTGTTTTTTTTTTATAGCTCTCAAAATTTGGAAAAAATAGGAACCTACATGATGGTTGGGTGAAGGAATTGAGGAATGTGGTAGACCTCGGTTGAGGTGAAGATATCTCTGTACAGTAGTGAGAGTCCGCTGAAGGTACTTCGAAATATAGCAGTAAAATTATTATATATTATACTCAACTGTATATATATGTATATATTTATAAGTTAATCTCCAGCTGTTAAGATTAAAAGATAAAAAGGGAAAGAGGGAAACGAACTGACACACTTGAGCTCAAGAGAAAGACTAACTTTATTATTCCGACAACCCATGTATTTATTCACAATACAGTCATACTCCTGAATTTAACTTATATATATATATATAGCCAGAGGCATTACTATGTCGCATATTAATACGATCATAGAATGTAAACAACCCATGATCCTATGTATGTCGGTGAATTTCCCTCTTTCGTTATTCTTTTTTATCTATCTTAACCGCCCGTGATTAATTTATATATATATACTCGAAAAAAAACTGAGAATTGTAATTTCACAACAAATGTTTTACTATTTTGTGATTGTAACGTTTGAGATAATTTCTATTGTAATCACTAATAGCCAGTATGAATGGATTTTCCAATGGTACTGTTTTGTTAAAACAAGACTCAGTTTGAGAAAGAACCAATGGTGTGAGTCGTGAAGAATTATAGTTGGTTTGTGTAGCGAGGGTAGTTAATAATTCGTTTTCCTTGTTTTGGCTCTTTTCAGTTTGTATGTGGTTAGTTTTACCTACTTGAACTACAGAATGGTAACCATTAGATGATGCTAACTGATTCTTAAAATATTATTTCGTATTTGGAGCTAGGTTGAGTTAATAACTCCGGTTCCTCTTTCACATGCCATGGGGGTAAGAATCATACGGATATGGGAGGTCTCTGGGCTGTTTGTAAATACTGTATGAAGGAGCGAATGAATAAAGAATTGTAAATATGGAATGAATGAGAACATCGAACACAGTTACTTACTGCCCAGTAAGGCAGATTGTAATTTTATCACAAATACGATTTTATATTATTGTTAAGATATGACTCATAATATCACGTCTCCTCTTTTCCTCTACTCTCTCCCCCACTGAAGCAGGTTATTTAACAACCTTTAAAAAAGGCATCCGATCACAATGTGAGGTCATTCTCAACTTCTCGGTTAATAAACGATTGTATTCCTTATATGTAATGCGTCTCTTTACATTTTCCTATTCTCGAGTACTCCAAGAGATTATTCCACTGCTCCAGAGCTGCTTGAGGTGGGCAATGCCCTGGTAATTGGCGCCCCTTAAACACCGGTGATAGGTCAACAAAGGATGACAAGCAGTAGTGCGGATCAGACCTCATCATCCGCTGTACCAACATCTACCTCCTCAGGCTTTGTCCGACCTGATCCAAGAGGTTTGTAAACAAAAACATCCTGGCTATCAGTTCCAAACAGCCATAACTAGCTTACATGACTATAGCGTTTATTGTTTTGACTTTCGGACATTCAAGGAGATATTCAGTTATTTAATGGTAAGTGGCCAACAGCTCTTGTTTTTTTATTACATAAATGACCGACAAACCTTTTATCATTCTTACCAACACTCCACTCCTGGTCCGCTTGTCTCAGAGATTTATTCTAGCTCCACTAATTTACATAATCTACCCTTGGAATAGCCGAAATCCCCAATCCACTGACAGAGTCATTCTCACACATAACAAGTACTGCTTATATTATAACACAGAGAAGATATGTTAGTTCAGTAGAAACAACAAGCCTCTAAGGGGCACCCTCACTGATATCAGACTAATTACGACTGCACTACATGCCTAGAGAAGACTCTAGGCCCAGCCTCCAGTGGACTCTCACCACTGTACCGTAACAATCAACCTCCACCGAGGATTCCCACACTCCTTACTCCTCTCACACCACTTTCAAGCAGGTCCTCCTAGTACAAGGATCCGATCACCCTAAATATTTTATATTTCTCCCTCATCCTAAAATTCTAACTAGAGAGCTTAGAAAAAAAAAAGTACAGTAGATAAAAATGAAAATATACTGAGAGTCATAAGATGTATTATAGCATAAGCACCGAATAGCTCTTTTGTAAATTCATCCCCTAACTATCCCCAAATATTTTTGTGCCAAAAAAAAACTTTACTTCTAGAGCTATCTATCTTCAAGCACTTATATCGGTTTGTCATTTGATTATACATAACTAAGTCAATTAGTTTTGTCCATGCTTACCTGTTTGTGCAAAAGCTATCGGAATTATTTTTATATGACTTATTTAATATCAATATTATATTACTATTACTAATATAGATAATAGAACTCTTGCCAGATAAATTAGGTTCCTAAACTAGGAATAGGGTAACGGACGTTTTATACAGTACGATAGGTTCAAACTTATTGGAGAACTGACTCTAGTCAGAACGTAGTAAGCCGTGAAAATGTTCCGTTCATCCTCATACCATCTCCTACTAGTACCTGATGCAGACAGACATAGTACGAAGAAACGTCGCCCATACACGAATTTGGTGAAAATCTCCTTTCAGCAACTTAAGCCCAACATCCCCTCATTTTTAATTCAGGGCTAGCATAAATCCATGAAAACAATGAAGTCCAAGTGTTATATATTTTGTAGGCAATCGCTGTACAATAACCAGAACACTTTTCTAGAAAAAAACAAACAAAAAAAAAAGGTTTTACGATGAATGGCAGATAGATGAGAGAGGAGGTGAGAACCGAAGGTGGGTTTTCACCAATAAAAAGGAACGGAATGAAGCTCCAAGCTACGTTTTTACAGCGTCATAAACCGGACCGGGGGTAAGACAATGAGAATAAGAGGGCGGTTTCAAACAGATCCTGTTTTATATCAGAGCTTTAAACAAGGCGCCGTTGCGTGCCACCTTGCCGCAGGGAGGAATTACAATTGCTCCAAGATAAGGACAACATTTATGCATCAAAATGAATTGTTTTTCATGAATAAAAATGGCACCAAGGATAATTCACGAGGTCTTTACAGGTCAGCAGTCGTTTCCTTCAAAATGGCGTGTGCCCTATCTGAAATACAGCGGAAAAGATTTAGTTCCTCTCACAAAAGACAAGACGTGTTGATAAAAATGTGTTTCGGGAACATGAGAGAGGAACATCTGGTTCAATTGGTGAAAGATCACCCTTGATTGTTTTATGCAGCCCAAATAATCGGGTGTTTAAATAACAGTCGTATATAAATAAATAACATAATCACAAAATCATAGCAGTAGGACAGACTTATGAAAACTACAGGGCATATCCTGCCTAAACTATATGTAAATGTTATCTGTCAAGATTAAACAAATATATACATAGGTTTTTATTTCGTTCATTGACCGATGTTACATGTGAATGGCTCAAGTCAATTGGAATTCATCCATTGTTTTTGTTTATTAACAAAAGAAAATAATACGTACGTCTATGGAGCTTTAGAAATAGAAATAAATCGTTATTCTGGTTCCATGGCCTCAATAAATGCAGCTCTGACTAACAAAAAAGAAACAATTAAATTAAAATAATCATAAACTAATAGGAATACCTTAAAATTAAAAAAAAATCATTCCAGAAATTGTACGATTTGTAATTACACAATAACAAAAGAAGTATAATACACAAATTAATTCATTGAAAATACTAGGAGAGAAATATATAATTACTAAGATTAAATACATAAATATTAGTGGCTGCTCTTTTAAAATGTTGAGCTATTAACAGAGCAGTAAATGCAAACATCCGAAGTTAGCAATCTGTCTGAGGGGCAAGAAGGTGTTGGAATAGGAGGGTTTTAAAAATGCTTTAGGTTGTCCAGTTTAACTATAAAGCGTCTAGATTATAACGAATGTGAAGCCATAGTTTAATACTATTATTAAATGATAATTAAAGAGACCCATCCTCAGCCCACTGCTCTTCAATATTTGTTCGAGTGACGTCCTTGAGCCTATGTGATTGTTATAGCACCATGTGCCAACGCTACTTTTAATAGCTGCTAAGGCTGTTTCTCTAGTCATTACTAACTCCATGGATTATTTCATATAAGCTGCGACTGAGTATCAAAATGGTAGCACCTACTTATAACGAAAATGACTTGCGGACATTTCCCTAATCGAAAGACACGGTTCCATGGAACGTTGCGAACAGAGGGGCGTTTAATACCTACGACTCATGTAAGACAGAAGACTAACTCGGAGATTGGCTTATGCACGGCTAATCCCGTTATTCCGGATTATAAATACTTCTGAAACGAGACTATACTGTTCTTCTTTAGCAATATTTAAACTACTGACTTGGAGTTTTCAATTACACAACTCCATAGGCTACAAAATTTCCTAAATAAAGTGTGATTCAGTGATACCAATGGTTAGAAACTGGCTAATTGAAGAAGGAGTTGGGATCCAGTCACTGAATATGAGCATATCAAAGATCTCATATTCAAATTAAGCCAACCACCATGCCAAGATAATTACTCACAACCTGAGGGAATCTAATAACAACAAAAGAGTTAAGAGCCATCTAGATCTCTACATTTTATTCCACGTGGTTCTTTTTATTATTTATTTTACTTTGTGATCGACTGCCTCTTTAACTTATTCTAGGTAGACTATCATCCTAGAATAAAGTTAACTTTTCAAACCGACCTACAAGATACTTTAATTTGTGATGGGAAAGATATCAGCTTTTTTAGCCCTCATGACACATGCCTCATAAATCTGTTTTATAAAACGCCAATTAACAACTCAGCAACATAACTGAACGTAGAATAACTAAAATCATTGTCACTAAAGAAAATTTTACTGTTCTTTAACGGCCCCATAAGCGATCGGCGTTATATGTGCAGAACAGAAGTGGCACAAACAGATACAAATACAGATATGGGGAAAGGCAGGGAATTAGGGGGGAGGGGAGCCGATAACGAGGTTAAAACTTTAGTTGGCTGCCTGTTATTGGAGTCACGGGCGATTTAACAGGGAACAAGGGCCCGCCGTACCGGTTCAACTTAATTCCGGGCTTTGGCCAACTTCCTACCAAGTCCTTAACGGTCATTATCTCCTCCGATCGGCTACAGTCTCATGCGTGCTTGTTGTCTCCTGGCAGCGATTTACGGCTTTGTCGATACGGAAAACCACTTTATTTCAAAAACGATCATTCAATATTTTCCTTGTAACTTATGTTTCGGGCATTAAGATGCATTTATAGATAAGTTCGTTCACAAAAAACATATGTGGATGCATAGAAAAAAATCATTATTCCATTCAGGTAAAATCATGTACCCTACAAATAATAGGTAATCAACATTTTCCTTCGTATAACACTAATTCATTGAGATATGCACACATTAAATATTGTACTTAAAACGACGTAGTAATAACACCTCATGGTTCTCGGTAAAGAACGAAGGCTTCAATGCAACTTGTTCACTAATTACCAGTCCTGGCAGTGAGTTTCCTTTTCTCGTTTCCAGACTTCATTAATGGGATATGGCTCCAGGACTAATTATGTACGGTTGTATTATTAGTACAGCCAGCCTTGAAACCAAACAGTACTGCACTGCTGCCTTTCTAGACATAGCTCAAGCTTTCCATCCAGACTCCGATAAAGCATCTCAAAACTATCAAAAAAACCTTTATGAGATCGAGTATTGGTGCAATCAATTGCGAATCAAAGTTAATGAAGCAAAATGTTCCCAAATAACCTTTACCCTCTGCCGCAAGTCCTGTCCACAAATTCCATTCGTCTCCCTGTATCCAAAACAGTACGGTATTTAGGCTTCCATCTCGACAAAAGACTGACGTCCCCTGAAGAACCCACACACGAGGCTAAAAAGACAAAAACTAAACAGACGCTTTAGAGAACTGTAAGCCAATCTGGACATACGGAATAGAGCTATGGGGGGCAGCAAAAAGTCAAACATCAAGCGCATTCAATCCTTTCAATCAAACATCCTGAGAACAATAGTAAATGTCCCTTATTACGTCAGCAACAAAACCCTTCACAATGATCTTATACCCTACATTCTTGAACTCATCCCTTCCAAGTTCATAAAATACCATAATCATCTCTCCAGCCACCCTAATCCCCTATCACAGTCATTGCACTGCACCACTCATCCCTATAATCCTCATCGGAGACTAAAACGGCAGTGGCCTCGTGACCTGCTATAAATACGTGACAGTGGGAGTCCTGGTAATGGCCAGTTTCTCCAATCATATCCAGAGCCTCTGTGGCTCTCGCGCTCGTGGTCAGCCTCCGCTGGCTCTTATCCAATGACGCGACTGACGGAGAAGCGTGGAGACATTCCCAGGAACCCGGTTCCTCATTCGCATGGGAGGTAGGTGACAACTATGTGGACTTGGGATGTCTCTGGGCTGTTTGAATATACTGCATGAATGAGCGAATGAATGAAAATTGTAAATATGGTATGAATGAGATAATTTATCACAATTACTTATTGCCCAATGAGGCAGATTTTAATTTTATCATAATAAAGTTGTTGCTGATTAGTACAATCAGCATCATGGTTGCAGTACAAGGAGAGTAAACTTAGAGAGGCATAAGCTAGTTTTATATAATACATAAGTCAAAAAATTCCATTTCAGGGATTGGGAAAAAATAAACTGTATTTAGCAAACTACTTGTTTTTATTAAGCTCGGGTGACCAAATGTACACCTCACTCAAGGGTTGGCTCGGAATCGCTAGGCCCGGATATATACGGATATGGCGGAGTTGTCTTATTTTAGTTGAAAGTGTAGCTTAAAGTCCAACTTAAAGATATCACTGTAGGTGTTCGAAATGGTCACCATTAACATCCACACACAAACGATGCCGCCAAACTCAGAACGAACTACTGACTGCAACGTGTTCAGTTGGATATTTGCTCATGAATGTACGATGGATTCTCGAAGTTCATCCAATGTGCGTGGATTTTGTCGATAAACGACGTCCTTTAGTGTTCCACACAGGTAAAAGTCCAGAGGAGTTAAGTCTTGGGAATGTGGTGGATACTCTACAGCACCTCTACGTGTACCTTTAAGTACCTTTCGTACTTAAAATACCACTTTAAAACAGACTTCCTTCTATCAAATATAAGCCTTACGTCAGCCATGTTTACTCGAGTAATTAGGTACAACTAACAATAAAACACTAACTATCTGGCGACTGTCATTTGACAAAACAAAACAACGCAATACAAGCGCTTGTATGGCGATTACCGGAACTACAAACTATTACACTACCAAAAATGAGACAACTCCGTCAATTAGTTTGCAAGTTATGGACTTTTAAACAGTGGATACATTTTTTTGGACCCCTCTGTATATATGCAACAAAACATTAAAATATGCCGATATTATGCAGTAAAACATGATAATAAGCAGTCTAATGGGCATTATGCAGACAAATAGTGAAACAAGGTATTAATGGTGACAACTTGAGCGATAATTAATAGCAAAAAAAGACTACTAAAACAAATTTGATTACACAACAAAATGAATCATCATTCTAATAATTCATATTTTTCATCAAGAAATATGCAACAAATAATTGAAATATTTATATTATTTTAGTAATAAATGATTCAATTTAAGAAATTATTGATTTAATTGCAATAGTTGTATTAAATAAATAATGAATGTTTTAATTACATTATTTAAATTAACAATGATTTAATTACACAAGTTTATTATTCAAATTATAAATCATTTCCTCATTCATTACTACCAAAGCTTTTAATGACATTCAACGCAGGTATTATGATTATGTTTGCCAGATAATGAGTGTATAAGTATATAAAAAAGGTATGTATACCTCTCTACTTCTACTGATGTTAAAGGAACGTTCTCAAATTTTGACAAAATAAACAGGTCATTTTACCTAGTACTACTTAAGTGACAAACCATTTAATAATTCTTCTTAAATTCCTTATTTAAAATTTTTTGTTAAAACTTCATTTAGTTTATTTTTTAAAACAACACCAACTTCACCAGGTGTGTTTTTAACAGTACCCTTCAGTTTTTGAACTAATTTACAGCTTTAACTAAGAGGAAGGCTTTGTTCTTCTTATTGTTTTATATGGGCCACAAAACATTTTAGATGAGTTTAGATGAAAGCTATTTTTCCCGTCTTGAATTTTTGCTGTCAGTTGAAAAAGTAATTTTATCGCATACAGTGCAACCCAATTTAGAACCAATAGAAGACTAGGTTTTTATCATTATTCCGTATTGCTTTTATTAACGAGTTAAACTTAACGGAAAAATTATTCTGGAGAAGTGAGGTCCTCCTCATCGAGGATTTCCCACGAAGTACTAACAAAAATAGCAAAGTGTTAACAAAAATATTTCTTAATACCTGCATTGCGCAATCTAATATAATTTTACGATATTTAGATTCAAAATAATTTTTTATTACAACATCTAACTTTGAAAGTCATGAATAATATATGACTTTTAAGCGTCAATATGCCTAAAAGAAAACACTGTAATTGAATTACCACCTCCTCACAAACCAGAAGCACCGTTGACGACTGTCTTTCATTAATTCCTCGATTCCCGACCTAGGATTATTGATAATAATACAATATATAAAAAACTGAAAATTGTACTTAAAAGCTAGAATTCTCGTATTTCACTTCATAGCTTTGGATAGTGTATTTGCTATATGCAATAAATTAAACGGTGAAACAATAAAACTTAGATATGGAAAAGTCACTAAAATTCTTAAAACGTCTGATGCTCTAAAATAATCTGCTACCTGTGGTAATCATTGGATAGAAGGATTTTCAGAAAGCAAGGAGGTGAGTATTCAAGGAGGATTAGGCACATCTGATGTCTTAAAACCACCAAGAAAGTATATCTCTAATTTAAAAAGGCCTATGCATCCGAAAGGGGAGTCCTCCTCTAGTGCAAAAGAATATTGCCACTAATATCGTATTAGTATGCAAACTGTACTATTTAATTATACCCATCAACAACCGGCACTAATCATTTAAAATAGTTCCACTAATCCTATCCTCGCTACTACCCTCAGGTAATAAGGGTCTGTAGAGCCCAGATAAACAAACCTCAACTTTGAAAACTCATCCAAGAATCTGTTAAAATACAAAAAAATTATATACACAAATTATATACACGATATTAAAAAAAAGAAGAGGATAAAATAAATCAAAACATAAATATTATTGGTTATGATGGATTCAGTCATATGCAATATGCAGTCATGCAATATTATATATATAGTTAAATATCTTCAAAGCACACAAGACTTTTTAAAAAGATTTATTTTGAATAACAAACATAAATGACATGGTAATATACAGATCTAATCTAGCATAGTGACGGGCTAATGAGATACAATAGACTGACCTCCTTCTCTGATTCTCACGGGGTTTAAATAAGAGTCAGCAAAGGGGTGATTCATAGTTCTTAGAATGTTAGCACGGGTGCACTATAACTCCCCGCAGCCTTAAGTTTTGAACTCTGGTCAAAACAAACATTTAATTTTTACATTTTAAAAAACTTGATTTATACAATTTACTTAAAATTACTTTATGATCATCAATAGTAATAGGTGTTGTTGAAACCTTTACATTATTTAAAGGTAAATTTGAATTTTGGATCTTTTTACAATTTCTTTTATAAATAAAAATGTTAATTAGTACAATGATTAGAATAATACATAATACAAAAGAATAATGATAAATATTAGTGTTGTCTACAAAGGACAATATTTCTAATTCTGGTATAGTATAATTATTTGTTTCTAACATAGTTGTATTTAATATTACATTTTCATAAAATGGTTGTAAAATAGTGTTAAAATCATGAGTATAAATTTTATTAAATTCTGGAAAGCAATCCTCCTTACTAATATTAATTAATCCTACATTTGGTAAAAATACAGTGTTATTATGACAATCTGTTATTTTTTTAATATTTACAGTGATATATTGCTTAATATGATCTAAATATCTTATATTATTTTGATTACTTAATACTAGTTTACATTCTTTTAAATTTCCGTTATGTACAATAGATGAAACACATTTTGATTCTGTTTTATTAAGATTTATACAGTAATAATTGTCAATAAAAATACAACTTCCTTGATAGAGAGTGGCTCCTTTTTGTAAGTAAAGATCAGTTTTTAAATCAATTTCGTAAATTGTCTGGTTTATAATTCTTGGTACTGATATCACAAAATATCCTTTATAGGATTCATCATGAATTGGTAATTTGATAAAAGTATGGATTATATTGTGATGAGTTGAACAAAAGATTTTACTATTTGTCCATAGAATTTCAGTATTATCTGAGATTAGTTTTATGTTACTTGGTAGATTTTTTATTACATCAATCATTAAATTGGTGTGAACAATGCCAAGCTTACAAAATTCTAAAGATAAAGTTAAATCTTTAATTTTATTTAATAAATGCATGATGTGAATATATAAGTCATAAGCTTTTTCATTTTGTCCTAGCGATTCGAAATTTTGTCTATTAATTATGAAATTTTTATTAATTGTTTTGATTTCATTCTGGTAATCCTCAATCAGACGTTTATTAATATTGACAGAATTTTCGATGTTATGTTCAATCTTATAATTATTTTGTTCTACATTTGAAATTATTTTATCGTAGTATTCCTTGTCGTCATTATTCATATTACCTGTTATCCAACTAATAACATTACCTAGACCATTTATCAAGCCTCGTCTGTGACGATTTTTAATATCTCTTTGTTGCATTAATTGAAATTGTTCAAAAACTTCGTTTGTTAAATCTTTTAGCAAATGATACATTTTATGTGATCTAAAGTTAGTAACATGATCTTCAATATTTATTATTTCTACTTCTAATAAACTTAAATTATAAAAATGATAAGTTTCATAATATTGATTAACTACTCTAATATTATTTACAGAATAATGGAGAATTCCTGGAGAGTTAGTGAGATCTACTACTTTTATCGTCAGAATCTTCTGAAGATGAAGTATCAGAATTATTGACATGTAGTGAATCTTCATCTGAAACAAAATGTTTCCTCTTTTTACGTTTGTTGGGTCTCCTAACGTTATCAACATGTGTTGTTAATTGCCTAGCGCCTTGGATTAACACATTTACTTTTCTGAATTTGTCTCTACTTTTAATCTTCGATTGAGTATCTTTGATAAATTCTTGATTTATTAATTCAGGTGGATCTTCCCGATTTTTATTTAATTTTTCTGTACGCTTTATCTTTTCTTCATTAATTTTTGTGTGAGCTAATTCATGCAAAAGTTGTAAATCTTTATGATACTTTTGTACGTATAGTTCTGTTATACTAATATTTTTGTTGCTGTTATTTTCTTTTATAAATCCGAAAGTGATTTCATTGGGTGTTAATTTTAGATTGTTATTTAAGGTATTATTGTACGCAATAATTGCAAGTTTTAATTTTTGTTCAAATGAATAAGATTTTCTCTCATGCGAGATAAGTCTTAGTAATTCGCTTAGTGTTAAATGAACTCTATTTAATAATCCCAAAGAATTTGAGTGATTAGTGGATGTATAATGTAATAAAATATCATTGTGGTCACAAAATTGTTTAACTAAATTGTTTTTCATTTCTGTGCCTTGATCTAATGAGATCTGTACTGGCGTAGGATAATGAGATAAATAATTTTGTAAACAATCACAAATATTGATTGCATTGTGTGTTGGAATAACTTGTGCGAACAATCTTTTTGAGAAAGTATCAACAGCAGTAAATATTATTTTCCTTTCATACTTCAAAATGTCAATCATTAATTCTCGAAAAGGTTTTTCTGGTGTTGGGGTTTGTTGAAATTTAGTTTTGATAGGTTTTCTATCATACTTTGATTTTTTACAAATTTCACATTTATTAATGTATTCTGTAATTTTGTCTTTCATATTGGGGAAATAAACTTGTTTTTTTAATTTTTCAAAAGTTTCTAATATTCCACGATGTTTAGTTTTTCCTAAATGATAGTTTTCAATAGTTTCGCGTTGTTCATTTACATTTTCTACGTCATTGATAAAGTTAAAATAACGTTTTATTCTTACAGAAGGGAATTCGTTTTCTATTATATTTTGAATCTCTTTAAAGTATTCATCGTAAGTTTTTTCTAAAGTTTTTATGTTCGGTGAACAGAAAATTCCGTAAGTCTTGTCCGGTTCTACGATCTGGTAGAGTAGAGTTTGCAAGTCATCTTTCCTGTTAATGATGAGTTCGTATCTTCTCTTGTTTCCAAATGGCTTAGAGAACGTCATGTCTTCTTTGTTTCCTCTAATGATAATAATTTGATTTTTTTCTACATTTATACATTTATCTGGTTCACATATCCAAGTTTGTTCATTGCTGGATTCTTGTGAATGAATAGTTTCTAGATCTGATTGATTTTCTGCATTTTCCGCTGTAGATGGAATATTTATTAATTCCTCCATAATTGCTTCATATTCTGTTGTTTTTTCAGCAGCTTCTTCTTGATTTTGTAATATGTCATCAATAAATACATCAATATCAATATTTACATCATCAATATCCATATCCTCTGGTTCCGTGTGGTTTACTTCATTTATATTTCTTGATAAAGCATCTGCTACATAATTTGTTTTACCATTAACATGTTTTATGTCAAATTCGAACTCCTGCAACTTCCAAATCCATTTCATGATTCGGGTGTTACCGTTCTTCATAGAAAATATCCAAGTTAGTGGTTTATGATCGGTTTGAAGTAAAAATTTAGTTCCGTATAAGTAAGGCTTAAAGTGTTGAGTCGCCCATACAACTGCTAATAATTCTTTTTCGATAGTGCTATAATTATTTTCCGCATTTTGTAGTACTCGTGAAGCGAATGCTACAGGATGTTCAATATCATCATCGTCTTTTTGGGACAATACTGCTCCAATTGCTTTATTACTAGCATCTGTAGTTAATATGAATGATTTATTCCAATCGGGGTATTTTAAAATTGGTGCATTTGCCATTAAATCTATTAATGTCTTACAAGCCCTTTTTATCTCTTCGGTTTTATAAATTTTTGTTTTAATCGAATCTGAAATAGGTTTAGTTATTTTTGCATATCCTTTAATGAATTTCCTATAGTATCCTGTCATACCTAAGAACTGTCTTGTCGACTTTTCGTCATGAGGTACTGGAAAGTTTACTATAGTTTCTATCTTTTTCGGATCTGTTTTTAAACCTTCTTCAGTTACAATATAGCCGAGAAATTTTAATTCTTTTTTGAAAAATTCAGTTTTATCTAATTGAATTGATAACTGATGTTCTTTTAATGCTTTGAAAACTTTTTCCAAATCTCTTAAATGTTCGTTTTCATTTTTTGAATAAATAATAATATCGTCAACGTAAACCATTGCATTAGGAATATTTGATATCATCATTGTCATTGCTCTCTGAAAAGTCGGCGGTCCATTACTTATTCCGAATGGCATTCGAACAAATTCGTAATGACCATTTTCAGTAGAGAATGCTGTTTTTGGAATAGATTCTTCATCCATTTCTATTTGATGAAATCCCGATGTTAAATCAATAGTCGAAAATATTTTTGCACCTCTTAATCGATTCAGCAAATCTTCGATATTGGGTAACGGGAATTTATCTTTTATGGTAGCCTGATTTAATTTTCTATAATCGATTACCATGCGAACTTTTTTTATACCCGATGCGTCCATTTTTTTTGGAACAATCCACAAAGGGGAATTATACGGCGACTTACTTGGTCTAATTATTCCGTTTTTTAATAATTTTCCAACTTCTTCGTTAATTTGTTCTTTAAATTGTTCCGGATATCTATAATTTCGTGTATAAATCGGATTTTCATTCGTAGTTATTATTCTATGTTTTAATAATTTAGTCGGTTTTAATTTTTCATTTTCTGTTTTTAATATTTCACCGTTTTCACTTAATATTTTTGTGAGTTTTTTCGTTATCTCCGAATTTATGTGTTCGTGTCTTATAACATTTTTAATTTCATTAGTATCTTCGATATGAAACATTTCGTCTCTTTCAAGTTTGTATTTTATTCCCATTATTTTTATTTCCATGTCTTCTAAATTTATATTAGTTTTTAACATTTTCATTGTTTCGTACCCAAGTAAAATATCAAACCGTGAACTAATAGGATAAACTAAGAACTTTACTTCTTGATTAATTCCTATCAGATTTTGCAGGTTGAGGTTTACACTTTGTGTTCCTTCTGCTCGTCCTGTAGGGGTTTTTATCGCGAAGTTTTCTATGTTTATTTTAGCATCTTTCGGAATTGCTTGGGGACAAATATAATTTTTTGTTGCTCCTGTGTCAATTAACCATTTATTATTTTCTTTATCCAAGAGCTGTGGTAAATTATTTAAAAAATTAACTTCGTCACTTATTTTAATTACATTCGATCCGGTGGTTCTCCTTTGTTCGGACCTTGGTCTAAAAAATTATCTTTATTAGTTTCAAGTTGTTTTACTCTTTCAGTTAATATTCTAATTTGTTCATCTCTCTCATCCTCGGCGTAATGTACGCGATTAGAAACAGTTCTCATCGAAACCGTATTTGAATCATTTTGTTGTGGTGGATCTATATATCTTTATATTGGTTATTATCTTTACAATATAAGTCATACACAAATTTTGTATTTCTAATAAAATCTACTAATTGTAAAGGATCACCATCATATTCCGGAATTAATTTAAAATCATGATCTTTTATTTCCATAGCCATCTCTGAATTTGTATTTTCTAATAGTAATTGATCAATATTATCTAGATTAAAAGTTGTATATACTTGTCTTAATTGGTTTAATCTATCCTGTAAATTTGACATACAATAAACTTATAATTACTTATAATTACCATCAAGTATGTTGTCTTCAGTGGAAAAATCTTCTTCCTTGGTGCTGCGAAGTCTCAACAAATAGTTTTGAAACTCGGGTGATAAGATTTGAAAATCTTCAGAAAGTTGAAAGATACCTCTGTAGTCGTGGAGAATGCTTGCTATACTTGTATACGCAGTGGCAATCTTCCTCAAGACGGAGAGAAGTAGTTATGCTGCTTGATTTCGGTATTACACACGATTCTAAGCTCCGCAAAGTTACTTTAAATACCTTCAAAATTCCTCCCAAGCCCCACGTTCGGGCGCCAGTTAAATATCTTCAAAGCACACAAGACTTTTTAAAAAGATTTATTTTGAATAACAAACATAAATGACATGGTAATATACAGATCTAATCTAGCATAGTGACGGGCTAATGAGATACAATAGACTGACCTCCTTCTCTGATTCTCACGGGGTTTAAATAAGAGTCAGCAAAGGGGTGATTCATAGTTCTTAGAATGTTAGCACGGGTGCACTATAACTATATAATAGAAATATACAGATATAAAAAACAAAATAATATATTTACAGAAAGTAAAGGATATTAATTAGAATGAATTCATAATTAAAATGTATACTAAATTAGTAATCAAAACGTCAATACTAATGAAATGCAAATAATTAAAAAATGCCCAGAATTTACTGTCTGTATATTGAAACAAACAGTAGATTATTTGGCTTAGAGAAATTTAAGCAAATTCCTTATCGGGATATATATGGCATTTTTGAAAGCTTTCAATTTCTTTTCAATGGCAGATTAGAAGCTAGAGATTTGGTAATCTCAGGTTTTCGCTCGTTACATTTCTCATAATAATCATCTAGCTATTATTTCGTATAGCACATTCATTATCCTGACTAAATCATTATCAGCGGGTCTAATACTAATGGTATTGGATAGAATAAATGAACATATTTATCAATATTTTAAAACAATTGGGTGCAAATTTAATCTTTTTTTTTGTAGCTTTGTTTAGGCTTTATTAATTACACGGAAAATTACCCATTCTAAGAATATACGATACTTATCTTATAAAACATTCGTTGAGCTATTTCATTTCGAAGGTAAAAGTAGATGTTGAACCAGGGCAACCTTTTATTTACAAGAAGTTATATAGGATTGAATGGTACGATCTCAAATCTACCTCCCTATCTCCTTGACAGACAGACAGCCAGACACATTGAAATTCCCTTTTCTCTATAGGGAGGAACGCTCTTTTCAGGTGTGATATATCCCTTCTATCTAAGATTGGATTAGTTTCAGAGCTAATATCTTTTGAACTCTATGATACATTTCAAAGGACAGTAATTATTATAAGAATATTTCGTACTAATTAATTAGGCACCATGCTGCATTAACTATCTATTTTTTTAATTTATAAGAAAACAAATGTAATTAAGTGGGATCCAAATGGAAAAATCAAAGATAGCAGCTGTAAGCCTAAACGGATTAGAGGATGCCTGTCAAAAGAGGGTGAGCTTTCAGGAGGTCATGAATTGTAAATTTTGAGCCAAACAAAATTAAGAATTGAGAGGATCGTTCTGCAAGTTCAGGGAAGGGGGAGAGTTCAGAATAAGCTGCTTCAATCAGACATACAAGTGTTTGTTTTTTGATCTCATAATTATTACAATATTATACATTCGTTATATAATTTATTTTCATTAAAAAAAAAAAAAAATTCTTTCGCGGAGATCAAATTAAAGATTCCCGATGAAAGATAAGTAATACGAACTTCCTACATCAAGACTATAATTAGAGAAAGTAATTAAGACAGTGATTAAAATAAATTGTATGCGCTATCAGTTACCCTAACACTAATTCAATCATAACCTGCAGCCAACAGAACCATCTAATCAGAACCGCCAAAGTGGCCAGATTACTCTGACTAAAGTTATTTAAAATATTGCATGCACAGAACCAATTCTAATAACTGGGAGAGAAATTCAAAAATATCACCTGCTTGAGATGGAATATATTGACGGCTTACTTCACAGAAGGCCATCGAAGCTGGTTTTCAGAAAACAATTAAAGCTTCTCACATTTAAGAAAAATACAAGTTCTCAATCATATTTTATGTTTGGACAAATTTAGTTGGAAAATATTTTGTTAATTTTAGGAATAATTTTACTCTTAACACCACTTTCATGTTTCCTAAATGTCACTTAGCTCTGTGAATTAACCATTGCTATGTCCATTTAAAACACTGTTCTGGTGCTAGGTCCATATGCAGACTAAATATATAAGCTTACAAATATATGAGTAATGTTATGTTACCGTTTACAAATATATGAGTAATCTTATGTTACCGTTTACAAATATATGAGTAATGTTATGTTACCGTTTACAAATATATGAGTAATGTTATGTTACCGTTTACAAATATATGAGTAATCTTATGTTACCGTTTACAAATGTGTGAGTAATGTTATGTAACCGATTACAAATGTATGAATAATGTTATTTCCTTGCAAATTCTTGGATGAATGCAAAGCCGAAGTTGTCGTCATTTTTCAAATACTGATGATATTAATAATAAATAATTAAACCACCAAAATATGAGCCCTATCATTTAAATTTAAAATGCCAATAATTAATAAACATGATTAATCTGTTACAAAACAAATAAAACCTTTGTAATATTTTGAACCGGCAGAAATTTGAAATGTAGGAAGCTCAACTTTTTATAGTAGGAATAATTTATTTGTGGCCACATAGAGTGAAAAGAAGTTGGATTTAGTGTTAATTCATGATATTTTATTGGAGTTTTTTTTTGGCAAATATTAATTATATAATTTGAATAGTTGAATTCACAGTGAAAATAGTTAACAAAACTTACAATTTATGACTGTAAGTAGCTTTGTGTGTTCTGGTACAAGACATATTAGGTCTAATGAAGAATGTGAATGTATATTGTTAGTATTCTTTTATTTCTATTATTTATTTGCAATATAGAGTTTGTGTGGTTTCTTATTGATATCGACTTGATGAATGCATATAATTTTATTTCTTGTAAATGCTTTTGTTTTGCTTCATTAAAGCTTTTGATATTTATAAACTGGACCAGAACCAACTAGCACCTAATATTGGCCTTTTTATCACTAATCCGTTGGGTTGTACATAAATTTGATGTTTAATTACTTCAAATCATGTACTGAGTGATAAATAAGTTTTGAAAAACTAAATGAGTTTTGATAGGACCACCTTACTAGTTGACCCTTCTGGCAGTGGGTTTGAGTTCAGTTTACTTCTTTTCTCATCTCCAGATTTGTGTAGTGTGCTCTACAACCCATATTAATAATTGCTTCTGTTGGTTTTCCTTAACACAGTGCAGTGTGCACGACAGCTACAGTACAAGGAGGGTAAAAATAGAGAGGTTTTATACACCCCATAAGTCTATAACTCAATTTCTTAGGTAAAAAAAAATTCTTTGTTTTAAAATAAGGTTGGGCTGACTTTCGGAAAAGGAACAGTTTTAAAGTAAGAATCATGTAACCCAGGGCTAAGCTCGTAATTTCAATACATTTGTAACACCCATAGCACTAAGGCCTCTATCTGCTAACAACACAATAAACTAATTAACACCCCCACTCGGACCAGCATGCCAGGACTGGCTCTGAATAATTCCGCTTAACCAGGCTCCGCATTATTGATCTATTCATTATTAATGCAAACACGATGAAAAGCTAAAAGTTTCAAGCAAAAGCTAGAATTCTCAGATATCTATTTTGAGCTTTGGTTAATGTATATAATAGTTGTGGAGTAATTTTTCAATAAAGTTTAATAAACAATAAAATTCTTTCAGCCTCAGTTTCTGATGCTCTTAATTAATAGCCTGGTAATCAAGGGAACAAGAAGGTAAAAATAACTGAACTGATAACAGAAAGCAGTTTAACTGACTGAATTAAGGCTGATCCATTTTACAGTTCCAGATGTTTAAGGATCGTTGAATATTTCTTGTTGTTTGTCTTATTATTCTTGTGAAAGTTAATTTAAAATACGCTTTGATACACACAAGCCATGTGGAGTGAATAATATGTTTCTTGGCGATTGTGTTAAGTAGAAACACTATCATGCTTACAACCAAAAGGATATTTCTACTCATTGGTCTATTCACTGGTTACGACTAGGGAAGTTAGGAAGAGCCGGACGATGAGAAGACGCCGGTTTATCGGATAAATATTTCGTCAGCGATAGGGGAGGCACTGCCGCTTAGCTATTTATTGGATCCAGACCCACCTTAGATTATACGGCTCCATACATATCACATGGAGCATGAAATCAGCGGACTCAAGAGTCGATTGCTCCATGTCTCCTGTGACAGCCGCCTCTATCTCATATATGTTCATTAATATCCGATGAGCAAGCATCCAGAATATTTTCTGACGTCACTTTCATTTGTACATGTATGCTTATTGAAATTCGTAAGCTGTAAAATTCAATGCGCACTGAGGGTAAAGCCCATAATCTTTTGAGTATTTTAATGATGTTGAATTGATCAGTTTAAAAATATTTAAATCAAATACTTAATGTAGATTGCCAAAATGATATTTATCTCGCACCCTCTTGTTTAGCTTAAATAAAATATATCTTGACAATAAACTTCACAAACGAAAAAACATTTATAGCCCTATTGTAACAAGTTTTTCTTTGCTCATAACGTTTTAGGAAAATTATAAGTACAGTATAAGTATATAAGTGTAAATACAGAATCGGATGAAACCACTGCGCTCTACTCTTTAGTGTCTAGCCGCCGATCAATTTGCAGATGCTCCTGCACCACTCTGGCATGGGCATGGAGAACAAAACTTCGTTCTAACACTATTTTTACAGTAAATGGTGGGTGGCGAGTATTCACGTAATAGATATTGCAGTTTTAGTCTCAAACGCGACTCGTCATTTATTTTCTTACATCTTACTCGAGTCACACAAACGGTCACAGGCAGGTTGCCCAATCAAAGCAACTGGTTACAACGAACTCACAGTGAAATCCATCTACGTACATCCTGATTGTTTGTCAGATGCCAGGAATCATAGACTTTTTTATTCCAACTTAGATAAAAAAACAAAAACCGGCTGATTCTTGATGATAAATATAAAGTGAAGAATTATAGACTACCTACTTGGGCACAAAGATTGCCACGGAATGACCTGACCATACCGTCAATTCTGAGTCAGAATTCCTCAATGGTTTGGATGATACCGAATTCTATCGGACCTCGACACAACCCTGATCTGACTTAACCGAAATCGCTGATTTGTATAGATATTAACAGCCTGTCCCCGGTAGCACACCGAACTTGAAATAACTGCAGAGATCGGATTCCTGACAAACCTCTAGTTTTCTTCTTTAGGAGATATCTTTGGTCGCAGTCCTCTCATTTTAGCGATGAGCAACGAGTCTCAGCTTGAATATAAAAACATCAAACCAACTATAAAAAGTACTTATGACACTCATGCTCTCAGGGCTACTAACTTAGTTATCAGCCTCAGTGAGTCTTATCTATTCATAAAGTGCTGTTTCATGGATTTAATTAAATAAATGCCAATACCGGTTATCGGTGAAAAACTACCATTGAACAATGTTACATCATTATTACAAGTTAAACTACACTGATGGGTAGTTAAACAGTAGTTTAATTACTGATGTCCCGTACATGCCCAAGGAGAAACAAATAAGTGTTAATTTCTCATAAACACAGTAGTCTGGAACGAAGCAATAAAAACTATAACTCTGGTTTGTTAGTAACCTTTCAGAGCAATATTAGTGTGAATTTGGGATCTCAGATGTTCTACTCAAGAAAGAAAATCAGCAAAGTGACTAGAGCTAATATTTTAGGTGTTGTACATTGTTGAGAGGTGGTGCATCCTGGTGGCCATGGACAGTTTAAGGTTCGGTGAGTGGTGAATAGAATTAGGTGCATCGGGGGTTATTGCGGCTGTGCGGTGGTGCGTGGCGGAGGCAGCGCTCGAGCGAGCACCGAACCTACGCTCATCAGCTAATGCCTAACACGCTCGAAAACCTCCCTCCTGATTAGTACTTGATCTGCTTCTCGTGGCCATTCCCTGCGGTACGCTTAGAAGATAAAACATTTACGACCCGATCTGCGGCAAGAAAGAGAATATAAACGTAACAAATGAATAGTATGATTTAAGATATCGTATTATTTAGGAAAGATACCTAGTTCGTATATGGCCTCATCAAACACGTTGCAATAACAATTTGAATGCTTTTTTTAAATGATGATTTACTGCATTCCTCTATTAAAAAAACATTTTACTGTGTAGGAAATCGAAATTTTTAACTTGGCATCATACCTAATGCGATTTTAATATATTTCTTACTAAGCGAAGTTTTTATTGAAATAAGTAATTATTTAATTAATTACTTCATAAGGTTCGCCAAACCGTGAAACCTGAAAAAAAAGAGCAAACATAGTCACACACCCATAATCTAACACACACGTGGCTAAACACATTCTCAATATTCTATTTGGCTTACTGTAGGAAAAAATAAAATAATATTTTATTATATTTATAAAAAAAAAGTAACTGACCCTAAACTGGATAAGATTCAGGTTAAAATAAGCCAATCAATGATAATATTTATCCGGAACGATAAAAATCTATTGCAGACAACACAGGTATCCATTTCGGTAAAATTTCTAAAATATTTTAGGCTGTACAGCTTAGCTGCGACCCTACCTAACAATACTTCGTCGAACCTTGAAACCATATTTTACATGCGTGTAAAAGTCATTAAATTTCGTCTTAAGTGAGAATTAGCTCTCCTACAACTATAAGCCTTAGGACTACTGCAAAGTGATTACTTGATGCCGAAACCGGAGAGCGAAGGAGAATGTGGTGCCTGTAGCGGGAGGGACTGGGAAGACTTATTATCCGATGCTCGGACTGTCAACCCTCCAGTGCCTAGCACGGGCAACCTCCGCCCCTCTCCCGGGTCCTCACTGTTGTAATCTCCATCCCCTTCCTTCAGCAGCTATTAATAGAGGCATAGCTCCAAGAGATTACTCCCAATAAGCGCAACACGGAAGCCTTCGAAACTTAATTCATTCACCTCATGAGACATTTGTGATATAACATTAATAATATTTATTGTGCGTGTCCAGTGACTGTTTCAAACATCACCAACGAGTATAGGAGGTATAATGGTTTCATGACTTAAGAAGATATTAATACTGCTCTGAAATGAACGCTGAACGAGAATGCTCCAGGTAAGGTTGGAAACGGTATTGAAATCACAAAAAATGCAGAACATTTACATAAATTATTCTTGTTAAAAGATCGTTGATATGGAATACAACATAAACGTGATAATGACCTATACAGCTCTCAACAACTAGAAAAATGCACTCTCTGCAGCAACAGACATATAATATGCTACTATCTCCATTAGTTCGCAACACGAATGACTGAATACAGTAGGAATAGGATAATAAAACAAAGTATAAATCATAATTATTTCTATTTAGTCCATATACCCAAACTCTCCGGCCCGCTAACTATAAAATTACCCACAATATTCATTTGTGTGGACCTTAGCAACAGGGAAAAGTGCTGCTCCAACCGTCTAATTCTGCCAAAAACGTGTGCGAAATTTGAGCTGAATCGGAAGACTGCGTTTGGGGACATTGAATATTTAATACCCAGTTTAAAAATCCCGTTTAAAAGTTGTATGTATTCTCTTGCCTATCGCGATCATTAACTTTTTTTCTTCTTAGATTAATTTATGTAGATACGTTCAGGCAACCAATTATTAATTATTAATTGATAAATATACTTATTATTTTAAAATTTAATCCATTTAAACTTGAAGGAGAAATGCAAGTGAGAATCTAAAAATGGAAATTGTACATAAGTATAGATAAATTATTTCATCCCAATTATTAATGCTGTACTAGCAAATTGTAATTTTTCAAATAAAGATCTTAAAATAATAAATGTCACCTATTTAAGCTGTATTAATTTATTTATTGATTATCGATGTATTGTTTCTCATAATACCTTCCAATAATGAAGCTGGTATATTACTTTAAAAAATTATATTAAAATTATGGAATCCTTGACCGACGGCTAACTGCATAACAACGCCTTTCTGACAAAGGAAGGTAGAATGTCAGTACTTCAAAGGTCAAGAGTTCAATGGGTCATAGAAGGTAATAACTCTCACTTGAAGAGCGTCTTCTGAAGGCAGATCGCAAGATCGTCTGTCAAGAAGCCGCACTTGAGGGGTTGCTGGCAACTGATCAAAGGTGAGCCGGTAATAATATCTTACTTGGTAATTCAATATCGCTTTTATTCTCCGATAAACGAATTGCATAAGCAAGGGTTTAGTGAACAATCACGTCTAAATCCAAAGTTTATTTTGGATGTTAGTACATCCTTAGTAGTATGTTAATACATCCTTTATTGATTATTTCATCATATAATGCGGATCATTAATTTAATTTGATATGTATAGGTGACCCTCATTCAAATGTAAAACTGAACCACTATATTTAGAATTTCATTGCTATATTCCGTTACATAGATATGAAAGAAAATAAGATTTTGGGAGGTAGCAATAGAAAACTTTAGTCAACTTCATTAGGTATTTTTTTTTTTAAATATTTTAGCTCTTCACAATTAATTTTCATCGGTTGAAAAGGCGATTCAAGGTTCAAACCTAGTCAAACATTACATCATTAAATAATTAGGAAAAAAACTAGTTCCGGTCAGTAACCGTCTAGAACTTTTTCATGGATATTGTTCATAAACTGTCTTCGTCATCGACTTTACTAATACGCATTTCCCGAAAATTAGTTTATAAATGATTTACTGTTAGTTAAAAATCGTTTATCTAATGTGAAACAAAATTGAAATCTAGAATGATGCATTATAAATTTCAGATTGAAAAATCGATTTTTATGATAATGAATGATGCGGATTTTATAGCGGAGTGGATATTTTAGTTTTACATTTTATTGGCATTTTACTTTTTAGTTTAGACGCACAGTGGTGTCTGGCAACTGTATGTAATGAATACTAATTTTATGCACGTGGTAAAATGAAATAAAGCAATTATATCTGAAAAACAAAGCTGTGAAATGCCGTGAGACAACTAGTTTTATATGTATTAAGTATAATTGGCTCAAGACCACAGTCGAACTTCCTCATCGAGTCGAGAGTTTGAGTAAAGGTGGGAGAACGAATTGAATTAAGGCACCTGAGGGAGATGGGGGCCAGGGGAGATAAGATTGTGGAACCTGGAATATGTACGGAGGGATGGGGGTGATTGTGATAATGGTCGTTAGTACTCTAATTGACATTCCTACTGCCGTCTGAGGCCGCCACATACCATCAACATTCCCCTGTCCCCCATCTAATCCACTGTGCCAATCTTACTTCACAATACCTGTCTGTCTCCCATCTCAATATCCCATGTGATAGGACATACAAAATATTACACCAAACATCCTACTATTTATTATAGAATTTATAAATCATAGCGCATTCAATTTGAAATAATTATATTCCGTTTAAGCCACAGTTACATATTGCGATATTTAATCGAGGCCTAGGCTATATAGTTGTAAATAGTTTAGCCAGCCGGCTCTTTGCCATAACCACTAACATCAAAACACATTAAGCCCTTTACAGATATTTATAATGCTTTAGAAATGAATAAAAACATGAATAAAATATCTTTAATGGGGGTCGATAATTTCGTTCACCAAGGTATATCGTGGTGGATAGATCGAAAAAATCATTTATTCCATACCCTTAAGTAAAAATTAGGAACTATAATGATACCTCTTGTAAGGTTCGGATACTGGAAAGAAGTGCTTGAGAAAAACCTCAAAATTTTATTAAATAAAAAAACATTATAGATTTATAAAATAAACACAACAACAATTAGAGATACGAATGATATAATTATTCATTATTCTATTATGAAAATAATTTTATTCCACTAAAAAAATGGGCTAAGGCACATTACTAATTAAAACCTCACTGTGGTTTTCAATGACCAACATTGTACTCCTAGGAAGACTCGTCCAACATCAATAGTCCAGCGCCATCCACATTCGCTAAAGAGGTGTCATCTCGTCAAACCAGCAAGTGCTTGATGTGTGTTCTCCATCTTGGGAACAATTTGTGAAAGAGGTGGGGGACATAGTCCCTTTTTATTTTCCATACACCAGTCCTAATTATATATATATTGAATATACAGCGTATAATACTACGTTAAATATTCATCTCCCTGCGTCCTAAGCACCCTTTAATCCAAAGATTACCATAGCATCCTCAGATGCTAAGGTTACAGAATTTATTTTACATTGCCTAACTTGTTTAATCTTTCATCGCTTGATTTATTACAAGATTACACTTCAAGTTATCGCGTAAGTATTACAAAATAATTGTTAGTGTGTTTCTATGTTTATGAATAGGTTGAATATTACTTTGATACGCAAGTAGACGGTTTGATATACCAAAAACATTTGATATAAATATTGGCTTGATACAGACTGGATAGTTTTTACAATTCATTGTTGCCGTAATACGTTTGTAATAAAATAATTTCAAGTATTATACCGACAACAAGACAAATAGATGTGTTTCATTCCTTGACGTTCTACCTTGTTAAACGTCTAATTTCAGGAAAACTTACACTCATCTACTGCTTGATAATTGATTTGTTAGGTGATACCTAATAAAACGAGTTTAATCTTCTCAGGTCGTTTTTTTAAAAAAATAGCTCTGATAGTTATCCACAAAATTTTATTTCATTTCATTGCGATTATTTTTTAAATTTATTAGTCCATGTTCAGGCCAAGACGGAAATAATATTATTGAGTAGTATTGGGACACCTAGTCTATCTTTTTTTCAAAATTATTAATCAGAAAAAAATATTTACCAAAAAAACACGCAAACCACGTTGCAGTCCACACTGCATTTACAAATGGTGCAGGAATAGAAAAAATAATATTGGCGTGATTATGAGCTGTGCACATTTAATGAGTGGAATCGTGTATAAGATATAAATGAGCTCTCAAACCACAATTAAAATCCAGTTTAGGCAAATCGTAACATTACGAATAAAGAACTTTCTATGATGCAACGAGATAAATATAATTATTCGTTAATTTTTTCTCATAAATTCATGTGATCAATCAGCTTTGGAAGTCAAACCCCTGTCTATTGGGAGCAGTCATGTCATACATATCATTTTGCCACGGACATGGCTGATCACAGATAATACGCTACTATTAATGAAGGCATAAAAGTAACTTTTGGTTTTAGATCCGAGGATTAATTAAATTAATCTGTTTCATCAATTAATTTTTTTTATTTTCTATTATAGACTCAATTATATTTTTTTGAAAAGCACATAAACGAAATTAAGTAAATAGAAAGTGAAGAAAAGATCTATAGAGATGTCTGAATTTGTGCCAGCCAATTTTTAAATCAACATTGTTTTTTTACCATTTTGCCATTTCATCAAATATAAAAAAAACAACTTAAGTAGCTGAACTATAGGCGTACAAAACTAGTCATTATTGCACCCTCAATTGTAAAATAAACAGACGGTTTGGCCGACAGACAGACAAATGTTTACAAGTTGAACCTCTGCCTTCGAACTCGGCAATATGGCACAGAAGGCCCTCCTGACAAGGGGCAGACCTACCCAGCCAGAAGTACCTAGCAGCTGTGCGGAGCCTTACCACCCCTTCAGACGGGACCATTGCTTAGGCTAATGATATTGGACCGGCTATCAGATGTCATAAGAAAGGGGGCACCAGCAACAGGCTGCCAATTTGAGATCCGATCTCCTGGATCCATTTACTTATTAGCTGTTTAATCCCATCTCCCCTCGCCTACCTCCCGTCGACAGAATCTCCCTGATTTATTTAATTAGTAAGTAGCGGAAAGGAAACTCTTCCCTTCATCGCCTTTTTTCTTCCCGGGAAATGGTGCGGTTCTAAGTAGAAATGACGGAGGGATATTCAATAGAATGCCTACGGATCGTTACGGCTGACAAGGTTATTGATGTTCAGATAAGATAACCGGCAAGAGAGACTTTAGGCATCAGTCTATGTTGCTCTTGAAACAGTTACAACAAACCAGGCCGAAAGGTAAATACTCTCACACGAAGGTCATTCGTGTATCTCCACGATTGCAGTCACTACAGTGTATTTCAAATTTGGAAAGTAGGCTGATCAACACTTCTTAATACTTCTATATAATAATACACTTCTTAATAATAACTGATTGGTTTTTTACGGTGGAATGCAATTATAAAACTTTTAAAAATACAGGGCCTGTTTTTAACATTCAAAGTCTCAACTTAACTTCAAGAGCTCAAAAGTCTGATGGTTGCTGAAATAAGATTTAACAGGAACTTGATGGAAAACCAGCTGAATCAATTTTGTCATCTAAACATTATTCAACGTCTAATGGACCTGTTTCTATTTTTTTTTTTTTTAAGTTTTAATAAATTACGGTATAAATTAATCAGTAACCTATTATTATTCATTATCTTAAACAATATAAGTTCGAAAAATATATTGAAACGTTGAATTCAATAATATGTACTTACTGCAACGCAAAAATAAAGATCAATTGACTATACATTTCCTCAATAGCCAGTTAAAACACCCAGTATAAACAGCATTTTATGTTATTTTAGTAACTTTTCCTTACAACTCTTTACTCTGGAACCCTATTGTATGTCCAACAATCTGCAATAAGGCTAGGGTACAAACTATAACCAATTTTCCCGCAAAAAGAAAGGTACAAAATAATTTTCCGGATGGACTACTGCAGACTCCCCCACGACAGACTGGCGGACTGGGGTATTAGACATGCCGGCGTCGGCCACCCCTTATTGCTCATTGCGGTCCCATTCGCGACCCCACTCCTTTACTTTAAGGATGCCTGCCCATCTACCTACTTGGAATTCGAAGACGTTTTAAGGCGATTTCAGTCATGTGAACATGTAATGGAAGCAGTCCTTATTAACGAATTTCATAAAATAAGATGAAAACAAAAATGTGGAAAAAAAGTAAACTCGAATACGTAAATAAAAAATATAGTTAGCATGCTGGAGTAAAACGTAAGAATTCTACCTACGAAAATCTATTCAAATCATATCTTAGAATCCAAATCATCCATCCGATCTCGTATAGCCTATGCCTGACCACCGTTGAGTTCCATTTGCAAAATAAACTACAGTAGGATCCAATACATAAGAATGAGAATCATCAACTATTCTAGCTACAAAAAAATAAATACAATGCCCAACGACATATAACTCCCCACAATTCAAGAGTCCTGTCAACCGAGTCATATTTTAAGAAAACAGTGGCTTTGGAAAATCCATTAATACGGAAGATTGCCAGTTACTGTAAAATCTCTCTCAAACGAAACACTTATGTATGTTTTTATTTGAGTAAGGATTTCGCATTCTAAGTAATGAAATAGTTTGAAAAAATTACACAGGTAAATAAAAAACTTTGATTATGTTACCCTTAATGATTAATTTAATTTTATATTTATATTTGAAAAACTTTCTTTTATTTGTTTTTTTGCTCTCATTTAGTCGGTTTTTTTCCAATTAAAAAGATTTTTTCTCCTAATAAAAAGTTTTTTATATTATAAATATACTATATATCTATACAAGACTAAATAATGAAGGTTACCTAATCATGTAAATATAATAACCAATTCCATATGAATTCGTAAGGAAATATAAAAGTTTTATTCTAAGATTTTAAAAATAATAGCACGCTATTCAAGTCATAAAATAAGGTACGAAGTATATACAGCCAACAGTCATGACCCCACGCCCCATTGCTGCCTAAGTGAGCGCCTTAACCGGGTGGAGAAGAAATAACAATAAGCCGAGTTTTCGCTGATACGTACAAAATGTGGTCGAAACTGTATTTGATTCTAAGGGAGTGGGATGGTAGCTTTGCCAAATTCATGGGGATAAAAAAAAGATGTAAGTTCGATGGATATGACATGGGTATCAGATAGGAAAAAAGGGTTTGGAAGAACTAGGAACTACTTGAAGTTAATATCGCAAACAAAGGTTTTTCCTCTTCGTCCGAGCGAATGATAAAACAGACCGAGCCAATCCAATAACTGAAGAAACACTTTGAGCTCAAAGTGAATAAATATCCCAAGTTCTATCAAATGAAGTACCTCGTAATTTTGGACAGAAAATGGACAAAAGCCAATAAAACAAAAATCAAGTCCTAAATCTTCACTAATCAATTAAAACTTATAAATCTTACCGATTCATGATTGAATGGAAAACCTTCTGCTCACTTGTACGTCTGGAGTCTGCAGATAGCTTATAAAATTCCAAGGTCTAACACCTCATAAAGAGGTAGGTCTAACCAAAGGTTCTAATCCTGATTTTGGTGGGTGGTTCTAGTGTAATAATAACTAGGTCTTATGCCACAATCAGAAACGGTGTCCTCAGCTACTTGTTTATTAAATTAGTTACTTGATTATCTTTACCAGCCTAAGAGTTACTCCTGACCGGAATCGTTCCCTTAAAGAAAAATTCTAGGGCCTGAAGCCGTCTTATAAGCCAGCATAACCACTAGAGGAGGAAAGTCACGGTACGCACATAGCTCCTTACATGTGCTGAATCCTGAAAAACTGTAAATATAACAACCAGTTAACTGAATTCTCAGAAGTTGTATTTTTTTGTGGGAAGCCAATACTTTCCACCGCATTTATAAATCATTTTAATCGTATAGCTAAGAATATTTGCAGATTTTCAATTATGGCTATGTTACGCAACCTAGACTACCACGGATACAGAAGGAGCTAAGTGAAGTATAGCAGCAGAGAAATATATGGAGAAAGAGATAGGAGTGAGGACAGACAGACAGACGGACTCGGCAATTATTGGAGGCTAATGAATGTGGAGGAGGACACGGCCATCTATCAGGCAGAGGTCCTATCTGAGCTGTAATGCGGCCATCACGTGACCCCGCATGCAAAACCATCGCCCATCAATTACCAGCGCCGAGGATTTATTATTTTTGACGTATCCCCTCTGCCCCACGCTACCTCGCGTGGCCTCCCCCTCCCATTATAGTCCACATTAAATTAAAACCCGTTTAGCTGAGATCGTAGTATGTTTATTGTAATTAAGCTTGGCAATTTTAATTATCTTCCCCGCCTATTTCGCGTTAGAGAAACTGCCAGTTAAAGATATTAGGGCGTTCTCACAAGGCTAAAACAATGTCCTTTGACAGGATCGGATTCCAACATAGACTGCATTCTTACTTCTCCTTTAACGACCTGCTCCACAGAAGTGTGTCCTTTTTTGCGAATAAACTACGCAAAGGTGCTTTTATTTTTCCTAAACCTCTGTTTATTTTTTTAATTGAACAAAATATATGCAAAAGTAAATAATGGTTACAATGTAGCGTATCAGTGCTGCATTTGTGAAATAACTTAACCCCCTCATACTGTACAGCCCTTTCGCTCCTTATAACGTAATCTAAAGTAGCTCAGCATAATTCAGTTGCGTATATTTGGTTTCAAACAAAATTAATTAGGGGATTAAGTAAAAAATAAACTTCATAAGCCAGTCAATTTTTTAAGTTTTTGTTGTCACTTGTTTTCAAACGAGAAGCTGCAATATATTCCCGTGCCTACTGGTCTGTCGGTTTGTTCTTAAGACCTTGACGCTTCACAAACATTTTTTTTTTTTAAACCCAAAAATCTATACCTCAAATAGCCTCCTGAGAGCTTGAGAGAACTTAAAAGATAACAAAACATTTCCGCCATTGTTTTATTTCAACTAAAACCTATTCAGCACATTCCAAATTATAGATTGAGTCATTTCCACATCCCCTATCGTTAAACAATTATACAGAGAGAAATAGGTTCTAAACACCTTTCAGGTTTTTTTTATTTATTCATTATATACTTCAACATATATATATATATATATACATAACTTGGAGCAATAATGTTAGTTTTTTTTAGAATAGATGCATTGCATATTTAGTTCTATCACTGGGTACTTTTGCGTTTCAAAATATCAGACAGAAAATTTTTCTTTGCCTTCTAGATATTAGTAGTGGTAAGAAAATACGAGTTTTTCACATTCATTCCCTTCACCCGAAACAATATTTAGTAGCCACAAGAAAATTTTGTTTTTTTTCCGGGTTTTTTTTAATTAATTTTTTTCTGTTAATCTTAGCGATACTTAGTTTATTTTATCAATTTAAAAGAAAACAAAATTTGATACAACATTCCTTTCAAACATTTTTCTCTGACCCAATATTCAGGAAGATCCCCGACGTTCCCCAACATTTAATCTACTCACCACAATTTGCGCGAATATGAAAAACGGGTAAGTTATATTTTTAAATAATACCTTGAAGTAATAGAAATCACATA
This sequence comes from Acanthosoma haemorrhoidale, assembly GCA_930367205.1. Lineage (NCBI taxonomy): Eukaryota > Metazoa > Arthropoda > Insecta > Hemiptera > Acanthosomatidae > Acanthosoma > Acanthosoma haemorrhoidale. Next base: position 95,521,873 of record OV884011.1, read on the forward strand.
AACTAGTGACTGGCATAATTAGAAAAATATTATTTGTAATGCATAAATATTGGAATTAATTTAAGTATTTGAATTTGAAAACCAGATAGTGTTAAATGAACCCTTAATATAGAAGGTATGGTTTTCGTTACTGCGCAACTTGATTGAACTCGGTGAGACTTTACACTACTGGGAAACAGTCTGGCCTTATCAGTTGACAATCCCCAGAAAACCAGTGGATGTTACAAACCCACTAATTATAATTACAAGCTCGAATTATGCCTCTACGTGTTCCTCTTGACACGGGAGAGTTAAAGTAGCCACTCATTGGCTGGCCAGTCGAGGGATCAGTTAATTAGCTGGCTGTATGTGGCAGTACAGGGCTTCGTGAATAGAGAGTCCAATTCACACCTCCATTGTTTGGCCCCAGTGTAGGTCTCACCTTCGCCTCAACAGTCGATAAATCTTCACTCCACTGCTACTAAACCTAGAGCCTGGCATTGCCTCTTTTTTTATGCTAACTATTGTGAAACAGAGAAGACAATTTTCTTTTCTCAAAATCATTAATGCTCTCTTTGTTTGTCAGATCCAGTTTTTGTGAGTACCCTGTTCAGGCCAAGGACATGGAATAAAAGGTAAACAGATTTTCCTATCAATTTCCTTCACGCTGATCTCAACATTCCATACATCCAAGACATGCTTATGCTATCAGAACTTCTATTCCCCCCCCCTCTCTGGTCATTCTGATCCGTATACTAACGCTCTTTAATCTTGACTAGATTTCATATATGAAGGTAACCCAATATTTTTAATATAAATTTCAACATTGATCCAGGAATTAGAAGCATTAGCTAGTTTGTTTCATTGTTTATTATAAGAGATTCGTTTACTTCAATTTTTTATTCCTTAAAACTTCTTACAATCAACCCATCAGTATTTTTAAAATATATGTACATAATAAATTAATTACATGTAAAATAAAAGAATGGCATTAAGAGATAAAATAGTTGAGGACGGAGTCTTCTTGTCAGTTTCTTGAATATTAATTAAATGGGCTTGAAAGTTTTTATTTTTTAACATTATTTATTCGTTAATCAATTTTAATCACAAAAAATTGCATTTTCGAAAATAGCTTATCAAAATAGGCCTGAACGACATTAATTTTCGACATCAAACAACGATGTTTCTATTTTTGGACCCCAGTACTTTACCTTTTGTTATTTTAGTTAATTTCAGTAGTCATTACTGCCTTCAATTTTTTCTTAGCCATAAATAATAATAATTTTGAAATCCTCGATTATCCCGATAGATGTTCTTGAGAAAGTTTACAATTATTTTTTTTTTTTTTATAATAACAGTAATGGGATTCCGAGGTTTCTTTCAAGGTTTACGTTAATAAAGCTATTAGCTGTAACAGTTTCCAACATTATACATGTATATACGCAAATACATTAATGGGTATGATAATAGCAATAAGCTATGTCCATACATAAGTTAGTGTGTTAACCACCCAAGGTACTGACACAATTATTAAACAATATTACATTAACTAATACCAGGCTAATAGACATGCATATTTCTCTAATTGTGGAATTTATCTTTATCATTTCCAGAAAAAAAAGTAATCAACTCAACTAAATATTATGTTTAAATTGAAATATGATCCAAAAGGAGTGGATTTCACGTTCCTTTAGAGTAATAACACAAGTCACAACGATGGCCGGAACTCAAAACCCTGACTATAACAGATTTATGGATACTACTGACAATATTCTTCACAGAAACCTAAAATTAAAAACAGAATATTTTAAATTAAATGTTGAGAATAATATTTTCTAGACCGCTCAAAATTTTTTTTTTATCCAACGAGTAGTGTCAAGCCATTTCATCTTCAGGCAGAAACAACACAAGGATGCAATAATATGACACATCAATATGAACAATTAAAATATTCCTGAAATCTTTAATATTTTTATGTAAAAAAAAGTAAAATGGTCAAATATAAAAAAGTTTTAGGCTCAAATTGAACTATAAGTTAGAAATTTAAAATACAATTAATGGATTACAATAAAATACCTTACAAAGTTCTATGATACTATTGAAGTACAATAAATATCTAGTTATTTTTTAGTAAATTTAGATTATTTTTAAGTGATTATTATTATTATTATTATTTGTTGAAAAATTATACGTTCTTTTGTTAAAATGATAAATAAATTGTTAGTTTATAGAACACTTTTATTGTATTTCCAAAACTTATAACTTCTTCTTAAGACAGCTCTAAGCTCAGTTATTTCTACAATAAAATAAAAAGTCAAATGATAAAAACTTTTACCCGCTCATATGGAGACAAATTAATTACTATTATTATACGTTACAATGGTTACTTATTTTGAAATTGTCCTTATATTCTACTACAATTAAAAATTTCTAAAATTCAAAAATACAATAGGTATGTAGTAAATAATTAAAATTCAAAACATTACACATTACATTAACAAGTTTTAAGTTGTGGAAAGACAATAAAACTGTTTTATAATTGTACAATTCCACAATCCGGCAGTAATTATTAAGTATGTGTTTTTTACTAGGTTAGTGTTTCATTCGTAACACTCGTAAATGAAAAAATATAATTAGTACAATGAATCATGCGTCACTAACAGTAATTATTATGATAGAAAAAGAAAAAGATTCGGTCACAAAAGGATCTGGTGGGTAGGAATTTTCAATAAAATTCCAAAATGTGTGAAGGATTCCCAGCTATGAGGGTTCTTTATGATGGTCGAGCTTTTTTTCCCTCCTGGTATATAAAGAGCATTGTTAGGGGAAAATTAATGATCATAAGATGTAATTGATTTTTTGAAGCTAGGGATTTTCGAGAATTCGCAGTATGGATATGGAATGTTATGAGAGGCGATAAATTAGAAAAGAAAAATTAAAACATGAAATATGCCCAACCACTAATTTTTTTCACGAAAGAACAGCAGCTTTAAAAACATTGTTATTTCCAGGAGAGAGGTCTACCGAAAATTCCAGAATGAAAAACACAAAAATGATATTACACGGCATGTTTAGGACTTCGTGTCACAAAGAAATTTGATCTGTTCTCATTTTTTTTTTAATCACCTTTAGATTTTTCAAAAATCACAATTTTCATCCAAATAATCATAATTTTGAGAGGTTAGATGTACTTTGGGCGGTTGAAGAAAATTATTCCACCCTCCTCTTAAAAAGGAGGTTTATTAGGTATATTTCCACAACTTTTGCAACACAAAAGCTTATACTCTTAGAGTACCCCGACTTTCGTTCGAAATTGCTTCTTTCCTAAGCATGCCAGGGAACTACGGCTAGTATTTTAATACGGTGTGGTTGGTTACCAACTGTTTAAGTAATAAATAAAATATTCTTAAATTAATATCTCCTTAGCCATTCTCCTACTAGTTTGAGTAGGAACTATTATCAACCAGTAGCTGTCAACGATAAGTTAAATCTATTGGGTTTTATAAATGTTTATTTAAAGAAATTACAAGCTGCCCTAAAACTCTAATAGCTAATCGTCATAAAAAATTGCATTTAGACCATAATCTATTGTTAAACAGCTTAATATCTTTAAAAAATCCGACATCCACTCGTAATCGTTTCTTTCCTAAGCATGATAGTTTTTTTAATATTTAATTTCCTCAAGTATTGAGCTATTGAAGGTTTCGGGTGGCTTGAAGGAAGGCAAGAGAACTAAATTACCCGAAATTTACAAATAGCTTGTTTATAAATAAACTCACGCAATTGATATGATCTTGGCATATCATAAGCCACTAGAGCTCAGAGTAAACAGACAAAGGTATACGGACAGCATCAGGGAACTGCCATCCTAAGAGCCCTTACAGTTGACAACTGCTAATCCAACATCTCTGAATATTATACAGTGTGTATTAACATAGCTCCGTAGCAGTCATCAAATCCTTTAACAGTAATAGGCACGCGTCACGGATTAGGATCTTATGTATTAATGTAAGATTTACGGACAATCTATATCTACGTCGTTAATTATGATATCGACAAGCAAATAAAAACAACAAAATATTGCATCAGATCAACCCATGCGTAGAATACAAATACAAATCCAATTTTTTTCTGCAGAACTTTTTGTTGTAGTAAAGTTATTTTAATTTTAGCAAGTACTATGCAGTAGAAGGGACAATAGAAATGAGCCGTCCCGATAACATGAGTATTCCTACAGTATTTCTAACGCTAATTTAGATTCGAAAACCATTTTTTTCTATTCCCTTTAGATTTTTCAAAAACCGAAATATTTTTCAAAATTATTTTGATTGGTTAGACGTAGTTTAGATGATTAAACAAAGTTATTCGAACATCAATTGAAATTAGGTTTATTAGCGCTCTAGTATAAGTACAAATTCATATGCAACAAATAAATGTTTTTCTCTTAAAGAATGCCGAGTTTCGTTCGTAATCACTTCTTTTCTAAGTATGCTAGAGTACTACTGTTAGTTCCTTAATATGCTCCGGTTGGTTACAAATGGTTTTAGTAATACATAATATAATCTTAAATTAATATCTTAAGCTATGGACCCACTAGTTTTCGTCCAAACCTATTATCAACCTGTCGCTGTGTTTTATAAATCTTTATTTGAAGAAATTACAATCCACCCTAGGAGGTTAATAGATAATTGACATAAAAGCTCGCATTTGGACCATAATCTATTGTTTATGCACAAAACATTGTAAAATGGCATCTCGAAAAATTGAATTTTTAAAATTTAATTTCAATTTTCTTGAATATAGTATGTATTATAAAATAATCACTTGACTGACAATACAGGTAAAAGTGTCCAACGATTTCAGAATGGGATCATGGGAAAAGTGGTCCGATATACCTCTCGAGAGAGGTTGAAGAACGCCGACCTGCGCCCGTTGCTAATCATCGGTGGGTGAATTCATCCACCGGAGACACATCAAGTTTTTTGACTCGTTGAAACACCTCTCAAACCCAGTGTTTAACACTATGACCCCACCACCCTTCCCTCATTGATGGCAACAGACTGTCGGGGAAAATTGGGCTAAGATTTAGTATAAGTTTTTATTGTTAGTGTAAGTTAGTTTTGCAAGTCTATGGTAAATAAGGTGAGTCCCATCACTTTTAATAAATTCAGTCCATTAATGTATAATGTACATCATTATACTTTTTTACAATGCAAATCACTATTAGTATAAAACAAAATTTACAGGGAATTTACAAAAAAAAAAGTTACAGGGAATATAATAAAGCGATTGTAAATAGATGCATTTGTAGAATCAATATTTTGTAACATATATTAATTTTATAATATATATATATATATATATATATATATATGTGTGTGTATTATATTTATTTGTAAACAAAATGAAAATTGTATAGCGTACCTCAGCCTGACTGAGACTGATATCTGTTAATTTTTTTTATGTAGGGCCTTATGTCCAATAATGAATTTTGGTTTTTTTTCATTTTCAACAAACTTATTCCATCACTCTGTTGTCATTAATGAGGGAAGGCTGGTGAGGTCATAATGTTAATAAACACTGGGTTTGTGAGGTGCTGCGACGAGTCAAAAAACTTGATGTCTCCGGTGGATGAACTCACCCACCGATGGCACACCAAGTAGCGGGTGGGTGCAGGTCGGCGTTCTTCTATCTAAACTAATAAAATGAAATCATCTTATTTCAATCAATTGTAAAATATTTTTCACATACAAACCGATATTTACATTTCGAATAAAATTATTTTTGTCACAATGATTACGCAAAACAGTTTTTTCACTAACTAATATAAAATATAAAATAATCATATTACAATACAATACGAACGAGGACATACCAGAATGTTCCAAATAAATGCAACGTCTGAGAACGATAAATGTATTATGGTAATATAATCAATTGTTAAATGCTTAGGGACAAAAATTGCATTTATACGCTAATCAAAAGCCAACCAACAAGTGAAAGTAAATTTTAAAAAATCTGTTACCATAAAATAGATTTATGCAATTCATGTTGCTATTTTAAATAAAATTATCTAATTTAACTTTATAAATTGGGATATGAGGTTAACGTATATTTATATAAAGTTGAGGTTAGTTAATAACATCTTTGAATTCTCCAATAGATTTCTTTATTGGTTGCATAAAATTCTTCTGCTGTTTCTGTTAAGTTAACATTATTTATTTCCTCAACGGACCCTCTAAGAACGACCCCTTTCTAAAAAGGTCCTAAAACGTCCATGAAAATTTAATAATTTTAACGGTAGTTTATATAGGTCTGCCATATTTTTCATATAGGTGCTGTTAGATATTGATAATGTCCTTTTTAACACAGAAGATTGACACAGAGGACGAAAGGCAACCAGTGCACAATGATGAAAACAACATATTTTGTCACTCCTAATATATTGCTATAATTACATTACTGGGTAGTTTTTATATGTCTTTCAGTGGTAGGAAAAAAAATTTGATTAGTTATTTATCGCTACACAACCATAACAACTACAACGTCAGTACTTTTTGGTTGATCAGCTCAACATTCTCAATGTCATAAGGATAGATCTTTTTCGTTGTCATACTTGTGACAAGTGACGGCATGGAATGCAGCGTGATATCATTGATCAATATACGAGCGCGTCAGTACAGTAACGAACCCAGTCTTAGAAATATTTTGTTAAAGGGATTACATTTTATCCACTCCTGTTTCCCTGTTTGTTTGAACAGAACCTGAATCATAACTGAACAGAACGACAATCAATTAGGGGAGTTCAATCGCTCTATCTAATGGTAAAATACCTGTCTCCGGGGTAATTACTCTTCAAGCCGCAGGGAAATACTCCCGAAAAATGTAACTCACATTGGGCAGAATCTCAGAATGAACTACATTTTTACGAATACATACGGTCGGTAGAACGAAGAGTGAAGATTACAAATTGACCCAACTACCGACCAGACACGGAGGAAGCATAAGCTACCCGCACAGGTTTAAACCGAACGGTAAAAACAGACGCCTGTGTGACAACTGTTCAGAACAGGCGTAAAATCACTTACTATTAATAATAGCACAAAAATACGGATCAAGACAAAAGGTAATAAAAATTTCCAAATTAAAAAAAAAAGTGGCACTTGGCCTATTCAGAAACTTCATGGTTCATGGTTACCCAATTGTTGACCTCATACACAAGCGTGAAGTGAAGTAAATTGTACCATACGTTGTAAAAAGTTGTTTTGTTCACTTTTAATTAATTGTTCATTATTGAAGTATTAATTAGGTTATTGTAGTATGTTCTATTTTTTTACTATTATTTTTTATTTTATTATTTCTTTCAGTATACTGCGATACCATTTATATTCTAATTTTAAATATGTTTAAATAGTCATATAGTATCTAATAGATGGAATATGTAATTAAAATTAAAATACATTAATTTAATACATCTTTTCTATTATATACCGGGTCTTAACGTAGTATCACCCACGACCCTCCCAGTGAACCCATTACATCCATCAGTGCCTGCTGTATACAGATCCGCTCAATGACATCGAGAATGGTAGTTGTGTACAATGTCGTCTATTAAGTATCGTATGTTACCGGCTAAATAGAGCCAAAAAAACAAAGTTGGGGATAATATATGCTGTTGTGCGTGCTGCCAGCGATGGCTCCACCTCGACCGCAGATTTAGCACCTCTTTAAATTCACCTCCGCTTGAATATTTTCTAAAGCGCCGAAAAGTCCCGACCGCAGCAATAAAATTATTTATGTAAACACAGTGGTGCAGTTCCAGCGTCATTTCATTTTTAATTTTGTACGAATGGAAAATTTCTAATGATTTCATGTGTGCATGGTGAATATTCAAGTTTTATTATACATAGCATGTATGTTCAATAATAATATCAAAAGAGGTCCTCTATGAAATGTAGATAAATGGATAGACATCAAAATTAAACATAAACTCAGCATGAAAGTTGTGTGAAGATGTTTGAAACATCTTCAATCATGGAGAAAAAACATGATTAATTGTAATAATAAAGTTTCTTATAAAATTTTGGAAAATATATCCATAGGAATTCTGGATAGCTGAGAGAGCTAAGTCGAGTAAAGTAAAATACGACTCATATGTACGAGTAATGCATATGTTATGAAAAATTACTATTAACTATTTATTTTTTCCGAAAAAACTTTTAAAAATAACACCAAATTAATGCCGATGATACTTAAAATGGTCTCCTGTATTGCGGGATTTTAGAGTTTCGCTAATATTATTCACACGGAGACTTGTGTGAGACTCCAAGTCTTTTTGCCTGTAGCTAAATTATTAACAATGGGTATATGAAATAACTTTTACGATAGAAAAATTCTTTGTTAATTAGTTTTTGAGTTCGATGTTTACCTTGGAGAGTTATTGAAACGCAGTTGAAATTAACCCTCTTTTTCTTCCCTAAGTAGATGTGCATATCACCATCCCATTGAAAAGCGATTACAGCAAAGTAACATACAACATAGTATCATACAAACTGATTTTAACAATGTCGTTTACGTATGTTTATTATAGGGCGTTTCCAAATTTACAATAGAATAGTTTTATTAGAAAACTAATGAGCACATAGGACTTTAAAATTTTAATTTGGTCCACGGCGCTTTAGTGATAGAGACAAGGCCTTTTGCTGAATAACCTAATTTGGGCTAGAGAAAGCTATCTACTTTATATGTTAACATATTTATTTTTTAAAAAGTAGGTAATCGTTTTTTCAGATATTATATATGTACACAGTTTGCTAAAGATTTACTACAAGCAAAAAGAACTTTGGTCAAAAAGCGAATCTGCTGCTTGCTGAACTGCAGCTCAGAAGAGAAGGTAGAGCAGAATAGACGAGGCGAAGAAGAAAGGAAGTTTGAATGAAGGTTTCCATTAACAACCCTGATTTCCATTTAATACGGACGGATAAAATGTAACTGTGCAATTTCTTTCAGTTAAGAAGATGAGAAGAAATAGAAAAACACAGTTAAACGTCTTCTCCTTAAATTTCTTTTTATTCGGAGGCTGCTTAGAAAAAAAAAAGATAGAGGCAGATGCGCCCCAGACTGATTTACACTGAGAACAAGATGGAATAGAGATGGGCTACGTGGGAGATGCCGAGTATCGACTTCTCTTAGGAGCACAATAACTCTTGGCTGAGTCTTTCTTGGCGCACAGTCTTTGGGTGACTTTTACCAGAGGGGAGTCGTAAAACCTGGGGGGGGGGGGTTTACTGCCTTCGGATCCGACGACTGACTGGAGGATTGGAAACATTGGGGGGGGGGGGGAGGGGAGCGGCATTAGGGGATATGGAACACGTCCCCAAGGGCAATGAATATCTCCAAAATTGATATTCAAATGAAATTCTCTTCAGAATGCTTCGGCGGTAAAACCCGCTTCAGATATGTTTCAAATAAAAACGTTTTACCCAATATTTGCACACAAATGAACCACCAAGTGTCTGTGGTACTCCCAAACAAAATCTACGTCAACCAAAGATCTAAAGAGTACACAATTGAAAAATTGAACAGAAAAGTTTTGGCTGGGTCTTAGAGGTAAAATAACTCCAGAAAAAGTCAAACATTTTATCATTTCTATATATGTTGATGCTATTAGATGATGGTTCAGATTCAAGAAGTTAAATTTTCAGAGACCAAAATAACTTAACAAATAAAATTAATTATTTTTTGATTAAAACTCCTGAGTAATTTTTAATAATTGTTAAATAAGTGGATCTCTTGATATTTTATCTTCATTTCATATGTTATTCATATGGTCCATATATACTAGTTTTAAATACAATAGAATAATAACCTGCATTAATATTAAAAGGTATTAAATAATTAATACAACAAGTCAGCCACCAATAAGGAAATGCCACAATAATCCTCGACAAGTGGTCCCCAAACTTGGGGGGTCTGTCTGTCTGTTTCTGCTCCATTTTATATTCCACGCGGTGGCCATGCTCACCTGTGTGGTAGTCTCTACGCTTCCTGAAGATCTAACAAGCAGACCAACGTCAATATCCCAATGTATTATTTTTAAGCTATTTTTCAATTTCATTTCATATTTAATGCATTTCACACAACAACTAATAAAGCATTGTGTTATAAAACAAATTTATGGCTTACTACTAATTATTCACAATCAGGTATACTAAAGTATACTAGGACTACACAATCACACACTCATCTGTTTGTTGCTAATGTAACTATTTAAAAGTAATTTTAAGTTATGATGTGTCTGCTAAAATCGTCCTTGTTCTATCCTGCCATAGACAAGGTATGTTATTGAAGAACGTATTTTATGCGAGTCTTTGATATTTTTGAGTGCATTGTAGGAATATATTTTGTTACTGTGTTCTGACTTAGCAACTCTGTATGCTAGTTATTTGCCCAGAGTTCCAGATTGTCCTTTTGACCAAGAAAATTTTATAGGGGTGGTCTGTAATTAGGTAAAGATTTGTCTTATAATATACTTCATAAAGTGTTGTTATGCTGCCAGTAATCTGGTGCTTGGTTATTTTTGCATTTTGTTTTAAGTCTATCACTAGCACAGCATATCACTAATTTTATCGTCGATGTAAATCAATATCCACAACCTGCATTTGTCCTTATTGCTGCCACCGTGTTTATGTCGTGGATCGCTTTGTTTTTTTTTTTAATATTTCAATTTTTACTAACCAAAATAACTTAGCAAATAAAATTAATTATTTTTGATCCCAAGTAGTTTTTAATAGTCGTTAAATGTGCGGATCTCTTGATATTTTGTCTTCATTTCATATGTTATTTATATGGTTCATATATAATTTTTTTTTAATATAACTTAGTTCATGATTGGCGTACAAATCACATCAGTAGAAACAAAATTATTTAATGAAACACTAATCTGTTTAATGAAACAGTTGGGAAACCTTTGCCTGATATGAATTATTTAAGACAGCTTCTATACTACCTTACATTAGTTACTCTAATTATTTATGTAGTAGATACTTCTCCAAAGAGATACTCAAAACGTTCCTTATTCTGTTTTATTTTGTGAGAAAGTTTCACAATACACTACCATTTCATCGTGATCTTTTGATTAGAATTATAAATACAAGTCCGTAGTGAGAAACTGTTACTAGGTCAGTTGTTAATATTCCCTCGGCTAATGAGAAATAACAAAATACAACAATAAAAGTTCAGCGAGGTTGTTTAGGAAACCCTATAGCTGGTGTAGCGAACCTGGTAAGGAACCAATTGGAGGAAAGGAGATAAGCTGGCTGAGTGGCAGAGATAGCAGAACAAGTTTAACCAACTTATTAGCATCGGCCTCCTCCGTGAGCCACGCGAAGATATCAGCCAGTTCTGGAGAGAATAGCTGCGGAGGTCATCGATAGAACTGCCCGTCTATACGGCCGGCGGAGAAACAGTCAAGCTTCATTCTACCTCGCAGTCACGGCCACGTCAGGTTCGGGAAACTTATGTGTGTAGAAGACGTCATAATTCTATGATGATTAACGATTTTTCGTTTTACCGCCGAAATTTACTTCATATTGACCAGAAAATAAGCTTAACAATATTTCAATCCCACAAAAGGTTTATATTTTTGCCATTTTTAAAATCTTTTTCCCTCCAGCCTTCATATTCATATGTATGCTCATTTTTTTTTATGTTCAAAATATATTATTATGCTTGAGGAAGTGGTGTTATATTATAAAAAAAAATTATATAGTAGTAGTCACCAACATAGCAATAAAAGTATTGTTTCAATAAAATACAGAATGGTTCATTAGCTATTCATATTTATTTGGTTATTGTTTCAGCAATTTACACATGCAAACAACAAGGGTTCATGTTCTGTAACCTGTAAACTTTAAGTTGTTTTTTGTGTTTATTTTATCATTTGCATTAAAAAAATACTATTTCGTACTTAATTGTTGTAACTAAATTTAGACAGCAAGAAAATGTAATATACTTATTCTTTGAAACTGATAAATCCATTTTTTGAGACCACTGATCCTAGGACCTACAAGTGCTAATAACATACTTTTTTTCTAAGACCGCAGGTTTTTCAAGGGACAGAAGTGACATAAATTTGTAATTATCGCTGTGCTTCTTGCTACCATTTTGGATTACCATCGTCTGCTGGGACCAGTAATACAGGTGTGAGCCCAGGAACCGCTTGTTGCGGTATGCAAACATTCATCTATTAAAACGAATTTATAGCTAAGAGTAGTAATACACTAATTATTTAGAGAAATCAAAAAACTGAGAGGAGAGGAAATAAAGTAGAATAGTCTTGAGTGACAGAATTTCCACACAGAAAATAACGGTTTAGCCTATATGGATGCCGTCTTAATGATCGAATTAAATTAATTTATTGGTATTATTTTTTTAAGGGAGCGGGTTTTCATATTAAATCATCTGCTTAGAGGGTTTATTTACTTGAGTTTTACTCCTTTTGGGAACAAAATTTTAACTATCGTGAAGGCATAGTCAGTAAACAATAAATTGGCCGGAGCTATCCACAAATACACCAAAGCAATACGTGGTTTACTCTCCGTCATTGTTACATTTTAGTAATTTATTTTGAATGGTTTTCAGGCATCAGAAGCTACTTAGTCCTTATTTGATACTTACCTCCTTGGTTTCCAAACATCATTTTATCCAATGATTACCACTGCAAGGAGGTTGAGTTAGCGTATCAGACACTGAGGTAAGCAAATTAATTTTAAAATGTATTTTTATTTTATGCAAAAATAACACTTCAACTAGCTAATACACAAATATAACGTACTTCAAATCAGCAACAATTCCAACAAGGCTATAATACACTTGTTTAAAAGTGTTTGTTAAGAAAAATTAATAATTTTCACGGGAGATAAAAAGACAGGGGACCATTATATTTTCAATAAATATCTTTTATACCACTGAGTTGAAAAATCTCAAAGAGTTACTTACTATCATAAATAAATAATTCAAAATAAATGCTATACAACATATTTATAATTTTTATGGGAAGCGAGATATCATAAATGGAGGAGGCAGAAATAAATTCCAGATCCCATACAAGACAGCAACTTTCTGGCAACCATCATTAGTTATGGGCCTGAGGTAAGGAAGACGTTCCATGGACGTGATAAATCTCCTTCTAAGGAACTTATCTTTCTCTGAGAATAACGAGGGGCTCATGGAGTCACCCGGTTCATGAAGAGAAAAAGTATTTTGACTTATGTCGCTTTATTTACATCACCGTATTTATTATTTTATATATAATATTTACTTAAATAAATTATAAAACTTGTGATTCGCCACTGAGTTTCAGCTGTAGACTAAGTATTATCTTTAGCCCAAAGCGAGAGAGTATGAAGGAGTCTCGGACTCCTCAAAATGGACAAAACGGCCGTTTTGAGCAACCTTAGCACAAAACCTTAATTTGAGTCAAGGCCAATGTCGTAAGTGAGCTATAGTTCTGTCGATAAACCAAACGTAATCAGCTAAGATACCTTCATAGGCCAGTTATGAAATCGAGTTTGAGATAAGTTTCACCGAAAATGTAAACATGCCCAAAGCAAAAAAACCATTGCGTCAACGAAAAAAAAATTTATTCATAGCTTGATGAATTGACTGGTACGAGAATCAGCAGCCTACCCTTATTTTCTTTTATTATTGCTGTTATTTGTCATACCAAATTGAATTTTTTTTAATGTAATAAAGGGCCGTAGAAAGTGAAGAAATCATTTACAGGAACCCACCAGGATTTCCTAGAAACTTTTTAAATGATTCTTAATTAAATGTTAAAAACCAACGTTCTTGTTAAATTTGATTAACTGGAAAAATCTTTTGGATTGTTGACTAAAAATAATTTTATTTCGTCTTTGCAACCAACTATTTCAAGGAAAATTTCCTTTTCAGAAAATTAGATACATTTTTTTAATTTTAAATATTCATAAACCCTATTAAAACCAATGAGGTTTACTTTCGCTGGAAAGTTTATTTTTAGGAATACTATATAATTTTTTTTTTTGAAATGCCGTCTTTAATGTGTTCTTAACAAAGAGTAGAAATCATAATATCCAAAATGTAATAACTTCAGTCAGTCAATTTTGAGAAACGTAAAACTTAGCAACAAAGGCCAACATTGTTTCGACGTGTATTTATTTTACTATACTTCACGTAATTGTAATTTTTTTAAAAATACACATATTTTTTGAAGTAGTGTACAATGTTCATATAAAATTAAAGATAGTTTGAATAATTTTTGCCATTGCTGTAGACGATACAGACACACAGATAAACGAACAGCGAGCCAATGACGATCTTACTTGAACTAAGTAGAGTCTCTCTTCTTCGGGCTCCGTGAAAAATTAAAAAAAAACTACTATAATCATTTGAGCATCCCTCAAAGAAACATTCCCTTTTAGAGACTCCTGTGCATATATAAGCTTGGTGGAAATGTTTCTCAGGAAAATTTGCACTAGTTAAATCATCTACCAAAAATCTATTTTTTATTTTTTTTCCATCAATTGTTTATGAAATGAAAACATCATCAATGTCCATTTTTTTAGGGCAATGATGAGAGAAAAGAGAAATAAAAATTAAAACTAATGAGTTTTAGAATATAAGAAGTCATTAAAATAGTTAATAAGGATAATAGAATGTAAAAAAAAACATATTGTGGATAAAATTATTCACGTTTTTAGTAGAGATTAATCTATATAAAAAATATATAAAAAATTCTTTAAATAAAGTTTTCGTATGCAATACATAACGTACCAGCTGCTATGTACTTCTTAATTGGATACATTTTTCTTAAATAAATGTATAATATTAATAATAAATAAATAAAATAAATGTATGTTCTTCTCAATACCTAAATGTCCAGTAAGTTTTAGACAAACTATTCGTTAACTTATTCAGTGAACAACGCTATAAATCAAGTTGGTTCCTTCTCTAGCCTTCCGATAGATAAGATTTTATTGCTCTAACTTTCTCAGCAGCTTGCCTTGCGTGACTCGCTGACGAAAGGCATAGATCTTTCAAATGAAGTTATTAAAAGTTTCGTGTTTCAATTTTGTTTTAGTCAATTAAGAAACTACAGGACAGGGAATAGACCACAGTTCCACAGACAGTTCCATAGAAAAGTAGTAAAGTTGTGACGACAGAGCAAGCACACTACCTATAAATTTATTCCAGACTAGTATTTATTTAAACATATAAATATGAAATATCTGTTAAGAGTTTATGGTTATGGATATGAGAGATGATAGTGTTCAATTGTGGTTAAATATCTCCAAGCGAATATCTAATATCTTATATGTTGACAAGTGACCAGAAGATCTCAATATTAGGTAAAAAGTATTTGCTGGTGTTACAAATGTACAGAACACAATCAATGTCCTATTAATATTATAAGGTAGGTGATAGGTTCTTATTTCTTTTCACGCAAGAATATAACTACATCCGTTTACATATTAATTGACCCATTCATACGCAGTAGTAATTATGTTGAAGGTTTCATTTGAATTTTCCGGATGATTTTGTATACATCGAATTTGACTGTAGGTTTTCACTGCCTTGAAATAATTCATTTCAATAAATTTACTACTTACGTGTAATTTGAACTCCCGGGATACGCTACTTTAAGTATGCTAATGAAAGTCAAATATTTATCAGAACGTCACGTGTGCTGTGGATTGCATGTACCCTTCTTAATTTTTAAATCGAGAAGATATTCTTATTTATGAAGCCAGCAGCTATTCGTATAGATGCAGAATGACATATAAGGATGATAAATTAAATTAGAGTAAGTAAATATCGGAAGAAATTGGATTTCGTGTTATGACCATATCATGTCAAAATATAGAGTGAACAACTCTATTTAGTAAGCAGCAGTTCTATATTTTATACTTAACTGTTGGGAATTTATGTTCAAACATTTGTCACTGCTTCGTAAAGAAATAAACTCTCAGAGGATCTGTGCTATATTTTCCAATGGGTACTTACCTAAAGGGGCTACAAGGCATGCCCCATACGCGCCGGCCCCTGAACGTGCCTTTGATCCTTGCGTGAAATAATTGACTAGGGAAGACCAAAGCAGCGGAAGGCCAAGGAGGGGGTAAATATTCAGACATTGTCTCCAGAAGAGGTAATCCCAGTGGGGTTAATAGCTGGCGGTAAGGGGCGTTTAGTACAGCTACGGTGGCAATTAGAGGCTCTTACCTGCCTACCGGCTGACATTGCTCTCTGCTTCGCAGGAGCTCCTTCGTTCACTTCTGCCTGTAATAGTTTTCCCTGTGGCGTCATCAACACAGTGACGATGGTGAAACGTTGTAATGGCAAGAACTCACAGTGGCATTGAATTAGAGTATCCTCGGATCACTAGACAAGCAACTTTTTTTTTTATGCAAGCAACAGAGAATACATTTTATAATGGGCTACGTCTAGGTTGAAAAAATCGTAACAATTATGTATCGGAGCATGAACAACTCATAGACCGCAGAAGTGCCAAGTCACATTTATTGAATTTCTACCAACATTGAATTGCTGATCACTCGTTCTTACTTACCCTGGTCGGATTGAAAAGTTAGGGAGAGTGAGCGTCGGAGTTACAGTAATTTACAGTCTTCCATGTAGGAATATTCGGAGTATGTATTATATTTCACTATGTAAGTGTAACTGCTTCAGTATTCTATTTAATTGTTAATTTTATAAAAACAATTTAGTAAGTCATCCCGGCGGTTAACCCACCAAAATGAATTCGAAATTATAGATTATAAAGAAGGCTTTATGAACAACACACTCAACAGTTAACCGATGTGAAGAATGTCTTCAACTACAAAAATAGAATAAAATATGTAGTCATTGACTAATAAAATAAAAGCTGAACGAACTAAAAAATATCAACAGTTAAATAATCTTTGTAGAGGAGTCTTTAGAAAGAAAAGCTTTATTATGAAGTACAAGAAAAACACTGGTATATACAAATATGTGTGGGAACAAGTGGTCTAGGGCTAAAAGCTGATACATATATTTATAAGAAAGGATAAGATTCTGGGAATTAGGGTGGGAGGTCTTGAAGGGATGCGGTTGCTTACTTAAAAATCCATGAAGTCACGAGGCAGGTATACGTTCTGCTTAACCCCCTTCTACTTTTAGCATTATATATCAAATTATCATTATAATATTCTTAGTATTACATAAATAACGACAAAAAACACGATTCAAATACTTCTGTGACGAATTAAGCAATGTAGAATCGATTAATATAAAATGATAAAAATTGAAAAAGGGAATATTGAGGGTTGCCTCTTTACCATGTTTTCAAGACTTGTCATCTCGGGAGGAGATAGGCAACGTTGTGTCAGGGGCACCTCGTCCTCGAGGTGAATGATCAAAGCCTGTGACTCGTGGAAAACAAAACGACTCTCTTTGGTCCGACCGGGGACTCAAACAACAACTAGCCCAGGGGGTGTAAACAAATATTCACACAGTGCTCACGACTGTGTTTGAAAAGGTCTCGGATCTATCTATAATAGACCAGTACAGTACACTGACTGCTTTCGGTTCCATCGGCTATGAACAGCTAGTCGAGCTCTGGCATCAAACTTCTTAACCCTTAATGGTAGTGAATAATACAACTAGAATTTAACTAATTATATAATCACCCTACAATACTTCAAAATGTAGAACACCGCAAGGCAACAAGCAGCAGTTCCTATTTCCTGATAAACACAATCCAGGAATTTTGAATGAAAATGTTAAAGAGAAGAAAATGGTTAACAAAAATAAAGCAACAGTAGAAAACACAAACAAAATATTAACACAGAACTTACTCATAAAAAAGACATAGCAAGTTCAAAACAAACGAAATCAAAATAACCCTAAATATGTTGAATAAGGAAGCTAAACTAAACAATCATGAGGAAGCCAAAATGTGGTTACCCCCTTCCTCGAGGACTTAACACAACCAACGTTTATAAAAAATTGCATCAAATGAGGGTGTACTTAAAACAAGATATGACAAGAAGGTGTGTGACTATTCTATGAGAGCACAATAAAGGGGTGCTCTTTAAAGGAGATCGAGTCAAAATTGCTGTCATGTAGCTTCAGAGCATGATTTGCTCCAGGATAGTACTTTCAGTGAAGCTATCTGATAAGAAAGCCAAGGTCCAACTGACGGCTCTGAGCAGCTGCAAGGAACAAACTATCTCTCGGCAGATCCCTTATCAGAGAGCGCTTTTAACCTCGACAAGACATGCTCGAAGAACTGATTTCAAGAAACCAAATGAGATGGGTTCATCTCTGACTATTTCCCTATTTACACCCATTCAGATAAGAAGTGACCTGACGTCTGAAGAACACCACTGATAAACAACCCCACCAAAGTGATAACAAAAGGAAAGAAAACACGGTTGGAAAACAAATATCATCAGGAGTTGCAAAAATATTTATTTAGCTTCAATCAGTGTTTTTTAAATAATACAAAACTCATTTACTGCCCAAATATTTAAACTATCTTCCCAAGATCATCGGAGATTGATTCCAAACGGAACATCATTAATGTTAAACGTACAGTGATAGTAAAACATTGAGTATTCTCCTGTGTTTATTGAACCTGGTATCTTCATTTTTATTATTTTTTTTTTTTAAACCTCCTCTATTGATTTAAAAGTTTTACAATGAACAATTTTTTTCTATTTACAATTTCCTCCTAGTGCTGCATACGCAGATGCATTCGAAGAAGGGCATAAATATAATACAATATCTTTTTGAAGTTAAAATTACAGTGCAATGCGTACAAGACTAGGTGATGATGCTCACCTTCTGTTTAGAGTATGGAAATCTAAAACCTAACACTAAAGCGTTCCTGCCTCGACAGCGTCCTGCCATCGATAGGGGAACGGAGCGGATAACCCCCGTTAAACACCGGGTTTGTCAAGTATGGTATCTTCAATCACTGATCCCTTTATATCCTTCATCCCACCAACTATTATCATCAATGCAGGAAGATGTCGCCTAGCCGTTGAAAACACTTGTACTCATCTACAATAAACTGGAGGGAGAAACATCAGTCTGTTACTATCAAAACTGCAACCCACAACCATCAATCACGAGTCCTATTATTACAAAGAAGTTGAGCGGTATCAGTAGCAGTTGAAAAATTCAGAAGCTTGTATAGCACAATAAAGCGGTCATCTCTTGGCTGTCACTCGCCGTCGACCTGATCCGGGTCTGCGATTACACCAACCTGTCTCGCGGTAACTTGTAATTGTTCTCCGAAAAGTAGTTTGAAGTAGTACCAATGCACGGGCTAGATATCTTAGGCTTCGACCCTCTTCCACTAAACCAGCTGCTTGCTCTACTTGCTCAACCGTCAAAACCATTTTTTAAATGTAAATAAGAAACATTAAAAAAACCTTTTGGTCATTTTCTAACTGAGATCAGTTACACAAGAAATCAGAATCTCTGCCTATTTTTTTGAATACTTATTAGGGTTTTCTATTATATTAATTGGCCCTTATCACTGAAAACGTTTAATATTAATTAATAAAATATTGAAAGCCAAAATAATTCTCTTAGGAAGCGAATACTTTAAATTTTCTAAGTGCACCACTTTTTTTGTGAAACATGTACGTTAAATCATATAGTCTGTTTATTATTTAATTAAAATACATAAATAAGTGGAAAGCAGACGAAGAAAGACGCTAACAAGCAACATCCACACCGGAAATGAATAAACAATCATAAACGATAAAGGCATAAACCAAATATTTATGATACAATTCAGATGATTACCTCTAAGAGGTCAATGAATACGTTTAACACCTCGAGCCGTGCGATGAGAATGGTCTCGCTCTACTCGTATTCCGTCTGCTGTGGCAATTCCTGACTTGACCGCTAATGTGAATCGCCCTTAAATGTCGTCCATTCACAGAATATGTCCTATTTTAACTTCCACTACTTGCAAATCTTAGTAAATTATTAAAGAAACTACAGTCTAAATAAAAAATAGCTATGTCTTTCTATCACGTAAGAGTAATGTCAATTATTGTATGTGATTGTCGGATCGAAACTTCAAACCTTCGTTTCCACAAACAAAGTTATAATTCTTAAAAGAAGTTTAGTATTTCAACAGTACATCATTGAGTTTCAATGCTCATATGGCCAGTATAGTAATAATAAAACGCATGCTACGGTCTTGTATACCAACTATTGCTATGAGTCATATGGATTGCTATAATGCGAGATGGCGGTGTGGATCATATAAGATTGTGACGGAGTTTGATAGGATTCAAATATTAAGCAAGTTCCATTACCACATGAATACGCGGGGCCGCTTAAGTGTTACCCAGGGCAAGGCGTTCAGGGCGAATCGGAGCCAGTAATCTACTTTATCAGAGGAGTACTTCCATTTCACGCCCGTGTGACCAGAATCCTATCGGGACCCTCAAAGTATACGCTCTCAAGTTTCTAGCAGAAGAGCAGTCTTAGAATAGAAGCGCAACATTGCCAGGGAGTAGTTTTGTGGGGTTTTAGTGACAAGTGAAATGAAGTCTATTGGCGTTAGATAATCGTTTATACATAAAGTTAAAACTCGAAAACATAAGGCGCTTAAACAAAATAAACGTGATTTCATTATTTTCTCTATGCATTCCTGCTATCAAACAAAAAATAAAAGTTGGTTACAAAAGTAATCCCCGCAATCTAATGAAAAATACTTTGATAAGTGTAGGAAACAAAACAAATAAACAATTAATACAAAATAGATATACAGTTATTCATAATTAAGGCTGTTCTCGTAGTATGTATGACTCGTATATATGGTCCTTTTATGTATTCATTTTTTTTTTTGTCACTAAAGTCGTATAAAATTGTAACAATTAACATATTCACAATATCGTAACATATATAAGTTTTACTGATTATATCGTTAAAATGTCACTTGTTTATTTATAGACCGTTGGCTGGTTTTTGAGGAATATAACCGCATGGTATACTTATATATAATTGTATGTATATATATATATATATTGTAACCTACCTCTTTTTTTACCATTTCTCTTTTTACTTTATTTGATCAATTTAACTTAACTAACTTGGCAGGTCCGTAATGAGATCTTTAATTCAAATTGTTTTATGTCTTTGACATAGGAATTTATCCCGATTGAATCGCCCGATCTCAAGGCTAATGTTGTGGTTATTAATAAATTGAGAAACTAGGAATTGTGAAATATATTCAAATAAAATGGTTATGACAAATAATTATAATTAACATAGAGTACTGACAAAAAGTACAGAGAAATATTCAATTCCTTTTAAATTATGATAGTTACTACTAATTACAAAACATGAATTTGAGCTCAATTTTTTTTAATGGATCCATAATAAGAAACAATATTAATAACACAAACCTACAACTTATCCGCCCATCTGTCTCAACACACCATGGTATTCAATAAACGTTCAACTGCTTTTCTTTCTTATCTCAGTTCAATCGATGATCTTCCTGTAATCCAATCAACGTTACTTTCTACTGTTGGTTCTTCAATAGTATGGTAACCGCCAATTCGGGAGCTTGCTAAATGCGTTCTTCTCGACGGCTGCGCTAAGACTGCCTGGTTTATCTCATCCCCACTCCTAGGAGTATAAGGGAAAATGACCCTTACCATATGTGAGGGTTCATGATCTTTATTCTCAAATATCATGAATGTTATATATTGGGCGATATATATATATATATCGCCTGAAGATCTATAATTGTATATAATTATCTGTGAAGGAAAAAAAATTAGATTTTTGTGGCTAGATTCTCAGTATAAGTGGAAACGTCAGAATGGTTGACGCTCACAATCAACCATGTCAACGAAGAAACGGGCAAAAATTAGCTTGCGACCATTTGTTTATTGGATCAATTCTCATTAACAACGAAACAATCTCAGATTTTGGAATCAATAAAGGTGTTATCCCACAAGATACCAGTCACTAAAATAAAAGAGGTGTTCCATTTTTGTGGACGATTGGCCAGTTCTTAAAAGGCTACTTATGCCGAAGAATAGGCATACCACCACCATAGGCCATAATAATAACTGGGTCGGGGCACAATACCATTAAATTAATAAATAAATTTAAAAATCCATTGTTCATTGAATAAGTGTGTTTCATAATCAAGGGGTTTATTGCCTCTGTTGTTACATCTGAACTACGAAATGTTCATTGGTCATATCTTCATTCTCTGTAAAGCCGAAAAGGAATTAACATTTGCTGTGTTGTGTGTGATTTCTTCGTTTATAGTTGTATATCATCCTTCACGGAACAGCACAGAAAGGCTCAATCATATTAGATTCTTTGAATCATAACTAGATATTGTTTGAGTACCCAGGTTCGAGTCCCGATATAACTGTCATATTTATGTTTCGCCTTTTAATTATTAATAGTTACCATCAATAGTGGGACCTATAAAACAACAAAAATTGCTAATGTTTATATTTTTCTTGAGACACTTTTTATTTATTCAACATAATGTCATCACAGCAGATGATTTCACAATTAGCAACTACGATAACAATAAATTAAAATAGTGGATGTTTCTTTTGGACGTGGTGCCCCAACAGTTGCCCCTGCCAGCTATTATTTTACCCATGTGGGTTCGTAGGCAGTGAGAAATTTGGGAGTGGACCATAGATTCCAAAATATAAAAGATATAGAATCCCAAAATAGGCAAAAAATTGGCACTCTTGTGGAACTGGGGCTAGCGTTACTTCAGAAGAACAAGAATGATTTTGTTTATTTAACTTAAAATTTCCATTATAAGCAGTGGTTAGTCCCCCAAATCTCAATAATCCGTAATATAAGTACACAAGGGTTAAAAAAACATACCTAGAAAAAATAATATCAAGAAAATTGAAAATATCAAGTTAAGTGATATAATACACAGCAAAGTAAGCATAAGTAAGTAAAGAAACAAACAAACAAACTTTTAATTCGGATCGTATTTTATTAAGTTTTCATGGGCGTTACTTAGTCATTCTAAAGTAGTGATTGCGACATTACATTTCCACAATCATAATTTATAACTGGTTCAAAGGGTGAGGCTATAATTTCGATCGTAATGTATATTACATATGCATATAATGTATCAATAAATTATATCGAGGTATGCAGCGAATGTACGTAGACTGTCTCCCTGCATTGTCCACGATATCGGTGGTGCAAATGAACTATTACATCTGAAATTTTAAACGTAAATTCAATTTTCCCACGGGTTTCACTGTATGAGTAGTTTCGTTTTGAGGATTTATTTTGGTGTAGAACCACGATGATGTTTGTAACCGATGTTAACCCAAGCTCCTCGGAACCGGGCGGGGCCCAGATGGCACCTCAGTCCATCGTGTCCGGTGGTGGTTATAGATAGTTACTATAGGGTAGGGTCATTGCACTGCTCCACTCATCCCTATAATCCTCCCCGGAGACTGAAACGATGTGCATTAACCAACACACTGGTTAAAGTCAACAAATTACATATATTACCCGCCTAAGTAGTAGTAATGGCCAATAAATAATTATTGATTTCCTCAGTCCCCAAAGTATAGTAGAAAGGACACTCTGACTAATCAATATCGTAAACCCGATAGGGGTCTGGAAGTGATTGAGTTGAGAACCCTACTAGAAAAGCCTCGTATAATTCGTAAATTCACCATTATATTTCTCTAAGCTGATTTGGGCATATGTTTGAGAAAGCAAGGAGGAAAGAGGGAGTAGGGTACTTTTTAAAGGGGGATTAGAATTTACTGATAAGAGGGAGGGCTGGCATCGTGCAAAGAAAAGCAACTAGTTGTAAACCAATAACCTTTAGCTCCTTTAGCCAGAAAATGCAAGAGTACGCCTCATGCGCGTCATCTCGCGTCAACACCCATACTTAGATGGTCTGTTGAAAGCCTCAGTGCATTTATTCTGTTGTTGTCACTTATCCAGTACGCAGTCTAGTGTACTTAGCCCGACTTCTTGCTAACGTATTCTACTGTTTATAGTTCATTAAATAGTTATCTTTGTTAGGCAAAACATTCTGTTTTTTATCATGAATGAATAACCCATCCGGCTATTTCTGATACCGCTTCTCCCAGATAAATAAGTAATGTTATTTTCCAGGGTATTGATACATATTGCCCCATAAGAGACATTTAAGCGCGTATTTTTTCACTGTGGTTTGTTAAATAATGCTTAAGTCTCTTGTGCCATTTGTTTATCATTTATTAAAAGCTTAACAGTTTGGGAAGATAATCGAGGGGTCTCGAGGTAATAGGAGATTAGATCTAACTAATTGGCCATTGAATCAACTCATGGTTGAACATTGGTTTTATTTTGAATATATTTAAATCATTTTTGTAATTAAAATTGAAGAAAGAAGTAGTAATTTAAATGTTCTTATCAGATTTCTGACGTTTTATTTATTTATTATTTAATTTGATTATTAGCACAGTCATTGCACTGCTCCACTCATCCCTATAATCCTCCTCGGAGACTGAAACGGCAGTGGCCTCGTGACCTACTATAAATGCGCACAGTGGGAGTCCTGGCAATGGCCAGCTTCTCCAATCATGTCCTGAGCGTATGTGGCTCTCGCGCTCTTCGTCAGCCTCCGCTGGCTCGTATCCGGTGATGTGGCTGGTGGGGAGCGTGGGGGACTTCCCGAGACTCCGCTTCCTCTTTCGCTTGCGAGGGAGGCAACAACCGTGTTGACTTGGGGGGCCCCTGGGCTGTTTGTAAATGTTGTATGAATGTGCGAACGAATGATGAATTGTAAATATGGTATGAATGAAAACACTTATCTAAATTATTTATTGCCTATTAAGTAGGCAGATTGTAATTTCATCATAATAAAGTTGTTTTTGAAAAAAAAAAAAAAAAAAAAAAAAAACTATAGGGTAGGAGCTATAATCGGAGGATGTAGATAACACCTTGTAAGCCATCTAACTTATAACGCACATGTTTCTCACATATACTCGTAAGCCACCTATGTTTTGTGAAGTTACCACACAGTAGCTGTTCTAACTTAACTTACCCCCTACGTTTGAGGAACATTAAGCACGGCAAAACGAATAGAAATACAACATTGCTCAAAAGAAAAAAAAGGTTTGTGGCCAATAATGGAAATTACATGTTCAATAAGTATTTATCGTTCAATATCTTGCCCATTTTATTTATAACATATTATTTGTTCCTATTTGTTAAAAATACGATTTATTATAATTTTTACTAGTAAGTATTGTAGTAATTTTTAAGTATTATTGTTCAATAATACAGAGTATTTGTTTCATAATTATTTTAACGCAACTCCAGCCCACACTCAAACGCTTCTCTAAATCACCCCTTTACATTATGCGTACTTTATTCCGTTAATTAATAATTATGGTTAAATTTAGTTCATAATTATTTTTAAAAATCTATTCTATACTTTATCTCTCTCTATATTCTATATAATACCGATATAAAAAAAATGTATGGTAATTGGTGCTCTGAATAAGTAGCGAATTAGTTAGCATTACTACACATGTCCTGCTTAAGTTATCCGAAATAGGAAGAGTTCGGGTCAGCCTAAACTCTAAACAGTATCCTTAGAAGAACTGAAATGTTGTCTTTAAGGTAAAATGTATTTAGGTTTCTTTTTCAGAGGCTGAGAGAGAAACGTAAACATCGATCCTACATGTGCCAGCGTTTATAAGTTTAAGTGGTCCTCTTTCGAAACGTAGTTATCCTGGATTTATTCCTGGTAAGAACTAATTTTAAAGTGACCTAAGAGAAAATAAGTAGATTAAGAACAAAAATTATATTTTAAATATTTATATAACATAACTTATCAGTTTTGAAACATATAATTGAGGACTGCCCACATATTTTAATTCACGACTACTGAACTAAATTCTCAAATATGATAATTTACGAAGTCCATGAAACTGGTCCTAAGTAAGATTTTATTTGCTTCATCATTGTTTACTTAATAATTAAATAACTCAATTCAATGGTTTAAACCCTCCCCATTATCCCTATGCTACAACTTGAGAATCGTAGATACATAAATATCAATCACCTTTTTTTTTAAATATTTAACAGACTAAAAGATCAAAATGCATTCTCATCTACAATTCAAACAGGTCATATAATTGAAATTAAAAACTTGAAGACATAAATAATTTAAATCGCAATAAAAAGTAATCAAATCTAAAATCCTAGGAATCGTTAAAATCACAATAAAAGTCAAAATATATAATAAATATTTAGAAACATCAATAAATAATTATAAAAATATAAAAAAGGTGTAAAATAAATATTAATGAACCATACGTTGAAAATTCTAAAATATGTCCCCTCTATCCAAACTTTAACTAATTCAATGAATTACTATTGACCAACTGTTTCAGTTTTTTTTCTAAACTAAATATACACTACTTGTACCACCTTGAGCATTAGCGTTTGACCATCAATAAGATTAGACCCGTGGGACAATATCTCATGACCAGTGGATTGGAGATGGTTAAAGGGGACTGAGGTCAGCGCTTGGCTCATAACTCGCAATCTTTTTTTCAGAACCATGATCCACATTTACTGCTTCTTTGCTCAAATTTGGGAATCGGGAATCGAACCGGGGTCTATATGGGGTTCGTAGTTAGGATACTTTTAAATAGCTATTAAAAATTCATGCCAAATAGTTCATAATAAAGCATATCTAAATAAAAAATGTTTTTGAATTTTTTTTCGGTAGGTTATTTAAAGGGACTGTGCGATCGCATCGCATCACATGAATGAGTAATGACAGATATCCTATCGAATGATGGTGAATCGACTGACACTAACATTGTCTTTGATAAATGATCTGTTATCCATCTATTACGATGGCAACTACAGTCTGTTGATAATATTGTGACTAATGGAAGAAGCAATACTCTTCAGAGTTGATAAGAGAATTAGTCCTATATTGGGAATAATGGTTAAGCCTGAGATGCTGATTAAGTTCTAAGTAACTAAGGTGTGGTACTCTTGTTCAAGTACGTTTTATTGGTCTTTGGAAACTAATTACTGTACTGTATCACGAATGAGTACAAATTATAAAACTAAAATTGTACAGAGTGATAGATAAAATAGCGGTTTAAATTATTATAATCGACGTTTGAGTTAGTAATTCTAGACTAAAACAGTAAGGTTTCTTATTGATTAGTGAAAATTGTTAATAAATGCAGATCAAATAGTCAGCAATTTATACGTAGTTAACTAATTAAATAATTTAAGTTTTTTGAATTCTTCCTAGTATAGTTATTATCTTATATTTTCAAATGTTATCTTATCCAGGGACCTTAGAGGAAGTGCCTTGTAACTGAGGGTGAAACATAAGAAGGGAGATTATACGCACCTGGCGAAGAAGCCGTATGAAAACGTAAGATTGGTGTATTTTTTAATTAATTATACATATCTTGTATTAATTAATACATAAACATGCATTGGTAAGTTTTCATTGTTAATATCTTTCTTAACATTCAATACAAAAGACTAGAATTGTGTAAAAAGATTTAAAAATAATAAAAAAAAAATTCAGGAGAAAATACGATCCTTCTTCTATAATGTATAAAAAACTTGATTCAGATGTAATAAATATGACAATTAACATCAGCTAAAGCAAAAAAAAAAAAATCATAATTTCACCACAGGAGATTTACTGAGGGGGGAAAAAATAATTATCTCTTTTTATGTGCTCGTCATATTCGGCTACACATGTTGAATATGGGCATTTTTATGAATAACAATGACTTAAATATTCACAACCTAATAGAAAAGTCAACAACGGTATGACCTACAATAGACAAATAGAGAGGGCCAAATCAACTGCGAGCAAATAACCATTTTGGTCTTCACATAAATGGATGAAGGGAACATCAAAACATCTAGGTTAGTTGTCAGCTCAAACTTCAAAAAGATAGCAAGGAAATTCATTATAATAATCAAGGTTCCGTCTAATAAAGGTTTCGCTAATAAAGATTGCTAGATAAAACGTAATAAGATATATTGCTCCGGTATATGTAAAAAACAAAATATTTTTTATTTACTAATACAACCTTGATTAAAAACTTATTTAAGCAATAATAGTTAATGCTGTATTTTCATCTCTGTACTTCCGGTTAATTGTTCTCATGAACATAGATCATCAGCAAATCTCGAAGCCGGAGTTCTAGTGTCACTGGGATGAGCTTCGCACGTTGGCAAGATTTTTAAGAAATGGAGTCTATGTCTGTTTTCTTGTGTCATTGTCATCAGTAGGTCAGAGTAGCGTGTATTGTTTGAAACGCTATTAAAATATACACATACAGTATTCTGATTTGAGCCACGATATTTCTTGAATAAATACGAGATCTGTATCGGTTCATGAATTTATTTCAGGCTTAACACCTAATGTAAATAGAAAAGGATATTTCAATTAATTTTAACGAAAAAAAAATGAACGACAGTCCGGTGTAACAGGATTAATAAAAGCTTGTTTATACAAATTTCCTAACAAAATATGCTTGGCCATTCAATTTAAATGGTTTCGTCACATTTTACTGCAGAAAATATTGATAAAAAATTGAAAGGCATGAACTTGTCCAAAACATAAATTATGTTACCGGATGGCCACAGTTAAAAAAATCCTCAAAATCTAATTACTTTTAATTAAAAATACGTTTTTTTAAGTGTGTTATCCATCTAAAAAAAAAGTATAAATTTTCACAAGTGCCAATATAATAATACAGTCAGATTATTAAGGCAGGTGACATCTTGTGATACTTCTCCAAAATGACATGAAGAAGTAAATTGACTGATAAATACAGCGAATCCATAAATATTTCAATCAAATCAAAACTGAATAAGCTCATTTCAGGATCATTTTCGTTTGATGATGCTTGAAAGATAACTTAGTGTTTTACCCCAGTCACGTCAATCTCTCCAGACAAATACTTGAGATTTATATTCACAATATATAATATAATAATATGCTAAGCAAGAATAAAATTAATGAAACTCGTGGAACCAACTGTTACTATGTGTATAATAATGAATTAAATCATCTTTTTGTTGGATGTGACATTGAAAACTTTAAAGTAATTTTAGGTGTGAGATTTTTGATCATCAATACTAGTTTGTCATTTCATTTTGGTTACTTACGGCTTAGTTTCCGGAGTGCCCAAATTATATTTCGTCCATCGTTGTAAGGGGTGACTTCCGATTCTCCTGAGGACACCCCAGAAGAAGAAGCCAGAATAAAACAACAGATAATTTTGGCTACATTTATAATATCATCTATCAAAATATTGAATTTATTGGGGATACGAGTTGTCAAAAATACAAATATGATCAACAAAAAAATAATCCAAATAAAACAATGTTGGCCACAGTACCTGTCGAAGATTATGGAAGACGATAGTGATAAAGGTTTGTTGCCGTACGACAAATACGATAAAGTTCGCTATGAGGAGACACGAGCTAAGGACGAACCTGAGCGGTGCCGTTTGGCTACTGAGGTTTCTTAGCCGGTTCGGCCATGCCCGTGAGCACTCGGCTATTTCCGCCGCGCATGGCGGCCCCGCCTCCCTTATAGCTGTCTCTTATGACAGTTTTCGACTTCTTACCGTGCCCAAAACTATAATGTCAGAGACAAAAATATAAGCAAAACATATACAAGGTTAAATGAAATTATTCACTTCTGTCTTGAGGATACCTCATCTTATCATATCGATGAGAATTTCAACGGAATTTATATCCTACAATTTGTTTTATAATAAAGGTTTTCTCTCTAGTGTTTTGTGTTTCAGAGTTCCTAGTTGATTTGACTGTTACCAACCAGGAACAAAGTTATGCAATCTGGCTTGAAATGCTTCTTAGAAGATCTGTACATCGTGGGTAATATTTGCCTTTCGACCGAAGAAAATCTAAAAAGAGTGACAAAGAAAGTCGGTCTTGTCATGAATGGAACTACCGCATACAGAATGCGGGTCGGCTGTGAAAGGCTGCGGCAAGATGAGAAAGGTCCAGAGAAGCAGTAAACCATTGTCTGGACTAAGGGTTGAAAATAAAAAGTGATTTTCAAGCTTTAAATAGTTGTCCACTGAGAGTGAAGGGCCAAAAGGATTTGAGAGTCAGGTGATTGTTAAGTCATGTAACTCCCGATGCCTTAAAAGTCAGTAGGGACGAGGACTAGATAAACTGAAGAGCAGAGATGTCCCAGCCGTTTATCCACTCGAATCTAGAGAGCATGGGATCTCTTTGAAGGAGGAGATAACACGCGCCTGGCCACAAGAAGATCTTGGAGGAGGGAAAGGAGAACCTTCCTTGGTTGAAAATTGACATGACAGCTCGGAGATAGACAACTTGCTGGTCGGAACTAGATTATCTCAGAGACTGATGAACTTGAGCTAGACGACTTCTTATTCTGAATGCTAGCGTTGGTTCGTGAAGGAAGACAGCCGAGTATATTCAAGACCAATATGTCCGTAAATAACTTTCAGTATTATCATAACTTCGTTGTACATTTTGTTTAAGGCAATGTTTGCAGATGTATTCTAGGTAGAAGATGATCATTGGTTTAAGCTATAGTAAATTTGCGGTATTGTCGTTCTTTTCATTTTCTTAGTTTATGATATTCCTTTTATATTTAATAAAAATCGTATAGGCATAGTTATTCACAATGTAATAGTTATTTTGTGAGAGCTATTTAAGCATAATTATTCAAAATAATGTCTTATCATTCCGATATTTATAAATCCTAAAAAGTAAAATTAGAGTTGGTTCTTAATTGTTTATCTATCTGACACAAATTACCTTTGTGAACGATGGATGACTAAATTATCAACCTCAATAACACATATTTCCTTATCAGTTTAATGTTTTTATTAAATTATAACATATTAATAATCTTTATTAAGGGCTGAATGCATGATAACGCCGGCGGGTAAGTAATGGCCAGCCCACAATTTGATGCTCTTGGGAGCATAGGTATCTTCCCGACAATAAAGCCTAGGCCCCGAATTTACACACCACAGTCTAAAAATTAGCAATATCAAGACAAAATAAACTCGACCATCTGTTGATATCTTCAAATTAATGGAAACTTAATAATATAGCAAGATAAGCGATAAACGCTTGATATATCCTATATGTATCCCCTCCAGAATTGAATTTTCCCAGTACCTATAAAAATAGCCTCAATCCAACCCTTAAAATAAAATCCAAATCAAACATCACCGAAAGACGCCA
The DNA here is from genome assembly GCA_930367205.1 of Acanthosoma haemorrhoidale. Taxonomy (NCBI): domain Eukaryota; kingdom Metazoa; phylum Arthropoda; class Insecta; order Hemiptera; family Acanthosomatidae; genus Acanthosoma; species Acanthosoma haemorrhoidale. The sequence continues at coordinate 95,553,166 of OV884011.1, forward strand.
ATCTCCATTTAACCTCTACAAACATCTTGAAAGATTAGTGCAAACTACATTGCCTGCAAAAATTCCGCTGCATAGTGCCGGCCCCGGGGCACTCCACCCCCCGGCAAAGGAAGGTTAAGTTCGGAAGAAAGGGGCACTAGTTCAACAGATATCCCTGCTTGCCTAAAAGAGGATTTGATGTAAAGCTGATAGCGTCTCAGACATTAATTGGCATTTCTAAATACTTATTCGACACTGATGGTATTTTCCGAAAGACTACAAAGCAGTAGAATCGAAAAGCAGACGCATTAAAAACGAAATTGAAGTTTTTCGTTTGATTATCTGAAAATTGTTGTTGATGAAATGGCACCAGTTCATTAAACTCAAGTTTAGTCTGTTAGTAGATGGTGCAAAAAGCAACTATATATAATATTCTTCATTGTCCTAAATTACAATCTGCCTTATTAGGCAATAAGTAATTGAGATAAATTCTCATTCATACCATATTTACAATTCATCATTCACTCGCTCATTCATACAATATTTACAAACAGTCCAGAGCCCCCCCTAATTCACATGGTAGCCACCTCCCTCGCATGTAAAAGAGAAAGTGAAGTCTTGGGAAGTCTCCAACGCTCCTCCGCTAGCCGCGTCACAGGATACGAGCCAGTGAAGGCTGACGAGTGCAGTGAAGAGCGCGAGTGCAACAGACACTCAGGACATGATTGGAGAAACTGGCCATCGCCAGCAAAAAAGGAACTAAAGAAATCTTGTCAAATCTATTTTTCTAGTTTATTTCAATCTTTCTTTTCCAAACGCTTACCAAGTCACGTCCAACTTCTTCAAATTTACCTTGAATTCTTTTAACAGAGAGCATTCCCCTTTTCAAATCATCTAGAGTTTCTTTTGGTTGATGCAACATGTCCTGCAAGTATAATTGTGATAATTTAATAATAAGCTGTATTTACAAACATCACAGAGACCTCCCACGTCCACATGGTTGTCACCTCCCTCGCATGCGAAAGAGTAAGCGGAGTGTCGGGATATGGTTGAACAATTGTCGGAGGTGAACAACTGTCGGAAAAGGTGAACAATTGTCTGAGGTCAACAATTGTCGGATTGTTGTAGTTAATAACATGGACCATGTTCCATGTAGGCGTTAATATCCGACTCCATTTATTGATAGGGATGTGTCCCGACAAGACACTGTGTTCAGGATGAGGTTCAGAGGTTCATAAAGAATAAGACCAGTTTTCAGAGTTCGGGCGAGAGATCGGCAGCGTAATAAGTACAAGTCGTCAGGGGTCTGCTATAGGCTGTGAGGCAAAGTGCCGTCGTAGAGGTGTAGCATAGCGAGAGTCGATTAGCGGAAGGCTGAGGGGGGCTTACTCCCAGGGCCCCGAGGCCCAGGCATATCGCGAGGTAATCGGCTGTGGAGACTAGTAAATAGAGTGAGCCCACCAGGGCCAGGTGGCCCTGGGGTAAGTGATAAGTCGTGCGGCTATGAAGCTAAGAGACAGAGTGGGGTGAAGAGTGAAATTTACTGATATAAATATGATAACCCCCTCCCTCGTGGAAGGCTGGGTCTGTCTGCCCGGAGTATGTTTTATGATACACAGGTAGTCACTTCCTTTTAGTTTTATGACCGTTGGGGTACAAGGGTGTGTTTTATATGGCAGCCGGAAGGACTGAAGGTCTATTAGGCCCCTATATTTAAGACCCCTATTCTAATAGGGGTAAGTGTCCTTTGCCCAGGTTTTATGGTAGTCAGGTGGCTAATTCTCTTGGTTTATTGCCGTACCCTTTTAGTTACTTGTCTACGACTTCCGACCTCTCTATGATTTATTACCAGAAGTTACATAGATTTACATTTTCTATTATAATACATTATGAACCAGAGTGTAGGGTAATTTACATATATAGTTATCGGTCGCTATACGGAGTCTTGGGAAGTCCCCCACGCCTCTCCGTCAGTCACGTCACTGGATAAGAGCCAGTGGAGCAGCCTCTCCATATTAATCAGCATTAAGAGCGCGAGAGCCACAGACGCATGATTGGAGAAACTGGCCAATGCCAGGACTCCCATTTTCACGTATTTATAGCAGGTAACGATGCCAGTTCCGTTTTAATTTCCAAGGAGGATTGTAGGGATGAGTGGCGCAGTGCAATGACGCAGTGTTCGGTGATTAGGGTGGTTGGCTAGGTTACTATGGAATTTTATGAACTTGGAAGGGATGAGTTCAAGAATGTAGGGTATATTAAGATCATTATGAAGGGTTTTGTTGTTGACGTAATAAGGGGCATTCACTATTGCTCTCAGGACTTTTGATTGATTGGATTGGATACGCTTGATGTTCAACATTTTATCTGTCCCCAGAGCTCTATTCCGTATGTTCAGATTTGCTTGAGTATAACTTTTTAGATTTATTAATTTATTTTCTATTGAGAGATGTCCTTCGATGTAGTCTGTACAGTTATGTTTAGTTCTTGTATTTTTAGCCTCGTATGTGGGTTCTATGTCAGCCTATTGTCGAGATGGAAGCCTAAATACCGTACTGTCTCAGAAACAGGAAAAGCAATGGAATTTAAAATAACTAGTGGACAGGACATGCGGCAGAGCGCAAAGGTAATGTGGGAACATCATTAACTTTGATTCACCATTGGTTGTACCAACCCTTGATCTCAACAAAGTATTTTTGAAGGTTATGGGATGCTATATCGGGGTCTGGATGGGATGAAAGGACTGCAGTATCATCCTGTGTAGGATGGGACCTAGGACGTTGCCCTGTGGAACTCCTGCTTTTATGGGATAGTAGTTAGAATATTCTAAACCACAGCGGACTTAACTATAATTCTAACCCACGAACATAGTTTTCTATGACTTTTTGAAGAGAACTATCTCTTGAACCCACGTATAGACAGAAAAGGAAAATCCTTAATCTTTTCGCGAGATCCTCTTTCGAGACTTCGCGAGGAAAAATGTAGGAAAGAAAAACGTGAGAGGAAGGAAAAAACAGAAGTACGTACCTCTCCCCTCTCAGCCATCATATTCAAGACACCTGAACTAAACTGGGTAATGATGACAACCCAATTTTCTCTCTATAATGTATTCGGGTTGGATGCAGTAAAACGCACTTTGGCCCCGTCAATATAATCAAGAGGAATACATTTTGTCATTGTTGTGGCGTTTTCTGAAGAAACAGTAAACTTTAAGAAGATCTTTTATACAACAAAAGTTGTAGGAAATTTAAAAATAAACCATTTGATACAGATCGCATTTCTCTAAGACAAATGGTTGCTGAAATATACGACGCGCAAGCAATTAAGCGCCCCCTATATATAACCTACCCTTGCAAAAGACGACACCATGCATTTTCCTACCCCCTAAGACCCCTTCTCAATACAAATCTAAAGAGAAACCACGGCCAGTACGGAATTTTCACATAGTCAAGTGCTCTCGTACCCTGGACTAGAAAGCTAACAGTCCGATTCCCCTTGATTTATTCAAAGCCTTTGATACCATAGATCACTGACTCCTTCTTTTCAAATTAAAATCATTATCCATTTCCAATGGCTATATCTAATGATTTCAATCTCTACAAGTTTAATCAATCTCTAAGTAACCCGTGGGTCTAGAATTTATCATATGTTTTTACTCCGTACATTATCGGTCCCCCTGAATACATACATCATGGTTCCCCTCACATTTACGATGGCTTCCTAATATAGTTTTATTTTCTCCTCTCTGATTTATTACCTACGTTTGTTAGCGCCGTTGGTACGTCCCGAAAGACAGGATAGATTGGATCAGAGCCTGGGCGAATCTGTATGAATTTAAGTTAAACGCGTAAAGAACTCGGGCATTTGCATTCAACTCCAGTTTCCTCCTCATATCCAACACCTGCGTTCCTGCCTTAAACCTACATGATCATCCATCTTATCTCTTTGCGCTTATCCGTTCAAACTTAGGTACTCTAATTGACCAAACCGTCTCCTTGAACCCCATATCCACCGAAGGTTTATAGGTACACCCTTAAACTATTTCATCGCTCTCGCCTTCTACTCCAGCCTGCACATAAACTCCTGAATACAATCAAGATAGTACCGTACTTAGGCTTCCTTCTCGACAAACGACTGACCTGGAACCCACATACGAGACTAAAAAGACAAGAACTAAACAGACTCTTTGGACAACTGTACAGACTACTTCAGAGGACATCCCATCTCTCAATTGAAAATAAATTACTAATCTACAAAGTTGTACCCAAGCCAATCTATATATATACGGATATACGGAATAGAGCTATGGGGGACAGCAAAAAAGTCGAACATCAAGCGTATCCAATCCTTTCAATCAAAAGTCCTGAGAACATTAGTAAATACCAATTATTACGTCAGCAACAAAACCCTTCATAACGATCTTAATATACCCTATATTCTTGAACTCATCCCTTCCAAGTTTATGGAATTTCATAGTAACCTATCCAACCACCCTAATCCCATAGCAAAGTCATTGCACTGCACCACTCATACCTATAATCCTCCTCGGAGACTGAAACTGAGAGGGATTCTGTGCGAGTTGCGAATAATCAGAGTCAAGTGGGGAGAGAGGTGCTTGGTGAATAGAGGTAACACCAATGCCATAATGCCACGCGGTGCGTTGGAGTGGCTGTATGGCAAAGAGAGGACACTCCAGATAAAGGTATGCAGGTACAACAAGTTAATTACCCTGGACGGGCCCTGTGAAATGACCGGAGAGGCGGACGTGAATTTAGAGAAATGGGCGAAAACAAAGGGCGATATTAACGTACATATTGTAGAGTATCATATAATAGTGTGGTGTGACTTATTAGGATGGGTGGGCGCGCGTGTAGAGAACAAGGGAAAGGAGTGTCGCATCAAGTTGGTGGGGGGGGGGGGGTAAATTATCAATGTCAGGGGACCGTAAGAGATGAGAGAGCGCGGATAGGGGCAGTCGAGAAAGTTGTGGACTGGAGAGAAACCTTACGAAGGGAGTTTGGAGATATTTTTTACGTGGAGGGTGATATGCTAGGGGCCACGGGGAATGAAATCCCATTAAAATCGGACCGAATAACGTACGTGGAAGAGAGACGCTATCTCCAGGCACTCCGCCAACATATCCGGAAAGAAATTGACAGGTCAAGATGACAGGGTATAATCGTGGATAGCACATCACCGTATAATACCCCTATGTGGGCAGTACGAAAGAAGAGAAAATCGGGAGAGGAGGAGGAAAAATATAGAATCGTCATCAATTTTAGAAAACTGAATGAGAACACAATGGATGAGACGAATCCGATTCCCCGGTTTGAAGGCACCCTCGACAGACTGACTGGAGCTACAATCTTCAGCACCTTGGATTTGAAAGCAGGGTACCATCGAATCAAAATGAGCGCTATCGATCAACATAAAACAGCGTTTACATTCGAAGGGGGCACTATGAGTTCACTCGGATGCCATTTGGTTTGAAGAACGCTCCGATCACTTTCCAGCGATTAATGGACGAAATCCTTAGGGGAATTGATGAGGCGGTATGCCAGATTTATATAGACAATCTGTTGATATTAAGCCGAACAAAATCTGAACACATTGAACATCTCCGTAGGATATTCCGACGATTGCGTACGGGAGAGGATCCGATCAACTTTTTAGGGCATCATTATTAGGGGATCAACTCGAGATGGCTCGAGGGAGGGAGTCCAGCCGGATTATGCGAAAGTCGACGCAATTCGGAAGATGGCGGTGCCGAAAGACGTCAAGGGCATTCAGCGACTTTTAGGTACGCTTAATTGCTATCGGCGTTTTGTGTCTGACATGGCAGAGTATCTCGTCCCCATCAGTAACCTGCTGGGGAAGAGGGCACGGGTAGTGATCGTACCTATTATGGAGCAAAACCTTCGAAAAAACATGGCTCGACTGCAAGAGGGACCAATCCCAGGTTTCCCGATTTTGAGAAGTTATTCACTATCACCACCGACGCAAGTGAGAATGCATTGAGAGCGGTGCTGTCGCAGGAGGGAGATGGCGGGGAGCGACCAGTAGCGTACGCGAGTCGAAGACTGACCGACACGGAAGCACGGTACAGTGCCCTCGAGCGCGAGCTTCTTGGCATCATATGAGCTATTGATGATTTTCGTCCATACGTCTTCGGGCGGAGATTCAGAGTACATACGGACCACAGACCTCTTCAATGGGTGGGGAAGTTGAAGAAATCATCCACCAGGGTGACACGCTGGAAGAAGTTTTTGTCACAATACAGCCTGGAAATTGTATACAAACCAGGGAAGGACAATGTATTAGCGGACTGGCTATCCCGAGCGATTACCGTAAATGCAGTCGAGGAGGGGGAAAAGTCCGGGGATCTCAGATAATTTATCCAGTAATGAGCGCCCGGGGAAGATGGAAGCCACGGTACGCGGGACGATAACGATGGGGGCGAACACCAAGAAGATATGAAGTTATTCAATTTCATAGGATCTTCTATATGTTAACTTTATAATTATTCAAGATGGGTAGTTTTAATATTATCACAATTCGAACTCTGATATCCAAAAGGAATACAATGATTTTTATAAAAATAACGTTACGAGATAATTATGAAAATAGCAACATGATGATTTAATATAAAACACTTAAGCAATTGGTATAGTTTATAACAAGTACCAATTTCACAACGTTTTCAGGGTTTCTTTTAAGTATTTCAATTCAATTCAAAAACCCTTATATATTTACCTGCGTGTCCGTCTGCACGTTTGTTTATAAGTATAATAATTATATATTTTTCAATAACGATGAATAGATTATAAAATAAATGATATTGACACCTAAATGGATAATATGATATAGGTTTTTGGGCATATGTGTAATATAATATATGGAGTGTTTAGTAAAATTGGTATTAATCAAAAATTGGTCGAAATCATATAAGTCATTGAGCAGGTCAAAGACAAATCCTCGTTCTTGTTGGTCTAATCAGACCAAGTTGACGAAAAAAATCATAAAATATTATTAATTTTAGTTTAAATTTTATAGTCTAAATTAAAGCGTTATTTAAAAATATTTAGAACTAATAAAATGTGTCTACTGAACGTTTTACTTTTATGACTGTTGGGTCGTCACGAGGGGGGTGCCTAGTTAACCCAGTCCCTAGTGACGAAGTTAGGGTTGATGAAGCTATGACCTGGATAATTGCTTCATGGCGGGTCTTACTACTTATTAGGAGAAGAGGTATAGGGTAGGTACTATAGATAGTTTATGTGGTCATGAAATGACCACGAATTCACACTCGGTATCTAAGGGTAGGGCGAAAACCGTCCGGATCCCAAAGGCGAGTGTGGACCGGAGAGAGGAAGTGTGGATCACTGGGGGGAGACACTACTAGGTAAAGTCGGTAGGGCCCCAGATGACCGTCGTCCGCAAAGAAGAAGGATCTCTCTTCCAAGGAGATGCTAGTTTTAGCGAGACGAAGGCAGAGAATCCCACTAGGAAGGTGTGTGGTCTGACAGGGCCGGACTGAAACATAGCGAGGTTAGGAAGAGAGATCCAGAGGTTTTCATAAATGAGAAGGCCAAATCCATAAACATCAGTGCAGCTGCAAGTACCAGTCCGGAGAACCGTAGTTAGAATGAATTATCGGCTAAAACTAGGGGGTATATATAGCCTCCAAGTAACCAATGGGCTGAGGTTTTATTCTGGCCAATCGCGTCCAGCCAATAGGGTAAGGTTTTATTCTGACCAACCGCATTGCAGGGTTGGATGACGCTAGAATGTTTTAGACCGTACCCCGGCCCCTTTACAAGGCCCCAGGTACATGACACCCTCTGCAGAGCCTCTGAGCCAGTTTTTGCAGCTGCGTCTTTTATTGTTGACAATATTTACACTGATACGACTTGTGATTTGGTAATATTATTTACATTTGTTTGACTTAATTTACAACATATTATAACCAATTTACAATATATACAATAGAGTATAGGGTGATTTATCTTATGTAGTTAGCGGTCCCTACAATGACTTAGAATCCTTTTACCAAACACTTTTACAAAACAACGTATAACATGGAAATTCATTATAACTGTCATCAAAAATATATTCACGTTGTAATCGCATTCAGTTTTCACATGCAAGGATGATATGCATCAAATATTTACTTAATGCACCAGAGTTACTAAAAATAAAATCAGCCTCATTAAAAATAATGAAGGGTCAATTATTAATTAACCACTCGTGATTAATAAATACCATTTTCCATTAATTTGAAGTACGGTATCAAATTAAATACCTCGAATCCTGTTTATATCGAATAATATGTATTATGAGCTGCGGCTTTATCGGCCCATTATTACATAAAGCCATCAAACATGCCAGTTAAATCTTTTTCGCAATCATAAGCGAAGCCTTGATTGTACAGTGCATTATACTTGACTAGAAGTCCTTCTTTTTTTCTTTTTTTATTATTTGGTGTCGAGAGAATTAATCGGTTCACATTTATAAAGAAATTCGTCTTCTTTAATTCAAATTTATAGGATCGGCACCAATTCAGCTAATTGGCATTTCCATCAATTCCGTAACGTATTTGATCGAATGGGGCAACTTACCTTAGGGCATAAAGTTGAGGCTTTATCGATCGACGAAGACATCCCAGTTTTTATGGTAAGTATTTGTGGGTATAGGGACCATCCGCGTAACGTGAACTGTCAGGAGGGAATTTACGAAGGCTGACCCCAAGTGAAAGGTTTGAATTATTTATGTTGCATAAATGGAAGTGCAGGTATAGGGCGGGACAGCTGGTGCGAGGTTTCCATACATCGGCATATAGATCCCCTTATGCTTCGAAATAATTTTAAACAGACATAATAGCCTTGGTTAGTTACAATGCGTCTTTTCAACGTGATAAGGTGATCAGTGTATAAGTATTGTGGCATTATCACATCGAATTAAATTAATACAATGTAATATAAAGGAAGTCGAATTCGATACCACCATAAATGAATGTAATAATAATGAATTATAATTCCTTCAGTGCCTGGACGTAGTTGTGAAATAATAACAATACACCGTACAATTATTTTAGAATGGAATGATAGCTTTTAAAGGAAACGAATCTTTTATGTCCGTAGAAATCTACATATGATTCATAACTAATAAATCAGTGTTATATAATGTTATGCTACGGTCCCAATGATTAGTTTTAGTAAGCTCAAAGTTATTATTTACATAATACAACATTAGGTATGCATCTCTTTGGCACACTGGATGTTGATCTGCTTGCTGGTGGCATATTCAGGAATAGGTAGCCGGACTAACTCGCACTGATAAGGCTGTCTCCTGGAAGGCCAGAATAAACGTGGACACCCATGATAAGGCGCAGGAACAGATCAGACAGACAATCTCAGGGGTTTTATAGCCGATGCTATCCCCACGGCACCGTACCTGCCTTTTATTCCCTTCTAATTGTTTGCCAACAGGTATTGGCAACTGTAGTGACTCAACTACATAAGTGTTAAATCACCCTATACTCTGGTGCATATATAATGTATTGTAATTAGATGTAAAACATGGTTTTCTAGTAATAAATCATGGAGAGATCGGCAGTCATAAAACAAGTAACAGAGGGTCGAAGGTCCAGCAATAAACTTGAGAGGATAAGCCACCTGAATGTCATAAATAGACCCCAGTAGACCTACGGTCGCCGCTAGGTGGTCTTAAAACCTAAGTAGGTGAGTCCAACAGTCATAAACTTAAGGGGGATTGGCCACCTGGGCATCATAAAACATACACCTTTCAGCCGACTACGCCTTCCACTAGGAAGGGAAAATAATATTTAAATCAGAAAGTTTCGCCTTGTAGAGCCACTCTTCCCCAGTATCCTCATCTAGACAGCCGCTACTACTCGGTCGCTTTACGCCAGGGCCGCTTGGCCCTGGAAGGCAGACACTTAGACTCCTCGTCAGCCTACTCTCTCTGCCGCACCTCTGCGCCGTCACCCTGTCTCACAGCCTCTAGCAGGCCCTCTGACGTCTTGTATCTATTACGCTGCCGATCTCCCACCCGAACTCTGAAAACTGGTCTTATTCTTTATGAAACCTCTGAACCTCTCTCCTGAACACAGTGTATTGTCGGGACACATCCCTATCAATAAAATGGAGTCAGATATTAACGCCTACATGGAACATGGTCCATGTTATAAATTACAACAATCCGCACTTGTCACCAGGGCTAGAGTGATTAGGCACTCCCCTAGTGGCAACCCCGACAGCAACTATCCCAATTACCTTCATTGTCCCAGTCACTTACCTGAGACCTTCCTGTTTTTCCAGTGGGTAAAAGCAGACCCCCTCGCCCTTTCCCCATTTTTTTTTTTCTACTTGTAGACAACCTACAACAAATCATGTAACACAAAACAAATAAAATATATTTAAATGGGATAGTGGTAAAGCTAAAGTGGAAAAAATGTTCTAACCACTTATTACAGCAAACAGCATAGCGTATATGTACCCAGAAAGGAAATCAGAAAATAGGTAGTTTGTGGGTATTTGGATTTGTTACTTGGCGATAATAGTGATTCTAACCACACAACCCTTCGCGATTCCGACACGAACGATTCTCGGGCCATGGGGCAAAAACCACATCAGGTGACCCCTAGGCATGGTGTATCCGAGCTGACAACAGAAACTATATCTGGAAAACCACTAAGGTACCACGTTAGTTACATCGGAATTTGAATGTTCTACAAGAAATTTACCAAAAAATACCTTCCGACAATATCAAACACTATGCCTGCCTGATTTGTACGTATCTCTTCTTTACCCTCCTTCCTCCATGTTTAAATGGTACATTTTTCCAATATTTGGAAATACATTTCACTTCACCCACACAATCCAGTATACTTTATGCCCAGTTTAATATTGTTTGCTAACGTGCAAATGTTTCCCTGACATTATTAACAGCCATGGCATTAAAATAAATTGTCCATCAAAATCATCGTGTGAATGAAGTAATGTGCAACTAGTCTTAGATTGACCAGTAGTTATCTTGTAAGTGAACATAAGAAATCTATACTTGGTGGAATGGACAGGAAAACAACCCTGACTCCATTGGTTTCATTTATTAACTAATCACGTTATAAATTAAGTAACCGAAATATAAGTTATAAATTTCTGAATCCAAAATCTAACTCTCTTGCTCAGAGGGTGTGTTATGCGCTGGGGGCCGCGGACGTAGAAAATGTAGCGGTTGGTGTAACTGTAGGGACGACAGAGGCTAATTGTCGGTAACCTTAGGGTAAGGGCGGAGGGATGGTGAATGTCAGGGGGTGGCTAGCATTTTCTCAAATGTCAGCCAAAGGTACTAGGGCTAATCCCACTCATTAGCCAAGTCCAGGGCGGGTAGTCAAGGCTTTGTTCTGACGCTGAATTAACTGAAATATTCTATCCAATCACCGAAACAAACTCAGAAACAAAAACGTAATTTTTCAACGACAATTCTTTTAGTTTGAGATAAACAAATTTAATAAAGTAAATCATATTTTGTATGCTTTCATTTGTTTAGGATAAAAACTATTCATTGAAACAGAAATCCATGGTATTGGGCAACCCCCCATAAATATCCCAGTCATGCTACACTTACAGCTCAGTGTATTCCTTCATGGTGCAAGTATGCATAGCGGAGAACACACACCCCCATACGAGGCAATCGTAAGGGGGCACCCTTCATTCACTGCTCCCAGTCGTGTCAGTGGAATAGCCAATAAACTTACGGTACCAGAAGAGTTAGAAAGTTAAAAAGTGATGATGACGAAGTGTGAGTTCCCTTCAGATTCACAACGTTGCTTAGTTGAGTAGGCAATAAATAATCTTGCTCTGCCAGTAAGAATCGCGCATAGGTGTTTATTTTGTAAAATAGCCTTGATAATTATATATAAAGTCGTATCTATATTTAAGTAACCTGTAATTTCCTAAAAAAAATCATCAAATTTGTTGGATAAAAAAGAATATGTAGGATGAATAGAAACATTGCAATCTTTAATAATTGTCATGCTAAAGTTAATAATTAGGTAATACGCAAGCGGTCTGAAAAGTTTCCGACCTCAACATGAAGATGATAATCAAATAAATAAAAGCTAGTGAAATAAAAGCTTTGTAAGGTAGGAAACTTTTCAGACCACCTCGTAGGTAATGGATATCAGAACTTTATTTTGCGGCTGAAAACGTTGCGTTCAAAAAGGGCTCAAACAGTCTTACCTGATATTAATTTTTCTTGGATACTGTGTCAATTTTTAACTTATCAAACGTGCCAGGGCTGGGACAGTCAGTCCCTTTCTCATTATCCCCTGCAAGCTGCTTCGTACTGTTTTCGGAAATTATGAATACTCCCAGATCGATCTTGTCAAACCTTAACGGTTTAAATCAAGCCCAATATCCTCCAAAACTTTATGTTTTAACAACAAATGAATATTTCTTAAAATCATTGCTACGGTACTTGTCAATTCGTATTTTTTTCCCCACGACTTTATTTTTCACCCCTTTCTTCGTATTTTATTAAGTCGAACTTCTTTTTCACATTTGATGATTTTGGGGCCATGTTCATAGCAATCTACAATGTTCCATATTTTTCAAGATAGGAACCAGTTTAGTAGTCCAAACTACGCTTTTTCACCTGGCGAAAATATTAAGTATTTTTCCTGTTTTGAGTCAAACACTTACCATTCCTTAAAACGCGCTTTTGTTAAGTAATCAATGTTCACAATTCGGTTTCTCAAGAAGGGGAGATTTCTGGTTGCCAAAAACCCACATATAATGTATAATTATTTAAACATATGAAAATGTGTTTCAATAGACAGGCCAACCAACATGCTTTGGCATAGTCCAAACCTTATGTTTATTCATTACCAGAAAAAGATATTTATCGAAATATCTTCATTGTTATTAAATTTAACTGTTCACTTTTTTTAAAAAAAGTCACGTTTACTTACACTTTTTAGTAAAAATAATGCTTTGTAACGACGGGGCTCTATATTGTGAAACAGCCTACGATTTGGGTACAGGAAAAAAAAATTGTCCTGGCTATTCGCATTGTTTCCTGTCTCCTCAGCAACAAGCAGTTATCAGAACAGTCGAATGGTTGATAGTTTGATAATAATAATACGCGTCATGTCAGTATTTTAGGGTTGAGTTGCAGGTAAGTAAGTGGTGATGAGCCGTCACGAATAAAGTTCCTTAAGGGCCGTAATTTCCTATCATTTGTTTTATGTTGCTAACATTCTGTTCCATTCTACGTTACAATCATGTCCTAAAATGAATGTTTTGCATCATAAGACAAATTTATTTCATTCAAACTTGTATTATCTCATTTGTTTTCACATTTCGGTGGATCTGTAAATATTACAGGTCGCACATCAGAAAAAAACGTACACTTTTACGACTTCTTACTTAGTGCTTACACTATTCATTAAGAAGAGTGACTATTAATGAACCAAAATGTAATTTTCTATTTTAGCATCCCAACATTATTCCCGGAATTAACGAAGACGAGAAAATAAAAAACAACTGATTAAAATGAATCCCCTTGATTAGTCCATATCAGGTTGATCTTTTTTTAAGCCGCGTAAAACCCTAAGTCTTTTAGACTAATTAAAAGAATGGATCTCCCCTAAGGCTCTCATTTTCAGACCTGAAATGGATTTCGCTCATTGAATATATATTTTTTTTAAATCTTGATAAATAAAGATGTGAGATGATATTTTCGAAAATTAGAAAAAAAAAACCCATAAAAATTGAAGTTTCGTCTGAACAAAAAGTTCAGCGGTTATTTTTTAGGTTATCAGGGCACAATTAATTAATTAATAAACAGATGTATATTATCACAAGGGATTATAATAAATATTTTTCTATTATATTAAGTAGGGTATAAAATTAAAGATCTCAGCATCCTGATTAATAATATCCAATCTGGTTCAATGCTAAGGTGAATTTATAATTACATAAAGTCACTAAAATAGTTATTAAAGGTGTATTTAGCATTATTTAAAAATCTATACTTACTTATAATTAAAAAATAGAAATTTTCCTAGCATATCAAAAATGATATTAAATTAAAGGTCTCATTATTGACACGCTAATTGATAATGTGTATTGTTTGTTGGGCCTTTATTGGCAAACTGACAGGATTTAACAATATTTCAAACAAATAATCTCTTCGCAGAGCTTTTGAAAGAAGGAACAAATAATAAATTAAAGAAAAAAACAATAGCATATAAATTATGTAATTACTATAATAATTTTATATCAACACAGCAAAACTAACTATATCTATGTCTAACCCCATAAAAATGTATCCCCTTTTCCCAAAAACATGAATAATGGAATAAACATTAATAATATCAGTACATAAACCTTCATTTCCATATTTCAGAAAAATAGGGTTTATATAATGGCAAATATTCTCCAAGCTTCAGAGAATTTGTAATTGAAACAGGTTTGCATGGATTTTCCATTCGCTTAGGCTTGTCATGCCCTATGCTGGTTCCACTTTTATGGGTTGTCTGATGAAGAACTCAGAATGGTGGAGCAGGTGTGTACCCATGTGACTTTTAGAGTGCTGAACCAGTGATAAAGAATCTAACAACTCTGAAAAGGTGCTAAGAGCAATCTGTTTTGTTCTGGAAAAGCTTAGAAGTAGTGCCAATTCTAAAACAGTTATCTTCATGGATTACCAATCTGTAATATTATGCCTGAAAAGTCCAACATTAGATGAAGTGACAGACGTCAAGCACTTTAAAATGTAGTTTGGAAATCGAATGTCAGTAGTGGTACCACTACATGAATACGAGGTCATTGCCAATAAGGGGCAGTGAAGAAGCTGAAGACTTACAAATCAAAAATTACGCCTAACTACTTAACAGTCTGGGACCATTTAAGTTCAGTATTTCCTAAACTAATTTGAGCCTACTCTTAAGGAATAGAATTGTTTCCATTTTTTTCAATATTTATTTTTAATTTCCATTCGTGAATGAACTTATTTGCATTGATTCTGGAGTTTTCAAGCCTTTGAGTAATTGGATCACATTGCCATGAAGATGAACCCATTGCCATACCGTAGGGGAACATACACAAATCAAGTAGGTCAGTGGAAGCAAACCCGTTAGTATAGAACCTGAATAAATGCTGTAAGATAACTAATCCTGCCCTGCAAACATGTTTGATGGAAATGATCTTCCTGTCACAATCATGGGTAAGTTGATTTAAGTATCTGGGCATTGGGGAATTAATTTATATATTAAACATTCATGCCACTCAGTGTCAAACACTTTTTCCAAATCTAAAAATACCATACTAGTAACTTTTCTTAAATTAATTCTTTTTTGTAATTGTGACAGAACCAAATAGTTGTGAAATGATTGAATGACACCTATGAAAACCCATCCCTTCATTTCCAATTGTGATATTTTCCTCTAAAAAGTCATTTAATTTATTAGATATGATTTTCTCAACTAGTTTACCTAAGGAGCACAGTAGTCTAATCGGTTTCAAGTAATTGGGATAACTGCAGTCTTAACTTGGCTTAAGGATTTTAAGTTTGCTCTTTTTCCAGTGAGAAGGGAAATATTGATGTCCCAGGATTTGGTTTATTATGGATGTAAAAAGGACTTAATTGGAAGTTCCTTCCTTTATAACTTGGTCTGAGATTTCATCAGGTTCCCCCCACTTTTTTGTAATTTAAATTATTTATAATGTGCTTTAGGTGATTTTGTTTAATAATTCTGTTTTCCCAGCAGTGGTGCTTTGTTGATAATTTTTTTTAAAAATCTACATGTGATTGTAATTTTTAGTACTGAGATTACTGTTTTGATTATGGATATTTTTAAAATAATTAGTGAGAGGTCTGGCTTTATCTTCATAGGAGTAAACAACTCTATTGAATTTAGGTGGGGGAAATACTATCTAAGATTCTCAATGTATAAAAGATGATTGCACATTAAGCCTCTAAAAGCTAAAATAAAAGCTTTGTTAGGTCGGAAACTTTTCAGACCACCCTCGTATGGAAGTGCTGAATCATGAATGAAAATCAATAGTTTTGAACATCAATTAGCTTCTAAAAATTGAAAAAAAAATACTGAAATGTTCATTCTGTTGAGGAACAAATTTTTTTTATGAAATTTACATGTTTTTATTAGTAATAAAAATTGTACTTACTTAATTTTTAATTACTTATTGCTAATTATGGTTTTGAGTTCTTGAAGATGACAGTGTGAGCTACCAAACCCAACCACTAGTATTTATGCATAGTGAATAAGTTTTAAATATTCATGTGAGGTTTAATTAAGATAGGATAGAGGCTGACACTGTTATAAGAAAAATGCATGGGGCAACACCTTCAGAGATAAAGCTGGCTAAAGGTTGTAACTATTGTTGGCATATGCGGCTGAGTAGATAGCAGGGTTACCTGCCAACCTTAACTTTGGTTTTCTGAACAAAATTTCCAACTTTATTTATTTAACTAACAATTCCTTTTCCCTCATGATGCTGAGTGAACCCTGATCCAGGGTTTTGAAGTTAGTAGTCAGGCATGGATAACTACTCAATCATAAATATAAATATCACTGGTATATAAGCATACCTGTGGGTAATAAGTTTATGGAAGGTCACTTGCAACCATGAGTATTGATTGTCTAGTTGTTAATCAGGACAAATGAAATACTTTGATGGTATGGGATAAATAAAAAAATTAAAATAGTCCATTCCTGGAATAGAAAACAGGAACTTCAAAGTATCTTGGCTTTATGACAATCATAGGATTCGGGAAGAATAAAGGGACAGAAGAAGGGTGAAAGGAAGGTAAAAGGAAGGCTGGAAACAAAAAACAACTATTTGCTTTTCCTTAATAAGGTTTCTGCGGGAACAAACTCCTCATTATAAAGCTACTCAAAAGCCTGATAAGGCCAGACACAAAATATGCTACATCTACTAGAATGGAATGGAAAGATACTAGATGGAGCGTAGGTACATTTTGGAAGTCTACTTGTCATACTAGAGTACTAAGGAGCTAATTGGTAAGGCCAAATATGCAGCATGGAGAGTTGGATGAGAAAAAGCTGTCCTAGGATTGTAGTTGTTGGCATAGTCAAATGAGTTAGAAAATAAACTAATTTCTAAATCAAAGAATGAAAATTATTTTCATAACACACTAGACAACTAATTGAAAACATTGATTAAATCAATTTAGCCAGCATTAAGACAAACAGTGCTCAACACTTTCTAAACCCACTCTCATGCACAATAATTTAATAACTTCAATTTATAACTGTTATAAATTTTTTTTGTATATCAGGTGGATAAAGAAAAAACTACAGTGTTTAAAACGTTTTTAATTTATCTATTTTTTCTAAAATAAAAAAAAAACTATCAAATTAAACAATGAATGAGACAGTACTAGTGCATTTTTATTTTATATTTTCAGAAATACATACATAGTATCATGTTTATAAACACATTTACAATAATTAAGAAAAAAAAAACATAACAAAAATATCTTCCTATCTAAAAAGAATAGCATTTCAAAAAAATATTTGGTCAGTGCTTTTGAATATGTTTAATGAATAAGTAGATTAATAAACTTAAACAGATAATTTCCATTTTTTGTTTTCAGTGATAAATTTTGTATTTACAATCTTCAGTTAGTTGAAAACTGTGCAGGAATTAATTTCATTGTTGCTTTCCATTTAAAAAATAATACATTAAATTGATGGTAATATTATTTACAGAGTATTTTACAGGATGCACTATAGAAATCATATCACAGATAACAAATTACACTATCCTTCCTTTACAGAAAACAAAATGACAATTCCTCATATAATATTCAAACAAGATCACTTGATTAAATAACAGTTTTCATTATAAAACTGTAATAAATATATATTATACTCCCCTACAGCTTTTCTATATTAACTTCAAGTAGGAGAGTGAGTAATAAAAATGCCTTCAATGTTGTGGGAATGAAGTGAGTTCACTGAATATTTATTTAGTTCATTCTAAAACATTGACAGTTAAAGGATGTAATGAGTTAAAACAAATTCTAAAATTGAAGAACGGAAGTATCTGGTTAATACATCATAATGAAATGAACTGATAAAGTCTTTTATATATTATCTCATTACTATTTTAAAAATTCATGTACACATTTACTGATCATCCAAGAGCTAATCACATAATATAATTTTACTTGTTTTGTTTTTTTATCATCTGATCATTTCATGACAATTGGTTCAGTGGAATAATTCACTGTCCCCCTACAATTATTAATTTAGGTCACATGTTTTCAAAAGTTGAATTTAAGGCATTATTATTATTATAAAACTTGCATGTAACAGATAAGATAACTGAATATAATGCATCACAGAACTTTTTTCCGCCAAGATCAGCCCATCACACTTCTCCCCCCCTTTAAGGTGATAAATTTGTGGACAAAAAAACAAAATCTACTTAGATGCCTTCGAATTTGTATTATACTATGAAACTTAAATGGAAATCTCTCAAATCTAAATTTCATTTTTACCCAGGTATTATTTTACTCTAGTTCCAACTTTAATTAGAAAGTCTTCCTTATATACAAAGGGCGTTTCAATAGAGACATCAAGGTTCAAAACAACTATACTTTTACCAAAGACAGATGTTAGATTTATATGTTTACATATATGTACAGCACCCAAAATTAGAATTTAAAATACTTTTCTTCCCTACTGATTTTTTTTCTTAAAATACTATTAGCTTCCACTTTAATTTCGGTAAATTATGTACAGAAAAATGCGCTTGGATGGTCAATGGGGATTATTGTTGTACATTTCGTAAAGCTCATTGAATTTTAGAAATCAAAAAATAGTACAAAAAGTATTAGTAATTTTCAAGTGAACATATTTACACATGTTTATATCTTAGGAATAATGTTATATTAGTATTTTGGACAGTTTTTATCACCATGACACCATAAATAATTTACTTTTACAGAGTAAATCGTTTATCGTCTCTGTTATATTCAGAAAATGGTATTTATTATACTTGTAAAAATTAAATTATATAATCTGCTAGTTATTTGGCAACATTAAGCTATTGTTTTTCCTGTGATATGTGAAAAAACCCGGATATGCCTGAAGAATACCTGCACAAACATTGGAGAACATTAACATCATCATGAAAGTATGTGATAAATACACCACATAGTACTGGTATAAATTGGTAATAATTAAAATCAAAAAAATTAATTAATTTAAGAAAGAGTTAATGAATAACTTCACTCATTAAATAATGGAGTGAAAAAACATTAGATTTATAATTGACAAAGTGTATAAGATTAACTATCTTAAAAAAATAAAACAAAATATCAGAAAGCATATCAGTAAATAATAAAAAAAAAGTTGGGTGTGACAGGCACAGTTAGTGGTGTTTGCCTCAGTGACTTATTTGTCTCATACCACAATAACAGAAGAAATGATTTCACAAAACTAGATCCCAACAAATCATATATTCATGCTAAAAACCAGTTTTCCTGAGGATGTTAGGTCTAAAGCTAAAGCACTCGCTATGTCCATTTTCATAATTTTATATATCAAAAGGTTTGTTCCAACACAGAATCATGGACTATTATCAAACAGGTTTGTGATTATTTACCGAGCATGTCAAATCATCTCCTGATCACATTTATAGAACACGTTGGAATGCTTTCAGAAATTTACATTACTGTAACTTTTTTATTTTATTTTTTTTTTTTTTATTTTTTTTTTAAAAATTACAATCTGCCTTTTATTAGGCAATGAGTAATTGAGATAAATGTCATCATTCATACTATATTTACAATTCATCATTCACTCGCTCATTCATACAATATTTACAAACAGCCCAGAGGCCCCCCAAGTCCACAAGGGTCACCTCCCTCGCATGCGAAGGAGGAAGCGGAGTCTTGGGAAGTCCCCCACGCTCCTACGTCAGCCGCGTCACTGGATAAGCCAGCGGAGGCTGACCAAGAGCGCGAGAGCCACAGACGCTCAGGACATGATTAGAGGAACTGGCCATTGCCAGAACTCCCACTATCACTTAGTTATAGCAGGTCAAGAGGCCACTGCCGTTTTAATCTCCGAAGAGGATTATAGGGGTGAGTGGTGCAGTGCAACGACTGTGCTAGGGAATTAGGGTGGTTGGATAGGTTACTATGGAATTTTATGAACTTGGAAGGGATGAGTTCAAGAATATAGGGTATATTCAGATCATTGTGAAGGGTTTTGTTGCTGACGTAATAAGGGGCATTTACTATTGTTCTTAGGACTTTTGATTGAAAGGATTGGATGCGCTTGATGTTCGACTTTTTTGCTGTCCCCCATAGCTCTATTCCGTATGTCCAGATTGGCTTAAGTATAACCTTGTAAATAAGTAGTTTGTTTTCTATTGAGAGGTGGGATGTCCTTCGAAGTAGTCTGTACAGTTGTCCAAAGCGTCTGTTTAGTTCTTGTCTTTTTAGCCTCGTGTGTGGGTTCCATGTCAGTCTTTTGTCGAGATGGAAGCCTAAATACCGTACTGTCTCAGACACAGGGAGAGGAATTGAATTTAAAAAGACTGGTGGACAGGACTTGCGGCAGAGGGTAAAGGTAATGTGGGAACATTTTCCTTCATTGACCTTGATTCGCCATTGGTTGCACCAATACTCGATCTCGTCGAGGTGTTTTTGAAGGTTTTGGGATGCTATATTAGGGTCTGGATGGGTTGACAGGACTGCAGTGTCGTCTGCGAATGTTGCCAAGAAGGTATTGGTGGTAGAGGGGACATCAGCGGTGTATAGATTATAGAGGGTGGGACCCAGGACGCTGCCCTGTGGAACTCCTGCTTTAATGGGATAGTAGTTAGAATATTCTAAACCACAGCGGACTTGGAAGAAACGGTTTGAAAGGTAGGATTGTAGAATTAGGAATAGGGTTTGCGGTAAATATCCTTTGAGCTTGTAAAGCAAGCCTGCGTGCCAGACCCTGTCAAAAGCTTGAGCTATGTCCAGAAAGGCAGCAGTGCAATACTGTTTGGTTTCAAGGGCTGAGGATATGTGATCAACAACGCGAAGGCCTTGTTGAGCTGTGGAATGTCGTTGGCGGAAACCAAACTGATGAGTAGGGTAAAGGTTTTTGGATTCAACAATTGGAAGTAGGCGTTTTAATAGGAGTTTTTCAAATATTTTTGAGAGGATAGGGAGTAGGCTAATTGGACGGTAAGATGAGGCGTCATTGGGTGGTTTACCGGGTTTGGCGAATAAGACAATAATGGAATGTTTCCAGAGGAGAGGAAAGTGCGTCGTTCGGATAATGCAATTATATATATAGGTTAGGAAGATTATGGCTTTAGGAGGAAGTTGTTGGAGGATTCGAGGAGTAAGGAGATCATATCCTGGAGATTTTCGGTAAGGTAATTTTTTCAGAAGATATTTAACCTCGGAGGGGTTAACGGCTTTTGGTGGTAGTGAGAGAGGGATAGGTGAAGTGAGGAAATCTTCAACAGTTGGACGGTGATTATTGTTTTGAGGAGTAAGATGAGGAGTGAAAGTATGGGAAAGATGCAGTGCAAATTCTTCCGCCCTCTCGCCATCCGAAGCCGCCCAGGACCCATCATCACGATGGAGTGGGTGTGAAACAGGATGGTATTTTAGGATTTTCTTAGTTAGATTCCATAAGGAGTTGTCCCTGGTAGACAGGGAGGAGAGATAGGAATTGAAAGAATCGGAACGGAAGGATGCCAATTGCCGCTTTACCAGCCTGCAGTACTGATTGTATGAGCGACGATCAGCAGGATGTCGGGATCTTTGCCACACTGTTCTTGAGTGGCGTTTGGATTTGATTAGGTCTTTGAGATACTGAGGTAAAGGATTTTGATTGTGAATTTTTAGGTGACGGTGGGGTGACGATGCCTCCCAGGCCGACCTCTGGATCAGAGTAGTGAAGGAATGCACTGCATCGTCTAGGTCTTGGGATGTTTTCAGAGGTACTTTGAGGTCTACAGAGTCTGTAAGAATCTGGCGGAAGTGGTCCCAGTCCACTGGGCCCCTAATAAATGAAGGAGGAGGCAGTTTGTGAATTGGATTTAGGGAAATGGTTAATAATAAGGGGCTATGGTCGGAGGAGAGGTCATCGAGGCGCTTGAGTGAATAGTTTAGTGTTCCTAAACTATTGTAGAAAAAGAAGTCAAGGAGATCAGGATTTCGGTTGGGATCAGATGGCCAATAGGTGGCTGTGTCAGGAGAGATAGTGGAGCAATGTCTCCGTGTGAGTGCAGACAGCAAAGCACGTCCTCGTGTATTTGTGGATCTTGAGCCCCAGTGCTGGTGCTTTGCGTTAAAGTCCCCACCCACAAGGAAACGATGCCCGATGGAGTCTAGAAAGGAGATGAATTGGGAATCGGTAATGGATTTATTGGGAGGGCAGTACACTGATGCTAGAGTAAGGGGAAAAGTGAGGGTGGTGATTGACACTGCAGTGGATTGAAGGAAATCATGTGCTACCAAAGGAACTATGTGGTGGGATATGGAGTTATGGACAATGACAGCGGTACCTGCATGAGCTCTTCCATCAGGGTGATCAGTTCGATAAGTCTGGTACTGTCGAACGGTAAATGGTCGTTTACTTGTAAGTCTTGTTTCAGTAATTAGAGCTACGTCGATGTTTTTGTCATGGAGTAATGCTGTCAGTTCGTTAGTGTGGGTGCGAACACCATTCGCATTCCAAAGGAGAATGGATAAGGAGTCAGAAGGATCCACTTATGGATTTTGTTTAACGGGGATAAGGTAGGAGACAAGATTTGTAAGAAGGGAAATGAGAGGGGTAATTAGGGTTCTGAACTCTGTAAGGAATGAGGTTAAAAGGCTGGTGAGATCTGAAGAGCTTGTAGGTGGTGGGATATGCGAGATGTGTGGTTGAGGATGGGATTGAGTTTGCTGGTTGACGGGATGAACGGAGTGCTGGGGAAGAAGAACTTGCGGAGGAGGAGTGGGCAATGCCTGTGACTGCTCTCTGTTGCGAACAGCGTCAGCAAAAGATACTGAAGGCCTCAAACTTCTGGCGGGGGCGCTTCTTGGGCTGCCTGTGGCTGGCGTTTCTTCTACAGGGCGACTACGTTGTTCGCTTCTGGACTTCAGAATTCTATATGCCGCACAGCCTTTATAGTTTGCTGGGTGGCCTTGTTGACAGAGCACGCATACAGCAGGTGATTTTAGGGGCTTCTTGCACAATTCGCTTTTGTGCTGCCCACTGCACTTTACACACCTGGGAGGGTGGTAGCAGTATGATTTTGTATGCCCATATGCTTGACAATTATGACATTGAACTATATCGCGTTTCGGGTAAGGCTTTTCGACCTGGACTCTTGTGTAATACAAGTGGGTGACCTCGTAGATTTTTTCCACTCCAGGTGTTCGCTCTAGTTCCACAAAGAATAAGGGCAGTGGTGTCTTGATTTTTGCATTATTTTCTTGTGTTTCCTCACGGAGCACATTTGTAATTTGGCGAACCTTGTATCCTAGGCTTAAGAGCTCCTTCTCTATCTCGTCCGCTGGTGTAGTGGGATGCAGGTTTCTAATCACCACCCGCAGCGATCTTTCTTGCTTTAATTGGTAGGTATGAAAGTCGGCCTTTGTCTCATCTAAGTATTTGATTATTGTACGGTATGTGTCCGGAGTGTCCGGAGAAACCTTTGTGTCTCGGGCCCGATTGAGGCAAGTGTATTTCCCTGTACCTACAATTTTATTTAGTTGGGTACATAGTAATTTAAAATTACCAATGTTTCGTACGAATATTGCCGGTGGCTTGGGCTGTGTGGGTGTTTGTGTAGAGTCCATGTCCTCTACCTCAATATTTTTCAACACCTCATAACTATACTGTAACTTAACATAACAACTTATTTGTTTATAAACCTGCTTGTGGGATTGCAAAAACGTGACTTCATTATTGTTTTTATTAGAGAAGCTTTTACGTTCAATGTTCAATGTAGCGACCGCTAACTATATATGTAAATTACCCTACACTCTGGTTCATAATGTATTATAATAGAAATGCAAATCTGTGTAAACTTCTTGTAATAAATCATAGAGAGGTCGGAAGTCGTAGACAAGTAACTCAGAGGGGCACCGTCATAAAACGGTACCTGACTGCCCAGGTAGACATAGGGGCACCTATAGGCGGTCAAATAACCCAAGTGGGTGAGACCCTAGCAGCCATAAAAAACACACCCTTTTACCCCAACGGTCATAAAACTAAAAGGAAATGACCACCTGTGTATCGTAAAACATACCCCTGCAGACAGGGGGTTACCATATTTATATCAGTAAATTTCGCCCTGAAAAGACACTCTGTTTCCTAGTCTCCTGAGCTGCACTTCTTGTCACTTTACACCAGGGCCACCATGGCCCTGGTAGGCTCACTCGACACTCTGTTTCCTAGTCTCCTGAGCCACACTACTTGTAACTTGACACCAGGGCCACTTGGCCCCTGGTAGGCCCACTCTTCACTCTTTTCTAGTCTCTGCATACAGATAGCCGCTATCACTCGTCGCGATACGCCTACTCAGCCTTCCGCTAATCTACTCTCGCTATGCCACACCTCTACGACGGCACGTTGCCACACAGCCTCTAGCAGACCTCTGACGACTTGTACTTATTACGCTGCCGATCTCTCGCCCGAACTCTGAAAACTGGTCTTATTCTTTATGAACCTCTGAACCTCATCCTGAACACAGTGTCTTGTCGGGACACATTCCTATCAAAAAATGGAGTCAGATATTAACGCCTACATGGAACATGGTCCATGTATTTAACTACAACAACCCGACAATTGTTGACCTCCGACAATTGTTCACCTTTTCCGACAATTGTTCACCTCCGACAATTGTTCAACCTTACCCGACATTCAATATAATATGTAATAATAAATAAATAGATAAAGCCTTTATTGCATGAGGAAAAAAACAATATTTTGTAAAATAAATAATAACTTGCGACAATATAAATAAAAAGTACTGCTTCTGAGCTATTTACAATTAATAATAATCTATTACAAAGTTATACTTAGTACTTCAAAAAAACTGTTTGCAATATATTTACAACTATAAATAAGCAAATATGATTGGAACATGTTGCCTCATGCAGACCTCCCCCTTAATGGGGGTGATGGTCTAACTTCCCTGGAGACCAAAACCTACTGGGAAGTGGAGCCCGCAATTTCATTCCATAGTTCTTTCCATTTTTCTTTATCACGAGCAGTTCTCATCCTATTGGGACCAGCGATAGTCTTGAGCGCCTGTGTTGCCTTCCTCGCCTTCTCTTTAAATTATATGGGATCCATTCGGTAACCTTTAAAGACCATCTGTCATCATGAATTCAGGCAAGGTGCCCCGCCCATCTCCATTTAATTTTCCTTATAAGTAGGCTTATATCCTTAACTCCAGATTCTTTGCGCACTTAATTTTATTCTTTTTCTTGTAGTTTATCATGCTTCTTAGAGCAGAATTTTGCCATACTCTTAACTTGAATTTTTGCTGCTTGCTGAGTGCCCAGGTTTGACAGCCATAAGTGACTGAAGGAAGAACGCAGCTTTCAAACATCACTTTCTTATCTTCCAAGTTAAATTTACCCTTCATTACTTCTCTTAAGGACCAGTATTTCTGCCAACATCTAGTGATTCTCCTTTGTTGCACGATTAGTAAAGATACAAGCTGTCCCAAATAAACAAGTTCTTCTACATACTGCAGTGTTATTCCACTTAATCTTATTTCTTCTTTCACACTGTTCGTCATTATCATTGTTTTGGAGTAATTCGGGATTAGTCCTACATCCATGCTATGAGTTAGGAGATCTTCCAGCATTTGTTTAAGTTCTTCAATCTTGCCTGAGATCAAAACTATGTCATCGGCAAATTTTAAATTACTTCCATTCCATACTAATTATTCCATCAATACTAATACCCGTATTGCTCCAGTCAATTCCTTTAAACACTTTCTCCAGTATCACTATGAACAAAATTGGTGATAGTGGATCTGCCTGTCTTACTCCTCTCCCTATCTTAAATATTGGTATTGGGCCCCTTCTCTCCATTTCAATATAAGCTGTATTTCCACTATATAGTTTCTCTATGATTTTTATATATTTCTGTGGTGTACATTGCCTTAAGGATACTCCTATGATAGACACTGTTGGAGGCCTTCTTGAAGTCCACAAAACAGAAATACAGAGAAAAATTAAATTCCCTTGACTTTTGAATTAATTGGTTTATAACTTGAAGATGGTCTGTTACTGAAAAATATTTCCTGAAACCAGCTTGTTCTATTGACATTGTTGCTGATATATACGGAACCTCTATTCACACTCGATATCTCTAATATGGATATCTCTATTAACATTAGAGAAAAGCTTAGCTATGGTTGAGCAGAGGGATATGGGTCTATAATTATCAATTTTAGTTTTGTCACCTTTTTTATGTAATAGGATTATTTTTGCAGTTTTCCATTCTTCAGGTATATTCTCCTCTAACATAATTGAGTTGAATAATTTACATAATTCTACTGCAAGAATTTCGCCTCCTGCATCTCGTTTCTTACTCCATCTGGGCCGGGCGTTTTATTGGTTTTTAAATTCTTAATTGCTGCTACGACTTCAGAGGACATTATATCGGGAACATCTTCTACTGACATGTGTTGTGCTGTACTGTGCTCATCATCATAATCATATAGCTGCCTGAAGTAATCTGTTGCTATATGAATAATATCCTTTCTTTTAGTTTCTTTTTTCCCTGCCTTGTCCTGAAGAGAATAAAACCATTTTTGGCTAGGTATTTCCATTAGGTTCCATCCTAATTTTCTTGCTAGACCTATTTGTCTGGATGATATCCTGTATTACACTATCTTTGTGTGCCTTTAATCTTTTCCCTAATAAGTTTGTTGAAGTCTGTTAGTTCTATTCTATCTAAAGAGGTTGTATTTTCTTTCCTTTTTACTACCTGTCTACTCCTCAAAAGTTCTTTAGTCTCCTGTGATAATTTATCATTTTTTCTATTGCCTGTTTATATCTTTCCTGTAGCGCATTTATTATTTTGTTGTATTTATCCTGCAGCATTTGTGGAAAACCCTCTTCTTCAATTTTAGCAAAATTCCTTTTCAAGATGGTTCTAAATTTCTAACATTAGAATGCAATGCATTATTTGATATTTTGAAAGGCCTTTCTTTCCTGAATGGTATAGTAAATACTATTGCCCTTACTAATCTATGGTCAGTATTATAATTTAGGTTCTGGATCACATCAATTGTTTTCAGGAATTTTATATGGTTCACTAATATATAGTCTATTTGAAACTTTTCTTCTTTGGGAGAATTCCATGTCCATTTATTCTTTAATTTCCTGCCAAAAATGAGTTCCCTATTTTTAGTTTTTGGGTGAGTGCAAAATTTATGATGTTGTTACCTCCTTCATTTCTTTTACCATATGTAATTTTTCCCATTACCTCCTCCTCACCAATTACTGACCGATTCACCCATTAAAATCTCCCATAACAACTATGTTATTGCTCTTTCTTCTCATATTATGCAATACCTTGTCTAGCTTCTTATAAAAATGTTGCTTTTCTTGTTCAGTAGAATCTGCAGTGGGGGCATGTACTTGCACTACTGACATGATTTTATTTCTGGCCAAAGACATTGTTAAAAGTCCAATTCTAACATTAATTTCCTGAATTCCAATATTTTATTTTTTAATTAATATGAAACCAGAAACCCAATTCCATACTGACCATTCAGCAAAGAAGTGTGCACAATTATTGATCCAGATTTTTGTTTTCCTCTTCTTCTCACTTCTGCGAGCCCAATAATTTCCCATTTAATGTCCTTTATAGCAGTTTCCAATTCCAATAGCCTATGATCTCCCAACAGTGTTCTAACATTAAATGTACAAACTCTGAGGTATTCTTTAGTAATCTTATGTTGATTCTTTTGCTATGACTTACTTAAGTCAGTGGATTTATCTCTTAATTTGTCTTCTACATTATCATTATTACCAGATCTCTGAGGTTTATCTGATATAGACAATGGGTAATAAGTTTCTAAACTGTTACTCCTTTTATGCAAAAATCTAATATGTAAAATATATCAAATATGTAGGTTGTATAATGTAAAATGCAACCAAATTAATATTTTCTTCATACAAAAATTAATACCTGGCCAGCTTTTTATTCATTAATAATTTCTAATTAAAAAAAAATCATTTGTAAATCAAAACATTAAAATTAACCTCTACTAATTAATAATTTTCTATTCGTTATATACTATTGCCTATTCATTTTGCAATTAATATCTTTTAATAGAAATAGTCAAGAGTTACAGAACTGAAATTAATTCTAATGGTATTTGTAACCTACCTTTTTATGGGGAAAGGGAAAAAAGGGGAGAATGACACCGCTTGCCTCTGATTCTTAGTCCTTACTCCAATCCTCGGATCATTTTGACAATCACAAACCATTTTCAAACTAGGTTTTAAGCAAGTTGTAACAGATTTCTTACAGTTTGAGTTTTAGTTTCAGGAGAGTTGGAACAGCACAAGTGTACTGCGCATACTCACGCTAGTTTGGACTCGTGTTGAAACAAACTTAATAATTCAGCATAACTAATTGAGCCTTGGATATGACCAGATGTTGCCATGAAAAAACATATATTTTTAGGTGTTTCGTATAGACAAACCATACATTAGCGAGAATAGATTTTCAAAAATATTTACCGCAAAAAATAGTGATAATGAACCAGCGAGATTGGCGCCCTTCATACGGACTAATTTATAATTTATAATACTAATACCTCAGACTTAAACAATACAGCGAACAGACAATAGGAGGATACATAATTCATTTACTGATAAAGAACATACAGGGATCTTGATATTATATGTAGGTTGTTGAAGCACTTATTGACAAACAGAAAATAACCATAATGGCCAAAATTCCAAAATCAGGGGGGACCACCAGGGAAATCCATTTCAACTTCGCCATGGAGAAATATAGTATGAAGTTTTAACAGTAGTATATTGACAGGAGTGAGGAGCTTGCAAGCATTTGCAGATTACAAATTAGAGCTAAAGATTTTTAACAAATTTAGGAGTAAACTTTGAACTAAGCTACAGATGGAGATTAAACATTCACCAAAAAAAGGAACATAACACAATGGAACCTTAGAGTCAATATATTACCATACAACCAGTAATAGAATTGAAATATCTAGATATATTGACAAGACTGAACTGGGACCCAACAAACATCAACAACAAAACAGATTACTGAGGATTTTTTTTTTACAACTGCTAACTAAGGGTGGGGAAAAAATACTGAAAATAACATGTAAAGGTGCAATTTTACTAATAATGAAGAAAGCCCAATTCGGTAAAAGGCAATCAAAATAAAGATTTTTTTTTTATATTAGCTGCTGTATAAAGTATTTGTCTCACTTTTTTAGGATTTTCTCGTTTTTTTTTTTTTTCAAAATCAGAAACCCTTACGTTTTCAACTATGAGTCTGACCCCTGTTTGAACTATAATCATGAAATTGCATATCGAGATTATTCATGCAAACATATAATAAATAGTTTTTTATCATACTGGGTAGGATATTAATTCAAGATCATATCACCCTTATTAATGAAGCAATCTTTTATATTTATTACTGAACAGACTCATTAAAATTGTATTCCTAATTTTAACTCAACCGGTGTTTGGTTTAGAGACATACAGATAGATAAAAGTACTCTTGTAAAAAATAATAAGTATCATTAATCAATTAATTACCATGTAATCAAAAACATCATTTTTTTCATAACATATTGTGTAGTGTATCAAATTAAACACCTATTTGTGATATGTCAGGGGTTTAATGAACAAATTAAAATAACTTTTAAAAAATAAAATGGATTAATGAAGTTTTATTTACATAAAGAATGGTTGTTCAGATTTATTCTGCCAATTAATGGGGTGTGTTAGAACTTCTTTTGAAAGTACATATATTCATAAAAATAATTCGATAAAACTTAAAGAGAGAGTATTTGTAAAATCTTCAACATCATTAATTTTGACGTACTGCACACTTAACTAACTGAACTAAATCATACAAGAAATAAAAATATTGTATTTATTTTAGTTTACAACAATTGCACAATTCCACTATTAAACATTATTTAGTCATCTAAAAAATAATTTAAATATATTCTGCATAAAAATATAAATGCATTACTATTAACTGCAATTCATTAAATGGGATAACCAGTTTAATTTTGGTCTTATCAATCAAATACTGATAAAGAACTATACATAACAATAAACAAAAGCAGCACAAACTAGGTGGCCCAGTTACTTAACAGATGATGTAAAAACCCTTGGCTAATGAATTACGAAATGAGAGATGGGGAATTTTGAAAATTATATAAATAAAACTCAATTAACAAACCCAACTTTTCAAATGTAAAAGTAGTTAAATAATGAAGATATAAAGATACGGCAGTGATATAAAATGGAGGTAATTAAGTTTGATATGCGAATAAAATGAAATTATATTTAAATATAACTGATAGCATATAGACATATTGATGTTCTCGAAATGATAAATATTTGTTCCACAATATTTATCACTTTTACTAAGGGATAAATATTGTGTCATGAGAACAAATTTAATTAATCATTATTATATGATTATAACTAAATATTATATTTAACTAACCACAGAAGACATAGTTACACTTTAAAATTCTGAATAATTAAAGATCACGGTAATAAAAATAATACTGCCCATACATAATTATGAATCGACATTATACAATATTACAGTAATGGAATAAGGGGACATACTTTACCTAGATGCAGACAATCATCAAATTTTGAAAAAAAAGTTATTTATTCTATTAAGAAAATATTTTCTGATGAGTTAAGGAATGATATTTAAGAAAACGAGCAAAGCAATGTTAAAATTACCATCAATGTTCTTATAATTTACCATCTCATATTAAAATTAACCTTACATTCTTCAAAAATTAGGTTCTTGTCTTTAAAAAAATTCTTTTTGCAATAGTTTCAAGCTAACGAAGTTCAGAACAAATGCAATTATGAATTTTTATTTATAATTATAAGTATTTTTATTTTTAAAAGCACTTTTACTTACCTACATCCTCATCTTTAAATATTAAGGCCTAAGGGTGAAGTTTCTGTAATAATAAACATAAGTCAACATTACATGTGTCCATATGCAATAAAAATATTCATGTAACTGAAAATATTTTTTTACCTGCAGGTAGAGATGTATTTTGAAACAAGTCTTCTTAAATCTAAATCGGCTCAAGCATTGATTTGAGACTAACTCATAGTAGAGTTTTTATTTATTTCTTGATGTGATCTTGAATTTTGGTGACATAATAATTAAAAAATAGATATGGTTGAATTAATAAAAATTAGTAAAAAAAAAATGCTTTTAATCGGTTTATAAAAAATATTATAACTACTCAAACTCAATCTAAGAAAATATTGTTTATAAATTAAAAATTCATGAGTTATATAAATGTAAAATGCAATCTATAGCTAAAAGTTGACCGCCATGGAATAATTTAAATATGGCACAGATGAATACAGGACAATACATTCATAATAATCCCAAAAGTATTTTAAAGAAAATTTGATTGATTGTACAATAAAAATAACTTCATAAGTGCGAAGTAGACTAAAAACATATTTCATTACAAATTAAAAATGGTTTAGGAAAAATTACAAACCACAATTGAAATAAAAACATATTTTTAAATTTGGTTTTCAAAAAAAACTTGACATGTGACTAGAGATATTTGAGGCCAAGTGATCTTAGTGCCAACAATTTTTTTAGAAAAAGTTTTTTCACACCAAAATAATCTATGTGCCATTGCCAACTCCAGAAACATAACATAAGCTATCTGTAAGTTCACGCCTGTCCGTTCCTTCCGAATGATTTGTATCTATTTTCTATAATTTTTTTTAGCACTTAGATCACTTGGCCCCACCAAGGCTCATTTGGTTAAAGCGAAATATATGCTGTTATTTTCGTAATATAATTGTTATTTTTCTAAGAATATAATCTCTGATGTGCCTCTTTTGAGAAATAAATAGATTGCATATTCAAACAATCCGTTATTAACGAACTTATACTATTTAACTATCTGAAGTTATTTATCAATAAACCCTGATAAGAGTATAAATAATTATGAAAATATCTGCTTAATGAATTATGATGTTGCGCTCTCTGGCATAGGTTTCACTTTCAGTCTAAGAACTAGAGGGAGATAGCTCATAATTAAATATTATCATTTGAACCTATTACAAAATTATAATTATGCCTTCTAAGAAGAGTTTTTATTTATGAGTTTGTAAAAGGAATAACATTAACTTAAGAAGATTACATTAACTTTAACGGTTAAATATCATTAATTTTGCTTTTTATAAAATGTTTTTTTGTGCCATTTTGTTTTCTTACATAAAAGACTCACTTAATAAAAAATAAATAAATTAAACCAGCATTAGCTAAGAATTGCCACAAGAGCATCGAAAAATTTTGGTCGTTCACTTTGTTTAATTTTTATCACTGACGTATCAAAATAATTTAATAGTGGTTCGATTCCGACCATTTCAGAAGCACGTTCAAAAGCTTTCCCAAAAAAATTTCTTGGAAAATGTTCGGAAGCTGGGGGAATGCCAAGAACAATGCAATTATCATCCATGCATGAGGCCGATGCAATCAGAGGTAATAAAGCAGTTTTTTTACTTCTTGATATTGAGGTATAAAAGTTCAAAACATATCTTGCCAGAGTTAGTAGAGTAACTGGAGTGGAAAACATTTTACTTTCGATTCCATTTTCATTTAATACAAAATATAAGAAAGGGCCAGCACAAATAACTTGATTAAGGTCTAGTATAGTTTGAACTTCTTTGTAAATTGTTGCTAATAACTTCTTAGCTTTTTCGATTCCATTATTTAACTTTTGGTACTTGCTTCTTGACAAACTGTCCATAGCATTCAGAAATCTATCTCCAGGAGTAGAGTCATCTAACTCGTAATTATCTAATATTGCCAGCAATCCATAAACATAGTCGGCGGACTGGTAACAGTTTCTAAATCCATGAGTTAGAACAAAACATGTATATATTAGACTCTCAAAATTGTATTTAGAAGTAACCCCTTCCACCATTGAAAAGAAATCATTTCTTAAGTTAAAATCCATTGATGTGAAATTTTGCATACTTTCATTTAATGGCAAACCAATTTCAGCTAAAAGTTGATGAAGACGTTTCTCACCTTGAGTATTCCATAAGCGGAGTTTAATTGAGGTAATCATAGAGTATCGTATACTCGACTGAATTGTCCAATGCCTATACAACAATAACTTTAAGTCTTTTTGTGTAGTAATTTTGACCATATCACTTTTATGTCTATCAACCATATAAGGTGCTAAACGAGCTAAATGCAGTTGAAGAACTGGAAGCTCAGAAGTATACCTAGCATCCTCGATCAAACCAAAATGTAACTGATAAGTTAAGCCAATTATAGCCCACCACAAACAATCAATGTTTTCTTTACCTAATCGCCAAAGAAGATCATATACAACTAACGAACTTGCTCTACCATAAAACGAGAACTGAGTATATTCAAACATTATTCGATTTCTATTGTCTATCCAAGCCTTTCTCTCCCTCCGCTTATTAATTTCTTCTTCGGTCAGCTCATCATCCGAATTATCAGATTCTGCATCCGAATCAAGAAATATGTCTTCGAATTCTGGTATACGTTCATTTTCTTCTGCTTTTCCAATTATCCTAACTTGTGATCTGCTATAAACATTGCAAACATCTGTGGGTTTATGGCTGTCAACAATGAAAACAACCACATCTTCATCTGGTTGTAGTGTTTCCACTATGTCTACAGTCCCACCACAATTTATAAGGAGTATAAACTTCGATTGTTCAGCATAGCTGCTGTACAGCTCCCTCAGCTCTTGAATCCCTTCAACAGTAACTAAAGTATAGAGCGTTGAGATACATTTAAACAAATTTTGGAATATTTTACTGGCACATATCGCATCGATATCATTATTGACCAACAATAATATATGTTTCCCATGGATCAAATTGTAAAATTCTTCATTAATGTCTTCTACAAACATTATTTTTAAATGTAACAGATAGCAGGTTTTATTCTTGTCGGTAACATCTCTGAGGTAAGGTAATAGTTTGTTGATTCATAGCCATAGCTCTGATTAAACGGTTTGCAGGCGGCTAAATAATAACTACACACTACTTAACCAAATACACAAACAACATGTTAACAGTCTTTTTAAACGAGAACCTACTCGCGGGCACTAGCAGTTAAACATAAACAGAGCCAAGCAGTGAGATGACGTAATGCGCATGCCACACTTAACATTTCCCGCCATTTCAAGGCATCCATTTTTTAATTTTTATCATAACAAATAAGCAATTATTATGTACTGTTTGTATATATTATAATTATTTAAAGCAAATATCTAAATTTTCAAAGGCGATAGTACGTTAGGCTGTAAGTTTTGTAATTAGCCGTAATGTATTAACTTGTATTTCTGGTAAGGATACTGATACTGATGAGAAACTCATCATCATATTTTATTCAATCATCCAGCCCATCATATTTGGTGCTTTTTAATAATGAAAAAGTATTTTAAGTGTTAAAAATCTTTAAAAGTATTCAAGTGTAACAATTTGATCAGATGATCATGACCAAAATTGGTTCACATGAATAAACAAATTAATATTGTTAGCAGTTAATATATACAAACCAAATTAAGGAAGTAGAAAGTGAAGGAAGAATATAGCTTATGTCAGGGCTTAGGCCGGAGTCTCTATCAGTTCATTAAAAACTTATTGAACGAGTAAAAAAAATAATAATCGGTATTTTTCTCCGAAAAATATTTTATTTGTTAAGCCATCTTGGGTATAAAAATAGTCTTTCATTGAATAATAAAAAAGAGCATCCACAAAAAACATAAAAACTGCTTGGAACATATTAAATACACAACTTCTATTGTTAGAACTCATTGCTTTTTATTAGAATATCTGTCAACTTTGTTCTCTAATGAGAACTTATTAGTTGTCGTATTACTTCTTCTTCTTTAATCAAACTGGTTAACAAACAGGCCAAAGCATTAGTTTATGTAAGTGACATATTTATGTATGAAATATATTTGAAATAAAACAGGTGGGAAAATTTTTAATCTGAAATTTCTATTGAATTTTATTATGAATTGAATAGTAAAATTTCTGAGCTAACTTAAAAAATCATAAAAGTTAGTGAGGCTGGACTTTTTTTAGTTTTTTTTTTTTTTTTCTTACTGCATCTATTTCATCCAAAACTAATCATATGATATTTCGAGAAGTTGTGGAATATACGTTTCCAAATAGATTAAATGTAGAATCTACATTTTGTTCAAATGTAAATAAAATTAATAAAAGGTATGTAAAAAAAAAGAAGGGAATATACATTTTAAAATTTCAGACCAATCGAAACATTTTATGGTCATGATTGGTAGAGCATCCACACAGACAGACAAAAGAAGAGGGTTTTTATCATGAATGTAATCAGAACCCCACCCCCATCGGGAGTGACAACTAGATATCTTTTTTTTTTGGTTTTGAGAGAAGTTGATTCCGAAGAATTTTTAAATTTTCCTTTCCAGATAATCTTCTTAGATGACACATCTAGGCCACCTTGACACTGGTATTAATTTGCGATTTCCATACTATCTCAGAGGTTATTTTTATATTTCCTCCATTACCTCTCTTAGACAATCTTTATCCGATATTCACCACAAACCATCTTATTTATTGGCCTATCTCGTTTGTACCCTGGAACACTACCCCAAGTTCATGGTATAGTTTCTGATGCATCTGTGAATTCTACAATCACCATAAAGATTTGCTCTTCGCTTCTCTCATTATTTATATCAATGGTTTGGTTTGTACCAATGAGCTAACCCATTAACAAGCCATGGCATGGAAAATTTGAGACCCATAGGAGTATTTCCTTTACCACTATTGTCAAGACTATCATTACTTCTAGTTCAATATAATATAGTTATGTCACCGGACTCAGTACCACCTACTCTAATGGTATTTTCCATGTGGTGCCAAAGAAGGGTTCAGGTTCTACCAACTCCACACCAGTTATTCTATGAAATAAACATCTAAATAGAAAAATTATATCAATATAAAGCTTTTGATCAAAACAAGTACATTTTTGAGAATATTACTATTCTTAATAGAAGTGAAATCTATCTTTCATTTCTTTCATTCTTCAAAAATTTTGCTCCCACCACTCATTCACTGCATTATAAATTATGTTTTTCTTTTGTAATTAGCTTCTCTATGCCAGAAGGCTGGGGTTATTACATCTTAATATATTAAGAAGAACCAAGTGTGTTGGGGTGATTAAGTGCCTGACTCAAGCCAGGGTTGTGGGTTATAGTGAGGATAAATTACCTCTTAGTGATATGCCTACTTGTAGACGACACCTTACCCTATGTTAACCCTGGCTTGACTAAATAGTCCGAAACATAAAAATGAACCACACTACCGCCCAGCTATTCCCAAAATTACTAAAGTAAATAAGGGTGGGACCATTGAATTAAAAAACACATATGCTCCAACAATGAAAAACAAACCTGTATATTATAATATTCAATTAAATAATTTAAATAAATTTATAAGATAAATTAAATAAGCCCATGGTGAAGTGGTTAGCTAGTAGTAGTAGTAAAGGAAAATATACTATTCCTTATTCAATTGATCCATTCTTTAATTTCATGTAGCTCTGAGGCGTATAAATAGACCACACTCCTTGATTAATCAGGTATTAACTCAGTAGTAATAAAATGAGCTACTAAATGCACAGAAATTGAATATCTGTCAACTTTATTCTATAATGAGAACTTATTAGTTGTGGTATTACTTCTTATGGTCTTTAATCGAACAGGCCATAGCATTAAGGTAGTGACAGTGCTGGGATAGTTTCCTGAGATGTTGCTCTAGTCATTTTTTGTGGGTTATACTAGACCAGCTGAAAACATTAGATATTATTCACGCAACTGACTTGACAGCCATGCCTCATTTTCAAAGAGCACCTATCGAGAAGCCAGAAGGTTCCTTGTCACAGTGGTTTTTCAATAGCCTGCACTTATTATACAGAGCTTTGTAGACACCCTTTTCTTTGGGAGGGGGAAAAAACAGAACCAATAAAATAAAAAAAAACCAGTGAAAATTATTTATCATTTACCCAACATTTGTAATAGAAATTATGTTATTTTCTATCAAATCGATGTTGATTCACAAGATAATAATTTTTTATTTGCATATTTCTGCTTTTCCCATTTCTTGCGCACGAATAAAAGCAGTAACTAAATGTTAAGGGTGGTTGAGCAACATTTGACTCATCCTTAACAGTGTTCATGTTTGTTTAAAATAGATAAGTTAATCAAAAGGCAATAATACATAAGTTCATCGATTAAATCTCCTGATTTGTCTCTCAATCAAAATGGACAAGGAAAAGGTGATATGAAAAAACATTGTGACTATTCTCAATATCAGAAAATGGCATGAGAATATCTTTATTTTAATACCACAGCAAAACGTAAAAGAAGTTTTGAGGAGAAGTGGAAAAATATTTGAAATTCCCTAAAGATACTCATACCGATTTGTGTTGTCTATTAAAAAGTAATAATTTGTTTGACCAGGCTTAGGTTCAAGGAACTTGCTTGGAATACAAATGACTTTTTCTCTCAATATCTTTCTTATTGTTGGAGTCGATTAGTAGTGCTCTCTAGTTGGCAAAGCATGAACCTCATTGTTCATAGAATCGTAGAACGGGCGTCTCTAGGAATATGATAGAAGTATGACATATTATTATTTTGACTTCATATAAAATTGTGCGCATTTCTGAACTGTTTTAAAAAAACAAAACAGGTAATTGGCAAAGCACT
Organism: Acanthosoma haemorrhoidale; assembly: GCA_930367205.1. Taxonomy (NCBI): domain Eukaryota; kingdom Metazoa; phylum Arthropoda; class Insecta; order Hemiptera; family Acanthosomatidae; genus Acanthosoma; species Acanthosoma haemorrhoidale. The sequence goes on from OV884011.1 coordinate 95,591,223, forward strand.
GGTAGCACTTTTGGACACATACCCATCTCTAATTTAATAATTTTTTTACCCCTAATAAATGTGTATTAAACGAACGAATATACAATTATAAATGGATCCTTGTACTGACTGACTTGTACCATACTTGTTTTGAATTGTTATTTTATTGCCGACTAAAAGTTTGTTACAAATTCGGTGAAACGCAAATGCAGTTCTTCTTCCTCCGTTTTGTCGGGGCTTACCTACCTGCAATTGTGCAGTGTCAAGCTTCCATACTCCACTCATCTTTTCGTCTGAATATTTAGGAAATGTCTGCATTTTAAACAATAGAATCGTTTATTACGCAGTGACCTCTCGAAAAAATGTTATATTATTTTACAAGAGAGTGGTGGAATAAATTTTTAGGTTAAACTAAAAACCTTTTCAGTTTATGCTCAATTGTAAATTCTTTTTTCCCTTCAGTAAATAATTTAAAATACATAAATAATGAATATTTGGCCGACTAGACGTCGGCATTTTTACACTCAGTCAGTAAAAAAAGAAAACCAGTGGGCCTGGTGTTGAAAATTAGAACTGCCAAAGAAACTACGTTTTTAAAGGTCACTTCCAGAGAATTACCGAAATAGCGAAAGTAGTTGTAATACCTATGCAAACTGCTATAATTTTGGATGTGCATGGTATGAATAGAGTATAAAATGGTAATAAAGTGTAAATATGGTAGAGGAAAATAAATATAAACGCACACTTTATTTTATCATTATGTGTACAATCTGTTTTAACAACAGAAATACAAATTTTAATTTATTTATGTTTAGTGATTCTTAATAACCCCTCTTACTTTTGAATGCCATATAAAGAGCAACAAAGTGAGTCCCCCATCCCAGGCAGCAAAACCTCTAGGTAGGCCGTTGGTTTAACTATTTTGGTCCCTAAAAATCGTCTAATTACAAAAAACAAATTTAAAAACTAAAAAGCTTATTGAAGCCATTAGGATCACATTAATTACGCAATTTCTGTTTATGGCTCTCAAAACTTTATTATGCGGCATGTTTCGAGGTTTGAATTTGAAATTTCAAGGGTGCTGAATCATTTTCACGGCCGTTTTTTCGGAACTTACTGAGTGACGATCCGATCCCGAGCCGGATGAATGAAAGCCTCTTCATTATCGTTTGGGAAGTACCATAATAGAAAACTCCACGATCAACGGAAAATATCGGACGGTAATTGTATCAATTTGGTCGAGGATTATAGTTGCAAAGCTATTACGTGAATAGGTATACACCATAATGCCACGTAGGTCTGCTAATTGACGAAGAGATTCGTAATAATGCATCCGCCCCACTTAGAGATATATCTGGAAGGCCATCGTAGAAGGAGGGTGCCAGAGTAGGACGCAGATGCGGTCAGTGCACCAACCAAGGACAGCCTTCTGTCTTACCCGGAGGGGATCCGATTCTGCATCAATGCCGCGGGTATGATGCTCTCCTAGCATTGGCACACAATCTACAAGGATTGGGAACTACACCGCAGGAGTTGTGGTCGGACTGATACAATACAATAGGAGATGAAAACCATGAAAAAAAAAGTTATGTTTTTTTCAATGTGAATTTAAATAAGAAAGTGGACTGTTTTAATGCACTGTAATCAACCAGCATTCTATTTCTTTCTTTTTTTATTATATTTATGATACTAAAGTAAGGTGACAAAGGAGGCCAAGTTACTGAGATGGTCGTGGCCTAAAAGCCAATGAACATTCGAACCAATGCTCAATATCCTGACTATTATTCCTTCTTTTTATTTATGAGCAAAGTCGAAAGATAGCATGTACATAAACACTTATTATTATAGGTCGTGAGAAAGCTACTCTGTAGAGTAGTTGACGAAAAATGCTTTCAATCATTTTTTGGGGTATAATTTCATTAGGGCCTCTAGCGTTATATCTAATTGTCATTGAGCTGACTTTCATATAGTATATTTTTTAACACACTTCCTGTTGTTACAAAACATACATAACGCGAACCATGGTGTTGTGTTATATGTCTGCGAAATTCCATTTCGACTTGATCATTTTTGAGCCACAATCGTTGAAAACACAGTTATACATGCCGAGGGCATGACCGATGGATAAACTGACAAACAGAGAACAGAGAAAAAGAAAGACGATTGTTCCTTACTTATTTGAAATTTGATCATTAGAGACAAGCCACAGACAAATATCTATATATCTAAAGCGCATTATCACATCTCATTTCAGGGAAGTTTTTAAACAGGCAAACCGTTTCACTGCACGATGTACTGCCAATAAATATATTGATTCATTAGGACAGTTAATAATGAAAATTGATAGTGCGTCGAATGTTATGACAGACTTGATGCGTATATACGAGGTGTGTTAAAGGTACTAAGATTGACGTTATTTTACTTATAAAAGATGAGATTGGTAAACGTATGTAAACTTGTACGTTTTATTCTCTTTCCAAGCTTCATATGCCACTTCTGGATTTTGCTCTAATATTCTGTTTGGTACTGGTTTGATAATTTTTGTGCGCTTTTTTTTTTTTTAACGTGTATGTTTAAATAACACCAATGTTAGTTTATCTTGAAAAAATTTTGTTCATTTGGCAAGGTCTTTTAACAGTCCATGTCTTTCATGTCCTTCAGTCACCACAGAGCGGTGAGTCCATCACTACATTTCGTGCAGAAATATTCTCGATCCTCACTGGGTTTTTACTCTAATGGTTACTTAACGATCTCTGCAACAAAAACAAGATTGTCAATGTTCACTAAAGGAGTTAGTCTATACGTTCGAATTTCACGCATAATAAATACTGTTTTCAAGAGGGTGTGGACTGATCACAGTGGTAATAATTAGTATGGAGCTTGAGTTCCACGGACGTTGATAGTTAAAGAAGCTTTACAATTAAAGAAGAGATTTTGAAGTGTTCGAACATTGGTATTATTTAAACCCAAATTATATCAATTATACCAAATTATATAGTGAAAATCGGTAAACTGCCTTTTCTTGCACAAATTCAGCATAAGAGCAGTTAGTATAAATAAGTGATCGTTTGCATAAAAACTCAGTATAATTTCTAATGTTTCTGAACGTCATGTAGCTAACCTCACATAGTTCAACTGAACTTGAAAGAGTTATTTTTGAATTATCATTTTCTTGCCATGGTTTGTTATGCCATCGCTAAAGGACAGAGTGAAACCGGTTATTTTTTATGTAAATGAAGACAAGAATCGCAATTACCATGCTTAATTAACGACCTGTTTCTTATCGATCAGGAGATACTTGTATTTTATAATAACTCGTACTTAAATTGTTGAAAAAGAATAACATTTAACAAAATTTTATAAAATTATAATTGAATATATTTGTAATTTTTTAGATTTCATGTGATTTGCGAACTCTACCCAAGGCAAGCCATAAGATTTTTATAAGAATAGGCATTGTTATTGAAGATTCGACTGAATATCACACGGCTACGCCAACCCTCAGTTTCGAAAACTGTCCACACTGAATTTGATGACGACTAACGAGAAGATGAAATAATTATACGAGTACATCGGATTGATATAACAGTAACTTCAATTCTTGATTTCATTTTGAAGGAATGATCGCTGAAAGACCATGGAGTTCACTGACTGTATTACGAAGTTATTCCATTATAAATTTGGCCCTACTTTACAAAATTCATGTTGACCACTGATTTTTTTATTATAAGCATAAAATATGTCTAGACCAAATTTTTTTTCTTATGACATGACAATACGCTTCTGTTTTATTGCAATTAGTGCATATTGTTTTAGAGGCGTAAGGAATAACGATTGGGGCATATTTTTCGTCTCTTTTCATTTGAATACTTCAATGTTCATTGTACTGGGTGTTCACAAGGATCCGAGAATTTATAAGTGAGTGGTCGAATTTGTATAGATATTGGCTTAGGCTGCAGAAATTGAGATTTTCTGATCAAATTTATTGGTTTCACGTGAACCCGGATGTTTTGACATACTACCTACGTCTTCAACAGGTCCTAGAATAAGATGTTTGGATAGAGATGTGGGAGGCTTAAACCATACTCACTTTGGTTACTAGACAAATTCACCCACTCCATTGTTATATGATGAGCCAAGAATAGAATATAAATTATTTTAAAACCATGAAAGCATGAGCAAAGAATCGTACACTTTTATGATCTCATAATAAGAGGATACCATAGTTCCATTTCAATAAAATGCTTTTAGTTATAAATAATAAAAAAATAATTATAATTCATTACGCATAATTATAAATAATTATCATTTTTTATGCTAATAAAACCACAATGATCGTAAAACACTTACATTACCTATCAAACTTATAATAATGTATTCATTATAATATGAATTAACAAACAACTTATTATGATGAAATTACAATCTGCCTTTACTTAATAGGCAATAAATAATTGAGGTAAGTGTTTTCATTCATACCATATTTACAATTCATCATTCGCTCGCACATTCATACAATATTTACAAACAGCCCAGGGGCCCCCCAAGTCCACACGGTTGTTGCATCCCTCGCAAGCGAAAGAGGAAGCGGAGTCTTGGGAAGTCCCCCACGCTCCACCACCAGCCTCGTCACCGGATACGAGCCAGTAGAGGCTGACGAAGAGCGCGAGAACCACATACGCTCAGGACATAATTGGAGAAACTGGCCATTGCCAGGACTCCCACTATTGCGCATTTATAGTAGGTCACGAGGCCACTGCCGTTTCAGTCTCCGAGGAGGATTATAGGGATGAGTGGAGCAGTGCAATGACTGTGCTACGGGATTAGGGTGGTTAGATAGGTTACTATGGAATTTCATGAATTTGGAAGGGATGAGATTATAATATAATAATATTTTTTTATATACACTGTTTTTGAAAATTAAGACTCCATAGAAGTATCTTTTGTGAACTTAAGATAAAATTATATTTAAGGAAATTACCTTATTCCTTTTGTATAAAGCCTGGCCCTTTACTGAATACTCTTAAAGCCTTTCTGGTTTTCACTTACTCTCTTTAGTTTTAAGTTTGTTTGATAGATTTTACAGGAAGAAGAAAAAAATAAACTATTGAAAAACCCAGCAATCTGAGTGTTATAAGATATGCAAATTTACCGAGATAGAAGGGATTTTCAAACGGGGATCTCCACAAGGATCAGCCCTTGCCCATCTCTTAGGGAGGTCCTGTTGATTGGAATTCATGACTTGCTCACTTTGTAAGGATTTGCAAGCTTGGATTATGTAGTTGGCCTTGCAGTACAGGTGGCAGCCAACACCAAATGTTTATTGTTCATGCACGACAGATCATTTGCTGGTATGACAGAAGAATTGTGCACCAAGGGCAAGATGAAGCAGCCCTTGTGGTGATAGGGATCAGGATCCTGCCCTGCTAATGACCGGACATGCAGGACATGATTTCTCCAAATAGTGTATATCTGTGCTAGAGGGCCACGCAACACTTTTCAGTTCAACACAACGATAAGGTTGTGCCAAATCGTCGTAATTAGTGTCTAGATTCGTCTATGATATGTGGTCAAGAAATCTAACGAAGTACCGCATTGCCATGGCGATAGTTCAGACACAGACGGTGGCTGTGCTTATGGACACGGGAGTGTATCGCATTTTCTATAATGGAGCAGTTTAATCCCAGCCAGTCAGTCACGCCTAGTGACCTGGCCTTAGAGCAGGAACGCCTTTGCTACAATGTGAGGAAGGAATCTCTTTGAGACAATATTCGACAATAGCTTGGTGTATGGAAGATGCGTATTTGGGAGAATTACGTAGAAGAATGGAATACGAAACTTGGACCTGAATTTTAATTAATAACACTCAGCACGCCGCTTGGTTTTTAAAATTTTTATTTGAAAACAAATACAATATATATTTATCTACAAGATAAATGATGTGATATATAATTCCATTCATAAAATATTGCATTTACTCTCTCATTCAAATAGTATTGAGCATGGGGTAGAGTTTCATATCACGTCGTTATATGACGCTATGAATACAACTATAAACCTACTCCGGCCTTATATGTATTATTAGTAGAAAAGCTGTGGTTTTGAACCTAAAAGGTTCCAGAAAAAAGTCCAATTGCCTGAATAGATTGTCAAAAATAGCCGAATAAACCAAGAATTGGAGATTTAAAATGTCAGTGACCACATCAAGATCTTTAATCATGTCTTCCATACAAGCCTTTAATAACGACTCAGGGTTAGAGAGATTGTTACTAATGCACCCCATACAATAGGAATTAAGGATGGAAGAAGGTACGAAGGTTAAACATTGTGCTTTTTAGGATTGTAAAAAGAGGTAATATTATAAAACAAGTTTATATAATAAATTAGACAAATTTATTAATTAAAACACTGTTGACATTTGATTGACAAGAGAACATAATTTTATGTTTCTTATTTTTCTAGTGAGTTGTAAAGGTTTTATCTACGTTATTCAATTGATTTCTTTTCAGTCGAGCTTGATGCCTCGTTTCTCCGCCTCTTCCTTGTACCTCTTCAGGTAGATACCTTCTGAGTCGTAGATCTTCTCCAGAGCTTCGAAGTCGGCCCTCTTCTTCTCGATGAGGTGCTTGAGTATCGTTTCGACTCCTTGCTTCTGTTTCTCATTGCACTTGCTGCACTTTGTTTTCAATGCATCAGGAATAATGTCTGAAAATAAAATAGGTTTTCAGAAAAGAAATATTTAGTCCATTAAGATCATAAATTCCTTAAATGTTTGTAACCATTATCTTTGTTATCTACGTGTTTTTTCCCGTAAGGAAGTGAAGCAGACTTAAATAGTGTATATCTCCATTTCGAATATCAATGGCCTCCTGAGGGGAGGGAGGCAGCAAATTCTAATTCACAGACTTGCAACAAAATGTCAAATCCTCAAGAGTTTTCCATCTCCATGGATGATTTTGACAGCTAACATAAGTAACGTTAACCCCTTAAGCGTTTTTTTTTTGTTTTTATTTTTTATATATATATTTCGAACTAATTTATAAAATGGATTATTTGTTTAATACTATTGGCTGTCTGATAGATAGATGCACCCCATTCTTAATAATATTAATTACGGCACTTCAAATATTAAGTTTTAATCCCGTTTAACATTTAACTATAATTAAGCTAATATTATTTTTCTACTGTAAGCGAATTCACACTATCACCTTTTTTATGAGCAGGAAAAATTAATTAATTTTTATAATATATGCCCGTTCAATACTATTTACTATGTATAGTGGCCTTGTCCTTCGACAGGTTGTTGTCCAATGAAACATAAGTATCTGGGTAAAATTATGACCTTGTTTCCACAAAAGAGTTTATTTTTTAGACAAAATTCAGTAATTTGCATAATTCTATCACGCAAACAATTTATGAGGATTGTTAAAGACCAATTTTTTTTTTTTTTTTTTTTTCTAAGCTCTCTAGCTAGAAATTCAGGATGAGGGAAAAATATAGAATTTTTAGGTTAATCGGATCCTTATACTAGGAGTACCTGCTTGAAGGTGGTGTGAGAGGATTAAGAGGTGTGGGAAGCCTCGGTGGAGGTTGGTTGTTTCGGTACAGTGGTGAGAGTCTACTGGTGGCTGGGCCTGGAGTCTCTCTAGGCATGTAGTGTATTCTTATTTAGTCTGATTTTATGGTTCTAGTTTTAACTCTTTAACGGGTTACGCTACGGGTTCCATTTACATTTCTGGTTAAAATTTTCAGTATTACTAACGATCCGGACTTTCTAAGAAATGACTTCCAACCTCATATTAAAGTATCCCATTAACAGTATGTATCCATTGTTATGTCACTGTATGCTATGATATAAAAAACTAAACAATTACAACTATCATAATAATTTATATTAGATTAAAAAATGTCTGAATATCCAGAATACCCGTTGACTTAAAACAAAGAACAAATAAAATAAGTGTTTTGTTAAAAGCGATAAAACCCCCAAACTCTTCGAAAATATTCGAAATCCTTTCTCATGCAATAAACCTTGAAAAATAAAATAGCTTCCATATCCGATATTCTAAACGTTAATGAATAAGTATATACGTTTTACGAATCTTCTTACGATTTTCCATAATAAAAAATATATGATCAGAATTAAAATTTTTTGGTTGAAATTTGTCTCGATATTAATAAATATTTATTATATATTCATGGCGATTTAACCAATAATTTTAAGAATTTTCAGGAATATTTTCATAAAACATAAAAATGTTTGTTTATTTTCAAAAAGAGCCCCAATCCATGTACTTTTTTTTTTTGTCATGCTACTACCAAGATGAAGCAATACCACATAAAAACGATTACCTTAAAGAAGAACTACCATGTTACATACTATTTCAAATAAAGACAGCTAATACTTTAAAAAAACTATGGCTTGAATATGGGAGAGAATCTTGGAACATTTCATATAAAATCAAATCATTTTTAACTAGAATAAAAAGTGAAGAGTCTGCCAAACTAAAACAAAGAACCAATGACAAACTAAGGATTTTATTCAAATCTTTCTTGTACAAAACATTTCCCAAAAACATCCCCTTGAAATCAACTCCCTCTCCGATTCAAAATCCTGTCTCAAGCAATAAACCTTTTAAAATTTTCGGGCATCTGACTCGATATTAAAATAAAATTTGGCAATTGGAGATTTAAATTTACCTTTGAGCTCTTTGCCGTCAGGTGTGCAGGGGCCCTTGCCGAGAAGACACTGCAAGTACTTCTGGTAAAGCCTATCGTTGGACATGATCTCTTGCAAGTCGATGTTGTCGTACTTGGTGGTGTACTTGGCGGGCTCTTCCTCAGGCCTGGCAAAGGCTACACCGGCGAACAGCAGACAAGCTAGGATCACACGCATCTTGTAGGCAGAGGGAGCGACAGTGCCTCCAGCCAGTTCTGCTCGGTATATAAAGGCCTTCCTCTGCCCCCCCCCCCACCGAGTAATAAGCCTCTATTATTCCTCTCCTCGAAAGACCCTCATCCGGCCGAAACGATTAATGACGCCGAACTTGTAATCTCATGTTTGAAAATAAAACAAGAAGCTCACCTGTAGGCGATGATTATTTCAGCACCAAGAAATTCGCTACCCATCCATTAGTTTATCGTGATATTAATAACACAGCCTTAAAAAAAAACAAAAAATAATAATACACATCCTACAAAATAATAATTTAAATTTTTTGCTGCATTTGCATGTTCAACATTATTAATTTGATTGTAAAAAATAATTCATACTTATTTATAATTTCCATTTATACAATATAAACACCGAGGAGACCTTCCCCTGCCGAGACAATTTCCCAGCAAGCTGGTGAAAGGGAAGGAAGCAACGGAGCTCCCCCCACGTTCCTAGCCACCGCCGAGGTGGCAAGAGAGCCGCAGCCGCTCTGGACATGACTGGGTATGATTGACAGGATTAGTGTTACCGGACAAAAGTTGACAAGAGACTTCGGATGAGTGGATATGATTATGTGGAATTTGGAAAATTATGAGTAAAGGTCCAAGACACTTCGTACATGAAATCGTTGTGAAGGGATAAGTTTGAAATGTAAAATAACGCATTGACTAAAGTTCTGAAGTCTTGGGTTTGGAATATTTGTATTCATGTTCGAATTTGATGCTCGAGTATTAGTCTGGTTTCAATAGTTCTAGTCCGGAAGCCTAAATTGGTTTTAGCTACTGTTCATATGTGCGAGGTCTGTGTTCTAGCATGAGATTAGAGTTTTGTTAACTGAGTGTAAAGATTGTCCGAACCACCTGTCGAATTCCTGTCTTGTAAGTTGGGCGTGAGGGTTCCAAGTAAGCCGTTTTTATTGATGTAAACCTAAGTATCTAACAGTATTGGACATTCGTGGTCACATGGTATTGAATTGCAGGTTATAGGTGGATAGGATCCTAGACGAACAGTAAAAGTAGTGTTAACGCATTTGCTTTCATTGCCTTGATGCGTGATTGGTTGCACCATGTTTTAATATTAGACTTATTTTGAAAACAAACTGTTTACTAAGAATAGCAAATTTTATTTGATATTAGTCAACAAGGGTTTGCGGTAAATATGCTTTGAGCTTGTAAAGCAAACCTGCGTGCCAGACCCTGTCAAAGGCTTGAGCTATGTCCAGAAAGGCAGCAGTGCTGTATTGTTTGGTTTCAAGGGCTGAGGCTATGTGATCAACAACGCGAAGGCCTTGTTGAGCAGTGGAATGTCGTTGGCGGAAACCAAACTGGTGAGTAGGATAAAGGTTTTTGGATTCAACAATTGGAAGTAGGAGTTTTTCAAATATTTTTGAGAGGATAGGGAGTAGGCTAATTGGACGGTAAGATGAGGAGTCATTGGGCGGTTTACCGGGTCTGGCGAATAGGACTATAATGGAGTGTTTCCAGAGGAGGAACGTAGTTTTTCACCTAATTGTTTACGGCTTTCCCGTTATTCGCAGTATAGGCACACAAGTGTGAACCTGTGCCTCATTGATTAATAGCGTCGTAGCGCCCCTTATATTTAGTGACCCTTCACTTCACCTTTTTAGAATTTTCTAGATTCCCTCTGGGCAAAATGTGAGGAAACTACACTTATAGGTATTTCGGCATTTCAATTATTTCCAAATACAATCACACAGATGTATTCAACTTAATGTTGCATATCTTAATCAAAGTTAAATCAAATATCAATAAATATGAGAAACTTGTATTATTATGAGCTGATATCGTTAAAGAAATTTCAATTTACATTATTGGAACAAGCTAATTGTATTATTTTATGAGATTTAAAACTCTCACTTATCGAAAGTCCACACTGATGCTAATATTACTTTAGACAATCAAAACTCGGCTTCAATGGTAATTTTACCTAACAATGGGAACTGAATGGAACGAGGGAATGGTCCTCGAGCATAATTGTTCTTCATAAATGCTCTTCATTTATTCATTTACTCCCTCATTCATGCAATATTTACATACATCCCAGAGATCTCCCCCAAACCCGCATGGCTGTCACCTCCCCTGCATGCGAAACAGGAAGTGGAGTCCTGGAAAGTCCCCCCCCCCCCGCTCCTCCTTCAGCCGCGGCATCGGATACGAGCTTACCAAGAGCGCGAGAGCCAAAGACGCTCAGAACAAGAATCCTTTTTAAAATTATGGATATGAATATGTATGAATATATAACATGTATTACTTAATACCTCTCATTTTGGTGATCACTACCTCACTCGAGTCTATCATTAACCTGATCATCATAAAGGTTATGACCTATTTTTGAAGCAAATTTGAAATATTGAATATTTAACTGACACCTTTATTTCATCGACATAAGGAAATATTCCAAATTATTAATTAAGTTAAATTCTGAATAATGTGGAGGACAAGGTTATAGGAGCATGCCTTTTTATTAGTTGCATGAACAGTTAAACAATCTTTGACGAGGAGTCTTTTAAAAGAAAAGAAAGAAAAGCTTTATTATGAAGTACAATCAAAACTCTGGTATATACATTTATTAAGAGTTACGTTACTACATACTGTTGTGAATATCTAGGCAAAAGTGGGGACTGGGGCTGAATCTGAGACATATATGTATAAGATTCTGGTAAGTAGGGAGGTCTTGGAACGATGTGGTGGTTGCTTACTTAAGAATAACAGGGAAATATTAGTGACTTCCATGAAGTAACGAGGCAGGTATACAGTTCTGCTGAAGCCCCTTCTGCTTGTTCTTAGCATTATAAAGCTAACGATATATTTCCTTTTGTAGGGTACCCACATTATACGTGCTGGGAGGACTTCCGACTATATTATATTTCTTACAATTTCTAATCTAAGCTAATATTGCAACAAATTTATAACTAAAATTCAGAATTCATTTCATATTTTCGAAGTTCTAGTAGGGAACGAAAATATTCCTTGTTATTTTTTTTCTAATTTTTCTTTCTCTATGATTACTTTATACATAGGTCATTACAGTTTTTTCCTGGGATAATAAATCGACGTGTAGGTTAACCCATAGCTAATTTTGGGTAACTTTACCCATAATATTAGATGGCCAGTACAATCCTCTGATTTATGAAATGCCCACATAGAATGCATTACATAATGGCTGACTAGAGGCTGAAATAGCAATCTGTTGAAATTGACCTAACTCATTGATTTCCCTTATTAAGAAGTATGACCCATTGAACCCATTGCTTGTGTATGAATGATTAAGCCATTCCATCCTAAATTGGGCAGTGCATTTGAAAATCTATAGTTTTTAATAATTAACTTGTAGTTTTAAAATAATAATAATACTAAAATCTAATCATGTCACCCACAAACTAAATGTATTCTAATAACAAATAAATCACTTACTAATCATCTACAAGAAACATTGAATTTCGAAATTAATTCAGTTGTTTATGTCAAACCTCTAACTTATATTTAAATAAATTAATGTTCGTATAAGGAACAAAATTAAAGGATATCATTCTTATTGTTATTAAAATTATATAATGATTTCCAGATAGTAATAGAATTTTCATCAACATTTTTTAGCTTTTTAATTTATCTAGAATTTATCTAGTTCTGCGCATGGGCTATTATATTTGATAATGGCCTAATACGTTTCGGGAGTAAAATCTGTAACTAAAATTTCCGGAGAGATTTTAGTGTCTCGTGATTTATTGAGGCACACATACTTTCCCTTACCTACTAATTTACTCATTTGTGAGCATAGTAAATTAGTTGCTTATATTCCGGACGAATATTGCAGGCGGTTTAGGTATTTTTATTACTTCCATGTCCTGCTTGGATAATTTTTAATACTTCAAAGGTGTTAGGCGTGAAGAAAGGGGACACTACGGCGGTTCCTTCTTTGGATGCGGTGGCAAGTGGCAGTATCTCTTCCATGGAGCTAGCTGCAGAGGAGGTTATTTGTACGTGCCTATTTGAACGTCATAGTTTTCGCTTTACAGGCGATGAGACAACTACTGATAAAAACGCATTTTATCAAATTATGCATATTTATTATTATTTAAATTAATTTAATTAGTAATAAACAATTGGTTGTGCCGCTGGGATTTGAACTCAGGAATTCCAGGGGTGAGCCGCCAGTCGTGGCTCTCGGCTCCTAGAGCCGTCTGGCTCACTATGTCTATTGCTTAATTTTATCTGTGATCCGGTAGAGGAAAGTTAGGTCGTCCAATATAGCCGACTTCTCGGTTTGAGATCACTTATTACACTCCTGAACAAATATAGCAAATGATTCACTCACTTCATGAGGGCTCCCTCGTATGGCTATAAACAGTAGTATAAGGTGTCTATATAAAGAACGAAATAGAGAGGTGTATCTGTATACATCAGAAATTTGCACCACACCAGCTGATGAAATAGAAGACAAACTCTCAGCTCTTGGATTCAAAGTTCACCAAATAACTAACGTGTTACGCAAGGATAGGCAACAAGATGAATCTATAAAAACGGCGTTACTATTGTTCTTTGTTGATCTCGAGCGAACACCTGGAGTGGAGAAGATTACGATCTAACACACCTGTATTACACAGCAGTACAGGTTGAAAAAACGTATCCCATAAGCGACTTCGTCCAGTGCCCCATACCTGTCAGGCATATGGGCACACAACCGTACTGCCACCACCCTTCCAGGTGTGTAAAGTGCCTGCAGTATGCGTGTTGTGCCAGCAACGCCATCCGGCTAACTACAAGGGCTGCGACGCTTACAAAATCCTTAAGTTCAGGAGCGAACAACGCCATAGGGCAGAAGAAGAGAAGCCAGCCACAGGTAGCTCAAGAAGCGTCCCAGACAGAAATTTAAGGCCTTCTGTCACTTTTACGGATGCCGTTCGCAACAGAGAGCAGTCACAGGCACCGCCCACAGCCTGTCCGCAAGTTCATCTTCCTCAGCATTCCGTTCAACCCGTCAACTCCATCCCGTCCTCAACACGCATCTCGCATATTTCTCCACCTACAATTTTTCGGGTCTCACCAGCCTTTTAACCTCATTCCTTACAGAGTTCAGAACCCTAATTACCCCTCTCATTTCCCTTCTTGCAAATCTTGTCTCTTACCCTATTCCCATTAAACAAAATCCATAAGTAGATCCTTCTGACTCCTTATCTATTTTCCTTTGGAATGCGAATGGTGTTCGCACCCACACTAACGAACTGACAGCACTACTCCACGACAAAAACATCGACGTAGCTCTCATTACTGAAACAAGACTAACGAGTAAACGATCGAACCGAACGAAAGTTACTGTTCGACAGTACAAGACTTATCGAACTCATCACCCAGATGGAAGAGCTCATGCAGGTACCGCTGTCATTGTCCATAACTCCATATCCCACCACATAGTTCCTTTGGTAGCCCATGATTTCCTTTCGTCCACTGCAGTGTCAATCACCACCTTCACTTTCCCCCTCACTCTAGCATCAGTGTACTGCCCTCCCAATAAATTCATTTCCGATTCCCAATTCATCTCTTTTCTAGACTTCATCTGACATCGTTTCCAAAAATTTACAATCAAAATCAATCAAAATCGTATACCTCAGCATCTCAAAGACCTAATCTAATTCAAACGGCACTCCAGAGCAGCGTGGCAAAAATCCCAACACCCTGCTGATTGCTCCTCGTACAATCAGTACTGCAGAATGGTTAAGTGGGAATTGGCATCCTTCCGTTCCAATTCTTTGAAATCCCACCTCTCCTCTCTGCCTACCAGGGATAACTCCCTCTGAAATGTAACTAAAAAAACTAAAAAAAAAAGTATCATCCTGTTTCCTGTCCCACTCCGTCGTGATGATGAAGCCCTTGATTCCAAATAGTTGCACTGCTGCATGGACAAAGCTTTTGGCAGGGTTGGCATGCACATTTATAATTGCACTATCCGGAAGATTTCCTTTCCTTCCTACAAGCTAAAATGATATTTACCAAAAAACCTTTTCCTAATCCTATAGTCCTACCTTTCAAACCACTTTTTCCAATTCTGCCGTAGTTGACAATATTCTAACTACTATCCCATAAAAGCAGGAGTTCCACAGGGCAGTTTCCTGGGTCCCATAAGCTATAACCTATACACCGCTGATGTCCCCTCTACCCACAATACCTTCATGGCCACTTTTGCAGATGACACTGCAGTCTTGTCATTCCACTAAGACCCCGCTATAGCATCCAATAACCTTAAAAAACGCCTTGACGAGATCGAGCATTGCGGCAACCAAGGGCGGATCAAAGTTAGTGACGCAAAATGTTCCCTCATCACCTTCACCCTCCTTCGCAAGTCATTTCCAATAATTTATTTTAATTCTATTCCTCTCCCTTTATCCGAGACAGTATGGTACTTACAATCAAAAGTTCTGAGAACAATATTAAGTGCCCCTTATTACGTCAGCAACAAAACCATTCATAACGACCTCAATATAGGGTATATTCTTATACCTTCTTATACATTCTTGAACTCATCCCTTCCAAGTTCTTGAAATTTCAGTCATTGCACTGCACCACTCATCCCTATAACACTCCTTGGAGACTGAAATGGCAGTGGCTTCGTGACCTGCTATAAATGCTTGACAGTGGGAGTCTTGACAATGGCCAGTTTCTCCAATCATGTCCGGCTGATGGAGGAGCGTGGGGGACTTCCCAAGACTCTGCTTCCTCTTTCACACCCGAGGAAGGTTACAACAATGTGGATTTGGGAGGCCACTGGGCTGTTAGTAACTATTTTATGAATGAGCGAGTGAATGATGAATTGTAAATATGGTAGGAATGAGAACATTTATCTCAATTACTTATTGCCTAATAAGGCAGATTGTTATTTTATCATAATAAAATTGTTTTATCAAAAATTTGTCGAATCCAATAGCTTGTTTAAATCTTCAGGATATGATATTTATGGTCAGGATATGACATTTAGCGATAAAACATTGTTTACATGCAGAAATAAATTAACCTTCATTTAATAGTTTTAATTTATTAATTATAACATTTTTAGTGGCATGCACTACTTTTGTATTGAGATATTGAAATATTACTTAACAGGTAACAAAATATATTTATTTTATTGGATGTTGGGGGTTCGAAACAGTATCAGTTTGTTATTGGTTCTCACTCGATTTTGATGCCTCGTTTCTCGGCCTCTTCTTTGTACTTCTTTAGGTAGGTACCTTCAGGGTCGTAGAGTTTCTCCAGGGCATCGAAGTCGGGCTTCTTCTTCTCGATTAGGAACTTGAGCACCTCCTCGGCACCTTGTTTCTGCTTCTCATTGCATTTGCTGCATCCGGTTTTTAAGGCGTCGGGAATAATGTCTGAAATATGGAGTAAAATACTAATAATTCACATAAATTGATATTCTATTTAAATTAATTATGAAAAGATATTTGTGGGAATATTTATCGTTTATCTACTAACATTTTAACACTTCTATATTTATTAATGAAACAGAGTTGAATAATCCCATGCCCTTAAAATTCTAACGAATAAAATAAAGAGAATCGTATAGCTTAATACATTTATGTCTGAACATAATACTCTTACTATGTTAGATGCTAGCTGACAACTCGGTACATTTTATGTTATTAACAGTTATTTGACAATTAAACCAAAATGAGTTCAATTTATGGCCGAGTCATACAACACACTTGTGCCTACTAAATTTATTGTTCTACGATTGTTTTATAGATTTTATAAAAATACAAACCTTATATAAATAAGTTTTTTAAAAGGTCTACCTAAGTTAATTTTTTTTATTTTTTTTTTCTTCTTTGCTCTCTAATTATAAGATTAAGGATGAGGGAAAAATAAAGGGATATTTGGGTTGAGCGGATCCTTGTACTAGGAGTACCTGCTTGAAGGTGGTGTGAGGGAAGTAAGTTAATTAGGTATAGAAGGATTATAAATGACTTTTTAATGAGTATTTAATAAATATAAACTTGTAATTTCCTTTAATGGGAAAAACAATTTTTGTACTAAATTTATGAGTTTTTCTAAAATAATCATCATAATCTATAATAACATCATTTTTCATTTAGTGTATTTTGTTTTATAAATGTATATGTATATATTTCATTTTTGCTTACAACAATATTCTTGAACCTCTCACTAATCTGATGTTATTTAATGCTTAAGATAAGGAATGTTCATAGTATGAAACTAATCGCAGTGAGTATGTTAAATTTACTGGTGGATTCGGCCACTCGAATTAATGAATTTAAATCAAATCTGAACATTTATTTTAATATTGAAACATAATTTCTTTGCTTTTAATTACAAATAAAATGTTTATTTATTTATTGTTGAAATGCGTTGGTTTTTGGTGAAATAAAAACATATACATAAATAAATTGTATAATACATCATTTATTTAGAGTATTGCTAATTCGTAGGTATTAGATTGTTTTATTGAAACTTCTGGTGTTATATGAAATCAGTTTAGTGGAAGTATGCGTTCAGGTACATAATTTGTGTTTATCTCTAATCACTCGCTTGAGAATTATGCACTGTTAAGTAATTATTCTTTTTGTTGGTGTAAGACTATTAAAAATGAATATTAAATATTTTCATATTGACACTAAATTATGAACTTATTTAAAATATCTAATAAAGCCCGAATCTAATAAAACTGTTCATTTAAACTCTTCGAAAATATTCGAAATCCTTTCTCATGCAATGAACCTTTAGACAATTTAAAATGTTTGGGTATTTAACAATATTAAAATAAACTTTGGCACCTGAAGATTGAAATTTACCTTTGAGCTCTTGGGCGTCAGCTGTGCAGGAGCCCTTGCCGAGGAGACACTGCAAGTACTTCTCGTAAAGCCTATCGTTGGTCAAGATATCTTTTACTTTGATGTTGTCATACTTGGTGGTGTACTTCTCGTCAGGCCTGGCAAAGACTACACCGGCGAACAAAAGACAAGCTAGGATCACACGCATCTTGTAGACTGCCTTGGTAAACTATGAACTAAGAATAGCAAACTGCATGTCCCTATATATAATGAGCACCCCTCCTACGCCTTCTGAAGGTCTGGTATTTCCTGATTGGAAAATTACTTCTCTAGATTTGAATCGCCATAGTAATTGTAGCCTAAGCTGCGGTCACTATTAAAATGAAGTCCAGTAAATAACCTTAGACAATTACACTTTTTAATTGGTACGAATGACTAGGAAATTCTTCAGATAATTTATTTTCAATGTTTACGTTGCGATGATTTATTTGATGATCGTTTATTTTGTTGAGCTTGTAATATCTTATATCATTTAAGAGGACCATACCTATTGAGTCTGAAACAGTTGCTTAGGAGCTATAGAGAGTGTTTTGATTCAAGTTAAAGTATTTTGCTTAAATCTAAGAGTAAGAAAATGCTTCTACTACTCTAGCCACGCATATAAAGGTCAATCAATTCAATTTGAATTCCAGGAAAGTACTGCAGCAGTTTCATGCTTTTATTGCAAAGGAGTCGAAACAAATATCACAAAAGCTTTTTTCTCACAAAAAGTTTAAATATCTAGTTTTGAAGGATTAAAGTAGAGCTGAAACTTTTCGTAGTCCGGATCCACTTCAGTTTGACCTTTGAGGACCTTCTTGTATGCAAGGAAAATGAGTTGGTTTTCTAAAAAATCTGTCAGGTAAAGGGTAAACTTTGCTTTGAGCAATGAAACATGAGGCATCAGTTTTTATCAATGGTTAGATTTACCTACCAATTTAGTGGGCCATGAATTGTGCAGTTAAGTCTAACATGAAAGTGAGATCACAAAGCCATTTATCGTCTCAGGGAGGGGAGAGATGTGAGAAAATTCTTCATTTCCCTTTAGATAAGTTGAGAGATCACTGTGTAGTTTTCAGAACCTTTCCAAAGACTTTCCTCTTGAGAGCCAACGAACATCATAGTGGTTCATCACTAGTTCTCTATATCTTTTACAAACATTACTTTGAGTTTCCTACGATTAAGAGCATAAGTCCGCTTTAGTTACAGTCGGTCACTGGTTTTTGGACAATAGATAATTCCAATGCTTGGCACAAAGCGCTTTATGATGAGTGATCGTGATGAGGATGGCTTCCTGGTTAATGATGCATTGATATTTTAGAAGTGGTATTTTTAAATAGTTTTCTAATAACGCAATACAATATTTTTACCGACTAAGGCCGGAGCCCATCAAAGGAAACGCTGTTTAATTTTTACTTGTTCAAGTTTTTTCCTTCAACAGTGATTTTAGCTCTTTACACACACACCTTCTCCTGTAGTTTTTATTCGCTGTTGATGGATGTCAACAAGTTTTACTGATGATTTAACATTCTCGATGACCATACAAACGTAAACACATAGCATAGCAGATGATTTGTTGCCACAACTTTCGACCAAGTTTAACACAAATATTTGCAACTCAAATGCTTAGAAATTACTTGCGACCTCTCATCTTCTGTCATTTTGTCCATCAAACGTATTATTTTTTTCAAGACAGAGCTATTTCGCCCACTATCAGAATAATTCATCATGAATTAGTTCTCAAAATTGCATTTTTAAGGCACTGAAATATTTCCACCATAGACCAAACTCACTGGATTCAGTACCTTTGCACCCTTAAACACGAAAGCGTTCTTTCTAATAGCTGTTTACCATCGAGTGCCAAGTCGTTTGTTAATTTTTAAAACAACGAGTCAAGGTTAGAAATAAAATACATGGAAAAATAATGTGGGGGTTGAAAAAAAAAAAAAAAAAAAAAAAAAATCCAAGCCCCTCCACTTGGAGTGGCTTCGAAATCACAATCGGACCACCAAAATCCTCCACTCGAAATGATTTTCAATTCACCAGGCTTCTGTCTCGGATCTAGACTCATATATTTTTCGCTTGGAATGGTTTCTGTCCATCCGTTGACATAAGTAGGGGACCCGCGCCTGGCGGTTAACCCATGGTCCTGTGGCGTCCGCGTTCTCTCTCCGCTCATCCTCGCTCACTCCCTCACTGATTTTCTGACCTATTGCCTAGAATTAACACCATAAATTTACTTACACTAAAATTAAATCCAAGAAAAAATAATAGTGCCAATTTATCCTAAACTAACAATCCTAAAAAGCAATTTCTAATAGCAAAAACCAAGAGGAGACGTATGAGAAAATATTGTTCTAGACAATTTCGTAGGGCAACAAGCAATAATAATAAAAATAACCCAAGCCAACAAAATAATAATTGACTTGGGGAATTTCCGTCATAATTCCACCTCTTTCCCGTAAAGTTCCAACTTCTTTATTGTTATAAAATTACAATCCGCCATATTGGGCAATACCTCTTTTTCTATGCACTGTATGTAGAGGCCGACTCAGTGCAGCCCCCTTCAGGGGCGGCGCCAGGTCCACCCGCCTCCTTTAGGTATCCCACACCCCATATCCTTTTCATACTTCCTTCAAATAGGACTCCCCTTAGTAAAAGGCACCCATCAATAAAAAATAATTTTCCTTTTATTTTTCCCACATTCTATTTTATGTTGTCAAAGTCTTGGGAAGTCACCCACGCTCCTCCGTCATCCTTATCACTGGATACGAGCCAGTAGAGGCTGACTAAGAGCGTGAGAGCCACAGGCGCTCAGGACATGATTGGAGAAACTGGCTATTGCCAGGACTCACACTGTCATGAAAATTAGATCACGAGGCCACAGCCGCTTTAGTCTTCGAGGAGGTTTATAGGGATGAGTGGCGCAGTGTAATAACTGTGACCTTAGTCACCTAGTAGGGTGTTTGGAATGGTAACTATGGAATTTTATGAACTTGAATTTTTTACTGTCTCCCTTAGCTCTATTTCGTATGCCCCGATTGGCTTGAGTATAAGTTTGTAGATTAGTAATTTATTTTCTATTGAGAGATGAGATGTCCTTCGAATAAGTCTGTACAGTTGTCCAAAGCGTCAGTTTAGTTCTTTTCTGTTTAGTTTCGTGTGATGGTTCCATGTCACCATATCAACCTTTTGTTGAGATGGAAGCCTAAATACGTACCTATCTCGGATCCAGAAAGAGAAATGGAATTAAAAATAACTAGTGGATAGGACTTACGGAAGAGAGTAAAGTTGATGTGGGAACATTTTGCTGCATTAACTTTGATCTGCCATTGGCTGCACCAATGCTCGATCTCGTGGTTTGGGTGGGATGACAGGACTGCAGTGTCATCTGGAAAAGTGGCCAAGAAGGTATTGGGGGTAGAGGGGACATCAGTGGTGTATAGGTTATAGAGGAAGGGACCAAGGACACTGCACTGTGAACTGCTTTTATGGGATAGTAGTTAGAATATTCTAAACTACGGCGGACTTGGAAGAAGTGGTTTGAAAGGTAGGACTATAGGATTAGGAAAAGGTTTTTTGGTAAATATCATTTTAGCTTGTAGGAAGGAAAAGAAATCTTCCGGATAGTGCTATTGTAAATGTAGGTTAATGGCTTTAGGGGGGCACGGGGAAGTTGTCTTCCCATAAAAAAAGATATGTGGTTTCAAATTTTCATCTGCCAGATTCCCATTGCATGAAAGTATAACACCCTCAGTCTGCTCGGGGTCACCGAACATAGCAAGATAATTTCAGTTCCTACGATTTTGGAACATGTAGTTAATTGCTGATCCTGTGTCTGTTAACCGATTGTCTCCGAGTAAGTCCTAGTACCGATTGTCAGTAAATTATGGAGTTTCTTTTATTAGTTTTAGTTGATGTTGGGGGCAGGTTGTGGTTTACCTAGTCCTAAAAGAATGTTCAAGTTTGTCCTCCAAGTTTTTAACTTTCTGTTTCAATGTTTCGTTCTCTTGTTCTAGTGGGCGAGGTTCGTCTAAGTGATGCACTTCGTTACTTCGAACAGTTTGCATTGACGCGGTGTTTTGTGAATGTGGATTGAATGGTTGTGATGGGAATGATGTTTGTTCAGGTCATTGAAAGTTTAGTCGTTGCTCATTATTTCTAAAGTTCTGTCGGGGTTCATAACGTTGCTGATAGTTATTGCTATGTTGAAAGTCATTGTTTTGTTGAAAATTATGTATATAGTTATTTTGGTACTGTCGGGGTTGAAATTGTTCCCCATTGTAGTCATTTATCCTATCATTGTTTTGCCTAACGTTTTGTCTCGGTCGATAATCTTGACTGCTGTTAGGATACGTATCTTCCATTATAATCCTACAGTTATTATACAAAACATTTTTCATTTGTATCAAGTCGTTAATAATAAGATGGTTGAGTGCGTCCTTAAGTCATGACGGTAAATTTCTGAGAGCGTGTCCTACAATTAGTACTTTTTGTGATAATATTTCTTGTTCTTTATTACAGATAGGTGTCAATCATTATATTGTTTTGAATTAGAATTTGATGTGGGATAATTCTGTTAATAAAGTCAATTGGGTGTTAGTTTTTGTACTTACGAATGCGAGAGATTTCATGTTGTAGGTGTGACGTTGTCCGACTGTCCTTTAAGTGATTTATTAAAAGTAATTTTAAGTCGTTTATTGATAGGAAGTCTTTATACATGTATAATTGTTGCGCGTCGCCAGTGAGTCTAGAAAGAGCTATTTGAATGAATTTAATTAAATTAAAATTTAAATTAGTGGGATCACTATGATATTTATTAAGAACCATTTCTGATTCGTTAATTTGTCTGTTTCTATCTGAAATATCTCTTATACCTGTTCTTCTCATAATAATAAAGAAATAAAATTACACTGTATACAAAAATAATACCTTAAAGTCTTTATTTCTGTTCACAAAGTCTTCCGTGTGATCTATCTAAATTTATTGTTTCTGTTTGACCTGCATAAAGCGTTGAAACGTACCTTCAAGTGAACAGTCCCAGCTCTGTTAGTATTGCCTCGAGACTTCGTTGCCTGTCCGTCAGAGTGGTTGCCAACAATCCCAGCTCCTGTTATCAGGCAATCTTATTATAATTCAGGAATTACTTACAGATCCAGAGAATATTTTTACGGGTCTTCTCGACTTGATGACGAAATGTCTTCTCTTCTGACTTGAAGTTCGCAGGTCCCAAGTCTTGATGTCTTCAATGAAGTCCAGCTTTCTTTCTTCTTTCAACTTCCTCAGATACATAACGAATATCTTAGGGCATTACGTGGTGAAAATGTATTAAAATAGATCGAACCCAATATAGGTGGGGTATCTTTCCAAAGGTATTTGCATGGGCCTTCTCACGCTATTGGAGAGGTCCCACTGTCCGTTGCCAAATGAGGGATCTCTAGATGGTGGACTACCGTGAATTTACGTATGTACTACCGTGAGTATACTGCTAGTTCCCTGTTTAGGCGCCAGTTAAATAATCTTTGACGAGGAGAATCTTTTAAAAGAAAAGAAAGAAAAGCTTTATTATGAAGTAAAATCAAAACTCTGGTATATACATTTATTGAGAGTTACGTTACTACACACTGTTGTGAATATCTAGGCAAAAGTGGGGACTTGGGCTAAATCTGAGACATATATGTATAAGATTCTGGTAAGTAAGTAGGGTAAGTAGGTCTTGGAACGATGTGGTGGTTGCTTACTTAAGAATAACAGGGAAATATTAGTGACTTCCATGAAGTAACGAGGCAGGTGTACAGTTCTGCTGAAGCCCCTTCTACTTGTTCTTAGCATTATAAAGCTAACGATATATTTCCTTTTGTAGGGTACCCACATTATACGTGCTGGGAGGACTTCCGACTATATTATATTTCTTACAATTTCTAATCTAAGCTAATATTGCAACCAATTTATAACTAAAATTCAGAATTCATTTCATATTTTCGAAGTTCTAGTAGGGAACGAAAATATTCCTTATTATTTTTTTTCTAATTTTTCTTTCTCTATGATTACTTTATACATAGGTCATTACAGTTTTTTCCTGGGATAATAAATCGACGTGTAGGTTAACCCATAGCTAAGTTTGGGAAACTTTACCCATAATATTAGAGGGCCAGTACAATCCTCTGCCCACATAGAATGTATTCCATAATGGCTGACTAGAGGCGGAATAGCAATCTGTTAAAATTGACCTAACTCATTGATTTCCCTTATTAAGAAGTATGGCCCATTGAACCCATTGCTTGTGTATGAATGATTGAGTGAAAGCCATTCCATCCTAAATTGGGCAGTGCAAACATTTATAGTTTTCAATAGTTAACATATAGTTTTCAAATAATAATAGTACTAAAATCTAATCATGTCACCCACAAACTAAATGTATTCTAATAACAAATAAATAACTTACTAATCATCTACAAGAAACATGTGGCAAAGAGTGGCGCAGTGCAATGACTGTGCTACAGGATTAGGGTGGTTGGAAAGGCTACTGTGGAATTTCATAAACTTGGAAGGGATGAGTTCTAGAATGTAGGGTATATTAAGATCGTTATGAAGGGTTTTGTTGCTGACATAATAAGGGGCATTTACTATTGTTCTTAGGCCTTTGGATTGAAAGGATTGAAAACGCTTGATGTTCGACTTTTTTGCTGTTCCCCATAGCTCTATTCCGTATGTCCAGATTGGTTTAAGTATAACTTTATAGATTAGTAGTTTATTTTCTATTGAGAGATGGGATGTCCTTTGAAGTAGTCTGTACAGTTGTCCAAAGCGTCTGTTTAGTTCTTGTCTTTTTAGTCTCGTATGTGGGTTCCAGGTCAGTCGTTTGTCAAGATGGAAGCCTAAGTACCGTACTGTCTCGGATACAGGGAGAGGAATAGAATTAAAATAAACTAGTGGACAAGTCTTGCGACAAAGGGTGAAGGTTATGTGGGAGCATTTTGCTTCATTAACTTTGATCCGCCATTGATTGCACCAATACTCGATCTCTTCAAGGTGTTTTTGAAGGTTATGGGATGCTATGTCGGGATCTGCGTGGGATGACAAGACTGCAGTGTCATCTGCAAATGTGGCCAAGAAGGTATTGGGAGTAGAGGGGACATCAGCGGTGTATAGGTTATAGAGGATGGGGCCCAGGACACTGCCCTGTGGAACTCCTGCATTTATGGGATAGTATTTAGAGTATTCTAAACCACAGCGGACTTGGAAGAAGCGGTTTGAAAGGTAGGACTGTAGGATTAGGAAAAGAGTCTGTGGTAAATATGTTTTGAGCTTGTAGAGCAAACCTGCGTGCCAAACCCTGTCAAAAGCTTGAGCTATATCAAGAAAGGCAGCAGTGCAATACTGTTTGGTTTCAAGGGCTGAGGAGATGTGATCAACAACGCGAAGACCTTGTTGAGCAGTGGAATGCCGTTGGCGGAAACCAAACTGGTGTGTGGGAAAAAGGTTTTTGGATTCAACAATTGGAAGTAGACGTTTTAGTAGGAGTTTCTCAAATATTTTTGAGAGGATAGGAAGTAGGCTAATTGGACGGTAAGATGAGGTGTTATTGGGTGGTTTACCAGGTTTGGCGAATAGGACAATAATGGAATGTTTCCAGAGGAGTGGAAAGTGCGTCGTTCGTATAATGCAATTATATATATAGGTTAGGAAGATTATGGCTTTAGGAGGAAGTTGTTTGAGAATCTGAGGAGTAAGGAGATCATATCCAGGGGATTTCGGTAAGGTAAGTTTTTCAGAAGGTATTTGACCTCAGAGGGATTAACGGCTTTTGGTGGAAGAGAGAGAGGAATAGGTGAAGTGAGGAAATCTTCCATAGTTGTGCTGTGTGCTGAACGAAGAGCTGTCACAGGCACTGCCCACTACTCGTACGCAAGTATCTCTTCCCCAGCATTCTGCTCATCCAGCCAACCAGCAAACCCAATCCCATCCTCAGCCACACATCTTGTACATTCCTCCACCTTCATGTTCTTCGGATCTCACCAGCCTTTTAACCTAATTTCTTATAGAGTTCAGAACCCTAATTACTCCTCTCATTTCCCTACTTACAAATCTTGTCTCCTACCTTATCCCCGTTAAACAAAATCCATAACTGGATCCTTCCGACTCCTTAACCATTCTCCTTTGGAATGCGAATGGTGTTCGCACCCACACTAACGAACTGACAGCACTACTCCACGACAAGAACATCGACGTAGCTCTCATTACTGAAACAAGACTTACTCGTAAACGACCATTTACCGTTCGACAGTACCAGACTTATCGAACTGATCACCCAGATGGAACAGTTCATGCAGGTACCACTGTCTTTAATGCGAAGCACCAACATTAAGGGCCACGATCCACGAATACACGCGGACGTGCTTTGCTGTTTGCACTCACACGGAAACATTGCTCCGCGATCTCTCCTGACACAGCCACCTATTGGCCATCAGATCCCAACCAAAATCCAGATCTCCTAGACTTCTTCTTCTACAATAGTTTAGGAACACTAAACTATTCACTCAAGCGCCTCGATAACCTCTCCTCCGATCATAGCCCTTTATTACTAACCATTTCCCTAAGACCAATTCACAAACTACCTCCTCCTTCATTTATTAGGGGCCCAGGTGATTAGGACCACTTCTACCAGCTTCTTACAGGCTCAATTAACCTCAAAATGTCCCTGAAAACATCCCAAGACCTAGACGATGCTGTGCATAATTTCACTACTCTGGTCCAGGGGTCGGCTTGGGAGGCATCGTCACCCCATCGTCACCCAAAAATCCACAATCATAATCGTTTACCTCAGCATCTCCTACCTAATCCAATCCAAATGCCGTTCCAGAACAGTATGGCAAAGATCCCGACATCCTGCTGATCGCCCCTCATACAATCAGTACTGCAGATTGGTAAAGCGGCAATTGACGTCCTTTCGTTCCGATTCCTTCAATTCCCACCTCTCCTCTCTTTCTACCAGGGATAACTCTCTGTTGAATGTAACTAAAAAAATCCTAAAGTATCATCCTGTTTCACACCCACTCCGTCGTGATGACGGGTCCTGGGTGGCTTCGGATGGGGATAGCTCGGAGAAATTTTCTCTGCATCTTACCCATACTTTCACACCTCACCTTTCTCATCAAAACCATACTCACAGCACAACTGTGGAAGATTTCCTCACTTCACCTATTTCTCTCTCTCTTCCACCAAAATCCTTTAATCCCTCTGAGGTCAAATACCTTCTGAAAAACTTACCTTACCGAAATCCCCTGGATATGATCTCCTTACTCCTTAAATTCTCAAACAGCTTCCTCATAAAGCCATAATGTTCCTAACCTACATATATAATTGCATTATCCAAACGACGCACTTTCCTTTCCTCTAGAAACATTCCATTATTGTCATAATCTATTCACCAAACCCGGTAAACCACTCAATGACACCTTATCTTACTGTCCAACCATCCAACTCCCTATCTTCTCAAAAATATTTGAAAACCTCCTATTAAAACGTCCACTTCCAATTGTTGAATCCAAAAACGTTTTTCTAACACACCAGTTTGGATTCCGTCAAGGACATTCCACTGCTCCACAAGGCCTTCGCGTTGTTGATCACATTTCCTCAGCTCTTGATTCCAAATAGCTTCCAAATAGCTAAAAAAGGGTTGGCACGCACATTTATAATTGCACTATCCGGAAGATTTCCTTTCCTTCCTACAAGCCAAAATGATATTTACCAAAATACCTTTTCCTAATCCTATAGTCCTACCTTTCAAACCACTTTTTTCAAGTCTGCCGTAGTTTACAATATTCTAACTACTATCCCATAAAAGCAGGAGTTCCACAGGGCAGTTTCCTGGGTCCCATAAGCTATAACCTATACACCGCTGATGTCCCCTCTACCCACAATACCTTCATGGCCACTTTTGCAGATGACACTGCAGTCTTGTCATCCCACTCAGACCCCAATATAGTATCCAATAACCTTAAAAAACGCCTTGACGAGATCGACCATTGCTGCAACCAATGGCGGATCAAAGGTAATGATGCAAAATGTTCCCTCATCACCTTTACCCTCTGCCACAAGTCTTGTCCACTAGCTGTTTTTAAATTCCATTCCTCTGCCTGTACCCGAGAGGCTTCAATCTCGACAAACAACGTTTTTTTTTTTTGTTTTTTTTTTGCCCCTTCCTGAGGTTGAACCTCAAACGGGGTTCTCGACAAAGGACTGAACAGGAACCCACATATGAGGGTAAAAAGACAAGAACTAAACAGAGACTTTGGACAACTGTACAGACTACTTCAAAAGTCATACCATCTCTCAATAGAAAACAATTCACTAATCTACAAAGTTATACCTAAGCCAATCTGGACATACGAAATAGAGCTATGGGGGACACCAAAAAAGTTGAACATCAAGCTTATCTAATCCTTTTAATCAAAAGTCCTGAGAAGAATGTACCTTACATTCTTGAACTCATCCCTTCCAAGTTTATGAAACTCCATAGTAGCCTATCCATTCACCCTAATCCACAAGCACAGTCATTGCACTGCACCATTAATCCCTAGAATCCTCCACAGAGTGGCCTCATGACCTTCTATAAATGCGTAACAGATGGAGTCCTGACAATGGCCAGTTTCTCAAATCATGTCCTGAGCGTATGTGGCTCTCACGCTCTTCCTCGGCCTCCGCTGGGTCGTATCCACTGACGCGGCTGACGGAGGAGAGTGGGAGACTTCCCAAGACCCCGCTTTCTCTTTCGCATGCAATGGAGATGACAACGATGTCGGTTTGGGAGGTCCCGAGCTGTTGCTAAATACTGTATGCATGAGCGAGTGAATAAAAATTGTAAATATGGTATGAATAAGAACATTTATCACAATTACTAATTGCCTAATAAGGCAGATTGTAATTTTAGCCTAATAAAGAAGTTTCAATTAATCATTATAATACAAAAATATCTTGGATGGGAACCTTGTCAAAAGAAACAGTAATAAGAGACTGAGGGAATAAATAAATATTTTCGGATAGTGGAATTAGTGAGTTTGTTTACTTTTGAACAATACAATCGTTTACTACTTTGATTTGGTATTATTGAAATATAAACAACAGAGGCAGGTTGGGGCAACTCAAAACTATCAGATTGTTTTGATGAGATTTTAAAGACTATTTTCAGACAACAATGAAAATGGAGCAGGATTGAGATCAATAGATATAGTTTATTTGGTATACTAAACATTAGAAAACGTTGATTCTTTGAGCGTTTCTTAATTAGTCTACAGTCGCTTGTAGAGAATTAAGATAGCGTTTGCCTTTTTATAGGCATGATGGAGAAACAGGGAAAAAAATAAATAAAATTATGAAATGGTTTTATTACATATTTTTTTTTTGTTGAATATGAGATGCATGATTACACTAAAAACGTTACTGTTACGTAAGTACTGCGCCTGCGCTAACTATAGAAGTCGTTTTTCACATCGCTCTGCAACAAACTGTTTCTTGTTACCGTTCGTAGGAAGTGCCTAGTTCGCAAAACTGTTCCAACCGACCCTTGGGTGAACCATTCGTGGTGGACTGTCTACAGGTCAGTGGAAAGAGGAACATTATTGCTAACGTAAGTTTTTCATCTCACAATTCATACAGAGGGCGGCCATATTGCAAGATATCAGTCAGCCGTGCTGAGAGTGGGGATAGGAGTGGGGATAGGAGTGGGGAGCCCAGCTGGCCCTCAGTACACTCAGTACACTCTCTTCAGGCCTCTCATTATATTGAATTTTTTTTTTTTTTTTTTTTATTCAATTGAAAACTATTTACAAGAATATGAAACATGCGTTTCTATCAACAAGTTATATCAGAAAATAAAAAAAAACGCTCAAGATCATTGGGACCTACGCCCACTATGTCACCAGTCAAACGCAAGCCACGGCGATCTAATCGGAATATCCCAATAAATTCCTCAGCACCTAGCAGCTCTATGGAAGAGATACCACCACAACCCACCACATCAAAACAAACAACAGTAACTCATGAGTCTCCCTTTTTCACACCCAATAGTTACGAGGTGTTGAAAAATATTGAGGTAGAGGACATGGACTCTACAACAACACCCACACAGCCCAAGCCACCAGCGATATTCGTTCGCAACATTAGTAATTTCAAATTACTATGCACTCAATTGAGCAAAGTTGTAGGTACAGGCAAATATACTTGCCTCAATCGATCTCGGGACACAAAGGTTTCTCCGGACACTCCTGAAACATACCGAGGAATTATAAAATACCTAGAAGAATCCAAGGCTGATTTTCATACCTACCAACTAAAGCAAGAAAGATCGCTGCGGGTGGTGATTAGAAACCTGCATCCCACAACACCAGCGGACGAGATAGAAAAGGAGCTGATAAGTTTAGGGTACAAGGTTCGCCAAATCACGAATGTCCTCCGTGAGGAGAGACAAGAAAATGATACAAGTATCAAGAAACCAATGCCCTTATTCTTTGTCGAACTAGAGCGAACAGCTGGAGTGGAGAAAATCTACGAGCTTAACCACTTATACTACACAAGAGTACAGGTCGAAAAGCCTTACCCGAAACGAGACATCGTCCAATGCCATAATTGCCAGGCATATGGGCACACAAAATCATACTGCTACCACCCTCCCAGGTGTGTAAAGTGCAGTGGGCAGCACAAAAGTGAATTGTGCAAGAAGCCCCTACAATCACCTGCTGTATGCGTGCTATGTCAGCAAGGCCACCCGGCAAACTATAAAGGCTGTGAGGCTTATAGAATTCTAAAGTCCAGAAGTGAACAACGTCGTCGTCCTGAAGAAGAAAAATCAGCCACAGGTAGCCCAACAAGCGCCCCCACCAGAAGTTTGAGGCCTTCAGTCTCTTTCGCTGACGCAGTTAGGAACAGAGAGCAGCCACAGGCACTGCCCACTCCTCCTCCGCAAGTTCTTCTTTCCCAGCACTCCGCTCATCCCAGCAACCAGCAAACTCTATCCCATCCTCAACCACACATCTCGCATATCCCGCCACCTTCAAGCTCTTCAGATCTCACCAGCCTTTTAACCTCATTCCTTACAGAGTTCAGAACCCTAATTACACCTCTCATTTCCCTTCTTACAAATCTTGTCTCCTACCTTATCCCCGTTAAACAAAATCCATAAGTGGATCCTTCCGACTCCTTATCCATTCTCCTTTGGAATGCGAATGGTGTTCGCACCCACACTAACGAACTGACAGCACTACTCCATGACAAAAACATCGATGTAGCTCTTATTACTGAAACAAGACTTACAAGTAAACGACCATTTACCGTTCGACAGTACCAGACTTATCGAACTGATCACCCAGATGGAAGAGCTCATGCAGGTACCGCTGTCATTGTCCATAACTCCATATCCCATCACATAGTTCCTTTGGTAGCACATGATTTCCTTCAATCCACTGCAGTGTCAATCACCACCCTCACTTTTCCCCTCACTCTAGCATCAGTGTACTGCCCTCCCAATAAATCCATTCCCGATTCCCAATTCATCTCCTTTCTAGACTCCATCGGGCATCGTTTCCTTGTGGGTGGGGACTTTAACGCAAAGCACCAACACTGGGGCTCAAGATCCACAAATACACGAGGACGTGCTTTGCTGTCTGCACTCACACGGAGACATTGCTCCACTATCTCTCCTGACACAGCCACCTATTGGCCATCAGATCCCAACCGAAATCCAGATCTCCTTGACTTTTTCTTCTACAATAGTTTAGGAACACTAAACTATTCACTCAAGCGCCTCGATGACCTCTCCTCTGATCATAGTCCTTTATTATTAACCATTTCCCTAAGACCAATTCACAAACTGCCTCCCCCTTCATTTATTAGGGGCCCAGTTGACTGGGACCACTTCCGTCAGCTTCTTACAGAGTCCGTAAACCTCAAATTATCCCTGAAAACATCCCAAGACCTAGACGATGCAGTGCATTCTTTCACTACTCTGGTCCAGAGGTCGGCTTGGGAGGCATCGTCACCCCATCGTCACCCAAGAATCCACAATCATAATCGTTTACCTCAACATCTCAAAGATCTAATCAAATCCAAACGCCGCTCTAGAACAGTGTGGCAAAGATCCCGGCATCCTGCTGATCGCCGCTCGTACAATCAGTACTGCCGATTGGTAAAGCGGCGATTGGCATCCTTCCGTTCTGATTCTTTCAATTCCTACCTCTCCTCTCTGTCTACCAGGGATAACTCCTTGTGGAATGTAACCAAAAAAATCCTAAAGTATCAACCTGTTTCACATCCACTCCGTCGTGATGATGGGTCCTGGGCGGCCTCGGATGGAGATAGGTCGGAGGAATTTGCTCTGCATCTTACCCATACTTTCACACCTCACCTTTCTCATCAAAGCCATACTCACAGCAAAACTGTGGAAGATTTCCTCACTTCACCTATTCCTCTCTCTCTTCCACCAAAAGCCGTTAATCCCTCTGAGGTCAAATACCTTCTGAAAAACTTACCTTACAGAAAATCCCCTGGATATGATCTCCTAACTCCTCAAATTCTCAAACAACTTCCTCCTAAAGCCATAACCTTCCTAACCTACATATATAATTGCATTATCCGAACGACACACTTTCCTCTCCTCTGGAAACATTCCATTATTGTCCTATTCGCCAAACCCGGTAAACCACCCAATGACGCCTCATCTTACCGTCCAATTAGCCTACTCCCTATCCTCTCAAAAATATTTGAGAAACTCCTACTAAAACGTCTACTTCCAATTGTTGAATCCAAAAACCTTTTTCCCACACACCAGTTTGGTTTCCGCCAACGACATTCCACTGCTCAACAAGGCCTTCGCGTTGTTGATCACATCTCCTCAGCCCTTGAAACCAAAAAGTATTGCACTGCTGCCTTTCTCGATATAGCTCAAGCTTTTGACAGGGTTTGGCACGCAGGTTTGCTCTACAAGCTCAAAAGACATTTACCACAGACCCTTTTCCTAATCCTACAGTCCTACCTTTCAAACCGCTTCTTCCAAGTCCGCTGTGGCTTAGAATACTCTAACTACTATCCCATAAATGCAGGAGTTCCACAGGGCAGTGTCCTAGGCCCCATCCTCTATAACCTATACACCGCTGATGTCCCTTCTACTTCCAACACCTTCTTGGCAACATTCGCAGACGACACTGCAGTCTTGTCATCCCACCCAGACCCCGACATAGCATCCCATAACCTTCAAAAACACCTTGACGAGATCGAGTATTGGTGCAATCAATGGCGGATCAAAGTTAATGAAGCAAAATGCTCCCACATTACCTTCACCCTTTGTCGCAAGACTTGTCCATTAGTTTATTTTAATTCTATTCCTCTCCCAGTAACCGAGACAGTACGGTACTTAGGCTTCCATCTCGACAAACGACTGACCTGGAACCCACATACGAGACTAAAAAGACAAGAACTAAACAGACGCTTTGGACAACTGTACAGACTACTTCAAAGGACATCCCATCTCTCAATAGAAAATAAACTACTAATCTACAAAGTTATACTTAAGCCAATCTGGACATACGGAATAGTGCTGTGGGGAACAGCAAAAAAGTCGAACATCAGCCGTATCCAATACTTTCAATCAAAAGTCCTGTGAACAATAGTAAATGCCCCTTATTTTGTCAGCAACAAAACCCTTCATATCGATCTTAATATACACTACATTCTTGAACTCATTCCTTCGAAATTCATGAAATTCCATACTAACCTGTCCAACCACCCTAATTCCGTAGCACAGTCATTGCACTGCGCCACTCATCCCTCCTTGGAGACTAAAACGGCAGTGGCCTCGTTACCTGCTATAAATAAGTGACAGTGGGAGTCCTGGCAATGGCCAATTTCTCCAATCAGGACAACTGTACAGACTACTTCAAAGGACATCCCATCTCTCAATAGAAAATAAACTACTAATCTACAAAGTTATACTTAAGCCAATCTGGACATACGGAATAGTGCTGTGGGGAACAGCAAAAAAGTCGAACATCAGCCGTATCCAATACTTTCAATCAAAAGTCCTAAGAACAATAGTAAATGCCCCTTATTACGTCAGCAACAAAACCCTTCATAACGATCTTAATATACCCTACATTCTTGAACTCATCCCTTCCAAGCTCATGAAATTCCATAGTAACCTATTCAACCACCCTAATCCTGTAGCACAGTCTTTGCACTGCGCCACTCATCCCTATAATCCTCCTCGGAGACTGAAACGGCAGTGGCCTCGTGACCTGCTATAATCGCGTGACAGTGGGAGTCCTGGCAATGGCCAATTTCTCCAATCATGTCCTAGTATGAATGAGCGAGTGAATGATGACTGTAAATATGGTATGAATGAGATCATTTATCTGTATTATTATTGCCTTATAAAAGGCAGATTGTAATTATTTCACAATAAAGTTCTGATTTTGAACTGTTACGTAAGTGACGAATCTTTGAATCTTATAAATAATGTGAAACGCGTCACCACCTTTCCATATCATGGGCATGTTAGTTAAGTAAGTAAGAGGTAAGTAATAACTTACTGTTGTCCTGCATTCAAATTACGAAGTCCATAAAAATTCAAAAAATTGATTTTTTCGTCTCTAGGGCCAGTTTGGCGTTATAACGTCGACTTTGACCAGCATACCCTTAAAATTTCCACCTCCACCAAAACCACACCGCGAACCAAACATTTATTTCTAAAATAAACTTACCGAAAGAAGACGAGTGACAATCAAATTAAAATTTTTTTTCTTTTAAATTACGAAAAGACGAACGATGAAATGCAAACATAAAATTAAGTTGAAATTAATGTAAACATATTGCATTTTTTTTTGTGAACATATTAATGGCCTTCTTATACATTCTTGAACTCATCCCTTCCAAGTTCTTGAAATTTCATAGTAACCTATCCAACCAGACTAATCTCCTAGCACAGTCACTGCACTGCACCACTCATCCCTATAACACTCCTTGGAGACTGAAATGGCAGTGGCCTCGTGACCTGCTATAAATGCTTGACAGTGGGAGTCCTGACAATTGCCAGTTTCTCCAATCATGTCCTCCTGTACGTGGCTCTCGTGCTCTTCGTCAGCTTCCACTTGCTCCTATCCAGTGACGCGGCTGATGGAGGAGCGTGGGGGACTTCCCAAGACTCTGCTTCCTCTTTCACACGCGAGGGAGGTTATAACAATGTGGATTTGGGAGGCCACTGGGCTGTTTGTAAATATTTTATGAATGAGTGAGTGAATGATGAATTGTAAATATGGTAGGAATGAGAACATTTATCTCAATTACTTATTGCCTAATAAGGCAGATTGTAATTTTATCATAATAACATTGTTTTATCAAAATTTTGTCTAATCCAATAGCTTGTTTAAATCTTCAGGATATGATATTTATGGTCAGGATATGACATTTAGCGATAAAAAATTGTTTACATGCAGAAATAAACTAACCTTCATTTAATAGTTTTAATTTATTAATTATAACATTTTTAGTGGCATGCACTACTTTTATATTGAGATATTGAAATATTACTTAACAGGTAACAAAATATATTTATTTTATTGGATGTTGGGGGTTCGAAACAGTAACAGTTTGTTATTGGTTCTCACTCGATTTTGATGCCTCGTTTCTCGGCCTCTTCTTTGTACTTCTTTAGGTAGGTACCTTCAGGGTCGTAGAGTTTCTCCAGGGCATCGAAGTCGGGCTTCTTCTTCTCGATTAGGAACTTGAGCACCTCCTCGGCACCTTGTTTCTGCTTCTCATTGCATTTGCTGCATCCGGTTTTTAAGGCGTCGGGAATAATGTCTGAAATATGGAGTAAAATACTAATAATTCACATAAATTGATATTCTATTTAAATTAATTATGAAAAGATATTTGCGGGAATATTTATAGTTTATCTTCTAACATTTTAACACTTCTATATTTATTAATGAAACAGAGTTGAATAATTCCATGCCCTTAAAATTCCAACGAATAAAATAAAGAGAATCGTATAGCTTATAGGAGCTTGTGCCTACTAAACTTATTGTTCTACGATTGTTTTATAGATTTTATAAAAATACAAACCTTATATAAATAAGTTTTTTAAAAAGTCTACGTAAGTTAATTTTTTTAATTTTTTTTTCTTCTTCTTAGCTCTCTAATTATAAGATTAAGGATGAGGGAAAAATAAAGGGATATTTGGGTTGAGCGGATCCTTATACTAGGAGTACCTGCTTGAAGGTGGTGTCAGGAAAGTAAGTTAATTAAGTAAGGAAGGCTTTTTAATGAGTATTTAATAAATATAAACTTGTAATTTCCTTTTATGGGAAAAACGTATTTTGTACTAAATTTATGAGTTTTTCTAAAATAATCATCATAATATATAATAATATCATTTTTCATTTAGTGTATTTTGTTTTATAAATGTATATGTCTATATTTCATTTGTGCTTACAACAATATTCTTCACTAATACAATATTCTTACTTATAATACAATATTCTACTTCAACAATATTCTCTCACTAATCTGATGTTATTTAATGTTTATGATAAGGAATGTTCATAGTATGAAACTAATCGCAGTGAGTATGTTAAATTTACTGGTGGTTATTTTAATATTGAAACATACTTTCTTTGCTTTTAATTACAAATAAAATGTTTATTTGTTTATTGTTGAAATGTTTTGGTTTTTGGTGAAATAAAAACATATACATAAATAGATTGTATAATACATCATTTATTTAGAGTATTGCTAATTCTTAGGTATTAGATCGTTTTATTGAAACTTCTGGTGTTATATGAAATCAGTTTAGTGGAAGTATGCGTTCAGGAACATAATTTGTGTTTATCTCTAATCACTCGCTTTAGAATTATGCACCGTTTAGTAATTATTCTTTTGTTGGTGTAAGACTATTAAAAATGAACATTAAATATTTTCATATTGACACTAAATTATGAAATTATTTATTTATTTAAAATATCTAATAAAGCCCGAATCTAATAAAACTGTTCATTTAAACTCTTCGGAAATATTCGAAAGTTTCTCATGCAATGAACCTTTAGACAATTTAAAATGTTTGGGTATTTAACTATATTAAAATAAACTTTGGCACCTGAAGATTGAAATTTACCTTTGAGCTCTTGGGCGTCAGCTGTGCAGGAGCCCTTGCCGAGGAGACACTGCAAGTACTTCTCGTAAAGCCTATCGTTGGTCAAGATATCTTTTACTTTGATGTTGTCATACTTGGTGGTGTACTTCTCGTCAGGCCTGGCAAAGACTACACCGGCGAACAAAAGACAAGCTAGGATCACACGCATCTTGTAGACTGCCTTGGTAAACTATGAACTAAGAATAGCAAACTGCATGTCCCTATATATAATGACCACCCCTCCTACGCCTTCTGAAGGTCTGGTATTTCCTGATTGGAAAATTACTTCTCTAGATTTGAATCGCCATAGTAATTGTATCCTAAGCTGCGGTCACTTCAGATAATTTATTTTCAATGTTTACGTTGCGATGATTTATTTAATGATCGTTGATTTTGTTGAGCTTGTAATATCTTATATCATTTAAGAGGACCATACCTATTGAGTCTGAAACAGTTGCTTAGGAGCTATAGAGAGTGTTTTGATTCAAGTTAAAGTATTTTGCTTAAACCTAAGAGTAAGAAAATTCTTCTACTACTCTAGCCACGCATATAAAGGTCAATCAATTCACATTGAATTCTAGGAGAGTACTGCAGTAGTTTCATGTTTTTATTGCAAAGGAGTCGACACAAATATCACAAAAGCACATTTCTCACAAAAAGTTTAAAAATCTAGTTTTGAAGGATTAAAGTAGAGCTGAAACTTTTCGTAGTCCGGATCCACTTTAGTTTCACCTTTGAGCACCTTCTTGTTTGTACGCAAGGAAAATGAGACAGTTGGTTTTCTAAAAAATCTGTCAGGTAAAGGGTAAACTTTGCTTTGAGCAATGAAACACGAGGCATCAGTTTTTATGAATGGTTAGATTTACCTACCAATTTAGGGGGCCATGAATTGTGCAGTTAAGTCTAACATGAAAGTGAGATCTCAAAGCCATTTATTGTCTCAGGGAGGGGAGAGATGTGAGAAAATTCTTCATTTTCCTTTAGATAAGTTGAGAGATCACTGTGTAGTTTCCAGAACCTTTCCAAAGACTTTCCTCTTGAGAGCCAACGAACATCATAGTGGTGCATCACTAGTTATCTATATCTTTTACAAACATTACTTTGAGTTTCCTACGATTAAGAGCATAAGTCCGCTTTAGTTACAGTCGGTCACTGGTTTTTGGACAATAGATAATTCCAATGCTTGGCACAAAGCGCTTTATGATGAGTGATAGTGATGAGGATGGCTTCCTGGTTAATGATGCATTGATATTTTAGAAGTGGTATTTTTAAATAGTTTTCTAATAACACAATACCATATTTTTACCGACTAAGGCCGGAGCCCATCAAAGGGAACGCTGTTTAATTTTTACTTGTTCAAGTTTTTCCCTTCAACAGTGATTTTAGCTCCAGCAGGCAACTTGAGGGAGCTGGCCACGAGGGAGCCCTCAAGAGTGAGTAAATTGCTTATTATATTTAGAGTGAAGTGTGATAAGTGATATCGGATTGAGTAGTCGGCCATATTGGAACGCCTTACTCGACGTTCACTAACGATAGTTCTCTGAGCCATTCGGTCTAGTGGCTCAGAGCCAAGACCCGTGACTCGCCACTGGGAGTTGTGAGCTTGAATCCCACGGCGCTACGTACTTCTTTTCTACTAATAAAAAAACCGTTGTTATGATAAAATGAGATTTTATCAACAACTAATGTCTCAAAATAAGAAAAAAAGATCTAGGTCACTTGGTCCAACTCCAACACCGTCGCCTGTAAAGCGAAAACCAAGAAGGTCGAATAGGAACGTACAAATGACCTCCTCTGCAGCTAGTTCCATGGAGGAGATACCTCCACAGGCCAGCACATCCAAAAAAGAAACAGCCTTAGAGTCGCCTTTTTTCACGCCAAACACCTTTGAGGCTTTGAAAAATATCCCAACAGAAGAAATGGAAGTCAACAAAACTCCAACACAGCCCAAACCGCCTGCTCTTTTTGTACGCAACATTAGCAACTTCAAATTACTATGCTCACAAATGAGCAAAATTGTAGGTACCGGAAAATATACGTGCCTCAATCGCTCTCGGGATACAAAAATTTCCCCAGACACTCCCGATACTTATCGAGCGATTGTTAAATATTTAGATGAAACCAATGCAGACTACCCACCTACCAATTAAAGCAGGAACGATCACTCCGAGTGGTGATCAGAAATTTGCACTCGACCACACCAGCTGACGAAATAGAAGAAGAACTCTCAGCTCTCGGGTACAAAGTTCGCCAAATAACAAACGTGTAGCGCGAGGATAGGCAACAGGATGAAACAATAAAAACGGCATTACCACTGTTCTTTGTTGATCTCAAGAGGACACCTGGAGTTGAGAAGATATACGACCTAACAAACCTGTACTACACCAGGGTACAGGTAGAAAAACCGTATCCCAATCGCGATATCGTCCAGTGCCATAACTGTCAGGCGTATGGGCATACGAAATCTTACTGCCACCACCCTCCCAGGTGTGTTAAGTGCAGTGGGCAGCACAAAACCGAATTGTGCAAAAAGCCCCTTAAATCGCCTGCGGTATGCGTGCTTTGCCAGCAAGGACATCCGGCCAACTACAAGGGCTGCGAGGCATACAGAACGCTGAAGTCAAGGACAGAACAACGTCGTCAGCCAGAAGAGAAAAAACTTGCAGCAAGAAGCAGCCCAGCCAGAAATTTGAGGCCTTTTGTCTCTGTTGCCGATGCCGTTTGTAACAGAGAGCAGTCACAGGCACCGCCCTCTCCCTGTCCGCAAGATCACCTTTCCCAGCATTCCATTCATCCCGTTAACCCTCAAGCTTAATCCCATCCTCAACCACACATCTCGCATATTCCTCCACCTTCAAGTTCTTCGGATCTTACTAGCCTATTAAACTCATTCCTTACAGAGTTCAGAACCCTAATTACCCCTCTCATTTCCCTTCTTACAAATCTTGTCTCCTACCTTATCCCCGTTAAACAAAATCCATAAGTGGATCCTTCCGACTCCTTATCCATTCTCCTTTGGAATGCGAATGGTGTTCGCACCCACACTAACGAACTGACAGCACTACTCCACGACAAAAACATCGACGTAGCTCTCATTACTGAAACAAGACTAACGAGTAAACGACCATTTACTGTTCGACAGTACAAGACTTATCGAACTAATCACCCAGATGGAACAGCTCATGCAGGTACCGCTGTCATTGTCCATAACTCCATATCCCACCACATAGTTCCTCTGGTAGCACATGATTTCCTTCAATCCACTGCAGTGTCAATCACCACCTTCACTTTTCCCCTTACACTAGCATCAGTGTACTGCCCTCCCAATAAATCCATTTCCGATTCCCAATTCATCTCCTTTCTAGACTCCATCGGACATCGTTTCCTTGTGGGTGGGGACTTTAATGCGAAGCACCAACACTGGGGGTCAAGATCCACTAATACACGAGGACGTGCTTTGCTGTCTGCACTCACACGGAAACATTGCTCCACTATCACTCCTGACACAGCCACCTATTGGCCATCTGATCTCAACCGAAATCCTGATCTCCTTGACTTCTTTTTCTTACAATAGTTTAGGAACACTTAACTATTCACTCACGCGCCTCGATGACCTCTCCTCTGATCATAGTCCTTTATTATTAACCATTTCCCTAAGACCAATTCACAAACTGCCTCCTCCTTCATTTATTAGGGGCCCAGTTGACTGGGACCACTTCCGCCAGCTTCTTACAGAGTCTGTAAACCTCAAATTGTCCCTGAAAACATCCCAAGACCTAGACGATGCAGTGCATTCTTTCACTACTCTGGTTCAGAGGTCGGCTTGGAAGGCATCGTCACCCCATCGTCACCCAAAAATCCATAATCATAATCGTTTACCTCAGCATCTCAAAGACCTAATCGAATCCAAACGCCGCTCCAGAACAGTGTGGCAAAGATCCCGGCATCCTGCTGATCGCCGCTCGTACAATCAGTACTGCCGATTGGTAAAGCGGCGATTGGCATCCTTCCGTTCCGATTCTTTCAATTCCTACCTCTCGTCTCCAGGGATAACTCGTTGTGGAATATAACCAAAAAAATCCTAAAGTATCAACTTGTTTCACATCCACTCCGTCGTGATGATGGGTCCTGGGCGGCTTCGGATGGGGATAGGTCGGAGGAATTTGCTCTGCATCTTACCCATACTTTCACACCTCACCTTTCTCATCAAAGCCATACTCACAGCACAACTTTGGAAGATTTCCTTACCTCACCTATTCCTCTCTCTCTTCCACCAAAAGCCGTTAATCCCTCTGAGGTCAAATACCTTCTGAAAAACTTACCGAAAATCCCCTGGATATGATCTCCTTACTCCTCAAATTCTCAAACAGCTTCCTCCTAAAGCCATAATCTTTTTAACCTATATATACAATTGCATTATCCGAACGACAGTTATGGAAGCCGCTGACACACGCACACCGACAGACAACACCCAGCTGACACCTGCACCATCGCCTAAGTCAGCACTCCTTAATCTAATCTGTCATTATATAATCCTTCCTTTCCTCTCACCAGCTCTCATTCATCTCGTTACTGTACCCCTGACGTATTACTCTGTCACTATTATCATATAAGTTTATTGTTTTGTCTAGTTAATAAACCACTTTTTAAAAAGGCCCCTTTGGTCATCAATTATTTAACTGGCGCCCGAACAGGGACCTTGGCAGTGTTTAT
This sequence comes from Acanthosoma haemorrhoidale, assembly GCA_930367205.1. Classification (NCBI taxonomy): domain Eukaryota; kingdom Metazoa; phylum Arthropoda; class Insecta; order Hemiptera; family Acanthosomatidae; genus Acanthosoma; species Acanthosoma haemorrhoidale. The sequence continues at coordinate 95,632,869 of OV884011.1, forward strand.
ATAACTTCAGAAGAATCTCCCCATTCAGCGATCCCGCGTTTGGCTAGGCTAGACCTGAGAACTTTTCGATTCTTTCCATGAGAAGGCCGATGCTATATTGAACAGGACTTCAGGACTGATCGAGCACCGGTATATTTCAATATACATTCACCGAGGCTCCAAGAACCACAAAATCTGTTATCTAGCGACCAGAGGAAGCCGATAGAAGGCAACATTAACTAGAAGAAGACATCACTTGTATTGGTAAATATATTTTTTGTACACATTTACATGCCCATTACTGACAGACTTAATATAAACCGTAACTTAGAAGAAACCATAAACATGACTTCTAACGATTACAAAATTTCTACTACAGACCTTAAACTGATCCCAGAATTTGACGGAAATCCCAGCCATCTAGTAAGATTTATTAATAAAATAAATTTTGTAGCGAATAACGTCTGCACAACTGACAATCCACATCACGAATATAACGCGAAACAATTGATAGGACATGCAACAAACAAATTAGTAGGACATGCCGAATATTGCGGAAGACGGAACTATAACTCTTTACTAGAACTGATCCAAGAACTCAAACTTAACTTTCGTGACGACAAAACAATACCCCAATCCATAGCAGAAATATATCAAACTAAACCCTTAAGAAACGAACATCCCAATAGCTATGTAGAAAGACTGATATTATTACGAGACGACCTTGAAGGTAGATTATATACGGACGACACAAAAACAGACTTACAAAAACACACAGAAATAAACGTATTTGATGAACAAATAGTTGACCATTGCCAAAGACAACTTGAAACTTCAGTTGACAATTTCCTCCAACACCTACGAATTAAAAATTTGAGGGATTTGAAAAAGGCATTAAAAACCACAGCAGTACGAGTAGTCGAAAGAGCATACGGTAACAAACTAACACACAACGAATCCACACAAAGACGCAGTCAAAACCAACCACCCTCCACTAGCAATTATAAAGGGAGGAATTACGACCCACATTATCACGAGAAAAAACGTGAATTTTATGACAATAATAGACAACAATTTTATGACAATAATAGACAACAATCCCAACAACCAAGACAGTACAATCAAGAACAACCACGTTTTAACAATAACTACCCCCGAGACGAAAACGAAAGACACAATCAATCATGGAAACCCTATGAACAAAGACAATACTTTAACAAACCAAACCCCAGACCGGAACAAAGAGAAAATCAGACCGTATCAATGCGCACAGCCAGCAATCGCGTACACCACACGGAAAATGACAAAGACCAACAAATAACTGAATTACAAGACAGACTACAACAATTAGAATCTCGTTATGAGGATTTTTTAGACGTAGGTCCCAACAACAACGAACCTCCAGACCCGAATACCAATTAAATTACACGGACAGTCTCCCAAAAATAAAAGACAAAAAAGGCAAGACATGGCTAATTGACACTGGAGCTTCTAAAAATTATATCAATCCCCATTCCTTACCCGAGGGAACAAAAATTAATTCGGAAGACTTTGTAATGAAAACTCCTACAGGCAGAGCCGAAGGCACTCAAAGCGCCATAATCGATCTCTATCCCCTGTTAGGAATTCAAGCAAAGGTAAAAATGCTAATATACCCCTTTAGCAATCGTTTCGATATTTTATTAGGATACGAGACAATGCAAAATTTAAACATAAAAATTAACTGTCAAAATAATGAATTAATAATAAATAAAATAAAATTTAAATTAGAAAACGAAAATTTAGAAGATAATAATAATAGTAATAATAATAGTAATAATAATAAATTAAAAAATAAAAGGGACCAAACATACCCGGAAATAAACAAAAATAAAAGGGACCAAACATACCCGGAAATAAACAAAAATAAAAGGGACCAAACACACCCGGAAAATAATGAAAACAATAAAAATAATAATAACAATAAATCTAATAATAATAAATTTAATAACAATAATAATAATAAATCAAAAGAAAAGAACGAACTATACTATATTGATGACAAACAAACTATTAAACAATTAATTCGAACAGACCATATTGACGTTACACACATTAATGGAAAAACAAATTACGTAGCGGACTTACTATCACGACAAAACGAGAACTTAGAACAAAACACAAATACTAACCATATAGACGGAGATTTTGACGAATTTCTAAACGAACTAGCAATACTCCCGTTAGACGAGAACCCAGACTATGACACACTTATAGAAGAATTAGAAAACATGACTCAAACAGAACAAATAAATGACGCAATTAGTACATGTGGAGCAACTGTTCACTCCCAACGATCATCCAACGAACAAATTTGGATAGTAGACAATGACAAGAATATTAATATAGAGAAACATCAGATAATAATAAAAAAGGGAATAAAAGAAACAAACTTTACTAAACCATTTAACAAAAACAGACATGAAATTAAATTTGACAACTTAGACGACTTAGAATCACTAATCGAACAATTTATTAGACCCAAAATTACTTATGGAATTTACTGTGAACCAGATATCCCATTACTCCAACCATGGTACGATAAAACATTTAAAGACATTTCTAGACTAATACAAGAATCATACCCAACAGTTAAACTAAAAAGATACAAAAACTATGTAACCGATATCTTAGACAAAGAAGGACAAATTGAAATAATTAATGACTACCACATAGGAAAAACATCCCACAGAGGCACAATCGAAACATACGACAAACTTAGAAAATTATACTACTTCCCGTTAATGAAAGAAACAATTAATGACTTTATTAACAATTGTAAGACATGTAAGAAAACTAAATACGAACGCAATCCTATAAAAACAAAGTACATGATAACACCAACACCAAATAGACCGTTCGAAGAATTAATGATAGACACATTACATTTTGACAGAAAATATATCGTAACTATAATTGACACATTCTCGAAAAGACTATTTACACACATGATACCAGCCGTAACTGGAATTAACATATGCGAAGCCATTAAACTTTACTTAACACTATATCCAACACCCGTATCGATAAAAATGGACAACGGCAAAGAATACAAAAATAATTTAGTACTCAACTTCTTACAAACTAACGAAATCGAACCAATTTACGTGACCCCAGGAAATCCTAATTCATTAGGAACACTAAACAGAGCACATAGTACAATCATCGAAATATTACGAACACTTAACGAAAAAGAACTAACAAATACATCATTAAATAACAGACTAATGCTAGCAACAATAGCATACAACAATACCTTAAACTCTAAACTAAACATGACACCGGACGAAATAACATTCGGAATAACAAGAAGACCTAACAAACAAATAGAAATAAAAGAACAATACGTACAAAAATACCATGACGAAAAGAACATAATACATGAACTAATACGGAATAAAATCGTGACAGAAAAAGAAAATAGAACAGAATTATTAAATACAAATCGCGAAGACCCACCTGACATAAATGACGAACAGATATATATAAAAACAACCCATCACCGCAAATACAATAATCCCTACAGACCCGTACTATTGTACAAAGACAGAAACGAAACAAACAAAGCACACGTTAATAGAATCAAAAGACCACGTAAACAACACTTGAGACCGAAACCAAACATTACTGTTTCAGAAGGAGAAAATGAATCCTACTCGGACAGTACTAATCCAGACACTTCTATGGACATTAACATATACTATGACAGTGACTGATATAAGAGATAACCCCGGAGTCCTACATTACACTATAAAGAACGCAAAGGTAATAGAAAATTATTACAGGACATACCATTTTTATGACATTAGCTTACTTGACAAGGAACTAAACAATATAAAGAACAATGTACCATCTTATAGGGACCTACCGACATACCCTATAATCAAAAACCTTATCATACAAACACAAAACAAATTAAACCTATTAAAATCACACAACAAACGGACTAAGAGAGGACTAATAAACGGACTTGGAACAGCTCTCAGCTGGCTTACTGGCACCATGACAGCTGATGACAAATCACATTATGACGAAGTAATAAATGAGTTAGGACGGAACAACTATAATATAGAACACAACATAGAACAAGACATAAAACTTAATAAACACGTAATTAAAAACTTTCAAAAGGACATTCAATTAATTAATAATAATTTTAAAACAGAACAAGACAACATAATGAAGATAAACAAGGAAATGACATTCTTTGACATGTACATAATTCTGACACACCTACACAACAAAATAGATGAACTTACATTAACACTGGAACTATGCAAAATTGGCATCACACACTCATCATTAATGTCCCAAATACTACATGACATAAACCAAAATGTAAATCTAGCTTCTAGGAATCCTGAAATCCTGTGGATAATGAGTAAAATTTACTGCACTACTCATAATGAAACACTCCATATCTTTGTAGACCTTCCTAAGGCAACCCCAAATATAAAGACTTATTTACTCATACCTTCGCCTGTAAAAATTAACAACCAATATGTAACTTTAGATATAGACGAAACTATTATAATAAAAAAATTTAATATGTTATATACAACAAATTGTACATTTTTAAACAATGAATATTACTGTAAAAACCTTTTTATTTTAAATAATACTTGTATAAATAATATTATTTCATCTGGAACGATGAATGCATGCAAATATAAATTAACCAATACTAACATTAGATATATAGATAATATAAACAGTTTTATAACCACTAACCTCTCCAAATTAGACAATTGCCTTACTAATGATACTGTATACCTACCACCCGTTAGCTTACTCACCCTAGATCAAAATGATTGTTATAAAGAACTCCCCAAAATTTCAAGACATATAATAGACTCCACCATAAACAAATTGTACAATAAAATAGATATAGATGTAATCGCAAATATAAGCGAAATAGAAAACCTAAATATAACAGACATAGTTTTAGAACCACTTATATTTAATCAATCCAATGCTTATTTTTATTTTTATTTAATTATAGGGGCAGCTATTATAATTGTAATCCTCTACTACCTTAAAAAATGTAAAACTACCAATTCCTTACAAAACCCTACACCAACAGTTGTATACCATCCCGGACAACAAGAGCCTATCAACATTTTGGCAACAAGGGTTTATCACCCAAATAACAGCCCTCATGCACCTGCAGCCATCAACTTAATTTCTTGATGGAACAAGAAACCTAAAGTCGGAAGGAGTTATGGAAGCCGCTGACACACGCACACCGACAGACAACACCCAGCTGACACCTGCACCATCGCCTAAGTCAGCACTCCTTAATCTAATCTGTCATTATATAATCCTTCCTTTCCTCTCACCAGCTCTCATTCATCTCGTTACTGTACCCCTGACGTATTACTCTGTCACTATTATCATATAAGTTTATTGTTTTGTCTAGTTAATAAACCACTTTTTAAAAAGGCCCCTTTGGTCATCAATTATTTAACTGACGCACTTTCCTCTCCTCTGGAAACATTCTAGTATTGTCCTATTCGCTAAACCCGGTAAACCACCCAATGAAGCCTCATCTTACCGTCCAATTAACCTACTCCCTATCCTCTCAAAAATATTTGAGAAACTCCTACTAAAACGTCTACTTCCAATTGTTGAATCCAAAAACCATTTTCCCACACACCAGTTTGGTTTCCGCCAACGACATTCCACTGCTCAAAAAGGCCTTCGCGTTGTTGATCGCATTTCCTCAGCCCTTGAAACCAAACAGTATTGCACTGCTGCCTTTCTCGATATAGCTCAAGCTTTTGACAGGGTTTGGCACGCAGGTTTGCTCTACAAGCTCAAAAGATATTTACCACAGACCCTTTTCCTAATCCTACAGTCCTACCTTTCAAACCGCTTCTTCCAAGTCCGCTGTGGTTTAGAATACTCTAACTACTATCCCATTAGTGCAGGAGTTCCACAGGGCAGTGTCCTGGGCCCCATCCTCAATAACCTATACATCGCTGATGTCCCCTCTACTCCCAATACCTTCTTGGCCACATTTGCAGGTGACACTGCAGTCTTGTCATCCCAACCAGACCCCGACATAGCATCCCATAACCTTCAAAAACACCTTGACGAGATCGAGTATTGGTGCGATCAATGGTGGATCAAAGTTAATGAAGCAAAATGCTCCCACATTACCTTCACCCTTTGTCAAGTCTTGTCCACTAGTTTATTTTAATTCTATTCCTCTCCCTGTATCCGAGACAGTACGGTACTTAGGCTTCCATCTTGACAAACGACTGACCTGGAACCCACATACGAGACTAAAAAGACAAGAACTAAACAGACGCTTTGGACAACTGTACAGACTACTTCAAAGGACATCCCATCTCTCAATAGAAAATAAACTACTAATCTACAAAGTTATACTTAAACCAATCTGGACATACGGAATAGAGCTATGGGGGACACCAAAAAAGTCGAAAATCAAGCGTATCCAATCCTATCAATCAAAAGTCCTGAGAACAATAGTAAATGCCCCTTATTATGTCAGCAACAAAACCCTTCATAACGACCTTAACATACCCTACATTCTAGAACTCATCCCTTCCAAGTTTATGAAATTCCACAGTAGCCTTTTCAACCACCCTAATCCTGTAGCACAGTCATTGCACTGCGCCACTCATCCCTATAATCCTCCTCGGAGACTGAAACGGCAGTGGCCTCGTGACCTGCTATAAACGCGTGACAGTGGGAGTCCTGGCAATGGCCAGTTTCTCCAATCATGTCCTCAGCGTCTGTGGCTCTCGCGCTCTTTGTCATCCTCCACTGGCTAGTATCCGGTGACGCGGCTGACGGAGGAGCGTGGGGGACTTCCCAAGACTCCGCTTTCTCTTCGCGGTGGATTTGGGGGGTCTCTGGGCTGTCTGTAAATATTGTATGAATGAGCGAGTGAATGATGAACTGTAAATATGGTATGAATGAGAGCATTTATCTTAATTACTTATTGCCTTATAAAAGGCAGATTGTAATTTTAGCACAATAAAGGAATTTAACTAGAAAAAAAAACAAAAAAAAAACTAACCAAATATCACTAAATAAACTAGCAATTTGAGATTTCAACTGTCGCAGACCACACAAAAATCATTATTCATTTACTGAACATATGAACTCCAACAACTATTCAGAGTTTGGCAATTCAAGGAGGTGGTCAAACAAAAAATGTTAATATTAGCAATATGGCATACAGATTGGAAGAAGGGCGGGGATATCACAAAATGAGTGGAGATTATTAATCTCTGTTTTGTTTGAGATCATCACGCGAGGTAACATTATAGAACAAGACTATATAATAAATTAAAATAATTTATTAATTAAAACACTAATGACATTTTTGACAAGCTTACATAATTTATATTTTTCTTATTTTACTTGTGAGGCAAAAAGGTTTTGTTTAGGTTATTCTGTTGATTGTTTTTCAGTCGAGCTTGATGCCTCGTTTCTCGGCCTCTTCCTTGTACCTCTTCAGGTAGATACCTTCTGAGTCGTAGATCTTCTCCAGAGCTTCGAAGTCGGCCCTCTTCTTCTCGATGAGGTGCTTGAGTATCGTTTCGACTCCTTGCTTCTGTTTCTCATTGCACTTGCTGCACTTTGTTTTCAATGCATCAGGAATAATGTCTGAAAAAAAGTAAAAAATATGAATCTCACTGATTATAAATTGATTACATACTTATAATCATTATTTATCTGCGTTCGTTCAAGATTTTCTTTGGTAGGGGCGCAAAGCTTGGTATATATCTCCATTTAGAAGTTTAATGAATAGCTCATTACAAGGAGGCAGACAACTCTAATTCACTGAGTTGCAAAAGAAAATAACTCCACCCTGAAGCCAGATATTTTCCGTCTTCACAAGAGTTTCCCCGATTCATGGTTATGTTATCCAGCATAAGTAGCAGTTACATCAATGTTAAGCCTTCGTATTTTTTTTTTTTTTTTCGTGGATAAATGATTTATTACAAATTGACGAATTCAATTCTTTGTTTTTTTCTCATTAAAATAATTATTGCTATTATTTTCGATAAAGGCTCGATGATAATTTTATAATTTTTCACAGCAAGCGAAATCGCGCTCATAATAAAGGAATATTAATTGATTTTTATGTAAGAAGCATGTTCTAGATATAATCTTTTGGCCTTACATTTGCCACTTAATGAGTAATAGCTATCCAAGTTTAAGTGCTAACTGGTTGTTGCTATAGACCTATCTTGCTAATTACATTAAATTAGATAGAATTATGAGGTTTCTATTTGGCAGACCATATTTGTTAAGGTTAAAATATTTATATATACATATTTAATGTTGTTAAAAAACATTTTAAAAGTAAGGTAAAGTAAGCATTACTAAAATTCTCAAACTAGCCGTTATTAACAAAGCAGAAAAATGTAATAAGAAATAACATAATTTTATAATAACTATAGAAACTCTCAAGAATTTAATTAGTAAATAAAATATAACTAAAACCTAACATGGTACAATAAACTTGGAGGATTGAGGGTGATTGATCCATCCTCGCCAAAAAAATAAATGTTACTAAATACAAAAAAAATGGCTTCCATTTCTGCTATTCTCTACGTTAATGAATAAGTATATACGTTCAATGATTTTTTTTTTTTACGTTTTCCCCAAATGAATAATGTATGATGATAATTTAAATTTTTTGGTTACAATTTGTCTCTATATTAATAAATATTTTCCATATATTCTTGGTGATATAACCAATAGTTTTAAGAATTTTCAGGAATATTTTACCAAATAAAGGATGAATTGATTTATTACATGTCTTGGTCAAAAAATTCAACATTTTTGGGCATCAGACCCGATATTAAAATACACTTTGGCAATTGGAGATTTAAATTTACCTTTGAGCTCTTTGCCGTCAGGTGTGCAGGGGCCCTTGCCGAGAAGACACTGCAAGTACTTCTGGTAAAGCCTATCGTTGGCCATGATCTCTTGCAAGTCGATGTTGTCGTACTTGGTGGTGTACTTGGCGGGCTCTTCCTCAGGCCTGGCAAAGGCTACACCGGCGAACAGCAGACAAGCTAGGATCACACGCATCTTGTAGGCAGAGGGAGCGACAGTGCCTCCAGCCAGTTCTGCTCGGTATATAAAGGCCTTCCTCTGCCCCTCCACCGAGTAATAAGCCTCTATTATTCCTCTCCTCGAAAGACCCTCATCCGGACGAAACCGATAATGATCCCGAGCCTGTGATCTCATGCTCGAAAATAAAACACGACGTTTAACAGTAAGCGTTAGTTACATTAACACCTCGAAATTCGTTATCCTTCTATCGTTTATAGTTAGTATATAGTGTATTTAAACAATTTCCAGGCTACCTTAACTTCCATTATTTATTTACATTACCAAAACAATAAACTCTTAAAAAATCATAAAGGAATCCCCCCCCCCAAAAAAGGAACAAGGTTATTCTGTCTATTATTTCCTAACTTCTGATGTGTTTTTAATCGATTGATGTAAAAACCAGTTCAGGGATGATATTGTTTAGAGGATTTAATCATATATGTAGCTTTAGCTTTGATCCAGGTGAGTTTAGTTATTTATTTATTTTTTTTATTTGTTAACTTCATTTATAGTTTATTTTACGTATTAATCTTGGTAAAACTGGCAATGCATAGTAAATGGTCTGATCTCGCAGCCAAATATTTTACTACGAAGTCAACAATAGCTTACAGCCCAAAGTTATTAGTAAAAGCAAAGCCAATGACAACCGATTTTACTCACATACAATAAAGGTACAAATATCTATTGCCATTTTAGAGAAGAATGTAATTTTCTTCATTTATAAAATAAATCCAGTAAATGAACTTACTCTGACAATTTTAACAACTGATTATACTTATACGTTATAGGTTCTAATCCACGTCCTTTAGTGCTTTGAAGTAAACCAATAATAAATCGATTATGTGATTTCCGCATTCTATAAATTATTCATTATACCGGTTTTTCTAACATTTTACATTAATAACATTTTTTATTAGCAGAATATGACCACGTAGCTCAATTACGTTTATTTTTATGTTCAAACAATGTCAAATAAATACAGATCAAGTTAAAAGCATTATTGAAGGCAGGGTACCAGTCAAAAGCACATATGAACAGAAGGCCAAAAAACTGATAGCTATTCAGTAGCAGTATTGCCTTTTGATATATTTTCTTTATTCTGCTGTAAGATTTTAGTGTTTATCTCTTTTAGACATATGTCTTTATTTCATGTTTGTCATGAGTTCCCGCAGGGCTTTTGCCTAAGGCAATTAATCCGTCACTGTATAATAGACCTGTCCAGCATCTCCCTCACATTATTTATAATTATGCTTTCATTTTTTTTTCTCAAAATCGGAACCGTTATGTTTTCATCTTTATATCTGCCTTTTCAGTTGAAGCAAATAATTACTGTTAAAAAAATTCTATTATCCTATCTGAATGCGTCGGTATGTATATAAATTCGTGTAGTTAAGTATGAATTCCTTTTGTTCCAACTCTCACAGAGACTGCAATGTGACACGGTGGACATACAAGGCTAACTAACACCAGGGACGCAATGTGACCACAAATGTTTGTTAGCAAAAGCTGGTTTGTCAGAGGTACGGCATAATATGAAAAAATAACATATTTTAGTACATCATCACTTTTATATAGTAAATTTACGTTGTATTATATATCCGTCTATAAATAATACTTATTAGCCTAACCGACCTAGTCTTCACAGTGACTATTAATACGCACGACAGGCAATAACCGTTAGCAATCATGTTTCCAGCACTTCAAATATAACTTTTGAACACCTCTGCAGTCTCTCTGTGGCCTAAAGTTATACAGTTTCGCTTGGGAGCACAACTTTGGGGCAACGGCGATAAATAATTTTTAACCAAAAACCATTGAAGGTCATTTAATTATAAATTAGTCAATTTACGAACACTTTAATCGTTCAAACGAAAAGTGAATATTATAGTATCAGGATATTTGTTGTGTGTGTTTCTGCATATTATAGAAAACGTTAATTGGTTAAATAAAGTCAAGTAAACTCAACATTACAAAGGAAACCCTTGATTAGGCGGATACATCCTTGCTGTTGACAAATACTTGATAATTTTATTCATTGGTACTCACCTTAAATCACTCCAACTCAGGCGATGATAATGAGCAATTACAATTGTTATTCACATATGTGAGTATAAAAACAAAAAATCGGGTAAAGCAAAAATGCTTTTTTATTTTATATTTCATTCATTTATCTTATTGCTCATATGTTACATTACACGTTATCCCTCTCCTTAGATTTTTTTAAACCAAACTTTTTTTAAAACCATCAGAAAAGATAAATGTTTGCAGCTCGTCCAGGATTCAGCCTCATTCAGGATATTTCAGTTGAAAACTCGGACATCGAAAAACCAGCTTCATCTCTTTATAACATGGATCCATTTCTTTATTTCCCATTTTCACTGTTGATGTCGGAATAAGTAACTAAATACGAATGAAAATTAGTACTACTCAGTTATAAGGGAAATTATTACTATATTCTGTTTGCTTCACGAATCACAGTATAATAACAGTGTTCAAAATGATTTCTTAATCAAGTTTAAAAGATGATAATACTTGAAAGGTTAATGCGGCTTCTGACGCATGGATTCATTTATCTGTTTGAGTTTTAAGAAACAAAAAAAAGAAGTCCAATGACGTGCAGGAATCAGCCCTAACTATAGCTCACAAGTACTCATTACTCAAATCGTCTACGCCGATCAGTCGCTAATGGTCAAAATCCACTATTAATTTTTTTTCCTTTTATTATAATCAGTGAATTGTGAAGTTTTTTTTGTTTGTTTTTTTTTGCATTGGATTAAAACATAACGATGTTCTTAAAGACAGCAGCGAATCTGACAAGTTGTTTGCTTCTAAGCACGGATAAACATAACTTGTCTTTAATATTTCTATTTAAAGTTCTTGAGCAGAATTACTCTACCTAGACAGTAATTAGCCTTTGTATTAGCTACCTCATTAGTTAAGATAATGATACTTAAAAGCTTAGCATTAGGGGAGTAAAAATAAAGTATTGTATTGATTTTATTATATAGCGAACTGTGAAGATTCTCTAAAACAGTTAAGGAGATACTTTTGTAAGTCGGTAAGCATTATACAACAATTATACTTAAAAAACAATTTACATCAATATAATTGGATAACTATCAGGTTAAAATAATGAATATATCTCTAGATATAATTTTTCATAGTCGCTGAATTCAACTGGTCCTAGATTATATTAAATAAATAAAAATATCTATACAGTGACAATAATATCTATACAGTAAAAATAATAACTAAACAGTAAACAATATATATATAAGTTACCTTACCAGACTGGACCAATCAGCAGATCCGGAAATGCAAGAATACGCCTCAGGAGCTTCATCTAACGAAGCACCCTGACAGACTATAAGGTATGTTGATAATGCGAATTCTGTTGTGGCAGAATTAATAATAAACTGAATCAGAATGAATAAACAGTCAGTGTAAAGACTGTGTTAAAGGAGCCCTCCTTCTTGGTATCATACGCTCCTGCTTATAATTCGTTAAACAGTTATCTCAGATATCCAAACCATTGTGTTTCTAGCATGGATCCCGATGCCGTTATCTGTAATACCGCATCTTCCAGATAAGAAGTGGGATTGCATGGTGTCGTTTAATTAGAAATCCCACTCATGATTAGCAGTCTTTTTCAGAGTCATGAGTGACGATTCGGACACCCAGCACCGACAGATAGACACACATAATTGGGTCATGGAATCACTAATCAGTTCAATTTCCAAACACAAGAAAGTGCGAACCTGATATAAAACTCCCAGAACTCAATACTAAAGTATAAGAAAATGGCACGGAAGCTAGCTGGCGTACTCGGCAGAAATAGTTTGTAGGGACAAACTTATGAAGGAACGTTTTCGCGTTCTTTTCTATAAAAGAACCAGCTGACACAGATGCAAAGAGAAGACGCAACCACCAATAACCCCCTACTCATTTATCACCCATATACCAATCGAAACACCTCCTGCTACTCCAAGGAAACTGTTTTTCTCTGAGGATTTCGTAAGCTACAACCGCAACGGAAGGGCCTTATCTCCTGCAAATGTTAGTGGAAGACTGGAGAGCTGAGGCGAGATAGGATGAAAACGGAGACAACACTAAGAAGGCCAGCAAATGCAGAACCAACCCATTGGGAATACTTCTTTAAACTGTGAGCGTATTTATTTTCAATTTGACTCTCGTACGCTCCTGCTTATGTTAAGAATAAGAAGATGGCACGGAAGCTAGCTGGCGTACTCGGCAGAAACAGTTTGTAGGGACAAACTTATGAAGGAACGTTTTCGCGTTCTTTTCTATAAAAGAACCAGCTGACACAGATGCAAAGAGAAGGCGCAGATGCAGAACCAACCCATTGGGAATACTTCTTTAAACTGTGAGCGTATTTATTTTCAATTTGACTCTTGACCGGAATGCTCTCTTTCTTGTGATTGAAAACAAAAGCTAAATGAAGTGGAAAATTCATTTCCTAAAAGTGTAGCCTTAGAAGGTATAGGAAAATTTAAAATAAATTGCGATAAAAAATTATTGTCATTGATCAATTAATTAATTAATATTGATTAATGGTAACGAGCTAAAATCTATGTTCATTTAGTTCCGTACGAATTTTTTATTTATCCAATGGTAATTAGTCGTGAAATAATTTAACAAAAATTACAGATGCATATAACTGAAAATGTTTGCATTTTACAGAGTACTGGGGGTCAAAAGATCAATAAGTTTGTTAATACTGGTTATGGGTTATTCAAAAATTCATTTACTCAAAAAAAGAAAGCTTAACCGATTCGAGTAGTATTGAAATATATAGTATAAGGGTTAATTAGTTAATAAGTTCCATGTGCTTTAGTCAATAGTAGTTGTTGATTATATATTATTATCAAAAAATAAAATCAACGTATTAGAATCAAAAATCATTATTGCGATAAAATTAAATTCTGCCTTATTGGGCAATATGTAATTGCGATTAATGTTCAGTAGTACTAAAAGGCGTCTTGAGTAAGAGCACGAGCAAAATGACCTTGAGGCGTGCCGTAGCATGTTATCACTTGACCTTTAGGTCATTGACCGTCCTTGCTAGGGCGGGGGGGGGTGTAGTGTTAGGGCGAGGGGGGGTGTCCTTGTGACGTAATATGAGGCGTTGAGTGGGTCAAGAACCAATAGATGGTAGATGTGGCAACATTGCACAGGGGGTGTCCGATGTGGCAACGTTGCATGGCAGATGTAGCAACAGCGCAGGTCAGGTGTGGGGTCAGCTTTAGTACGGTAGTAATGTGGGTGGGGGAAAATGTGTCTTTAATCAGGACACCACTCTCGTTCTTTTAATTAGTTCAAGATGTGTAAGCAAACAGGTTGGAGCCTGAGGTATGAGAATGATCGTCTGTCTACATTTGTTGGATGGTCTACACTAGTGAGTGCCGTTAAGCTTGCATCAGCAGGATTTTATTATTTGAAAAAATCAGACCGAACAAGGTGTTCTTTTTGTGAAGTAATATTACACGAATGGTTAGTACATGATGACCCTTTTGTAGATTACAAGAAATGGGCTAATTATTGTCCGTTTATCGAGTACTTGGAACAACTAGAGAAGCTACCATTAATAATAATAGATGAAGTTGATTATAAAAAAGAACAGGAAAACAGCTGTGGATGCTGCTAACATGCGTAAGAGGTTTAAACGTTTTATTCAAGAACTTTCTCATTTAAAAAACCAAATAGTTTTATATGAAATAAAAAGAAACGAAATAAATCAACTAGTAAAAAAAATAGATAAACTTCATCTATCCCCACCTCTCTGTTGAATCTTTTAGTCTCGTTGAAGCCTAGCAAGATGGAGGGTCCACGACGATTGGAACTAGTGACTGATTACCTCATCACTTGTAGTAAACTAGTCCGAGTCGGTCTTTGTGATTTTGTAACCACTGTCGCTGTCATCGACAAGAAAACTACAGTGTATATGAATACAGAAGAATGGGAATTCTGGGAGAGGGGGTCAGATCAGCCTGATGAGAATTGGGAGAGAGTGCACATAGACTATGCGGGGCCTTTCGCATTTATTTATGATGTGTGTGGACGCAAAGCCCAAGTGGGCAGAAGTTCGCATGATACGTGATGCTCCGTCCTCTTTTCCAACAATCACTCTGCTTGAAGGCATCTTTTAGGTGCATGGTCACCTCTCATGCAAGGCTGCCATCTTCTAAAGTGAAGAGTTCCAGAATCATTTCAAAGAGCGTGGGATATTCCAAAAGTTCAGCCACAAATGGTCTAGCAGAAAGCAGCATCCAGATGTTGAAAAGAAGACTCAAGGCTGCTACTGATGATCCTGCTCCGCTGTGTTCCAAGCTGCGGAACATGATGTTCCGCTACAGGGGAACACCCTTAGCCTCAGGTCTATCTCCTTCAGAGTTGTACCTAAATAGAAGGATCCGTACTTGGCTCGATGCTTTGCTACCCAACAGCAAACCTCTGGCTCCAACTGCGCCTACTGCATTGCGGGTTCGTAGTCGTCAAGTGGGGGAGAGAGTGCTGATGATTCAGTTAGGAAACCAAGACGTTTGGCAGTTTGGCACCATCATGAGGAAACTCGGTCAATACCATTATATTGTCGAGTTGGACACAGGTCGCACCCTGAAACGTCATATTAATCAACTGGTTGCCACCTTGGTTCCAAAGAAAAAAGTCTCCTACACTCTTTTGGTTCCACAGCACAGAATGGGTGTAACATTCAAAACGGAAACTGCAAGCTTGCCACTAGACCACAAATCACCACCAACACCTCCTTCGTCGTACGTGAGTGGTCCAGGTGCACAGTGCGATTTGCCTGGTCCATGTCATCCAAGGCCACACCCTGTTCAGCCTAATCTGACTGTGCCTCCATCGCCTAGGCCTACCAGGAGCCGGAAAATGCCTGTGTATCTCATGGATTATGCCTCTAATATGTTCAGTTCCTTAAATAAGTGAAGGAGATTACAGTGAAGAACCCGTTATAACTCCAGTGCATTCAAACACACCTCTCCTGTGTTCGGGAAGATTCAGTGAGTTAGTATGTGTTACAGATATCTATACCTGTGTCTCATGTCTCTCATGTTTCAACGTGTGATGTTTAAATAAAGTATGCGTTATTCAGTTAATCATAAAACGTGTCTCATTATTCGGCCCCTTGTCACAACACTGACTTAATTCCATAAGTGTAATTTTTTATTTATGTTTTTCAACTGTATTCAACTATAGAAATATATTGTTGACCGTTATATTCTTTTAAATAGTCATTCACAATCATTAAATATTGATTCCATTAAATATAGGAATAAGGTAAATATTTTAAATCCATTACAGACCAAAATTGATATGTAAACATGCATACCTTATCAACTGTACCCATAAGTGGAGGGAACATTGTTTTGTAAAATACAACAATAATGCATCACATGGCTGTTTTATTGTCTATATGTAACAATGGGGGGATTCATTCAGGGTTGAAAATGTTTAAGTAGCCGGATGTTGCTTATAAATGTCTTCAGCCAAGCTTTACGCCTCGTTTCTCAGCCTCTGCACGCTTTTATCTGACGTTTGGTGAAATAGTTTTCTAGCCGAAGTTAGAACCCTAATATTTCAGAGAAATACAATTTTGGACAATGAAATTGATGAATAAAGAAACACATTAATGACCTTCGCACAAACAAATTAATATCATGCAGGAGCCTCTCACCTAGCTTTAGGCCTATTGACGACCTAAGACAGAAGTACAAGTGTAATCTTAGATGTCATAACCTAAGCTCAACAAACTTTAATTTTTGTAACTTTTTGGTCTGATCGTATTCTAATTGAAGTAAATTACCAAAATATTTTAGAGGCGTAAAAGTTTTGACTAAATAATTAAAGAAACATTACCGTTAAATAAACTTCGTTTTCAATGTGAAATAGCTACTTGTCCTGAGGCTCTTGTAGGATAGGCACAATTTACGTTATTGATCCAACCCAAGAAGTTACCAAATAGAAATAAGTGGATCTCGAAAGGAAATCCATGATGCACCTCCGAAGAAACAAGATGGGGTAAACGCTAGCTAGCTAAGCTGTGCCTCTCTCATCACTGGGATGAGTGTTAATTTTCAAGTTGGTATCAGCGGGAAAAATACAAGTATCAATACTGATCGAATATAAATGTTCACTTGATACATAATGAACTTTCATACACTTCTTTCGAAAAATTAAAATACATTGAACTATCGTATTTTACAGTATCTATGTTACAAAATTTGAATTAAAAAAAAAACAGGGACTCTTTATAATTGAACTTTATATGTAGATTTCATGTTTCTTAATTTTCAGTTAATTTGTTTTAAATAAAGCGACTTTTTACGGCAGTAAAAATTATTTTCCATCGTTCTAGAGTAAGGGATACATTACGTTTTGGCTCCTTGCCGTCAGGAGTACAGTTTCCCTTGCCCGTCAGACAAAGGAAGTACTTCTGGTAGAGTCTTTCGTTGTTGAGGATCTCGTCCAAGTCGATGTTGTCATACTTGATGGTGTACTTCTCCTCGGGCCTGGCAAAAGCTACACCGGCGAAAAAAATATCTATATCTATATCTATATATATATATATATCTAATGGTCAAACAAATAATCTATATATTAGCCATATGGCATAAGGATTGGAAGAAGGGTGGGGATAGCACAAAATGAGTGGAGATTATTAATCTCTGTTTTGTTTGAGATCATCACGCGAGGTAACATTATAGAACAAGACTATATAATAAATTAAAATAATTTATTAATTAAAACACTAATGACATTTTTGACAAGCTTACATAATTTATATTTTTCTTATTTTACTTGTGAGGCAAAAAGGTTTTGTTTAGGTTATTCTGTTGATTGTTTTTCAGTCGAGCTTGATGCCTCGTTTCTCGGCCTCTTCCTTGTACCTCTTCAGGTAGATACCTTCTGAGTCGTAGATCTTCTCCAGAGCTTCGAAGTCGGCCCTCTTCTTCTCGATGAGGTGCTTGAGTATCGTTTCGACTCCTTGCTTCTGTTTCTCATTGCACTTGCTGCACTTTGTTTTCAATGCATCAGGAATAATGTCTGAAAAAAAGTAAAAAATATGAATCTCACTGATTATAAATTGATTACATACTTATAATCATTATTTATCTGCGTTCGTTCAAGATTTTCTTTGGTAGGGGCGCAAAGCTTGGTATATATCTCCATTTAGAAGTTTAATGAATAGCTCATTACAAGGAGGCAGACAACTCTAATTCACTGAGTTGCAATAGAAAATAACTCCACCCTGAAGCCAGATATTTTCCGTCTTCACAAGAGTTTCCCCGATTCATGGTTATGTTATCCAGCATAAGTAGCAGTTACATCAATGTTAAGCCTTCGTATTTTTTTTTTTTTTTTCGTGGATAAATGATTTATTACAAATTGACGAATTCAATTCTTTGTTTTTTTCTCATTAAAATAATTATTGCTATTATTTTCGATAAAGGCTCGATGATAATTTTATAATTTTTCACAGCAAGCGAAATCGCGCTCATAATAAAGGAATATTAATTGATTTTTATGTAAGAAGCATGTTCTAGATATAATCTTTTGGCCTTACATTTGCCACTTAATGAGTAATAGCTATCCAAGTTTAAGTGCTAACTGGTTGTTGCTATAGACCTATCTTGCTAATTACATTAAATTAGATAGAATTATGAGGTTTCTATTTGGCAGACCATATTTGTTAAGGTTAAAATATTTATATATACATATTTAATGTTGTTAAAAAACATTTTAAAAGTAAGGTAAAGTAAGCATTACTAAAATTCTCAAACTAGCCGTTATTAACAAAGCAGAAAAATGTAATAAGAAATAACATAATTTTATAATAACTATAGAAACTCTCAAGAATTTAACTAGTAAATAAAATATAACTAAAACCTAACGTGGTACAATAAACTTGGAGGATTGAGGGTGATTGATCCCTCCTCGCCCAAAAAAATAAATGTTACTAAAGACAAAAAAAAAAAAAATGGCTTCCATTTCTGCTATTCTCTACGTTAATGAATAAGTATATACGTTTAATGATTTTTTTTTTTTTACGTTTTCCCCAAATGAATAATATATGATGATAATTTAAATTTTTTGGTTGAATGTTGTCTTGATATTAATAAATATTTTCTATATATTCTTGGCGATATAACCAATAGTTTTAAGAATTTTCAGGAATATTTTACCAAATAAAGGATGAATTGATTTATTACATGTCTTGGTCAAAAACTTCAACATTTTTGGGCATCAGACCTGATATTAAAATACACTTTGGCAATTGGAGATTTAAATTTACCTTTGAGCTCTTTGCCGTCAGGTGTGCAGGCGCCCTTGCCGAGAAGACACTGCAAGTACTTCTGGTAAAGCCTATCGTTGGCCATGATCTCTTGCAAGTCGATGTTGTCGTACTTGGTGGTGTACTTGGCGGGCTCTTCCTCAGGCCTGGCAAAGGCTACACCGGCGAACAGCAGACAAGCTAGGATCACACGCATCTTGTAGGCAGAGGGAGCGACAGTGCCTCCAGCCAGTTCTGCTCGGTATATAAAGGCCTTCCTCTGCCCCTCCACCGAGTAATAAGCCTCTATTATTCCTCTCCTCGAAAGACCCTCATCCGGACGAAACCGATAATGATCCCGAGTCTGTGATCTCATGCTCGAAAATAAAACACGACGTTTAACAGTAAGCGTTAGTTACATTAACACCTCGAAATTTGTTATCCTTCTATCGTTTATAGTTAGTATATAGTGTAGAAAATATAGTGTATTTAAACAATTGCCATGCTACTTTAACTTCCATTATTTATTTACATTACTAAAACAATAAACTCTTAAAAAATCATAAAGGAATCCCCCCCCCCCAAAAAAGCAACAAGGTTATTCAGTCTATTATTCCCTAACGTCTGATTTTTTTTTAATCGATTAATGTAAAAATCAGTTCAGGGATGATATTGTTTAGAGGATTTAATCAGATATGTAGCCTTAGCTTTGATCCAGGTGAGTTAATTTTTTTTTTTATTTGTTAACTTCATTTATAGTTTATTATACGTATGAATCTTGGTAAAACTGGCAGTGCATAGTAAATGGTCTGATATCACAGCCAAATATTTTACTACGAAGTCAACAATAGCTTACAGCCCAAAGTTATTAGTAAAAGAAAAGCCAATGACAACCGATTTTACTCACATACATTTTATTTATTTTTTCTTAGCTCTGTAATGATAAGATTAAGGATGAGGGAAAATAAAGGAATTATAAGTCTTTATATGAAGAAAATTATATTCTCCCCTAAAAGGGCAATAGATAATTGTAATAAATAATCTCATTCATCCGACATTTACATGTTTGCATTTACTCTCACATAATCCAATTGGAAACGTACTCACATACAATGAAGGTATGGTAATCTTATTTACGTTTCCAATTGGATTATGTGAGAGTAAATGCAAACATGTAAATGTCGGATGAATGAGATTATTTATTACAATTACCTATTGCCCTTTTAGGGGAGAATATAATTTTCTTCATATAAAGATTTATAAAATAAATCTAGTAAATGAACATATTCTGACAATTTCAACATACGTTATAGGTTCTAATCCACGTCCTTTACTCTAATAAATAATCCACTCACGTACAAAGGTACAATTATCTATTGCCCTTTTAGAGAAGAATGTAATTTTCTTCATTTATCATTTATAAAATAAATCCAGTAAATGAACTTATTCTGACAATTTTAACAACTGATTATAATCATACGTTATAGGTTCTAATCCACGTCCTTTAGTCCTATAAAGTAAACCAATAATTAATCGATTATGTGATTTCCGCATTCTATAAATTATTCATTATACCGGTTTTTCTAACATTTTACATTAATAACATTTTGTATTAGCAAAATATGCCCACGTAGCTCAATTACGTTTATTTTTAATTTATTGGTCAAACAATGTCAAATAAATACAGATCAAGTTAAAAGCATTATTGAAGGCAGGGTACCAGTCAAAAGCACATATGAACAGAAGGCCAAATAACTGATTGCTATTCAGTAGCAGTATTGCCTTTTGATATATTTTCTTTATTCTGCTGTAAGTTTTTAGTGTTTATCTCTTTTGGACATATGTCTTTATTTCATGTTTGTCATGAGTTCCCGCAGGGCTTTTGCCTAAGGCAATTAATCCGTCACTGTATAATAGACCTGTCCAGCATCTCCCTCACATTATTTATAATTATGCTTTCATTTTTTTTCTCAAAACCGGAACCGTTATGTTTTCATCTTTATATTTGCCTTTACAGTTGAAGCAATTAATTACTGTTAAAAAAATTCTATCATCCTATCTGAATAAGTAGGTATGTATATAAATTCTAGTAGTTAAACATGGATTCCTTTTGTTCCAACTCTCACAAAGACTGTAAGCAATGTGACACGGTGGGCATACAAGGCTAACTAACACCAGGGACACAATGTGACCACAAATGTTTGTTAGCAAAAGCTGGTTTGATGTGCCTCAGACTTAAAGAAATAATTTTACACCAAAAATCATTGAAGGTCATATATTAATAAATTAGTCAATTGAAAGTGTTCGCTCAAACGAAAAGTGAATAGTTATACCATCAGTATATTTGTTGTGTGTGTTTGTGCGTATCATAAAATACTTGATAATGAGCAATTACAATTGCTTTTTACATATGTGAGTATTAAAAAAATCGGGAAAAGTAAATACTTTAATTGGCTCACAAAATTTGAAACTCATTGTTTTATTTGAAACTGGTTTTTTTCCCTAACTTATTTTCAGTATTGCAAAAATAATTATTCTTATGCTATATTACACGTTATTCCCCTCCTTAGTTTTTTTAAACCAAACTTTTTTTAAAACTCTCAGAAAACATAAATGTTCTCAGCCTCATGAGCACATTTCAGTTGAAAACACGGATATCAAAAAACAGTCAACTTCACCTCATTATAACACGCATCCATTTATTTATTTCCCATTCCGGCTGTTGATGTCGGAATAAGTAATGAAATACGAGTAAGAATTAGTTCTACTTAGTTACAAGGGAAATCGATATTAATTATATTCTGTTTGCTTCACGAATCACTTCATAAATATTAACAGTGTTCAAAATAATTTCTTAATCAAGTTTAAAAGATGATAATACTTGAAAGGTTAATGCGACTTCTGACGCATGGATTCATTTATCTGTTTTAAGAAACAAAAAAAAGAAGTTCAATGACGTGCAGGAATCAGCCTTAACTATAGCTCACAAGTACTCATTACTCAAATCGTCTACGCCGATCAGTCGCTAATGGTCAAAATCCACTATTAATTTTTTTTCCTTTTATTATAATCAGTGAATTGTGAAGTTTTTTTTGTTTGTTTTTTTTTGCATTGGATTAAAACATAACGATGTTCTTAAAGACAGCAGCGAATCTGACAAGTTGTTTGCTTCTAAGCACGGATAAACATAACTTGTCTTCAATATTTCTATTTAAAGTTCTTGAGCAGAATTACTCTACCTAGACAGTAATTAGCCTTTGTATTAGCTACCTCATTAGTTAAGATAATGATACTTAAAGCTTAGCATTAGGGGAGTAAAAATAAAATATTGTATTGATTTTATTATATAGCGAACTGTGAAGATTCTCTAAAACAGTTAAGGAGATACTTTTGTAAGTCGGTAAGCATTATACAGCAATTATACTTAAAAACAATTTACATCAATATAATTAGATAACTATCAGGTTAAAATAATGTATATATCTCTAGATATAATTTTTCATAGTCGCTGAATTCAACTGGTCCTAGATTATATTAAATAAACAAAAATATCTATACAGTGACAATAATATCTATACAGTAAAAATAATAACTAAACAGTAAACAATATATATATATAAGTTATCTTACCAGACTGGACCAATCAGCAGATCCGGAAATGCAAGAATACGCCTCAGGAGCTTCATCTAACGAAGCACCCTGACAGACTATAAGGTATGTTGATAATGCGAATTCTGTTGTGGCAGAATTAATAATAAACTGAATCAGAATTAATAAACAGTCAGTCTAAAGACTGTGTTAAAGGAGCCCTCCTTCTTGGTCTCAGATATCCAAACCATTGTGTTTCTAGCATGGATCCCGATGCTGTTATCTGTAATACCGCATCTTCCAGATAAGAATAGATTTGTTAATACTGGTTATGGCTTATCCAAAAGTTCATTTACTCAAACAAAAGAAAGCATAACCGATTCAAGCAGTATTAAAGGTTGTAGCGACCGCTAACTACATAAGATAAATCACTATATACTCTATTGTATATGTTGTAAATTAATTTAAACAAATGTAAATAGCATTACCACGCATTGTAAATGTTGTAAACAATAAAAGACGCAGCTGCAAACAAACCAGTTTGAGGCTGGAAACCCTCGCCCTCTACCCACAGAAGGTATCGGTTGACCCAGACCAGCCCTGGGGCTGCCGAGAACAAAGCGATACCAACAACTGGGATATCATTGGAGAAAATAACGATTCACATGATTGGGTACGAACGATGCAAGCCGGGTATAAATAGACCCGGGTTTTTGCCTCTAAATCATTCTCACAACGGCTCTCTACTGGTGAACTTGCGGTGGCACTGATCTTTCATAACTTGGCCTTCTCATTTATGAAAACCTCTGGACCTCTCTTCCTAACCTCGCTATGCTTTAGTCCGGCCTTGTCAGACCCTACAGTCTCCTAGTGGGATTATCTGACTTCGCCTCGCTAAAACTAGCAACTCCTTGGGAGATACCTCTCCCTCGCGCACAACGGTTGCCGTGGCCCAACAAACATTACCTAGTAGTGTCCCTCATGGCAATCCAGTTTGCCTCTCACCGGTTTACACTCGCCTTTGGGATCCGGACGGTTTTCGCCTACCCTCAGATACCGAGTGTGAACTCGTGGTCATTCCAAGACCACATAAACTACCTACACGACCTACCCTATACCTCTTCTCCTGAACATAGTGCATTGTCAGGGCATATACAAATCAAATATGGAGTAAGATAGTAAGACCTGTCATGAAGCAATTTTCCAGGTCATAGCTTAACCAACCCTCACTTCGTCACCAGGACTAGGGTAACTATGCACCCCCGTCGTGACGACGCGATAAAGGTTATAAAGGTCAATCAGTTAACAAGTTCCATGTGGATAATAATAGTTGTAGCTTCAACTAAAAAAAAAAATCAACGTATTAGAATTGAAAATTATTATTGTGATAAATTACATTCTCAGGCAATAAGTAATTGCGAGCAATGCTCTCATTCATGCCTTATTTACAATTATTCAAACAGTGTTTACAAACAGCCCATAGACCTCCCTAATCCACATGGTTGTCACCTCCCTGGGTTGCGAAAGAGGAAGCTGAGTCTTGGGAAGTACCCTACGCTCCTCCATTAGCCGCGTCACCGGAGAAAGGCAGACTGGGTCGCAGGGGGAGATGTTACTAGGTACATTTTGTAGGGTCCCGGAGACCATTGTCCACATGGAAGTGATCCCTTCCAAGGATGTGGTAGTTTTAGCGAGACGAAGGCAGAGAATCCCACGAGGAAGGCGTAGTCTAGGCGTAATCCGACTAAAACATAGTGAGGTTAGGATAGCGTAGACGGTTTCATAAGTGAAGAAGATGAATCTTGAAACATCAGTGCAGCTGCTAGACCCGTAGCTTGAATGAATAAACTAGGCTAAAACTAGGGTATATATATGTATAGCCCGAATTGGCTGCTTTTGAGCTGGAGTTTTATTTTGGCCAATCGCATTGCAGGCCTGGCTGCTGGATACCCAGCAAGCTCGGAAGGAGATGGATCAAGGCCCAGGGAACCAGGGCTGGATACCTGGATAAGGACCGTTGGTTGCCTCTTAACTCGTCTACAGCTACGTCATTTATAGTTTACAATATTTACACTTATGCTGACTACATACACTGATACAGGAAGAGGGATGGGAATTAAAAAAAAGCTAGAGGACAGGACTTGCGCCACATGGCAAACGTAATTTAGGCCAATTTTGCTTCATTACCTTTGATTCACCATTTATTCCATCAATACTCGATCACATCAACGTTTTTTTGAAGGATACGGGAAGCTGTTCCGGTGTCTGGTTGGGATGACAAGACTGCAGTGCCATCTGCAAAATTTGCCAAGGAGGTATTGGGAGTAAAGGGGACATAAGCGGCGTATAGGTTACATAGGATGGGGTCCAGGGCACTGTCCTGTGGAACTGCTTTTCTGGGATAGTAAATAGTTAGATTATTTTAAATTACTGCGGCCTTGAATGAAGGGCTTTAAAAGTAATAAGGACTGCATGATTAGGAAAACGGTCTGTGTTAATATCTTTTGAGCTTGTAAAGTGAACCTGCGTTCCAAACCCTATCAAAAAGCATGAGCTATGTCCAGAAAGGCAGTAGTAGCGTGTTTGCTCCTGGACTTGAGGATTTTATAAGCATCACAGCTCTTGTAGTTGACTGACAGGCCTTGCTGGCATAGCACGCATACTGCAGGCGATTTCAGGGGCTTCTTGCACAGTTCACTTTACAAACCTGGGAGGGTAGTGGCAGTAAGATTTTGTGTGCCCATCTGCATAACAGTTATGGCACTGGACGATGTCGCGTTTAGGGTACGGTTTTTAGACGTGTATTCTAATATAATACAGGTGTGCCATAATTTAAATGCATTTGTTTGATTAAGTATTCTTTTACCTTTACTTTTGGCCGGAATTTCTTCTTTTATTTATGGATTCACTTTTTTGCAATTTTATTTCTACCGATCCTTAGTTTTAGAGAGTGAAGTAAAGGTAAAGTAAAGTATTTTTGAAATATGCCTTTGTCACTTTCATGTATTTAATGCCTATTGACGAGGGATAAAGTACCACTTGCAATGATCGAGTGAATAAGCAGATAGAAATTTTGCTGTTTGAATTGGCTGACTTAATTTCATAAGCGTGATTTTTTATTTATGTTTTTCAACTGTATTCAACCATAGTAATTGCCTTATCCTAGTATATCACCAAAGACAACAAAAAACTAGCTTCTCAGTGCCACTTAGTAACCATGGAGATAACGTTTGTCACTCTTACCACTTCATGGGGTGTTCCTAAGGATTTAATATATTGTTGACCATTATATTGTTTTAAATAGTCATTCACAAGGTACATATTTTAAATCCATTACAGACCAAAATTGATATGTACACATAATATAAAAAGTTATAAATAAACATGCGAACCTTTTCAACTGTACCCATATATAGAGGAAACATTGTTTTGAAAAATACAACATTAATGCATCACATGGCTATTTTATTGTCTATTTTTAACAATGGGGGGATTCATTCAGGGTTGAAAATGTTTAAGTAGCCGGATGCTGCTTATAAATGTCTTCAGCCAAGCTTTATGCCTCGTTTCTCAGCCTCTGCCTGGTATTTCTTCCTGTAGATACCTTCTGAGTCGTAGATCTTTTCTAAAGCATCGTAGTCAGCCTTCTTCTTCTCGATGAGGAACTTCAGGACCTTCTCGACTCCCGGCTTTTGTTTCTCGTTACACTTGGCACAGTCGGTTTTCAATGCGTCTGGAATGATATCTGAAAATGGAAATCCATCATGAAATTAATTAAGCAGTACAGGTGTAAAAGGCGGACACAATAACCTGAGTTCTGCACGCTTTGATCTAATGTTACCGTTTTGTGAAATAGTTTTCTAGTGGAAGTTAGGACCCTAATATTTCGGGACATACAATTTTGGACAATGACATTGATGAATAATGAATCACGTTAATAAGCTTCACACAAAATGGGAAATAAATGCATACCCTGAGTCTCTCATATATGTTAGGCTTATTTACGAGCTAAGATAGAAGGTCAAGTGTAATCATAGATGTCATAACCTAAGCTCAACAAACTTTGATTTTTGTAACTTTTTGGTCTGATCGTATTCTAATTGAAGTAAATTACCAAAATATTTTAGAGACATAAAAGTTTTGACTAAATAATTAAAGAAACATTACCGTTAAATAAACTTCGTTTACACCGTGAAATAACTACTTGTCCTGAGGCTCTTGTAGGATAGGCTGAATTTACGTTATTGATCCAACCTAAGAAGTTACCAAATAGAAATAAGTGGATCTTGACAGGAAATCCATGATGCACCTCCGAATAAACAAGATGGGGTAAACGCTAGCTAAGCTGTGCCTCTCTCATCACTGGGATGAGTGTTAATTTTCAAGTTGGTATCAGCGGGAAAAATACAAGTATTACTACTGATCAAATATAAATGTTCACTTGATACATAATGAACTTTCATACACTTCTTTCGAAAAAGTAAAATACATTGAACTTTCGTATTTTACAGTATCTATGTTAAAACATTTGAATTAAAAAAAAAAACAGGGACTCCTTATAATTGAACTTTATAAGTAGATTTAATATTTCTATATCTTCAATTAAATTTTTTCAAATAAAGCGACTTTTTATAGGAATAAAAATTATTTTTACCGTTCTAGAGTAAGGGATAGATTACCTTTTAGCTCCTTGCCGTCTGGAGTACAGGTTCCCTTGCCCGTCAGACAAAGGAAGTACTTCTGGTAGAGTCTTTCGTTGTTGAGGATCTCGTCCAAGTCGATGTTGTCATACTTGGTGGTGTACTTCTCCTCGGGCCTGGCAAAAGCTACACCGGCGAACAAAAGACAAGCTAGGACCACATGCATCTTGATGATAGACTTCCATGACTTCTAGCTACCCACTCCTTATATACAGAAGACAATGTCCCCACCACCTCCCCCAGGCTCCTAGTTTTCACCACTATGCGATTGGCTACTCTTTTCGGTCGTTAATCATAGTTATAATATGCCTAATTATATGAATAATACTTGTCCCTGGAGTTATTCACTCGAATTTATGCTGTGTTAATAAAAAGTTATATGTCAACTAGCTACTTTTTAGATGAAAGAAATTAAAAAGGAAACTTTGACTATAGATGGTAGTATTGTTAGACTAGTTCATTCAGTTCGTTTCATTTGTCAGAATTTGTGTTTGGAAACAATTAAAACTTTTATTCATAATATAAATGTTGGTTAATCATAGTTCTAATATTCTTGTACATAGCAGCTGAACTACTATCTATCTATTATCTATGAATCTACTATCTATTAAAAATATTACCTCTGAGATTTTCTCTTTTATTTTGAACTGTCCTCTGATCGCATTTAATTTATCTATATTCAATTTGTTGCTGTTTTGTATATATACAAGGTCTCCAACTTCATATTCAAACTTTTTAACATTTTTATCATAATACTTTTTATTTTGGTTATGTGTCTTTTCTGAGTTTTTATAAGCTATTTCCCTATTATTTTCTAAATTTGTAATTTTATTTTCATTTAGTTCGTCAGGTACAAGCTAATCTATCCCAGCTAATAAGTAATTGGGCGTAAACCCAGTAGAACTATGTATCGTGCTATTATATTCCTTTATACACTTTTCTGCTACTATTGGCCACGATTTATCTCTATTTTCATGAATTTTGCACCTTATTCTGTTAACTAGTTTTTGATTTGTCCTTTCGTTTAATCCATTAGAAAATGCGCAATCTACTGCTGTAAAAATTAATGTTATCTTTTGTTTATTTACATATTGTTTATATTGTGCTAAATTTATACCAGGATATTGATCTGTTAATAATGTTTTTATATTTCCAGCTTTTTCTACTTTCTTGATTAGATTAATAAAATCTTTTGCTATTTGTGTTTTTGAAGTGCTGATATATGCGTATCTTGTAAAATGATCTACTACCAAGTGTAGATATTTTGTTGTACTTTTATTCCCTTTAAATCCTCCTGTATCTAAAGATATTATATCTAGTGGTTTTTTGCTGGACTAAGTTGAGACAAGGGAGCCTTAAAGCAACCTATTCTTGATTATTTTTAATAAATGTTTCACAAGATCTGCAAATCAATCTTATATGTTTATATATATTTTTAGAATAAAATTTGTGACCTATTGTTAAGATTAATTGTTTCGTTCCTATATGACCTTGATCTTTATATACACTTTCAATATATATACTATTTCAAGTGAAATAGCAAATTCTACTGTTATCCATATTTTCTTACTCTTATTCAGTATTTTGTAAATTATATTATCTTTAATTTTGCATTTGTCATCCAATTTTATTAGCTTTTGATTTTCCTTTAATTCTTCCAGTTTTAATAAATTTGATGTTTTAATCGCAGAGTTATCATCTGTTTCTTCATTTGATTCTAAAACTGGATTTCTGGATAGACAATCTGCCTCCAGATTTTCTTTACCTGGTTATATACAATCTCAAAGTTAAATTGTGAGATATAGTTTAAAATTTGTAGTAGTTCTGGATCATTAATTTTCTTCACATTAAAATTTTGTAATGGTCTGTGGTCTGTAAATGCCACAAATTTTTTCCCTATGAGATAATATTGCCAGTAAAGTATAGCTTTTTTAATAGCTGAATTGGAGCAGCCAGTCGCTGGTCCAAGGATCCACCGGAGGCAACTGGTACCTGGATCTACTGCAGCAAACACCGTTACTGTCACTGTCCCGGGGAACAGCGTTGGTATAGCCAATATAGCCAGGACAAGGAAAAATTATGTTAAGAATTAGTAAGTTAGTCATTAAACTTGTTTATTCATTATATAATTTTAATAAAATAACAAAACCTGTTTATGATGTAGCGATGCTACAGGAAATACAAAAATAATTTGTTTTTAATAATTCCTCGCCTGAGGATCTATAATTGTTTATAATTATCTGTAAATTTAAAGGGGCTATGGAAAAAAAAAAAAAAAGTTCTAATATGCCTAATATTAGTCTCTGAAGTTATTCATTTGAATATCGTTGCTTTTGTATAAATATAAAAGTTCAACTTGCTGTTTTCTGATAATTTCTAGACGAAAGAAATAAAATTCAAACTCTGGCTATATATGCTTATATTGTTAGATGAATATTTGAATTTATTTTCAGGGTAATGTTGTTGACTTATTTTTATTGGATCTAAAAATTATTTGAAAACTAGCTCGCTTTATTTGTCAGGGTTTGTGAGAATCTGTGGTTGAATAAATTAAAACTTTTATTAAAAATACATTAGAGTAGTACGTATAATTAAAATGCTTAATGGTTATTTTCGAACCTATTTCAAATTAGGTGAGACTTCATCCACCTATAATCATTCTTAGCTGACGCGGTATGTTTAAACGTTCCAACAATTGAAGACAAAAAAAAAAAAAAAAGGCCACGCAGCCGGTATGGAACGCTATTTATTTTTTATTTTTGGTTTTAAATTCGTGTGTGGCATTCGGTCTGTAACACATTCTGTAATAATACAGCGTTATGAGCTTTTAAAATGTTTGATTTGACCTGATAAATGACCCCAAAATTAAATTATTTAAAAATTTATATGGGAATTCGACGTAAGGAGTGAACATTTTTTTTTAATACAATCATTATCCTGTCCATCGGCAACTGTTAATTCGGTACAACTTCCCATGACCAATACTGTTAGATGCCTAGGTTTACACCAATACAAAAACTAAACCCTCTCATACGCGACTTAAAGACAAGAATTGAACAGATGGTGACTGACATAATAGAACTTAATAGTATCACTAGAACACACTCATCATCATCATCATAGAACTTAATAGCTTCACACTAGAACACAAACTTCACATATGAGGTGTTTGGTTTCAAAACCAGCTCGATCCATTTTCCGTAATCCTGTATGAGATACTAAAAACAACCCTAATTTGAATTTGAGTGTATGTGTTTGGCGCTTTAGGAAAGAACCTAGGTCCGTGACTGTTCCTATATACAAGTTTTCATTGTCAATCGTCTTTTAGTTCTTATGTAAATAGGGGTTGCTTTATTGTATCTCCTGTAAAATTTCTGAAATTTGAGGGAGATGGTTTAGAGGCTAAACGTTGTAAAAACAGTTGCTGAAACCAATACGGAACTATTGGGGACAGCCAAACCTTCGAACTGCCAACGAATACAAACATTCCTATCCAAAGTCCTCAGAGCTATAGTAAAAGCGCCCTTTTATGGTTCAAACCCATCCCTTCAAAGAGATCTACGTGTGATTACTGTCCTTGATCTTATACCCTCAAAATTTCCCGAATTCAACCAAAACCTATCCATTCATCACATATCCTCTTGCTAACTCCTTATCTAGTATTGCTTATCTTTACAATCCTCCTTGTGGCCTACAAGGGCCTCGCAATATTTTGTAAATAGATATGTATAACTAATAATGTCCTAATAAGGTCCTGTACGTGGGTGCCACTCTCCCCCATTCTCTGGTTTCGACTCTTCCCGTTTCGGAGAGGAAAACGGGGCTGCTCCGCTGCTTCCGGCCTTTCTATCAGCCTGCTGAGCGAATTGCCTAGTGAGTTGGAGGGGGGCTGCTAGCCAGAATATGAGTGTACTTATTTTTTGAATGCAAATCGTACAACACACACACACACACACACACAACTGTCAATGAATTATTCCATCCAAATTAATAATGATGTAATTTTTTTAATTAAGACCTTATAATAAAAAAACTTACAATGATTTAGTGATAAGATTTTTATTGACTAATTATAATTGGAATTAAATCAAGTTATGCTTACAATTATGATTTAGTATTGTGTCATTTCGTTTTTATATATGAAGCTGTTGTTCTCTTACCAATAGAGATGAGTTAAGGTTTATAATAGTCTAACACAACAATTATGTATTGTTTGGAAATTAAAATATATTTACATTTTAAATTTATTTATTTTAAGTTGCTTATGATTTTTCTTCAGTAAAGTTTGATACCACGTTTCTCAGCTTCTGCTTGGTACTTCTTCCTGTAGATACCTTCCGAGTCATAAATCTTCTCCAGAACATCGTAGTCGGCCTTCTTCTTCTCGATGAGGAATCTCAGCACTTTCTCGAATCCATGCTTCTGTTTCTCGCTGCACTTGCTACATTCGGTTTTTAATGCGTCAGGAAGAGCTTCTAAAAATTATAACAAATATTTATAGTGATTTTGTGGTTTGTGCAAAGTTGATCATCAAAATAATTTCATTAGATTTATTATAACTATAATACAAAGTACAATTTACTGATATATCTGATTCTTTCGTATATTCGTTAAAATAATTTTGAACATAAATATTTTAGGATCTAACGAAGTAGCTATGTTTTGTTATATTAATTACTTTTATTTTCTTTGACGTTGTAAAGTCAACAGGCATTTACTTATATACATCAAAAGGGGATGTAATATAACTGAAATCAGCCGAATCAGATATTCTTTCTTAAAACAGTTTGAATTCATCAAACTACTTTAAATCTAAATTTACCTTTAAGGTCTTTTCCATCCGTTGTGCAAGTACCTTTGCCAATGAGACATTGGAAGTACTTCTGGTAGAGTCTTTCGTTGTTGAGGATCTCGTCCAAGTCGATGTTGTCATACTTGGTGGTGTACTTATCCGCTGGACCGGCAAAGGCTACACCGACGAACAAAAGACAAGCTAGGATCATATGCATCTTGGTGATAGACTTTCATGACTTCTAGCGACCCACTCCTTATATACGAAAGAGATGTCCCCACCACTTCCCCCAGGCTCCTAATTTTCTCCATTACGCGATTGGATATTGTTTTTCGGTCGTTAATCATTGTTTTAATAAGTAACGTGACGAATACTAGTCTCTGAAGTAATTTGCATTTCATAAAAATAAATCTTCGGATAATGTGTAGTTAAAAGGAACTGAAAAATAAACTTTGCCAGTTATGTGAATAGTTTAATTTATTTTCAGTGCAATTTGTCTTATTTTATTTGACTTTGAAATCCCCTTAAAAATTGCGCTATCATTTCATTAAACAGTTTGTTTCAACATTTTTGAGCATTGAAATTTTGACGGATTTTCCCTGGAATTAGCAAACCAGTAAATGACATCTTCTTGTTAATTGATTTAAGAATGTCAGAAAAATGTTAGTACAATCCCCTTGTATTAATTGAAGCATAATCTTATGGTAATCTCTTTTGAAACATTCAATAACCCTTTGATCCGCAGGTTGTCACAAACTAGCGACGTTAGGGTGTAAAACTATGTTATAATTTCACCTTGTTTTAATGTTTGAAAATTTGGGTGAACGCACAACATTTGTACAACTTAAATCAAAGTCATGATTTAACTATGTATAGATATTTTAAAACCTAGTAATAGTACAATAAAACATTAAGTTTAAACTGCTATGAAGTTAAGCAGTTTACCTTTGGTACGTAATTCTCATTTTAAAAATGATGAAAGTGATTTTTTTTATGTATTTGGCTTTAAAGATCTCTACCATATCTACTACACTTCAGTCTCAAAAGATCAAATCAATACGTCAAGAGATACATTTACAAATATAAACAAATATACCAATACATTTATTTCCCCCCAAAAAACATCCCCTCAACAAAATCACCAAATATTTAGGTAAATCAATACCCAAATTCCAAATTATCAATATTAGTGTATCTATACAAAAGTAATAGAAAATGAAACGTCCTTCAGAATAGTAATATATCTTTTTTTCAATTACAATTACGAAAATTCGAATACATGAACGTTGGATTTAAAAAAAAAAATTTTAGTATAGTAGTCAGTTTGACAAATATGAATATGAATTTTTTCCAGTATTTTTGCGTCTTGTGTTTCAGGTCAATATCTTGACTATGCTGGAAACAAAATTATTTCATTGTGGCAAGTGATATGCATTCCTGTTTTGTTATTAAAAAGCTTTTGTTTGATTTTTTTTCCCTTTTTTTATTACGTTTTTGTGATTGCTAAATTGCGTGCGTGTTTTTTTTTAAATATCCTCTGTTTCCTCGACTTCTGCTAATTCTTTTTTTGGGGGTTGAGAAAAAATGCATGATAAAAAAAAAAGAGCTTTCAGGAACGCTCACCTTTGTGATTTGTAATTGTACTGTATTCATCTGTAGGTATTATCCTATCTTAACTAAAATCAAACTTCTCAGTGCCACCAGATAACTATGGAAATAAACTCATGTCCTGCTTCATGAAGTGATGCTAAGGATTTAATATACGGGTGACCATGATATTGTATAAAACAGTCATCATTAAAGGAATAAAGTATATTTTTTTAATCCATTAAACACCTACAAATTTTTATATATGAACATGCACACTTCTTCAAATTCAGCCGTAAGTGGAGGGAATATTATTTTTAAAAATAAATCAATAATACATTACTTGGGTGTGTTTATTATCTATATATCACAATGGGTGGGGAGGGGGGTCAATTGGTTCGTTGATGGTTGAAAATAATTAAGTTGTCGTTCATAAATGTCTTCAGGCAAGCTTTATGCCTCGTTTCTCGCCCTCTCCCAGGTACTTCTTCCTGTAGATACCTTCTGAGTCGTAGATCTTTTCTAAAGCATCGTAGTCGGCCTTCTTCTTCTCGATGAGGAAGTTCAGGACCTTCTCGACTCCAGGCTTTTGTTTCTCGCTACACTTGGCACAGCCGGTTTTCAATGCCGGTCTGGAATGTTTTCTGAAAATGGAAAACCATCATGAAATTAATTAAGCAGTACAGGTGTAAAAGGCGGACGCAATAACCTGAGCTCTGCACGCTTTGATCTAATGTTACCGTTTTGTGAAATAGTTTTCTAGTGTAAGTTAGGACCCTAATATTTCGGGACATACAATTTTGGGCAATGACATTGATGAATAATGAATCACGTCAATAAGCTTCACAGAAAATGAGAAATAAATGGATATCCTGAGTCTCTCATATGTGTTAGGCTTATTTACGAGCTAAGATAAAAGGTGAAGTGAAATCATAGATGTCACAACCTAAGCTCCACACACTTTGATTTTTGTAACTTTTGTAGAGTAGTCAAATACAGGTTTTGGGTAAATAGACAAAGAAAGATTATCGTTAAATGAACTTTGTTTACACTGTGAAATAGCTACCCTACCCGGAGCATATTTCTGCCATTGGTTCAAATTACAAAACAAGCCGTCAACAAAGTGGATCTCGATAAGAAATCCATGGTGCATCACTTTCGAAGAAACAAGATGAGGTAAACGCCTAATCTGTACAAAGTAAGGTGTGTATCTCCCCAACGGAAAAATACAATTATTACTAATGAGCACATACAAACATTAACATAATACATAATGAACATTCATACACTTCTTGCGAAAGAAACAGTATCTATTTTAAAACGTTCGACTTTAAAAAAAACTGAGAGACAATTGAACCACATAAGTAAGTGACATAAACTTAAGTTAAATTACTTTGAAATAAAAAGACTTTTTACAGCCACAAAAATTATTTTTCATCGAAATAGAGCAAGGGATACATTACCTTTTAGCTCCTTGCCGTCCGGAGTACAGGTTCCCTTGTTCGTCAGACAAAGGAAGTACTTCTGGTAGAGTCTTTCGTTGTTGAGGATCTCGTCCAAGTCGATGTTGTCATACTTGGTGGTGTACTTATCCGCTGGCCCGGCAAAGGCTACCCCGGCGAACAAAAGACAAGCTAGGATCATATGCATCATGGCGATAGACTTCCATGACTTCCTAGCTACCCACTCCGTATATACAGAAGACAATGTCCCCACCACTTCCCCAGGCTCCTTATATTCTCCATTACGCGATTGGCTATTGTTTTTCGGTCTTAAATCATCGTTTTAATAAGTAACGTGAAGAATACTAGTCTCTGAAGTAATTTGCATTTCATAAAAATAAATCTTCGGTTAATGTGTAGTTAAAAGGAACTGAAAAATAAACTTTGCCAGTTATGTGATAGTTTAATTTATTTTCAGTGCTATTTATCTTATTTTATTTGACTTTTAAATTCCCTTAAAATTTGTGCAGTTTTATGAGTTGGAATATATGGCCTGAAGGTTTTTTCTGAGATTTTTCTATAATTATAATAAAAACATGAAAAGTATCAGGGAAAAGGCATCGAAATTTGAACTTAATAGTGATAAATTTAAATTAAAGTTGTAATGCATTGTACATTCGCTAACATAATGTGAAAAAATCATATATGTATTTATTTTACAATTTGTGAACATCTTTGTTCCCTATGTTATGCATGATTTATTTATAGCATTGTTTATTGCTGATAGTTAATGTCATTTGTATGTCTAACTGCTTTTAGTCTATGCTTTCCTTTAGTACATTAAAGTTTAATCTTATCTGAGTTTTACTGCTACTGATTCATCTATATGATCTTCAATATATTTTATCACTTTAAGAATCACTGTCATGTTCATTGTGCATTCGTGCCCATTTTATATTTTAATATAAAATGCCCATTCGTGCCCATTTATAATAAGTTTATCACATTTGAATGATACTACCGCACTTTAAACTCTTATTCAGTCGACTTAAGTTTCATGGGTGGGTTTTTGATTTGTGTGTAAATTATAGGGAATTTAAGTTTGTGACATCTGTCAGCAGATGTTCTAATCGTTATAAATGTTATTACTTTTGTTTATAAGTGTTGTATATAATACTATTAACTTAATTTGGCCTATGAATATTCCTAAATATTTTATTGAAGTTTTTTCCTAAAAAGTTCTTACTTCTATCGTTATATTAGATAGTCATCTCTGTTGTTTTCGTGTTAATAACTATCTAAGCTGACTGGAATGAATATTGGATCGTAGTTTGTTTAGAATTTGAAGTAGTCGTGAATAATATGTAGTCTGTGGAAGTTAATATTTGTTTGTTGGTCGTTTTGTCTTTAATAAGTTCATTAGCTATTAAGATACCGAAAGACAATGATGACTAATACCCAATCCTTCACTCCCGCATTCATAGCTGAGGGGCTCAACCGTTTAAAGATACGGAATAGAGGTCAATGGAAACTTTACAGCAGCCTATACCACCACCCATATTGGCGGTGTTAAATTGACATAAACTGCACTGGAAAGTACAAATGTCTCAATTAAACACGAGACAAACAAATATCTCCGAGCAATCATAAAATATTTTGAGAGCATGTTGAGCAAGAGAAGACAGCAATTCTCTACACACACCTAGAAATGGTTCCTGTTTTCTTACTTTCCAACATACTGGTCATCTGATTATAATCCAGACCTTCTTGACTGCTTCTTCAGAAATTTTTTAAGAACAATAAGGAATTCAATTAGACATCTTGATGATCTCTGTTCTGATCATGGACTTTTTACCCTTAGAGAGCCTCTAAAATTAATAAAAAAAATAACTTCCTTCATTAATAAATAGAGGTAAATTGATTGGTTTTTTTAATACTAGTTACCTATATACGATACATTTTTATAATTATATTTGATGTAGCGATTTCCTTGGAAGTCATCGTCAACCCGCATTCATCTAAAAATCTGCAGATAGTATCATTCAACTAGAACATATCTGGAGAATCCAGTCCATTCTCGAAAACAGTGTTGTATAGAGTCCGGCTTCCAGCTTATGGTTGTAGATTGGCAACCTCTTGATTCAAATCATTTAATGCTTATGTCTCCTCTATGTCTACATGACTCTATGACGTCCCTGTTTTTAACTAGAAAGATCTTAAGACATCACGATGTTTCAGAATTACTGCATCATGACGATGGCTCTTGGGATGAGTACGACGTAGAAATGTCCAAACAATTTGCACACCACCTTTCCCTTACGTTTACAACATGCCAAGGCAATTAGTATTTGAGGTTAGGTGTAGAATGATTTGTATGAGACAAAATTTACTCTAAACCTCATTGTTTACGACATATTTTCTAAATACTGTCTAAACCTCCCACTTTCTTCTTCCCCCCCATACCAAAAACCATTGCGCGAGGTCGTGTAACTTTTTACCACTTAGAGGGTAGTACAGTTAGCCGCAGGGTAGAACATTTTTTTCGATGTAAGTTTTGGCAATATGTTTAGCTGTCTTTACACTATTACTATAACTTATCTCCGCAACCCTTTACTTGATGACAAAACATCATGAATATTATATTGAAAATTCAATGTAGATTAATTTTTGATTAGTCAAAATCAGCGCTGAACCTTATAGTTAATAAGATATTTGAAAAAAAAAAAAACTGTTGAAATCTACCATTTTACCCTCTTTCCACCCCCCCCCCCCCTAACCAACCAAAAACTGACTCTTGAGTTAGTACACATTTTTACCAGATACTAAGAGGAGGGTATTAAACAGTTTGCTACTGGGTAGAACTTATTTCGGATGTTTGGTAATAACCTGGTTTTACTGAACTCTCTCATATCCGGATAATTGTGGGTAATCCCAGATAAGTGAGAAATTCTAAAATTGAGAGTGACTAGAATATGTACGAAATAAAGAAAAATTTAAACAAGTATGCATTTATTTTATATATTTAGAACAAACTTTATAATGTTAGATCGAAATATTTGTTTAAAGTTGTCTGGTAATCATTTTTTTGACAACCTTTCCAGAGCCATGATGTCTCGCCAGTGCCTTATGAGCATGACAGGTTAGAATGATCGTGCTGTCCCACAAATGTTAATGCGACCTTAATAATAATAAAGTATATAACTATATATTCCTTATAATCAAAAGAAATATTAAATGAACGAATTTTGCTTCTAATGGATGGAATCTCTCTTAAACCTCTTCCTTTGCTCCAACAAGGTCTCTAATTTGGTCATCTGCTAACTCTTGTCTAGCACCACGCGTCACCCACTCTGCAACTTCAGTGTCAGTAAAGTTTCGCTATCATTTCATTAAACAGTTTTTTTCAACATTTTTGAGCATTGAAATTTTGACGGATTTCCCCTGGAATTAGCAAACCAGTAAATGACATCTTCTTGTTAATTGATTTAAGAATGTCAGAAAAATGTTAGTACAATCCCCTTGTATTAATTGAAGCATAATCTTATGGTAATCTCTTTTGAAACATTCAATAACCCTTTGATCCGCAGGTTGTTACAAACTAGCGACGTTAGGGTGTAAAACTATGTTATAATTTCACCTTGTTTTAATGTTTGAAAATTTGGGTGAACGCACAACATTTGTACAACTTAAATCAAAGTCATGATTTAACTATGTATAGATATTTTAAAACCTAGTAATAGTACAATAAAACATTAAGTTTAAACTGCTATGAAGTTAAGCAGTTTACCTTTGGTACGTAATTCTCATTTTAAAAATGATGAAAGTGATTTTTTTTATGTATTTGGCTTTAAAGATCTCTACCATATCTACTACACTTCAGTCTCAAAAGATCAAATCAATACGTCAAAAGAAATATACAAATACATTTATTTCCCCCCAAAAAACATCCCCTCAACAAAATCACCAAATATTTAGGTAAATCAATACCTAAATTCCAAATTATCAATATTAGTGTATCTATACAAAAGTAATAGAAAATGAAACGTCCTTCAGAATAGTAATTTATCTTTTTTTCAATTACAATTAAGAATATTCGAATAAATGAACGTTGGATTTAAAAAAAAAAATTTTAGTATAGTAGTCAGTTTGACAAATATGAATATGAATTTTTTCCAGTATTTTTGCGTCTTGTGTTTCAGGTCAATATCTTGACTATGCTGGAAACAAAATTATTTCATTGTGGCAAGTGATATGCATTCCTGTTTTGTTATTAAAAAGCTTTTGTTTAATTTTTTCCCCTTTTTTTATTACGTTTTTGTGATTGCTAAATTGCGTGCGTGTTTTTTTTTAAATATCCTCTGTTTCCTCGACTTCTGCCAATTCTTTTTTTGGGGGTTGAGAAAAAACGCATGATAAAAAAAAAGAGCTTTCAGGAACGCTCACCTTTGTGATTTGTAATTGTACTGTATTCATCTGTAGGTATTATCCTATCTTAACTAAAATCAAACTTCTCAGTGCCACCAGATAACTATGGAAATAACCTCATGTACTGCTTCATGAAGTGATGCTAAGGATTTAATATACGGGAAACCATGATATTGTATAAAACAGTCATCATTAAAGGAATAAAGTATATTTTTTTAATCCATTAAACACCTACAAATTTTTATATATGAACATGCACACTTCTTCAAATTCAGCCGTAAGTGGAGGGAATATTATTTTTAAAAATAAATCAATAATACATTACTTGGGTGTGTTTATTATCTATATATCACAATGGGTGGGGGGGGGTCAATTGGTTCGTTGATGGTTGAAAATAATTAAGTTGTCGTTCATAAATGTCTTCAGCCAAGTTTTATGCCTCGTTTCTCGCCCTCTCCCAGGTACTTCTTCCTGTAGATACCTTCTGAGTCGTAGATCTTTTCTAAAGCATCGTAGTCGGCCTTCTTCTTCTCGATGAGGAAGTTCAGGACCTTCTCGACTCCCGGCTTTTGTTTCTCGCTACACTTGGCACAGCCGGTTTTCAATGCGTCTGGAATGTTTTCTGAAAATGGAAATCCATCATGAAATTAATTAAGCAGTACAGGTGTAAAAGGCGAACACAATAACCTGAGCTCTTCACGCTTTGATCTAATGTTACCGTTTTGTGAAATAGTTTTCTAGTGGAAGTTAGGACCCTAATATTTCGGGACATACAATTTTGGACAATGACATTGATGAATAATGAATCACGTCAATAAGCTTCACAGAAAATGAGAAATAAATGGATACCCCGAGTCTCTCATATGTGTTAGGCTTATTTACGAGCTAAGATAGAAGGTCAAGTGTAATCATAGATGTCACAACCTAAGCTCCACACACTTTGATTTTTGTAACTTTTGTAGAGTACTCAAATACAGGTTTTGGGTAAATAGACAAAGAAAGATTATCGTTAAATGAACTTTGTTTACACTGTGAAATAGCTACCCTACCCGGAGCATATTTCTGCCATTGGTTCAAATTACAAAACAAGCCGTCAACAAAGTGGAACTCGATAAGAAATCCATGGTGCATCACTTTCGAAGAAACAAGATGAGGTAAACGCCTAATCTGTACAAAGTAAGCTGTGTATCTCTCCAACGGAAAAATACAATTATTACTAATGAGCACATACAAATATTAACACAATACATAATGAACATTCATACACTTCTTGCGAAAGAAACAGTATCTATTTTAAAACATTTGACTTTTAAAAAAAACTGAGAGACAACTGAACCATATAAGGAAGTGACATAAACTTAAGTTCAATTACTTTGAAATAAAAAGACTTTTTACAGCCACAAAAATTATTTTTCATCGAACTAGAGCAAGGGATACATTACCTTTTAGCTCCTTGCCGTCCGGAGTACAGGCTCCCTTGTTCGTCAGACAAAGGAAGTACTTCTGGTAGAGTCTTTCGTTGTTGAGGATCTCGTCCAAGTCGATGTTGTCATACTTGGTGGTGTACTTATCCGCTGGCCCGGCAAAAGCTACCCCGGCGAACAAAAGACAAGCTAGGATCATATGCATCATGGCGATAGACTTCCATGACTTCTAGCTACCCACTCCTTATATACAGAAGACAATGTCCCCACCACTTCCCCAGGCTCCTAATTTTCTCCATTACGCGATTGGCTATTGTTTTTCGGTCTTAAATCATCGTTTTAATAAGTAACGTGACGAATACTAGTCTCTGAAGTAATTTGCATTTCATAAAAATAAATCTTCGGATAATGTGTAGTTAAAAGGAACTGTAAAATAAACTTTGCCAGTTATGTGATAGTTTAATTTATTTTCAGTGCAATTTATCTTATTTTATTTGACTTTTAAATTCCCTTAAAATTTGTGCATCCTGATGGTTTTTTCTGAGATTTTTCTATAATTATAATAAAAACATGAAAAGTATCAGGGAAAAGGCATCGAAATTTGAACTTAATAGTGATAAATTTAAATTAAAGTTGTAATGCATTGTACATTCCCTAACATAATGTGAAAAAATCATATATGTATTTATTTTACAATTTGTGAACATCTTTGTTCCCTATGTTATGCATGATTTATTTATAACATTGTTTATTGCGGATAGTTAATGTCATTTGTATGTCTAACGGCTTTTAGTCTATGCTTTCCTTTAGTACATTAAAGTTTAATCTTATCTGAGTTTTACTGCTACTGATTCATCTATATGATCTTCAATATATTTTATCACTTTAAGAATCACTGTCATGATTTTCGGTAAGGTAAGTTTTTCAGAAGATATTTGACCTCAGAGGGATTAATGGCTTTTGGTGGAAGAGAGAGAGGAATAGGTGAAGTGAGGAAATCTTTCACAGTTGTGCTGTGAGTATGGCTTTGATGAGAAAGGTGAGGTGTGAAAGTATGGGAAAGGTGCAGAGCAAATACCTCCGACCTATCCCCATCCGAAGCCGCCCAG
Source organism: Acanthosoma haemorrhoidale (assembly GCA_930367205.1). NCBI lineage: Eukaryota > Metazoa > Arthropoda > Insecta > Hemiptera > Acanthosomatidae > Acanthosoma > Acanthosoma haemorrhoidale. The sequence continues at coordinate 95,675,368 of OV884011.1, forward strand.
GACCCATCATCACGACGGAGTGGATGTGAAACAGGTTGATACTTTAGGATTTTTTTAGTTACATTCCACAGGGAGTTATCCCTGGTAGACAGAGAGGAGAGGTAGGAATTGAAAGAATCGGAACGGAAGGATGCCAATCGCCGCTTTACCAATCGGCAGTACTGATTGTACGTGCGGCGATCAGCAGGATGTCGGGATCTTTGCCACACTGTTCTGGAGCGGCGTTCGTATTGGATTAGATCTTTGAGATGCTGAGGTAAACGATTATGATTGTGGATTTATGGGTGATGATGGGGTGACGATGCCTCCCAAGCCGACCTCTGGACCAGAGTAGTGAAAGAATGCACTGCATCGTCTAGGTCTTGGGATGTTTTCAGGGACAATTTGAAGTTTACGGACTCTGTAAGAAGCTGGTGGAAGTGGTCCCAGTGAACTGGGCCCCTAATAAATGAAGGAGGAGGCAGTTTGTGAATTGGTCTTAGGGAAATGGTTAATAATAAAGGACTATGATCAGAGGAGAGGTCATCGAGGTGCGTGAGTGAATAGTTATGTGTTCCTAAACTATTGTAAGAAAAAGAAGTCAAGGAGATCAGGATTTCGGTTGAGATCAGATGGCCAATAGGTGGCTGTGTCAGGAGAGATCGTAGAGCGCAGACATATTTCCGTGTGAGTGCAGACAGCAAAGCACATACGCGTGTATTCGTGGATCTTGACCCCCAGTGTTGGTGCTTCGCATTAAAGTCCCCACCCACAAGGAAACAATGTCCTATGGAGTCTAGAAAGAAGATGAATTGGGAATCGGAAATGGATTTATTTGGAGGGCAGTACACTGATGCTAGTGTAAGGGGAAAAGTGAAGGTGGTGATTCAGCGTTCTGTAGGCTTCGCAGCCCTTGTAGTTGGCTGGATGTCCTTGCTGGCCAAGCACGCATACCACAGGCGATTTAAGGGGCTTTTTGCACAATTCGCTTTTGTGCTGCCCACTGCACTTAACACACCTGGGAGGGTGGTGGCAGTAAGATTTTGTGTGCCAATACGCCTGACAGTTATGGCACTGGACAATATCGCGTTTGGGATACGGTTTTTCAACATGTACCCTTGTGTAGTACAGGTTTGTTAGGTCGTATATCTTCTTGACTCCAGGTGACCTCTCAAGATCAACAAAGAACAGTGGTAATGCCATTCTATTGTTTCATCCTGTTGCCTATCCTCACGCAACACGTTTGTTATTTGGCGAACTTTGTATCCGAGAGCTGAGAGTTCTTCTTCTATTTCGTCAGCTGGTGTGATTGGGTGCAAATTTCTGATCACCACTCGGAGTGATCGTTCCTGCTTTAATTGGTAGGTGTGGTAGTCTGCATTGGTTTCATCCAAATATTTAACAATCGCTCTATAAGTATCGGGAGTGTCTGGGGAAATTTTCGTATCCCGAGAGCGATTGAGGCACCATATTTTCCGGTACCTCCAATTTTGCTAATTTGTGAGCATAGTAAATTAAAGTTGCTAATGTTGCGTACAAATATAGCAGGCGGCTTGGGCTGTCTGGGTGTTTTGTTGACTTCCATTTCTTCTGCTGGGATGTTTTTCAAAGCCTCAAATGTATTTGGCGTGAAGAAAGGCGACTCTATGGCGGTTTCTTGTTTTGATGTGCTGGCCTGTGGAGGTATCTCCTCCATGTAACTAGCTGCAGAGGTGGTCATTTGTACGTTCCTATTCGACCTTCTTGGTTTTCGCTTTACAGGCGACGGTGTTGGAGTTGGACCTAGTGACCTAGATATTTTTTTCTTATTTTGAGACATTAGTTGTTGATAAGATCTCATTTTATCATAACAACGGTTTTTTTATTAGTAGAAAAGAAGTACGTAGCGCCGTGGGATTCAAGCTCACAACTCCCAGCGGCGAGTCACGGGTTTTGGCTCTGAGCCACCAGACCGACTAGCTCAGAGAACTATCGTTAGTGAACGATCGGAGAACGTCTGGCAAATGCGTTCCAATATGGCCGACTACTCAGTCCGATATCACTTATTACACTTCACCTAAATGTAATAAGCAATTTACTCACGTCTTGAGGGCTCCCTCGTGGGGTTGCCCACAGCTCCCTCAAGTTGCCTGCTAGAACAATTTTGAAACTGAACTATGGCCTATAGACGGTAGTATATAGTATTTGAATGACGAGCGAAGTAGAGAGATGTTCTAGAAGGTAGCGCATGCGCGAAAACTCTGCTCAACTGTTTAAAGATACGGAATAGAAGTCAATGGAAACTTTACAGCAACTATACCACGACCCATATTGGCGGTGTTAAATTGACATAAACTGCTCTGGAAAGTACAAATGTCTCAATTAAACACGAGACAAACAAATATCTCCGAGCAATCATAAAATATTTTGAGAGCATGTTGAGCAAGAGAAGACAGCAATTCTCTACACACACCTAGAAATGGTTCCTGTTTTCTTACTTTCCAACATACTCGTCATCTGATTCTAATCCAGACCTTCTTGACTGCTTCTTCAGAAATTTTTTAAGAACAATAAGGAATTATATTAGACATCTTGATGATCTCTTTTCTGATCATGGACATTTTACCCTTAGAGAGTCTCTAAAATAAATAAAAAAAATAACTTCCTTCATTATTCAATAGAGGCTAAATCGATTGGTTTTTTAATATTATCTACCTATATACGATACATTTCTATAATCATATTTGATGTTGCGATTTCCTTGGAAGTAATCGTCAACCCGCATTACTTTTGTGTAAATATAAAATTTCAACTTTTCAGCTACTTTCTGATAATTATACTTTCCATCCGTAACCATTAATTCAATACCTCTTCCCATGTCCAATTCTGTTAGATGCCTAGGTTTCCAACACGACAAAAACCTGAACTCTCTTACACGAGACTTAAAAGACCAGAATTGACCGGTTTGGACACTTACAGACTAGTTAATAAAAACTCGAACTTCACATATGAGGTATTTAATTACAAAACCTGCTGCTGATGGATTTTCGGAAATTTTATACGAGATACAATCCTTATTAATGCGAATGATGTTCGCACCCACACTATCGGGCTGAGAGCATTACTCCACGATAAGATAATCGTCGTAGCCCAGTTAAATAATCTTAGTAGAAGAGAGTCTTTTAACATCTTTTTTTTTTTAATTACAAGCAAGACACTGGTATATATAAATATTAAGGACCAGAGTTACAACAAACTGGTTTGAATGTCTATGAGCAAGTGGTTTCCAATACTAGGGTTTTTTTTAATTTTAAAACCCCTTTATTAATCAATAAGTTTTATAATTTACATTTTTTTATATAAAAATGTCTCCTCGTACTGCATACGCAGATGCATTCGAAGGAGGGTAGAATTACAATAACAATTTTCTATTTGAAGTTAAAATTACAAATCGCTTGGTTCAGAACTAGGTGATGGGGCTCACCTCCAGATTACAATAATGGAACTACAAACTAAAAACTAAAACTAGAACCTAATACTAAAGCATTCCTGCCGCGACAGCGTCTTTCCATCGATTGGGGAACGGAGCGGGGGTTATCTTGTTAAACACCGGGTTTGTCAAACCGGGTCTGGGGCTAAATCTGAGACAAATATATGTAAGAAAAGGATAAGATTCTGGGAAGCAGGGGGTCTGGGAAAGAATCAAGGTCTGGGAATTGGTATGAGCAATTGAGGTTCTTACATTTGGTTCTGCTAGTTGCAGGTTTACTAATACATGGAGTATTTCCTCATGTATAATACAATGTATTTTGCTCATAAGCCATGATATTTCTGTTTTTCTTCAGCTAATGTTACATTGCACATTGCTGTATGTCAAGTAGTATTTGAGACAAAACGGAAGAATGTGTTATTCTTAATTTACATAATTAAGTCTTTTAGTTTGTTATATAAATGTTGTTATAAAAATAGATTTCGTGAAAGGCTACCTCTTTACCAATGTTTATCATGTTGCATCTACCCTTATTAAAATTGTTGTTTATCAATTTATTATCGTTCATGAAAGTTTCTATAATTTGTTTGTTCATATTTACTGTCTGCTCGATATTATGTTCTGTATTACAGTTGTTTCGTTCAATTTCAATTTTGACATTGTCATAATGTTGCATGTCCGTTGCATCCATAGTTCTAGTTAACCAACTAATTGCCGTTCCTAGTCCATTTATTAATCCACGTTTTTGTCTTCTATTATGATTTCTCAGTAAGTCAATTTTGTTCTTAGTTTCATGTATAATATCTACTATTAAAGGGTAGATTGTTAAAAACATTTTAAAACTTCTATTAAAACGTCTACTGCCAATCTTTGAATCTATCAACCATTTTCCTATTCACCAGTTTGGTTTTCATCTACGACATTCCACTGCTTAACAAGGCCTTCGCCCCATTGATCACAAATTCTCAGCCCTTGAAACCAAACAGTATTGCACTGCTGCTTTTCTTGATATAGCTCAAGCTTTTGACAGGGTCTGGCCCGCAGGTTTACTTTACAAGCAAAAATCATATTTACCAAAGATCGTTTTTCTAATCCTACAGTCCTACCTTCCAAACCACTTCTTCCAAGTCCGCTGTGACTTAGAATATTCTAACTACTATCCCATAAAAGCAGGAGTTCCACAGGGTAGTGTCCTGGACCCGATCCTCTATAATCTATACCCGTACACCAATGATGTGTACCCTCTACCCCATTCCTTCTTAGCAACATTTACAGACAACAATGCAGTCCTGTCATCCCCCACAAACCCCGACATAGCATCCCGAAATTCAAACACACCTTCAATGAGATCGAGTATTGGTACAACTATTGGTGGATCAAAGTTAATGAAGCAAAATGTTCCCAAATTTCCTGTACCCTCACCCGCAAGTCCTGTTTATTATTTTTTTTTTAATTCCATTACTCCTCCTGTATTCAAGACAGTATAGTAATTAGGCTTCGATCTCGGCAAAAGGCTGATATGTAACCCACGCACGAGGCTAAGAGAAGAACTAACAGTTTTGACAACTGTACCGACTACTTCGAAGGACATCCCATCTCTCAATTGAAAATAAATTAGTAATTTACAAAGTTATACTCAAACCAATCGGGAAATACGGAATAGAGCTAAGAGGGACAGCTAAAAAGTCATACGTCACGCGTATCCAATCCTTACAATCAAAAGTCCTGAGAACAATAGTAAATGCACCGTATTAAACCCTTCATAACGATCATAATATACCTTTCATTCTTGCACTCATCCTTTCCAACTTATTGAAATTCCATAATTACGTATTAAACCACGTTAATCCCCTAGCACAGACATTACACAGCACATTTACACTGCTTCACTCATCCCTATAATTTACCTCGGAGACTAAAGTGGCAGTGGCCTTGTGACCTCTATAAATACGTGTCAGGAGGAGTGCTGGCAATGGCTTTTTTAAAGGTTTCTACAATCATGTCCTGAGGGTGTGTTGCTCCCGCGCTCTTCGTCATCCTCCACTGGCTCGTGTCCGGTGACTTGGCTGACGGAGGAGCGTGGGGGACTTCCCAAAACTCCACTTCCTCTTTCACGTGCGAGAGAGGTGAAAACCATGTGGATTTGGGAGGTCTCTGGGCCCTTTGAAAATACCGTATGATTGAGCGAATGAATGAAAATTGTAAATATGGTATGAATGAGAACATTTATCAAAATTACTTACTGCCCAATAAGGCAGATTGTAATTTTATGTAAAAAGATTATGTTAACGCGGCGTCAATGACCCTTGTGGTTGGTTAACAAAACAAAATGTTAATCGTGGAATATGTTGTGTTAATAAACAAATAATCTGACTTATTAGTATTAGATGATTGTTTATTTTCTTGGGTCTAATTTTATACAACATTCTAGAACTCATCCCTTCCAAGTTTATGAAATTCCACAGTAGCCTTTCCAACCACCCTAATCCTGTAGCACAGTCTTTGCACTGCGCCACTCATCCCTATAAACCTCCTCGGAGACTGAAACGGCAGTGGCCTCGTGACCTGCTATAATCACGTGACAGTGGTAGTCCTGGCAATGGCCAGTTTCTCCAATCATGTCCAATTGTATGAATGAGCGAGTGAATGATGACTGTAAATATGGTATGAATGAGATCATTTATCTGTATTATTATTGCCTTATAAAAGGCAGATTGTAATTATTGCACAATAAAGTTCTAACTAACTAAATTAAAATTTTATACAGTGATTGGAGTGTCTTTAGTTAAATGTAGTACCTCTTGGTAATTTTGATCTGGCGAAGAAAAATATGTCATCTGTTAAAGACATCGTTTATTTATTTGAAAGTTTGTCAAAGATGTGTAAGATGTAATAATTCACATATAAGATGTTTAATTTTAAAACCAGCTCGATCCATTTTCATAATTTTTACATGAGATACTAGAAACAACCCCAATCCGTGCATCTGAATTTGGTTAAATGTGTTAGGTGCTTTTGTAAAGAACCTAGGTTCATGATTGTGTTAAGACAAGTTTTCATCGTCAATAGTGTTTTAGTTTTTATGTAATCAAAGCTACCCCTTTATTGTCCTTTCTGTAAAATTTCTGAAATTGGATCGAGCTGGTTTTGAAACTAAACACCTCATACACTAACAGTTGCTAAAACTTAATTTTTACTTGCGGACTAGAACTATGGGGACAACCAAACCAACGAAATATTAACTAATACAAACATTCCTATCCAAAGTCCTCAGTGCTGTAGTGAACGCTCCCTTTTACGTTACAAACCCATCACTTTAAAGAAATTTTCATGTGCTAATTGTCCTTGACCTTATAACCTCAAGATCTCCCGAACTCCACAAAAACCTATCCGCTAATCACGTATCATCTTGTTAACTCCTTATCTAGTAACGCTTATCTTTACAATCCTCCTTGTGGCCTACAAGGGGGGGGGGGTGGGCTTGCAAACTTTTGTAAATTGGTATGTATAACTAATAAAGTCTTAATAAGGTCCTATACGTGGGTGCCTCTCTCTCCCACTCTCTGGTTTTGACTCCACCCGTTTAGGAGAGGAAAACGGGGGTTGCTCCACTCCTTCCTTCCTTGCTATCAGCATGAGAAGCAAATTTCCTTGCAAGTGGGGGGGGGGTGCTGTTAGGAAGAATAATTTGTGTATATATTTAATGAATGGAAATCGTACATAAGTGTGAATGAACTATTACATCCAAATTAATAAAGCTGTTGTAATTATTTGATAAAAATCTGATAATAACAAAAAAATACAATGGTTTAGTGATTAGATTTTTATTGACTACTTATACTTGAAATTAAATCATCTTATAGTTTAAATGTTTTATGATTTAATATTGTGGTATTTAGTTTTTATATGTAAATCTATCGCAAGCATACTAACATAGGTGGGTTAAGGTTTACAATTATCTAACACAACCATGATGTATTGTTTGGACATTAAAATATATTTACATTTTGAATTTAAACAATTTTATCTTGCCGTAAGTCGCTCATGATATGTCTTCAGTCAAGTATGATACCTCGTCTCTTAAGCTCTGCTTGGTACTTCTTCCTGTAGATACCTTCTTTGTCGTAAACCTTCTCCAGAACATCGTAGTCGGCCTTCTTCTTCTCGATGAGGAACCTCAGCACTTTCTCGAATCCATGCTTCTGTTTCTCGCCGCACTTGCTACAGTCAGAGATTAATGCTTCAGGAATAGCATCTAAAAATTATAGCAAATATTTTTAGTGCTGTTGTCATTTGTGCAAAATTGTTCATTAAAATATTTTCATTTAATTTCGATATAATTACAATTACATAATAACAATACAAAGTCCCACTAAATCTAATTCTGACGTGTATCCGTTAATATAATCTCCGCCATAAATATTTTAGGATCCAACGAATTAGCTCTTTTTTGTTATATTAATTACCATTATTTTCTTTTGACGTTTTAAGGTTATTTGGGAATTTCTTATATAGATAAAAATTGGGATGTAATAGATCTGAAATCAACTTATGGACGCAAGTAAGCATACATTAATCAGATATTCTTTTTTAAAATGATTTAAATATGTCAATTCATCAAACTACTTTAAATCGTGATTTACCTTTAAGGTCTTTTCCATCCGGTGTGCAGAGGCCTTTTCCGATGAGGCACTGGAAGTACTTCTGGTAGAGTCTTTCGTTGTTGAGGATCTCGTCCAATTCGATGTTGTCATACTTCGTGGTGTACTTCTCCTCAGGCCTAGCAAAGGTTACTGCTGTGAACATCAGACAAGCTAGGATCAGGTGCATCTTGTTGGCAGATCTTGAAGACTCCCTGCCTGCCCACTCCTTATATCTTGAGACAGCTATCCCCACTACCAGTCCAGATTCAGTGTCCGGCTAATTCTTTTGATCCTGGGACTCTGCTCTATTATTATTACTATATATTGTTGGTTATTAGGTGTTCCAGTCCAAGAAGTATCCGAGTCAAAAACTCATACGAACGTGAGTACAACATTGAGGTTTTCAAAGACAGATGTATGATCGACAGGTGGTGTTAGTGGTGTTATTTTTAATTTACTCTTTTAACATTGGTGACTCAATCCCCAATATAGTGAGAATGTATGAGCGAGACCATTTCACGATGATAATCTTTCTGCCCCCATTCATAATAAAACATACCACGAATAATAAAATTAGGTACTACAACTAATATTAATGATAAAATTCACTTTTTCTATCATCTAAATCTATCTTATAATTTTTTAAAGGACATTCCGAAATATTTGCAGATCCACCATATACATTTCTAATTATAAGTAAATTATTCATTATTTTTTGACACTTTAAACGAGCTGGAAAATACAACCTTTTTTAAAATTGTCGGAAAATAGGTTTGATTGAGAATAGTATCTAAAATAATATTATTTCCCACTTTTCATATCACAAAAATCATAAATATTATTATTATTATACAGTTTTTTTATATCTTTAAATTATTTACCTAATATATACAATATCTTTTTTCTTTTAAGTCTGGATCATAGTGAACTTAAGGCTATTGATGCACTCATTTGCCATCATTCTTAAAATATTTCATAAAATGTGTGTTTTTTTTTAAATTCAATGGCAGTAATTCAAAAATAGTGATTTTGCTTTTTTATCTTTCGCCATGTTGAAGTCATTTTTCTCCTTCTTTTTTTACTACTAATCGTCCTTCAATCACGGTCGTAAAAAAGATTCGTTCCGTCAAAAGTTTAAAGCAATATTCCAAAACACCAAGACATATACTGATTGGTTTGTTGGTTAACATAAAAAAATTATGATAACAGAAGCTGGAATAAGGCTGTAATAAGATAATAGAATCCTTAAAGATGATGTTTTGAGAGCCACCAATACAAACCAATATTTAGATGGAAGTTTTTACTTAATTTTTAATTAAAGTACATACATATTTTTTTGGGTTACTTTGGTTTTTGGCGTTACTTCAAGATATAAAATGAATAATCCTTTCTAAAAAAATAAGTTAGCTTTCTCTTAGATGCATTTATTAAGTTATTAAGAAACATATGCAGCATGTCCCTTCATATATCTCCCTAATGTAATAATTCTCAATATTTCTGATATGGGCTTATAAAAAATAAAACTTACTTCACAATTAATGCATAAAAATTAGAGAGTTGGTATATGTAGGACCGAAAATACAGACTCGTCCCCTGGATTGAGAAAGTTCTAATATATGAAAAACGATACCTATTTTTTTTGTATTTTTTTTCAAATTATTTTTTGGGTACCTCCCACTATTACTACAACCTGATATTTGCCATATAACTTTGCCGTTGGTAAAGACAAACATATACTTATGAGTGTATACTCATAAGACTATTTCCCTGAATATGTTTGAAAGTAATGCCATTTTCTGGTTCAACAACTGTTGCTGACTGCTTGAAACTATAGATATACAAATATATGTAATTTACTTGTATACTATATATTTTGAATTGTAACCATTGGTTCTAATGTGGACTGGATGAGTAAAAAAACATCAAATACAAAATCTGCATGGCTGGCACGGACAAAAAAAATTTTTTTAGATACATAAGAATTTGTGGCCAATGACAATCATTTTATTTCTTGACCAACCGTCAATCCAGGGATATGGTGTGATCAGCAAAGCAATACACAAATAATACTTTTCATTTGCTGTTACTTTGTATCAGGTCTACTCATCAGGCTTATAGAGGACCTTTAGCTTTGCAAGTTCACATGTGAATATTAATACTTGATTCGAATGGTACACTACCAAAGAGTAGTTACCAAACTGAAGTTATCTCAAATGAGAAAGGTGTAGCAGTGAGAACGGGTTTATTTTCAAAAAGCGTAGCTCAGAAGAGCATTCGTAATCTCATTGATTTTTTTTTTTTTTTTTCTTAGCTCTCTAATTATAAGATTAAGGATGAGGGAAAAATAAAGCGATATTTGGATTGAGCGGATCCTTGTACTAGGAGTACCTGCTTGAAGGTGATGTGAGGGAATTAAGGAGTGTGGGAAGCCTCGGTAGAGGTTGATAGTTGCGGTAGAGTCCACTGGTGGCTGGGCCTACAGTCTCTCTAGGCATGTAGTGCAGTCTTATTTAGTTGGATAGCAGTGATGGGTGCCCGTTAGAGGCTTGTTGTTGGTTGGCCAAGCGTTATGATGTCCACCATTTGGTCTGCTTTACCAGATCTTGAGAGTTGCCATCTTGCCGGTAGTGGTTGGGGTGTCATGTCTCGGAATAGAGGGTTTTGGCTATGTTTCATCGAGTCAAAGAACTTGATGTGTCTTCTTCTGATGGCTTCGGTAATGGTGGGGACTTCGAACTTTTTGTGGATGTCGGGAGCCTTCATATCACGAAAAGGGGTATGCCATAGTGCCGTGCGCAGGACTTTGTTCTGGAAGCTCTGGAGTCGAGTTATTGTGCTAGTGTGTAGGAATCGGAAGAGTGGTGTCCCAAAAAGTAGAGCTGGCCTCAGGACGCTCTTATATATTAACAGTTTTAGCCGAAGGGATATAGCCGGGCTTGTGATGAGTTGCTGGAGAGAGTAGTAAGTCCTACGTACTCTTTTCAACTTCTTCTGCAGGTGTGTGTAAAACGTCATGTGTCTCCCTACGTTGATGCCGAGGTAGCATATGCTGTTGGAAAGTTTGCATTCAGTCCCGTCTATGGTGAAGCTGGTTGGGCGCTTCCGTTTTCCATGCTGGAAGGAGAAGACGATCCCTTGAGTTTTAGCCGGGTTCACCTGAATGTGGACAGCTCGCAGCCTGTCGGTGATTAACTGACTGGAGCCCTCTGCAGCCTTTAGAGCTTTCGCTGGGTTGAGGCTGGTGCTGTAGACCCCTATATCGTCCGCATATGCCGCTACCTCACAATTGGAGTATGATGCTCCTACTATGTGCGTGGTGTAGATGTTGAAGAGTAGGGGTCCCAGCACCGACCTTTGGGGAACTCCGACGACGAAATCTCTTCTGGTGGTTGATATGTCTCCTATTCGCACCGAAAAGGTTCTGCCTGCGAGATAGGAAGTTATGATGTTCTGGAGTTGCGCAGGAAATTCGTGCTCGTTCAGGCGTCGCAGGAGGAGGATTGAAGAAATATTAATTGCTTTTAGAGGGATTTCAAGGTTCCTTAGAAACAGAGTCGTAAATCATTTTTCATTGTTTCAATTACATTGCACTTTTTTTTGTAAAATAAAGTAAAAAAACAAACTAGATAGTAAATATTGTAAAATGTAGTTATGCTACGCATCCTAATATTAATAATGTATGGACGATAATTACGCAATATCAAGTGATAGTTACTCAGCTTGTGTTTCTTAAATAATGCTCAGTTGGTTTAAAATTGGGACATTAAATTCACAGTTTATATATTTATCTCTCGGAACTTTTTGGAATATCTTTGAATCACCATATTTGATGTGTCTGCCTTTAACATCGTGAACACGTCTAAACTTTAACCCTTAAATATGTAGTTATTGTGAATGTCCTAGTTTTAAGTAATTTTTTAGACCGCTCTCCTGAACCGCTTTTAGGCTTGGCAACTATTAGTCACCTTGTCATTGTCATTCTAACATTTTGACTCATGTAATAAAAAACAAATAAAACTTTGCTTTAGCCTCGAAATAAAAAATTATAGTTACCCACCATCCAGTAGCTAAATTACACTCCCTGAAATATTTATATCCGAAAATCTCTGTTTCAAGGCAGTGAGGTATAAAATAAACATTTAAAACCTGTTTAAAAGTAATACTTTTTTTTCTGAATTCTTGGTTTTACATTTCCTTAACAATAGGACAAATTCCATGATTTTGTTATGTAACATGGTTAAAGAAATTTTCATACGACAGTAGCTTCAGGCTCTGATTCTATAGTGATGATGGTAGTTTTGCGATAGTTTTGTTGTCAATTTATATTCATATATTGCTCTCTTAACTATTATGAAGTAGTTTATTATGAGGTATGTTCGGTTTCAACCTCTTGAGAGAAAATGAGTACGAGAATATTCCTGAATTCCTGTCCTGTCACTGGATTATAGTTTGTCTAATAATTATTTGAAGTTTGGGATCACAGTCTGCATCAATTACTTGTTAATATATAATGCACTTTAAATATTTAGTAATTAGTTAGGACAATAGTACTCACCAGTGTCCTCCAGAGGCCAGACAGAAAACCGTACTTAGCCTTTTTTAGGGTAGATCTTCTATCTATAAATAAAAACATGGATCTGTGCGTGTGTTCCAAAGTGCATAATCCATATTGTACACATATTATTTACAATCTGAAGAAAATAAATAAACTCTTAATGTATAAACAGTATATCCGGGCAATCATGTGTTACGCATGCTAAGCAATAAATTTCAAGTCCTTTCTTCCTCACTATCATTCTCTCTCTCCTCGACCTTAGGAAATATTAACACTCCCTGTTCCGCTCGAGTCCAAGATCATCTCCCATCTTATGCTAGCTTTTTAGAATCTTAGCTTATGCTTAAAGAAAAAGGTTAGTGAATATGAAAACTAGTAACTACCCCCTCCCACAGAATTTTGTTATCTTTTAGGCCTTTTGACAGAGGAAATATCAGAAATGTAAATGTGTATTATAATAAGTAATAAAACAGACTGTTTGGTTGGATCGGTTGAAAGATAATTTATTGAAAATAAATCATAACCCCGTTTCAAATAGGTTTATTTTGAATTTATTGGGAAAAAAATTTTGTAAGCCAAAGGGAACAATAAAAATAACATGCAAAAAACAGAAGGAACTCGGGAACTATAAGCTTTGTAGTAAACTGGAAAATTGATTATTTGAGAACAAAGAGAACTCATAAAATATTGAACAAAAAATGTTCAAATCGATCCTGCTAAAACTAATACAATGAAAAAAAAAAAAAAAAAATTGATTTTGTTAAAAATAATTGAAACATTAAACGTCACTAGTTTTACTTGTATGTAAATTCAATATTAAATTTAATAGCTATAATCCTACCTTCTAGATTCGAATCGAGATTTTAATCCAAAATCAATAAATTTAAATTAATTTTCTTACAGATCTATTTACAAAAACATTTTCCTGTTACTCGTCATCGAAATGGAATTCAAGAATGCCTGTTCGAAGTGATTTTCGAGATTCCAGGTACCAGGGTCATTTAAGTGAGCCACTAGGGTTGAATTGTTAAACTAGGTGGCAACGATAGACAGGCCAGGCAACTTCCTCGATCCAAATGTTGCCGTTAAACCCACATTATCCGAACGCGGCACACAAAAGGGAATTTTGTTCATCTAGCCACCCCGACTATTTCTTCCGTATTATTGTTTAAAATTTCGTTTCCTATTGATCTATTGTACATAGATGTAATCGATGTTCATACATGACGTGTGCAAATGCATCATGCGCAAATTTGCGGAATCTTTACGCATCTTTGCAAATCTCTACTCCTCATTAGTCTTGGAACGATTTACTCATTCATTATCTTATATTCCCTGACTTTGTATCAATTATGTTTATTGGATTGCTTCAATACATAGATAAGCGTTAGCTGCCAGTTTGTATCTCATTTTCTTTTGGATTTTAATTCTTATAGTTTCTTGTTTATTTTACTTTTTTGTTTCTTATATTTATTAACAGGCTAAGTACGGTTTTCTGTCTGGCCTCAGGAGGACACTGATAAGTACTATTAACTTATGTTTAGGATCCTATGAACTTTATTTACTACAGCTAACAATTAAACAATTTTTATTATACAACATACAAATTTTATTTTCAGAACAACAATGGAATCAGTTAAAGTTAGTATTTTGTGTTTAACTTTTTGAGCTTCGCGAATTGTGGTGAGAGTTTATTTCATAAATTCGAATTTATTGGGTCTACATTGTCTAATAAGCGATGGTATTTTGGTTTGCCAGAAAATTTGTCTTGTGTCATCTTTATTAGTAACAAAGAAAGGGACGAATTATGTGAGATACATATTTGGATCAGTTGATTACAGTACTCTATTGTACGAAGGATGTATGTCAAAACCTTCTTTTTATGCCGATTGTCTCAGAATTTTAAATTGCATCATCGAAAGAGTGGATATACCACCAAAGCTTTTTCATGACTGAATCCTAAGAAAGTTTCCTCATCTATCTGTACTGATTTGGCAGTTGATGTAATCAACCGCTTTTAAAACGTTTCTTTTAGGTCTTTAATTTTCAATTGTTGATTTCGTATGCCACATTCCACAAAGGACTTTTCAGGACATCCCCTTCGGGTTTTTAGGTCTTCTAAAGAATCAATATTACTTATTGTGCATGTTCTTTTTAGACAATCTTCATTTGTCTTAAGGAAGTGGTCGATTTGCTTCTATCCATCTACGATTAAAATGCGGTAAAAATACTTTAGTTTTATTGTGCCTTAAGTAATGTCTTGCTGGTCTTACTTTACAGATTACTCCGGATTGTAGTTGTCGTTTTCCTTGTTTTTTGGTTTCTTATAGCTGGATCATATGGGCTATATTATATAAAAGCAGTTAAACAATTATTATTATCGGTTTACACTTTATTTTACATTATTATTATTTTGTTTTTTTATTGTTTTTTATTATGATGTTATAGTTTATTTTTTTTGTCATGTTAATTTGTCATCTGAATAGAGGACTTATTTTAGTCTCGAAATATTTTCTTTTATATTCCATTATTAGATAAATTAAAATCTATATCGGAATAGGTCTCATCACTTTGCTGGTCACGTAATTAAGTTGTCGATTTGTATCACTGAAAAACGATAAATAATTTTTCTGAATTTCTTGAAAATTGACGATTTATCGCAACAGTGGATTTTTCGCCTGAAAGCAATATCTTGAAGATTAGTGGTTACTAATGGCTAATTTTTTCAAAGTCATTGACTAGATACCTGAAACACTCATTTAGTAAAAAACTTCTATGGGGTTCATAGGGAAGTATAATAAATGAATCAATAAAGCAAATTGAAACTGACAATAAAAAATCGCCAAAAGTAAGCGGTATCTTTCCTTTGGCTCTATATCATATTTTGAATAAGATATTTGGCGTTATTAAAAACTTACATACCTGGCCTGTAACAATCCATAATTATTAAATATCAGTAATAGTTTAACAGAAAAAATTAACACTGAAATGGGCACTCACAACCTTCATTTTTACATTAAAGTTAATCAATTTACTTCTGTAAGCAAGTAAATACTGGCTTGACTCACCCAGGATCACATTATATTGCCATATCGTGTATCCCCCACTATTCGACTTCAGTTTTATCTACGTATTTCCCACCTCTACTGTGTTTAGGAAAACTGACTTTTGGCCAACTAGATTGGAGCAATACCCCTATGTGTGGCACACAGTGCTCCGAAATAATCGATTTGGTGACAAACTTAAATACTGTTATTTAAATTATTATTTTTTTCTTTTTCGTGAAACAAGTATAAATGAATACTTATCAATGTCTCCTTGATACACTAATGGCCAAAATTAACGGCAACCTCAATTTTTGTTAGTTATAATCACATAAATTATCTTCCGCTTTTATTTTGAATAACTATTGGAAAATTTAGTGATATCAGTGTAAATATAAACCGTGAATAATGTACCTTCGTATACTCCTAAATCCCTTTTTCACAACAGTAGCTTTTGATCCATCAAATCTGCCCACTATAAAATTCATTCGCCCTTATTCTCTTTATGAACGTTTCAAATTTTGTTCAGTGACCCCAGTAAAGCATTTAAGAGAATGCAGATAGAGGGAGGTTATAGCCAGCGTGAAGTTGCCAGGAGACTGAGTCTACATCACTAGTCCATAGGGAGGGTTCTAAAGCGATTTAGGAAGACAGAGTGTTACGGAAGAAGAAAGGGTCAGGGTCATTCTAGATGTACAACAGAAAGATACGATAGGTACCCGATACCGGAGCATCACCGGAAATGAAATAAAAAGTCGCACTAGGCCAATATGAAATGTTTCAATGCCTAGCAGGTCTGTAAGAAGAAAGCTTAGTGACAATGGCCTTAAGGCCTGAATCCTGCCCAAGGGCCTCTCCTTACCACAGTTCACAAAATGGTCAGACTTCAGTTGGCACATGAAGATGTGAATTGGACTTTGGTCAACAACATTCCACCACTCAACAAGACCTTCGCGTTGTTGATCACATATCCTCAGCCCTTGAAACCAAACAGTATTGCACTGCTGCCTTTCTGGACATAGCTCAAGCTTTTGACAGGGTCTGGCACGCAGGATTGCTTTACAAACTCAATAGAAATTTACCGCAAACCCTATTCCTAATCCTACAATCCTACCTTTCAAACCGTTTCTTCCAAGTCCGCTGTGGTTTGGAATATTCTAACTACTATCCCATTGAAGCAGGAGTTCCACAGGGCAGCGTCCTGGGTCCCATCCTCTATAATCTATACACTGCTGATGTCCCCTCTACCACCAATACCTTCTTGGCAACATTCGCAGACGACACTGCAGTCCTGTCAACCCATCCAGACCCTGATATAGCATCCCAAAACCTTCAAAAACACCTTAACGAGATCGAGTACTGGTGCAACCAATGGCGAATCAAAGTCAATGAAGGAAAATGTTCCCACATAACCTTTACCCTCTGCCGCAAGTCCTGTCCGCCAGTCTTTTTAAATTCAATTCCTCTCCCTGTGTCTGAGACAGTACGGTATTTAGGCTTCCATCTCGACAAAAGACTGACATGGAACCCACACACGAGACTAAAAAGACAAGAACTAAACAGACGCTTTGGACAACTGTACAGACTACTTCGAAGGACATCCCACCTCTCAATAGAAAACAAACTACGTATTTACAAGGTTATACTTAAGCCAATCTGGACATACGGAATAGTGCTGTGGGGAACAGCAAAAAAGTCGAACATCAGCCGTATCCAATACTTTCAATCAAAAGTCCTGTGAACAATAGTAAATGCCCCTTATTTTGTCAGCAACAAAACCCTTCATATCGATCTTAATATACACTACATTCTTGAACTCATTCCTTCGAAATTCATGAAATTCCATACTAACCTGTCCAACCACCCTAATTCCGTAGCACAGTCATTGCACTGCGCCACTCATCCCTCCTTGGAGACTAAAACGGCAGTGGCCTCGTTACCTGCTATAAATGCGAGACAGTGGGAGTCCTAGCAACGGCCAGTTTCTCTAATCATGTCCTGAGCGTCTGTGGCTCTCGCGTTCTTCGTCAGCCTCCACTGGCTTGTATCCGGTGACGTGGCCGACGGAGGAGCGTGGGGGACTTCCCAAGACTCCGCTTTCTCTTTCGCATGCGAGGGAGGTGACAACCACTAGGATTTGGTAGGCCCCTTGGCTGTTTGTAAATATTGTATGAATGTGCGAGTGAATGAAGAATTGTAAATATGGTATGAATGAGAACATTTATCTCAATTACTAAGTATATGTACCGCCGAAGCGAGTACTTCCCAAGACTCCGCTTTCTCTTCGCGGTGGATTTGGGGGGTCTCTGGGCTGTCTGTAAATATTGTATGAATGAGCGAGTGAATGATGAACTGTAAATATTGTATGAATGAGATCATTTATCTTAATTACTTATTGCCTTATAAAAGGCAGATTGTAATTATAGCACAATAAAGGATAATTAGCAAAAAAAAAAAAAAAAAATTACTAAGTATTAAGGCAGATTGTAATTTTATCATAATAATGTTGTGTAAAATAAACAAATGAGGTGAGAGTTGATCTCCAGTCATCAGATGGCCATGAAATATACTATCACCTCGGTGACATTTCGTGGCTGCTCGTGGATGTTCTGGGGTGGCATTTCCTTCGACGCTCAAACTGAATTGGTTGTTGTGCGGGGAAAGTCTCTGACGTTTAAGAGGTTCTAAGTAAACATAATTGAAGAACATATTATGCCGTTTGCTTCCTATCAGGAACAATGTAGTATACTTCTTCGTTTGTCGAAATTCCACTGCATTTTCCTGAATTGCTGAGTCAATAATCTTTACTGCGCACCTCCTGAGCCTCTTCGGTCAAGATCCCTATTGGCAACATCGTAGCTGAAATAATGGCGTTTCCATGATATTAGAACTTGTGAACAGTATTAGGTACTTATAACAGTATGTTGTACCATTTATATAAACATACAAATAAAATTGTTGTTTCCTAAGAATATTATCAGGGTTATTATTTGTTTATTTAATAAGATTAAGCCTTTCATATCGGTCAAACTGACAAGGATGGTGGCCAAGTTAATACCTGTGAAATTTGTTTATCTATCATTGAGAGAATCAATTTATGATGAATTCAAAAGTTTTATTTTAAAGATCAACAATGGATCAGTTAAAGTTACTAATTCGAGTTTTCCTTCTTGAACTTTTTCGCGAATTCTGGTAAATGTTTCTTTCATAAATTTAAATTTAATGTGTTTGCATTTTATTGTAGACGATGGTCTAGGGGTTTTCCAGAAAATGCGTGTGGTGTCATATTTATCACTAATAAGCAAAGGGAAGAAATGTATGAGAAACATACTTATATCAGTTACATTTTGATATGAAAATGACTGTATTCACTATGTCGAGAAGAGCCATCGAATCTCTATTTAGAAACGAGTGTAAGGTCTTGGCTTATATATCAGTTTCCGTGTTGTCATCAAAATTCTCTTGATGGTTTGGTCAAGCAGTAATTGTAAATTAATTATGGCACAATTCTCAGTAATTTTAATATTTTCAGAATAACACTGAATTTTGGCTTCCAGTAATCCAAAGGATATATTTCCAACCATTGTTCCTTGCAGATAGTCTCAGAACTCAGAATATATTGTGTATTCGAAATAGAGGCATCTAGTAATATGTATCTATATCTGGGAGGATGGGGTATTGAAGATAGCCGGAACAGGATTCATTATAGAAATAAAATGTTTTGAATAAATGAGGTAACTATAATGAATTATAACCAATAGAGTACAGTAAGAAGAAGGTGGGCTCCGTCGACACAGTCTGATCACTGCTAGTGACCACAACAGAATGAATTCATCGCGTCTTCTAACAGACGCCAGTTATATAATAGCTTACATTTTCAGTAGGAACATGTGCCACAGTTGAGACTTATGGCCAACTTTTTTTGTATTTTAACTATTCTCTAACCCAAGTAGCAAACTGCTAGGGCCAAGACACCCACATTCGTGCCTTAGCCATAGTAAAAGAATGTTGTTACGCTGTAACATTTTTATATATACCAGTGTTTTGATTGTTATTCATAATAAAGTTTTTTAAAAGACTCTTCTCTACAAAGATTATTTAACTGGCGCCCGAACAGGGACCTTGCAGTATACTCAGTAACTTTGTCATTCATCATTCACATGGTAAATACAATTACTATACACATTCTGACTTTATGACATCAGTAACATGACAGACTTAACATTTTAAGAAACATTACAGAAACAGAAGAAATGGGAGGAACCAATTATGTAACTAAAGCCACTGACTTTCGACAAATCCCCGAATTTAATGGAAACCCAAGCGACTCAGTGACCTTCTTGAACCAATTATTATATGTTTCCTCCACAGTAGGAGCTCCAGACAACCCACATAGAGAATACAATTTACGAAAGATACTTAGTTACACAAAATCAAACAAATTAACAGACCAAGCAAAATTTTGTGGCAGAAAAAATTATGGCTCAATTGACGAATTTATAACAGAATTAAAGAGATATTTCCGGGAAAACAAAACTATCGAACGTTCAATAACGGAAATATTAGAAATGACAACGCATGGAAACGAACATCCATTAGCATTTACAAGCAAACTAATAACCCTACGAAACGAACTAGAGGGAAGCATTATCTTAGACGATTCAAAACTTACAGGAAACATACGAAATGAGTGCATATGACAAACTGATAACAAACCATTGCATAAAACAATTCGTACCAGAACTGAGAAACTTTGTACGAAGTACTTTTATAACTAATAACCTTCGCAACTTACAAGAACACTAACCACTTCCGCAATTAAAATAATGGAAGAGACTTATGACAAAACTTGCAGACAAAAACCTAGACAACAATTTCATAACCAACAACAGAGAAATCCCAATTATCTAGGAAGAAAATGCGATCCTACCTTAAAAAAACATGAGAACCAAGACAGGACCAAAGACAACAACAAAATTACCAACGGTATATACCAAACTGCAATCGATATTATAAAGAGCGACACAACCAATCGCGGAAACCACACGAACAAAGACAACACTTCAACAAACCGCAACAATAAATTAGACAAAACGAACAACAAGGAGAGAACCAAACCGTCTCCATGAGAACCACGAATAACTTCAATATATGGAAAACGATAAAGCCAATCAAATAGACTTACTTAATACTAATAACTAGAGGACCTAAAAACGTACAATTTACTAAACCATTTAATAAAAGAAGTTATGACATTTCTTTCAATAATGAGGAAGAATTAGACCAAATATTAAAACAAATTATACACCCAAGACATGTTTATGGAATTTGTTGTGAACCGAAACTCAATGTAATGACTATTTGGTATGAATAAATTCAATACTTTATCAAGAATTGTACAGAAAAAAATGTTATCTACTGTTAAGATAAAAAGATATAAAAAGCATGTACTAAATGTAACAGATAAGGACGAACAAAACGACGTTTAATAATATCATAATGATAAACACCTAATAAATGACTTAGTAAAGACAAAAATAATAAAAGAAAAGACTGATTGAACAGAAAACCTAAACCAAAATCGGGAAGACATTCCGACAATTTGTGATGAACAATTAATGATAAAAACTACTACCCAACGAAAGCATGATAATTCTTATAAACCAGCAATAAAATATAGAGATAAAAATGAAATAAAGAATATCGGGGGCGCGTCACTAGGGGAGTGCCTGATCACTCTAGCCCTGGTGACAAGTGCGGATTGATGTAGTTTATAACATGGACCATTGTTCCATGTCGGCATTTAATATCTGACTCCATTTATGATAGGTATGTGTCCCGACAATACACTATGTTCAAAAGAAAAGGGTACAGAGGTTGCATAAAGGATAAGACCGGTTCAGAGTTCAAGCGGGGCTCGGCAGTGTGGTAGGCTCGAGGCGTCAGGTGGTCTCAAGACTGTGAGACAGCGTGACGACTCATAGGACAGCAGAGAGAGAGTAGGGTTCAGTCCTTAATTCCCTGGACTTTATATACCATATCCCCTACCTCGTGAGAGGTGCGGTTGGCTGACAGGGGTATGTTTTACGATACGCAGGTGGCCAGTGCCTCTTAGTTATATGACCGTTGGGATAAAAGGGTGTGTTCTTTATGGCTGCTAGGGTCTCACCCACTCAGGTTATTTGACCGTCTGTCGGTGCCCCTATGTCTGCCTGGCTTCCTACCACGTGCCGCGACCCTGATTTATTCAAAGAAGCTTACAAAGATTTACACTATATTATAATACATTGCTAACCCGAGTGTAGGGTGATTTACATATATTTAGCGCTTCGCTACAAAGAAATCGCATGCTAACAATATAATTCAATGCTCGTAAGAAACATCTGACACACTCATCATACAATGATATGGACTGTAACAACTTCGCTAAAAGCAACTGACCTAACCAACAGTAATAAAATACTACATTACACGTTAAGTAATGTAAAAATACTTTAAAACATACCACTTTTATAACATAAGCCTATTAGACTTAGAAGTAACTAATATACAAAAACATACTCTACTATATCATAACTTAGCAATCTACCCTTTAATAGTTGATATGATACATGAAACTAACAATAAAATTGGCTTACTGAGAAATCAAAAAAAGAAGACAAAAACGTGGATTAATAAATGGACTAGGAACGGCTATTATTTATTATGACAATGCCATAAGTGAAGTTGAATGAAACAACTATAATAGAGAACATAATATCGACCAGACATTGAGACCGATATTAAATTGATAAACGACAATTTTAATAAGGGTAGAGGAAACATGATAAACGTTGGTAAAGAGGTAGCCTTTCACGACATCTATATAACTCTAATACATTTTTATAAGAACCTAAATGACTTAACTCTAAGTCATACACTAAAATGTAACATTAGCTTCAAGAAAAAGCAAAAAAGACATTTTATACCACAAGAACAAAATGTTTCAGATGGAGGACAGACGGACATTGATACTGACAGTGACACTCACAGTAGGTGCTAATAATAATAATAATATTAATAGAAACACGAAAGTAATCAACTGTGCAGACAAGGCCCAAAAAACTACGCACATAACCAAACTGTACAAAATATTAAATTACGTAACTGTACAAATACTAGACATAGAACAGTCTTTAGAAACGTGTAAAATAGGAATCCCTCACGCTAACGCGATAAAACATACCGACTTAATTAAAGACCAACTAACATCACAAGACTTGAAAATCATTTGGGTAACAAGTAAAATTACATGTGCTACACGAAACGGACTCATTTATTACATCTTACAATTACCAAAGAATGGACCATAACTAAGTTCAATCTATCTTTTACCTGCGCCTGTACAAAATGACAATAATGTAACAACCGCTGTATAAGCAAACAATTTAATTCTGTGCAATACACAAGAAATGTTTGTTGTAACATGTAACCATATAAATTCCTACTAATTTTGTATTAACATTAAGAATATTGCATATATAACGCATTGCATAAAAACTTAGATGAATGTATCGCCACAACTATTGTAACAACTACTCCTTTCATTCAGTATTACAATTTTATAGATGTATATTTAACTTTTAGTTGATGATATGTTGTAAGCAATAGTATCTTACCTATACACTTACCCTTCTCATCTATTATTAATTTAGATACTAAGGAAATAATTTACAACCCAAAAATTGAGAAAATGGTATTTAGAAACTAATGAATTATCTATAAAACATGTTATTTCTTAATATGACCATCCTGCACAGGAGTTCAGGAATTAAAAACGGGAGAAGTTATATAATGCTAAGAATATTGTAATCCTAATATTATATATAATGCTAAAAGTAGAAGCAAGCCCCTTCTAGTGTATAGCTGCCTCGTGACTTTATGGAAGTAACTGGTGTTTCTTGTTATTTTTTAAGTAAGCGACCGCATCCCTCCCTATTCCGGAACTACCCATTTTTTATATACATATGTCTCAGTTTTCGCCCCAGTACCCACTTTCCCAGACACTCATCCCTAAACATCCCAAGTAGTATGTAGTAACGTAACTCTTAATATTTTTATATACCAGTGTTTAGCTTGTACTTCATGATAAAGCTTTTCTTTCTTTTCTTTTAAAAGACTCACCTCTACAAATATTATTTAACTCCCTATAACCTATACACCGCTGATGTCCCCTCTACCCCCAATACTTTCTTGGCCACATTTTCAGATGACACAGCAGTCTTGTCATCCCACTCAGACCCCGATACAGCATCCGATAACCTTCAAAAACACCTTGATGAGATCGAGCATTGGTGTTACCAATGGCGGATCAAACTTAATGACAAAAACTGTTCCCACATTACCTTTCTGCTACAAGACTTGTCCACTAGTTGTTTTTAAATTCCATTCCTCTGCCTGTATCCGAGAGAGTTAGGCTTCCATCTCGAGAAACAACAATATTGCATTTTTTTTTGTAAACAATTTAATGGCGTTAACGAACAGAATATATTATTATTGAAACTATTAGCGATAGAAAAAGTGATTTTGGATGGTGGGTTGACAACAAACCTGGTCCTCGGAGAACGGAGAAGGCTCCCGTTCAAGCCCCAATTTCAAAATCACTGCTCACAATTATTAAAAATATTGAAATCGACGCCACAAATAATAATTGTTCATATTCATACGTTCAAATAAAAGCCGAATCAGGCTATCAACGCCCGGTTTAAAAGTATTACGTATCTTTTATCAGGATATAAAGTAATTTTTATAATCTATCATTGGAATTAGGAACATGGAGAATAAAAAATGTAGATGTCTACTGGTATTTTTTTTTTAATGGAACAATGAGCTAGGAATCTAAATTGTGTATTATGGAACACAATATGTTTGCGATCCAAATTTACCTACTAGGTATTTTTTCCTTACTGCTAAAAATAATATAATTTTCAGCTAAGTAACAAAATAAATTGTTTTTCACCTAACCGCTAATAGCTGAGAGTATCCTTCAAATTCGTGAAATCGTATAATTTTAAACGTCTTAACTAATTTATTCGGCAGTAAATAATCCTTACAGGCAAAGAGCAGTCATCAACTAGTTTGAAAGATGGCATGTTTGAAGGACCCTGAGGTAAATATCATAAGGTGGCAAGTTATAAAATGGTTGCATGTATAACAATTTTTAATTTCTTGAGGCTAGTTGGGGTTTTGACCGTATTGTAAAAAATAAATAAACCAGATCTTTATACTTTACATTGGTTGGTTTTTCCTAGCAAATCTTAATACTACAGTTGTTTCCTCAAAATTGTCCAGCAGATATGTACTCCATATTGAACCCCTTTGAACCCCCCCCCCCCCGTTCAACGATTCAACGATTGCAATGAACCCTAAATTGGCATTCCTTTTTACTGACTACAAGTGAACAAGCAAGCCAGTGAGAAAAACAACAACAACGAAATAAACAATTGGTTACAAGCGAAGAGGAGCCTTACATCTCACACGTGAACAGGCCTTCAGTTTATTTCTGCCTAGCTTATTTTTCTCAAGTGAGATTGTGTAGATAGAGAATATAGTGGTCGGAGGACTATCCTAGTTATAGAGGAGCCGTGGGTTGCTTCGTTGCAACAGTAGTCTTAGTATCGAACAGCCGTTCAATTCTGTATCAGATACAAAAAGAGTATTAGTATCGCTTGTATCATACACAGGTGGCCTAAAAAGTTTCCAACCTCAACATGAAGATGATAATAAAATAAATAAAAGCTAGTGAAATAAAAGCTTTGTTAGGTCGGAAACTTTTCAGCCACCCGTTCGTAATAGATGAATTCTGGTATCTACAATGAAGAAATGAAGAAACCGACGCATCCACAAAATTCTTATGAGATTAACTATGACTCTATTCAGGGCCCGACTAGTTTTTAACACCTTGTGTACAATAACTAGTAACGTGAAGAAAATACCGTTAAGGTGAAAGTTGTCAGAAGATTGATGTTCACCAATAAAGATGAAACCAAGACCCATAAAAATGAATAATGTACACTTTTGAAAAGCCTCCAATGAGTCTTTCGGCCTTTTGGAGAAAATGGGACCATTTGTAAGATGAAGAACAGATGTATACATATATAACCGATATAAATATCGTAGGATCGCATAATTAAATAAAGGAATACTTACCACTTTAAGAATATAAGACTTTCTATAAACGCACCTAACTTTAATGATAGCAAATGAATCTCTATAAATATAGAGTTAACAGAAAGCGAAGTTTAAGCTAATTTGTGACCCTTGAGTTATGGTCCTTACTTTGAGATAATGTTTGCCAGGCGAAGGTAAACAATTATATAACAAATAAGGCACGGCATTTGAGCAAGAGTGGGTGATAACGTCAACTTTACAAACTCATATCAAGTTCTTGACTATTTAATATTTACAATTCGATTTCGAGGATACCATACCATAATAATATATTGCTGCAAACTAGCATCAATACAGTACGTGTGAAATTCATATATTTGTCTTCTATATTCCTGTGTTGGACCGCCTCCACAGTTCGTCTGGGAAGACCTGGCTTCAGACTGGCAGGCAGATAACGCTGCTTGAAGGAGTACCAGTGGCTCAGTAAAGCCTACAAAAAACTACACCTAAAGCTTCTATTTTTTTTTTCAACATCTGTTCATTTCTTTATTGTAAAACAGAAATATATATGCATAAGTACGTGATAGTTAAAATGGGCTCCTAGTACTGCAGACTGTATTTTCAGGATGTCTTAGAAGCTAACAGAGATCTGATTGCGGTAAAAAAATTAAATGAAGTGTAAAGGGACCAAGTGACGGGTCTCACCTTCAAAACCTCTCTAAAGTGGATCTTTAATTGCCACTGATTATATATAAAACTCTGACACCCCCCGGTGATCCTAGGTATGGAACTTAACTTGGGTCATTGTCTCATTGTGGAACGGGTTTCCTAGGTACAGACTCCACGCTGCTATGAATGCGTAGTTCCGTTTTGACTTTTCTGTCTCTCCTATGCTGACTAACTATACCGTCACGCTGGGTGAACTTCCTTTGTCCACGTTTTTGGCTGCGGGTTTTCCTGCCATTTTCTCACAAGCCCATCTTTGATGGAATTTAGCACATTAGTTTTTAACGTTTAATATTATGTTATAGGCCATTAAGGTGTCTGAGCTGTATATATGTATATAAGTTATTCGCCACCGGGTAGAATGTGATAAAGAGAAGGAAAACGGGAACGTAAGACTAACTTCAGTTCTCGAAATAGACTGTCTTTATTTCTCTTTGTAATCCGACATATACGGGATCATGGGATGTTTACGTCCCATGATCGCATTAGTCAATACAGAGCTACCTCTGACTTTAACTTTATATATATATAAGCCATATGTATAATTTTTATCTCTTCCCCCAATAAGAAGAGATGTAATAATGTAATTTTTGACGAGTAATATTAACAGTATACCTATCCGGGGGAATGAATGATCATTCACAGCGTAGTGTGGCCAAGGCATGGTAATCAAATAGTCCATAAGGACTTTCATTTAAAACTCATTATACCTGAAGGAAGTTGAGTATAAAAGATCGACAGTCAGAAGGTTACCGGATTATTTTCCCGCTTAGTTCCCGGTTCTACAGCTATAGAAAATTCCACTGGCCTTGATTTTCTGTTCAAGCTTTTCCGTTGCCAAAGCGGAGTGATGAGATAATTTTATATTCCATTTCTTGACTAATTTTTTTGCCATGACATTAATTTGGAGTCAACGATTCCAATTGAGCAGTTAGTCGGGTCAGCTAATCGAACCTTGACCAAATTGTTTTAGCTTTTCCGGCCACGGTTGTTGGGTGGTTTTGAACGGGTGAGTTGTTGGTTGTCACCACTATATAAACTAATCGTTTCGTTATCTTTCATCGATGAACTGAATCGATAAATTCATATTGATCGATCTGGTCACATCTCAAATCTTGATGTTACTAGGTTGTGATTAGAGTGTACTGTAGTGTGGCAGCATCGTAATACTTCTGATTCAAAAGTAGCCCTTAGGAATGGGATAAAAATATAAATATTTTCATTGTAATTCTATAAATAAAATGAACATAAAATGAAAATAAAGTTTTGAATCAGTACTTAGCTTCGTTGCATTAAATATGTTGATGGTACTGTAAATGATGACCTCCATTTACTAAAAAGTAAAATCAATAATTTTTAGAAAAAAATGTCTAAACACGAATTTGAAAAAAAAACAAGTATAGGATTTTGATTCCTCTGAATCGTGAAACTGTCATCAAGCTAATTAAAAAGATACAGTAGCTCAAAAATACTTGGGGACGTTGTTAAGAGAACTTCACAGATCTAGACCGTGATGATATGTCAAATGGAGTTCGCTAGGGTACCTTTCTTGTGCCAGAGAATGGTAAAATTTATCCATTATTTTAAATGACATGAATTCACAGTCCCTCAAAGTTAACGGAAGCCTTCAAAATATAAATTTACTTTATTTAGATTATATAGTGTCCCCTGAAATAATGTCTAACGAAGCATTATTAGATATAGTAATTAGATCTAGAAAGATAATTAACAATCTGAAAAGTAGATTAGCAACACTCAACTTGGCCATATATTGAGTGGATAGTGGAAAGATATACAAGTTACTTATTTTACATTATTCTGGGTCAAACTTCCTTATCCCCTATCCCAAGGAAAAACAAATCCAGGGTGGGTATTCGGACTTGTATATACATTAAAAGATCATAACATTTTTTCCTTTCGGGAATACAGGACAATGCACCTGATCTACAAGCATAGCGATTTTTGTAAGAAAATTAATTAATATACAATTAAATAATCGTTTTATTAGTTGCGCGTTAAACACTGTCAAATAATGGAAGTGATTTTCACAGACCATGAATAATATTATGGAAAATATTGATTTAGATTTGATGGTCTTCTGGATTAATAGTATCATTATTATACTGGGATTATATCCTTTAAGAACATGCGATTATCAAACATAAAGTGGGTTCTTTGAAAGTAACAATCCCCGCTTTAATTTCCAATGTATAAATCAAATGTCTGGTCGTCACGAAGGGGGTGCCTAGTTACCCTAGCCCTGGTGACGAAGTGAGCATTGCTTGAGTTTATAACCTGGACAATCGTTTCATGACAGCTTTACTATCTGACTCCATTTTTTAATAGGTATGTGCCCCAACAATGCACTATGTTCAGGAGAAGAGGTATAGGTTAGGTAGTGTAGGTAGTTTGTGTGGTCTTGGAATGACCACAAATTCACACTCGGTATCTGAGGGTAGGCGAAATCCGTCCGGATCGCAAAGGTGAGTGTGAACCGGAGAGAGGCAGACTGAATCGCCGTGTGAAACACTGCTTGGAAAGTTTGCAGGGCCACGGCAACCGTTGTCCACTAGGGAGAGGTCTCTCCCAAGGAGGTGCTAGATTTAGCGAGACGAAGGCAGAGATTCCCACTAGGAAGGTGTGGGGTCTTACAACGCCGGACTAAAACGTAGCGAGGCGAGGAGAGAAAGAGATGCATAGGTTTTTCATAAAAAAGCAGGAAGTTTCAGAGTTTCATGCAGGACAGCCACGAGCCGGTAGTTGTCAGGACCTCCGGCCTTAAATACCCAGCTGGCTTTGTCAGTAGCCAATAAAGATCGCTTAATTAGTACCCAATTATGTGCGGTTTCCTTTGTTCCCTGACAGAGCCGGAAGGGTCTCCCGGTGGTTGGGTCTTATACCTGCCTGACAGCTAGTGTCCCAGCTCATATAACTAATTGGCTCCCAAGCAAAGTTTATTGTTTAACATATTTACAATGATTTATATTTTGGTAATGTTATTTACATTTGTTTACAGTATATATACAATAGAGTATAGGGTGATTTATCTTATGTAGTTAGCGGTCACTACATCAAATATAAAAAATGATACAAGAAGAGTTATGATAAAAACACATAGAAGGAACATATTTATCAGGAATTAAAACGATAAAATAAAATAAATGTACACTAAAAAAAAATAAAGGAAATAAAACACAACTTGCTAGAAAAATAAAAATAAAATATCTACCCAAATACACACACTCAATAATTTACAATTTCGTAATCACAGACCGATTTGTAAATGTATGTATACTTATATTTTCAAACTAAATATCTAAAAATACCCTAACTAGTTATGTACAACTGCATTAGAATGTTATACATATCAATATTCTTTTAATAGTTAGCCCCTAATCACTTGTTCCTGACAGAAAATAATTATAAATAATATATAATATTATTATTTTAAATAATTATTTAAAATTAAATACTTTTTTTATGATCATAAAGACATTCAATGCAGGAGGAACGTTGCGATCGCAGAGGGCTACGGGGGGGGGCTTCGGTTATGAGGATTGAATTGTGTTACTTAGCATTACGGGAAACATAAGTGTTACTTTAATACTTAATAATACTTTGTCCATTTATCAAACTGCCTTCAGGTACGATAGATATGTAAAGCTTAGGAAATAGAGTTCTCAGAAAGACACCCCTCGAAAATAACAAGTGCCGTTAGAAGGACACAATTTGCATTCAATGAAAGGCCCTGATGGACCTAAGCATTGGCTTATGTCCACGGACGTTGAAGTATAAGGTGCAGCTTATTGTGACTCCAAGTTAATGACGAAATCAAGGACGGTAGTTAAGTAGTTACTGGAAAGGTAATGGTCATGCGAGATGATGGTGGGTTTTTTTTTTATTACTTAGGCGAGGGCCACCTACAGTAATCGATACGATCTCGTTCGAAATTGATGGGAACTCAGAAACACAGCACATTGGCTTCATGTGAATGTTGGAAGGTGAATTCTGTGAAAAGTATTAATGTTTCGTGTTTGTTGTATTGTTATTTTCATATCAAGGCTCCTGACTCCCTAAAGATTGAAACGGTTCAAATAAATTTATATGGATCATCTTCTCTGTTTTTATAATATGGTGAAAGAATTACAGTGGTTTAATACTTGTACTCTTTAATTCCTGGCAATGGCCAGTTTCTCCAATAATATCCTAAGCGTCTGTGGCTCTCACGGTCTTGATCAGCCTCCACTGGCTCGTATCCGGTGACGCGGCTGACGGAGCAGCATGGGGGACATCCTAAGACTCCGCCTCCCTTTCTCATGCGAGGGAGGAGACAACCAGGCGGATTTGGTAGGTCTCGGGGCTAATAAATTGTAAATACTGTATGCCTGAGTGAGCGAATGAAATTGTAAATATGGTATGAATGAGAACATTTATGACAATTACTTTTTGCCCAATAAGGCAGATTGTAATTTTATCAAAATAAAGTTTTGAATCTGAAAAAAACAAAAAACTTTTACTCTCTTTTCGATTAAGAGTCCTAAATTATAAACTTGAACTTTATTTTTTTTGTATTGATTCTTAAAATAGCCTTTCTTCCGTATTTTAATATAAAAGCTGTTTATAAAACAAAGTAATTGCAGAACTCTTGATCAATACAAATTATTTATAACAAATTTATTATTTATTTTAAGGTATGTTTCAGCAAGATTTATATCAATGACTGCAACTTTACTAAAAACTTAAGGCTACAAAAGCAAGGACTATTATTTAAATTATACAATATATTCCGAATTGATGGCAATTCAATGCACCTGACGTCATCATATGATTTGTAAATGGGATTTTAAAACGAATGCCCACTAAACAAAAAGAATATAAGGCAACAACAGATTATATACGTTTAATCACTACTTCAAATATAAAACAGTTAATTGAATCAAGTTAGAATTGTATTTTTTAGATCTACTATCTATTCTCTTCTACTCTAAGGCTTAAGTTCCCCTCGAATGACTATCATTCTTGACACACATTTCACGCATTTTCTGCACCGATCAGTCTCAGGACCATCTTGTGGTGTTACGTTCTGGACTACAGATCATCAAGGATAAGCCTTTCAAATCTGGTCGCTTTATAGAACGGCCTGGGTGCAACCAAGCATGCAATCTAAATATGAAAAATTCAAGTATGTCAAAACATTAGTAGTAGAAACAATACCAACCATGCTAAACTTAGCTAAACAATTATTGGTTTTAATACAAGAAATATTTTTACATGGTGAATTCTCTTGAATTAAAAACATTAATCAAATGATAATTAAATTGTTAAGGGAGAATCAATGGGCTAATTAGTGTATAACGTTGCTTAATTGCTTAATTAGGTCAGTAGAATAATCAAGGCAGTGGTAATAAAACTTGTAGATCTCGGCGATACTGTATACTATTAAATCATAATCCTCCAAGGAATAAATGCGCCTTAATTGGAATGACTCAAACGCAGTGGTTTAAATGACTCTATTTTTTCCTTTCTTATAAAGATTAACTTATCCCACAATTCATCTCTTTTCCGGTGGCCTCTACAGGCGGATTACCAAACATGGCCGTCCATTGTAAGTAGTGTTTGGGAAATGCTATTTTACGTACAATAACTAATGTTGTCAAGACCGCAGTGCGGTAGTGCTGCATATCATTGTATTCAAGAAACAATGCAAGTGTTTTTACTTTATGGGGGATACAATGTCCACTTTTTTAGCGATGAGGGTTACAAAGAGAAAGATATAATATCTTTATATATAAATAATATTCTCACTATTCTTTCACTAAATTTTTATAAAAATACAAAGATTCTTGCTATGGGCGTGGTGTGGTATAAGGTATAAAGGGTATAAAGTGGTATAAAGGGTACGAAATCTCCGAGGTTGCGGCAGGTGGTCCTGGGTTTGACCCTTGGCACTGCAGCTAACGCTTGTGGGATGATTGCATAGATTAATTGTTGAATTTATTAAATAAACTCTATGTTGTGTATCTGCCATTAATTTTCTGCAATTAGCTCCGTAGTTAATTAACGAGAAAGCGATGTGGTGCATTCATCATTTCCAAGGGCGACCATGACTTAGAGACTGTGTATTACGAAATACAACTGAAATCCCCATAAAAACTCTCAGCGCTCACACCCTAGCACACAGCAAAATACAAGTGGGACGAAAAAAACAGAATTGAACAAATAGTTTATTTAGTATTGTTATAGTACAGGTTACTTATTATTATTGACTTCGGTTCGTCATTAGTTGTCCCAAACTTTCTATAAATTATCTACTTGTCAAAGCGTACCTACAACATTTGTACATGCATTGAGATTCTCACAATGGTTTCAAATATTGTATAGGACCATCTATATTACAATTTTTTTTTATTGTAAAACCCAAAATTTATTATCAGAAAGTTTATAATTTATTTTCGAAGTGTCAATATGTTATTTTTATGATACTAATTACACCATTCTAAAATAATATTCATTTTTATTGTGATAAAATTACAATCTGCCTAATTGGGAAATAGGTAATAATGATAAATGTTCTCGTTCACATTATATTTACAATTTTCATTCACTCGCTCATTCATACAGCCCAGAAACCACCCATACCGACATAGTCGTCACCACCCTCGCATGAGGAAGTGGAGTCTTGGGAAGTTCCCCACGTTCCTCTATCAGACACGTCACCGGATACGAGCCTAAAAAATATTGTAAGGTAAAAAAAAAAAACACTTTTGGTATCAGCTTGAACAAAAACAATAATATGTCACACCAAACTAGTGCAATTCGATTTAATCTTCCTAAACAAATACACCATGCAGAAGGAGTCACCATATAGATCGAATGACACTGTAAAGGTGGTTTGGTAGGCATTCAAATAATTAATTGTAATTTCTGACTATAACTTACTTCTAAATTAGTATCAAGGGTACCGGATCTCCCTGTATAATTTAATTTTGTTACAGTATCTCAAATACCTTTACTTTAAGATTATGTGTATTTGCAATAGCCTAATAATAAATCATTGTTTCTCATGGGATCAATTTAATTTTAGTATTATCGCGGCATTAAATTGACTCTCTTGAAAAGTAAGTCTCTACGAAAATTCTGATTGAGCTAAAGTGGCGGAAACCATGTCAATATAAGTTTTAATGGCTTTGTGCAATTACAATTTTCATAAAAAGAACAAAAACATATGTTAATCAGGATTCTAAAAGTACACTACTCAAAATTACAGAAAAATATTCATATTTTTAATTTTAATTATTCATTTGTTGATTATGTCGTAATGTTTGTTTTTATATGGTGAAGGTTATATTTTTTAAATCAAAATACTTGTGAAATTTTCCAATTCTAGCTTTAACAGACGGTTTACTAAGACCAAAACAAATTCACAAACATAGATTCATAGATTAAAACAAGTTTTTCTGGATTTGAAAAAAACAACAGAGAAGCCCGAAAAAACATGTTTACATATTTATAAAAGTAAGTTGAGATAAATATCTCTGCAAAAATAACTCTGTCACAACAATGACTCGATGATAACTTACTCATGTCTCTGCTGACAACTTGCAAAACGGTTACATAACCGGGGATTGGCTGCAGCTTAATTAAACTATTGACTGCAGCATTATTTATGCTAAAACTAGTTACACATCGTTGCAGTAACAATTTATTTTCTTATTAATATTATGCTAATGAGAAATACTTTATTATTAATACATTTATTTAAATAAGTATGAAAGAAAATATTCTTTCTTTAAGATAGTCTGGTTGTTGAGCTTCGTTATATTTAGGATCAATTTTGAAAAATTATGATAAAATAAATTAACGAAACCATACAATAAAATACCTTTTGTACCTTAACTATAAAATAAAGATTATATAAGCTTCATGCTAAGGTCAGGAAGGTAGGGCTGTTCCTTCGACCAATATGTAATCAAGAATTATATACAATTGGAAACGAAACTATTTAAAGATATCTTAGACTATATGTACAACACTTTCTTTCCGTTTCTTGCCGCAGCACTTGAGATTGCGACCGAAAGCTGTTAAAATCACTAGTATTATTAATAAATTATAAATAGAATTATTATTAAGTATAATAATTTGTAGGGAGTCTTTGTAAGGCTGTAAGGCTGTGAGCAATGTCATTGACGAGTATAAACTTAACTATTACACACATCCTACGGAGAAGTTAAAGAGGACTGCAGTTCGATCGGATTTGTCGAATCCAGCATTTATGAAGCTGGATAGATATGGTGCAGCCTCTCCCCTCCTCTCCAAGAACAAAACAACAACAAAAATAAATTAAATTACAAAACAAAAACATTTAATTATATTTTACATATGTGGTAAAATGCATAACTGAACACAGAAATCATTAAAATATTTTAGTGGATTTTACGTCTCTCAGCTTCCGCAGTGTACAGCTTCCTGTAGGAGCCTTCGGGGTCATAGATCTTCTCAAGGACAGAATAATCACCAGGCTTGTTTTCGATCATGAACTTGAGCACCTTCTGGGCACCGGTTTTCTGCTTCGCGCTGCATTTGAGGCAGTCCGTAGCCAACGCTTCTGGCAAAGTATCTGTAACGAATTTAAGTTATAAGAATTTGCTATCAAATGAATTCTTAACGAAAATTGTTGAAATAATTATAAACAATGTTTATTCCTCCATTGGCCATTTACAAAATCAGGGCAATGAATAATTGTTATTAATGCTAATTTAATCACTCATAATATATATGGATATTACCTGCTGAATCATTCCTGCTACGAAAATGAGACCCCTAGGTCTGGCGTTAGAGCCACACATGCTCAGAGTACACCGGGGGGGGGGGGGGGGGTCTAATAATAATAAGTTATCAGTGCTGGAATTCCTAGTGACGCAATATTTGCAATTCACTTAAGGGCCACTTCTAATTTGAAGAAACTTAATCGAGGTTCGTGGGAAGCTCATAAGCAAGGGTCCCATTGTTGAAGGCAATGGTGCATTTACTGTTGATCTTCTGTCCGTATACGAGAATTCTATTTTCTAATGTGAGATGGGATATCTTGTTGAGACTGTACTTGTCATAACGGTATTTTGAGTTCCTTTTATTTAGTATTTTAAGACTAATATCTGAATTCCAAGTCAGTCTGAACTTCCAAGAAGTGGAATACAAGATATCGTACTGGGTTCGGAATGGTGAGAGGAGAAGTATAGAAGAAGATTTCTTGGATTTGGGTAATAGGAAGAATGTAGTTTGCATTTACCTCCATTTGCTTTTATATTCCACCAGACCAATACCAGATTTTGGAGTGCTGACTTTTGAGTTTATGGGATGCTGTAGCGACCGCTAACTGCATGAGTTAAATCACCCTATACTCTGGTGCACATATATTGTAAGCAAAGTAAAATAACAGGAACTAAATTTATGTAAATCATTGTAAAGTTTTTAGCAATAAATGCACGGGATCCGGCAGTCATAAACAAGTCATAAACGTAAGAGGGTCGCCAGCTGTCAGCCATAAACCTGAAAGGGTTAGCGACCTGGCAGCAATAAACCTGAATGGGTTAGCCACCTGGCAGCAATAAACCTGAAAGGGTTAGCCACCTGGCAGCCATAAACCTGAAAGGGTTAGCCACCTGGCAGCCATAAACCTGAAAGGGCCTTCCGGCAGGAAGGGGAAACGATATTTAAACCAGGGCGTTTGGCCCTGTAGTCTAGTTTCCTCATCCGCCTTTACTCGGTGATGCCTTACGCCAGGGCGGCCCGGGAAGTCAGTCTCTTAGACTCCTCGTTAGTCTCTCCGCATCCGCGTCTGAGTCTCTCACCCGTTTTAGTCTCCTTGCAGGCTCTCTAGCGACTTGTACCCGTGACGCTGCCGGGCTTCCTGTTGAACTCTGAAAACTTGACTTATTCTTTATGAAACCTCTGTACCTCTTCACTTGAACATAGTGCATTGTCGGGGCACATACCTATCATAAATGGAGTCAGATAGTAACGCCGTCATGGAACAATGGTCCATGTTATATACTCGAACAATCCGCACTTGTCACCAGGGGACAAGTGCGGTTTAGGGTGTTTAGGCACCCCCCTAGTGATAACCCGACAGACGCTATAACGTGGTCTGAATGGGATGCAAGAACAGCTGTGTCATTGGATAATAAGATCTTTGAATATATTATGTGCTATTGTCTTGAATGTGTTGTCCTCAACTAAGGGGAAAATCAGAACATTAAATCTTAAAAGTTAAATTACTACTAATCTGATAAGTTTTGGAATACACCCTTAGAATGTCAGTTCGATAAAATCATATGAAGTACTGCCATCGTAGAAGCAACGTACAGTTTTGAAAATAGATTATTAAACTATAAAATTGGTTCTTACCTTTGAGCTGTTGTCCGTCGGGAGTGCAACGTCCGGTGTTGGCCAAGCATTCGAAATATTTCTTGTACAGGCGTTGACTATTGAGGATCTGATCGAGGTCGATGTTGTCGTACTCGGTGCCGTAACCGAACGCTGTTGTCACCAATGCTGCGAAGAAGAGTAATGCCTTCATCGAACAACGATCTACTGGCAATCTTCAATTAGTGATACAATTTAAACCAACTGTCTTTTTGTTTAGGTTTAGTAACCCTGGTTCTGTGGTAGCCTTGTACTTCAGTATAATTGGCATTTAACAATCTTTTCTGATGACTACAATGACTTTCTGATTATTAAAATAAATTTAATCTTAAAAATTGAAATAAAATAAAACATAAAGTTATAAAATTGGACATCGGCTTTGATTGATGGAGGGATGATGTTTGGTCTTCTTCAAATTTATTTATGAGCATTTTTTCGACAAATGTGTAAGTCCTTGTTTGAGATGGTCTGAGCATTAATTGTAGATATATATAAACAATAAAAGACATATTGGTGTATGCAGTTAATTTTTTTAACAACTCTTCAACAATGAAATGTAGTTCTCCAAGATTTATTGAAGCTCGATGGTGAGCAGTCCAAAATTAAGGATGATGCATTGATTCAATTACCAAAGACCGTTAGACCAGAGAGCTTAAGAATCTCTGAACCTATACCGTTCCGAACAGTGTAAGCTTTAACCAAATTCACCTGACCACCCTCAGCTTTTACAAGGCCATGTACATATTAAATTAATTAAAAATAATAATTTAACGAAATATTCTAGCATTAGGCAAATCAGATGTTTAGTATGCAAGCTTGAAACAAACAATTACGTAGGCTAACTCCGCTTCTTATCCAAAATTTTCTCAAAGATAAATTAAACCTTTTCATATATTTAGAAAACATTTCTTCCAAAAAATCATTTACAAGCTGACCCTTTGATCTATCACATATGATGTGAACTCTCGTCTTAAATAGGCAAAGTTTTGGTTTAAGAGTTAGTTAAAAGAACTGAACTTTACGTGAAATGCCTGAACATGATGGGTTGCTTGGATTAAACGCCAATATGAGTTGATGAAAAGTACATTTATGTTAAAAAAATGTGTTAAAGTTTTATTAATGTAAATATTACTTTTGACTAATTTAAGAATACGAAAAAGATTTCTACAAACCTCAAAAGATGTCTACCAGATCTTCAATTAATTTGCTATTGTTTTCCACAGTGAGCCCTTTAGTCAACTACAGTATTAGTTTACGGATGAGGTTAGAAATATATTGACCATTACATATGGAAATACATAAAACCATATGTTAATATTAGTTTTAAAACTCTTTTAGTACTTTACGCCGGTGAAGTTAAAGCTGTAAATTGTTAGTTAAAATGATATGTTTTGCTAATATATTATTTTTGGAGTATAAACTAAAAAAAGCCCTTTTTATCATGTTTTTATTTGTTTTTTTTGTTATAGGTTTACTACTTTACAGTGAAAGTAAAGTAAAGTACTGAGTGAGAGAGAGAGAGAGAGAGAGAGAGAGAGAGAGAGAGAGAGAGAGAGAGAGAGTTAAACTAACTTTGAACACTCAGGGCAACTATTTAATGCTTTAAATGGTCAAAGACAGCTAATGGACTTTTTTTACCTCCGTTTTCTATGTCTGTGTAGTTCAAACATAACTTGCAGGATTGACTATTGGCGGTAATGGAGCGTTCATAATCCTTCAGTGATACTAAAATTACTTTATTTTTTAATTCCGATTTTGAATTTATGCATAGGAATATTTGATGGATAAGATGGTATCCAGCCACTTAGTGGAAGTAACCACACTTGTTTGAGGGAATCCCCACTGCTCCGCACTAGATCAGGTTTAAGCGAATCAGTTTTTATGTTGATCTAAATAACGCAATAGGGATTTCCTAATTACATAGCTTGCGGAGTGACTTTAATTTTTTTTTTTTTTATTTGGGATTTGCATACATCAATACAAATAAAAAGTACAAATAAATATGAATCGTTCTGTATACCGATAAAAAATATAGAAGCTTGTTAATTAACCTGCCTTAATTTTTTCATTGTATCCTTTTCTGGTTTGCTAAAGAAAATTATAAATACAACACTACCTCTCTGAATTAATGCCCATCGTGATGGTTAATACAAAAATTTGTTAATGTAAAAATAAATTTGTTTAATTTAGTAAATAATATTTACTTTAAACTAATATTTTCTAAATGTACTTCATCGGCCTCAGAGTTACTCTAAAAACACCTTAAGTTCTAGACAATGCCATTTACAAACATTTGCTACCTCAATCCAACAAAGTGCATTGAGTGATTCAAAGCCTCGTCCTTATCCGATAGTCCAGAGCAAAACCTTTTTACCTCAAAACCTACTTAACCTTATCCACATCAAACCCCGATCCATAGCCTTATACCAAATAACCCGACACCCTGCCGATCACCGCTGTTACAATCGAAACACCTGCTAAAGCGACACTGCCACCTTCCGATCCCAACCATAGACCCTGTGGCGACCGCTAACTACATAAGATAAATCACCCTATACTCTATTGTATATATATTGTAAACAAATGTAAATAACATGAACAA
Organism: Acanthosoma haemorrhoidale; assembly: GCA_930367205.1. Lineage (NCBI taxonomy): Eukaryota > Metazoa > Arthropoda > Insecta > Hemiptera > Acanthosomatidae > Acanthosoma > Acanthosoma haemorrhoidale. The sequence goes on from OV884011.1 coordinate 95,714,957, forward strand.
AATATATTGTTGACAAATGTAAATAACATGAACAAAATATAAATCATTGTAAATGTGTTAAGCAATAAAAAATGCGGGGTGCCAATGAGTTATATGAGCTGGGACAACAGCTGTAGGCAGATGTCGGGTATTGGTTGAACAATTGTTGGCGGTGCACAATTGTTGGAAAAGGTGAACAATTGTCGGAGGTCAACAATTGTCGGATTGCTGTAGTTAATAACATGGACCATGTTCCATGTAGGCGTTAATATCTGACTCCATTTATTGATAGGGATGTGTCCCGACAAGACACTGTGTTCAGGATGAGGTTCAGAGGTTCATAAAGAATAAGACCAGTTTTCAGAGTTCGGGAGAGAGATCGGCAGCGTAATAAGTACAAGTCGTCTGAGCTCTGCTATAGGCTGTGTGACAAGTGCCGTCGTAGAGTAGCAGAAGGCTGAGGGCTGAGTAGGCATATCGCGACGGTGATAGCGGATATCGGTATGTAGAAACTAGAAAAGAATGAAGAGTGGGGCCTACCAGGGGCCAAGTGCCCCTGGTCTCAAGTTACTCGGAAGACTAAGAGACAGAGTGTCGACTCATAGGACGGCAGAGAAAGAGTGTCCCACCAGGGCCAGGTGGCCCTGGTGTAAGTGATAAGTTGTGCGGCTATGAAGCTTGAGAGACCGAGTGGGGTGAAGAGTGAAATTTTACTGATATAAATATGATAACCCCCTCCCTCGTGGAAGGCCGGTTTTTCTGCCCGGAGTAAGTTTTACGATACACAGGTAGTCACTTCCTTTTAGTTTATTGACCGTTGGGGTACAAGAGTGTGTTTTTTATGGTTGCTACGGCTTCACCCCCTTGGGTTATTTGACCACCTATAGCAAGGTTATTATCCCATGGGTCCCAAAAGGGTTCCTAGCATGATTTATTGACCGTGGGGACGTGACTGAAGGTCTATTTTAATAGGGGTAAGTGTCCTTTGCCCAGGTTTTATGGTACCAGGTGGCTAATTCTCTTGGTTTATTGCCACACCCTTTTAGTTACTCGTCTACAACTTCCGACCTCTCTATGATTTATTACCAGAAGTTACATAATGAAGTTACATGACATTTTCTATTATAATACATTAATTATGAACCAGAGTGTAGGGTAATTTACATATATAGTTAGCGGTCGCTATAGCAGGTATGCCAGATGAGCCCCTAGACCGTCGGCCAAAAACCCTTCAGCCTCTGCGAGAGAATAAAGAAACCCCAGATCATTGGTTACAACAATCTCAATAATGATTGGCTAAGGGCAAGGCTGGGTGGGTATTTAAGCCGAGGGTCTATCCCCTGTAAATCATTCTCTCCTGGCAACTACTCACTGGCTCGTGGCCACCCCGCTTGAAACTCTGAAAACCTGACTGCTTCTTTATGAAAAACCTCTACATCTCTTCTCTCCTAACCTCGCTATGTTTTAGTCCGGCGTCTTCAGTCCCCACACCTTCCTAGTGGGAATCTCTGCCTTCGTCTCGCTAAAACTAGCACCTCCTTGAGAGAGACCTCTCCCTCGAGGACGACGGTTGCCTTGGCACTGCAAATTTTCCTAGCAGCCCTACTGTGGCAATCCAGTCTGCCTCTCTCAGGTTCACACTCGTTTTGGGGGACCACATAAACTACCTATAAACCTACCGTGTACCTCTTCTCCTGAACATAGTGCACTGTCGGGGCACATACCTCTCAAAAATGGAGTCATATAGTAAAGCCGTCATGAAACGCTTGTCCAGGTTATAAACTCAAACAACCCTCACTTGTCACCAGGGCAAGGGTAACTAGGCACCCCCCTCGTGACGACCCAATAGACCCATTTCTAGTCCTTCAATCCTTTCGGTCAAAATGTTTCTTTCGGGTGCGTTACGGCTCAGAATAATCCTATTGTTATCCCATACAAGCTGGAGTTCCTCAAATCAGCGTACTCGGCCCTACTCTATACACCACTGCTGAAATTTCTGTCCTAGAACCTTTCTTGCATCTTTTGCTGATAGAACAGCTATTAGTTCGTCTCATCTTGATCCTTCAACGGTCCAAGAACCTCCAAAAAACCTTACAGTGAGAGAGAACTAATGAAATCCATGGTTACTAGTGGTCAATGAAGGCAAATGTACTTAATTTTTTGTTTACTATTCACTCGTCTCTTTGAACTCCGTCGAGGATCCTTCCCATCCGTAACCTTCAATACCTACTCCTGTGTCTAATACTGATATAGATTACAATCTAGAAAAATGGTCGACATGGAACCCTCACCCAAGACATAAGACAAAAAATAAACAGACGGTTTGGAAAGTTATACAGACTGAATAATAAAACCTCTGACCTCAGAATAGAAAACAAGCTTCACATATACAAACAGTTGTTAAAACCAATTGGAACTAACGGACTAGAACTATCAAGGACAGCCAAACCTTCAAACATCAAACGAATACAAGCATTCCAATCCTCCAGTCCTTAATTAAAGTCCTCAGAACTGTAGTCAATGCACCCTTTTTCATTAGAAACTCATCTCTATAACTATTCAACGCCAACAATCCTCGACCTTATATCCTCAAGGTTTTCCAGATTTCATAAAAACCTACCGCTCGTCCAAATCCTTTTGTCAACTTCTTAACCAATAATACTCATCCTTACAATCCACCTCATCCTCAAAAGCTGCGGTGGCGTCGCGATCTATTGTAAATAGATACGGGTCGTATGTCTGGCCATAATCCCTACTATTGTCCTTAGCGTCAGTACCTCTCTTCCTCTCTCTTTGGAACTGTTGGTGGCGGGGGGAGCTTCTATGCTTCCGTATCTTCTTTCTGCTCGCTGGGGAAATCGGTATGGAAGGGCCAGCTAGATTCTTTACTGGGAGAATCAAATTTTAATCAGTGTTGGCTTTCTTACTAAAAAATGGTTATTAGACTGTAGGATAACCCACCATTTTTTCACCTTTTTGACTAATGAACACAATGAAAGATGGAATTAAATTAGAATATTTGATGTTTGTAATAATGATTGCTTCAATTTATTCTGTCTTCCTGGTGACATTGATGAATAATAGAATGTTTATTTCCAGAAATCTAGCTAATGATAGATAATTGCGTAGTGTTGTAAAGGGCAATTCGTCGGAAGGATCTGGAACTGATCACCAATTTTACGGAATGAATCGACCTGTGGCAGAGAATGGTGGAATTTTCCACAAGGTGATTTGGCATTTCTTAAGATGGGTGATTCGTTGCTGTTCTTGACAGGCCATAAAAAAAATCAAATAAAAGGCTTGGGTATCCTAATCAAATTTACTTATTTTATCTTCAACGTTTGGAATAATAATTAAATAAATAAATATTGGAGATTTTATTATTTATAATGTAATTTTATCCTTTTTTTGGAAGTGCGTATTTTAAAGAAATAAACTGTGACGGAATAATAATGTATTATGTTTTATTATTAAGGAAATCGTACCTTTCTATGCATCTTTAGTTAAGCTTGTTAACTGTTCCTTACTTTTAAATTTAATTCCATTTTTTTCTTTCAGGTACGAAATGAGTAAAAATAATATCTAGATATCACTAGAGCATAAATAATAATTTAATCTGCAATTATTTAATCTTCTGTAGGTAAATTTATGTAATGAAATTTAAAAATTAAAAGCATATTTTCCTCTACCCCTCTGTAACTTCTGGCAAAGCATAATACCTAGGTTTCACCTCGTCACTTGGAGCCCATACAGCAAACTCAAACGACAAGAGCTTAATCGACTTTTCCAAAAAATATATCGATTGCTAAACTGAAAATATTACTCATTATACAATAGAAAACGAATACTCATTTAAAAAACCGATTTCGGTACAGTTCTGGTTAGTTTTCTACTCTCATGTCTATGAGCGTTTGCAGTTCTTGCGCTTCCTTCATCCTACAATGCCACTTTGTAGGAAGCATCGATTCGGCTGCTTGAATAGCGGGGGGATCTCTCCTTGCCTCCTTCTCTACACCCGGGAAGTGAGAACTCTGCTGGTGGATCCCTGGACTATGTATAAATTTCTATAAACGTATGTTACGAATGAAATTTTAGAGTTTATCATAAATAGCCATTACTCTAGGCAGTAATTTTTTTTTCAAATGATGATTTTTCTGAACTGAGAGCTTACTCTTTAATATTATTGCAACTAAATTGAAATGAATTGATTGAGTATTTTGCGACCCAGTTTTATATAAACAGATACATGTCATATGTGAAATTAATTGATTGCTCGCATATATAATATGTATAGGTCTAACAAGTAAAGGCTCTAGTGGCTGAATAAATGCATAATCTTTTGAATATTTTTTTATTGAATTATTTTAAGAGAGTAATAATATATAATATAAACTTATATTCTAGGAAATCAAAGGAGGTTACAGTTGGATTTGAGGCTGATGTAGGATGTTGAATTATGACTTCAAATTTTTGAAATATTTTGTTTTAATGTTTTGAAATTAATTATATACAATTATCAATCATATTTCACTAATTTTTGTCTTAAAATACGGATTATTATTGGGAAACTGCCATGTCCTTACTCCTTACCTATATATATATATATATATTTCAATATAGCTTACAATTTACGCGAGTACATTGGGCTTTGTTAAAACCATATATTTGATCTAAAAGAAGAAAAGTTGAGAGGCAACTGATCCTTGGATAAACTACTTTATTTATTAAAATACTCGAACACAGGTGATCAATTTCTAGCATACAGATTAAAATAAATAAATAAACTGGTTAATATCACTCAAAAGTGGTGGGGAGTCACCCAAGCTTCAGGAGGAGAATACCAATGAGCCACAATTTTGTGGTGGCCTTAGCCTGGTGAGTCAGGTCTCAGTCGTGACTCCACCGACGTGGATCCAACATAATACTACTGCTATAAGCTGCATATTTACTTTTTAGTAGTCTTTTTCTTCAAAATATTTAAAATGAGCATTGGCGCCTCAAAAAAATATGGAAATAATTGGCGTTAACCCACTCGTAAAAACGCTCTAAACGTGAGCGAAATGAAATTTTAGCGAGCCTTGATATACAAGGCTATGGCAAGGACTGGCTGGTTGATGCAGTTTACTACCCATTCCAAGATTTGAAATGAAATCTTGCCATTTTATCCTTGTTCAGACGAAGAATACAAAACATTATTTCCACAAGAGCAACAGTCCGGTGATAACTTCGTGGCAGAGCTCAAAGTAGCTGGGGTATTACAAAACAGACGACACAGTTAAGATAGATTCTTTGCTGACTTTAAAGGTAATGTCGAGGGCCTCATAATTTTCTTTCACGCTGGATTTAATAACGGTTTAAGGCTATGGTCATATGTTTTTTTTTTCTTCTTTATGAAGAAAATGTTTCAAAGTTTGTAATTTATCATAAATTTTGAAGCTTATAGCCTAAAAACACACAAGTCGAGTCAAAGATGTAAACATGTTTTAATGACTTAACAAAACTATAGTCCACGAAAGTGTAATATGTACTTTTACGAGGCATAATGTGTATTATTAATAAAAACTTAGCAATTTTCGTACAAAATTTCAGGTTTAAATAAAGATGGCACTCAACCTCCAAAATAGGTAGGACCCATGGGGGAAAACCTAATGATTCCAGGTTTTGTTGTTCAATACTGATTTTGAAAGCTTAAAATTCAGTACTTACATCTTTATTTTGTTAGTTTTTTTATTTTAATCTTCAATAATAAAATCCGTGAATTTAAGAGGAAACAATCGGTTTGAATTAAATAAAGAATGAACTTCAAGTAATAGTAAATATCCATTTTAGATGTGATTTACAGAATGTGTTGTATGTCTATTACATATTTCACTTATTTAAACCAGAACCCTTCATTTTATCAATTATGAACTCCTGTCTGGGACGTGTTAGCCCAGTCATTGGGTACATTTACCTTGCAAAAGATTTTATTTTTTTATCTTGTAGATATTAGTAGTAGTAAGAATAATATGAGTTTTAGATCCCGCTCTAGAAAAAAAAACTAAAAGCGCTGTACCGATCACCAAAGTTGCGTAACATTTTCTCTACTACCATAATATGCCATGATAAAAAATGGGTGAAGGTGTAAAAAAGCATGGGTCGTGAGACTTTATTTTCAAATAAAATAAAACTACGTGCAATAAATGTAAAAAAAAGGAAATAAGGAGACTAAAAATGAATTGTATATGTTGAAATAATAAAAATAAAAATTATTTGGCGTTTTGGAAGAAAATTTGAAAATTTAATAATAAAATAACATGAATGTACATAAATTGAACATTTTAAAATTATTTAAATGAATAATATACTTAGGAAAAATTAATAGATTTTTGCATTTTGAAGTTCCTGAGCTTTTCATCTAGGAGTCACAGCCCCACTCACCAGATGATCCCGCTTGTGGCACACCTACTAAAATTCTACTCACATCACCAAAGTCGTCAAAAGGGTCATAAGCTTCTACCTCTGGAGCATACTCGGAAGACCGTTGCAATGTTTGTACACTAAGGAGTAATGCAGACCTACCTTTCAGCAGCTACAAGCTCCTCTGAAATCTTCCTCGCAACGGCAGGAACCAAACTGTAACCGTGCCTGAGGTATAGCGTCTTTAGCCCCCATAATTCGACTTAGACCAGTGACAATATGGCAAATTTGGAAAATGTTCTGAAATTTAAAAAAGCTGTATCTAGTTTAATAATGGGTTCAGGAAAAAATGTTTCAAACAAACGTTGTAAATCATTTGATTTTATTTCAAATTGACATGGAACTAAATATCGCTAAGAATAACCGGGGGAAAAAATTATATTCCTAAAACCAAGAAGATTTAAAAATTTTTATATTTTTTTGACTACCAAATATTCTTCAGGGGGGGGGGGAGTTGAGAACTCTACTACTGTACTTTACTTGAACACTAAGGAGTAATGCATTAATATTAAACTCTTTACTTTATTAGCCCAACAGGGACTGGAGTAGGTGGCATTACCATCTAATCTTGGGTTTTTTCACTTGTATGGGGCAATGGGGTAAACAAAATGTCTGGCATGTAAAAAAACAATAATACTCAATTTAACTACATTCCCTGTAGATACCGGACTCAGTTAATTTATATGCCGATGACTAAGTGGATTTCATGGAACAAATGTAGAAAATCCCCTGTTTATTTGCGGTTTGGCCGTGTCTGCGGTTCGATTGCCCGTCACTAGATGGAGCCAATATATACTCCACTGCTTTGATCACCATCATTCTCAATGGAGTAATTCTCGGGATCAAGACTTCTTGCTATCCTTGAAAATTCAAACTTATCTCTTATTTTTGTTGGGTTCTACCACAAATTTTGAAATTAATCAATATGATTTACAATTAGTAGTTATTTGAATTCAATGAGGTATAAAATCATAATATTTTCTGTTGAAAAGTGAAATCTTATCCACCATGAGTCGAGGAATGCCAACTTTATTATTTTCAACTACAGTATTTTCTACTTATAATCAGAAATAATTGTATATAAATATAATACTAGTTGTGTACCGCCCATAAACGAACGGAACCTTGGCTTCTTGCCATACAACAGATCCTGTCTTTCTAAGAGTGATTTATGACCATGAATCAAATCATAGCTGACATATGAGATAGAAAATGTATAAATTTAACACCCAATAATACTAAAGTGATTATTATGAGGATATGTAACGCAGATAAATTTGGTTTCAGATCAAATTTATGAGGTAGGTTTTTACTTCAAATGTCCATGAACATAAACAGATCAAAAATGCATATGCTTTCCATGGGTTTTTTAATAAAATCTTGCAAATTATAACGTAATATTAAACTATATCTGTTTCCTAAGCATCTGCCTTAATAGCGTTCGTTACACGACAGAATAGAATAGATAAAGCTTTATTTGCTATAAAAAAAGTTATTATATGTGAAAAAAAGGATTATTATGGACATGGCCACTGGCCATGTGCCAAGGTCACACGACAGCTCTAAACAATTAACAACCAGTTTTAAAAATTACTCAGCCTGCTTGATTTCGAACTTGTAGCTTCAACCTTACACCAACTTGTACCAGTACAAAAGATACTTTTCAGAGCATAATTGTTTAGTTAACTGATTATTTATAATGAACAGATGCAATAGTTTATTTTATATATAGACGCTGGTTATGGCATTCACGTTCTTATTATAATATTAGTACACACAAAATTCTATATAAATGTAATGTTATTGCTACGGTTTTCAGCCAGTCACTCTTACGTGTTATTATTTACTAAATTTTATGCTTTTGACTGTGGATATATAAATAAATTTCACGTAATCAATTTGAAAACTATAGCGATGTCAGATCATTCGGGATTTAATAAGACAATTATGTCTTATTTTCATTTCATCTCTATATTAGGAGAAAAACATTTGTTTATCTATGACATTAATCAATTATTTAATATGAAAGCTTTAACTAAATGAAGTACATATTTATTGGTAAACTGTTTCTATGACAATGATTGCCACTGCCACAAAGTAAGAATGTAAGATCTTTCAGTAAAATGGAAAAAAATAAATAAATAAACAAACCAAGGAGATAAATTAATGTGAACATGACATTTGTTTCTGCACATTATTAAATTTTGCATAATTCCTGCAGCCGTTTTACAACCAAAAGCTAATTAGCAAATTTTAAGGTTGGAGCTGGAACGTAACTGCTGCGTATTTATAAGACTTTTCAGTAATAGCCCTCCTCTCTGAATAACTTTGTAACTGATTTAAAGGATTCTAGTTTATGTTCATATAATATTATTTTTATATTATATTTGATTATTTTTTTTAGAATATTAAACCGTTTGTTATTTAGCTCCCATAGCCAAAAAATGTTCCCCCAAATCTTAGTACATAAAAAGGATGGTGCTTAAATGACTTTAATACTTCAGATTTTATTCAGTGAAAATTCATTTGACCCGATCGGTATTTTGTTGTTGCAAATGGTAACTAACGGTATGACCTTTACGGCCGATCTGGACATTTGAAGTATATTTCAATTAACCAAGAATAAATAAATGCCAATAAATTGGTGGGCATACTCTTGAGCAAGGCTTTATTTTCATTTAAGAATTAATTGATTTACCAAGCAAAGGTGGTCTGTCCTTAAGAAAACAGCTAGTAACTATCCTAAACTGTCCCAGATTTTTGATAAGGATGAAGTAGGAGATAGCCCTCCGATGGGATCTTGCCAGAGATTTGTTGTTCTTTCCTATTGATGAGATGATAACTCGTGCATCTCCGGTCTCTACTTGAGCTGTCATGGCCCAGGTGGAAAGGTTATATGACCCTTGTGTTTTATATTGCACCTGTTGTTATGCAGGCTAAGGGCTTATTGCAGACCCTATGGGGGCAGGTCTCTTGATTTGGATTATCCCTTGACCCCTGTCCTATTCGTTCAATGGACTGCCTTTGCAACCGCTCCAAGGCCTTTACCGTCTCTGACAAATCCTCGATTTTTGAAGATTAAGGAAGAGATCCAACTACCAGGATTATGTGATGCCTCCCAATTTGGCTATCCAGCTACATTGTTGGTTTGTTGTGTATATTTAGATCACATATCCTGCAGGTTGTTGATCTCGAAGACGAAGGATACATTCTTAAAACCTATTCTGCGTTGGAATTTCAAGGTAGAAATTGGTAAAGCCTTCCATTACTCTTTTGACACACCATGTGAGGATCTCGTAGACCTTCCTTTAGATGGATTGTACTATTGTCCTACAGTAGATCAAGACTCCGACTCTGATAAAAACAGTGTAGTCCAGGTGTCAGAGGTTTCTGAAGGTCTCAGTGTGTATGGTTCCCTGTGAGCATAACCTTACAGATATCGCCTCAAGAGGCGATGAACTCTATAGCTTTCTCAAAACCAAAGGACCATCCTTATAAGGTTATATCTGCATTGTAACTTAATCTCCCAGTTTAGTTCTACAGATATGGAATTAAAGTGACCCACTTTGATAGCGATTGGTACTCAACTTGGTAAGTGATAATCCTAATTTTTAAATGGATTCCTAGGGTTTCATCTAATACGTCAGGTATTCGGCCACATAAGCGTGTACTCATATATTTTATGCGTTAGACTCAGCAAGACAGATTTTCTAATGAGCTTCTTCCCGCTTAATCAAGGACTGTGCTGTTAAACACAATATTGAATTTTCAATTTTTCCCCCTTCCTCTCCTTCCATGGGTGGTTTATGGAAACGTGCCGTGCAATCTGCCAAATTCCTCTTGAAATGAGCAATCAGAACAAACGTTCTCACCATTTAACAGTTTAATTCCTTGCTTATACAAAGGGAGAAGATATTGAATTCCTGACTAAGAACTACATTAGCACCATAACCGAATGATTGCCAGGCACTCACTACAAGACATTTTTTAATAGACAGGCGTATAAATGTTCTTCCCATAACGGACCCCCAGATAGATGGTGTTTTTGGCCATTAATTATCAATTGGTTCAAGCTCTGATGGGTCAGTTTTGGAAGCAAAAGCACCAACATTGAGCCAAGTGGTTCAAGAAAACTCCAGTCCTGTAGTTAGAGGCATTATGGTCATGCCCCCCATATTGCCCCCACTTTACTGGCCTTTGGGCCGTAGTAGCCAAGTCATTTTAGCTAAGGATGGTGTTGGTTGTCGAGTAGGAATTAAAATTTCTTCCAAAAATATAAAATCCCTCAAAATCTATTGCCTTCCTTCAAATATGCAATAACCTATTATAATCTTTACTATCTTGCATATGCATGATTATTTTTTTAAAAGTAAAATTAGGTATTAGCTTTATATTATTTTTTGTCTTGAACAAGACTCATTGCAGGGTATGTTTCGTATTTATAAGAAGTTTCAGGCACAGTTCTCCTCCATCATTAATTTTACATTAATATAAAGGGTTCCAGTTTATGTCGATATAATATATATGATTATTTTCTTAGAATATTTAGTATTTATAATATTTTAGATAGTATTTTTATAATTGCGTCATAACGGGTTTGTTATTAGTTTACTCCCTTAACGCTTGCCTAAAATGGGGTTGTATCTCCTTTTTTTAATTTTTAAATCCTTTCTTCCTATTAATTTTATTATTTTTGTTGGTATACACCCTATACATGCAGCAGCTTACATTTTAAGGTGAATATCTTTATTACATACAAATGAAATGTTCTCTTTTTGTACTCACCAGAAAACATTTTTTTTATATATGTAATTTTAATTTGTTCTCATTTTATATATCATATATGGGTTAAATTCCCTGCAATACCTCTAGAATTTCAAATCAACTTAATCATTTTTTGTGAACTCTATTACAGAACATACATATACAATGCATAGACAGGTACACGATCGCGATTACCTGACTTATAGTATAGCATGACCCTACAGTCTTTACAAAATGTCTTGCTAAATTAATTTATACATAAAGATTTCTAACAATACTAGTTAATAGATCAAATCCAACTGTTATCACACGGCCTCTGATATTTATAAAATGATTGTGACTGTTATTCAATACAATAGAACTATGTCAATTATGTAAATTTTTAGGAGCAGATTGATCTTCTCACTTACAGTAGATATTGTAATCTGGCTGACTGGATGGCTGGACTTATTTGGATGAATTTTAGCACGGATTATTTAGATAACATATGATAGATAAATTTTGTGTTTTCAGAATTCTCTATACATTGCAGAATTTTCGAGGGACCAAAAAAACTTGAACAAAGGCCATAGAACAATAATTTTATTCTACAAAGTAATTGTCTAAGTACAATTTTGATTAACTTTTATTTATTTTCCTTATGTAATTTGATGAATTTCTTTCTGTAATTTCCATCTGGGTCGTAGATTTTCATTAAAACATCTAAATCATCTGGTTTCTTATCGACCATAAACTTGTAGATCGTTTGCAAAACATTCTTTTGTATATCACTGCATTCAGCACATCCGTTGGATAGTGCATCTTGCATAATCCCTACAATATAAAATTTAAAACATGACATTGTTACATCTATATCATTACATCACACAAAGTGAACAAACTTTAAATAGAAAAAAAATTCTCAAGGAAAAAATTACTTTAATATTGTTAATAAAAAATAAGAACATACATAAGGAATACACCCCTTGATTAAGTACAGATTATTATAAACTTCAGATACACGATATATTACAGCTACATTGCATAACCAAATTCACACGATGACACACAATAATAGACTAAAGGTTGAGCAAATAAAATGTAAACAAGTTCTGTTAGTAGGATTGTTAAAAGGAAAAATACTGATTTGATTCCAACATAATATTTAAACAATTAAATACTGACAATTAGAGTAAATTTTAATCAATTGAGTGCATTACAAACAACAATTAATCACTTCAAAATTACGGCTATAACGAATTGTGTAATGAAGAAATGGACGAGAACAGGGTATACATAATCACAACAATTACTGTGGGGAACATTCCTTTATTGTCTCAGGAAGAAAAATTTGTGATTCAATAGTAATTTTTCTCCAGGGGTTCCCGAGAGACAGGCATTTATTATTCCAAACATTTAAATACTATATGCAATCTAAAATACACAATATTCAAACATTTGACTCATCTAGAAAGTAAAAAATGACGATTATTTACGATTATTAGAGTAGCATCCCTCTTTATGGGGCAACTATAATTTCCCAGCATGTAAGGATAGTGCATTGCTGATGCATCTTTTCCATAGCTAAAATCACCTGATGAAAGTGTTCTCCGTGCTCATCATAACTGCACAAAAATTTCCCGGGAAGAAATTTAGGTACGTGTGCAAGAAGTGTACTTTTAAGGACATATTACAACCCAAATGTTTATAATATGTTATAAGATCCTTGATAATAACACGGTAATTTTCCACCTTTTGATTTTCCAAAAAGCTCTCAAAATTTTTATCATGCATTAGTGATAGTATTTGTGGACCCATAAATATTCCATTGACTTTTGCTTCAGAGTTCTACGCATGCGCTATTATCAACAAACATCTGTCTATTTTGTTCTTACTGTAATCACCGTATACTACTGTTTATAGGCCGTACTTCAGCTATAAAATTACCTCATCAGGCAACATACGTGAGCTGGTCTCGAGGGAGCCCTCAAAATGTGAGTGAATCACTTGTTATATTTGTGTAGGAGTGTAATAAGTGATATCAAACCGAGAAGTCGGCCATATTGGACGCCTGAAGGACTTGCCTCTGCCGGGTCAGAGATAACATCAAGCAATAGACGTAGTGAGCCAGACACCTCTGGTAGTCGAGAGCCAAGACCGGTGACTCACCCCTGGATTTCGTGAGTTTGAAGGCAGTGGCGCGTCATATTTTTTATTGATAGTAAAATTAATTTAAATATTAATAAATATCGTTATATGATAAAAAGCGATTTTATCTGCATGTCCGAAAAAATCAAGATCTCTAGGGCCAACTCCAACACCATCACCTGTAAAGCGAAAACCAAGACGTTCAAATAGGAACGTACAAATGACCTCCTCTGCAGCTAGTTCCATGGAAGAGATACCACCACAGGCCAGCACATCCAGAAAAGAAACCACCGTATAGTCCTCTTTTTTCACGCCTAACGCCTTTGAGGCGAAAAAAAATTTTAAGCAGATGAAATAGAAGTTAACAAAACACCTAGACATCCCAAGCCGCCAGCTATATTTGCCCGTAATATAAGTAACTTTCAATTAATATACTCACCAATGAGTAAAATAGTAGGTACGGTAAAATATACGTGCATCAATAGGTCACATGACACTAAAACCTCTCCAGACACTCCCGATACTTATTATTATCAAATATTTGGAAGAAACCGATGCCAAGTTCCATACTTATCAACTAAAACAAGAACGATCGCTCTGAGTAGTGATCAGAAATTTGCACCCAACCACACCAGCTGACCTATACCTCTCTCGCTTTCACCAAAAGCCGTAACCCCTCTGAGTTCAAATACCTTCTGAAAAACATACCTTACCAAAAATCCCCAGGATATGATCTCCTTACTCCTTAAATACTCAAACAAACTCCTCCTAAAGCTATAATCTTCCTAACCTACATCTATAATTGCATTATCCGAACGACGCACTTTCCTCTCCTCTGGAAACATTCCATTATTGTTCTATTCGCCAAACGCCCTATCCTCTCAAAAATATTTGAAAAACTCCTATTAAATCGTCTACTTCCAATTGTTGACTCCAAAAACCCTTTCCTATACACCAATTTGTTTTCCGTCAACGGCATCCCACTTCTCAACAACGCGATGGCCTTGAATCCAAACAGTATTGCACTGCTGCTTTTCTAGACATATCACTAGCTTTGGACAGGGTTTGCTTTACAAGCTCAAAACATATTTACCATAGACCCTTTTCCTAATCCTACGTTCCTACCTTTCAAACCGCTTCTTCCAAGTCCGCTGTGGTTTAGAATTTTCTAATGACTATCCCGTAAAAGCACGAGTTCCACAGAGCAGTGTCCTGGGTCCCATCCTATATAATATATACACCGCTGATATCCCCTCTACCCTTAATACCTTCTTGGCAACATTTGCAGATGACACTGCAGTCTTGTCATCCCACTCAGTCCCCGATATAGCATCCCATAACCTTCAAAACACATTGATGGGATCAAGTATTGGTGCAACCATTGGCAGATCAAAGTTAATGAAGTAAAATGTTCCCACATTACCTTCACCCTCCGTCCCAAGACTTGCCCAATAGTTTATTTTAATACCATTCCTCTCCCTGTATTCGAGACAGTACTGTACTTAGGCTTCCATCTCGACAAACGACTGACGAGGAACCCACATAGGAGGCTAAAAGGACAGGAAGTAAACAGACACTTTGGACAACTGTACAGACTACTTCAAAGGGCATCCCACCTCTCAAAAGAAAATAAATTACTAATCCACAAAGTTATACTTAAGCCAATCTGGACATACGGAATAGAGCTATGGGGGACAGCAAAAATGTCGAACATTAACCGTATTCAATTCTTTCAATTTTTGATTGTCCTGAAAACAATAGTAAGTGCACCTTATTACGTCAGCAACAAAACCCTTCATAACGATCTTAATATACCCTACATTCTTGAACTCATCCCTTCTAAGTTCATGAAATTCCATAGTAACCTATCCAACCACCCTAATCACGTATCAAGTTATTGCACTGCTCCACTCATCCCTATAATCCTCCTCGGAGACTGAAACGGCAGTGGCCTCGTGACCTGCTATAAATGCGTGACGGTGGAAGTCCTGGCAATGGCCAGTTTCTCCAATCATGTCCTGAGCGTATGTGGCTCTTGCGCTCTTCGTCAGTCTCCACTGGCTATTATCCGGTGACGCGGCTGACGGAGGAGCGTGGGAGACTTCCCAAGACTCCGCTTTCTCTTCGCATGTGGACTTGGGAGGCCTCTGGGCTGTCTGTAAATATTGTATGAATGAGCGAGTGAATGATGAATTGTAAATATGGTATGAATGATAGTATATCTTAATTACTTATTGCCTAGCAAGACAGATTGTATTTTAAGCACAATAAAGGAATTATCATATTAAATACAATAAAAAATTATATTCAGCATATATGGTCTTTCTGAAAATTGTGCTGCAGGGGCCTTGGTCTTCAGGTTTATGTTAGGGCTCCTTCTAATAAAATGACTGTAGCGACCGCTAACTACATAAGATAAATCACCCTATACTCTATTGTATATATATTGTAAACAAATGTAAACAACATGAACAAAATATAAATCATTTTAAATGTGTTAAGCAATAAAAAATGCGGGGTGCCAAGTAGTTACAAGGCTGTCAGTTTGAATCAGACTTGTTCACGAGACTGACTCGCCTCCTGGGTATCGAGAGAATTCAGACCACCGCCTACCATCCACAGTCAAACGGCCGAATTGAACGATGGCACCGCTCGCTTAAAGCCGCACTAACCGCCCACTCACAACACCGTCAGTGGACGCGAAGCCTGCCAGCAGTCCGTAGAATACTTTACACCAACACGAGTGGATCTTAACGTTCGACGCAACATCACACAACACCGGGAAGACACGAAGAAAACGTTCGTTAGCAAAGACCTCAACAACTGTACACACGTCTTCGTTCGACAAGAACACCGGCGTAGCCTCGAACCGGCTTATACTGGTCCGCACCTAGTAGTCAGCAGGAAGAATAAAACCGTGCCAAGTAGTTACATGAGATGGGTCACAGCTGTCAGGCCCAGGTAGAAAGCCAGATGAGGCCACAAGACCATGTCAGCCTCTCCCAGAGGACAAAGAAGCCACACGCCATTGGTTACACCAATCTTAATGAGGGTTGGCTAAGGGCAAGGCAGGTGGGGTACTTAAGCCGACGATCTAGCCCCTGTAAATCATTCTAGCCCTTGGCAACTACTCACTGGCTCGTGGCTATCCTGCTTGAAACTCTGAAAACCTTACTGCTTCTTAATGAAAAACCTCTACATCTCTTCTCTCCTAACCTCGCTACGTTTTAGTCCGGCGTCGTCAGACCCCACACCTTCCTAGTGGGAATCTCTTCCTTCGTCTCACTAAAACTAGCACCTCCTTGGGAGAGATCTCTCCCTCGCGGACGACGGTTACCGTGGCCCAGCAAATTTTCCGAGCAACCCTCCTGCGGTAATCCAGTCTGCTTCTCTCCGGTTCACACTTGCCTTTGGGATCCGGACGGTTTTCGCCTACCCTCAGATACTGGTTGTGAAATCGTGGTCATTCCAAGACCACATAAACTACATATAAACCTACCCTGTGCCTCTTCTCCGGAACATAGTGCACTGTCGGGGCTCATACCTATCAAAAAATGGAGTCAAATAGCAAAGCCGTCATGAAACGATTGTCCAGGTTATAAACTCAAACAACCCTCACTTGTCACCAGGGCTAGGGTAACCAGGCACCCCCCTCGTGACCTTCCGACAATGACATTAAACGTGTTATATAGTTTATAATTAATTCGTTGTCGGTTTCGATTGCTACGTTTGTCTGTTCCAGGCGATATATTGAGAAAAAAAATCCGGATTTTGTTTTTATTCTAAGCAGTAGCAGCTTTCCATAATTTACAACTGTACACAATTAGCTCATAAAAATACATTCGTGAATTAACCAAAGTTTAGAAATGTGAGATTGACAATAAACAATACTGGCATTTGCTTTAAATCTGAAGACGAAATTTATTTGTTTAAATGATAACAATATCCGGTTTCTTATTGAACAATGCCTAGATGATATCTCAGTTGAGATAGGCTCAATGAAATGAAGAGTGTCGAGGTCGACACAATGATTTCACTTTCACTAGCGAGTCATACCGTTAAGGAACCTCATAGGGACTTTTTAACTCCTACTGTCAGCTATCAAGTCATATAGGTTTCATTACATGATTGTTTTATAGAATCGTTAAACATATCGCTAGTCTGAGTTTCACTTTAAAATAGTACTGTCAGTATGGATAGAGAATACTACTATAACGGAATGCAAGGTAATTATTTTTGTTTTTATGGTTTTGTACATTACTGCCTATCAACTACTAAAACTAAGACGGCAAAAGCTATCCCATCAGAACCGCCCATTTGGATTATTCTATATGATAATTTCTCCATCTATCATTATTAATATTTCAAAATATTTGATCGTGATAAAATAACAATCTACCTAATTGGGCAGTAATTGTGTTCAATTTTCTCATTCATACAGTATTTACAAACAGCCCAGAGAGCTCCCAAATCAACATGGTCGTCGCCTCCCTCGCATCCGAAAGAGAAAGTGGAGTCTTGGGAAGTCCCCCACGCTCCTCCGCCAGCCACGTCACCGGATACAAGCCAGTGGAGGCTGACGAAGAGCGCAAGAGTCACATACGCTCAGGACATGATGGGAGAAACTGGACATTGCTAGGACTTCCACTGTCACGCATTTATAGCAGGTCACGAGGCCACCGCCGTTTCAGTCTCCGAGGAGGATTATAGGGATGAGTGGTGCAGTGCAATGACTGTGCTACAGGATTAGGGTGGTTGAATAGGTTACTATGGAATTTCATGAGCTTGGAAGGGATGAGTTCAAGAATGTAGGGTATATTAAGATCGTTATGAAGGGTTTTGTTGCTGACGTAATAAGGGGCATTTACTATTGTTCTTAGGACAATAAAAAATTGAAAGGATTGAATACGGTTAATGTTCGAATTTTTTTGCTATCCCCCATAGCTCAATTCCGTATGTCCAGATTGGCTTAAGTATAACTTTGTAGATTAGTAATTTATTTTCTATTGAGAGATAGGATGTCCTTTGAAGTAGTCTGTACAGTTGTTCAAAGTGTCTGTTTACTTCCTGTCCTTTTAGCCTCCTATGTGGGTTCCTCGTCAGTCGTTTGTCGAGATGGAAGCCTAAGTACAGTACTGTCTCGAATACAGGGAGAGGAATGGCATTAAAATAAACTATTGGGCAAGTCTTGGGACGGAGGGTGAAGGTAATGTGGGAACATTTTACTTCATTAACTTTGATCTGCCATTGGTTGCACCAATATTTGATCCCATCAAATGTGTTTTTGAAGGTTATGCGATGCTATATCGGGGACTGAGTGGGATGACAAGTCCCACACGCTCCTTCATCAGCCGTGTCACTGGTTACCAGCTGTGGAGGGTGGCCAAGAGCGCGATAGCCGCAGATGGTGAGGACATGATTGGAAGAGCTGGCCATTGCCAGGACTCCCATTGTCACGTATTTGTAGCAGGTCAAGAGGTTACCGCCGCTTTAGTCTCCTAACAGGGGCTTATAGGGATGGTGGGGTAGTGTAATGTCTGTGATAGGGGATTAGGGTGGTCGGATAGGTTTCGATGAAATTCAATGAACTTGGAAGGGATGAGTTCAGGAATGTTGGCTATATGATGAGTTTTGTGGCTGATGTAATGAGGGGCATTGGCTATTTTTCTTAGGTCGTTTGATTGAAAGGATTGCATGCGCTTGATTTTTGACTTTTTTACTGTCCCACATAGCTCTATTCCGTCTGTCCAGATTGGCTTTATAACTCTGTAAATTAGTAACTATCATTATTAATGAAAAACTTTTAATAGTAATTATATTTGAAAAACTTTAAATAGTTTTTTTCTATATCTAAATATATAGTTACAGCTAACCTATAAATATGTTAAAAAACAATAAATGAAAATGATCTATAAAAACTTGAATAAAACAATGATGATGAAAACCCCTCTTAAAAAGGAGGGTATGTAGTCCGTAATATAGTTTGTGTGATATACAAAGTGAAATAAATTCCCGTAGGATTTGAACGGAGATCATATAATTAAGTAGTCATGCTCAGCTAATCTTAAAGACACTAGAGCATCACCAACTAAAATAATTTGGTCGTACAAGGGTGGGTCTGAAACGTTTTCGACCTAACAAGGCTTTTATTTATTTTATTATCATCTTCATGTTGAGGTCGGAAACTTTTCAGACCACCTGTGTATTTAAAGCATGGTAGATAAAAGAAAAGCCAAGTTTATATTCAAAGTAAGGGGAAGACTTCGGGGCAGTCCTATAAAGCTACATAATGATTGTACTGAGAGACTCGGGTCAACAAGCATTCCATATGAACGATGATTTAACAATCATCAATATTCCCATTTTCTTCATAGGGACAATGACGTCTTCGAATCATATTCATAATAGGATTATTAATGTTTATTAGTGCTAATCTATTTGTCTTTGCTTCAAGCATAGTGAAGATTAGATTTCGCAAGGAAGCATTTGAAATAGAATCCTTGAATGTGAATTATTATCCATACCTTTCAGTATAATGGCGTCGGACGTGCACCTCCCCGCGTCGGTTAAGCACTTAAAGTACTTCTGGTACAGTCTGCTGTTGCTGAGGGCATCAATCAGATCGACCTTGTCTAACTTTGTCTTGTCTGCGGGCCGGCCCATGACCGATGCCGCCAACAACACCCCCAGGACGAGCACTGCCTTCATGACTTCGCCACTGGTTATCATTTGACCTGGAAGCTCTAATGCTTCAGAGAAATCCACCTCACATTATTATATACCGGCTGGGTGATACTGCCAATTACAACCAAAAGCCCTTGAAGACGCCGCCATGCCTCAATGACATGCACAAAGATCTTTTTATTGCCAATTATATTGCTAATGAACTGGAAGTAGTTAAAAGCACGAGATATTTTCCCAGTATTAATTTAGGTAATGCATTTATAGTGTTGCATCAATTAAAAAATTTATGGGAAATTTAGGGTGCAATAGTCACTAATTCTTCGAAAATGATCTCTTGACTTCAAATTAGAGCGAATTTAACCAAAACTAAAAGTAATTTTTGAAAAGTAAAAAAAAAAATGAATTTGAGGAGTAAAAGACCACCACAACTAAAATTTCGTGTAGTAATTAGTACCGGCCCCATAATATAAAAGATCGGAATAATAAATGCAAAGGAAAGTTATATCATTTAATATAGAAATAAGTAGCTTACTCTCATTTGGTTATTGTAATTATAGTATATTTTTTCGTTTTTATTATACAATTTAATGAGTGATATTTTATATAAGGTATGAATGAGTCCTTAAATCACAGCTGTTAATGCTGGATAATCAAATTGTAATTTCACAAATATACAACTAGAAAAAATGTAGTATTTCAATATCAGACAAATTTGGTGCTATTTTAGAAATTTTTATCTGGGTTACTTCAATTTTTCAGAGAGAAAAAAAGAAGCATATTCATGTGCTCTTTCAATATTTTATACAGGTTTAAGCAGAGCTATTAAAAAAAAAAAAAAAGTAACGATATACTAACCTTAAGTGTGATTGTCCTATTAAAATCACTCCTTAGCCACCTATCGATTTATGTTGTCTATCGACAATGTTTTTTATTAAGGTATATGATTAGCGATGAGTTTTATTGCCTAATACCTAAAAAATAATCTATGCTTAGAAATAAACAAGATTGAAAATTTCCTTAAGTTCGCGATTTCTGCACTTAAGACGTAAATCAAGCAACTTGGGAAAAAATTAAGAACGTTTGCCGGTAACTGTCTTTTTGACCCATTTTAGAACAAGGCCAATGATTTTTTGTTATCCTTCCGAGATAAATGAAATAAAGGGGAAAGAAAACAAAATACTTCAGCACATATTTGTTATTTTGGTATATAGTGTGTGTATATTTTGTACAATATATTTATATTATATGTATTATATTTATATTATATATATGAGATTCAGTTTCATAAGGAACTTTGTTTCGATGAATTAATCAACTTAGTTGATCTTTATTCCTCGCTTTTCTGCTTCCGCTATGTACTTCTTCCTGTATACTCCTTCAGAGTCGTAGATTTTCTCCAGGGCGGCGTAGTCTTCGGACTTCTTTTCCAGCATGTATCTAAGCACCTTCTCAGCACCCCCCTTCTGCTTCTCGCTGCATTTGCTGCACTCAGTCGCCAGGGCGTCAGGGATTATCTCTGCGAATTGCCAGTTAGAGACAGTTAGTTATATTGTACAGTTAGGTATAATTACACATAATTAAACAATTGAAATTTCAAGTATTGAAGTACAATAGCGTACGAGTAATTAGCTATCTATAATATTGGAAACTAGGTCCTTTATAAGACAAAATTAACTTATATATCAGTATTCTACAGGTAATGAATAATTTGAACAAGTTACAATGCACCGTCTGATTTGAGTAGCTCTTATTTAATAACTTCCAATGATTAGGCATGAGAAAGCTGGATTTTGACAACACTTAGCACCTACCGTCAATTCATTTAAACGGTATGAATAACAGAACAGAGAATAAATAAAAACAAAACTCTCTACTTGTAACTTTCCCAAGTCAGTTATTCCTTTTATTTCTTTGTTAGTGTTTGCTATTATTTTTATTATTTCATCATAATCAAATTTAACTATTTTTTTAAAGACGAAACTTTACGCTAAATCAGTAGACACTAAATGTGTTCTTTTTTATAATGTTCACTATGATGTTTTGAATGTGTCTAAACAAAAGGAAACCATTCAAGCCCAACTTATTGTCCTGTAAATCACACAGTAATGGCTATAATGTACAATTTTATGTTATATAATAAATCGATTAGAGAAGGGAGAATCCAAAATCAGCTATTAATTGCTAAAAATTGAAGGCAAAAACTTTTACTTTTTTTACCAGTCTTATAAGTTTTAATTAGCTAAGCAAAATAGTTAGTGAATATTAGTCACAATGCAGAACCAAGAATGGCTTACAATCAAACGCTTTCAAACATTCTGTCATAAATAGCAATAATTGTTTATGTAATAAAAAAATATACATTTAAAGGTATGTATATGGGGATGAAATATTGATGGTCCTTGGCCTATTCATTGGTTGCGTGTGTTCAGAGAATTATGCTCCCCCTCCAAACCTCCCACCACCCATCACTTGACTGTTTCATTAATATGAAATATATACTTAGCCAATGACCCTATCCTGTTATGGAATCAGATTTTCTCCATGTACATAAAATGATAATGACATGAGGGGTAGGCATGCATTAGTCTTAAGACATAAAATATATATATATATACAAATTACAAATTTTCAGATCAAAAAATGCTAGTAACTACATATAGCCAACCACTAACCGGCTGTTAGTTTGCCTAACTGAACAGATTTAACATGAAATCAGTAGCTTTGCAATATGTTGTCACTACTATCATTATTTTTTTTTTGGAAAGAAATATAAACGAAAGTAGAAACTGGGAAAATGATGAAACAACGAGAGAGATGCGGCACTCCACGTCTCTTTATGTTTCGTAATTCTCCATGTGTGTGGTTCTTAAGTTATTTCTGCGAAATAGTTTCTAATGTCAACCATATGAAAATCGTACCTAACTAATTTAAATCGAACTAATAGAATGGAAATAGCTTCTGATTTAAAAAATCTTAACTGTTGGAGAAACATGCTCGACTCTTTTCACGTGTTTTATTTTAACGAACACGCAGTCAGCATATACTTAAGATTCAAGATGAATTGAAAAAAATTACAACCCCTACTGGAGCATACATAGACAGATGAAGGGCGATTCCTCTTTTTATCTTATTTGGGCTTGACAAAAATTTGTGTTACGAAAGCTTATATGTTAGATAGTATTAAATAGCCCTAGTTCTGACAAAAGATGACTTTTCCCAAATCCTATTATGTTCAGATCTAATTTCTTACCTTAATAATTATTGTTAAAAAGAAAAGTAGTAGCAGAGACTTCCACAGCTAATAGTTATTAATATGGAAATGTCCGCTTACCTTTCAGCTCCTTGCCATCAGCAGTGCACTTTCCCTTGTTCGACAAGCAGTCAAAATACTTTTTGTACAGCCTATCATTGCTTAGAATCTCGTCCAGGTCAATGTTGTCGTACTTTGTCGTGTATTTGCTTGTGACAGTAGCCGCACTGGATAGTGCCGCAAGGCACAGGAACAGGAGGACAAACACTGCAGAGAAATGCATGGTACGCTAGAGACTTTAACGACTGGCAGATAAGACTCACTGATGAGGTGACTTTAATGCCTGCCTAGTCAATTACTCTATTATATACCAGTCCTGTCCCCACTCACCAGAACCTGAAGGCCCTCGGGAAATCTGATATCTGATTGGGAAATTAGTTAACAATCAGCGCTATTGCATAAAGCCTGGGTGCTAATTTGATAATTTCAAAGAATCATTGTCTTAATGAGTCATTGTACCGCGAGAGGTTTCTTAATTGACTTTACAATAGGCCCAAGATAGACAGATCCCTTATCAATCGGGCCAATGATTTGTAACCATTCTAGCGATACGTAGAGGGTATGCTATAACGTATTAAAACTTTTCTGCTTTCAACGGTAAAAAAGAAAAAAATGTGAGTATCACTGAAAAGTTTATTTGTTTTCATAGATACTTCCGTTTCAGATTTTTTTGTTAGCATGAATCTTAGTAAGGATTTGATATAAATCAGTTTTTTCCTATCAAACTATTGATATCCCATTTTCAACAAAATTATGCCTATATATATACAAATATGTAAATTGTGTTTGTGTTTTTTTAAAAAAAACCTTTCATATGTTTTATTTACTAAAATACATACATGCATATCGCAAAACATTCTTATTTTTATATTATCAATCATTCCATTCTAAGTTATTTATTTGAAATATAATCCCCGGGAATGCTTCCTAAGTTCATCGCTGTCACGAGGGAGTCTTGTTTGACCTACCCTTAGTGGTGGAGAGAGAATTGAATGCTCTATAACCTGGACGGTTGTTTGGTTATGGTTCCTAATATAATGAACTATGTGACTCCATTTTTGAGAAGTGTAAGCACCAACAGTGATTATGCTGAGGTACCAGCTAGGTTCGCATACCCACGAGTCAACAATTGGTATCTGAGGGTAGGCGAAAACCGTCCAGAACCCAAAGGCGAGTGCGACCGGGAAACAGGTGGACTGATCAACTGGGGGTAACACTATTCAGACAATTTGTAGAGCCGCAGACAGAGGTCGTCTTCTGCATGGAATGGGTTCCTTTCTTGGATGTGCTAGTTTAGCTGGGCAATTCCACTAGGAAGGTGTGGGGGTTGACAAAGCCGCACTAAAGCTAGCAAGGAAATGTGTATAGAGATGTAGAGGTTTTCATAAATGATTTTTATAAATACAATATATAACTTATTTATTGTGCTAAAATTACAATCTGCCTTGTTAGGTAATAAGTAATTGTTCTAAATTTTCTCATTCATACCATATGTAAGTTGGCTTTAATAATTTAATAACTGATTTCATTAATCTGTAAAGATTTACAATGATATTAGAATTATAAGCATCAAACGATTGAACAATATAAAATGAACGAAAGAAACATACCTGTAAAGTCACAACACAAACAATAAACATAAGTATTATCTTGAAGGTTACTTCACACACCAAACACAGCTAAGTAACCTTCACACACCAAACACAGCTAAGTAACCTTCACATACCCAACACAGCTAAGTAACCTTCATACAACAAACACATCTAGCTAGATCTCAGCTGGAGTTTACACATATTTACAATTCATCATTCACTCGCTCATTCATACAATATTTACAAACAGCTCTGGTCATACAAAACTCTGGTCTCCCATCTATATCTATATCTATATCTATGTATATAAATCTTTCGCCTTTTATTAAAGATTCATAAATGATAAGGTAGTATTTAGAAACATTAGTCCATCTGCAAGTAGTAGTACTGTGGCAAGCCGTAGCTTGACTGGTTCGTTAGTTTTTTTTGTTTTTCTTAATCCCTAATTCGATATTTCTTAAAAATCTATGTAGTGCTAATATAAATCGAGTTGTATTTGACTCCTTGAACTCCATCCCAAGAAGTTTCTGTTTACATGCATGCTGTATTTGATTACAGTGTGAAAGGGGACTAGGTTACGGAGCTCACCTCCGGACTGTATATAGGGACCTAAAGCTAACTGATTGAAGCGTGTCCGTCTCGAGGATATGGCAGTATGAGTCTGCTTCCATTGATCGGCAAAAGGAGAGTGGGGCTGGTGAGATACTGTAGTGAATCAAAGAATTTAATCTGTCTACGGCGAATGAACTCATCCACTTTAGGGAGTTCAAAATCTTCGTGGAGCATAGTGTTCCTCCACTGCTGGAATGAAGTATGTCAGACCACATTCATGATTATTTCTTTTTTAAATTATTGGAATCAGATAACTTAAAGGCAGTGCACCTTACAGCAGAACCGGCTCGATTATGATCTTGTAAATCATCAGCTTGAGTCAGAGAGATAAATTGGGGGAAGCCAGCAGGTTTGCCAGCAGTGTTACCAGCCGGCAAGACTTTGTGCGTGTTTGTTTTAACTTCCTAGCTAAATTTCCATAAAAATGGAGTTGTCAATCCACTATTATGCCCAAATATACGATGCTGTTTACTGGTGGCTAGCCAGAATTGAATAGAGCTGCTTTGGGCATTCCCGGCCACAAAGCATTCGGCACAGAGTCGAAGGCTTGGGTGAAATCTAGTGAAATCATAGGTTTCTGATGATAATATCTGTTCAAATTTTGGCAAGCTTCTGAATTTATTATAAGGTTTATGAGATTTACTACCCCTCTCCTCGGCATTTGTTTCCACTGAACAGTTCCTATTCGTGCCGTCATGCCCTAGTGCTCGGTCTCCCTGACACTGGCGAAGTATCGCCTTGAGCAGCTTCGGTGAAACAAACATGTGTTTCTGTTTTGTTTCTAGTTTGGAAGGTGGGTGGTATTCGCCGGACCTAACCGTGAGGTCCCTAGGTTACCTTTGTGGTGAAAGGTGAAGGTACAAGGGGGTACTACCGTGAATGGCGTTTTCACCAAGTCTCCTCGCCGTGTTGCTTATTGTGTTATACCACAGCCTATTTATATATATTTATTTTTAAAATGAAATGAAGTGTAAAAAGAGTAAATTTTAAACAAAGGAAATCCAATTGGTTTTAGGAAAAATGTCTTTGTTTATCGTATCAGTGCTCGTTCATTCTAGGAGCCCTACACCAAATCTGGCAACTTCCCTATTATGTTATTAGTTTATGATTCATGTGTAAGACTACTTGCAGTGTTGATAACCTATTAGTTGATAGTACTGTAGATAGTAGTAGTGCACTGTCCTGATACTGTTATTTGGTAGGCTAAAGTGTATTTTGTATTCGGTGATGTTATTGTTTAGATTTTAATAAAATCTAATATTTTAACTATATACGAAGCTTGTTTAAAAAAAAAAAACTGTTTCATCACAAAAGCAAAATAATAAGAAAACAACATCCAATCCAAACGCCACTCGAGAACAGTGTGGTAAAGATCCTGACATCCTGCTGATCGTTGCTCGTACAATCAGTACTAGAAGAAAAATTACAAATCCATAAAGTTATACATAAATTAATCTGGACATGCAGAATAGAGCTAATGGGGACAGCAAAATAGTGGAACATCAAGCGCATCCAATCCTTTCAATCAAAAGTCCTGAAAACAATAATAAATACCCCTTATTATGTAAGCAACATACCCTTTGTTGTGTCAATCTCTTAATTACGAGCAATTAGAAGTTTCCCTCTTCTCGGGCTAAAAAATATCTACTTATGTTTCCATATTTTAGTAATAAACTTAAGGCGTCAGTAGGAGAGAGGGAAGCTTAGCAGCTACTAGTGTGTACGAAACATCAGCCGGCTCCAGATGGGGTGCCGGGGGGGAACCCCCTCCACTGCTGGCCTGCCTGTCTATATAAGCAGCGAGACAGGCCGAAGTCCAGAGAGCGAACAGAACCGGGACTTGGAACACTTCTCTCTCTCACCTGCTCCACCGCCATCTATCAATGCCTGGCAAAACCCGCTCTTCAAGCTCTTTCAAGAAACGGCTCACACTTCCGCATCGAGAGCTGCCCCCTCCACGAGTACCTAGAACCTAGGCTAAAGTTTCTAACAAACGACCAGCGTCAAGACCTAGAATGTGGACCGAAATGGGTAACTGCCCTAGTCGATTTATGCAGCCAAATGTTCATGGCTATAATATCTGGTAATCAACAAAAATGGTAGATTACCAATCACTAAATTTTAACGTTGATGGTCTCCTGACCAAAATAGATGAGGTAGAAGTGCTTCTAGTGCTCTACCGACCAGATATTGTAGTTTTGACAGACACTAGGGTATCTGCATAATCGTTCCACATTAAAGGTTATTCAACTGCCATTGAAAGGGTTACGGAGGCGTTTTAAATTCTATACGCCTTGGTATCAATTGGAAGAAATTGGCTTCACCACTGACTACAACTGATCCCAAGCTTCACCACTTGACAGTTAAGGTAAATTTGGGGAGACCCAGTTACCTTACCGCCCTATACAGAAGACCGTACGCGTCTCTGCATCAGTACTCAGCCTTGCTACACGCATGTGCGCAGAGATCTAACCACTGGGTGGTGGGAGATCTCAACGCAAAACATACCATGTGGTATAACACCGTAACAAACAAGGCTGGGAGACTCCTGTAGAGAACGCCGTTTACGGTCGTTCACCCCTAGACTTTTATTTTTCGACATAGAGGTAACCCACAAGCTACCTCGACGATTGACTTACTGCTGACGAAACAACCCCACCGTATCACTAGTTGCACCGCCCTTGACTTTATTACCTCTGACCACAGGCCAGTACTGTATGCGGTCAATGGTAAAGTGGTGACCCCTCCCCCACGAGATACGACTACCGTCGTGCCGACTGGGATCTGTACCGGTCGCAAATTTACCATAACCTGCATACGGTGCCAGTTCTCCGCACGAAAGAAGAAGTAGATCTTCAACTAACTTTCATAACTGATGTGATCATACACGCAGCAAACACTGCGATCCAGAAGTACACTCCCATGCCACCGTCTCTGCGACCACCTCCAGACCACATTCTTCAAATTATTGCCATGCATCATAATTTGAAGAATAGTTGGTACATGACGAGAGATCAGCAAGCCAAGGTCGTTGTGAATTATCTCACAACGCAAATCCGGGGCTTGATGAAACTCTGGAAGCAGCGCAGTGGCATGAGAAACTTCGTAGCACTCACGGAGTTTTTTGGAAGCTGTTGAAGACTACATAAGGGAAGACAGCCACTGTCCGTCTTCACGAAGGTGACAATGTTCTGACTGCTGAGCAACAGGCAACAAAACTGGCCGACCATTTTAGGGTACGCTAGGGATATTACGGCTAGAACGGGATACTACCACATGCCTCCTCCGGTAGATTCTGAACAGAACCACATGTTTGTATCACCGAAGCAGCTCAATGCGATTCTTCGCCGGTGTCAGGGAAACCGAGCACCAGGGCACGACGGGATACAAACAGTGCTGCTCAAACAAATGCCGAGTAGAGGGGTAGTACAATTAGCAAACTTATACAACTCCTTTATGAGATTGTGGTACTTTCCTGACACATGGAAACAAGCCATCTTGTTCCCATTACTAAAGCCAGCCAAGAGCGGAGATCACCCAGCCCACTACCTCCCGATCAGTCTGCTATCACAGATGGGGAAAATCTTTGAGAAAATTCTTTTGAATTATCTCAAAGATTATTGCTCGGAAAACAACATCATTCCGCCTGAGCAGACTGGATTCCAATCCAATATGAGCTCAGAGCACCCCCTTATGAAGGTACAGTCAGAGGCTAGCCATAATATGAATAGAAACATAGCCACGGCTATGATATCCCTAGATTGCACCCAAGCATTCGACTCGGTGTCTCACGGGACACTGTGTCAAATGCTCTGCGACCGGGAATGCCCGGAGCAACTCTATTCAATTCTGGCTAGCTTTCTGAAAAACAGATCGTTGCGGGTGCGAGTGGGTGATAGCTTCTCCGAAGCTGTGCCACTGACCTGTGAAGTACCCCAAGGAGCCGTCTTATCCCCTGTACTATTCAACGTATACACGTCTGGGATTGTCGGAACCCGGTATAAAAATACCAAAGTTACTGCTTTCGCAGATGACATAGCGGTGTACAGTAGCAGCATGAGTGCCAAGGTAGCTCTAAGACAGGCTGAAGTAGCCTGTAACCAGATCAGTGAGAGATTGGGGAGACTCAATATCTCCGTAAACGCGGGTAAGACTGACTGCGTAATTTTCTTTTTCCAAAAGGGAAAAAGCCTACTCCCTACTAGTTACATAGTAGGAACGGAGAAAAATTCACCAGCCAACGACCTAGTATATCTGGGAATTAAAATAGACAGACACCTCCATTTTAGTAACCATTTTGCGAAGAAGTGGAAGCTGACACGCACGAAGTCTTACCGGCTTGCACATTTATTGACTTCCCCCAATCTATCACTGCGTCTCAAGCTATTGATATACAAGAGCATACTAAGGCCTACTCTGCTGTATGGTGCACTGCTATTTCGTTATCTGACGTATACGACAGCTAAGCAACTCCAACAATTCCAAAACGGTATACTGATGAAAGTGGTCAGAGGTACTTCATTCGATCAGCGAAGAAACAGTGAGCTGCATGAGATATTTGAGCTGCCTACGGTGGATGAATTCATCCAGCGTAGACATATCAAATTTTTCGACTCATTACAATATTTAACAAACCCGGTGTTTAACGCTATAACCCCCGCTCCATTCCCCCAACGATGGCAGGACGGTGTCGCGGCTGGAACACTGTAGTCCTAGGTTCTAGGTACAGATTTTGTTTGTTTGTTTTGTTTTGTTTGGTTTTAGTGTCTTAGTGTTTAGTGTTTGGTGTTGGTGACAAGGCGAAGGTGAGCCTCATCACCTAGTGTTGTATAAGAACGATGAACTTTTACCCACAATAAAAATTTTATTATATTTATGCACTCCTCCAAATGCATGTAAATGCAGAAAGAGAAGAAATCTGTAATCCAATTATTTTATTATTTTTGTACATTTTATAATTTTGTTTTGAGGTTTTGAAATAAAAGAACAAAAAAAAAAAACTTCTCTCTTTCTCTATCACACTTGTTAAGTTAAACTTAGTTAAACTCCTCTGTCAACATTCACCTGTACTAACTTGCCAAACAAAAGTATATAATCACGACCAGTTGATGCTATTCAGAAAAAAAAACTCTTTTGTGGCAAGCCCTTGAAATCATTTTGTTGATTTCGATTGACGCTTGGAACTTTGTTAAATGGTGCGTGCCTTGGTCTAGTATTGGTAGTAATCGGCTAGTAAATGTTCTATACTGAGCCCCACTTAAAATATATGGCCTAAAAAAAATTCAAGTGTTTATGCCGCAGTTTTATTATTTATTTTTTTTACCTGGAGGTTTTTTTCCCTTCTGCTTACAAGCCAGCGGCTCTTTTTTAACACTTTTTCTCTTGCTTTAACGAGCCTATCCCTTCCCAGCTAGGTCAGACCTTCATCAAAGCAGTACGTGAAGTTTTATATCGTTAATAGACTGTTATTTTCAGATATCGTAAGTCTCTAATATACCTTTAATAACTACTCCCTTGCTTCTTAAACAATCCTTTCTCCCCAATCATTAGCACTGAATATGAAGGCAATGTAGACACTGAAGTCAGTGAATTAATTTGAAAACGTGCAACAATGTATTCTATTATCAGACCATCCTATTTTATAATGCGAAATTAACTTCTCAACTATTATATACGTCATGTGTAATGCATTTTACATTTAAAGGGTTCTTTAAGGGTGCGAAAGAGTTTAAAATATAATTTTAATGACACACAAATGATGCACAACTTAA
Organism: Acanthosoma haemorrhoidale; assembly: GCA_930367205.1. Taxonomy (NCBI): domain Eukaryota; kingdom Metazoa; phylum Arthropoda; class Insecta; order Hemiptera; family Acanthosomatidae; genus Acanthosoma; species Acanthosoma haemorrhoidale. The sequence continues at coordinate 95,746,255 of OV884011.1, forward strand.
GTCCCGAACCATAGAATATATATTGTTGAGATGCTGGTTTCCAGCCCAAAACACAAGTTCTGTTAGCAGCGTAGTCAGGGAACTGTGATGTACTAACAGTAGCAAACACTTTCCGTTCTCCGCAAAGAAGAAGATTTAGATCTTCAACTAGCTTTCATGATCGAATTTATCGTTAAACTCCCTGCGAAAATCAGAACATCTTCTGAAATAACGGATGTGATGTTTGCTGATTTTTTACCTCCTGATATTTTTTTATCAACAGTTAAGTATTTGTAAGGAGTTTCTTTCGCAAAGATTTAAAAATTATACCTAGAAAAGAATACCAGATATTTTGTTCTGAGACCATATTCCCTTAATATTTAATAGCATATAGAGCCATAGAATTATTTTATCAATATCTAATAATATACTGTCATTTGCTCGACTAGCACCAAAGAACAGATTGAAGGTGAACAATTGTGCTCAAAGAACTAATCCCTGATGTTAGTTCTAAATGTAATGTTTGTTCTTTAAATAGATTTGAAGATCACACACATAGTAAAAAAAAAAGGAAAAACAACTTATATGCTTACCAAAAAGAAGATATTGGTAAACATTAAAGACGAAAAATCTAAAAATTGGCCAATAGCATTCTGTAGCCGGTATTATTCCAATTACTATTAGTATATTTTTGTATAACATGTTAATGTATTTTTTAATCATACATAACCTTCAAACTGGCGATGCAAAAGATCGCGTTTATTGGTTAAAAATTTCGACGGAATTTGCCATCATTCTAAAAAGTTCAAGCTGCTGATAACTCATTTGATAGCCAAGCCGGCAAGCGCTATATAACTATAGTGATGACAACCCATCAACCCTTAAGGATGACGGTATCGTCCGTCAAAATCGTTTGTATAAATCAATAAATCTGTTGAGAGACAGGAGGTGTTTTATTTCTTAATACAAACACTCCACGCCCGTACCGCGCCATAAATAATTAGTGATATATAGCAACGGGCATGGATTCTAGCAAACCATATGGTTTTTATTCATCATTTTGTTTTGTAGTGTTATGGTTAGCTGCTGATCCAATAGGGAGATGATCTAATTTCATTTATAACAGGTTTCAGATCCATTTATTGTAGTAAGGAATCGTGAGGGAATACAACTTAGATCACAAGAAATAAGCAATATATATATAAATCGGTAATCATAAAGTAGTTTACTAACAATATTCAATCCTAAATTTACATATTTACACACAACCAATTGATAAGTTGTGCCTAAGTTAGTGAAGTTTGATTCCTCTCTTCTCTGCTTCTTTGCTGTATTTCTTCCTGTAGATCCCAGTGGGGTCGTAGATCTTCTCTAGTGTTGTGTAGTCTGATGCTTTCTTGTCCAGCATGAAGCGGAGCACCTTTTCACTGCCCTTCTTCTGGCGGTCGGAGCATTTGGCACAGTCAGTCGCCAAAGCGTCAGGTAGTACCTCTGTAACATATAACGATGGTTAGTTTTTTTATTTAAATACGGGATATAATAAAGTTCAATTTTCCCACCTTCATATGCATAAATTATAGAATTCAGTGTACGAGGGTGGTCTGAAAAGTTTCCGACCTAACAAAGCTTTTATTTTACTAGCTTTTATTTATTTTATTATCATCTCCATGTTGAGGTCGGAAACTTTTCAGACCGCCTGTGCATATTCTACTCTAAATGAATCTATTCACAGTAGGTCATTGTATGCCCTGTAGCTTGGCTATATTTTATACAAATTTTAATAATTTTACACTGCGATTTGTGATTGTGTCTACATGTTTGAAGTGATTAACTTATGAAGCATATACTTAAAACTGTCTTGAATCTAAAAACAACATCTTAACCTAATTTGACAGTCAGTTCCCATCGATGTGGGAAGGGTGGTTGGGTCATAGTGTTAAAGTCTGGGTTTGTTAGGTGCTACAACGAGTCAAAAAACTTGATCAAAAATAAGGATTGGATTCCAATCCCAAGAAGGGCGTTCATCTTCAATTTACGGGAATGAAATAAATTCACTTCCAATAAAGGGATTAGAGCCCACAACGCAATTGATACACCTTATTACTGATACATGCAATTGGCAACCTTTGGCTGTCCCTAATATTCCATCCTTTTAAGTCAATTGAAATCAAGATTTGTTATTAGCATTTAATAAACATAAATAAATAAAATATATTTCCTTTGTTCAAACAGATTGCAACCATAATGATAATTTGTAAGTGAGTTTATTTATCCATTTGTCTAGTATTTTTTTATAAATGACTTTTATATCGTATATTTTTTCAAAATTTATATTATCTATTAGTTGTTTTTGTTATAATTTTTTTTGCACATGCAATAGTTTTGGTGCACATGTTTTCTTTTTTCACTTATTAATCTTAATTGTATCGACGTCAAGTAAGGCACACATTTTAGATAAATTGCATACTTATTATTAACATTGATTCTGTTGTTTACAACATTATTATATTTTTATTTCTCATATATTGTTATTTCTTATATAATTATACAAAAATTTTAACAAATGGTGCCCCAAAGTATGTACCACCAGTTAGTTACCAACCCCTATGTACGCTGCTTCCACAACCTTCATATCAAAGGCAGTTACATTTAAACACCATATGCAACTCTAAATATACTTGAATAAATGTTAACATGCTTGATATCCAATACATCAGGTAGTGGTACTTCAAGTCATATTTATTTATAAATACATAGAGATATTGCATTTAGCAATGCTGATTACGACCTCCGTCATAGTAGGACTTATAATGTTAGATAGCATGAATAGCTGTGGCAATACGAGAGAAAGTGAGGACGCCTGGGCAGATCTATTACACTGTGAACGAATTCGTCACCCCTCCCCCCAGGTTTTTTCACTCTTTTTTTTAATATCGTTTTTATATGATGACTTATGATGAAATACCAAACTATACCCTGGATTATTCCATGAGTTGCCTGGTTCGACATGAAAAGCTTGTAGCTCAAAACAGAGTTTTCTCTATTTATTTGTACATATTTTTACGGCAGTTTTAGTGAAAATGATTTAACCTATTTAAATTTTTAAAGGTACATCCTGCAGCACTTAATTAATTAAAAATTTTGCTCAGAAGTTTTAAAAAATACGTTAAGAATTAAACGTTCTATAATTTCCCCAATGATTTAGGACACATTAATGACGTTATTTATGATTTTTTATTTCATTATTGTTATTTAACAATGTTTTATCTGATAAAAAGCAATTTTATGTGACCGATTTAGTTTAACAAAAGAATAATTATGCAATCAGAAATAATGATTAGTTTTTTCAAATTCATGAGAAGTTTTTAAAGAGGTTCGCACGGAGGCTACTTAATGTAGTTACTCCACTTTCCTCTTCCTTAATTTAGTTTATAATTGAAGTGAACTAGAAAAAATCTTTCCCCGGTACGGCAACTAATCCTCGGATCAACAATAACTTCTAATTCTTTATATTAGTCTGATAACTAAGCAGTATACATCTTTATTATAAAAAGCTCTACTGAAAATGTTCAAATTTATTTACATTTCATTGTTTTTTTTAATTTATTATCTATGTGATATTTATATTTGCATTATTAAAATTATAATATAAAATTTATGTGTATCATACAAAATAAACACAGAAAACACTGCATGAATCAAAGACGGGTGGCTACTTTTATTGGTGGGATGTTCCTTATCAATTCTACGCAAGGACAACCTGGTGCGTTTCGTCCAACGATTACCATCTATATGTCATTCTGATGTTGGCTTTATGACGGCTTATTATGTTTCCTGCTGTGTAGCCCTTGGCGATGAGTAGTGAATTCCTCTATAGATTTCGTTTGTGCTATTTATTGCGTTGCGACTGGTTAGGAATGTTTATTAATGTATTAAAATTCATCAGATGTTGATCAATCAAAGTACACGAAGTGATACCAAAGATGTCGAATTTGGGATGTTCTAGTCAATTTGTCGCTGATCGTGAGTAATATGATCTCGGAAGAAGTCTGGCAAGGCTGAAACGAATAATCATTAAAAACTAAACTCTTCCCCCCCCCAAAAAAAAGAAAAATGAATGCCACTGGTGGGATTAGAAAAAAATCTGTTCAGATGATAGAATAGCGCACCGTGTGACGAGTATTGAAAATTTCGTGATATTGACCAAAATTTGAATTGTATACTTGTTCTCTTGGTTTTTAAGTATATCATAGTCAGTTTTCGACCGATTCCAAAAAGTTCTAATGATATTTTAATAAATCTGTTCAAAAGTTGGGTGCTTTAAATAATATGATGCGAAAATTAGATATTTTAAAACTTTTGTTAGACAATTATAATGGTATTGATATTGACTTGTAAATAGTATATAGTAAATACACTATTTCCAGTAGTGTAAAAAAAACAGTTTAAAACAAAAAAAATATATTTTTGGAAATTCGGTAATATACTTTTGGATTTACATTTTTCATGTCGATAAATCTTCATAAATTCAATAATTTCAAAAATGTACCGAATTATACCGGCATAAGTACTTCAAAAAAGTTTTGTAAGGAATTAAGTAAAAGAAATTCCCAAAAATCTCATCCGGCCACATCCGGCATGAAAGTATGATAAGGTATTAATATTATATTAATTTAAAAATGAATTAATTATATTCAAATTTATATTTGAACAAGTAGCATCAAAATAAACATTGATATGTACCTTTTCTATACACACTACAAGAAGAAACTTCAAAACAAAGTGTTATCCGTAATGCTACTTCTGTCTTTCAGTTCGTTTCGAACCTTTGTGTTCAATTGTTATTGGAATATTTTTATGAACTCTTCTTAAATAATCATTTTATAGAATGTTTAAACCACGATCTTTTTACAGCTATATAAAAAAAAAAAGGTTTGATCCGAGAAATGTTCAGTTTCTTTAGAATGTGATTTTGTTCAACACTTCTGCAAATAGTACACAGTAAACTTATAATAAGACAAAGCTCTGATTTTTGGCCAATTTAGGATATTGCTCTTTTTACAAAAAAAAAATAGGGGAGATGAGATTTTTTCAAATCTATTATTGAGTTCGGTATAGGTCAACCAGAGCCCTAAGCTAAAATAATAAGCGACCTAAAAACATTCTATAGCATTGCAATCTCTATAGATTGCTCAGTTCATTTCAAACTACAAATTTTCCAAATGGACTTTCGCCCAAAAATAGGTCTTAAATAGGGTTTTTATGTAACGGGTTCAGGTCTGCTTAAATAGCGAGTTCAATGAATGGTACAGAAAGTTTGTTATCAACGCTTCATTTACAACCATTGACTATTGTTATATTTGTAGCATTGCATTCAGGATTCTAAATTTTGAATATTTGCTCTTGTGCCAATTTCTATAGCACAAGAAAATATTTGAATAATTTCTTAACTATTGCACTGGAAATATTTAACTACCTACAGTATTCAGTTATAAGAACCAAACAAGGTTTTATGAGTATCTCATGTAAAAGCCTATGTTTGGTTTTTTGTTGTTGATTACATAGTTAAACTCCCGTTATGTTTCTTGTTATTAGGTGGTCAGTTAGTGAGAAAAACAAGCGGTTTTACCAGACTTCTACGCTCCAAAGAGCGCTCTTGCAACTCGGCAACGACCTGTCTCTGGTTGCACAACCACTGCCCCGGCTAGTATGCACGCCCGCTTGCTCCACTCTCACTGAATGCTGATATTTACTGCGTACAATTTCCCTCGCGACTCCGCCTGCAGTTTAGTAAGACAACTGGTTCTTAAAATGTTGTAGTTGTTGTCCCCATTCAAATCTTTTACTACCATTCTAAAATAGTGGGGCATCATGTCGGGAACAAACTACTTATATACTCCTAGCCGTTTCTAAAATTAAGCTATGAACTTGAGCTACTCCTTCGCATTGCACGATGTAAGAGGCTACTGCAAAGCATTAAACATATAGAACCGTTATTTAAGCCAGAATTATCACAGTTATTCTGTCAGCTTTTTATACTACAAACCATTCATACAATCACGATAATTCATGACTAAAATATGACAGCAAGTTCGATACACTAAAAGTATTTTTTTACTCAAAACTACGATTTCTCATTTCTATTGATATATGACTGTCATAATGCCGGATTGAGGTGTGTATGTATATATAATATAATAATATATGCATAATAATAATATATATATATATATATAAATATATACATTTTTATTGATGGCAATATTCACTATAGCTTTAACATAAAATCCCATCTTGAGAACGTCCATTAGAATGAAGATGAATTTAATTGTGCGAATTATCACTTTTTGATTAATGTTATATGTAACCTTCGAAACAAAATCGGAATATTTTCATAAATTTATTTACTGTGATATTTGTTGTAATTAAAGTTTGAATACAAATAGTTATGGAATAAGTTTTTATATCTTGTTGTGACACATTTAAATCCGCCATACAGCTCTTTAGATAAAAGCTATGTATGATAACGTGAACTTAATTACGCAAGTAACTATCAACAATGAAAATCATTAAATCGTTTAAATAAGTCACCTATTTAGCCTAAATCCGGTGAAATGGCTAGCATTAGCCAATTATCATTTAAACCTGTTTAAATTTAATAATAATTACCCAGAAAAACCAAACCAACTGAGCAATCAATATGAACTCAGCCTACTCAATTTCTAATTTCATTGGATGGTTACAAAAAAACACCTACAATCAGAGAAATTAGCAATTGATTAGGCTAAAATTTCACAGGGATAACTTTTTTAAAAACGACATATTAAAATAATTATTTAAAACTTTTTTAGGCGTTATGCCGTCTTTCCTCTGTCTTCATCTGAGCCAAGTTGGTACATCGTGTGAGTTTAAGAGAATTAATACTGGGAAGGTCGTTACTCAAGGCAGGTTTGCTCAGCTGGTAGAGCTCCTGGGTTGAAGTACCGATCGTGCCAGTATATTTTTTTTCTTTGACTGATAATTATTGATATGGAATATATTTATGAGTATCTCTTACGTTTCAGCTCTTTGCCATCGGGAGTGCACTTGCCCTTGTTGGCCAGACAGTCGAAGTACTTCTTGTAGAGCCTTTCGTTGCTGAGGATCTCATCGAGGTCGACATTGTCATACTTGGTGGTGTAGGTGTTGGCAGGAAGGGCAACAGCCACGCCGGCACAGAGAATGAGCAACAGAACTGTTTTCATCTTCGGTCGAGTAGCTCGAAGCTGGCCAGTCGCAGCTTTATACTCTCCTTCATCCCCTCCACGGGGTGACCCGAAGGACCTAGCTGGCTGCCATGATAACGTACCAGGTAGGCCTCTGACGTACTAAAGGCCTCCCAAAAACAGTATACTTCCAAGTGGAAGAAGGTATGGGAAATAGGTCACCTAGGTCAACCGATCACTTTAATGACTAGACTTTCTATTGTATGCACTTAATGGCAGAGTAGGTGGTGTGTCAACGACCTTATTTGTACAACCTTATCCCCCCTCTTTATAGAAAAATGACTCAGGATTTGGCATTCATCTTACCTATTTTGGTAAGTTATAAACCACGTATAAGGAAATTTGTTTGTCAGATTTTTTTTTTCAAAGTCCTTGGCTGTGACGTTCAAAATGTAAATTTTCAAACGAAATGGGTAGCTAAGGCATCGAAATCCCTAATAGACAACTTGACCGTTCAATGGTGCAGCTTGGTCAATTCAAGGACACCCAATTTAAGGAATCGCGTGTTCAAAATTAAGTAATTCACTATTATAATCCTCTTATTTATTATAAATATGATCTAGGTAACATCTAGTCTCCAGTGATTCTTAGGCTACGCATCCTTATACATCAGGCAAAGCAATGATAAGTGATTTTTACTGTATATAAGAAAACTAGTTTGAGGATGAAGAGTTTCTCTTAATTTATATTCTCACAGTGTAGTGGATGCGAGATTGATGTTCTAATTATAGAATCGTATGTAATTTTAATTCAGATTGTCTTAAAATAGCAATCTTACATACAATGATATCAATTTTGGAAAAGTTTTTTTATCAATAAATGATTATTCGCGCAGTAGTTCTATACTGAGAAACCATTCACTAGTGGCAGATTTTTGTGATTGTAAAGTTTTAAATAAATAAATTGTTTATTAATTACAATTTTTCTAATTAAAATTTTCTATATGAAAGTTTATTTTCCCTCAAAAAGGATAAGTAAGGCAAGAAGGATTGACTGTTGAAGGATATGTGGAAATAAATGACAAAATAAATGTTAGTCAATGTTCATGAAATATTTATTTTATTTTAGTGACTTTGGATTTTTCTTTTAATTAAAACTCATTCATGTTATGTCATTATCTACTCCCATTAAGCTATCTTTTTTTTGCTTGTATCCAAAGGTTTTTTATAGTACAATTAATGTTACATCAAGGTTTTGACGGCTGTCCGTCTCAAGGACTTAAAATAGTCAAAATACCTCATCTCGTAGTTAGGACACATTTATAACATTTTTCCAGCCGTGCTAAAATTCAGAAGGATTTAATATTTAAATTAAAAAAATAAAATAAAAACGGTTTATGGAATAGTAATTGTAGAAAAGATTATTGTTTCTCGTTGTTTGTGTTAAATGAAATAAATAATCAACTCTTTGATTTTCAATTTGCACAGACTTACAGTTTTGAGACCACTCTCTTAGAAAAAAGTTGTGTATTAGTTTTATCCATGCTTTATTGCTCAGTCAAATACTAAATTATTGTAAGCAGGTAGTGTGTTATTTCCACATAGGCATATTGATTTTTTAGTGATTTCTGGTTCATGTCCAATGGAAAGTTGAGTAATGTGAAATTCTTTCATTTTCCATCTAATGTATACCCATATTAACATATTTCATGTTAGTCTATTAGTAGATAAATTTTCTAATAGATTGAAAAATATAATGGTGAGCTACAATGGTTCCTAAAACATACTTCCTTTCTAGTAGTGACAATATCTGGGTTCAATGTACACTCGAATTTAGGGCGGGGAGTGTTCAGCCACCCTTTCAATTATTGTAATTCATTTAGAGGGGAAGAGGGGTTTTTTTAAAAAGAATTAGCTAAAGATTTTCCTTACTCACAGTCAATTGCCCCAGAAGATTCTTTGTTAAGAACTCCAACGCAGTCGATATTGCACTATTGTGTTTCTACGTAAGAAGACATTACAGGAGACACAAGAGGCGTGATAAAGAAACCAATAACCTGCATTTCCTCCTCATGGGCGGGTGATTGTCATAACCTTTGTCGGGAGCGCTGACCAGGGGAAATCTCGATAACCCTGTCACTGCCTGGAGAGCGTCAGAAAGAAATGAATAAACCTGTGGTCTTCAACCTTTGCTGGTGGCCTAGTCGGTGGGCAGCTTAATTCGTATTTTTTTATTAATTTGATTCCATAAGATCTTAGAAATTGTGCCCCGACAGTGCAGGAGATGAGGTACAGGCAATGTATTAAGGCAGTTTACGTGGGCTTTGAAAGACCACGAATTCTCACTAGGTATCAGAGGGTAGGCGAAAACCGTCCTAAAGTCGAAAAAAAGTTGAGTTTAAACCGGAATGAGGTGGACTGGACGACTGGAGGAGACGATACTAGGTACACTCTGTAGGACCCCAGAGATCGTCGTCTGTATAAAGGTATCCCTTCCAAGGATGTTGTAGTGCAGTAGGGCAAGGCCCGGAAAGTCAACTGGAACGGTGGAGGCTTCAGTGCCAGACTAAAGCTAGCAAGGATAGGAAAGAGAGATGCAGAGGTAATTAAATAAGAAAGAGTAGAGCATCAAGAACCAGTGCAGAGAGAGAAAGAGAGAGGGAGGGAGAGAGAGAGAGAGAGAGAGAGAGAGAGAGAGAGAGAGAGAGAGAGAGAGAGAGAGAGAGAGAGAGAGAGAGAGAGAGAGAGAGAGAGAGAGAGAGAGAGAGAGAGAGAGAGAGAGAGAGAGAGAGAGAGAGAGAGAGAGAGAGAGAGAGAGAGAGAGAGAGAGAGAGAGAGAGAGAGAGAGAGCAGTGTTCACTCTAAGTGACTGATTCAGACTGTCTCTGATGAACTCAGCATTTCTGCCTTGTACAAGCACTTCACTCATGCACCCAGCACATAAGAGACCAGTATATTTCGGCCGATATAATAAACAAGTAGATTATTTAAAACTGCACTGGAGGTTAGATTTTGTCCATACCAAGTATCATCAACGTCGTTTTTTGACCTTAAAAGAACATTCAACAAAGGAAATTGAACATTTATGATGGTTCTTTAAAGACCCTTAACTATTTTATAAATCATCACTTCCATGTAAAACACTGTGCAGGGTGGGTTTGGTATAGACCTCATCTACAAGCCACCTTATCCTTAAGTTTCTTCTAATAGAAGTTATAAAAGAGTTTCCAGAGTCGTAAACATCCCATGATCCCGTATATGTCGGATTACAAAGAGAAATTAAGGCAGTCTATTTCGAGAACTGGAGTTAGTCTTACGTTCCTGTTTTCCTTCTCTTTATCACATTTTACCCAATGGCGAATAACTGGTGCCGAAACCCGGGAAGCTATCGTTTTTTTTCTCTCTCTTATTTCGTCTCTCGGTTTTTTTTTTCTCTCCTTTTTTTTTGTTCTCTTCTATTACGGGAATGCCGGAGGGAGTACTTAGACCAGGGGCGCTCAACGCAGCAGCGCATATACCACAGCTCCACCAGACAACTATGGTTGCCGCTCATGCCAATACTATGGCCTGGATGTAAATTCAGGCAATTACGGCTCAAGATGTGAGATAATCGATCTCCGATCTGGGGAGATTTGCAGGAGAGTCCGGGGAACTGAACCACTTTCTGAAGGGAGGTGACAGGCTGATGACACGAAAGAAGGAAAACGAGCGGAAGACCTTATCACCGAAGGAGACGCTGAGTCGATGAGAGCAGAGCTCGTGTGTAGGGGCAAGCGAAGCATCCTTAATATGATTCAGGACGACGAAGAGACCCCATGGAGTACCGTAAAAGAACGGTTAAAGAAAGCGTTCGGAGGAGGAAGATGGACACCCGAAGAGGATATCTTCAAGATGTTCCGGGGAAAAAAATGCCCCACCAGACGAACGGCCAGTATGCGGGAACACTGTAGTGAAAGTTACGATGATTCAGCTGGTTGGCCAAACGGAAAGTTTTTTATTTCCAAAAGATAAACAGTCTAGCGCTCAGCTCTTCGATACTACAGTAGTGAAGAATGTGGTGAAGAGTTTGAGAATTCGAAAAATAGTGATAACAATGACTGAAGAGCTCAGTAAGATTTATTTGGATGTAGACGGTAATGTAACATTTTATGATAAATATTTAGAAGAGGTTATACCTAACACGAACAATGCTATAACAGGTACCATAGAAAAACATATGTGTTCTCGGGTTAAAGATATGGTCATAATATAAAACAATATGAAATTTATGTTCAAGAGTCGAAATGTTTTTGATATACCGGCTTTGGTCGATGAAGGAGAAATTTTAGATTTTTAAGTAATTTATAAAGGACAGCATTACTATAATACTAGTCTGTCCGCATCAGGTCCTCGTGTATGAATGGTTCTTACCTTGCTTCTGCTATAATCCTGACCAAATATAGCGCCCGCCCCTCTGAATGCTATCTGACCACACAATCACATATATAAGCTATATAATCCAATATGATCTTATAATCATGTTAATGAATTCAATATTGCACATTATTGCTTGAGTTAAAAACCATCTATAAAAAATATCCTGGGTATATAAAATATCATTTTTTATATTTATTTTGCAACCACAAGCCAATGAAACAACTAGAGGTATGCGCAGGGTCTCCCAAGCTCCAATTCAACAAATGAAAAAAAATTATTTTGAAATAACAAATGACCTTTGGTTTAAAAAGTATTTGGAAAAATGAAGGTTTGCAAGGTTTTCTGTTATATGAAAATACGCTGATACGTGAGACTCATGCAATAAATAGAAGTACTCACTATCAATAATAAAACCCTTTCTTTCTTTAAGTGAATCCTTTTGTTTTGCTTAAGGAGTAGCTTAATGGAGGTGGTAAGTGGGTAGACTTATGTATAATGTTTTTACCTTTTATTCAAAATGCTTAAACATTCAAATGTAAATTCTGTGTAAACTGTAAGAAATAAAACTCTCCATTTTATTTAAGTTAACTTCTTTACTATTTTTTGAGTGATTACTTTATTGTTTTTATGATGATCTGTCGGTCGTTTCATTCTGACCATATGTTTCTCACGAAAGAAAAACAATCTTTTATAACACTATGGGTACAAAAATGAGATGTAGACTTTTGACACTAGTTTATAATATACTGTATACATGTTATATGTTGCTAATTGAATTTATATGTAGATATGTTCTTATTTTTTTTTCACATCAAAATATTAAATACTATACGTGAATATAACTCAAGAGTATTGTTTTCTCAGAGTCTGTTGGGGATCATACATCTTTTCAAACTCAGCGAAGTCAGATGGTTTCTTTTCAACCATAAACTTCACAGTTTTTGCGTTGTTCTTCTTTTGCTCGTCAGTACACTTAGGACAATTTCCTTGATTTTCTTTGACTATTTCAGGCAGGCTTTCTGCAAAATAACAAAAAAAATTGTAAAAATTAACAAAAAAGTCAAAGTCCACTTACTAAGCAAAAGTCAGTTAGAAGATTTTATTTTTTTATCTTGTACGTAGTATTAGTAGTAGTAAGATGACTATGAGTTTTATATTTCCCTAGAAGGATATTTGATATCCAAATAACACGAAAATTTTGAACTTTTATCGCTTTTTAAAAAATAACTTTTTGGCGGTAATTATTTTTTTAATAATCTGAAAGAAAGAATAACTGGCAGCAACGTTTGTTTGAGACATTTTTTTTTCTGAACACAATATTAAACAAGATACAGATCATCAAACATGCGTAAGATTGTTTCTACTTAGGTATAAAAGTATCGGTTGTGCACATTTGTATTGCTAAGTCATTTATCACAGACTAAGTATCTCTCACTAATTATGTCGGATAGTAATGTACTACGGTATTAATTTAGTTTCTTATGATTAAAACAAACTAAATACGTTACCCAATCGTATATTCAAAGGCATTCCAAAAACCATTATTTTTAGAGCTAATAATAAACAAAAAAGATAGGAAATCACCGAGTTTGAAAGGGTTGTTTTTTGTATATTTCATGCATCTTTAAAAAAATAAAATTCAGTGACTAAAACATGTTATTAATAAGTCATTATAAGTAACTAGCTGATGAACTTTGACTACGCGGTTCTACGCTCGCTAAATGGATGTATCACTCTCATGCAATTCGATGAGACACACCAGCTCACTCACATCATTGCTGCACACCCCAACTTTCTTATTCGTTCGCTGATGTGTTTTTGGGCTAGCTCGTTCGTATGACTCTAATCCACCCACTCAATCATTTTCCATGTGATTCTGGTATATGTTACTCCTGTATTAGAACTCGGTTACACAATTTATGTCCAGTTTTGACAGTTTTCCGTTCAATTTTATGGCCTTAATACATATGAAACCAGCACCGAAATGATATTAAAGACGGGGCTTTTATATAACAAACGTCAAGGTATGGCCGAACATTTCAGATTTAAACATTTACCGCACATTGGCAAAAAGGCCGCTAGATTCGAAATACATAAATTATATCAGTACCAGAACTGAATTTCGGCATCGTTTCCACGTCAAAATATAAAATTAAGCCCGTAAAAGATTGTTATAATTTCTTTCGGCGTTTGACACACTCATCCTCTTCCATTCAGCAGGACGACTAACAAGTTCAATGCAGTTTAATGTGTCAAATAGATTTCATACGGTCACTCATACGCTGTATTTCATAATCGGATGGTATCGATTACAATGTTCTATTTTTGAATTCTAGACGAGCATTGAATTTTGTTTTCACTAGCAGCCACGAAAATTGAAAGTGTTCCGTTCGCTACTTAAACGTCTAGACTGATGAAATTTTCCTACCTTTAAAGGTCTTGCCATCTGGTGGGCACTTGGCCCTGCCCATGACGCAGTCGAAGTATTTCGTGTAGAGCCTGTCGTTGGAAAAAACTGCATCCAGATCGATGGTATCAGCGGGCATCGCCGCGGCGACGGATGCCAGGAACAAGAGAGCGAATGCCACCTTCATCGTGTAAATGATACATTATTCTCTTTCTTGCCTCTTTTTATACCAATTTGGATTTTTTCACACAAGGATTTCAATTCAAAAATTCATTTCTCATGAATTATAATTAGGGGATAAGAATACAATCCTGTTCACACACAAATGGTTTCAGTAATATCTATCACTTGTTCCCCGTTGTAAATGAAGTCCTTCAAATTATGAATTCATTACCACATTCGATTATATTATACAAACATAAATTAAAGTAAAAACTGTATTTCTGCTTGGTGATCCCATAGTATTTCATTTTAAGACAGATCAGTAATCTATTCTATGGCTTAGAATATCTAATAGCTAGAAACATTATTTGGCTTGAGATTAAACCTTTGCTACATCTAAGGAATTCAACAAAATTGCTAGATAAAAAGGAATAGACATTGTATTTTCACATGTAAATGAATAGATTTCTGAGAGACATTAAGTAACTTCAACCGTTAGATGGGAGAATCTAGAGCAACGCTTGTTGACACTTCCTTGCCATATGTGAATCTATAACGCCGATCTATGACAAATTACATTCTATTTACTTTCTCATAAAAGATCTGACATGAAGATCAAAAAGGGAAAAAAAGAACTAATCTCTGCATGTTAGAATTACTATACCAATTATCTTACATTTACATAGGTTCCTGTGGAGGCATGTATATTAACATTACGTGTTTTATCAACCTATGTTCAGACCAAACAATTAAAGCTTATGAAGAAAATGCATAGTCATCTCTGTTTCAGGATTTTCTAAATACCCTGTCGACGTTCTTGTGAATCAAATCAACTTCTGGGGAAAAAACAAGTGTTTTCTAAGTTAAACTGTGGATCCAATTTACCTTATTTGCTAATATCTTTCTCGTGATGATTATGAATGATATTGAGTAAAATTATTGTAGTATAAATCAGAAATGTACTACTACTAAAATTAAAAATAATTATCGGATGTAAAGAAAAAAATACTTAACAAAAGGCACTACCCCCAGCTATCTCAAAACTCATAAAATAATCTGATGACAAAATCATGCGTTTCCAAGAGAAAGAGACCCAAACAATCGTTCTACGGATGGTTTGGTATCGCATGTCCTAGGAGCCCTCAAATTTCTGAGAGCAAAAATTAGGTGCACTATTCCACCACAAAGGATCAAAGAATGATGGAACCCCTAATGATTCCAAAGATACCTTCTTAGCTCCTGAACTCCGATTCCTATTATTCATCTCTACTACAATTCGTATTATTCATCCTGTATTAGTGACAGTGCAACTAAGTGATATGATTTCCATTGCCCAAATCGAATATATTTAGGTAGACTCCTACGATCACAACTGTCAAATGCTACCATATATTCAAAAACCTTTTAGTAACTATTTACAGTTTAATTTTCTTCTTCCCATTCGCCATCTTCTTCTGTGTTTATTTCTTCATTATTACTTTAAGCAGATTCTAGTATTAAAATCATCGTTTCACCTTCTAATTTTTCTTGGTTGTTATCTACAAAATCATTTGTTTCGTTCAGCTTTTCTTCCTTAGTTAGAGATTTAACAATTTCTATTGTTTCTTTGTTTACCCCATGCTTTGTCTTTATAATTTGTTCCCTTTCTAACATTATCTGACTCATCAATTTTTTCACTTCAACTGATTAAATGATTTTTAAGTTTTCCATTAATTCCATTTCTTATCTTGATAATATTACTATTCATTTCCTGTAGCATTCATTAGTTGATATTTTTCCTGATTTAGAATTGTGATTTCCTCTTACTTTTAGGATTCATCTTTCATTATTTGTAATACTAAATTATTATCATCTTTCATTCCGTAACCAAGTGCATTTCATTGCGCAATACATATCTTTTGTTCTTCTTTAAATTTACATTTTAGTTCTTTACTTACATTAGGTAATATGAGTATCAGCATTATGCATTTTATGAATCTTTGTGAATTCATGAAAGGTTCAGTAAGACTACAACAAGGAGCAGTAAAACACAATGCTAGATCATCGTACAATGCCACTGTGTTACAACTTGTATATGTGTTATAACTAAATCTTTTTAATTATATATTTTGTGGTTTATGCGTTCACTTAGCATGAATTAAACGCACAAAATTTATACGTTGATGATCTGTCACGAGTCTCTGACTAAATTGCTGAACTGTGAATAACAACCAAATGCTACCTGACTTGTGCCTACTGGGGACATCAACATTAATTTAATTCCAGGTAATTCACTCATGACCTATTTTTGGTTAAACCAAAGCGAAGAAAAATATTTTTTAGAAGTGTTTATCAATTAAGCTGTTTTAACTACAATTTTTCCTTTTGAATCCATCACTAGTCCAGAACGCTTTCAAATATAAAATACTAACCAGGGGATATGATAAGTATCTTCAAGCTGTTACATATGTAAACTCCAGCTGAGATCTAGCTAGCTGTGTTTGTTGTGAGAAGGTTACTTAGCTGTGTTTGGTGTGTGAAGGTTACTTTCTAGATAATACTTATGTTTATTGTTTGTGTTATGACTATCCCCTAAAATACCTGGTAAATAACGTGTAATTTTCGGAATCTACAACATCATCAGGGGAAATTTAATTAATCTTTACAGGTATGTTTATTTCGTTTATTTTATATTGTTCAATCGTTTGATGCTTATAATTCTAATGCCATTGTAAATCTTTACAGATTAATAAAAGCAGTTATTAAATTATTAAAGCCAACTTACAAATATTTAAATTCCTTTAAGGGAGGAATGCTTTATAAAACCATAAAATGGAATATTGTTATTGGACCATCAGATTTTTGCAATCTTGTCTTGCTTTATAATAGAGGATGACACATGTTCGTGCATTTTACGAAAATGAAATTTCGGGTAAAGTCGAATTAAGACGTGAAACGTAATGCAAACTATAACTTTAACAGGAAGAATTATCTGGATCTGTTTCTGTGTTTTTTTCAGTAAAATAATTTATTGCAATCGTTTCTCTTTTGGTTCTAAATATGTTTCAAATCCCTACTTCAATTTAATTTAAATAACAATATTAACACATAAATGATCGTTTTTCGACTTAGTTTGCATTTCAATCATTTAAAATGATTATATATGCATCAGGATACGCTACTTAGCAATGCAAATTTAATATTAAATGTTCTGTAACTTGTCTGCTACTAGGTGAAATTCAGAAGATTCGTCATCAATACAAAATTTCCATCAACTAGAACTTTTAAAAAAATTAGTTGAAATATAACGTTATTATGAATACCAGTGGTTAGAAACTTCTCCTCTCCTAATATTCTTCGAGCTCACTTGTGTTCCGAATCCATGTAAAAGGGTTTTTATAGTCATCTTTGTCAACTGAAAGTGTCTCTTTCACCTCTTTCCTAAGTGTTCTACCAGTTACGAGAGTTACACAAATAACAAAAGTTTAGTCCCTTAGTTTTAGTAATTAACTTGACTAGGGTCAATAATTAAATTCACATTTCAGTACGAATAGTAGTGTTAGTTCTTTGGTTCTATGCTGTTCTCGCCAAAAAAACTTCCTCTTGACCGATTTGCCTGGATCTAGCCTTCCTCATCTGTGCTAAGCCCGCCAAAGAATCGTTTCCTCCCTGCACTAATGGGAGAATCCAGAGTAATCAATGCTTGCGGAACATTTCTTCGGGAAAAACCTTTCTTACTTTCGCTTCCTTGCCATGGGTGAATCTATACCGTCTATCTATAATCAATTAATTTCTATTTACTTTTTCATGAAGGAACTGACAAGATGATCTTAAAGATGTTTCTTGGTTTACCTAATTCTTTGTCTTTATAATTTGTTCGTGCCCTAACATAACTTGACTTTCATCAATTTTTTTCGGGGTGACTGATTCGTCACACAACGTAATTATTTTTTGGAGTGGGCGTGGCTTTACATAGAGGAACCCACCGTCGCCTTGGCCAAACAGAATAAATTAAATAGGAATAGATCCAGCTCTTGTGCTGGTTTATAGCAAGATACCGGCTGTACAAGTCAAAAATAAAACAAGAAACAGAAGGTTTTGTTTATCCTCCTTCAGGATGTCAGGTATAAACGGCTGTAACGTTGCTGTGTGTAACGTTCACAAGCACTAGGCCTTGGAACAAAATAGTTTTTATCCCTTTTTGCTTATAAAAAAATTTATTATTTTTTTTATATTTACTTATTATTTATTAAAAAAATTTTTTTTATTCAATTTTGTATTCATGGATATATCTTGTATCCTTTTGGGATGGAGTATGGCTATTTTATTAAACTATCACAGAACTAGGCTACTGAACCGTTGAAACAAATAAGGATATATTTTCAGGATTTGAAGGTAATGACATTCATGTGTGACCAGGTCTAATTAATGCAATGAAGGTCAGCATTACATCATAATGAATATATTTAAATTCACTTCATTATGTTTTCATACCGAATTAAGATGACTAGAAAAAAATGTTGAATTCCAACAAACAATCCATGCCCAAAAACAGTACTGGGCCTTCGTTGTTGGACGTGGTTACAAATAAAAGCTTAATACGTGCTCACTCATTGTCAAATAATGTAAGGAATTTTAACTTCACCTTTTCCATCAGTTTGTGCTGCTATTTTAGGCTTTAAGGAAAAAAAACATTTTTGCTATTTTTGGGTTTGCAATGATGAGGTGATAAGAAGAACCTGGGCTTACCTTTAAGTCTGTTTTTTTTTTTTATTTTGAAGCGTAATCATTATGGTTGGAACATTACCAAAATTTAAATTGTCCTGATTAGAAATGTTTAGTGAATATATATACAGTAGAAACTTGATAATCCGGGATAATGACGGGGATAGTATTCCCAGATAATCGAAATATACTCTTTTTTATACCCTAACTTCGATGTAATATAAACAAAAACACCAATTTTCAGCTCAAATATATTTTATTGTACACATATAAATAAAAACTTAATTAAAATATACTGTAGTATATTTATTTTTTTGACTCTCAGATAACTTTTTCTATGGTCAAATCAAATTAATCCCACCCAATGTCTAAAATATTGCTTTGAGAAGGCTCGCTTCGCAAATTAAATTCATAAACCACGATAACGTAATAACTATCAGCAACGTTTATAATAAAAAACCATTTACTTAAATAAAATTCGTTTTTTATTTATATGCTGATTATCATAATTCTTATATTTCCCTTTCGTCTTCCCTCGCTCTGGTTCAATTGGCTTGAGACGTCAGCTGCAAAATCTTAGCCTTTGGTGTTGAAATTGATATCACCGGTTAGGAATAAGTAAGCAAATGATTCATCACATCTAAGCTACAATCCATGCTTGAAGCTCGAAAACAATTATTGTTCGCTTCTTGGTGATTTTCAGAGTCCCCCAAGGCCCACTCTTGCAAGTTTAATTAATTTTATGCCATTTATTGTTGGTTTGTGTACAAACATTGTCATGTAGTAGCAGTTATGCTATATTCATTTGTTGAAATCTATTGTAGAGCCAGAAGATTACAGGGCAGACGTATTGCTAGCATACATGAGAAGGAATAAGAAGGTAGTTCGTTCGTTTATGTTAAGAAGGCTGAATTTTAATTATGACTAATGTTCATTTTTTGCTGCCAAACCTTTCTATGATTCTGTTCAAAGCTGCCCATCATTTACTAAATGGTTAAACAAATTTTAAAACTTTTCAAGCAAAAACATTTTTAGCAAAAGATTTGTCTTGATATTTTTCTGTAAAAAATAAAAAGGGCTTTCTTTTTTCGCACTGATAACCACCCATAGTAACCACCCTTTATAATTGATTCCCATTAGTACATTCTGAGTAACAAAAATAATTTCATACAACATGACGATTTACTGGCATGGAAATATTTTAATGAATCGTTTTAACACTTTTTTTTGTGACACTAAAATATTGGATATTGGACCATATTGGATGGTGTCAGTCCAAAACGATGTAACATACGATTTATTGATAATAGGGATATTATGCACATCTTATGCATGTTATGTAATATTATGCAAACATAACATGTTATTATTTTCGTTTCTCTTCGTAAACATTTTCAAGGTCGTCTTTTTCAAAACCAGGATATACCATCAACATACTTATTCTAAAATATAGTGCAACATCATTAACATGACAAATACAAACGGTTTAATCATTTAGACAGAAAAAGACATTGAGCAGAATATATAGAGGAGTATAAGAAAATCTCGCCTGTCAGAGGACGAATGGTGAATAATTTTTTATGAATATATTCTTACCCTACAATTGAGAAATTCTTGAAGTTAAGGCATTAGAAAGGAAGGTTAAAAGCAAAGGTAGTTGCTCGCATGCGCTATTATACTATAACAATATTGCTATAACGTTCTTTCATTCAATATTGCATACGATTTGTCTTATTGCAATAATTCTTATTGCGAACAGCTTTAACAGAAAATTTCACATAGAGAAGTACCTTAACTGTGAGTATTTGCATATCGCAATGTTCATACAACTTACAGTCCTACCACCCTATGTAAGCCCAGACCACACCAGGCACTGGCCAGCTAATATTTACGAGGGAGAAAAGCCTTGTTCTTTCGAGTGAAACGTCGGTAAATGAGTATACGGCAGTGGCTTGCCCACTAGTTCCCAAGACACAACTGAATTTTCAGAAGCAAATTTCAAGTATTTCATAATGGAATAAAATAATGAAGTTGTTGGATTTTTACAAGTGTTTAAGTTTAAGTTTTCTTATGTAAAAACACACCACTTAACATATAACAAATAAATCAATAAAAATAAGTCACATTGGCACACGCAACTTCGTTGCCACTGTCTGATTCATTAGAAACAAACAGACAAATGGCACTCAAGAAAGAAGGTCTCTAAAAGTGGTCAACTTTTCTGTGTCAAGTCTTAACAGTCTGTTTACCTGGCGCTATTTCATTTATTACATGACGATAGGGAGCCTAAAATAATCAAGCTGAAGAAAGGGCAGGGAAAGTGAAAGTTTAGACTTACGCATTACAGACTAAAAATACCAACCAGTCGAACAAAACGTCTCGGACAGATTGGGTTTGAATAATTTTGCAATTATTTATTATTAGTTTTCTAATGAAACAGTTAACTACATACTCGTTGACAGTAAACTAAAATCAGCCATCCTGGAAGGTGTAATTTTAGTATTAAAATTGTTCCAAGTTATTCACCACCGGGTAAAATGTGATAAAGAGAAGGAAACGGGAACGAAAGATTAACTCCAGATCTCGAAATAGACTGTCTTTATTTCTCTTTGTAATCCAACATATACGGGATCATGGGATTTTTACGTCCCTTGATCGCATTAGTTTACAATACATAGATAGCTACCTCTGACTTTAACTCCCCCCTGCCAGTTCTCGACCATCCGTCGGGAACTTAACAGTGGGCTATGTACAATTTATAGAGTATGGTACCCCGATGCTCTTAGCGAACAATACAATATTGCCTTACATCATAAAATAAAAAAAAACAGACACCTTATCACTTCAAACACAGACTAAAAATAGTAAAAATTAGAACAAACAAACAAAAATAAAAATACATTCGCTGATACAGATTTATGATCTGGAGTAAGGAGTGTATGGGGGTGAAGGCGTTACCCGAGATTCTCACTAGGAGGATGTCCCCCCTGGTATCTTCAGCTGCTCTACATGCACGTTTCTACGCTTCCGTGGTTCGTAAACACTCTGTATGGTTACGATATTGTGTTCGCGAATCGCGACCACCCTAAAGGGGCTTTCGTAACAGATCAGCTCTTTATCCCGGTTCGATGCAACCTTGCGGTATACGGTGGTCCCTATTGTGACGCCCAAGCTCTCCCTCGCCACTCTTCTACGTTTTTCGGCCGTAATCCTCAAGTAGGCCTTCCCCCAGAGTTTCCCCAACTCCGCTCGGTTGTTGACGAGGATTGTGGCCGTCTCGTCTCCCTCCCCCGTTCCTCTGGTGTCTCGGCCACGTCCCCGCAATGCCGAAAAGAATCTCGAACGGTGAGAACCCCGTAGCCGTGTGTACGGAGTGGTTATAAGCTACCACCGCTAGTGGCATAGCCTCAGCCGGCTCCAACACCTTTTCGGTATGATAGACGCGGAGATGATCCCCCAGGGTACTGTGGAGACGCTCAATTCCGCCCCTGCCCTTTGGGTGTCCCGGGGTGTGGACATACCATCCAGCAACTTCATCTGATCTCTTATGTCGGCGTTGTCGAATTCCCTCCCACCATCTGATGCTATTCGATCGTGGACACCATGAAATTGAAACCTCCTGCGCAGTGCTCCTAATACGGCCTCTGACAATTTTTCGCGGACGGGGCATGCCATGGCCACCTTACTGAATAGATCAACGACGGTTACCCACTTGTGGCCCTTCCAATTAAAAGTGTCCGTTTGCAGGTCGGTCAGGGGTGTCTGTGCCGTGGGGGTCTCTTCTTGGGGACCTATCGGTGGGTGTCGATCGTACTTCGTGCGATGACAGATCTCGCAAGCTCCTATCGTCTCCTGGATGGTTTTGCGCATTCCCCACCAGAAATACCTGCGCTTCAATGCCTGCGCTGTTTCCTGTTCCCCCCGATGATTCGTTATGCCTTAGTGGTATGCAAGCGTAATTTCTTTTTTCATGGTATCATCCGTGACCGTTTCCACCATCATCGTACATCGCACAAACGTCCGTTTAATCCCGACCCGCTCCACTCGCCATAACCTCTTAATTTTCTCCCAAATGGTCCCGTTCCCTACATAGATATAGTGCGTTTTTCCCGGCTTGGAAGCTTCGTTGAGTAGGTGGCAGATCTGTTCCAGATTTACTCCCGGCTGCGACCAGATGGTCATTGTTGTGGATCTGTTGTAATCGCTGCAAGCAATCTTCGTCAGTCCCGCTGTTCACGACTTCCAGATTATCTGACGACGTTTATCGTTTACTATTTCCTGGAGCTCTTCCATATCCCCGGATCTGTCACCTTCTGAGCTCCCTCCTCCTATCGACTACCCATCCTCCGTGGAACCAGATTCTCTTTGGTCACCCTCCCCCTCTGGCGTCCATTCCGGGAGGAACTGCCGGATATCTCTGGATGATTCCCCTTGTTCTGGTTCTATGGTATTGACTGTAATGCCCGTGACAGCCAGTCCGCGACGACGTTTTCCTTGCCGGGCTTATATAGAATCTCCATGTTGTACTGGCTAAAAAATTCCTTCCACCTCGTGACCCTTGCCGATGACTCCTTCAGTTTTCAGATGAGTCCTACTCATTGCAACGGACGGTGATCCGTGTGGAGTCGAAAATGGTGAATTGCCCAGACGATCCCTAGCAACTCCCGTTCTAGTACGCTATATCGGCTTTCTGCCTCCGTTAGACGTCTACTGGCTACTGGTTAGTCTCCTTTGTCTACCCCCTGTGATAGGACCGCTCCCAACGTGTATTCGCTAGCACCCGTCGTAATTGCGAACTTCTTATTAAAATCGGGAAATGCCAACACCGGGTGTTCCTGCAAACGGCTCATGCACTTTCGGATGTTCGCCTCTATATCGGGGGTGATGATCACCTTCTCTACCTTTTTCAGGAGGTCATTGAGAGGGACTAGATACGCCGCCATTTTGGGAGGACGAATCTTCTATAAAAATTTAGCGTTCCTAGAAGGCCTCGGATTCCCTTGACATCGGACGGGACCACCCTCTTTTGTATGGCTGCAATCTTCCCAGCATCTGGTCGCACTTCCTCCTTGGAGATTGTGTGTCCCAAGAAGGTAATAACTTCCTGGCCTAACCGGGACTTTTCCTCTGTCAATTTTAATCCGAATTGCCTCACTCGGTTGAACACAGTTTTCAGCGTACTTCTTGTTACATGGCACATAAATTTGGCACATGGACTCATCGATACCCCTGAGTAACTTGTCCATAAGTCTCTGGAACGTGATAGGTGCGTTTTAGAGGCCAAATGGCATCCGTGTGAATTCATAATGCCCTCGTTCGAAGGCTGCTGTATGGCGATCCTTCGGGTCCATCTGTATTTGATGGTACCCGCTTGGAGGTCTAACGTGCTAAAGATCCGCGCCCCGCTCAGTCGGTCTAAGATGTCATCGAATCGGGGAATCGGGTATTTCTCGTACTCTGTGTTGTCGTTGAGTCGCCTATAGTCCACGACCACTCTATATTTTTGGGTCCCCCGTCTTCCGCACTTCTTCTTGACTGCCCACAAACGGCTATTTTACGGTGACGTGCTGTCCTCAATGATCCCTTGCGGGTATCGGCGCTCCTTCACGTAACTTACTACCTCCCGTTTGGGCAGGATTTCATGCACTGTTCTACCCGTGACCCCCAATCTCTCGCCTTCTCTAAAGAATATATCCGCATATTCCCTTCGGAGCTCCGCCGTCTTTCCCTACGTCACTCCCTCGTTTCGAGCACCTATATCTTTGCCCTCCTATACGAATGTCCCATCTTCCCTTTTCGTTCCTCACCATTGCTCCTATATTTTCCCCACTATGTGAACTCTAAGTTCCTCCCCGCCTTGACCCCATCTTTCTAGACCTATTACCGTTTCCCCTTCTACTTTACAGGGCCCCCCCTAGGGTAACCAAGCTACAAGAACATACCTGTATTTCGGGTATCCTCACTCCCACACCCATCCTCTCCAGGGTCTCCCAACACATTATCGTATTGGTACTCCCGGTATCCCCCAGGCACTGCACTCCGCACGCTACTCGAATAATTGGCAGACCGCTGTATGTACCACTCACGCTATTACTTATTAGTTCGCCTCGCCTCTGCCACTCTTCACAGATCTCACGCCTCTCTTCAGTCGCCTGTCTTCGACCGCTTCTTTTAACACTTCTGCTCCCCCAGCCCACTCCGCTGCCTGGTTCTTCCCTCTTATTGTTGGTATCGGACATTTCAGAGGTTTCTGACGCCTCTGACTGTAGCCTCTCCCTCCTCCGCGCCCTCTGAGCGTTTACCTCCATTGGCTCTGGTCGATATCCATGTCTTCGACGGCTAATGTATGGGCACTGCTTGGCTACGTTCCCCTCCGTGCCACACTCGAAACACCTGGTGCGCGGGCACTGTGCTGCCAAGTGTCCTATTTTCCCGCACTCGTAGCATTTTCTATCCTCGCGTCTCCTGGGATGGCCTTCATTCGCTCGGTTCCTGTCCCCACCGCCGTTGCCTCTCTTTTGCCGTACCCCGTCTCCTTTCTCCTTCAGGCGACCGGTGTGGCGACTGGTAGGGAACGTGCGCTCCCTAGGAAGTCCCTCTTTTCTTCCTGTTTCCTTTGCCAACTGCACTTTTAAAATCATTGACAGGAACGCTATCCTTGCTTCAACCTCGGCCGCGCTCACGGTGATACCATTGTATCTCGCTAAGAGTGTTCCCGCATACTGGCCGTTCGTCTGATGGGGCTACTTTATCTTCCGGAACATCTTGAAGATATCCTCTTCGGGTGTCCATCTTCCCCCTCCGAACGCTTTCTTTAACCGTTCTTTTATGGTACTCCATGGGGTCTCTTCGTTGGCCTGAATTATATTGAGGATGCTTCGCTTCACCCTACACACGAGCGCTGCTCTCAGAGACTCAGCGTCTCCTTCGGTGATAAGGTCTTCCGCTCGTTTTCCTTCTATTCGCGTCATCAGCCTGTCACCTCCCTTCAGGAAGTGGTACAACTCCCCGGTCTCTCCTGCAAATCTCTCCAGATCAGAAATCGATTTTTTCACATCTTGAGCCTGAATTTTCATCCAGGCCATAGTATTGTCATGAGCGGATGCCATAGTTGTCTGGGGGAGCTGTGGTATATCCGCTGCTGCGTTGAGCACCCCTGGTCTTAGTACTCCCTCCGGGATTACAAGAGAAGAGAACAAAAAAAAGAGAAAAAAAAACGAGAGACGAAATAAGAGAGAAAAAAAAACGATAGCTTCCCGGGTTTCGGCACCAGTTATTCACCACCGGGTAAAATGTGATAAAGAGAAGGAAACGTGAACGTAAGACTAACTCCAGTTCTCGAAATAGACTGCCTTTATTTCTCTCTGTAATCCGACATGTATGGGATCATGGGATGTTTACGTCTGTTGATCGCATTAGTTTCCAATACAGAGCTACCTCTGACTTAAACTTCCATAAATAGCTATATACTTTTTGGAAGAATATTTTTCCATGAAAGAAGAAGGAAACCGCAGTACAAGGACAGAAATTATCTTAATGATTTGGCAATATCTGACTATCATAGTTTCATCTACATACCCTAATAACGCTGACATCATTGATGTGATTTACGCTTTACCGACTTAACCATCTCTTATTTTGGGTATTAGGTGCTCATTAGATAAAGCCACTTATATAAGTTGTTCATAATAATATTTCTCAGTCTTCAGTAAATATTTTAATCAACGAGATCTTTTGACAACTCTACGTTGCATTCTTCAGGTTGTTAAATGAATGTTCCTCACCACCTCTGGCCTGTGATGACGAGAAGAGACCACTTTTGAGATTTGCTAAAACCACAAGCCGTAGAAACTTCACGCACCAGGACAACAAACCTGCAAGTATGAACCTCCGGCCCCTCTAGGTTTGTCACGCCGCATACCATGTTAATAAGGTTTAATAGGGAAACCATTGTGGGTGACCTAATCCATCGGAGACACGTGAAGTTTTTTGACTCGTTGCAGCATATTAGATACCCGGTGTTTAACACCATGAACCATGAATCTTTTATATAGTCTTTTTCTCTCCAAATTATGAAGTTTTTGTCACTGTTGTGATTATGCATCATATTTAAGAATGAGTATGCCGATAGTCTTGAGAATTTGACAATTTTTAAGTGAAGACAACTTTGAATACCCCTCTTGGCCCAGAGTCTGCGGTGCTTCAGATTAGGGTGCTTATCCGGCACGTCTTGAAACACGGAACAAGAAGCCCAGTGTGTGTGTGAGTCATTGGGCTCTAAAACCTAAAGGCGCAATGATAGTGTCAGGGGAGCCTCCTCAAGGGAGGTCTTTAAGCAAGGTGGATGTGCCACCACACAAATACTGTCGGAGCCCTGCACTCGTGGGGCATAGTATTGTGTAGCTGACAGAGTTAGTGTTCATTTAGTGGCTAACATAAATTATGTTCCTCCATATCCTTTTTCTAATTGTACTTGAATTTGTACCAGTGGTAAAAAAGAAGTTTATCCATCAAAGGCATGGTGTCAGCCAACACAGGTGTTTCTTCATCGTTATAAGACAGTTAAATGTCTTTCCCAAACTGATAACCCCTTCTCTAACGCAATAGTGCTGTCGGCAGCTCTAAGCTTAGAAATATACCCGACAAATTAGGGAATATTATGAAAAAAGCAGGAATTGGTGTAGCATACTATAGTAAAGTCACTTTACGTAACTTAATTTCCCACACTAAAGACCCGATTCAATTAAAATATAGATCGAGTGTGTATAGAATAGCATGTGAGTGATGCAATAATATGTTGATAGAACAAATAGAATATTATCAATTAGATGCAAATAACATCTGAAATAAAAATCAAGTCAATCTACGAGCACATACAGAAAGAAGACCACCATGAGGCACCACATAAAGAACATTGCAGCACCATTAATAAAAGATTAATTCCTGGAAAGCACTGGAATTAAATTAGATTCCCTAATGTTGGATAATAATAATAAGGAAGAAATACAAAACCTGCGTATGCTAAGAAATCCGCTCCCTACTTACCTCTTGGACTAGGCCAGTCGTGAGGAGCTTGGATGTAACAGCCCTGATTCAAATATATAGTTGTGTTTTAAGTAGGTTTTTTTTTATAACTTTATGAAAACTTGTTGATAGAACTTTTTAACAATTTTTGATTTAATTTAGTTTTTTTTATTATTGACTACATAGTCGTATTTCTGAATTTGACGAATTTTTAACTGTATTAGAATAGAAGGACAATGTCAAAATAAGTAACCATTGTTATTTACTAATAGCAATCAGTTTCTTTCCACATGCGCAGATAAAAGTTTTTAGCATTTGACTTTTTATTTTATTGTAAAAATAACTGAAAATGACAGCTTAGAGCTCTCGAAAACACTATTACATTAAAGAAGAGGTTATCAATTGTGGAAAGACTACAAAACTATTTTATAATTGTACCATTACACAATCCGGCAGTAATTTTTATTTTTGTTTACTCGTCGTTTGTGAGACAATTGGTGCACATTTATTTAGTTTCTTGTTCGTTTATCAACTCATTCGCTGCTCCTTTGTGAAGTGGAATGAAGTCTTCACTTTAATGAAAGTATCTATTTTCCTGGCAAGTCAATTTGTATGTGATACCCCTTTGGTTAGATCATTTTTTTTTTTATTCCCTTAGCTCTCAAACTTATAAAAATAGGATGTGGGAAAAATAAAGGAAAATTATTTTGGGCTAATGGGTGCCTTTCACTAAGGGGAGTCCCCCATTTGAAGGTTGGATGTATGAGAAGGATATAGGGTGTGGATTTGGTTCAGAATCGTCCCTCTTTATGATACCTTGCTGGACATATTGAATACACAGGAAGAAAGACATTTTTTTCTCGCAATCGCCTCTATATATTTTCACTATTTCCTATCATATATTCCTCACTTATGTTTTGAAAGTTAGCTGGGTCATGTACTTAATTCAAAAATAAGGCGTTTTAGACATTCCTATTACATCTTGAAACTGTGCTAATGTGAATGGAGATTAGTAACACGGCTGCATTGGCTACTGCACGTTTTTTTAATTTTACATTTTAGATAATGCACGAATTTGACAAAACTTTGACTAATTACATATGAACAGGAGAGACCAAAGCGTTTTATTTAACTTATTCATATTAATTATTATTAAATTGGTCTCTAGTTTAACTTATTTGGTCCAATAAACTTTTGAGTATAGGTAGATTAGTAAAAAAAAAAAACACAAAAAGTTTATACTTCCATGATTCAATAAAATATATAATATATATTATATAAGCAATTATTTTGTAAGCAATTATGGCCAAATAAATCATTTGATTAATATATTTGTTGCTGTTCTTAGTGTTGCTCTTTTTACATGGTTTGTAGTTTCCTTTTTCGTTCACTAATATTCATGAATGTTCTATTTTTAATATAATATATTATTCGGTTAGCCGTAGATTCCATAAAAACTAAATGTAAAAATGAAAATAATCATTATGATAAATTTAAACATTGTTAAACAAAAATTTATTCAATAGCTTAAAATCAAAAGTACAGAATAGTAACTATTGTGATCGAGTTTTTGTTAATTTTCTTAAAATCTTTTCTTTATGTTTAATGTAAAGAATTAAAAGATTTGATAAAGTTTGATCACATTTTTTTCTTTTTAAGTGTTCTGAAACTTATGAATCGTGCAGTCATTGTTACATATGAGTAACTATCCATCCAGGCGTAAACGGTAGCTTTTCTATTTTCCAGTTGTGAGTTTGTCAATTCTGGTCTATTTGTGTCCCCTGTTTTAGCTAGGGCATACAATTTTAAACCGAAGTCTCGTTTGATATAAGGAAGATTCTATAAATATCTCCACAAAATTAATTAGATCATATAACAAAAAATTATAAATTCATGACAGTTGGGGAGTCCTGGCTATGGACATTAGCCCAAATCATGCGTATCCTGGCGCTCAAACTTCACTGACGAAAGTGAGCGAGTGATGGGGCATGGGGGATCACTCGAGCATTCACTTATTTTTTTCATGAAGGTGGGGTCTCATTGTGATTGGGATAATATTTTCTAAATAGATAGAAATATTTTCTAAATAATACAAATGAAAGGAAAAGTATTAACAAACTTTATCATATGTTTTAATTCATTAACTGTTCTTGCTTTATTGATTCACGGTACATGTTTATCTAAAATATTATGGTCGATCTCATCATTTGTACTATTATCAACATTATTGTTCAGTACCCTCGTTAACTTACTGAAGTACAGTAAGTTTGTTTTTCTAAACATGTTTTAAATTCAAATATATATATTTTTATACTTTATATAGGTATATTTATCAATCCTATTTGCTAAACCTATGCAACGTGCTTCAGCTTGTATGTTCCTTCTGGATCATAAATCTTCTCTATTTCGGCGTAGTCTGCCTTCTTGTTGGCGAGCATGAACTTCAGTATTTTTTCAGAACCTTTCTTCTGCTTCTCACTGCACTTGATGCAGTCGGTTTTTATGGCATCAGGCAAATTCTCTGTAAAATAAATACATTGTGTTATTAGACAAATCTAGCAGTGAGGTATTAAAGCAGGACTAAGTTTGTGGTAGCAAGTATTATTCCAAAGGTAACTAACAGCTAGCTGAGCATTTTAAATTAACAGTACATCTTCAAAAATCCACACATGCAACACCTAAATCCATTCAGTGTGGAACATACAATTTACAATGACTGTTAACTGATATTACGTGTGAACATGAGCCTTATATAGCTTTCAAGATTCGAACTGATGTGTATTCGTTTTAAAAACCATGTATTTTGTGATAGAACCACAGAAGTTCCGTCTTCTGCGTCAAAAACATGAAGGCAACCTGATGTCATTTTTGGGAAATTAATATGCACACGAAATGTTTCTAACTCCAGTAAATTGTTTCCTATTATTTACGCGGTAAAAATAATCTGATGCGTATATGCATTTTATCTACTCTAAAAACAAAAGACTCACATCATTGCTCTTGATAATGATTTAAACCTTCATTGCAGGCCATATCAATTTTAATAAAAATATATAAATAGTAAAACCTAACGACGAAAGAATAAACTTTGACTCTCACTTCCCACGTTTCTCTTCTTTTCTATATTTGTCATACTCCTGTATATGGGTTCCGGCATTGGCATTTATCTGATATTAAGAGGTTTGGTCTTATTTAGTATCTATGTATATATATGTAAAGAACACGTTTCGAGTCATCGTATTTCGTATGTAACCCCTAGCCACGCTTCTTACTTCTCGCTACGTTCTTCCCCTAGCGGGTGAGATGTAAAGAACATTTTATAATCTGCCAAGCACAGATAACCTGCGCGGCGGCAGCACAGTAGAGTAATCGACTGATAACCGTTACAAAGAGAACGGTGAAGTGTAGAGATACAAGTGAAATTTTGATTTGAGGTAAGTTAAAGTGAGGAATTAACGATTTATGTGGAAAAAGAACAGAATTTAAAACAAGGGCTTTAAATGTTGTTCCTTTCGTTTACAGGTAAAATTGTAACCACTTTGAAGTCTGGCATGAATTATTAATAGATACTTTCGGTTGCAGATAACATTGTAACTAATTTTATAATTAACTTAAATCACTAATAACTATTTTTGTTTACATAAAAAAGCAATTCAGAGAAAACAAACATTATTTACATCAACTGATCATCCAGATAGATAAAATCTTATAATATCTATAAGCTATGTATATATACTAAGTTATCATTCTAAATATGGGGTTTAATGATTTTCGGTATTATAATTATAAATAGTATTTAAACCGTAATTTAAATGGTAGATATCATTAGTCGCAGTTTTTGTGATTCCCCCATTTGACCACAAGAGTTTCCACGTCAGGTTCACTTGTTGCCTCATTAAAGATAAAAACATGAATTTCTAAATAAAAAATAATCAACCTTAATTTATTAATTAATTATTAAAACATTTCAATACCTTACAGTGTGTGTATTAAACGTTACTAGGGACACAAAATAATAGACAGAAGTTTATTTGTTACTTGTTTTTTAGTTTTTTTATTAATAAAACACAAACGTTTCAAGAAAATATAGGCACAAACTTGTGCAATTTAAATTCATTCCTAACTAATAATAAAATTGATCTATCGGGATACTTAAATTTTCTATACATGGCTTACCTTTGAGTTCTTTGCCGTCTGGAGTACACTTTCCTTTACTCAAGAGACAGTCATAGTACTTCTTGTATAGTCTGTCGTTGTTGAGGATCTCGTCTATGTCTATGTTGTCATACTGGGTGCTGTAGGTGGTAGCTGCTTTCACTACAGCGAAAGTGGCTAAGAACATTAGTGCTAGTACGGCCTTCATTGTGATGAAAACATAACTAGTCACTCCAAGAAGAAAATTTTCTTAAATACTAACCATTCCCCACTTGTAGAAATGAAATGTTCATAAATATTAACGAAGCTCAAACGACTTTGACATAGTTAATTAATTAATTTCTTTGCATACAATAACACCACATTAACACAATTCTTCCCATGGTTTTTCTATGGGAATCTTAGTTCAAAACTTATTATGATTTCCAGGCTACAGGCGGAATAAATAAATGGTTAGTATGCAGCAAACATAATTTATAATTCTTAGTTAGTTAGTTAGTCTTCCTAGTTGATTCCTTGCTTGACTATCCATTTGTAGCAAAGTGATACATAAACATAAACATGATTCAGAAACTTTGAATTGGCACGATATGTAGGTAAAAATGTTGAGTTATTACTGCCTTTCTGTCTCTCTCTCTCTCACTCTCTCACTCTCTCTCTGCTCAATTCAATACTCACTGTAGTATGTAATGTTCTCTTCATTACATAGGACTTTACTATACTGTCTATATAATCTAACAGGTATGTAGAATAGAAGGCGTGCTTAATATTTGATTCATGGTAGTCTTGCTAGGTTCGAGGGTAAAAATGCTCATTAAGCCAAACCACTTCATTTTCAGTGTTGAATTAAATGTTAAACATCATGTCCATCAATTGGAAGGTGTTAAGGAGGCTATATCTGCCTTAGGAGTACCAATGTGCTGCTAGAGAGATGGGAGAATGAAGCATTCAGGTACTAGAATGGTGAGAGAGGCGGGAATAGAAATTCTGGTATCGGGAGGTGGCTAAATCTTGGATTATTGGGACGGTAAAATCAGATTAAAGTTGTAGACAAAGAATCCAGAATTGGCTATCATGCGGAGGAGGATGGACGAGTTCCAAGTAGCAGATGCAAAGATCATTGCACCTGGCACTACCACATACATTTATGCTTAGATCAATATTTTATTTTCAGTGGTTTGTTAATAACGCCTGTCATTTGAACAATCAGATAACTGCTCCATAAAAGTAACGGCTCATTTTTTGTTGTTTTAAGATGTGGGGACCCCATGTTAGTCACTCGTACAATATATATCCTAATTATTGGGGTAAAAAAAATTATAGAGCAGGATAAGCCTATAAGAGAGAGCATAACTAGAGGGAACGGGATTCGACTTATTTGTCCTCTGGGAGGCTGGCGAGGGTTGCTTAGGGTCTGCGCTCGGTTCCCTCATCTGGTGAGGTACCTGCGACTGACCTCTGGTGACCCATCTCATGTAACTACTTGGCCACCGCATTTTTTATTGCTTAACACATTTACAATGATTTATATTTTGTTCATGTTATTTACATTTGTCTATGATACATTTAGTTCATGTTATTTACATTTGTCTATAATACATTTAGTTCATGTTATTTACATTTGTCTATAATACATTGAGTTCATGTTATTTACATTTGTTTACAATATATATGCAATAGAGTATAGGGTGATTTATCTTATGTAGTTAGCGGTCGCTACAGCCTGTTATTGTTTAACGTAAAGTAACGTGTCCGAGAACTGGCTTACGGAACTCTCCATCCATGGTGGTGTACCTTCTAACGTGGGTTATGATGCTAGGCCGCTAGGAAGGGTACCCGTAGCTTCAGGGATTCTTGTTTTTTAAATAAAAATGACTCCCAGATTGTGGAATGGTATCATTGTCTTATTGTATTTCCACGACTTATAACTTCTTCTTTAATGTAATAACGCTTTCGGCTGCTCTAAAATGTCATCGTCAAAAATACAACACGTATGTAGTAAATAATTAAAATAAAAAAACAAAATTAAAAACTATCAAGTAACCATAAAAAAATATTAAAAATTCTCAATAAATTCTCATCAAATTATAAAAAGTAAAGCGAGGAGCGTGGATGTAGCAACCCTAGTCAAATAGATATTAATATTCTAGTGTTTTAAATGAGTCATATATCCCACATAACCAATTAGGTGAATTGTGTGAAGATATATGTATAATTGTGTTTTAAGTAGGTTTTTATATTTTTATGACAACTTGTTGACAATTTTTAATAATTTCTATTGTTTTAATGGTTACTCGATAGTTTTTAATTTTGTTGTTATATTTTAATTATTTACTACATACGTGTTGTATTTTTGAATTTTATGAACTTTTAATTGTAGTAGAATAGAAGAACAATTTCAAAATATGTAACCATTGTTACGTTATTATTATACTTAGTTATAATTAGTTTGTCTCCATATGAGCAGGTAAAAGGTTTCATCATTTTGTTGTGGAAATATCTGATGATAACTGATGAGCTTAGAGCTGTCGAAAGCGCTATTACATTACATAAGATGTTATAAGTAGTGTAAAGATAGTACATCTGTTTTATGATTCTTTTTTTTGTTTTTTTTATTTCATACACTAGTGTGGTATGCTAGTGTTTGTATTAAATAGTATAAATCAAATTCTGGTATGGGTTCAAAAGAAAAATTATGAACTAAGGAGTAGGGTTAATCTTTCTAGTGTAACGTTAAAAAAAAAACAATTCTTATCATCAATATATTTGCTCTACACTGATATTAATACTTATTATGTACATTCAAGAAATAAATGATGTAAAATGCTTAAGAGTGGAAAGGTGACCGACCACTCTTATTATGTCTGGCTTAGAAACCTGATGCAATCATCACCGGGTTACAATGAAACGTTTCACATGCAATTTAATCAATTGATGACCGATCTTTAAAGTGAGGTAGTTTTGATAGAAAACTGTTTTTAAGAAGACAGCTTTTTCCTCAAACGCTGGTCTGGGTCATAGATCTTCTCCAAAGCTGAGTAGTCTTCTGGTTTATTTTTGTACATATCTTTGAAAATCTTGATGAAATTTGTCTTCTGTTTCTCACTGCATTTGATGCAATCGGTTTTGATGGCTTCAGCTAAATGCACTAAAAAAAATAAAATAATGTATCTTCTACAATATGTTTGTCTACATAAAAACCAATGTTGATGTATATAAAGAATGAAAACAGAAAAATGTACATTTTCAACAAAATTTGTTGAGGTCTGAAAATGGGTTGTAATATATCTTGTTGAGAAGAAAAATGAATTATTTGGCTAGATATTGTAAGAATATTGTTTACGTTGATGGATCGTCTATGTTATACATATTATACCATCAGCTCAGCCAATCCCATTATATAGTGTTATCCCCACACACTAAAAGAAAGTACAATTTTGATTTTGATAAATTTGCTATTTTAGTAATAAAGGATTTTATAACTTCTCTGTTAATGCCCTCTCCCTCAGAGAGAGCACTACACCCGTTCTTATGTCATTTTCTCAAACAGCAAAAATGGCTATTAGTGTGCATGTTGATTCAGATTAGAAAAAGTGTCAAGAATTATTGTCTCACCGCACTACTTGATCCCTAATTGCAAGTGCAACATGTCGAGGATGTAACATGAAATACCAAACACCACTATACATTCATAGACTAATAGCCAAAAAGCATAAGCTAGTGTAATCCAGGCTACCATACCATATAACTGTGATTATCTTTTATTAGCAAAAGAACTTCGAAGTTTATAGCGCAGTTAAAGATATAACTAGAATCCTTTCTGGAGTTCACAAGGCACTATTATCAGTCCTTCATTAAACACTGTTCTTATGCTTGTTCTGTATCAGCTAGGGTTCGTCTAATTGTTAAAATAATCTAAAACGATTCCATTACAAGTTACTACCTTAAATTATAATAACCCATTATAAGGGGCTGCGTGTAGCCTCAAAACTTGAATAGTTCTAAGTAACAGATAAATTCGTTGAAAAATGGAAATTACAACATTTAAGTCATTACTTACAGTATAGATAACAGTTTTAAAAAAATGAATTTTGAAAGAAATTCACTTTAAGTGCTGGTACTTAAGAAATTAAATGTTTTTGTGTTTTTTACCGACTATGGGCTCTTAAAGTTTTTCTCGGTTTTTCTCTCCTTAAATAAAAAATGAACAAGATGTCTGCCCTCAACTATTTTATTTTAGCACTAATCTATGATCTTTAGTGGAAAAATGGAATATTAGAAGGCAAGCATTTCATTTTTTCATTGATAAAAATAGCTAAAATTAATACTAAGATAAAATTTCACTGTTAATAATTTAACACTATATATATATATACTTTAATATTAATAAATAATATGAAATAAATATTAGTTAAATATGTAACATGTTTTCTTAGGAGTAATTGTGGGAGTGGGTTGAACCTCAATAATTAAATAACTCTACTTCTGTCTTCCCACAGTTTTTCAAGTATTTAAAGACTGTAGACAAAATCAAATAATGCCTTGAAAAAAAGAAAAAAATTGGCTATACTATTGTCAGTTCTGAACAAACGTGTTCGAATTTTCTACTGTCCACTAAAAAAAAAAGAACCCACATGGCCAAGGAATATTGACGAATGAAATTCAGATGATTTCTGATTAAAATCGCAGGCTTTTCAACATATATATATACTTTAATTACCCAATAATTATTAATATAAACACAAGTTAGACTACAAACCACAACGTACAGACATTAGTACATTTATAATGTATGCTAAATATTTAATGCGTGTAATGATGTTAAAAGCAGAAAATATCATGAAAAAATTGTTACATTCCTGTCAGTCTCGACGTATTGAGTGACTTAAAGAGTCCAGCTAAGGATCCAGACGACAATAGTTGATAAAAGCCTAGACTGTAGGCATCTAAAGCGAAATCGGTTTTTCTCTCCACCGATTTAATGCTTATGTTTTGAAACAAATAGTAGTAATAATACAAAGTAGAGTTAAATATACTAATTGAAAGTAATGAATAACTCTTTGCTCTTATCTCATAGTTCAAGTTAGATATGACCGCCTCAGCGTGACGAATAGTTTACTAAATGAGAACACTTACTCCAAGAAATATTACCATGAGACTATAAATATGCCATTTTTTAAA
This sequence comes from Acanthosoma haemorrhoidale, assembly GCA_930367205.1. Classification (NCBI taxonomy): domain Eukaryota; kingdom Metazoa; phylum Arthropoda; class Insecta; order Hemiptera; family Acanthosomatidae; genus Acanthosoma; species Acanthosoma haemorrhoidale. Next base: position 95,783,487 of record OV884011.1, read on the forward strand.
TTTAAACTACTCATTCATAAACTGTCACCCTCCACACTTTATTAACAATAATAATTGTTGCAAATTATCAATGTCATCATCGCTGTCATTGTGAAGGTTGTTGTCGATTCCAACATTCTCAGAAATAATTATAATTAGCATAAGACGTTTGCTCTATTATCGCTTTAATAATGGTTTTGTTTTGTATTCCTTTAAGTAGATAATTGAGTTCTGGAAACTAATCGAGAATTCTACATTACCTTTTAGGAGAACCGAGTGTGTGCCCCGTCACTTTGTCGTCTTGCGGGGTTTTTCTAATCTTTGAAGTGCTAGACCACAGCTCGTACACCAAGTGTGTCCTCTGTTGAGGGGATGTGACGGTTTAGAGATGTGTATAGAATGATCAACGGGAACCCAACTTCATAAACCAATAGACATGCACCACTACCATGAACCAAAATACTAGTCATAAAAAAAACCAATCTAGGCGGGCGTATGGACTGCGGGAGAGGGATCATGAAAACCCTCAAACATGAGGCGCAACCTTCCAATCTGAAGTCCCAAGAACATCAGATAATGCACCTTTTTATGTGACGAATAAAATCCTGCATAATAACATTAAAATCCTCACCATCCAAGGTAATATTCCCTAAAAATTCTTAAAATCCCATCAGAAATTATCAAGTCATCCAAATCATCGAACAAGGTCACTTTCATGTGTTACTCATTCCTATAACCCCCATTGAATGTTGAAGTGGAAGTGGTTCATGATTTTACGTAAATATTAGTCAAAGAGATTTTTTGAGTTGGTCAGTTTTATCCCCTTAAGCCCTGAGCGTCTGTGGTTCTCGCGCTCTTCTTCAGGCTCTTCTGATATGTAGCAGTGATATGCAACTTCAGGAGTGGTGATCTCCCGAATGCTTATCTACTTCTCCATAGTTTGGAAGTCTACAATACTGCAGGCGTATTGTGGGATCATATATATGCGTATATTGTATATTCTATATATAGCATGAATGAAAAGGATGAAGTGTTAAATGTGGTATAATTTTTTGATATTTTATCAAAATTATCTATTTTAGGGCAGATTTTTATTTTCTACTAAAGAAATATTATTGAAATGAAAACTAAAACCTTTTCAAGTAATACTAAATATCTAAGTTATAATTATCCAGTAATTAATTCAATAATAAAGACATTTATTTATAGAGATGGATGTATTTATCATGCCATTACATAAAAGAGGACGTACAAGTGCACAACCATTGAGCTACATAGAAATAAACGTTTGTCAAAAAACAGCAAATTTAAGTGAGCTCAGGTGGTATCAAAATTTTTGGAAATTAGGTTGATTAATGAAAATCGGAAAATGCCTTTTCTAACCACAGAACTAACCTTTGAGCTCATTGCCGTCCGGTGGACACTTTCCCTTGCTAGTGAGGCAGTTGAAGTACTTTTGGTAGAGCCTCTCGTTGCTGGCGATCTCCTCGATCTCGAGATTGTCGTACTTGGTCGGGTAGTGGTCAGCGGGCACTGCCACGGCTGTACAGACCATCATGAGCGCAATAACTAGCTTCATCGTGTGTCAGTTGTCAATGGTGATTCTGCAAGTGCAAGTAGTTATATACGGTCTCTAGCCCCTTTCGTGGTGCAAGTAATTACCAGTCGTTTCCTTTGGTCTTGGACTCTACTCAAGTCCGTTTATTTTCGTTTCAATATAATGAACCTAGAATAGTCCACTTAGCTTTGTTGGCGTTCCCAGTCGACAGGGAATCTTAATTGTCTTGTTGATTTCATATCTCTAAAAAGTTAATAGAAGGGAAACTGCTAGTCAGGCAATGGATATTCTTATTATCTACTTACCCGGAATGAATGTAGAACCTCTCCCTTAAGCCTTAACTAATTTATAATAATTAATTGGGCATTATGGATACTAAGCATTATTAATGTTTCAGAGTCATCTTGAGTCTTTTACTTGATGGGTAAGGGATTGCTGAATCAGAATTTAGGTCCAGTTCATCAGAAATATATTTTTTCTTATTAATTTACTATGGCTTACTCGGGCTGACTCATACCTGTGGCAATTTTTTTTCCATTAACGCACCAAGCAATTATCTATAGATTATCTTCATGTATTATCTATTATTGCGTGTTAGCCAACTAATAATGAAGCTTATATAATCCCATGTAATCATCCTAATCCTGCTCCTATTCGTAAAATTGTTTTTGTCATACCATCAGATAAGCCGCTGTAGCATTATCAGCTAATCTACCCTAATAATTCATTATAAGTAATATTTAACTTATTTTATAAACGTGTTTAAGGACTTGTTCAGGATTATGTCATTTAGAGCTCTAGCACTGGCCAGTTTTCTCCCATTATGCTCTGAGCGTCTGGGGCTCTCCAGCTTACTACAGTGGTCAGGCTGTATGAGTATCTTGGAGATTTACCCCAATTCCTGCCTCTACCTTCATAGCCGGGAAAGCATTTGAGCTTTTAAGCTTCATTAAAAATTCATGGATCACTAAGCTGTATTTATATCTGTATTATCACAAGGTATGTGTAAATACTGCACATATGAGAGAGTGAATTTAATATTGTGAATATATTATAAAGAAGATCATTTATAACAATTTCCTATTGGTCTATTGGGCACATAGTAATTTCCGTCTACTAAAGATTGAGAAACGGGTTTACAATACTGATAGCTTAAAATACTTTTAAAACAAGATGGGGAAAAGCCTATCTCAATCTAATTGTAAGGTTATTAACAGAAGTCTAAAAGAAGAAACTTTTGAAAATTTGATTTGATTATATCTACTGATCAAAAAAAATAAAGTAGAGCTGAAACCAATAATAAACTCCGTTTTCTCCCATCATGCACAGATTTTCTTCAACCACGAGATCTCGAGTAGGTATAGTAATAAAAATAACGATTAAGGAAAACAGAAACTGCCGATCGTTTTTAGTCATTAGAAAAATATATTACTTCAAATATTAAACATAAATCTGTATAAATATAAGTTTGCCAGAGGTAAAAATTATCGATATATAATTTATTTTCATGAAAACGTGTTTTCTTCTCATGAAAACTTCTTCGTGTGGGCTTCCGGGTAAGTCACTCTTCATGTGATTCACGCTGTAGCATCCAGCAATAGTCCACCATCATATTCACGTTACATTTCCCCTGAGCTTAGTTTCATCTTCTTGATGTCCAGGTGAAACCTCTCCCTTTGTTTTTCACTTACGTTCCCTAAGTTTTCTGGAAAATAGTTCACATTTGAGGGTAAAAAGTGAACCTTTAAACTCATGTTGTGACCGTGTGTTTATAAAGCCTTCAAAATGTGTTCCACGATACTCAAAGTTGGGATCCTTCATGTTACCAAGGAACTTCTCAAGAACCTCTTGGAACGAATTCCAGGCTTCCTTCTCGTTCTCATTCATGGTCTGAGTGAAATGTGCATCTGAAAAACGTTTTCTAATGTCTGAGGTCTTCTTCTTAGCATGGCATGGCAGGAAATTCCTTAATTGTGCTATCTGTTCCCACATAACCTTTACCCTCTGCCGCAAGTCCTGTCCGCCAGTCTTTTTAAATTCAATTCCTCTCCCTGTGTCTGAGACAGTACGGTATTTTGGCTTCCATCTCGACAAAAGACTGACATGGAACCCACACACGAGACTAAAAAGACAAGAGCTAAACAGACGTTTTGGACAACTGTACAGACTACTTCGAAGGACATCCCACCTCTCAACAGAAAACAAACTACTTATTTACAAGGTTATACTTAAGCCAATCTGGACATACGGAATAAGAGCTATGGGGGACAGCAAAAAAGGTGAACATCAAGCGCATCCAATCATTTCAATCAAAAGTCCTAAGAACAATAGTAAATGCCCCTTATTTCGTCAGCAACAAAACCCTTCACAATGATCTGAATATACCCTATATTCTTGAACTCATCCCTTCCAAGTTCATTGCCATTCCAAATTCCATCGAAACCATTTCAACCACTCTAATACCCTAGCACAGTCATTACATTGCGCCACTCATCCCTATAATCCTCCTCGGAGACTTAAACGGCAGTGGCCTCGTGACCTGCTATAAATAAGGGACAGTGGGAGTCCTGGCATGGCAAGTTTATCTAATCATGTCCTGAGCGACTGTGGCTCTCGAGCTCTTGGTCAGCCTCCGCTGGCTCTTATCCAGTGACGCGGCTGACGTAGGGGCGTGGGGGACTCCCCAGGACTCCGCTTCCCCCTTCGCATGCGAGGGAGGTGACAACCATGTGGACTTGGGGGGCCTCTGGGCTGTTTGTAAATATTGTATTAATGAGTGAGTGAATGGTGAATTGTTAATATGGTATGAATGATGACACTTATCTCAATTACGCATTGCCTAATAAAAGGCAGATTGTAATTTTATCTTAATAAATTGTTGTTGACTATTATTGTGCTATAATTACAATCTGCCTTTTATAAGGCAATAAGTAATTAAGATAAATGCTCTCATTCATGCCATATTTACAGTTCAGCATTCACTCGCTCATTCATACAATATTTACAGACAGCCCAGAGACCCCCCAAATCCACTGCGAAGAGAAAGCGGAGTCTTGGGAAGTCCCCCACGCTCCTCCGTCAGCCGTGTCACTGTGTCCACTAGCCAGTGGAGGCTGACCAAGAGCGCGAGAGCCACAGACGTCAACCATATTCAAACCAGGAAATTCGGACCATCAGTACTAGAAACATTCACCTTCTTTATTGAGAAATTTCACGATCAGCCTTATCAGCCCTAGCTTTATGTGTACAGGGGTTACGGTTTTGTCAGGAAGAACCAAGCATTCCCTAATGGCGTGTTTTTCTCCTGACAACAGAGTTTTACCTAAGTCTGCCACTTTTGTTAAAGAGGAACGTTTTATCACGGCTATCCTATAATCATAAAAAACACATAGAGACTTTGCGTTGCCTGATTGTGTAGCCTTAAGGGTGAGTACTTTCAAATCTCCGCATACCAACCAGACTTCTCTTCGACAAGTCTATGAATAGTCGCCAATGATATAGATCATATTGTACAACGAATGGACCCATAAAGTCCATTAGACGAATGTCTTTACAGTAGGTAAGATTATCATCAAGTGAAAAGTAATAAACAATAATTGTTTCGTGTTGTTGACACCTTGAAAAGGATGTGCCTGGAAGTAATACATCTTTGTTTTTAAGCCGGGAGCCAAGTAACTGACATGCATCTTTCGGAAGTCCAAGATCTCTCACCAAGTCCTTCAACTCCTGTTGAAAAAAAAGCTTAGGTTAGTAATCAGAACTGTTAGGTTGGAAATCACTGTTTCAGTCGTACTTTTACACCATAGACGCTGCTCCGTCTGTTTTAGCTATCCCAGTTCATTAACTAACTAGATAACAACATTACAAGATGTCACACGAATACATTGCGGTTCAAAATATTTTCCTATCAAGTATGAGTTCTTCAAGCATCCTTGGTCCAATACTATGTAGGTCCAATCCTATATTCCCCACATGCCGCTGAAATTCCGGGGATTTCTAGCGCCTTCCTTGTAACTTTTGCTAATGACAGAACAATCCTTTTGTTTAATACTGATCCGTTAACCGTACCCAGTAACCTAACTCTAATTCCCTCCTGCCTAGTTATACCCTTCTTTATTAACATATTCAACCGAAGAACACAAAGAGATGCTATGAAATCTTATCTACTTCTTTATTGCACAGCTGACATTGATATTTTTTATCGTGAAAATATACTTTGTTTTATTTGTTTCCGAATAATTATTATGTGATGTGCAATAAAAAAAACTGTAGTAGTAGTAAGAAATTAAACAACTGTAAATTTAAGAAATAAAGCATATTCTGTTTCTCTACAGCTTTATTTGTACACACTGAGATTACTGAGAGACTGACTCTGAGCAGACCGTTGAACCACTCCTCTGAACTCTGTCCCCAAACTCCTCAATAAGCTCGATCCCTTCAGAATGAAGGCATTTTCCGTGGAATATAAATATAATAAATAAAGTTGTTTAATATCTTCCTTGACCAAGGTAATGTACTAATTGGTAACAGATGTACTTTACTTAACCCAATCTCTGTGAGACATATCTTGGGGCCACTGTTAGTCCCATTAAATCTAAATTTTCAATTTTAGGATTTTTAGCTTTTCTTGACCCCAAAAAGCAGATATGTCGACTGGTGAAATCCCTTAAATATATATAATATATATATATATATATTTATTACTTACTTATTTACTTTATACTTTATTACTGTGAAGCCATATTTACAATTATTTATTCACTCGTTCGTTTATACAGTATTTACAAACAGCCCACAGACCTCCCAAGTCCACATGGTTTGACAACCACCAACAATGAATTGGCTGGTGACCCTCCCTCGCATGCGAAAGAGGAAGACCAATAGTGGGAAGCCCCCCGAGCTCCTTCATCAGCCGAGAAACTGGCCATTGCTAGGAGTCCCAGAGTCACTTATTTATAGCAGGCCACGAGGCCACTGACGCTTTAGTTTTCCAGGAGAATTATAGGGATGAGTGGCGCAATGTAATGACTGTGCTAGGGTATTAGAGTGGTTGAAATGGTTTCGATGGAATTTGGAATGGCAATGAACTTGGAAGGGATGAGTTAAAGTACCTTTATTCATTAATTTTTGTAATCCCACTAGGTATTGAGATAATTAATGCCATACTGTGTCTATCCTGAGGATAAAAAATTGGTTAAATGGCCTCCACGACTTTGCTGGCACATACGCACTCTTTTGTCGAAATTTTCCATGACCATTTGGTATAAATGTGGTTGAATTTCGTTGATGCAGCGTTGAATTTCCTCTTTTAATGGACGGGTGGATGTGGGTTTGTTAACATACACCTTTGACTTCAAATAACGCTATAAAAATAAATCTAAAGGTGTTAAATCACACGATCTAGAGGGCCAATTCTGATCACCAAAACGAGAGAGTACACAACCTGGAAATGTCTCATGCAGTATTTGAATTGTTTCATGGGCTGTATGGCATGTGGCATTTCTTGTTGAAACCACATATTGGCCACATCAATATCATCCAATTTCGGCACAATGAACAGAGTTATTATGTCGCGATATCGAGCACCAGTAATAGTCATTGCTTGACCAGCCTCATTTTCAAAAAAGTATAGTCCAATGATGCCTCCAACCCAAAGTCCACATTAAACAGTGAAACGTTGTCAATGCATTTGTTTTTCGACAATCACGTGTGGGTTCTCCGAACCCCAAATGTGACAATTTAGTCGATTAACAAAGCCATCAAGATGAAAATGTGCTTCATCGCTTAGGATAATTTTGCTCGAAAAACCAGCATCCACTTGTTGATGTTCAATAATCCATTCAAAGAACTATCTTCGCTGTGTATGGTCACTAGGCTTTAATTGTGTTAACTGAATATTGTAAGCGTGGAGACCCAGATCTTTAGTAAGTACACGCTGTAGAGAGCTTCTTGAAATTTAGAATTCTTGTCTACGACGCCGATTTGATGTACCTGGATTTTCAACAACACTCTCACGCACTGCTTCGATATTTACATTTGAACGGCTTGGTTTTGGACGGCCAGTGTGTTTAGTGTCTCCAACTGATCCAGTCTCCCTAAATTTTTCAATTAATCTCTTTACAGTTGATAAAGTCAAAACACTATTCCGACCATATTTTGATGAAATTTTCGAACTGCGCCCGCCAAACTTTCATTATTTTTGAGATAATGTTCAGCAATAAAGCCACGTTGTTCTATCGTGTAACGCTCTATTTTTACTAACCATAAACTGTTAGCTGTAAAATTGTTTTTTTTTTTGGGTCGCCAGCACTTTACTGCAAATGGCGGCAAATTCAAATCTTGCGTTAATTCTGGGACACCCTATACCGAACGCTAACTATATAAGATAAATCACCCTATACTCTAGTTTATATATATAATGTAAATTAATTTAAAACAAATGTAAATAACATTACCAAACCATAAATCATTGTAAATGTTGTAAAACAATAAAAACGCAGCAGCGAGTCAATAAGTTATAGGAGCTGGGTCACCCGCTACCCGCAGCAGGTAGCGACCCAGACCTAGGGCTGCCGAGAACAAAGAGTCGGCATTGGGTACAATAAAACCGGAGATGATTGGCTACTTACGAAGCCAGCTGGGTATATAAGACCCGTGGTTGGGGCATGTAAATCATTCTCCCGACGACTAGCTAACCTATGACTTGCGGCTGCACTGATGTTCAAGAACTTGGCCTTCTCATTCATGAAACCCTCTGGACCTCTCTCTCTCTTCCTGACCTCGCTATGTTTTAGTCCGGCCTTGTCAGACCCCACAAACTCGCTAAAACTAGCAGCTCCTCGGGAGAGACCACTCCTTCGTGGAAAACGGTTGTTATGGCCCTGCAAATTTACCAAGTAGTGTCTCCCACGGCAATCCAGGCTGCCTCTCTCCGGTTCACACTCGCCTTTAGGATCCGGACGGATTTCGCCTACCCTCAGATACCGAGTGTGAATTCATGGTTATTCCAAGACCAGACAAACTACCTATACTACATACCCTATTCCTTTTCTCCTGAACATAGTGCATTGTCGGAGCACATGCCTATTAAATATGGAGTCAGATAGTAAGACCGTCATGAAACGATTGTTCAGGTCATAGTCTAATCAACGCTCACTTCGTCACCAGGGCTAAGGTAATTAGGCACCCCCCTCGTGACGACCCGACACACCCTTTATTATAATTCGTTTAATGTTTACAATTGAATTCTCTGATCCAATGAAAAGTTGTCAAATTAATTTATCTCTGTTCTGTGATTATATCTGTTTGTTTAGATTTTAAGTTTCAGTATGTTTTCCCCCATTTGTTTTATAATATATTTTTTGTATATGTAAAGTATATTCTCTAAACCGATGCCAATTTGTTACCTATACTCCTCTTGTATAGGAGATGTATACTTATCTAGTTACGAGTTATAAATGTGCCAATAAATCACTTCTTAGAATATGTAATCGTGCCCCGATTTCCTAATGAAGGAAGGTCACCGAATACATCGCTCTTGTTCTGACTGAACATGCGGGAAGGTTATAATGTACTTGCTGGTGATCAATATATTAGATTTCCGTGCTGCCTGTATGGAGAGCAAGCCTTGCTCCAGATAATCCGCCATATATCACCGTAATGTTTCCTCACTTTTGGATGTTGTTATCTTTCCACATTTTTACAAGGAACACTTGTATACATTTACTCCAGCTGCAGTGGCATTGTCAGCGAATTAAAAGAGCCACCTATGACATTAGTAACCATCTCCTGATAGCGAACTAGCATCTTCTACTTCTCCAAACTAATCCATTTGTTGATCTGATTGATACCTAATGAAGTCAATTATCAATTGATACGAATCGTCTTCATTCGAGGTGGTGGTGGTTAAATTCATCACTTGATATGAAGGTCTTAGGTTTAAAAGCGAATAAAATCAGTGTTTTTTTTTTACATTCACCACATTAAACTAGTGACTAACTAAACTATGATGAACCATGACTTAAACTAGGAGTGACTCGCGGTATGACATGCCATCTTTACTGACATTACTGTGTAGCAAAGGCCCGAAAAGTAATTATTACTTAGGCTAACATATTCGTAATAACTAACTAATTCATTACTCATAATTAGTATTTAAAGTCATAACATGCATGTTATAAGATGGTGGTTATGCTAAATAGTACACCAGATGACAATTATTTTTTCACTTTATACATCTGATAGATTAAAGGTTCTTAAAATAGTTTGAAAACCACTTGAACACTAATGTTTATAAGGTGTTTATAGTTCAAACAAATACTAAATTTGAATTGACAACCTATTGACCTATTGACAACCATAAACAGATGTGGAAAGAAACATTGAAAACACAATGTAGTCGAGTCCCTGAATAAAAATAAAAGTTTTTCGGAACACAGGGCTTGTGCACTAGCCCTTTGCTAATTAAACTAAATACTGGCTTCCGATATATCAGGAAGTTATCTCAAAGAAAGAGTATCTTGTATTTTTTTGGCTTTCTATTTAAGACAACAAAAGATATGATGATTGATCCATAAAATAAAGAGTCTGTCTCAGCGTGCTAAAACGTTAAATGTTCAGCGTTACTGTAATAATATGACTAAAATATTCTTAATAAATCGATTCTACAGTGCCGAGCACTAAACCATTGATATCGACAAATGATTTCATCATAGCTCCCAAAAAACGTTTGAAATATTAAAATTCAGAATACTATCCGTCATAACTATTAAAAATACGTAAACAGTATCTCATTATAGGATCTTCGGCTGGTTGTTGGTTAATAGTATAAACTATATGTACATTGACTTCTTGGAAAAAAATTATTTTTTACTTTATACAGCGTCTCAGGAATACTCTATTTTATAATAACTGATCTTTCTAGCTCTTATCGATTAGTTCTGAAATTTTTTTTTTTTTTTTGCAGCTAAGCTGGGCCATACAGTTTTTCGGATACATGGTGGGATATTTGCTGATCGGCCTAGGACAACCAATGCACTAGGACAAACCTAGGAAGAACAAATGCACCTAATAAGACGAGGGAAGATTAGGTTGTGTGATGTATTTTAACAGGAACAATGCGCTTGTTTGTGTAATCAATAAAGGAACAAAACATTATTCCTATCATTATCCTAAATACAATCATTTTGGTTAAAGAAATGCCAATATGTAGAAGTGTGGACGGTGTCATTTCAGAGATGATAGAACTTTGGGGATACGCCACTAGGTAGCAGCACCCAACCGATAAGGCTGTTGGTCAAAGCTGGAAGAGTCCAGGACTCTCAAATTACCAAACTACTGAAATTATGGATCAACATCTGTGTCCTTACTCCAAGTTGTGCAAGTAAGTAAACTATGCTTGCGGCATTCCTTTCGTTATCTGTACTATTTGTAATCAAAATGTAGGTATTGTTATTTAATATATATCTGGTACCTAGGAACATAAACGACCATCATAACCCCTTGATAATCCCGCACTCTACCACAAATATAACTTTAACTTCTAGAGACCCACTGAAAACGGAATCATAACACGAAACTTTAGTAAAATCTAGAAAATATAATATCTCATTAGCACACATTCTATTCTTGGAGTCAACTCTAAGCCAAGAACGTCATTAATAAAATATATGCACTTTTTTTATTATATGTGGATCTCAATAAATTAAATGAATCTTCATTAAGCTTAGAACTTTTCAGTATGGGTGAGGAATCACTCAATATCCTTTAACTCCATGCCTTTGTTGTTGCGAATTTATTAAAATGTTTAATAATGGCATAAAAAATCACATTTATTCCAAAATAAACTATTTTACAAAACAAAATTGGTATACAAGTAAACGTCGCCTTTATTTGAGTTATTTAGCCATCAATTCACTTAAAATACAAATGATTGTTCTTAAAGTGGCCAGCCTTGAATGAATGCACATTATGAAAATGCCAAGCTATAAAGTTGAAATGTCATTATTTCTTTTTGTTCATTTTGTCTTTAGCAAAACTAATAAATTGAAGCTCTTTTTGTGTCTGTCACTGCTAACTGAAAAAAAACAACATTAGAAGCACTGTGTTGGTTCCCCCATTTATAAGCTGCCAGTGTCGTTATGAAGTACGGATCAGAAAAAAATATAAAAAACATTATATTAAATGACATCCTAGGGTTCAAGCTTAGAGACCTAATTGATTTTGTTTTTAATATCGATACAATGCCTTGAGAAATGAACTTGAGTTGCACCAAACACTTGTTAGCATACCTTATCAAAAATCAGTTATAATTTATAAAATTTGTGAATTGGGAGTCCTAGCAATGGCCATTTGCTCCAATCATGTTCTGAGCGTCTGTGGCTCTCGCGCTCTTCGTCAGCCTCCACTGGCTCGTATCCGGTGACGCGGCTGACGAAGGAGCTTGGCGACTTCCCAAGACTCCACTTCCTCTTTCGTATGCGAGGGAGGTGACAATCATGGGGATTTTGGATGCTTCTAGGGTGTCTGTAAATATTGTATGAATGAGCGAGTGAATGATGAATTGTAAATATGGTATGAATAAGAGCATTTATCTCAATTACTTATTGCCTAATAAGGCAGATTGTAATTTTAGCACAATAAAGAAGTTTGAGTTAATTAATTTATAAAATTTGTGATCATATTGTAGCTCCCTAAAAACTGTTATTATTAGCATCAATACTGAGCCAATATGTTTGATTGTAGAATGAATGAAATGGGTATGGTGTGTTAGAGGATGAAAGCATGGTTTACACATGAGCAGCTGCTCATAACTCGATATCTACCAATGTGTGTTGAGCAGCGCTCATCTTACTTAAATCCTCTATGACGATGCGTTGTCCGTTGATAAATTTAGTGGAAATTTAACATATTTCTTACATCCCACTAAGCTGATATCATCAAAAAAAAACTCATCTGATCACTCAAATTGACGGCTGGTTATGTAACTCTTGGTATAAAGTTTAATGACATTCTACTAATACGTGAGCCGAAGGTGCGGGAAACTCTTCTCTAATCAGGTGCTGCCAGGAGGCCACCTGAGAATATGAGGCCGTTTGTCTTGGAGGTGGGGGTGCTGGAGCGTATCTCGTGGCCCTAGGTGGTACAATTGTATTGTGCCTCACCTGGCGTCGAACCTCCATTGCCTGCATCAGTTTTAGTCTGTAGGGGCATTGTTGAAACGAGGCTACATGGCCCTCCCCGCAGTTATCACAGCGTAGGGGCACCGCCTGGTCACATGTGCATTCTTTTATTTCGGAAAGCTGGCTTCACTTCGCACATTTTGGGGATTTGAAACAATATCGCCTAATATGTCCATACTCTTGGCAATTTAGACACATGGGGATGCCTCGTCTTTCGTTATATGTGCTCTCTCTGAAGAGCACATTGTTTACGTGGCGGATTTGTTTCATTTCATCTGCAGTAAGAGTGGCGTCCCCTATTACGAGAACCGGTTCAATTTCAGTTTTGCCACCATTGTGGTCGCTTTTTCGCATAAGCTTGGTCTGGGACAGCCTGGTGAGGATAAATAAGTAATGTAATGTTGAGCGGTTACGTGCCTAGCGCTCCTCACAATAACACCTGAGACGCACCTGCCAACTGCGGCGTCAGCCTTCGGTCAGTCCTTACCGCTTCACAACATGTTATGCCAAGGATACTTTTTATCTTACAATGTACTAACAAAACGTAAGGGTGGATTTTCTTATGGCACAGTCTGTAGTAGGGAAATATAAATTATTCTGGTACTTCTTAACTTAATTAATGGTGATTACACAGGCCTACAAAAAAAAATTTTTTTTTATGCCTACGTTTTTTAAAACTGATTTTGGCCATTGGGGTACTGAATCTAAATACGAAATCAGTTTTTCTGACTTTTTTAGATCACAGTTTTTTTTTAACGTGCAGTTCTGCATAATTTGTGCAATTTTAACTCCATTTTGTGCAGTTCTAAATCACATATACATGGATTAGTTCTGTATTCTTCTTCTCCCTTCTTCTCTCAAGAAAGCAATCTTGTATTTGGTCACGAAACTAGAGGACTATTTTCCAGATGATTAATGCATACTTACTGAACGTTTGAAGCGAAGTTCAAAATGTGTCCTTAAACATAAAGGGAATAAATATGGTTCAATACCAATTTCTCACTCCATGAAAATGAAAGAAGTCATACCTTTGGTCTTGGAGAAGATAAAGTATCATAAACATCAATGGGTGATTTGTGTGGGCTTAAAAACGGTAAACTTTCTGCTTGGACAGCAAAGTGTATGCACCAAATATCCTTGCTTCTTGTTTCTCTGAGATAGCAGAGGCAAACACACACCATTTGGTTGGAAAAGAGTGGCCTAAGATAGAAAACATCGACGTTTGAGAAAAGAATGTCATTAACGACCCCTTAGTTAAACGGGAGAAAATAATCTTTACCCCATTACACATAAAGCTGGGCCTTGTAAACTCTGTTGATGAGAACGGATCATGACTTTCATATAGAAGGGGGGGGGGGAAGACATCAGCTGAGTGGAAAAAATTAAAGCAGGAATATTTGACATGCCACAAATAAGACAACTCATTAAGGATCCTGCTTTCGTAAATTCGATAAATGAGGCTGAGTGAAAAGCCTGGACCTCATTTGTTGCAGTTGTAGGAAATTTTCTGGGCCAACGCTGAGCTGAAAACTATGTTGAACCGGTAAACGAGTTGCTTAACAGTCTCAAAACCAGTGAGCGTTAAGGTGCACTATTTACACAGCCTCTTAGACCTGTTTCCTGAAACTTTAGGAGACATCAGTGAAGAGCAATATGAAATATTTCACAAGGATATTAAAACTACCATGGAAGATGAGATACGCATATGATGGCAGATTAATACTGGAGTTTAAGGGCCTATACTAAAATTCATTCAAGAATGTCACGGAAAAGAAGCTTCTGAAGTGTTCAGTGACTTTTTTGTTTCATCGATGACTTTTTCCTCTACCTTTGCATATAAAATATTATTTATAATATAATAATAAAAACCCGTGTTTTTTTTTTATCCATGGATTTAACCTAAAATAGTGTAAGGTATATTTCACTAAAATGTTATATCTTAGAAATTTGTGCCCATAGGCAAAATCTAATGCCATATTTGAATTCAGAGCATCAAATTCATACGAAATCACCCCCAAATACTCTGGTACCAAAACACCTGTTGGTCTGGGTCGCTGATTAATCTTCAAGAGGAAAAATACATTCTTCACTAGCTATTTTCAGTAATAACTCCTCATTTAATATACCATCCTTTTATTTGAAAGGAACATAGCTGCTAGGTAAGTTGAACCATAACTAAGATTGTGTCAAGTGTGTTGTTGCTAATTGACGTAAAGATGGTTTATCACAATATCTCAGTGCAAGATTAAATTGGCATGTTAATTCAGGAAGGGGGGTGACTTAACAGGACCATATTTTGTTTTAGCTAAATGGTGGAGTTGCCGGCAGCATAACACATTCACAATTAGAAGACTTCATGTAAGATAAAACCCCTTGCAATGACTCAACTCCAAGTGACATCAATGTTCAGCCGATCCGGTCGGCTATTTCTTTTAATGAAAGTTACACAAATGATTTGGGTTTCACTTTATTTACTTCGGCATATTATTATAATTTCCTGTTTTAAAGTATCTATGATTCACTATGGGATTACCGCAATATTTAGGTAAGCACTGGGGATCTTGTTATAAATATATCATAGATGGATAATGCTATCTAAAAGACTACGAAAAACCAAAGAGCAATCATTAGATGATAGAACGAGAATGAGTTACTGCTCAGAGAGTTGGAGTGTAAGTAGTGTTATATGGTCATATTTTTGTATAAATAAACTTAATTGTTAAGTTTTGAATTATTGATTTTGTTAACCTTACATGTTTATTTCATCAACGTTAGAAGTTAAAAAAAATTATATGATCCATTACTATACAAATTAATTACCAACTGTTGTCGCGTTGGTCTCTGAGCCAATTTATAATCTTGTTTAACACAGTAGACCCGTGTCCCTCACCAAGAAGTAAACAACACTCTGTGGTATTAGCTCATTAGTCAATTAGCTCCTCCGTCCATTCCAGTGTAAATTATAATTACTAAGTAGTTTATTGAGAAATTTAAGAAGAAAAGTGTGATCGTGTTAAAGAATTCTTTTCATGCTAAATTTGTTTTTTGTGGATAATATTCAAGAAGTTAAATGTTAGCCTGTCCAACCACCGAATTGGGAAATATCTATTTCTTTTCCAGCTCCTTTAGGCGTACATATCTTTGTGAGGAAGTAGGAAATTTGACAGTAATATGAAAATTATTTATACGCTGTCATGCAATATCTCTACAAGTAGATCATTCTATTTAGAAAATAATTTAAATAAATAATGGGAAAAATATTCTATTTAAAAATTTTCTGTAATAATCAATACATTTGTTTTACGTCTAACTTTATATAATTTTAGAGGATTTTTGTAAGGCTTTATCGTTTCTTTATCTAAGCTTTGTCTAAGATGTTGTTAATGACGCTCCTGTGAAGTATTTTGCATATATAAGCTTCTTGTAAATACAGGTCATATAACATGTTTTGAGTTTAAATTAATAATTTAATTGATAATATATTAAATATAAGACTTTCATTCTTTTCTTACCTATTACTGTCAATTTGTTGACCATTTATATCAATCATCCTAAAGCATTTCATAAAAAAGACATATAGTTCAACTTCTATTGGTTAACTAATATACACTTTGGATTGGAAAGGGGGAGAGAGATTATGCGTAGGGTAATTTGACATTTTATGTATATTTATATAACAAATGTGGTATGAATGAGATCATTTATCTGTAGTATTATTGCCTTATAAAAGGCAGATTGTAATTATTGCTCAATAAAGATTGTTATTAATAAAAAAAAAAAATATATATATATAACAAATATATAAAATACATCATTGCTGTCATGTAGTATATTATGGCGGCATCCCGTACTTATAATGAATCGACATATTATTAACATTTTCTTGAATTGAAACGGCGTTGTAGAATGTTCATTGTCAAGGTAAGTGAGGAATATTTATCGTTAATACAATATTTGACACCAACACACAGCAGTAGGCAGGATGACAAACCATTAGTTCGGTCCAAGAGGAGAAATCGCTTTGTTCCATTTTTTTGGGAAGGATCTCAGTATGTAACGAATTAAATAGGCGGTTGTCAGGAAAGAAAAATGAAACTCGATTTTTTATTTTTTTTATTTATTACTAAAAATATCGGGGCATTCAGACACAATCGTAACATACGTTATCAACATTCATTCTGTTTTTGTAAGATGGGTTCGTTATTATCACAGACAGGTTACGCGATCTTGATTCCTTTCTTGCTGGCCTCGGATTTGTAGGACTGCCTGTAGACACCCTGTGGGTCGTAAATCTTCTCCAGGACTTTGTAGTCATTGGGCTTCTTGTCCAGCAGGTGCTTGAACACTTTCTCAGCCCCTTTCTTCTGCCTCTCCGTGCACTTGGAGCATTTGGTCTTCAAGGCATCAGGGAGCACGTCTGTGGACAAACATCAGAAGTACCATTAGCTACAGGAAATAAACTACGGTTGTAAATTACAAGTATATGAACAACTATTGAGCAAATAATAAGTTAAAATAGTAGGATCAACTAATCATTGCCCTATCTATTTTTATTTTATTTTTAGAAATAATATCAATTATACAAGTTAGTTTTAGCGGTTAAAACATCTTTGATTTTCCTTAACAATGAAAAATCAGTACTTTAAATGTTATTGGGATTTAAAACCCTTAATTGTTAGAAATATAGTTACTTTTTTTAACAGCATAAAATCCCCCAAAACACATAAACACATCTCTTCCTAAGCGCTGTAAAATAACAGTAAACGTTAAATAATTAGAAGAACCACCGTTGTAAAATCAAAAATAAGAAAATTATCACAAATACGTAGGCATTAGCAATCCTTTGGGTGATCATCAATAAATTACCTAAAAAAAAATATGGTAGAAACGAATACCATGTTTTATAGAATTAATTATAAATCGGGGTGTGTTCTAAAATTTTTAATTTATTAAACGATCATATCCTTTTTTTACAAGCACTGTTGCAGTTTTTGGTTTAGAATAAGGTCTAGTAAAATATGAATCGATGTTGGTGAAGTCGAGTCAGGCAGAAAAAGTTCAGCTGGCCCAAGGTGCGGTTTAACCGGTCCAGGTGAGTCAATTTTTTTTGCATAAAACATTTTTTTTTTTTTTCCAACATAACAATATTGTGTTCAACGTTTTTTGAAGACATAAGCTTAGCCACTTGACGTGCAAATACTAAGAAACAATTACTTTTTGTGTAATTATACGAGCTAAATACATTTTTTATTTATCAGAAATAATATTTTGTTTCACTATTTAAGTGGCAGTGAAAATAAATTGAATAATAATTATAACGTTGAATATTGTGAATACGAAGGAAGATATGTCGTATAACAGACATAGGAAACCTAATCTACTATGAAAAAACGAAATATTCGTTTATTAAATAAAGAAAGTACTTTAAAACTAATCAACGTATAAAATATTTATAACAATTATTCATTAGTAATTACATTTTATGTGTGTGTGTAAGTACCACTAACCTGCCACCTGGGAGTATAATGTATATATTTATTTTAAGGACAGTTCAACCACAAAGTCAATCAACCTCTCAATCTCTACCTTGCTTAAAAATGATTGAAATTTAAGTAATAATGTCATTATCAGATATAATAATCAATTTCTAATTTTTATTCCAAACTTAAATAGAAACGAGTGACTTCCAAAATAGTACGAATGGCAGTATTTTAGACAGTTTCCGATTTGCCGCCCTCGCACCACACCCCTCTCTCAGTTACGTTACTGTATCTTTGTCTTTGTCCATCTCAACGATTAAATTTTCCAGCCGTAAAAAATATTAGAAGTATACCTATCAACTGCGCAGTGTATGTTCTGGTCATGAATGACTTCAATATGTGAATAGCAATTGAATGCAAACATAGCTGACTTGCTGATTAACTCACTTTCAAAATTAAGGTTTCTTAAGCCGTTGCTCAGAAACCATTTAAATGACATTCAAGACGATGTCAGAAAAATAAATACAAAGATATTCCTAAAATTCATGTTTTAAGTCCCAACTCTAGAAATTACATATTTAAAAAAGCCTTCAATAGGTTCTATTTCAGTTAATGTTTCAGTCATCAGTATTTTTGATAAAATGATACAGAATAGAAGTACTTCAGAAACTCAAGAAAAAGGTAGACTGAAATGAGCCCATTATAGGAGGCGTATTTTGTTAATATATATAAAATACCAAGTATATTGTTTTCTAACAAAGATTTACCGATGGCTGTATATTTCTCTAGAAAGTAACGTACTAAAACTGCAATTATCCATTTTTTTTCGAAGAAAACTCGGACTTAACAAAAACACTAATAATAAATAAAAAATAAAAAACATCTCGCATTATATCTGGTCGAATTGAAATATCGATTTGGAATATTTGACCTTTACCATTGGCACCATCATGTTATTGGAGGCCCTGCTTGTAATTCAGCTTAAGTCCGAGAATGCTTCCATTTCCGGTGAGATAGAGGCTACTGGTGACTAGATCAGGGACAGTAGCCAAGGCCTTGGCTGCGCCTGGTTGTTTGTCCAGCGTGCAAATCCTTGTGCAATGTTTTAGTCCGTGATAGGCTCCAGTGGGAAGGTACAGGCATTTCAGCTCGTCCATGCTCAGCTCTAAGGTCATAGTTTTTTATCAGTTGGTACGCTGGTGTCGTTTAGTTGACATGACGTGGAATTCAGGCATCGTGACTTGCATGAGTCGCAATGTCCTCTGAATTCTTATCGCGACCATGAGGAGGAACATAGTACTACGTAGAAATTAACTACATAACTTGATATGATATATATTAAAAAGTCAAAATATTTTTTTTAAAGGAATAAATAATGATTTTAGAAAAAAAAAATCGCTAAAAAAACACAAGAAAGATCTTTCAGGATCTTGCATAGTCATTTCAAAAGTGGCCAATAATATATGAATGAAACAGTAATGGGTACATTAAAAGTTAGGCAGAGGACATATTTACTTGCCTCTGATACGCAAGGTGGTTGATTCACAGCCTGCCGTATTAGTCTAAACTTGCACAATGTGAAAAAAAGGTCATGAACAATTAATATAGTGATTAAATACATTAGTGTTTATATGTTTTAAATTACCACCGACATTCATGGTTTAACTCCTTCAGGAATTTATCGTCTCATGGTCAACGGCATGTCTAAGCTAATGAGTACATTCATAAGACGTTTGAGAGGTTTTATGTCTAATTAAACAATGTTATTACGGCGTAAAGTTCCGGTTTTATATTTATTTACACTGTAATAAACTTGTTAATTGAAAAATTTGGGTATGCTATGTATTATTTTTTAATAATCATATTATCATACATAATACTATTTGAATTGTTTAAATGCTGTGAACTAAATGCTCAAGGTAACAGTAATAAGGAAATACTACTACTAGGATACTGATATGAACAATTTAAAAGTTATAAATAAAAAGTTATTCCATTAAAATAATATAGTATTTATAATTCTAGACTTGATAAGGTCTGTGACTTAAACCAATCATATTAAAGTCTTACCAATTCGCGTCATGCCGTCAAATGTGTCTGTAAGGACATGTAAAAACAAGTTGTTCGGGCGTGGATCAATGGCCCAATTTTTTCAGTGCTATATCAAATATAAACTTCATTTTTTTAAGTATTTTTTCATGGACTGAAATTGTATCCTATCGATGAGGAAGAAATTATACTTGTTTAAAAAAACATGTACATGTAAACAAATTAAAAGAGCTACAACCTGATTTAAAAATAACGTTATATTTTCAAATATGAATGGACTCATAGTGTAAATAGCAAAAATATTTGCCTTTCCAGTTCTTTAATTACTTTTCTGAGATATCTTTGAATTCATATTTGCTTTCTTTCATATATTTCTCTCCATTAAATTATTGCATCCCAAGACAATTCGTCCATACCTGTTAACATGTAAGGTCTTCCTTTGAACTGGCTTGACCAATATAAGATCGTATTATTAATAGTAGGTATTACACAAAAAACAAACAAAATGGAAGCTCCGCTAAGTTTGTATGACAATAAGCTGTATTACTCACCCTTAAGCTGCTTGCCATCGGGAGTGCATTTTCCCTTGTTGGTGAGACACTGGAAGTACTTCTGGTAGAGCCTGTCGTTAGCCAGGATCTCGTCGAGGTTGATGTTGTCGAATTTAGCGGTGTACTTGGGGTCCTGAGGGGCGGCCAGGGCGACCCCGACGAAGAGAAGGACTGCTAAAACAACTCTCATGATCTTAGGAAATATCGAGGATCAGTTAAACATAGCACTCTTCGGTTCCAGCAGATATATACCCTGTTATATCCCCCCTCTCACTCCCTGAAGGCCCCTGGGCTAGTGCTTACTGTGACGCAACAGTGTCCCTCCTGGAATATTAAGTCCGGTTTATATGTGGAGACTTCTGAGCACGCCAAGTGTCATCCAGGGGTGTGAGGTCTTCAAGATGCAGCACGTTCCAGGACATGGGCAATGAGTCACTGTTTGTTTCCTGAAAAAACTTCGTTTTTTTTTCTCCTTCAGTAAGCGACCATCAGACAAAAGGCTCCATTAGCATACCGATCATTAATGATCACTTATGCGCCATACTACACGAATTTCAAAAGCAAAAATTATAAAACTACTTGCTGATTATATGAAACAGTAAATTATACTAGTTAACCCTAGAATCAGTAGCCTTCCCACTTTCTATTAATTATTTAAAATAATTTTAGCTGACTAATATTTTTATAGTTTCATTCATATATTTTTTTATTCAAAGTCAGAAACCCTTATGTTTTCACCCAATGATTGAGAGCCCATATACAACCTATAAACATGCAATTAATTGTATATTGAGTTTTCATTTGGTTGCCCGACGTCATGAAAAATATTTTCAACTGTGTCATCACCAATAATTAAAAAAATTCCTATTATGTTGAGTAGGAAATCAATCGTTTCCCTGATTGATCGTATGAAATTTTAGTGTCTTTTTTAAAACTATTACGCCATTACGTCATTAAAACAACTATTGAAAACGTGTTCCACGATACATGATATTTTTGCATAGTAGTCATTTGAAGCCCCAATGATGCTTAAAATAAAAGTAATGCTACAAACAATAATAAGTGTCATTAAAAAATCAAATGATGTGTAAGGTATAAGTATTTTTTCTTACCACATTGTTTAAGTTTGTATAAAATATCTCGAATTGCTGATCAACGTTATGCTGATTATGTTGAGCGTTATATTTAATATATAAAAGAAATTCGATTAAATTAATAGCCAACCAAGTAATGTTAATGTTTTTTAAACTAAATCAGTTTTTGTGAATGCGCTACATTCTGAAGCACCTCTCAACTTCGCTCGACCTTCAAATTTTATTTATTCTACACATTATTTTATTCTACCGTTTTTAGACCACAGTCCATCCAAAAAAAATGTTCCAGCAGGCAACTTACGTAAGCTGGTCACGAGGGAGCCCTCAAGACGTAAATAAATCGCTTATTACATTTGTGTAGAACAAAAGTGAAAGTGAAATCGGACCGAGAAGTCGGCCATATTGGGACGGCTTGCCATTAGCCGTTCACGGATCGGAGATACGAAGCAATAGGCTCTCTGAGCCAGACGGTCTGGTGGCTCAGAGCCAAGACTGTTGACTTGCCCCTGAAAGCTGAGAGTTCTCAAATCCCAGCGGAGCTTACGTTATTTTTTTATTTTTTATTAACGTAACAAACATTGATATGATAAAATGCGTTATTATCAGCAACTAATATCACAAAAAAAAAAAAAAGATCTAGGTCACTAGGTCAAACTCCGACAACGTCGCCTGTAAAGCGAAAACCAAGAAGGTCAAATAGAAACGTACAAATGACCTCCTTTGCAGCTAGTTCCATGGAGGAGATACCTCCAAAGGCCAGCACATCCAAAAAAGAAACCGCCATATAAGAGTCGCCTTTCTTCACGCCAAACACCTTTGAGGCGTTGAAAAATATCCCAGCAGAAGAAATGGAAGTCAAAA
The DNA here is from genome assembly GCA_930367205.1 of Acanthosoma haemorrhoidale. Lineage (NCBI taxonomy): Eukaryota > Metazoa > Arthropoda > Insecta > Hemiptera > Acanthosomatidae > Acanthosoma > Acanthosoma haemorrhoidale. Next base: position 95,806,239 of record OV884011.1, read on the forward strand.
AAACACCCACACAGCCCAAGCCGCCTGCTATATTTGTACGTAACATTAGCAACTTTAAAAATTACAAAATTGTAAGTACTGGAAAATATACGTGCCTCAATCGCTCTCGGGATACGAAAATTTCTCCAGACACTCCCGATACTTATCCAGCGATTGTTAAATATTTAGATAAAACCAATGCAGACTTCCATACATATCAGCTGAAACAAGAACGACCGCTACGAGTAGCGATAAGAAATCTGCACCCGACCACACCAGCTGATGAAATTAAAGACGAACTCTCAGCTCTGGGATTCAAAGATCGCCAAATAACGAATGTTTTACGTGAGGACAGGCAAAATGACGAATCCATAAAACGGCGTTACCGTTATTCATTGTAGATCTCGAGCGGGCATCTGGCGTGGAGAAGATATATGATCTAACACACCTGTATTACACAAGGGTACAGGTTGAAAAACCGTACCCCAAATGCGACATCGTCCAGTGCCATAACTGTCAGGCATATGGGCACGCAAAATCTTACTGCCACCACTCTCCCAGATGTGTAAAGTGCAGTGGTCAGCACAAAGGTGAATTGTGCAAAAAGCCCCTAAAATCGCCTGCGGTATGCGTACTTTGCAAGCAAGGCCATCCGGCCAACTACAAGGGCTGTGAGGCTTACAGAACGCTGAAGTCGAGGACCCAACAATGCCGTCAGCCAGAAGTCGAAAAACTAGCAACAAGAAGCGGACCAGCCAAACATTTGAGGCTTTCTGTCTCTTTCGCCGATACCGTTCACAACAGAGAGCAGTCACAGACACCGCCCACTCCCTGTCCGCAAGATCACCTTTCCCAGCATTCCATTCATCCCGTTAACCCTCAAGCTCAATCCCATCCTCAACCACACATCTCGCATAATCCTCCACCTTCAAGTTCTTCGGATCTCACCAGCCTTTTAACCTCATTCCTTACAGAGTTCAGAACCTTAATTACTACTCTCATTTCCCTTGTTACAAATATTGTCTCCTACCTTATCCCCGTTAAACAAAATCCATAAGTAGATCCTTCCGACTCCTTATCCATTGTCCTTTAGAATGCGAATGGTGTTCGCACCCACACTAACGAACTGACAGCACTAATCACCTACTACTGCCCTCCCAATAAATCCATTTCCGATTCCCAATTCATCTCCTTTCTAGACTCCATCGGACATTGTTTCCTTGTGGGTGGGGACTTTAATGTGAAGTACCAACACTGGGGTCAAGATCCACGAATACACGCGGACGTGCTTTGCGTTCGACACTCACACGGAAACATTGCTCCACGAACTCTCCTGACACAGCCACCTATTGGCCATCAGATCCCAACCAAAATCCAGATATCCTAGACTTCTTCTTCTACAATAGTTTAGGAATACTAAACTATTCACTCAAGCGCGTCGATGACCTCTCCTCCGATCATAGCCCTTTATTATTAACCATTTCCCTAAGACCAATTCACAAACTACCTCCTCCTTCATTTATTAGGGGCCCAATCGATTGGGACCACTTCTGCCAGCTCCTTACAGACTCTGTTGACCTCAAAGTGTCCCTGAAAACATCCCAAGACCTTGACATTGCAGTCAGTGCATTCTTTCACTACTCTGGTTCAGAGGTCGGCTTGGGAGGCATCGTCGCCCCACCGTCATCCGAAAACCCACAATCAAAATTGTTTACCTCAGCATCTCAAAGACCTATTCCAATCCAAACGCCGCTCCAGAACAGTATGGCAAAGATCCCGACATCCTGCTGATCGCCGCTCATACAATCAGTACTGCAGACTGGTAAAACAGCAATTGGCGTCCTTCTGTTCCGATTCCTTCAATTCCCACCACTCCTCTCTTTCTACCAGGGATAACTCCCTGTAGAATGTAACTAAAAAAAATTCTAAAGTATCATCCTGTTTCATACCCACTCCGTCGTGATGATGGGTTCTTGGCGGCTTCGATGGGAATAGGTTGAAGGAATTTGCTCTGCATCTTACCCATATCTTACTCATAGCACAACTGTAGAAGATTATCTCACTTCACCTATACCTCTCTCACTTCCACCAAAAGCCGTTAACCCCTCAAATACTGCATTATCTGAACGACGCACTTTCCTCTCCTCTGGAAACACTCCATTATTGTCCTATTCGCCAAACCCGGAAAACCACCCAACGACGCCTCATCTTACCATTCAATTAGCCTACTCCCTATCCTCTCAAAAATATTTGAGAAACTCCTCTTAAAACGTCTACTTCCAATTGTTGATTCCAAAAACCTTTTTCCTATACACCAGTTTGGCTTCCGTCAACAACATTTCACTACTCAACAAGGCCTTCAGGTTGTTGATCACATTTCCTCAGCCCTTGAATCCAAACAGTATGGCACTGCTGCATTTCTGGACATAGCTCAAATTTTTGGCAGGGTTTGGCACGCAGGTTTGCTTTACAAGCTCAAAAAATATCTACCACTGACCCTTTTCCTAATCCTAAAGTCCTACGTTTCAAACCGCTTCTTCCAAGTCCGCTGTGGTTTAGAATATTCTAACTACTATCCCATAAAAGCTGGAGTTCCACAGGGCAGCGTCCTGGGTCCCATCCTCTATAACCTATACACCGCTGATGTCCCCTCTACCCCCAATACCTTCTTGGCAACCTTTGCAGATGACACTGCAGTCTTGTCATCCCACTCAGACCCTGATATAGCATCCCGAAACCTTCAAAAACACCTTGATGAGATCGAGTATTGGTGCAACCAATGGCGAATCAAGGTCAATGAAGCAAAATGTTCCCACATAACCTTTACCCTCTGCCGCAAGTCCTGTCCGCTAGTCTTTTACAATTCGATTCCTCTCCCCGTGTCTGAGACAGTAAGGTATTTAGGCTTTCATCTCGACAAATTACTGACATGGAACCCACACACGAGGCTAAAAAAACAGGAACTAAACAGACGCTTTGGACAACCGTACAGACTACTTCGAAGAACATCCCATCTCTCAATAGAAAATAAACTACTTATTTAAAAAGTTATACCTAAGCCCATCTGGACATACGGAATAGAGCTATGGGGGACAGCAAAACAGTCGAACACTAAGCGCATCCAATCCTTTCAATCAAAAGTCCTGAGAACAATAGTAAATGCCCCCTATTAAGTCAGCAACAAAACCCTTCATAAGGATCTTAATATACCCTACATACCTGAACTCATCCCTTCCAAATTCATGAAATTCCCTAGTAACCTATTCAACCACCCTATACCCGTAGCACAGTCATTGCACTGTTCCACTCATCCCTATAATCCTCTTCGGAGACTGAAACGGCAGTGGCCTTGTGACCTCCTATAAATGCGCAACAGTGGGAGTCCTGGCAATGGCCAGTTTTTTCAATCATGTCCTGAGCGTGTGTGGCTCTCGCGCTCTTCGTCGGCCTCGCTCGACGTGGCTGGTGGGGGGTGTGGGGGACTTCCCAAGACTTCGCTTCCTCTTTCGCATGCGAGGGAGGCAACAAATATGTGGACTTGGGGGGGCCCCTGGGCTGTTTGTAAATATTGTACGAATGTACGAGTGAATGATGAATTGTAAATATGGTATGAATGAAACATTTATCTTAATTATTTATTGCCTATTAAGTATTAAGGCAGATTGTAATTTCATCTTAATAAAGTTGTTTATATATAAAATGCATGCCAGGTGTTGAATTGTTTTCTATTTGCTCCGTATGCACTGAAAAACGATTACCGAGAAGGCGTTTACTGCCAGGAATATTTCCAGGTACCACCCAAGGCTGATATAATATAGCATAGGGATTCCCATACAAGGTGTGTGTGTACCTTCAGTAGAATTACAAGGTTTGAGCTTTTTCAGGGGATTTCCCTTATTTACAACCTGAAAATCACTTAATTCGATACAATATCTTATTGTTTAAGCGATGTTCTGGTAAAACCATAGTCAGGTACTATCCTGGAATGACAGACAAACCACCAAATTGAGAAAAAAACACAGAACAAGTGTGATGCGCAATTAAGGGATGAGTTATGTTTGAGAAAACGAATTTATTAACAGTTTTAATGAATTTTTGTAATAATATTTAACCAAAGCTCCTAAAGATACTACATAGTGTTAATTAGAACGTAGATGTGTATAGTTGATTACCCTAATTAATATGGTAGGAAAATATTGTTTTGATACGTGTAATGGATTGGTAATTGGCTTCACTATTCATAATGATTTACAGTTTTGATGCTTTGTGTTATATTAAGTTTTGGTGACGCCACTAAGAATTATGTTTAAGTTAGATACATGTGTATAGTTAATAAAAAAAATAGCGGATCCACCATAATTTACATGCTATAATTTTGTTAGTACGAACCTTAAGCTAACATTTAGTTTTATTGCTTATTGGTTTCCTTATCTTTGTTAGTTCATTCAGATAATATTTATTGTATGTTTTATGCTTAAGGTAACATCGTAAATAGTTTTATGTATTATGGTAATGACATACCAGGTCCAACAGTACAAATGCTGGCTCGGTGGTTGTAAATAATGAGTATTAGAATATCTTCTCTGGACTACGACATATTGCTTTGTAATAAAGTTTTTAAATGTAATTGATTGTTAATGTTCTTACAATTTCTTATTATTTTATTAATAATACTGTTTTTTGGAGTGTTTTTGTTACCATTATTCGGAGTTATTAGTGCATAGGGTCATACGTATGTATTGAAAGTCCCACTGTTTAATGGTGTCCTAAGCCAAGGCGCAAGTTAGGAGGCAGTTTGGTGAGGTGTCGTGATTTGTGAGTTTCTATGAAACAGATAAATTAATAAATATAACAGTGAATGTACAGACGCAGAGAGAAGTGGCGCAGCTTTAACGCGCCTGTGAGCTGCGATGGTTTGTATTCCTGCCGTAGTTATCGCTAGTGACTATGCACTGTGATTCACCTCACCGAACTGCGTCTCAACTTCCGCCCTCCCTAAGAATAAATTATGGTTTGTGCTTCAGTATAAAGGTTTTGATGACCAAAATTCCCTGAATTTATGTTGAGTTTTGAGTTCCTTCCATCAATCCCATTAGTGGACTTTCGGGTGCTCGGACCCTTTTCTGTTTATTAGACAGTACTAGACTTCCATGGACAGGGGTTCACAATATTTTATGGCAGTGGATACGCAAAGATTTCTCATATTATAAAAAAAATCCACGTAAACCAAATAAAGGTTCAAAAAAATTGAATAGAAAAAAGTTGGATTTTTGTTTGTTTTCGTGAGCTGATTTATTAGTCCACCAACTGATTCCAGTTATAGCCTGATGTACATAAACATTGGTTAAAAGCATTTACGTTCCTTGCAAACGACCCTTACTCCAATCACTAATAAAGTCCACCGACAGAAATATCAGCTACTTCACATCAGTGGAGTAAATAGGAATTCTTCACAAAAGTGTTATTCAAACAAAATTTATATTAACAAATAACCTGGATAACTAATGTACTATAATAGCCCTATAATGACAAAAGGTTAAGTTGAGTAGGGAAGTATTTCCGTCCAACGAATTTTTTAATCGCGAAGAACAGAAACCACGGTCGGTGAAATCACGAACGATAACTCGTTTTATTGTAAAATTATAGTGTAAAATAATTAGGTTTTCTAGCATAGGTTATGTAATTGTTGGTAAATTATTATTAATTCAATAATTTACATGAATGAAGTTGATTTATAACAATCATAAATCACTCGTTTATTGCAAAGTAAGTTACAAAACTAACTACTACTCTATTAATAAGCATTACGTTCTCACTGATATATAAAAAAATCTGTTTACCGCTAAATATTTATGCCCAAACTATTTGATAGCTTCTTGTCTTTTTACTTAAGTTTGGTTGTTTTGTTTTTTTAAATCAGAAACGCATATATTTCCCCCTTTGTGCAAGTCTATCTGTCCTGGTGAGTCAACTTCTTGACCTATAAAAATGAAATTTTTCATCACGAAACCATTTTAATACCCAACTGTATGACAAAAACTCGTGTTTGTAATTTTAACCAATGATTTGTTTTGAGGTATGATATTTAGCATTTTAGTTCCATTTGATGCTATAAATAAATTTAATCCTATGAAAAATATTAAGTGTCAATTAATTAGTTAATTAATGAGCAATAAACTATGATTGATTAAGACTTTGAGTAATAAGTCGAGGGTTTAATGGACTATAATTGCAAGAAACGTAATATCAGATTTTCGAAAAAAATTTCAATTATTCAAACAAAACAGCTTAGGCAATAATGATTAATTTCCATGTACATAGCATGTGTACTCTAATAGCAATGTTTACACTAATAACAAATAATTTAATAAAAGATGGAAATCAATGAACTACTAATTAGCCCCTCAATTAATATTGAAACCTTTAATTGTGTGGTAATTGACGCATAACATATTTTTGATTATCAAAACCGTGGTACTTTTTTTCAGTTTTAGTTTGTTTCAAAGCACTTACTAAGCTCAAAGTTTATAGCGTTCTCGCTTAACGATGTACGATTTAAGACTTTTATTTTATATTTTATTTTAATATAGATAACATTCATCTTTATGTACCCCATACTAATAAAAGTCTTTCGTCTTTCATAAAGAACAATACACAAACTTACTAAAGTTTCAGCAATAAAGTTTAAGTATTTTGAGTTGGTCATTTTCCGGTATTTTCAAATTGCTAGGCCAAATTGAATGTTTGAAATTTATTCTTTGATATTGTCACGCCAGGTATTTCGTGTACGTGTCATTTGTTACCCCTGGTTATTTTACTTTTCATTAATAATTTTCCGTGCTATTGTTTTGAAGGTAAAAGTTCTTATATGACTCAAAAATGACGAATTATTTTCCTGATTTCCCTGTTTGTGATAATAAATAATATAACTTTTTGACTATTCTCTTTCGCCGTCAAAGTTGCCATCATCCCTATTATAATTAGAATCACTACTTGTCTAAATCAAACAAGTTACATTCCACGCTAGTTTGTAGGTTACTCTTTACTTTTTTTTTGTTTGGGTTTCTTATGTCAATACATTTTACTTTTAGAAAAATCACGAGAACTTAAATCAAAGGCGATATTTGTCGAGACTCCGATTGTGGTTTTTTGAGTAGTAAAACACTAAATTAGTTTTAAATTAAATTAGCTGCGTGGTGATTTGTTTAAAGTTACTTCAAACCTCGCCAGTTGAAATGCTGTGTCCATGTGTGGTGTGGCCCAGACAACTTAAATTTCAGTTAAAGTGGTTTTCAGACATCAGAAGCGTCTAATCCTCCTTTCAACAGTCCCATCCTGGCTTCTTTAACATTATTAGTATGAAATTACTATAATCCTCAAATACTATGAATTGTTGCTTCCGAAAAGTGGACGACATGCCTCTCTTAAGACGTTAAAGAACGCCGACCTGCACCCGTTGGTGTGCCATCAGTGTTTTAGTTCATCCACCGGAGATAGATCAAGTTTTTTGAATCGTTGCAACACCTTAAAAACCCAGTGTTTAGCACTATGACCCCACCTCCACCTCCCTTCCCGCATCGATGGCGACAGACTGTCAGGGAAAATTAGGTTAAGATTTAGTTTTTATTGTTAGATGTAAGTTAGTTTTAAGTTAATAATAAATAAGGTGAGCTCCAACACTTTTAATAAATTCACACTCCATTAATGTATAATGTACACCATTATACTTTTGTACAATGCAGATCACTATTATTAGATAACAAATTTTGTATAAAATGTAGGCAAGCTACAGGAAATACAATCAAGGAGTTTTAAATAGAACCGGTTGTAGAATCTTTATTTTTTACATATATAAATTTGTAACAAGGGGATATGGAACAAAAAAAATAGTGTTTCATTTTGCTATGAAGTTTTCGGGTTTCATTAATAAAATAAATTAACAATAAAAAATAATAATGGTAATAACTATAGACAAACATTAGATTTCCATATGTTGAAGGTACAGTATATGGTAATAACGTGGGTGTGTTTAAACAGCTTGTCTAGTTGATAAAATACCAGTGGGAGACATTTTCTGTTTAAAATATAATATTAGGTAATTAAAACTAATTTATAAGCATTACTATATCTTGTATCTTATTGATCTGGGTGCACGAGCTTTGTTGTCGACCGCTTTAAAACGACCAATATAGTATTTACCAAACGAAAACGGCTATTTTGTAGGACTAGTACTTGTAGTTTATTTTAGATTGTAGAAAATATGCAGATTTAATTATGAATGATTCTTTGCTCTGCAGATTCTGATTGCGAATTAAATTGGTGGAAATAATTAATTTGTCTGTAATTTAGGGTACCGTTGTAGCTTTATTAGATTATTGGTAAACCAGGAAAATAATCAATTCAACATATTGTAAAAAAAGTGTCTCTTAATTTATTACAGCATAGCCACTCAGCCCCAGAAAGAGGGAAGAAATAACAGTAAAATGTCTAATTGCTTCTCATGTTTTTGCCTTGTCTGATCACGTTTTTTCTTTAGCCTTATCCGCTCAATGTATCTTGACTCCTCTCTTCTCAGCTTCAGCCTTGTATTTCTTCCTGTATGCTCCAGTGGGGTCGTACAATCTCTCTAAGACTTCGTAGTCGGCAGTCTTCTTTTCCAAGAGGTGGCGCAGGACCTTCTCGGTACCGGCCTTCTGTTTCTGGCTGCACTTCTTGCACTCAGTAGCCAGAGCGTCGGGGAGCACATCTAAAAAACCATCATAATTAGCTACAACATACTGACTGTTATTTTTATATTTCTAAACTTATCATAATCCTTCAAGCTATAAATTTATAAAAATCAAAACATTTCTCATGAAATATAATTTACAAGTTGTGAATATCACCTTTAAAGTTGTTTCGTAAACCCAACTTTAGGTTTTATGTATTATTTAGTAAATTTTTCGTCCTGGAGTTTTATTGGAAAATAATACAATTAAAAAAAAACAATAAAATGATTGCCAAGAAAAATATTCATTTTGATATGAAACATTAAAAAAAAAATGATAGTGTCTACGTGGACTATTTTATAATTCAGTAGTTTGATATTGCCAAGAGTTAGTTCGTTTGTGTTATTTACAGCTGTTTAAGACTTTAAACGTGAGTAGTACCAGCCAGTGATCTCTTTGAAGAGTAATTTACAACAGTAGTAACTCTTATATAAATACTGCTAGAAAACTATTTACAAACCAAATAGTAAATAATAATACTAATAGTAAAAAAACTCTGCTATGGTGGTCATGTGATGTGGGAGATGCTGTTTTCTGATACAAAACATATGGGTGTCATTCATTAACAAACAAACGGTCATAAACAAACACAAAACAATTATCCAGTTTTAATTTCCTAGCATATAGTGTGAGGTGTTACGTTCAAATATGTACAGGACTTCCATGAGTATGTCAGTTATTCTTCCGTTTCGAGTGTTTCAGGATAACATGCGTAAAAAACAATATGGTTATTATGGTTGAGGACTCTTCAAACACCACAACGCAATAATAAATTCTAAAATATCGCTGATTATGGGAGCTAGCAATAAAATCACGAATTTAATTACGTTCCATCCGATTTCAACATTTTGTTTTTGTATGTAGCTGTTATGAATATTTACACGTTTCTTATTTAATGATGGCCTTTTTAGTGAGCAATACGGTTTGGCAAATAAAATGTAGTATTCTTTACCAAAAATATTGTTTTTTCATTACCACAAATTTTTAAAAAGTGGACAAATCTAGCCGTCACTTGAACTAATTATGCGAAATGTTCTGAGTATTCGACAACATTTTCTGCTATATTGCACTTCAATTCTGGTCCCAAATTATTTTTCCGAAATTTGAATGATCCCCGTAGTTTCGGATTGGTGCCAAATGAGGAGATATGGAGCAGCGTAAATGAGAAGCCAGCAGATAGGGATCAGGCAAGGACAGGTTGGACCACTTCATGGCCTTATGGAACCTGTGTCCTGCGGCCTTCTGCCGTCTTCAAGGTTTCCTCCTCCGCGTCTGTAGACTCGTTTATTATTTATATTTTAAATTTTTACTCATTCATCGTTCCTTAGGCTGTTTTGAACCCAAAAATCACGTTGCTTCAACGAATCTGAGCGATTCCAAAATTACCGACTGATTGATTCCAATAAATGGATGCAATAACAGAACTTATTTTAAATAAATTGTGATCGAGTGTCTGAAACCCAAGTTTGGGTTTTAGAAAATTTTAGTAATTTGCTGCACCTTAAGGCCCCACATTGATATACACAAATTTATAACCACATCAGCCCATGCAATGAGTACTGTTATGTCTTGTAATTGAATTATACTTAAATTTAATTACATACTAATTTTATTATTATGTTATCTTTGATGAATAATTAATAAGCTTTTTAAAGTGATTAATCGCTTAAAAAATAAAGTGACATATAAAATGTAGGTTATGCAATATGTTTTCAATAAAATGGCCACTTTTTATTTATTTTTTTAAAAGATATCAAATGTAAACATCTCAGATCCCAAATCTTAGAATTCAATGTAAGTCAGATAGGAAAGGTTAATCGATTTGGTTGTGAATGCATGTTACAATGTTAACAAATGTTAACAAAATAAAATGTTGTTTTTTTTGGGTTTTTTTTTAGCTCTCAAATTTTTAAGATTATAGATAAATAGAACGTAACAATAAAAAATATGCATTTATTGACTCGTTTTTATTGCTGTAATTTATTGTGAGTATGAAAATTCAAATTAAGCTTATTTACCAATGAATCTTAGCATTAACTACAATGTTAGACTTAGATTTGCCATAGAATTATTCTATCTTCTCATATAAACCTACATTTGTCTCTTTATTTTGGTCGTTTCACGTCATTACCTTTCACAACTAAACCGGAAGAAAGAGCGGTCGGCCATACCAGAAACATTGTCCCTTAAATGTATGGTATAAATAAATTGGGCCGAAATTATAAAGCCAACCGTGATTGCTTCCTTAGAAGATAGGCTTGGTTGGTGCTAGGAACAGCCTTTGCTTTGGTTTTATAAACTGATTTCGTTACTTTGTTCAAGTAAATACTCTTTCGCCCTCACGAGGCAGGATGACTTTCGACTGGGCAAATCCCCCTATACACATGATAGTGTCATTAAAGTGACCATGCTCCAGGACCATGTAGAGGCCAAATTTTACACAGCTTAACAAAAAAAATATGCACATTAGTCTTGGTTTATTTTAATAATTTTTGTATTCATATACAAACATATATGCCATTAAACCAGTTACGAATAACGGTGAGCTGTCACGTGGAAAGCATTCCAGGATAAATATATCTACTATTCCTTTCATCTTCCTCGATTTATGACAAGATTATTAACAACAAAGTCAATATCATAAAAGCGTGACTACCATTCGATTTTTTTTTACGACCAACAGCTAATTGAAAAGGAATTCGTTGGAGAAAATGTCGTTTATTCCATGTTAATCGCCTAATTATTTATTTTACGGGAATCATAATGGAAATTTATGGCTTGTTTGATTACTAACCACAGTAATGACTAGCCTATAAATTTCCACCTATTTAATAAATTCTTCAAGGATCCTCTGTCTAGTCGGTTTTCCAGGCATATATTCAAGCGGAAAATATTTTAATGGAACCATGTAAAAGCAACGGTAAGAATTACTTCATAAATATTAAATGTCATCAAACCTGCGTTCAATGGGTCACTGCAGTCGGTCGGTCTTTAAGTGTTTTGCAGGAGACCACACACAAACCGAATTTAGATTCAGCGCTTTAAGCAGTTCATAGTAACGTTCATTACGATTCATAACATGAACTGAAACCTTATTGGATGAAACCCAGAATTAGCATTAAATATTACCTATGAATATCTTATTTAGTACTGTTAAGAAATATTTATTTAATTTTGGAAATAAATAAAAAACACAGTTATATTATTATGTCAATTTACTGTTATTAATTGGTTAGGGGACATCAGGCTTCGCCCCTACGTTCAGAAGATACGCCTCTGTAGACAAAGCATGAACTTAAGAGTTTGTGAATCTTAAAATATCTAATAAAATCAATACCAATAATAATTATTTAAAAATCAATTATAGTATTTTTTTGAATAATTGCCGTTTATTTGAAATTTTGACAATTTATATGTCTAAAGCATTATACATTTCGTATTGGAATGATGAGTATTTTGAAGGATTCATGTACCTTTATCGAAAAATACCAGCTAAGTCCCTGCATAAATACCAAACCAACATAAATAAATAACAACCAACAAGACTGGTTTGGGTAGGTCTTTCGTTCAATAGTCTATTTGTAAAAAAATCTAAACCTAAACCTTTTTTGAATGGAGGGAGGTCAGCCCTTATCGTCTCTGGTTTATAATGAAATTGAAGTTTACACTTCGTAAATTCTTTGTTGTCAAGCGAAAATACGGTAGCGAGTTTAAGTATAAAGCGTAATTTTAAGTTTATTAACCATTAAATGTGTACATTACTTTGATGCGTTTAATGGCTCTCTAAGGGGTGCAAGCTTACTGAATTGTTACTGTATTTAATCTAGAATAAATTCAAATCAATGAAAACAACAGTTTACTTTTACTGCACTGATAATAAATTAATATATATAATTCCTAATGTTCGTGATTTATGTTGCTTACCCTTCAGCTCCTTGCCATCGGGAGTGCACTTGCCCTTGTTGGACAGGCAGTCGAAATACTTCTTGTAGAGCCTGCCGTTGCTGAGGATCTCGTCTAGGTCGATGTTGTCGTATTTGGTGGTGTAGGTGCCACCCTTGGGGGCGCCGGGCTTGGCAGATGCCACCGCGGCGCAAAGGAGCAAGGCCAGGACCAACTTCATCTTCAGCGACTGTTAAGTCCTTGCTGAGGGCGTAAGCATATATAGGACTGTCCCCTCCCTATGGGGCACAACAGGGGTCATCGACATCATCCCACTGATGGGATCTTCTTTTTTTCTCTTAGCCTGGTTCTGCTTATGAATGCTATGATACTGGCTGACATTCTCGGCAACAATGAGCACAAGCCAGTATTCAATAGGCTTAGCTACATCCTATATCCAAAAGCACCAATCGTAGACAGTTTATTATAGAATAAAAATAATAACCAAACAAAAATTCTAGAAATATTTTCTAGTTATCCTCCACTGCCCTATTCACACATATTATCTTAACTGCGGAAATTCAGATGCCCCAAGACCACTTTTGTTTTACAATCATTCTGATCTGACGGCGGGTTTTAGAGTAAGAAACAAAAGCAATGAATGTCTACCGACAATTAAAACCTAAAAAAGCTCCTAAGCCACGTGCCTTTGAGCATGCGATGATTCTATTCGTGACGGTTCTCGTTATAATGCTCCTCATTAAAAAATAATTGTAGATTAAAATGAAGCGTTCAGTCAGCTACAGGGATTCTATACATCTATCATAATGGAAACATTGGAAAGAGTAATAGCCGCTTCGAGTAATAACATGTTTCGCGTTGGGATTGGATAGGTAAAGAGTGAAGAGTTATAAAAAAAATATTATAAGAAAAAAAACTAGTTTTATTTTGCCCGATCACTAAAAAATAATATTTTCTACCTATCAGTAAAATTACCAGTCATGAAGCTAGTTTATGAGAGATGCATTGAAGATTCGGGTTGTTGGCACAGTTTCAAATCCCGGCCGTGCCAATATATTATTTTTTGCGCTAAAATATAATGTATAAACAGTTATACATTTAAGCACTTTTATCGGAGTGACCCTTTAAATGTAGGAAAAGAATTGAAAAAAAATATATGCACTAGTAGAAGGATTTCATAAGCCAACAGGTGTTTTGGTGTATTTGGAGCTCATTTCATATGAATTTGATGCCCTGAATTCTAATATCCCATTATTTTTCGCCTAGGAGCTCAAATTTCTAAGATATAACATTTTAGTGAAATGTACATAACACTATTTTGAGTTAAATCCATGGCTCAAATTCATGGGTCTAAGTGGGTGTGTAAATAGTGCACCTAAATACTCATGTTTCACCCAAAAGATTTGATAATCATCTTGTTTACCAGTTCAACATAGATAATTTCAGCTTAGTGTTTGCTCAGAAAATTTCCAATAACTCCAACAAATTATGGCCAGCCTTTTCGCTCAGCCTCATTCATAGAATTTATAAAGGCAGGATCCTTAACCAGTTGCCTTATTTATTATTTGTGGCCCTTCAAATATTTCTGCTTTAATTTTCTCCATACTCAACGTTTTACCCTTTTCAAACTACTTCATAAGGCCCAGCTTTATATGAAGTGGAGAGTTATATAATGCTAGTAGCAGAAGCTAGCGTACATCTGCCTCGTGACTTCATGGAAGTCACTGATATTTTTAAGTAATTGACCGCATCCTTCCTAGGCCTAGCTCCCTATTCCCGGAACTACTGGAACTACCCTTATACATATGTGTCTCAGCTTTAGTCCCCACTTGTTTCCCAGACCCTCCTTCCTAAACAACTGACCCAGTATGTAGTAACATAACTTTTGCTTGTACTTCATAATAAAGCTTTTCTTTCATTTCTTTTAAAATACTCTCCTCTACAAAGATTATTTAACTGGCGCCCCGAACAGGCACCTGGCAGTATTCTCAGTAACTTGACGGTAGTCCACCACTTAGAGATCCCTCATTTGGGAGTGAGACCACTCCAATAGCGTGAGAAGTCCGATGAAATAATACCTCTGGAAAGATACCCCACAGGACAGGACTTCGCCGATATTGGGTACTGATCTATTTCAATAGATTTTCACCAGGTAATTCACCCTAAAGAAATTCGTTATATATCTGAGGAAATTGAAGGAAGAAGAAAGCTTGTCAACATTGAAGACATCATTCACTTGGGACCTGCGAACTCAGAAGAGAAGACGGTTCGTCATCAAGCTAAGAAGATCCGACGAAATATTCTCTGCATCTGTGAGTAATTCCGGAATTATAAGATTGCTTGGATAACAGGATTTGGGATTATTTGACTACCACTCTGACGGACAGGCTAAGAAGGCTCGAGGAAATATTAACAGAGCATGGGACTGTTCACTTGAATGTGTGTTCCAACGCTTTATGCTGGTTATACAGATACGATAAATTTAATACAGACCACATGAAAGACTTCGTCAACAGCAATAAAAAAGACTTTAAGGCATTATTTTCGCATACAGTGTAATACCAAAATAACTCTAGAAATAATTTTCAACAAAACAATAACTTTCAACATAGCAATTTTTTTTTTTTTTTTTTTTTCTTAGCTCTCTAATTATAAGATTAAGGATGAGGGAAAAATAAAGGGATATTTGGGTTGAGCGGATACTTGTACTAGGAGTACCTACTTGAAGGTGGTGTGTGGGAAGCCCCGGTAGAGGTTGATAGTTGCGGTACAGTGGTGAGAGTCCACTGGTGGCAGGGCCTTGAGTCCCTCTAGGCATGTAGTGCCGTCTTATTTAGTCGGATAGCAAAGTTGGGTACCCGTTAGAGGCTTGTTGTTGGTGGGCCAAGTGCCGTGATGTCCACCATTTGGTCTGCTTTACCAGATCTTGAGAGTTGCCATCTTGCCGGTAGTGGTGAGGGTGTCATGTCTCTAATAGAGGGTTTTGGCTATGTTTCATCGAGTCAAAGAACTTGATGTGTCTTCTTTACATGGCTTCGGTGATAGTGGGGACTTCGAACTTTTCGTGGATGTCGGGAGCCTTCATATCACGAAAAGGGGTATGCCACAGAGCCATGCGCAGGATTTTGTTCTGGAAGCTCTGAAGTTATTGTGCTACTGTGTAGAAATAGGAAGAGTGGTGTCCCAAACAGTAGAGCTGGCCTCAGGACGCTCTTATATATTAACAGTTTCAGCCGAAGGGATATTGCCGGGCTTGTGATGAGATTCTGGAGAGAGTAGTAAGTCCTACGTACTCTTTTCAACTTCTTCTGCAGGTGTGTGTAGAACGTCATGTGTCTGCCTAGGTTGATGCCGAGGTAGCATATGCTGTTGGAAAGTTTGCATTCAGTCCCGTCAATGGTGAAGCTGGTTGGACGCTTCCGTTTTCCATGCTGGAAGGAGAAGACGGTCCCTTGAGTTTTAGCCGGGTTCACCTGAATATGGAAAGCTCGTAGCCTGTCGGTGATTACCTGACAGCGCCCTCTGCAGCCTTAAGAGCTTTCGCTGGGTTGAGGCTAGTGCTGTAGACCCCTATATCGTCCGCATATGCCGCTACCTCACAATTGGAGTATGATGCTCCTACTATGTGCGCGGTGAAGATGTTGAAGAGTAGGGGTCCCAGCACCGACCCTTGGGGAACTCCGACGACGAAATCTCTCCTGGTGGTTGATATTGCTCCTATTCACAACAGAAAAGGTTCTGCCTGCTAGATAGGAAGCCATGATGTTCTGGAGTTGCGCAGGAAATTCGTGCTCGTTTAGGGGTCGCAGGAGTGTACAATGATCTACAGAGTCGAATGCTTTCGTGCAGTCAAGGGAGATCATCGAAGTGACTCTGTTGTTTCGCATGTTCGTTGCAACGTACCACTGCAGTTTCAATAGATTGCAGTCCGAGCTGAGTCCTTTACTGAAGCCGGTCTGTTGAGGTGGTATAATGTCTTGAGCGTCACAGTGTCTGGTGAGATGGCCGTAGAGAATTCTCTCGTATATTTTTGATAATTGGGTCAGCAGACTGATGGGCCTGTAGTGAGCTGGCTCATATCCATTCTTGGCCGGTTTCAATAGTGGGACAACGACGGCGTGCTTCCACGCCTGGGGAAAGTAGTGTAGTCTCAGTGAAGAGTTGCGGATGTTCACTATGTGGGATATCCCCTTCCGTAGAATAAAAGGATATAGATAGATATAAATAGAAGAATGTTTTGGATGTTATCATCCCCTGGTGCTCTGTTGCGTCTGGTGCGACGAATGATTGCTGCAACCTGGTGGTAGGAGGTATGTATAGTAGTGAGGGTCCGCCGGTCGGGCGCTGTGATTGGATCACTTTCTTTATCCCCTCTCAAGTCGTCGGCTAGTATGTCTGCCTGCTCTGCACCAGACATGAACTGCCCGTTGTTTACCAGTGTTATAGTGTTTTTCTTTGCGACCAGTTTATTTTTAACCAGCCGCCAAAATGCTTTGTAGTCACTGTGTAGACTGCGGAGACGGTCACCCCACTTAGAGCTCTTCCACTGGATCATTAGAGATGTTATTTGGGTAGTTAGAGCGTTTAGCACAGGCCTCAGGTCTTTGTTTTTCGTCCGGAACCACCTGTTTTTAATATTATTACGTTGTCGTATTAGTTGCATGATGTGTTCTGGTGGCTTGCTCAGGGAAGTCGGTACCGGGGCGAACTTTGGTATGGAGACATCAGCAGCTCGGACAATGGTGGCCTGCAACTGATTGATGGCGCTGTCAATAACCCAAGTATGTCTAATAGGCGCAATCGGGGGCAACTCGGCACTAATGAGATGCTTATATTGGGCCCAATTCGCCTCTCGGTAGTCATATCTTGTAGCAGGTGGCTCTGGAATGTTGCCTTCAAGCTCATACAGAATAGGTCTATGGTCTGAAGATTCAAATTCATGCGCCGAGCAGCCGGTGACCCGATGAGGTTGTTAGGTGAGAAATAATGCTGGTGTGGAAGTCCTATCTGGGTTACCATATTGCCTAAATGTCGATACGCCTGTGTGGATCACTGTGAATGGCGTCTCTAGATTATATGTCTGCCGAGGGCATTGGCTGTTGTTCCACTCCATCAGCTGTGATTAACATTGAGGTCTCCAATGATTAGGTGCCTTTTATTTTAGCTGATCTGGGTTATTAGGAGCCTGGCTGTCGTCAGATTTGTTCTAGGCTTTCTATAAATTCCAGTAACAACAATATTGTTAGTCAAACGAAGTTGGAGGGTGACTACATAGTGGTTCCCGTCAGATGGCACCACTGAGTCTAGTCATTTACATGGCACTCCCTGCCTGACTAAAATAGCCACGCCCCCTGAGATTGTTTCCGTGTCCTGCCGGTAGGTAGAGTAGCCTGGGAAACGACAGTAGCAGTCCTTCATCAGTCTGGTGTCTGTTAGAACTGCTACATCCGGGTTATGGCAATGTGGTATTGCTTTGAAGTCTCCTTGTTTGGCCCTAAGACCGCAAACGTTGTAATTAAGTATATCGTGTCCAATCATTATGCTGCTGTTCTATCGAGTCTTGCAAGAACTCTTTCGATGAGACCAGTCAGCTGTGACATCAGCTGATTAGTAGATGTGATCATGGCGCCTAACATGTTGAACATGGCTTCCATGTTTGAATTGAGTTGTGCCGAGGGCGCGGGAAACTCTTCCGTTAACAGGTGCTGCCCAGAGGTCACCTGAGAGTAAGAAGCCGTTTGTTGTCATGGTGTGGGTGCCGGAGCGTATCTAGTGTCCCTAGATGCAACTTAGCAATAACTATTAGCAACGTTATGAACCCCGACAGAACTTTAGAAGTATCGAGCAACGACATAACTTTCAAAGACCTCAACAAACGTCATTCCCATCACAACCCTTCAATCCCCTTCCACAAAATACCGTGTCAATGCAAACTGTTCGAAGTAACGAAGTGCATCACTTAGAAGACATCAAATAAATGTAATTATTTATAATGGTCAAATAATATGTAATGAATTACATTTAATAAAGAATAAAAAAGAACTAGAAACTCTTGCAAGACATGAACATATAACTAAAGATAATAAAATAAAATCATCACATGACTTAACCTCTGTAGAACTTGACGATATGGAAACAGAAGAAGCCATAGAAGACGAAATTAGTGTAGTAGCTACACAGCACTCCGAAGACTCTAGTAACGAACAAATTTTTATAGCCCCTGACGACAAAGCAATAAATGGTGAAGGAAACCAAATTATAATAACCATAGGACATAAAAACGAACAATTTACCAAACCAATCAAACCTAAATTTATGGTAACACCTAAACCAGAAAAACTTTTTGAAGATTTGATGATTAATACTTTATATTACGAAAGACAATAGATAACCACTATTATCGATACTTTTTCGAAAAGACTATTCACAAGAACCGTGAAAAGTATAACAAGTACTAACATATGTGACGTTATAAAACAAAACTTAGAACATTACCCGACACCAAATTAAACCAGTTATAAAATGTAGAAATAAATATAAAATGAAGAAATTGCATGCTAACACCCACCATTAAACGACCTCGTAAGAAACATCTGACACACCGGAAATATATTTCGCATAACAACAAAGAAGTTACTGTATACTTAACCAACCCAGTATGTAGTAACATAACTCTTAATATTTGTATATACCAGTGTTTTGCTTGTACTTCATAATAAAGCTTTTCTTTAATTTCTTTTAAAATACCCTCCTCTACAAAGATTATTTAACTGAGGAATGATGATTTTCCAACTAACGGGACGTTAATGACATTAGTTTCCCCAACATCCATGGTTTGTCTCTTAATACAATCTGTCTCTAAACTAGTGGCGTGTTTTGTCTATGCTATCCCAGAGGCATAAGAAGCAAGTATATTAGGTGAGGCCCGTTTGCAGTCCTAGGAGAAAGTTTGTCATTTTTAAGTCACCCATCAATGTCACTGTCGGGGACACCAATTGTCGGGGTTGCCACTAGTGGAGTGCCTAATCACTCTAGCCCTGGTGACAAGTGCGGATTGTTGTAGTTTATAACATGGACCATGTTCCATGTCGGCGTTACTATCCATTTTATTGATAGGGATGTGTCCCGACAATACATTGTGTTCAGGAGAGAGGTTCAGAGGTTTCATAAAGAATAAGACCAGTTTTCAGAGTTCGGGCAGGAGCCCGGCAGCGTAACAGGTACAAGGCGCCAGAGGGTCTGCAAGGCGGCTGAGAAATAGGGTGACGGGCTCAGAGGCGCTAAAGAGAGAGTAGGCTGACGAGGAGTCTAAGTGTCTGCCTTCCAGGGCCAAGCGGCCCTGGCGTAAAGCGACCGAGTAGTGCAGCTGAGGAGATGAACAGACTGGGAAAGAGTGGGCTCTACAGGGCGAAATCCACTGATTTAAATATTATTTCCCCTTCCTAGTGGAAGGCGGAGTCGGCTGAAGGGGGTATGATTTATGATGCCCAGGTGGCCAATCCCCCTTAAGTTTATGACTGTTGGTCTAAAAGGGTGTGTTTTATAGCTGCTAGGGACTCACCTACTTAGGTTTTATGACCGCCGGAAGGTGACCAAAGGTCTATCGGTTCCGTTTTATGAGGGGGCAGGTGGCTTACCCTCAGGTTTATTGCAGACGACCTTCGACTCTCTGTGCCTTGTTATACGACTTCCGATCTCTCCATGATTTATTACCAGAAAAAGCTCTTACCATGTTTTACATCTAATTACAATACATTATATATGCACCAGAGTATAGTGTGATTTAACACTTATGTAGTTAGGGTCACTACAGTCACCCATTGATGTTCATAATACTTGAAGACCAATGGTATGGTATTATATTCATCTTTCATTTTCGTTGGGCGGGCGATCGGTATTTAACCATATTATGGTTCAATAGGTGTCATTCAGCTAGAAAATAACCAGGAAGACTAATTTCTTCCTGGTGTCCTCCAACTTTGTGACAAAATACAAGATTGTCCTATTGACAGTAGAAGGGTGTATACCCTTTTCTCTTGTATGGTAAAAGGTAATTTTGGTTCCTTGTTCCAGCAATTTTTTTTCTTTCTGCCTGGAAGCCAGTAATCCAGAAGAATTATTTTGACAGATTTCTGGTGAGGCCAATGAACTCCTAGTTAAAAAGTTGAGAAATTGATGACATCGCCTCACAATCACTGTCAACTTCATTAGTATCATAAAGGTGATAACAGCCATACTCGTCCTCACAGAGCTCTGGTAGCTGGTGAAATGTAAGGATCGGCACCTCCTTTGAGTAACGGACGGGCGTCTGGTAGAGACTATCAGAATAAGTCCACTTGCTAGGTAGTTTCGATTCATATTTAGTAGGCGGAAATAGCAGACATCGAATTGGTTTTTGGAATCTCTTCAAGCCGTCGGTATGCCGAATTTCAGACTTTTTATTTTCACGGATTCCACAGTCGCAAATGTTTTGTGCAACTTTTACAGGCCAAATGTGGTGCCCAGGTTTGATCACCAAGCCTAACCCCAAAGTATCCAAGATAGGTTCTCTTTACGCAGTCACTAACAGTTTTTATGTATTCTTTTTACGTTTATTCTCCGTATAAGTAGCAAAACACATCAGGATGATTAATACAACTTCTTCTCCTTGAACTTATTGTATTTCTATTCAACAACATAAACCCTACGTAGTACGTTTTAGGTTAACTTTATAACAACTCTTTCCTAAACTAACCTCAACTCTAGCTAAAGCGTTGAAGGTCACTTGAGTTACCAGATGCTTATTCCATCTCGTGGATTTACCTGGAGCTAACAAGACAACAGACTGACACTAGAGCGAATATACAGGAACCAATCCTTCTATACGTGATTTAGAACTTCACATTAAAAAACTACGATCCAAAAAAGTAGAGTAGATACAGATATATATATATATATATATATATATACTAATAAATAAATATACATTTATACAAAATTAAGTTATTAAAAAAATGTTTTTCTTGTGTGTCTGTGTTATTAGTTGACACCCCCCCAGCACCCCAAAGAAAGATCACAGATTCAAAATCACCCAATTTAATAATATATAATTATTAATAATAAATAATTAATATTATATATATATAAGTTATTTACCACCGGGTAAGATGTGATAAAGAGAAGGAAAAGAGGAACAAAATACTAACTCAAGTTCCCGAAATAGACTGATTTATTTCTATCTGTAATCCGACATATATGGGATCGTGGGATGTTTACGTCCAATGATCGTATTAGTTTCGAATACAGAGCTGTTTCTGACTTTAACTCCCCCCTGCCAGTTCCCGACCATCCGTCGGGAACTTAACAGGGGGCTATGTACAATTGATAGAGTACCCCGATACTCTTAGCAGCCAATAAATTATTGCCTTACATCATAAAAAAAAACAAAAAACAGAAACCTTAACACTTCATACACAGACTAAAAGTAGTACAAACGAAAGCTAAAACAAACAAACAAAAAGAAAATACTCCATATCAAGATAAACACCCTATCCGATCTTGTTCACAATACATTCGCTGATATACATCTATGATCTGGAGTGGGGGAGTGTACGGGGGTGAGGGCATTACCCGAGACTCTCGCTGGGAGGATGTCCCCGCTGGTATCTTAAGCTGCTCTACATGCACGTTCCTGCGCTTCCGTTCGCAAACACTCTGCATGGTTACGATATTGTGTCCGCGAATCGCGACCACCCTAAAGGGGCCCTCGTAACGGATCAGCTCTTTACCCCGGTTCGATGTAATCTTGCGGTATACGGTGGTCCCTATTGTGACGCAACATTCGATGGGTTTGATGCCCACGTTCTCCCTCGCCACTCTACTACGTTTTTCGGTCGTAATCCTAGCGTAGGCCTTCCCCCAGAGTTTCCCCAACTCAGCGCGGTTGTTGACGAGGAGTGTGGCCGTCTCGTCTCTTTTCCCCGTTTCTCTGGTGTCTTGACGACGTCCACACAGGCCAAAAATAATCTCGAAGGGTGAGAACCTCGTAGCCAGGTGGAGTGATTACATGATATTACCGCTAGTGGCATAGCCTCAGCCGGCTCCAGCCCCTTATCGGCATGATAGACGCGGAGATGATCCTCCAAGGTACTGTGAAGATGCTCAATTCCGCCCATGCCCTTTGGGTGTCCCGGGGTGCTCATATGCCATCTGACATCCAGCAACTTCATCTGCTCTCTTATGTAGGTGGTGTCGAATTCCCTGCTACCATCTGATGCTATTCGATCGGGGACCCCGTAAAATTGAAACTTCCTGCGCAGCGCTCCAAAAATGGCCTCTGACGACTTTTCGCGGACGGGGTATGCCATGGTCACCTTACTGGATATATCAACGATGGTGACCCACTTGTGGCTCTTCCAAGGAGATTGTGTGTCCCAAATAGGTAATAACTTCCTGGCCTAGCCGGGCCTTTTCCTCCGACAATTTTAACCCGAATTGCCTCACTCGGTTGAACACAGTTTTCGTGTGCTCTTCGTGTTGGTCTTCATCCGCTCTAAATACTAGGAGGTCGTCCAAATAAATATGGCACATGGACTCCTCGATACCCCTGACTAACTCGTCCATAAGTCTCTTGAACGTGATAGGTGTGTTTTTAAGACCGAATGGCATCCGTGTGAATTCATAATGCCCTCGTCCGAAGGTTAAGGCTATTTTGTGGCGATCCATCTGTATTTGGTTGTACCTCCGTTTGAGGTCTAGCGTGCTAAAGATCCGCACCCCACTTAGCCGGTCTCAGATATCATCGAATCTGGGGATCGGGTATTTCTCGTCCACTGTGTTATAGTTGAGTCATCTATAGTCTACGACAACTCTATATTTTTCGGGGCTTATTATTGCGCGGTCGCCTCTCTTCAGCCGCCTGTTGTCGACCACTTCTTCGGGCACTGCTGCTCCCCCGGCCAGCTCAGCCCCACTCGTAGCATTTTCTTTCCTCGCGTCTCCTGGAACGTCCTGCATTGCCTTGGTCTCCCACTGCCGTTTCCTCTCTTCCGCCGTACCCCGGCTCCTTTCTCTTCCAGGCCACCGGTCTCTCTATCTTCTTCTTCAGCCTACCTCTTCTTCATAGCCTGTAACTTCCTCTTCTCAGGTGCAAGTATCCACCATCTTCTGGGCACATTCTAGGAACTCTTTCCTTCCTGTTTCCTTTTCGACTGCACTTTTAAAATCGTTGACAAGAACGCAATCCTAGCTTCCACCTCGGCCGCGCTCACGGACTCCCTCATCTTCATGGTGGTATTATTGTATCATAAACATGTAAACATCCCGAACGTAAAGATGCAGCATTATAGACTTGAAATAAACAGTCTAGTTCTAACTTTCTAGCCTGTCGTTTCTTAGTACCTATTCTCCTTTTTTTTTAAATTCAAAGGCCGATAAACATTAAAGTCATAGACAGCTCTGTATTGGAATCTAATAATATCCCATGATTCCTTTATTTTTTCCTTATCTCCACAATCTTAAAAATTTGAAAGCTAAGAAAAAAAAAAGTTATTGTGTCAACCTTTTTACCACGAATAAACAGAAGTTCCCCTCTTCTCGCACCAGAAAAACACCCACCTGCGTTTCCATTTAGTGTAATAATAAAAACCTTAGGCGTCAGGTAGTGAGATAGAGCTGGTTCCAGAATATCACCAGTCAGCATAGCAGAACCCGGCCTGTGAACTGCCTGTATAAGACCGAAATTCGGAGTTTTTACCATTCATTCGGAACTCGGCAGCTGAAGTGAACACTGCTTCTCTCTCTCTCTCTCTCTCTCTCTCTCTCTCTCTCTCTCTCTCTCTCTCTCTCTCTCTCTCTCTCTCTCTCTCCCTCTCTTTCTCTCTCTCTCCCTCTCTTTCTCTCTCTCTTTCTCAATCTCTCTCTCTCTCTCTCTCTCCCTCTCTTTCTCTCTCTCTTTCTCAATCTCTCTCTCACACACACACACACAACAGACCGTACAAGATTATCATTTCTCAATTATTGTTTTCTATGAAACAATGATTTGTTATGGTTGTTGTTTCTATCTCTCTCTCTCTCTCTCTCTCTCTCTCTCTCTCTCTCTCTCTCTCTCTCTCTCTCTCTCTCTCTCTCTCTCTCTCTCTCTTCCTCTCTCTCTCTCTCTTCCTCTCTCTCTCTCACACACACACAACAGACCGTACAAGATTATCATCATTCTCAATTATTGTTTTCTATGAAACAATGATTTGTTATCTTTGTTGTTTTGTTTATTTCAAACTGGTCTATGAGCATCAGAGCTCTAGGAGTTTTCAAGCCAGTTTTTCTCTCAACGTCACTCTCTAACTGGTCAACTCTTACAATCTATAACAATAAACTATCCTTTTTATGCCATCCTATATATATATTTGAGATGAGCGCAAAAAGTTATTACCTAAAATTTTATCACACAAATATCGTGCAAACTACTTTTCATAAAAAAATGCTTATCTGGGGTTAGTATAGAGCCGAGAAATATACGCCTCTGTTTTTATAATAGAGATTTTGTACTGAGCAAACAATCTGATATGCGGAGGAAAAAAACAATTAGCAGTATCGTGTCATTATGAAGTGAAGAACAAAAAGTGTTTCATCATTAAAAAACATTATTCCCAACGAGATTCTTTCCTCCTAAGTGGTCAATTATTTGTTGTAATGATGTTTGAACAATAAGTATTTTTTATGAATTAAAACACAATTAGAGAAAATGAGAGAGAGAGCGCGAGAGAGAGAGAGAGAGAGGGAGAAAGAGAGAGAGTCATGTTGACCTCGAACCATGACTCGACAACAATAACCACTTCAGATAGTGCTTCATTTTTTTGCACCTATATCACAGGATTTTAACCAATGGCTCAGGATATTCTTAATAGTCTGTATTACAGTTGTATTTTGGTGAACTTAATGTATGAAACAGAATGCTCGGGAACCCAAAGTAATATGGATTGTACCTTCAATATCAATTCTATACATGTTAATTCTATAAAACAATAACAAGAAGCAGTTACACTAGCTAGGTGCTACAGGACAGTATGTAGTATCCCTTAAATGGCTGGTGATGTACGTTATATTTTACTATATCTAGTTTTTTAATGTAAATTTTAGCTTTAATGAAAATATTACAAAATCAATCTGACTACTGTACTTGTTAATCTCTTAAAAAAATAAAAAGTTGGAATTTCAAAGCAAATAAATCGTCTGGTTGCGAATTAACTCTTAATTCGTTAGTTTCCTCGCTGTCGGACGTTTGAAGGTTAACAATAATTTTAAATTAATATTTAAAAAAACAAAGGCAATTGATAATAATTTGTAGAAGTCATTTACTAAATTCACTTCCTCTAAGGAAGGAACACCTGTTGACCTAAATAAGCCTACGGCCATTATAAACGCATCCTGTCAAATTACACAGACAGACTCTTCAGTAGTTTTTTTTCGTTTTATCAGCAATAATAAAATAAACTAAAAAAATGACAGTCGTGTTATTAGTTCTTTAACTAATGCCTATTTTGTATCCGTTTACCTAATATATATACACAACAAAAGTGCTCTTAATCAATCCACAGCAAAGGAGAGTTTGGTTTCCTTTATCGTAATGATTTAATAAATACATCCACGTTTTACCTTTGAAAATGTAGGATAAGGGAAAAATAAAGGAAAATTTATTTAGGGTGAACGGATTCTTTTACTAGGAGGACTTATTTGAAGGCTGGGTGAAGGAATTAAGGAGTATGGGAGACCTCGGTAGAGGTGTAAATGTCAAAATGGGGAAGAGTATAAATTATTGATTTTGAGTGCATTTTGTTCTTAATGGTGTATAAATAGTTAAATATTATTATATTATATTATTTAGGATCATTTAAAAATTAATTGATAATAAATTATGATAATAATAAAAGGTTGCAATGAACCAATATCTTTTTAGACTTACCTAACCTATTCCACGAGAGCATTAATAAACAATAGGTCGTAGCTGTTTAATAAGGACAAGGCCTAGGACATAGTAGAGCCTAGTAACTAGACCACCAAGAGACCAAGAGACTACCCATTAGTTTTTCACTGGTGAAAATAAAAATATTTTTGGCAATTATTATTATTATTATCAAATAGCTATTCAAGAAATCTATGTTCCTTGTACTTCTTAGATCTCAGGGTCTATACTGACCAGCTCCACGCAATCATGTCGTTTCTCCCTTATCCTGCAAATCTATAGCCAGGGTATGTTTTCTAGAGTTTTAATGTCCCCTGAGTTAACATTCTGATGTTTTTGTACAATTAACAATACTGATATTTTCTCATGCCTGTTAAAATTTTTAACTATTGTTTTTTTTTATATATATTCAAGCTGCTGGAGTGGTAGCAAATTTTTATAGTTCTACATGTTTGATTATCGAAAAAAAAAGTAAGCTTATTATTGTCATCAATACGAGGGGGAAGAAGAAGACGGTTACGATGATGAGAAGAAGAACAATGAGAATTAAAAGAGAAATAGTAATTGATATTTTTTTTAAATTAAAAAGTGTTGATTGTTATTATTTTATTTTGGTTTATTTGTTGTATGAATTTCCTTAGTATTTAAAAAAAAAATTAGTGTTTTTTTAAATAATAAAATGCCACATTTTCACCTCACTGTGTGGTATAGCTACGGGCTCAACGCTCTTGTAAGAGGTGTTTTGATTTGAAGATGAAATTGGCCAAAAAATGTGCCATAGCATCTAATTGACAAAGGGCTGTCTATATGTATGTAGTTTTTGGGTAAAAATGTGTTATTGTAGTTGTGCAACCCGTCAAAATCTATTGAACAATTAAATATTAATAAACAAACATGTAACAATATCTTATCCACTGTATTACGTTTTTTGTCCCCTCTCAATTTATTTCTTATTATATTAATTTGCGGTTGTTTTTATTTGCTTTTGTTCAGTAACTATTGTATGTTTAGCAGTGATCAGTTTTTAACTCCCTGGGAAGGCCAACTGAATAAACCATGGATTTCCGGCTAGCAATGAGAATGGGCCGGGTATAGCCAGTAAGAGACGACCTCGAGCTAACATAATTTCTGGACGCTCATGCAGTCTTTTACATAGTTATGGTAATGAACCAATGAGTGCTTTTCAAAAGGGGAGATGAACACCACTGACAGTTTTGACACTAATGAACACTATCTTCCAATGGAGCCATAGGCATTACATGCTCTCTGGCAGTTTTCACTGAAAGTTTTGCTTACCAAGCATTAGTCGTACATCGGCACAAAAATGGGCCAATTTAATTAAAACCTGACAATCACACATTTAAAATCTCAGAGTTTGTTTTTCTCCTGATTAATTTGGAACAAAGCACGTCAATTACGAGAATTTGTACCAGTAAAGTAATATTTAAGCTAAGTATCAATTATTTCAAAGAATAATGGTGTGATAACAACCAAGACCGCGAAGTAAAACTTCAATAAAACCGCATTGTTAACAGAATATTTTATGACGCTATACAATTGTTCCTTTTTTTTTATTATGATAAACGTTTCCAATGTTCCCATCGTAATAATATTTACCTTAATGAGAAAGGTTTCTCACGCGGGGTCACTTGATCCGTCTCCTTCAGCCTTGGATGAACCTACCGTGACTTGTTGATCGTGGCATAGCAAACAAAGAGCTACTCACTAAGTGCTGGTTGATGCACTTCCTCTTGACAGCACTTACTTGCATGCAAAGTTCTCCAACTTCACTATATATTGCACTCCAGCACCCCTCCGGCTTGGCCTAACAGAGGTACCTCTCGTTATTATTCCTTTTATAATATCTAAGAGGTAATTTAATCAAATAAACAAGCACTTTAAGGGGGTATGAACCCGGGGGACGTTAGTCAAGGTACTCTTGCAACAGAGTTACTGTGCTCAGATGCACGTAGTAGGGGGATTTTTCTCTTGTTGGGTTCAATTAAAACCTTGGCCTTATTAGGTCTGAGAACGTCGTAAATTTGGAAAAAATGGTTTTTTATTTCATAGATCCATACATCCATGCTAAATTATTATTGTTTTAAGTAACCGTAATATTTGATTAGGCTGTTGTAATAAATAAAATGCCATGATAAGGGATGTATTTAACGAATATTTATAGTGGAATGAGTTCATTTTTCTTGGCAACACAGTGAATGTCGTTGGTGATACGGTTCAAAGAAGGATTTACCTGCTTACGCCTTGGGCTAATTCTGAGAACTCACTTAAAATCAACCTTCTCTCCAGAGGCACATGATGCTTTATGAAACACACTTTTTAAACCTGCTTTCACGTACGGTACCAAAATCAACACGAGCATTTGATTCGTAAGGCCATGAGTTGTTGCGCCGCTGTAATTAAAGTAAGTTAGAATCCTTTCTATGCCCAACCTTATCTTCCTTTGTAGACTTTCGCTAGTATATAAAGTTTTTGATTAAAGGGGGAATGCTGATCCAGCATGTGGTTTTATACACCATAAAAGTCTTCATTTATAAATATTACAGGGATTTTGGTTTCATTGTAATTCACCTACCCCTGAATTTATGCTTCTTTTCATTTTTATTTTCTTATTAAGTTCATGCACAATCCATTTGTCAAGGATTCTCAAGACATCACTTACAACCCTTAAAAGTAGGAACATCGTGGACAAGAATAGTACCAACATAATAACACCAATTATGAACATATTCACTCAATCAAGGTTAGGTTGATTATAGGATTAAGACAACGGATATTATTCTGTAAAAGAACAACAAAAACAAAGAAAAAAAAACGCGACTGCTTCTGGAATGAATCACACTCATGATCCCACGATTACTATAATACAAGAGCCTCTTGAGGTCCCAGTTATGTTTGGTATTTATTACAATAACAGTATATTATTGTTAAGCAACTAAAGAAACTCAAATAGATTGTTGTTCGGCAACTATCAATAGTTAACTAACAAAGTTAATTGCCTAGCCCAATGGGAGAGTCTACGTTCAACGGATACACGTGTACGTATGTAAATGTGTTTTACGATAGCGGTGGTAAAGATGATTCATTTAATCTCAGGGATCAACTTGTTACTCAAATTAAAAATTTATATTTTCGGAGTTTCATGATATCATTTATCCATTTCTAACTCATTGAGCTGCAATATAAATAAGAATTTAATTAATCAAAGGATTATAACCATAAACGTTCGTATTGATAATACAGTTATTTAGTTGATCAGATATTTAGAGTGGTTATCTTAACACTCTCGGTTGCTTAGGTTTAATCGTTCTTAATGAAAAACTAATGATATTCATATTATGACACTTAATAGTGAGGATACGTAGATGTGCTTTTACGTGCTAAGAAATAATTACCAGCCAAAAAGTTCCCTTCGCGCCAAGTA
Organism: Acanthosoma haemorrhoidale; assembly: GCA_930367205.1. NCBI lineage: Eukaryota > Metazoa > Arthropoda > Insecta > Hemiptera > Acanthosomatidae > Acanthosoma > Acanthosoma haemorrhoidale. The sequence goes on from OV884011.1 coordinate 95,836,267, forward strand.
GACAATAGTTTTCCTTGTTATTATCGTCATTATGGGTACTGAGATGCTAATTGGAATCTCACACAGAAATATACAATAAACAAGGGCTTGTCCTTGAGATTGTATGTGAGCAGATATGAACAGGAAAATAGGAAAACCAGTCCGGGAAAATAAAACAAAATGGGTCATAAAAAAAGAAATGGAATAACCCATTTATTAGCGGAGATCAGGGACTGCTCCATTCGCAACGCTGTTAAGTCTTCTAATGATAATTGCTATTAAATGCTTATACTGAAGTGATCAAATTTCAGCGTACGTTATTATTCACTTGGCATACGCTTGGATAAACTTTCATGTCATAGTTAAAGTCATGCTATGGTAGTTAATATCTATACTAGATATCATTAAAAATTAATCGTTGATCACTTCTCTGATAAAAAATAAAAATTCATTTTATGGGCATTGCTTCCAATACTAAGGGTATCATTGAAACAATAATAATACTGACCAATTATTGTCATCAAGAATAACTGTGCGGAGTATGTGCATCATACTGCACAATATGTAGCTCAGATCCTTTCTTTTTAAGTCATTTTGATGTTTCAAGATATTTAAAAATATATAAAACTCGTTAATTCTTTGAAGAAACTGTGATCGTAGACAAAAAGCAGGATCTTCTAAATGAGCATATTATTTTTGACTCTATCGGAATTATCGATCCATCACTTGCATAGCTTATTGTGTAACATATACGCAATAAGCCCATTGCTTTTTGTTTTTTTTATGCAACATTTCTAAATTTCTTCCGTCAAAATTTAATATTAGTTACTATTTTCGTTTATTCATAATAGATTTCTTTTCATACAAGTTATTGCGTACATTTTTTTGCTATGTTTTAGTGAACTAATTAAAATTGGACAGCCTCTCATATATACACTTAATTTTAATTATCAAGCTATTGTAGATAATATTTGTTTGTTTTTATGTGTATGAGCTGAAGCATTGTTTTTACTCTATGACTGGTAATGTAACCTTGGAAACATGATTTGGACAACTAGACTTAGGAATCAGTAGGTGTCTATTTATGAAACAAACCTATTAATTTACAGATATAATTGTAAACCTAATTATTGAATAAACATATTATTACTATTACATAGCTACTCGCCCATTTCAAGTCCCATATGAAACATTATCGTTTTCGGACTACTTTTTAGATTGTATGTTGTTAGGTTTTTATTCCAAACCAGAATCCATTGTGTTTGTCTGTATTGGACTTTGTGAATTTTACAAAATGGCCTCATTTTATATTGGGATAATCTTTATAAAAATAACTAATGTCATTAATTAATTATTCGGTATTAAACAAAAACAGTCTATAATTTCTAGTAGGTAATTAAATTAAATATATCGACGTCCTTCTTAAAAATATGTAATTAGCATTTTGTTTGCTCCAATTATAATATCAAAACGTCATTATAACTCCCATTAGCATCGTGCGCACAAAAAATACTCTAATAGTTACCCCAATGATGACACGAACCGTAAAAAATTAACATCTTTCCATCATATTTCGCATACGGGAAAGACTTTTTCATATTAATGATATGCAGTGAATATTGGGCCAAAGAAATTACGTAAAATCATAATGACTGTCATCAAAGGAGTATTCTAAGTTCTTTAGCAATCCCAGTTTCGTAGATAGAGATGGTATTCTGTATGAAAATTTCACACAGAACATTCTGAAAAATGCAAACAAATAAAAAATAATGATTGGTTCAATTATTTTTAAATTACTTGTAAAAATTAATATTTTCCTATCGGATTATGTACAGTGTACAAACAGTCTGAAATACTTAACAGTGAGATGACCACACGTCGTTGTCTTGTGAGCGACGCGAAATCTACTGCCTCGGATTCTACTGCACACGCTCACGGGCAGCAGCGATGTTTTCGGCAGATCTTGAGTTTTGTCAACGTATGGGTGTTGGCTGATTGTTTACTGAACCACTGGACTCAAATTTATCCTCCACACTGCGAATAATCCTCTCGGTAGGACGGTTATGGTGACCGCGGAACGTTGCCCGAACAGAACAACCATATTGATAAAACAATTTTATCATTTGCACGTGTTGTTGAAACCTATATCCGTCCATGGTGATTTGGCAAAACAGAATAAATAAATAACAGCCAATTTGACAGATGCAGCTTCAACAATATGGCCGCTATCGACTGTCGAAGCTCATAAGTCCCTATTGGAAGACTCTTTAGTTGTTATTAAGGCTTTAATTGATCATTATTTTAAAATCAGATTTCAGTTTTGAAATCATCTTTATTTTTCATTTTTGTAATTACATGGTAAATAAAAATTATGAAACTTCTTTATTGTGATACTTTTTTTTTTTTTTTTCCTTAGCTCTTAAACTTATAAAAATAGGATGTGGGAAAAATAAAAGGAAAATTACATACATAGTAATAAAGAAGTAATTTTTCTTTTGTGGGAATTGCAAATACACCATTTAAATGTTCATAGTTTGAGCAAGTTTATATGAATAAGAATGGAAACATTTTGTATGAGGTGATGTATGTAAATGTGAAGGAAAGAAATATTAAGAAAGGAAATTAATGTTAACTATGATAGATAAGTAGGTTATCGGATCATTGCAATTGCATAATGTTTATTTATCTTCTATTATATTCCACGAAGTGGGTCTTTGATTGGGTTATAAATAATGGGTTATTTAGATTAGGAGCGAAAAATTTTATTTATTGGCAAGATATATAATCAGCTAGTCTTTCGATATTTAGACTAGCAGCAAAATCTCTTAAGTAACCATTCACGTTTGGGGAAGACTTTTTCATATTGATTAACCGTCGGTTTTGGATCTTTCTGTGCTCAAGGTAAGCTGAATAGTTAAGGTATTGTAGAAGAGGCTGAGAGTAAAGTAGTTTTGTTAGATATTAATATTTTAAGACCGATAAAAAACAAATATTAGTTACAATAAAATCGTTTTTGCCACCTTAACGAAACCTTTAATTGAGCGATTGGTCTCATTTTCTAATTATATAGTATGAACTTAGAAATGAATATTCTGAAGCTAAATTGGAAATTTCGCATAAATTATAACAACAAATTTTCTTTAATAAAATGTTTAGAATCGTATGTAAAAACAAGTTTGACGCGGTGAGTTCAATCAATAATTATTTATATTGGTTAATTCATTAAAAATCATTATTTGCATGGTAAATAAGAGTTACGAAAACACAAACATTGTCTAGCAATTGAAAACAAATAACGGTCATTATACGATAAGGATGCAGTAATAACCAAATAGATTGCCTTGGGCGATTTTAGCTGGGCTTGCGTCACAGAATAAATTAGGAACCTTGGGTGTATGATTTTTTTCCGTCCCCACTTACTTCTGAGAACCGCACAGGATGGAAAATATTGACAACGTTGGTGCTCGGATGAATACTCGAAAACAAGAAGATAAGGAAAAAATGTATGAAAAACAAACATTTACAGGAGAGAAGTTAAACGATTCAATAATTTCGAATTACATACTAAAATATTACTTACTAAGAAATCCGAAGAAATTTAAGCCTGAAATATTTGATAGAATTTATGTAGAAGAGAAATATGCAGATATTCAAATGACCTCCATATTTTCTCTTTATACTTTAAAAATATACTTCTGTTTTATTTTCAGTTATTTATAATATATATATTTATTCTTTGTTTCTTTTTGTTACCATGGATATGAGAAAAAATTATTTAATGAAAAGAATTTATGAATTATTAATTACTTTATGTTTAGAGAGGCTTTTTTTTGGCTTCTAGTGGAGTCTAACTCAATCTCCTAAACCGTGTAAATTGATTTAGGAAGTAAATGATAGTGCATACCTCTGTCTCTACTTTTACTGCAGCTTCCTCATAAATTTCTACAACCACATCCTTTGAACTACGCAGATTCCCTTCTTTGGAAGTTTTCTATTATAATATTATTCCATAAGCTTGCCAAACTAACTATGAAATGAGGGGTATTTTTTTTAATAAGTAAGGATACTTCCTCGCATACTAATACACTAATCTATCTGACACACATGTTTCCAATATATAATACGTGTAACAATATATAAAGAATGTATCCTTTCAAAGGATACATGTATCCGTTTATCAATTTACATGATACACACAAACACCACGCTGTTAAGCTATCGTTGATTAATTAGAATATTTGAATGGTAGGGATTCCATCTAACTATTCAACTACTGACAGATTTGATACCTCTATCAAAAGAGCGTATTGCATTAGCGTAAACTTGTAAAAAATTATACCTAACTCAAATATTTAATCCACTTAATGTTGGTCCAAATTGAATCTAAACTCATTGTAATTTACCTTAATAAATCAGCGTGACGATCAAAATGGAATGAATTCAATGGTAAAATAGAATTTTATAGACAAAATGTTTAATTGACCAAAAGCAACAAAAGGTTAAAGTTTTTATCGAGGAATGACTGATTTTACCATGGGTCAAAACGATTAACCGATTATAAAACATCAATCTTACGAGTGCACATATATGTCTTCAATCTCAAAGCCAAGGCCAAAGGCAATGGCAATCGTCACCATCCATTCCGCTGTCAACGGCTCCAGAGAAAAGCGAAATGCTCTCTCGAAGAGATGCCAAGCAAGAGATACGCTCCGGGCAAAAGCCCTCTTGAGAATAATTAAAGTCCTCCCCGCAACATCTGCTCACATCAGAGCAGCTAGGCAAGACCACTCCGCTGTCACGTCGCGAAGTATATGTGTTCTCGTCTTGGACCGTATCTCTCTCTCTTCAACAGAAGGTTTTTTTTTTCTTTATGGGCCATTATGGTCGTGTAGGCCTTTTTACATCATCTTGCGAATAGGTTACTCACATTATTCTTGGACTACCCTAGTTGCTGAGTCCCATATCTCTTCTGACACTTACTTTCGTGACAGGAAACAAAAAGAAGAGTTGAAAACTACAACTTTCCGTAACGTGTTACGGACTTTTTAACATCAAACAGAAACGTATTTTATCTATGCTATGCCCTCCTTCGAATGCTTCTGTGTATGCAGAACAAGGAGGAATATGTAAATCAAAAATAATTTATTTTTTGTTCATTGTTGAAAAAAATTCCCACGGTCGGCCTACAACTAAAAGGGTTTATAGCATGCCGACATTCGGGCTTTGAACCTCTCGCCTCAGCCCAACAAACCCTCAAACTTAGCACCCGATCCTTTTAAAGTTCTAAAAGCAACAGTAAATGCACGTTTTTATGTCACAGGCAGAAACAATCATAATGATCTGAGTGAATGGCCTGAATGATAAAATCAAATTCCATTAAAAATTATCCGATTACCAAAATCTCTTAGGATGATCACTTTAAAGCACCACTCAGTGGAACTGGTCCCAAAATTGTACCTTTGGGCAATGAAATATTCTGGCACTGGTCAGTTTTCCCTTTCATGCCCTGAGTGTCTGCGGCTCTAGCATTCCTCAGTCCCTAAGTAGCACTGATGTAATTGGAAAAGCGGCGTTGGGAACTTTTCGTCTTTCTCCATAGCTGTTGAGAGTCTTGCTGGGATTCCTTACCCTTGTATTTATTTTTTTTTTATTTTGAATTTATAAATAATGTATACATGTGAGAGCAAATGTAAAATGGTAAAGTATTTTAGGAATGAAACCATTTATCACAATTACACTTTGCTCATATAGGCCAGATAGTACTTATTCTCGAATAGATAATTTGAAAATAAATAAAATTTACTGCATCTGTGTTGTTTTTAATGGAAGTTTTGTCTGTTTTTTGTTCCTGTGCAGACTGAAAAAGGTTTATTATTATGATATGTTAGGTCACATATTGGTTTGGTAGTTGTGGATGATCTTTTAGTTGTATAGGAAGTGTTAGTAAACTAGAACTTCAGATTTTATTCCGTGGCAATCATTGTCTGCCAGAACTGTGGAATTGCCATATGTTTCTGTGGACGTTTCTAGTGTTTAGTGCCACTCCTTTGATATACATAGTTGGTTTCACTTCTAATAGCATTTTGAAATGTGTGCTTATAGTCGGGTGCTCGAATGAGGCGCCTCCGTATAGCAGCACAGGGACAATACCACATAGCTAGACAATAATTAAGAACTACATAACTCCTAATTTTGCCCTTGAAGGCATGATAACCCAAAACAGAATAAACAAACACATATTAGATTGGCCGATCTATTCTGGCTGAAGCTCAATCAAGTTTGATTCTAGAGAAAAAAGAAAAAGAGTCCTTTTCTCTTACGTCAAACGGGATGAGCAAAACCAGTCCACCTGGTCGACTTCATCGTTCGGGTAGTCGATAGTGGTTACACTTCTAGTCCTTTTTTTAAACATCTTTTAACGAATCTTCTCTGATTTATTCACAACAAATTAACATTCAAAGGCCGTTGAACCCCCGATGGCAAGTCTGGGCGTTTAAGTGTGAGGTTGGAAGGTGACCTTGGATTGAATTTTAAATTTATAAATATGTTAAATCATGTAAGACCTTTATTCCCTAAGTGCGACTTGGTTAACAGACTTTTAATATTGATCTTTTATTGATGTTGAATAACAATCAACATGTTTTATGTTGTTTATATTTAATTCATAGGAAGAAAACTAGTCAGGCAAATGCTTCAAAGCATTTTCCCTTCTAAAATCGTGTAAATATATTAGAAAATAAATTCTAAATTGTAATGTGTTCTTACAATGTTTCTTCTTTTGCTAATTTAATCAGTATTTATATTACTAAATGAATGGTTGATTGAGGCCTGTATGCCTTACAATGTTAGCTTGTAGCGTATATTACTTTAAATTATAGGCTTTTGGAGTGTTAATGTGATCATATTCCATACTTATTATAACTCGTCATTTTTTGTTCCATATAGTCATCAAGTAATTTAATTTGCTGATCATTAAATTTTATTTTTTCAGCATAAAGATATCTGCATTCGGCTTTCGAAAAAGCTTGAGGAAAAATTCAAAGAATTAACCCTCATCGTCAACGCCTTCAGAACGGCGCTTACAGCAGAATTGATAAACAGCGCTATACTCTTTCCAAAAACATCACAGCAGTAATGAAGGCCATCATCGTCCATTGTTTAAAAGTGCTAATGGCAAAATCATTGAATATGCATCTCTATGGCATATATATTTATCTCATTTTCAAATACCACTCAGAAAGAAAATATCTGTACAGAGATATTGTAAGCAGAAATACGAAAGTAGAAAGGACAAAACATGACTAGAGTGGCCATGTTAGCTCAGCCTATGTAAACCAATATCTCAACCGGATGTTGTTCATTTTTTGTCAAGTTATTGTCATAAATGATCGATTCAGTCCGTTAATAAGTATAAATTATAATTGTGAATCATTTTAGAACGGAGCTGAAAAATTCTACGAAAAATTCGCTGAAAACCAATTGGACGGAAATTCAAGATGATTTCACATATTTTGTTTTTAGAAAAATAACTAATCAATCATGTGAATTTTTTCGGAGTATCTTCTGCTATCTGAAAACATAAATAGTACTTAAGAAACGTGGAACATATATCTTCTCATTTTATTTTAAATTGTTAATCAATTCTAATGTAATAAAGAATTTGTTTTTTATTTCTTCTAATTAGGATCATGCTCTCTTCTGTTCTAAATCTTCATATATTCAAGTAAGATTCATTTTAAATTTATTTACCAAAAAAAATTTGTCTTTATTCGTTGACTTTGGCTCGATCAATTGAACTATGTTTACCAGAATATTTTATTTTCCTTGAGTTCCTTACTTCTCTTAGTCCATTTCAAATACTAACCTTCCAATTATTTATCGTCATGCCAACTGCAGTGTATATTGGCGATAACACTTGGGTTATCAGTACTGCACATTCTTCGTTACATTTTTTCTCCGTTATGAATTCTACCTTTCTTTTGACTTCTGAGGTAAGTACGAAGTCAGGCAAGATAGTCGATCATTAATTATGGCTTCTTATCTGCTACGTGAGCTTTTCCGTTAGCTTAAATTTCTTTTGTTACAAATTTCTGCTTTGTGGTCTTTGAAACAAATACTTTGTTGATCATTTATTTCCTAGTCCCACTAGCACTAGAGAAACAGTGATTACAGTCATTGACTAATTGATAATTTTATATGCTCGAAGGTTTTATGAATTACTTACAAGGAGCCGCACATATGATGAAGTTTAAATGTCCATCTATTATGTGTGTGGAGCACACCACACTTCTGTTTTCGACAGGTCAGTGAAAAATTTTTCATGACCTTCATGTATCTTAATAATATCTTGTTAAATTAGACTAGCTAAATTTAAAGGTATCGAAGATAGGACCAATGGGAAACTAGAGGAGTACATTATCTTAAGACCTATTTTCCTTAGATACCAATGGATCCAAAAGACAAATGGTTTTACTTGTGATAGTAACTTCAAGCCTTCATATACTTGGTTAGCATTGAATACGACACGATTGGCGCATCCTTCCATTGTTTACCAGCAGTAGGATATTTCTTGAAATCATATTCTTAACGAATGATAAGATCAATTTACGTTGTTCCTCCTATAGGACTTGGGCAGCGCTTTTCGTGTAGGAACTAAAGTTTGACTTATACGAGCAAAATTTAAGGTTCTAACAATTCCATGTTCAAAGAGTAAACCAAAAAAACTTTGTGTGAACTAAACAGCAGCAATCTCTATGTTTAATTCATATAAAATAGTTTTTTTTTCCTAATACCAGCTCTACTTTTATAAATAGAGTATGTAAATAAATCACCAGAACAACATGATCACGAGGTGCCGAGACTGCGGGAAATAAGCTGTCAACAGGAATCTGGTTTTTTGGTATGTCGTTAACTCCCATAATGGAGTTATGTTTGTGACATTTAATGACCTAGCCTGTCCGGTCGTTTTTGCCACTAGAAATCCTGCTATGAACTATTTTAGCATAGCATAATCATACATAGCATCAGGAAAATGTTATGACGCGTAAAGGTTTGGAAAAAATTATATACCTAAGTAATAGATGTAACTTATGCGTAGTTGACATGAATGTCTTTTGAAAAGTTGTTAAAATGATGAAACGCTTCGTCGACTCCTAAAATTACTACTGAATACTAGATACCAGATACTATTAACCGATATTAAAAAATCATTACAACCACAAAAAATAAAGCAGTTCAGCAATAATTTGTTTAAAAGGATTACCCTCAATAGAAAACTGTTATTATAAACAACAAATCTGTTCCACAAGATGAACTAATTTACATATTAAGATGGACGCGGAATCCGTATCAGATCTCTGGAAGATTATGAAAAATAATAAAATCATGAAGTAACTAATTTAATCCATAGAGGGGAATCCCAGACTGTCTTATTTAGGGAAACCCACCTGGTCAAAACAACTCTGTCCCACCTTAATATGCTGGAATATTCCCGGATCAAGGTTGTACCTTGATTTTCATTCAGCCTTCTTAAGGGGTCACTTCTAGACGTAAAATGAAAATAAATCTGATACGAAAAATATATAAATCCTTCCAACATGGTTTTGAAAGACGAGAACAATTCAAGAAGCACGCAGTGGCGAAAGCACCAAGACCTGGAGAGATCAATATAATCGTACTTGCAATTAATGATGATCTTCAGTTCAAGTCACTATTCTGACGAATAAATTTTTTGGAAGCGACCGGTTACGCAAGTAATCCGTGCCTCCCTCGATCCTAATGAGTATCATGTTTATGCTAGTGACATAAAAGGTTTACATGCAGCTATAATGTACAAATTGACTTACATGGAACATGAAACTATCACGACACCACACTCTTCACATAAAATCAGGAAGCTTATTCACACGTGTTTGCCTGCCTGTCTTTTCTGGTCTTTGCAGGTCCCTGCTCAAGCTGTAAAGATGAAATTATTCCTTCGTTAGTTATTGTTAATTACTTGTAATCAAAACTCATCAAGACTAACAATAAAATAGTTTTCGCTACCATGACAAAACTCTTTATTTCTTGATGACTTGAACTTTTACAAATCAACAAACAATTATTAATTTTTCATTACTTTAAAATTACGATAGCTCTTGTATCTATAGTTAATTAGTGAGTAAAATCCAAATTGACGAACCGTTTGGATAACCCACCATTGCATGGTTTATGAACTAACGCTTTTCGTCGCGAAGGAATAAAAGTGGAGCACAAAACTTAAGCAATTTGAGCACACTAGCTGCCTTAATGATTGTATGAAAGAGTTGAGTTCTACGAAGTAGAAGCCCCAAACCAACTGGATGTTCTCAGGGGTCAATCTTCAGTTCTGACCTTGAGCTTTCAATTAAATCTTTGCGATCCTCATTGATCACCGTTTTATCTAGGTACCCTAAGTTTGAAGAACTGGAAGTGACTTTCTTGGGACCCAATTTCTGACTAGACTACATCGGTAGAAGAGCAGTGATAAAGAATGTAGAAGGCCATGGCACTATTGAAAACCAGTATGTCCTTGGTAAGAGGTGTTAAATAAGAGATGTGAGATATCTGTAAATAATTAAATCCTTTAGTGATCACTCTAGTTCAGGTGGGTTCTATGGCACACAAATGTTCTGAACAAAAATATAAAGGACATAAAATAAACAAGCTAAACGAACTTTACATGACGATTTTATGCCCAATCACAATAGATTTTTATGAGTAATATAAAACTATACACAATAGTAGTACAGTTAGGTATGAACAACAAAATTTAAACATCAAGGCTTGGCAAATATTTTGTGCTTAATACCGATTAACAAAGTGTTGATTTTGCTTATTAAACGTAATTGGTTTGAAAACATTTTTTACTTTATTATTATTTCGTTTACTCCCCCCTCCTGTTTTATATTATTACTTTTGTGATGGCTAACTGTACTTCATCATAGACAGTGGCTTTAATGACCTCAAGCTTGGGTCATAAGGTTGGCCATTGAATTGGGATATTTTAACCTTCTAAATTTTTATCGGCTTTGTAACCAAACTAGATGATTTAAAACTGGTACAAGCACTCTACCAGGAGGACATCGTGTTGATCACCGACACGAGGGTCAGCGACACAGCTAAGCGGTAACAGCAATTTTAAAAAGGATGCCCATGAAAGGGGCCGACATACTTCATTTCAGCAGCGGAAAAGTTGTGAGCTATACGAAAACTTTTAGCTGCTTCTGGGGAATGAATTCATTCGCCCCAGGCTCATCAAATACTTTGATTCACTGCAATTTCTGACCAATCCAGTCTTCTATACGGTATCCCTATAATCGTCCCCTTATTGATGGTAGCAGATGGTCATAGGGAAACACTCTAGCTTTAAGTAAGTCTGTAAATTAGTCGTGTTAGTTTTTGGTCCCCTAGAACAGAATGAAGGGATAAATAAGATTATTTGTCTCAATCATCTATAGCCCTTTTAGGATACGTTTTAATTCGCTTTCTATAAAAAGTGATAAATATCTCATAAACGTCTCGATAGAAAACATATATTATTAGCTTAGAGTAAGCTTTTGTAACATCCACTCAGGTTTGCTCATAACTGCGAAAATATTTGCCGCTAAGACGAGACTTGAGTCCCATAATACAGTTTATTTACTTCAAAATAGATCAAGGAGCTTTATATTTAGATTATCATTTTTATCTAAACACAGGGTGTAATGAATTCCACAACTTGTAACTAAATAACTTGTGTGTAATGATTCCATCACGCGTTTCATCGTTTTTTGGTTAAGTAGTTGTCATAGGTTATAAATGCATTATCAATTATCAGAGGTTCAGTAATAACGTTAGCATTGTTTATACATGTTGTAGCTATAACGTAAAACAGCTCAGTGAGTTAATGTTTCTATTTAGTATACATTCTGTTCAATAAGCCCTTAATCATAGCTTATGAATAACCTTGTCTTTCATTATCCAGGTGACGGATATACAAATGGAAAGTATAAACTCTTATCCACAATCATTAAAAGATGCATAAGTTCGCGAGTCATCGATGGGGGTCCTTAAAGTCCATATTTAACCACTCAAAAGGTATTGTCGCCTTGAAGACAATGTCCTAATCCCTGCAACTTGAGCACTAACTGGACAATATAAAGTAACTTTTCGAATTTCATCGAGAGTGATTGCCAAGTTTTTTCTTCGAACCCAATTTAGCCGAGTTTCTTCTTGGTGGCAGAGAATTTTCGTACTCTCAGTGACGAAATGTCGTCAATGGAACAACATATTCTTAATAAAGAGTCTGCTGATTTGTTCTCCTTGACCGGACTGTATATGATGTCTATTACTTGTTCAACCCCCGACATGGGGAAGGTAGTGTAAAATTATTAAATAACGTTAAGGAACTGGGGCCAGAGGGTTGAAGGTAGCATGTCGGTATGCCATAAAACCCTCTTTTGATGTACGCAGACCGATCTCCGGTGGCTAAGTGACCCTCTCGCAAGATGGTATGAAAAAGGATACACCATCACAAAGGGCGGTAAAGAAAAAGCTTCTGTTGGAGAGCGGTAGATTCGGTCCATGACGAGAAGATATATACGTCGGGACGAGAATAGGGACTCGGATCATCCAACGTAGACTTTCAAATTTTTCGACTCCCTGCAATACTTGACAAACCCGGTGTTTAACACGATAACCCCCGCTCCGTTCCCCCATCGATGGCAGGACACTGTCGCGGCTGGAACACTTTAGTCTTAGGTTCTAGGTATAGGTTTTAGTTTGTTTTGTTTTGTTTGCTTTTAGTGTTTAGTGACGGTAACAAGCTGAAGGTGAGCCTCATCACCTAGTGTTGTGGATATGGTTATGATTTTTTATACTACAGATTGAATGTATCTATATTATGCCCTCCTTCGAATGCATCAGTGCATCGCAGTACGAGGAGCAACTTGTAAATCTATAAAAAAAAAATTTTTTTGTTCATTCTATTATTTTTTGAGGTTTTGAAATAAAAAAAAAAAAAAAAAAATAGGGACTCGGTTGCGGAGTCGCGCATGGGAGTTGGAGTATCTGCAGCGACGGGTTGGCACGATTGATTTTGTCTTTGACTTCGAGGCATTGAGTTTGCTTCAACATTATATTGAAGACTTCGATGTACAGAAGTAATACTAAAGTTTTATTTGTAGCAGGTACAATAGATGTAATGTGTTCATTATTCCTCGTTAAAACATTTTAATATGTTGTTAAGTTCTGAGCATGTGCTATCATATACTGTTTCGTTTTTCATACAAACACCTTATACTACTGTTTATAGACCGTACTTCAGCTCTAAAAATGTCTCGGCAGGCAACTTACGTGAGCTGGCCATGAGGGATCACTCAAGAAGTGAGTGAATCACTTATTATATTTGTTTAGGAGTGTTATAGGTGGTCATCCAACGTAGACATATGAAATTTTTCGACTCCCTACAGTACTTGACAAACCCGGTGTTCAACACGATAACCCCCGCTCCGTTCCCCTATCGATGTCAGGACGCTGTCGAGGCAGGAACTCTCTCTAGTCTTAGAGAGTTTTAATTTTTAGTCTCCCGCATTGTAAACCGAAGGTGAGCCCCATCAAGTGATATCAATAGGTGATATCAAACCGAGAAGTCGGTCATATTGGACGATCCTAGCACTTGCCTCTGCTGGATTACAGATAACATCAAGGAATAGAATTTGTTGGCTAGACGGATGCTCTATCCGAGAGCCACGACCGGCGTCTCTGCCCTGGAATTCGTGGGTTGAAATCCCCCCCGGCATCACATATTTTTTATTAATATTAAAATTAATTTAAATATTTATAATATGATAAAATGCGATTTTATCAGCAGTTGATGTCTCAAAATAAAATAAAAAAGATCAAGATCTCTAGGGCCAACTCCGACACCTTCACATGTTAAGGAGAAACCAAGACGTTCAAATAGGAACGTACAAATAACCTCCTCCGCGGCTAGCTCTGTGGAAGAGATACCGCCACAGGCCAGTACATTTAAAGTAGAAACCGTCGAAGCGTCCCCTTTCTTCACGCCTAACAGCTTTGAGGCGTTGAAAAAATCCAAGCAGAGGACATGGAAATAACTAAAAAACCTACACAACCCAAGCCACCTGCAAAATTTGTCCACACTTTAAGTAACTTTAAATTGCTATGCTCATCAATGAGTAAAATTGTAGGTACGGGTAAATATATGAGCCTCAATCGGTATCGGGACACTAAAATCTCTCCGGACACTCCCGATACATACCGGGCCATTATCAAATATTTGGAAGAAACCAATGCCGACCTCCATACATACTAACTAAAACAAGAACGATCGCTAAGAGTAGTAATCTGAAATCTGCCTCCGCCCACACCAGCTGATGAAATTGAAGACGAACTGTCAGCTCTCGGATAACGGATGAATCAATCAAAACGGCGTTACCATTGTTCTTCGTAGATCTAGAGCGAACACATTGCGTGGAGAATACTAAGAGAATACGACTTAACAGACCTGTATTACACTAGAATACAGGTCAAAAAATCGTACCCCACACGCGACACCGTCCAGTGTTATAACTGCCAGGCACGTGGGCACACAAACTCGTACTGCCACCACCCTCCCAGGTGTGTGAAGTGCAGTAGGCAACACTAAAGAGAGGTGCGAAAATCGTCTGCAGTATGCGTTGTTTGCAATCAAGGTCACCCGGCCAACTATAAGGGCTGCGAAGCTTATAGAATTCTGAAGTTCAGGAGCAAACAACATCGTCCGCCAGAAGAGCAGAAGAGTAGCCAGCCACACGTAGCTCAAGAAGCACCCCAGCCAGAAATTTGAGTCCTTCAGTCTCTTTTGCTGATGCACTTAGGAACAGTGGGCAGTCACACGCACCTCCCACACATGGTCCGCATGTTCATCTTCCCCAGCATTTCCTTCATCCCAGCAACCAGCAACCCCATCCCATCCTCAACCACACATTTTGCATATTCCTCCACCGTCAAGCTCTTCGAATCTCGCCGGCCTATTAACCTCATTCCTTACTGAGTTCAGAAGCCTAATTACCCCTCTCATTTCCCTTCTTACAAATCTTGTCTCCTACATTATCCCCGTTAAACAAAATCCACAAGTGGATCCTTCTGACTCTTTATCCATTCTCCTTTGGAATGCGAATGGTGTTCAGACCCACACTAACGAACTGACAGCACTACTCCACGACAAAAAGATTGACGTAGCTCTCATTACTGAAAAAAAAGACGGCTCAACAGTACCATACTCACCGAACTGATCACCCAGATGGAAGAGCTCATGCAGGTACCGCTGTCATTGCACATAACTCCATTTCCCATCACATAGTTCCTAGTGTAGCATATGATTTCTTTCAGCCCCTTGCAGTGTCAATCAGCACCTTCAATTTTCCCCTTACTCTACCATCAGTTTACTTTCCTCCCAATAAATCCATTTCCGATTCCCAATTCAACTCCTTTCTAGACTCCATTGGGCATCGTTTCCTTGTGGGTGGGGATTTTACTACGAAGCACCAACATTGGGGGTCAAGATCCAGGAATACACAAGGACGTGTTTTGATGTCTGCACTCACACGGAAACATTGCTTCACTATCTCTCCTGACACACCCATCTACTGGCCATCAGATCCCAACTGAAATCCAGATCTTCTTGATTTTTTCTTCTACAATATTTTAGGAACACTAAACTATTCACTTGAGCGCCTCGATGATTTCTCCTCTGATCATAGCCCTTTAATATTAAACGTTTCTCTAAAATCAATTCACAAACTGCCTCCTCCATCATTTATTAGGGGCCCATTTGATTTGGATCACTTCCGCCAGCTTCTTACAGATTCCATAGACCTCAAAGTGTCCCTGAAAACATCCCAATACCTAGATGATGCAGTGCATTCTTTCACTACTCTGGTCTCTAGACCTCTGGGTCGGCTTGGGAGGCATCGTCACCCCACCATCATCCAAAAATTCACAATGAAAATCCTTTACCTCAGCATCTCAACGACCTAATCCAATCCAAACGCCGCTCCAGAACAGTGTGGCAAAGATCCCGACATCCTGCTGATTATTGCTCGCACAATCAGTACTGCAGATTGGTAAAGCGGCGATCCTTCCGTTCCGATTCTTTCAATTCCTACCTCTCCTTTCTGTCTACCAGGGATAACTCCTTGTGGAATGTAACTAAAAAAAAATCCTAAAATATCACCCTGTTTCACACCCACTCCGTCGTGATGATGGGTCCTGGGTGGCTTTGGATGGGGATAGGTCGGATGAATTGGCTCTGCATCTTTCTCATACTTTCACACCTCACCTTTCTGATCAAAAACATACTCATGCCACCACTGTTGAAGATTTCCTCACTTCACCTATACCTCTCCCCCCCCCTGAGGTCAAACACCTTCTGAAAAACTTACCTTACCGAAAATCCCCTAGATATGATCTCCTTACTCCTCAAATTCTCAAACAACTCCCTCCTAAAGCCATAATCTTCCTAACCTACATTTATAATTGCATTATCCGAACTACACACTGCTCACCTCTGGAAACATTCCATTATTGTCCTATTCGCCAAACCCGGTAAACCACCCAATGACACCTCATCTTACCGTCCAATTAGCCAACTCTCTATCCTCACCCAAATATTTGAAAAAGTCCTATTAAAACGTCTGCTTCCATTGTTCAATTTAAAAACCTTTTTCCTCCACACCAGTTTGGTTTCCGTATACGACATTCCTCTGCCTTCGCGTTGTTGATCACATATCTCACACTCAACCCTTGAAAAAAAAGAGTATTGCACTTGCTGCCTTTCTGTACATAGCTCAAGCTTTTGAGGGTCTCTCACACAGGTTTGCTTTACAAGCTAAAAAATATTTAACACAGACCCTTATCCTAATTATCCTTATCTTAAGTCCTACCTATCCTGAGCGTATGTGACTCTCGCGCTCTTGGTCAACCTCCACTGGCTTGTATCCGGTGACGCGGCTGACAGAGGAGCGTGGGAGATATCCCAATACTCCGCTTCCTCTTTCGCAAGGCGAGGGAGGTGACAACCATGTGGATTTGGGAGGTATCTGGGCTGTTTGAAAATACTGTATGAATGAGCGAATGAATGAAAATTTAAAATATGGAAAACATTTCTCACAATTACTTATTTCCCAATGAGGCAGATTGTAATTTTATCATAATAAGCTGATTATAAATTAAAAAAAAATATTTTGTTGTTTTGTCTATATTAATTTTGTCAATAAGTTGTCTAGTAAATTCTATTTTACTATTGCATTCCTTCCATTTTGATTACCACGTTCATTTATTAAGGTAAATTACTTTGGGTTTAGATTCAATTGGGACCAACAGTAAGTAAATTGAATGTTTGAGTAAGGTATAATTTTGTTCAACTTTACGCTAGTGCAATACGCTCAATATTTGAGGAATCTAATCTGTCTGTAGTTGAATAGTTAAATGGCATCCCTAGAAATTCAATATTCTTATTAACTAACCAGAGTGTAACAGCGTGATGCTTGTGGGTAAGTCAGGTAAATAGATAAACGGGTACATGTATCCTTAGAAAAGATACAATCTTTATATATTGCCTTACAGTTTTATATATTGGGATACAGTTGTGAATTGGATAGATTAGTATATCGGTACGAGCAGAGTATCCGTAAATAAAAATATATAAAATAAAAAGAAACCCCTGTACGCCGAACGTAGCATGTCATGCTTGTAAGTTAAGGGCTCTAGTCTCCAGCGCTTTATTTTCTCGTTTTAGTCTTTCCTACATTTGCATTGCAAAACACGAAAGATATAAATCGCTGATCGGTTAGGAGCTTGAAATGCCTTCCTAGTAGATAGTGTCTCTAGTGTGGGAGAGCTTCTACTGTAGCGTAGGCTTCTTTCTCGTTAGACGAATGATTTATTAAGGGATCCAGAAAGGAATGCTACAGGCCCGCCTTATTGGGACTTCGTTTCCCTAATAGCAAAGCCTGAGGCATCTGTTTCGACCGTCAAAATTACGTCATGGGCAATAGAAGATATGGCAACATTTTATATTTCTGTTTTTCAACCTTCGAATCTCTGACGAGCTTCAGTGGTAAGCTGAAACGGACTTCTATGCAGACGCTGAGTTTTATGGCGATTGGAGGAATGAATTGAGCATAATGTGAAAACATGCCTGGGGGCTCTGCGGAGTGAATTGGTGTTTTAGGCGTAGGTAAGTCACGGAGAAATTGGATACTTTGAGGATCTAGCCTGATCGATTTATGACTGATGACATATCTAAGGATGCGAATTGTATTTAACGAAAAAGAGCTTTTCTCCACGTTTAATGTAAGGCTGTAGTTGGAAACGGCATCCTTAAACTTCTTAAGGTTAATGTCATAGTCTTTTCGATCCCGTCTACAGACATTTACTTTATCCAAATATATTTTGATGCCTTGCAGTTTTTCTCTCGTTACGATTCTAGTAAGGGTCTATTGAAACACTGGCATGCTCTTTCTGGCTCCTAAAGGTATTCGCGTTAACTGTAATAGCCTTCAAACGCTGTCTCTATAAGGCCTGTCTTCTGCCTTACGCATTGCGAAGGTCGATTGAACTGAAAAATTGATATTTTTAGCTACATCATTAACAATACCATCGATTTGAGATAACGGATAGACATCCAGTTCTGTATATCTATTTCTTGTTTGCGAGTAGTCGACTACCACTCATTCCAGTTGCATATCAAAACTTAAGGAACTATTTTCTCTTTTCAGGATTCATTCGATCGTACATTCACACTGGTCAAGACGCGAGTTTCATGTCTTAGGAGCTGAAGTGCTTCGTGTTTCAAGTAGACATAACCACAAACCAAACAACTGATTATAATCCTCAAGGAATTGGACAAGGTGAACTTTACGTTGGGATCGTTTAGAATTGAATCTAATTGGTTCTTATGAGTAGAAAGCTTGACACCACATAGTGGATTTAAAACTTCTAGAATAGAACTTAGAAGAGTTAAGCTCCATCCACTCGCTCCTCTGCATAAATACAACTCCACACCAAAAGCTGGTATACAGCCCGTACTCCAACTTCTCTATAAGATCAACTCTCGGAACCTTGACCCCGCCATGGCTCGTAAAAGTGTCGGCCCAGTACGAAGCGACTAGTTTGCCATTCTAAATACTAACCTTCCGTCGAGGAAGTACTACTGTTGGAGGAGCATCCTGTTGATTCTCGCGTTGGACTTCCAGACGGTATGGAAACAACTGTATCAAATAGACAGCTCGCACCAATCAGACTTTAGAATAGTTGGTCTTCAGAACCAACTGTGATTCCGAGTACTATTCCTATAACTCCAACAGAAAACAAACCAGCTCTAGACATCCCACATCAATCACAAGAGGAAGTCATAGAACGACCTTCGACAAGAACTGAAACAAATCCAACCGTAGTACAAAGACAAGAAGCGCTCAGAAGTAATAGTGGATGGAGAACCCCACCTTCCTTAAGAGATTACTCACTAAGATGGGGTGAATGGCATAGGTTTTTAACTAAATTATGTAACTATAGCGTAAAACAGTGAAGATGGTTATCCATCCTACTCATGTAATTAATTACCTGTCTATTGTTTATGTTTCTATTTAGTATACATTCTGTTACTATAATAATAATAATTATCAGGTTATTCATTATGTTAGTAGTATTCAAATAATACCCAGCTCTAGTAATAATAAGATCCCATTGATGATTAACTTTTCTTTTAAAGAATTTGTCCAATGAAAAACAATTAACAATTGACAGATATATTTAGGTATGGGCTGCCAAACAAGCTAGTATGTCACAGTTTGTGGCCTGTGTGAATAAAATTTAATACGTGACATAGCCAATAAATTAGCTCAACATTACTATTCTAGATATAAAATAGCGACGAGTTACCATCGTAGATAACCCTCTCTACTTTAACAAAGAATAATAAACAAACAAATAAAGATGTTTACAAATATCTATTTGCAATAAATTATGAAATCTCTTTTTAAATATTTAACATTAAAACATGTGACAAATTATAAGCGTTGTTTACCTCTAAAAATCTATCTAAATTGGCTATATTACTCATCTAACACTTCACCTTCATTATCCTCTGTGAAAATTATTAGTTATTTCCAATGAAATTTAAAATATTTCGAAATTTATCAGTATTATGGAAAAATTATTTCTCCTGGAGTTACTTGTAGAAACCGTGGAAATCGACTATTCAAAAGTGCGCATTGATAAAAATGTTCTTAATGCAGCAAAGCAATTATGCATCAAGTTCCAGTTTTTAAGTTTTCCAGAGTTGGTGATATGTGAAGAAGACTTTTGCCCAACCAATGGTGACTACCAGAAAAGTGTTGTTAATATTAAAAGTGGGAAATCATGTTTGTTCTCTATACGTCAATGGAATGCAGAAGACAAGTCAATGCCATTATCTGTCACAGTTATTCGCCATAATCCCTCACCACCACACTTAACGATCGGAAAATCATGCATCAACTTGGGTTCCAGTTTCACGAATATTCTCGCAGCTGCCCATTCACCCGAAAACACTGCTACGGTTACGAAAAAATGTACGGATGATTATGTCATTACAAACAGTGAAGGAGGTGACATTGGAAAAATTCGAATGTTCATAAGACTTACCTGTTTTGGTCCTTTGATTGTTACACAATTTCAAATATCTGGTGACGAAAATAATTCATACCTGTTCAGAGGTAACGATGAATCAGGAATCGTTACATTTAATCGAAACAATTCTGGAAATCTTTTTGAAAAGGGGGGTCCTAGTGGCTCTCCCCAAGGAGATATAGAAAGTACTCAGAATATACAGCCTCAAGCAATAATACCATCTGGTGGTGGTCAAGCCATGGGGCCTGGAAGTGGACAAGGCGTGATGACTGGAACTGGTCCAGGCATGATGACTGGAGGTGGGCAAAGCATGATGCAAGGAGGTGGGCAAGGCACGATTCCTGGAGGCGGACAAGGCATGATACCTGGAAGTGGCCAAGGAATGATGACCGGAGGTAGGCAAGGTATGATGCCTGGAGGTGAGCAAGGAATGATTCCTGGAGGTGGACAAGGCATGGGGTCTAGCAGTGGACAGGGCATGATGCCGGGAGGTGGACAAGCCATGATACCTGGAAGTGGCCAAGGCATGATGACCGGAGATAGGCAAGGTATGGTACCTGGAGGTGGGCAAGGCATGATTCCTGGACGGGGGCAAGGTATGATGCCTGGAGGTTGGCAAGGCATGATTCCTGGAGGGGGGCAAGGTATAATGCCTGGAGGTGGGATGATGTATGGGTATGGGCAAGGAATGGTGCCTGGAAGTGGGCTAGGAATGATGCCTGGAGGTGGGCAAGGCATGATTCAAGGAGGAACTGCTGGTGGACCGCCAATGATGCCTAGTACTGCTGAACAGGGGATGATGTTTGGTACAAGTGGGCCTGGAATGATGTATAAAAACACTGGTGGGCAAGAAATGATGTGCAGAAACATGAGTGGACAGGGGATAACATCTGGTGTGATTGGTGATAAAAATAAAATGGATTATAAAGAATTTGGTGCTGAAGTGAATGGCCATTCACTGAGTATAAAAGTTTTACGAAAGCCCAAAAAACAAAAAAAACCGAAGGAAACATTTATCCCTATTTGTGGGCATGTACCCATAGGTAAAGAATCAAGTTCAAGTTCTGGCATGGAGGATACTCAACCAATAGAACAACTGGGGATACATTTGTGTAGTTGTGATTTCCCGTTACCACCAGGATTCCCAACAGGATCTCCAAATACTTCAAAGAAAAAAAAGAAAAAGAAAGAAAATAAATTTAACTGCCCATTAAAATTGTCTGGTGATTATTGTATCACACCTGATTGCCCCAAGGGGTACCCATCATTTCCAGCTGTACAATCTGAGAAAAAGAGCCCATCAATGCCAAAAACTCTAAATTTCAAAAATGAAACAATGACAAAAAAGGATGGTATGAAATTGCCAGAAAATAAACAAATAGGAAACCTTGGAGATATTCCTGATACTCATAAAAATATAAACAAACATTCAGATGCTCAGGAAAACCTTCACACTTCAGGAAAACCAACATTTATATTAAATATGCCCCCTGTTTTTCCGGTAAAGGAAAGTTCAATTAAGACACCATTTCAACCCAATCAAAAAAGTATTAAACCAAAACAATTTCAAGAGAGTAGCACACAATATTATGAAGTAGATGTAGGAACAACAATAATTACTGAAGGAACTACTAAAAAAGTACCCCGCAAAGTACAGCCTAAAAAGGGTAAAGGTAAAAAAAAAAAGAAGGGAAAATAAAAAAAATTACCTTTTAAAATAATAAATAAAATCAAATTGTTAATTTGTATGATGGTTACCTATTATCGACATCAATTTTGTTTAGTTAATTAAATACATAAATTTAACGTGCTAATCTTTCTAATTAATAATAGTATATGCCCCAGTCCCTACAAACTAATTATTCCCTTTCTACTTTAGTGAAGCTAGGACCCCTTGTGTGTATCCTCAATGAGCCCACTTGTTCCAGCTAGTGTTAATTACTACATATAACCAAACATTGGTATGCAAATAAGCAAATTATGTAAACAATAGATTTCTAAGAATGAGGCAGAATATATATTTTTTTTAATTGTTTCCACAGTGCAGTCGTCCTGTACTTTTTAATTGAATTACTTAGTTAAGTGCTTTGTCCAGCAAGAAGATACCGGTATTTATTCAAATTCGCATAAGAAATGGTTTATACAATTTTTAATCTTAATTTAAAATACAAACTGCAAAGCAACAAAAAACACAATAAATAGATAAAAATAGTAGTTAAGTAGTATAAAGGAACCTTAAGTACTCTTCATGAATTTGTTGAATTCGGTACTATATTTGTCAAGTGATTGGCATTCATAGAGCTTTCAATTTCACGACACTAATAAAACAGCATTTCTGAAAATCATTGTACTTGAAAAAGTGAAAATAATTCTTTCAGTATTTTTTAATAGATTTTTTGTGTTTATTTTTTTGAAAGAAATAAAACAATTTGTAAAAAAAAAAATTTATTTAATAAGCCTGAATGAAAATGTAACTTTTTATATGTAAGAAATGGTGTAATAAATATTTTTCATTCGAATCATAATACTATTTCATTGATGGTGTATAGCTTCAATTTAAATATATCATATGCAATAAATTAATTTGTCAAATAGGATTATAAATCAATGTCGCTATCAAACAAACATTAGTGATAAGAATTAAGATTATACCTAAGGTAAACCATTTTTGCCTAATAGTTGGAAGATGCAGAGGTCCTTTATCTTAAAAAAAATGTAAGTGTAAAATGTGAATTTTTACAACAATTATAATAATAGCTGTTAGCAAAAATGTTTGGTGTGACGTGAATAAGATCCATTAGATTTTGCGTGATACCATATGTCCAATACGTTTAATATATCAAAGTTGATTTAACTTAATTCTTAGTTTTTCAAACATAACCTCATTTCAGAATATTCTCTAAAATATACCCAGACATTATCAGCTTTTTCCCCTTTAAACTAATAAAATTTTTAAATATTAAGTTTTCATTGACAGTAATATATTACTTTTATGACGCTCACTTTGTAGGATAATGTTATGACATAGGTGTGTAGTAGATTTTGGCCTAGCATTGGCGATTTAGGTGACCAAAGGCTATCCCCTAGTTTAAATAAAAAGAACTGTGGAGAGACAAATCTGTTATTTATAATACATAACCGTCATGAAGAGATTCATTTATGTTTATAAAATTGTTAGGCATGCTCTCAAAGTGGCAATCTCGTCCATATTATATGTGGGTCTAGTAATTATTCAGTGAGGAAGCTATTTTCCTAGACTTTGTTAAACTAAAAGAATGGTTTATTATCAATCATACAATATTTAAGGCAAAAAAATTATTTTATACTGCCTTTTTTTTTTAATAAACCCAATTTTTTAGCAAATCACCTTTTTACGTTTTGAGATTCATGAGAATTGTGATCTATCTTTAATTAGGGTACCCAATAGCAGATAGGCACTACCCTAATGAGTAACCTTAGGCTGACCAGCATCATCTCTCCCATGGAAGCATGGAAGTAGTAGCCAGATCTGAACATTGTACAGAAGGCAGTCACATTTCCAAGTACTGTAACAATTTTCTCCACTTAACTTGCCAAATCTACTAGTTTTCTCTATCCCCATCATCTACATACTCCCTTTACTTTTTAGGTTATATTGTTTTTCAAGACTAGAAACCCTTATGTTTTCACCCATGTTTCCTGTTCTAACTGTAAATATGAATTTTATAAGGAGGTTCTTTTTGGTCACCCAATGACATGACAAATATTTTCAACTCCATCAAACATAATCGAGATTTAATAATTAATTAGATACTTGGTAATCAAAAAAATAAATATTTGTCTATCAAATAGTATTCGGTTTCAAATTACACAGCATGATGTTTTGAGCTGTAGTACTATTCTATAAAATTAAATTCTATAATAAAAGCTATCCTATGAAAAATAAAAAAAGTGGTATTCAATAATTAATTACTTTAAACAAATATTTTTCCTTACCATCTTGAGGAGGGTATAAAATTGAATATATCAATTCATAATATAATTAAAGCAGTTACAAAGCTGTAGATCTTTTTAAAAAGGACTTTATTTAATTTACACTACACAAAGTTTGAAATAAAATATTAAATGGCTAAGCTACTAAATGAACGTACTCAATGAATCACAGAAGGGGAGTGCTTATCTCTAAGCGAGGAGGCTCATATATAGGATAGGAAAGGACAGTGGTCAGCAATGCGATAGTGAGCTGATAGCGACCTGTGTCAGCATTTAACTCCTCCCACGGGAAAATTCGACATTACTCCGGGAATGGGATCGCTGGGAGTAGAAATTTGGTATGGATTAGCCATGGATAGTAATGATATAAAAGGAGGTGTTGTAGGAATAGGTTCTTGGGATTTCTTACGTTTACATTTATAATAGATAATTATTCCTATTGTACAACTTATTATGGCTAAATTAATTATAATACCTCCATGGATAAAAGGAAAATCGAAGGTGTCTTCTATTTCAATAAATTGGGGTACAGTTTGGTTAATAGTTTCAATTTTTAGTTGGGTTATATTTGTGAATTTATACATTGGCAAAGGGATCAAATTATAATTATGGGTGTACGTTTTGTTTAATATACAATCTTTTTTTTTTACAAGCTATATTAGGTAGGAATATACTTTCGTTATTACAATTGGTTAGTTTAGTTTGATTAAAAATAATATAAACTTTTAAATAATCATTAAATCTAATGTTAGTTGAAATTTCCTTATGAGTGCATCCCTTTATATTAGAATTTATAATAATATCATTTATACAATTGTTGTTAATAATTTCTAAATTTTTACAATAGTAATAGTAATCAAGGATACAATTCCCTGCATAATAATTATTGTTTCCCTTAATAATTAATTTATCTGCAATGTCTATTTCCTTATAAGTTTTATTAACAATGATAGGTGTGGGTACAATAAGGTATCCTGCATAGGATTTTTCGTGAATGGGTAGCTTTACAATTACATGAAATGAAGTATTTTGGTATGAACAATAAATTTTTGTATTTTCCCATATTATGGTATTGTCATTAGAGATTAAAGTTACATTGTTTGATATTCCTTTAAGGATATCATTTAATAATTTAGAATGTATTATTCCAATCTGGCAAAATTCCATGGTTAAAATGAGTTCAGAAATCTTTTTTTCTAATAGCTGCATATGAGTAAAAAACGAATAGGCTTTTTCTTCTATGTTTACTGTCTCATGTTAGATTGGGTTTCTCTAAAACTCGTATTGATTCGTCCTATGTCATTAAATTTGTCGATGATGAGTTTGTATTAAAAATATTTAGTTTGTTAATATTAGTTTTTTTGTTTGCTAGTGCTAGGACCTGGATCAATATGAGTGTCAGTGTCATTGTCATTGTCATTTTCTGTAACAAAATATTTTTTTCTTTGTTTATTAGGTCTTTTAATGTTGTTTATGTGTGTGTTGCCTATTTTTATTTTATTGTATGGTAAATTCTTTTTTGGTTTGATTCTAGGTGTTTTAAAAAATTCTTCTGAGTTAAGCTCAGGAGGTTCCTCACGATTTTGATTGAGTTTTTCGTTTTGAGTTTCTTTGATGAATTCTATTTTTTAGTTTAACTGTGTTATGCAAATCTTATAATTGTTGAAAATAATTATTAACGTGTACTTCTTGTATGTCTTGTGTGTCATACGAGTCTTTTATTTTTCCGAATGTTATTTCACTTGAAGTTAATTTTAAATTTTGATTAAGAGTATTATTATATGCTATCCTACTTGTTTGTACAATTCTTTCAAATTTAATGTTTTTATTTTGATTGATATTTATTCTCATTATTTCGTTGAAAGTGGCATGACATTTATTTAGTATGCCTAAAGAATTTGAATAATTTTTGCTAGTGTAATGTATTTTGATATTAGTTGCTTTGCAAAATTGTTGTATTAATATGTTGTTAAATTCTTTTCCATGATCAGATATAATTCTTTCTGGAATTGGATATAAACTTATGTATTCTTCTAGAACTTGGCAAATAGTTAGGGCATTTTTGTTATTTAATATTTGTGTGTATAGTCTTTTGGAAAATGTATCAATGGATGTAAATATGATTTTTTTGTCATAAAATATTAACTCAATCATGATTTCTTGAAATGGTTTGTCAGGTGTAGTAGTTGTTACAAATTTGCTTTTTATTGGTTTCCTGTCATATTTAGTTACTTTGCAGGTTTCACATTTATTTATTAAATCGGTTATATTATCTTTCATGTTAGGAAAATAAATTGTTCGTTTTAATTTATCATATGTTTCTAAAATTCCGCGATGACATGTTTTACCGTAATGATAGTCTAGAATTGCCTGTTGTTGGTCAATTAATTCTGTAATGTCTTCACATAATAAAAAGTATCTTTTAAGTCTTATTGTTCTATAGTCTTTTTCAATCAGTTTTTGTATTTGTTTGTAATAGTCCTCGTAAATTTCATTTAAAATTTTAAAATTTGTTGGGCAATAAATTCCATATGTTTTATTAGTATCTAACAATTCTAATAATAGTTCATTTATTAATTCAATATTATTTATGAAAATAGTGTACCTATGTTTTTCAAATATTTTCTCATAAGTTACTTTATTTGCTCCGCGTTTAATAATTATTTGATTCTTTTCAACGTTTATGCATTTGTCCATTATTACTGTCTTGTGAGTGTTGAGTTATTAGACTTTCTAAGTCTTCGTTAGTTAGTATTGGTAATTCCTCTGTTGCTTCTAAAGTTTCGTCATTATTCAATGTCAGTTGTATCTAATAATTGGTCTATAAGGGCCTTAATCAATTAAATGGATTTAAAGCATTTAATGAATATTCACAATCTGCGAATGAATTAAGTGATAATGAAATCACAAAGTTTCACTTGGACAGGATTTAGGTAGAATTATCTTGACGATAGTTCCATTACTTTACTAGGTTTACCAATTCTAATAATAGTTTTTTTTGTATAAACTTTCTACAGTTTATATGTCATCCTATCAGTATTATTAAATGAGAATAATAAATGAAAATAATTCATTATTGAATGAGAATAATAAAAGAAAATAATTCATTATTGAATGGGAATAATAAATGAAAATAATTTATTATTGAATGAGAATAATAAATGAAAATAATTCATTATTGAATGAAAATAATAAAAGAAAATAATTCATTATTGAATGAGAATAATAAAAGAAAATAATTCATTATTGAATGAGAATAATAAAAGAAAATAATTCATTATTGAATGAGAATAATAAAAGAAAGAAAAAAAACTTTTTTTCTTTTTATAGGCATACTCTATTGCACAAAAAACATCCCTGAAGTTATTTCTAAACTCTTGCCATTCATTAATTTTAATGTTGTTCAAATCAAACACGCAAAAGGAAATTTCATCTTTTATCTGGCTTTCGAATTGGTCGGGGTACCTATAATTTCTTGTATAAATTGGGTCATTGGTTTTTTTATTTGTTCGGTGCTTTATTAAACTAGTTGCTTGGAGTTTCTTGTTTTCCCTTTTTATTATCTCCCCTTTTTTTGAAATTATTTTTATTATAAGTCACATCGTTTTATTTGTAGTCGTTCAATGTATTCAATAGGGTTTTCGTTATGTCTAGGTTTCGTATTGGAAATTTCTCGTGCTAGTTGGCAAATTGACCGATTGTCTTAGTAATGTTGTCTAAGGAATTCAAGTAAGTCTATAACTGAGGCAAATTTTTTGTCAAAGGTCGCGATTTTTGCATTTCCCTCTAGTTTCGTTTTGGCACACATGAGAATAAGTTCTTCATTTCTTACTCTATTTGGATTATTAGCTTGACAGAATCTGGCTATTAAATACGACACATTATTTATGTATAGTATTAAATTTTCTGTTTTCCCATTGTAAACCGGAATGAATGTGCAATCGCTATTTTTGATTTTTTCATGTTCCATTTCTATATTTGTTTCGTTCCCGTTAATATTTCTAAGTCTATCAACTAACGACATATATGAAAAATAAAAAATAAAAATTAAATTTAATACAAAGTTGTTTTCATACCCTGGTGTAGAGTTCTTTGTCTAAGAGGTTCCTTCTAAGGCTTCTTACAGCTCTGTTGGTTGCCAATGTTCCTTGACCTGAGCGTAGGATATTTGAAAATATCGGCAGTTCCTCCTTGAAGTTGGTTTGTTGAGACTTGCTCCACAGTGACGTCCTTCTTGTAGAGTAAAGACGGTTTAGTTCTATGGATTGTTGATAATCGAAGAAAATCTCGGTAGCCTGAAATGCCCACAGGTCCCTGCTCGGGCGCCAATTAAAGCAGTTACAAAGCTGTAGATCTTTTTAAAAAGGACTTTATTTAATTTACACTACACAAAGTTTGAAATAAAATATTAAATGGCTAAGCTACTAAATGAACGTAGTCAAAGAATCACAGAAGGGGATTGCTTATCTCTAAGCGAGGAGGCTCATATATAGGATAGGAAAGGACAGTGGTCAGCCATGCGATAGTGAGCTGATAGCGAACTGTGTCAGCATTTAACTATATACATACATACATTTATTATATTTAGAAGCTGTAGAGGACTATAATAATGAAAATTCATTCAAATCAGATCATACATAATAACTATGGGCATGGAGACAAACCAAAATATTAAGTACCAATCAATCATATGGTAGAAAATGTTTTTGAAAATAAAAGTTAATAAAAATAAACAAATGAACATTAGAAGGTCAATCAAGGAGAAGTTATTAACAAGATCATTGAAACCCTGCATTGTGTATTACTGCATACTTAATTATCTTTTTATAGTATTTCAATGATGTAAATAACTATAAAATTACTTTAAATTACAACCTGAAATTAATATCAAGATATGGACTTTTTTGTCTTTCAGCCACTATTCTTTATTAATACCTCAATTGTCTTCTTTAAACAATAAATTTTAATTTAAAACATATTTTAGTGATAAATATCATTGCCCAAGCCGTGATACCATGTAAGTCCAACAATTATTTAAATATTTTTTTGTTACGAAAAGTATTTTGTTTGTTAAAAAGAGTACCTCGAATTACCATTTGGTGACAAATTTAAGGTAACCAATAAACGGATAAACCCATAAAAATTAATTTGATGCACAAATAAATTTGTAAAAAGTTTTTCTTGTTTTCTGTAAAATTGTGGTTTTCGGACTGGGCTCCCTTAGATAATTAGTATCATACTATAAAGAAATAATTTAGATTCTTCCAGATTCTTTATTCAATATTTAATTAATGGTATGTTTTTTTATTGAATTCACTTATTTATCTGATCACTGATGCTCTTCTTGTCTTCTTCATCAGTACGCCGTGTTTTTTCCTTGCTTCAAGGGTTTCAAGAAAATTGGAGGGAAATCTATCCCTTGACACAGCTAATATTTTATTATTCATATCAGACGGTAATAACAGAAATGGGTAATTGGGAATTTTCACTTCTAGTGATTTTCCATGTTTCACTGAGGTTTTACATTCCACTTGAAAATTTGCAGCTTAATTCTCCCTGAGTAGATCCTGTTTCTTCATAAAGGTAATAGTCAAAAGAAATTCAACAATTTGTGTTGACATTAATAATAGGTACATAAAATACTGTAAGAGCTGTAACAAGATGTTAGCCCGTTCATACCCAACTACCCTCTATTTTTAATTATGGGTCAACCTATAATAAATTTGAAGGATCCCAAAGATAGGAATGTGTATCATCAATAATAAGGTAATAATAATTACCTCCATTACACAAAAATAAGCACTATGCTCAACAATTTACAACTTTCCACAATTCAAGACTTTGTCTGTGCACAAATAGAAAATCCACTAATTTTGGAGATTGGTAGCTACAATAAAAATTCTCTCAAAAGATACATACATAAAAGAAAAAAGCATGTTTTGCTAAACTAAAAATAAATATCATTCAAATTTAAATTATAAATATTTTTATTATATTGTAAATAGTCTTTTACATATTATAAACATTTTTATTTAATTTTACTAGTCATTAGTCATTAGTGCTATAAAAGCAAATTGTAATTTTACAACTGAAAATCATGAAAAAAAAAGTTGTAACATCTTCTCTTGGGTAAAATTGTGCATACTTATTCATAAGGAGTAAGGCAATATTATAAAAAGTATATAATGAATAATAATTTATTTTACAAATTTATTTTAAGTTTCATTTAGGATGATCTAGGGTATTGGTATTAGTGTATATTTTTGGCTACTTAATCATCAAAAGAACATAAATGGTATGTTATGTATAAGTTGATTAGGTAATATACAGGTAAATAATATTTACCTAATCAGTATCAGAAACAATAGTATATAATAACATGGATTTCCCTGGATGGGTTTTCAACTCTAAGACATCTTGGATTTGAACTTCTATTCTGCTATCCCAGAACAAATTATTGTTTATAGCTAACTCCATATCTTTTCCGCCTCTCTTTTCTGAAGGTGACCTTACCTTATCTAATAACAATCCCTTCCAACTTTTCCACTACCCTTTGTTTATACATCCCTGAAAATTCTTTCTTCATTTAATGTTTGCCTAATAAAAACAAAATTCACTTCTTAAAATCAACTTAATTCTACTAAAAAAATTTAATATTTCTAATATATATATATATATATTATTACGACATTTATTAATCATATATTTTAATTATATATTTTTTTATATAATTTATTTTTTATCTTTATATTTAACTTTTACTTTATCTTAAGGTTCTGTTAATAAAATAGGATAGTTCTGGCAAAAGGAATAATTGTTTATTTTCACAAATTCATTTAAAATTAATATACAAATAGTTACGTACGTAATAAAATAACATTATTAAAAACTAAAGTTAAAATGTACCTTAATTATTAAACGCGCATTACTGGCCAGTGTTTCTTTGTGTTGAGCCTCCTTTGTTCTCGTTCTTCCTTTGTCTGATGCTTAGGGTGGTCCGGATCTTCTTCTTTGTCTTGAGCGTCCTTTTCTCGATGCGTACCAGGTGAAAGTGAAAAGGGTTGCTACCACGTGGTGATCTTGGTCTGGTCTCCCGGGTCTTCTCTGTAGGGCCGTCCGTACAAGAGTGACCTTGTGGCCTCATGGCCGGGTTGGATGCAAGTGACTTTTCGTTGCCATCTTGATCTCTTGACCTCTTTGGTTGTTCAATCCTCTTTGGCTTATATATGATTACTTTTCTTGTTTTGACGTTATTAAAATATAATATTTATATTTAATTATTGATATTATTTTTATTATAAATATTAATGGTAGTGACAACGCAATGAATAGTGTTTAAACATTCATGAATCGTGATCCACCGTTCATTTATGCCCGCTAATTTTGAGTTTATATTAAAAACACCATCAAAAATCATCACATCAAAATATCACAACAATATAATATTTTTTTAATTTAAATACAAAGCAACAAAATATCAAAAAATATATTTAAAAATAATAATGAATAAAATCATTAGCCTTAGGCATTCCTCATCCTTCTTTTGTGTTGGGTTAGTGTTTATTTCCGGCTTTGCCAGGTCAGCTTTGTGTAACCTATCACATCATTGAGTTAATTCAATTCAATTCTACATTTGTTGAGATATTTATATAAGTGTTTATTTTTAAATATATTTAATAAATCATTGAAAGATTTCTCTTGTATATTTCCTTTAGTATTTTTTGGGACTGTACATAATCATAAAGACTGTGAATCTACAAAAAGATTATTCAGAGATGCTTTGTTCTCCTGCAAGGCCATATGTGTGTCGATGGTCATTTTGATCTGCTATAATGATATGTGATGTTATTAGTAACTTTGCTTGCTTTTATTCATCAGGAACCCATTGATAACTCAAAAGTTTACATTTAGGTAAAGGCCATTGTTTGATTAATTTTAACGATTTATTAATTCTTTGCCCATCCAGAAGTTTACACCTGCATATGAGGTATCTGTAAATTTGGTCTGTTCTGTCACATGCACAATTTGTACAATCAATTAGTCTGAACTGTTGTTGGTAACTTTAGGTCTGCCCTGTATCCTCTCAGTTTCAACTTCTGACTTGTCACTATGCCTAGAATTTAGTCTTACAGTTCACTTCCTTTTGTCATTGCTGTCCATCACCTATCCCTATTGTGAAGTGATTGTTGCCATAGAAATCATTTTACAGCTGACTGTGCTACTGGAAAGTATGAATAGAGTTAGTCTCGGTCTAGGGCTGCTAGTGTGTTTTGGCCTGATATCTCTATCCCTGCATTTCCGATTGGCCCTCAGTGGATTGTGTATGCCAGGATTATTTGGTTTGTCCATGGTTACTGCCAGTATAAATTGTAAAGATTACTGTCTTTGTTAAAATATTTTTACAATCTTATTTATAAGGATTCAAAGGGCATTCATAAAGAATAATAGATTATCTTATAATGTTTAAATTTAAAATGATTTCAGGGCTATAATGCACAGTTTTATTTATTTCAAATGTTTCATAATAATAAAATTGACTAAAAGAATTTATATAATTAGAAATAGTTACCTAATATAAAAACCAACAACATCTTTTATTCTTTGATGTTGGGCAATGGGTTGGTTTCGTTACTCCTCTTGGTGGCTTCTATTCTCCGTAATCAAACATTTGGTTTCTTTTTAACACCCGGCCCCAGGACTGCTGGACAACTTCACTCTGTGAATGACAAAAAAAAAAAAAAGATCCATCTGTCTCCTAAAAGCTGATGTTGGGACCCCCCTGATATAAAAGTGGTTAATTCAGGGGTACAAGGGTTTGCCTAATTTTATACCTACAGTCTAACCAATACATATTCTAGCTTTTCCTGGGTAACCAGATTTTCTTTTTAACATAAAACTTAATTTGAGCACAAAAATATCATAACATGTCATCCTTGTTGCAAAACAATTCACTTGTTAATTTATTAATTACATAATATAAAGAAATATTACATGCATTAATGATCTAATATTAATATGTTGATAATAAAAATACAATTTAAAAGAGTAAACAAATATTTACATAATTTTGGAACATAATACTGTGCCTAACTTTAATTTTGTATTCAAAACACTTTAAATTTAACAGAAATGGTAGAATTATTTTATTACATTATTTAAACCTGTATTTATATATGCAAAGCTGACTGAAAAATATATTTTATAATGAAATTTTATCCATGTTTGACTTAATAACTATGAAAATAATAAGTTTAATCGAAAAAAATTAGAATACAATAAAAATGTTATTATGTTTACAGTTATAATGAAGCTTACTTACTGTAAGGATTTTTATAGATTTTCCCCTCTAGAACTTTATTTTAACAGAATTATCTGCGGAAAATTATTTGTGAATTCTATTTCATAATATTGCAAATTTATTTTATCATGTTTTACCATATTGCTCTATCCGATTTATTCTCTCTTTTAATTTCCTTATAATAAGATGCTGGTCATCTTCTGTTAAATAATCTTCTACATCCGTGATCTGCGGAAAATAACTTGTGACATCTATTCCATAATATTGCTCTAGTTGATTTATTCTCTCTGTCAATTCCCTTATAATAAGATCATGGTCATCTTCTAAATGATGCGCTTGATGATCCCATGGTTGTTGGTGATCGTAATATCTTTGATAATAGTCTGGTTGGTAATTCCTTCGGTTATTCTGTCTGTTATCTTTTACTGTTAATCCTTCCCTTATTTTTCCTTCGGTTATTTTCCATATTCGTATTTATCCTGTCTGTTATAGACATACATTAAAAAATACAAATAGAGAAAAATAATGTCAAACCTTGATTTTCCGTCTTCCTAAGAGGTGTTCTGATGGGTAGCAAGATCATACAATAAAAAATGTGAGCTGAGTTTAGGCATTGATATACCAGTAACTTCCTTCTGTTCTTTGATAAACATTTTCTTGAAATTACCCTCAGGTCCAAGTTCGAGGGCCAGTTAAATTATCTTCTACCGTTCATCAGTTTTTAAAAACAACACTTTATTAGATTTCAAACAAGGTCCGTATCAAGACTGTGTCTACACATGGACAAGTCTCTAGTACTAAATAACTTTATATTAAAACACAAAAGAATATAACACTAAGAATATGACAAGAATACGAACTGTTAGCGAGAGGAATAGGCGTAGTGAGGGAGTGAGTGCTTGGTCATACTCCGAGAGCCTATATATAGGAGAGGAGTGTAAACATGGATTATCCATGTTTTGGATTATCTAAGAGTCCTTAACTATGTATATAATATCTATCTGCTACAAATTGTATTAAAATGATAATTCATCCAGATCATGGATGAAATAAATATTATAGAAAATCAGAAAGATGATTTTAAAGAAGAAATAAATCAATCGCAAAATATTATTTTAGAAAATAAACAAACAATAAAAAAAAGCAAAGAAGAAATGTTCACAATGCAAAACAAAGTTTTGGAATATGAAGAAATATTACAAAGTAATGGAAAAGAGATAAAGAAAATGTATAATCAAATATCAGATTATAAAGATACAATCAAGGATAATGAAAATACAATAAATGTGTTGCAAACAAAAATTTCTTATCACAAATTCATGATATCTGAAAAAATACTAGCAATTGAAACATCTTTGCAAACATCTATTGATTCATTATTAATGATGGCCAATAGTAAATTGTTGCTTTTAGAAAATACAGTTTTGGATAATGAAAGGAGGATCACAAACAGTGAAGAGAATGTAATTGTATTACAAAATAAAGTAACAGAATATGAAAAATCAATTGCACAACATACACAATTAATTAATTTACTGCAAAATGAAATTTTAGATCAGAAAAACACAATTAAAATAAATGAAGAAGAAATTAATGAACTGCAAATTATGAAAGAGCTCTCAAGGATAATATAGAGGAAATAAAGATTTGCAAAAATAAAATTTCTGTATATGAAGAAACAATTGAAAACAAGAGCAAACAAATAAATATCTTGCAAAGCAAACGAGAAAATTATGTATAATTACAAAGAAGAAATCATTCTATTGAAAAGAAAGTCAGATTATGAAAAAACAATTTTAACAAAATCACAACTAGTTGATGTTGATTGTCAGACAGATCTTAGCTTATATTCAATTAAGGATAATGAAGAGAAATTTATTTCATTGGAATATGAACAGAGGATTGCAGATAACAATGATGAGCGTACCATCACAGACTTCACATCATGGGTGATGTGTTTGAGACAGTTCTTTGAGCGTACCATCACAGACTTGATGAGCATCCCGGCGATTTTCGATTTATTAACAACTTCCGTTCTCCTGTGTTTTTTTTGTTTTGTTTTACGCCTATTAGATTTACTGAGTGTAGATTTTTTCACCGACAGGAGACTGAGATGGCTCTGCTAAAAAGAATGATTAACACCTTTCAAACCATGATAGATGAAAATAATATGAGTTTGTTAGAAAGTAAACTTTCAGAATATAAACAAGAGTTAAATAACATGAAAGAGAAAAATATTTTATTACAAAATAAAGTTTGTGAGGTTATGATTAAGAACAGCGAATTGGAAAATAAATTTTCAGAATTAGAAGATACAGCGAATATTAAGAAAGGAGAAGTAATTTCATTACAAAATCAAATTACAGACCATCAGCAAACAACCAGCGATAAGGTGAGAAAATTAAAAATAATTCAAAATAAAGTTTTGGATGTGAAGAAATTGGAATCTCAAATTCCAACTCATCTTGATAAAATTTCTTTTTGCGTGTTTGATTTGAACAACATTAAAATTAATGAATGGAAGGAATTTAAAAATAATTACAGGGATGTGTTTAGTGGTATAGAATACGACTTTAAAAAGAAGAAAAAAATATTTTTTTTTTTTTATTATTTTCATTATTAAATGAAAATAATACTGATCGGATCACATATAAACTGTAGAAAGTTTATACAAAAAGACTATTATTAGAATCAGTAAACCTAGTACAGCCTATGGAATTATCGTCCAAGTGAAGCTTTGTTATTTCATTATCACTTAATCTATTCACAGATCGTAAATATTCCTTAAATCCATTTAATTGATATATTTAATATTATTGTATAATGGTATATGTGCTATTAATGATATTTGTTCATATATGTGTATGAGTCATATACATTCATATTTGATGCCCATAAAAAAAAGTTTACAATAATAATTATAAAGCAAATTTTTGATTTAATTTTATCAGTCTTCAATATTAAGATAGTACTCGATAAGTGCTCTTTTGATTTGAATATTATATTGGTATATTGGAGATTTACCATTCAAAAACTTTTATTATTATGAATAAAATATATGACTACAAATCTTAAAAGTAAGCATTAATCTGATATATTATTTTGCTTCGATAAATTTGATTATGTCTAATGTTATTATTTGTATAGTTATTCTTTAAAAAGAAGGTTATTTTTCAATAAGTATTATTTTTACGTATATGATAGGTATTTCCTATCGTTTAAAGGAACTAATATCAACTGTTTACTTAACGCTAGTATCAGCCTTGGAGCTAGTTGTTTTGATTTTAAGCTATAATAGTGTATAATGTAATATGATATATAATAACGTATAATGTAATATGATATATAATAACGTATAATGTAATGTCTATGAAATGTATTTATTTCTGTAGAATTAAGTTTCTCTTTGGGGAATGATTAATTATTTAAAATGTTTTCATATTAAAAAAGGTGTTTATACTAAGAAACATTAAATGGTCATTATGCAGGTTATCTAATTGACATAATTAAAACATAATTACAAATAATTCTTAAAATATTTGGATTGGCTAATCTAACGTCATAATGTTCTATGTTAACATTAAGTAGAAACATTTATTTTAAAATATGTATATTATATTTACTTATATTATCCGTTTCTAAATAATTTAGTTTTTTTGAAAGAAAGATTAGAAGCTACATTTATATTGTCGGTATCTAAAAGACAAATTTATTATATGTTTTAATATTAATTACTCTTTATATTTGTTTATAATTAATATACCAGTGAGAACATTTCATGCACCCGTTACTATTAATGTCTTATTAGATAATTTAATTTGTTTCAAGTTAATTAACTGTTCTTTAAAGGTAGTTATAAATCAAAATGTAAACTACTGTAATTCCATTTATTAACAACTGTTTACAGATCCTTTAAAGTACAAAGAATCTGCTATTTAAGGATTATACTATTTTTGGATTTGGCTATTTTTATTTTTTTGGAAGTTGTTTACCGCTTAAACATTTAAAGTCAAATTGTTGCACTCTTTGAGGATCAAACCAGGTGCCGCTTGAGTATTACGTTAGTGGCTATTAAATGATCAATTTGTTTTGATGTTCAAAAAGAAAATTATTTTTATTTCATAAGCCTTTACATCTAATCAGCTTTTTGAAGTTAAATATTTACTTTTAGTTTAAATTTCGTATCTGACTATCCATTGTTTAAACTTCAGATACATGCAAGGTCCTAGTAGCAGCAACAGCAAATAGACATGAAATTAATTGTTAATTGTTTATCATTCATATAATCTAACTATATTAAAAGAATAATTATCCATATTTATAATTAAGTAAGAGCTATTAATCATAAGTTGAAAACCTTTCCATTACAATGTAACCTATGAAATATTTCTAGAATGCATTCTGAACAACGAGATAACTTATAATTAATATTTTATTTATGTGTGAGAAAATTTGTAACTTTCTCTTATAGTTTTCAACCTGTTAACAAGATATAATTTGAGAAACTAATAATTTTAATTATTCTTGTTTGCAAGATTAGAGAGTACATATTGTTTATATTCTGCACGAAACACGTATAAATGATTGAAGGATTAATAAAGTTCTTTTTTAGTATTTAAGCGTTTACCCATGTTATAAAAATAAAGCATACTATTATTGATTTAATAAGAAAATGTTATTTTAATTTGTATTTATAATTTTGATTCATTAAAACTACGGACTGATAATAGCAATTTTCATTTCATACTGTATATCTTAATAATGCCATATCAAATACTGTACCATACCATGTACTAGACTTTTGATACATTTTATATAAGAGAATTTCTTTAATATTTTATCAAATCGAGGAACTAATAATAATACTATGTTAAGTATAATTTTCCTCATATATTTTTAAGTTATTTTTGATGAAATTTTATGTTCGCTTCATGCACTTTTGTAAAAATTATTATACCTCTGGAACTATACGCATATTGCAAACTTAAATTTACGTGTAATAATGATTATTATTAATTAATAATTAATAATGCTAGAGCAATGTTACTTGAAGTGTGGTATCCATTTAAAATTTATACTTATTATTAATAGTGTCAACTAATGTTACTCTGTAAAAGCAACTATAAATGCTCTAATTGTGTCAGATATCTTAGTAAGTAAGATTATGTTCTTTTTTTTTTTGGCACATTCCCGGAGTAATGTTTAATTTTGGCCGGCGAGGAGTTAAGGACTCTTAGATAATCCAAAACATGGACAATTCATGTTTACACTCCTCTCCTATATATAGGCTCTCGGAGTATGACCAAGCACTATTCCTCTCGCTCTTGCTAACAGTTCGTATTCTTGTCATATTCTTAGTGTTATATTCTTTTGTATTTTAATATATTTTGTACTATAGACTTGTCCATGTGTAGACACAGTCTTGATACGGACCTTGTTTGAAATCTAATAAAGTGTTGTTTATATATAAGTTATGATTAGACTGAATGGTATTGTAAAAAGAGTGAGGAGGTGAAACCAGAACACATAGATAGCTAGAAAAGAACTAGCTTTATTTCCTTTACAACTGGTATTTATAGGTTCCTTAATCCTAAACGGAATTAACTGCAGAGGCCTGTTTATGTTTACCTTAGCTGCCTCTCCAGTTCATATATATGATACGTGTGTTGGTAATCCTGTTTCATTTAATTTTAATTACTAGGATATTATTGTTATTTTAAATATTGGATTGAAATAATCCCTTTATTTTGTTTTCAAAGTATGAAATAAGGGGGTAATAGCTTAGAATTTATTCCTGGTTCAAAGCTCTTAAAGCTTCAACAAAAACAAGGTCTCCTAAAATTAAGTCTCGTAAACGTTTTATTTCTCTCTCCTGCTTTTATAATATTGTCTTTAATAATTGATCCAGTTTCCTGTTGGTCTGGTTCCTTATAATGTTCACAGAGATCTGCTATGTTTAAATACCAACAAAGGAAACCTTTAATTTTCCTTTTGGCTTGCACAAGTGAAATATTTGGCACTATATTACATATTTGTTATAGTTTCTT
The DNA here is from genome assembly GCA_930367205.1 of Acanthosoma haemorrhoidale. Lineage (NCBI taxonomy): Eukaryota > Metazoa > Arthropoda > Insecta > Hemiptera > Acanthosomatidae > Acanthosoma > Acanthosoma haemorrhoidale. Next base: position 95,876,236 of record OV884011.1, read on the forward strand.
CATACTACTATTATCTTATTTATTCAATCCTTATTATTGTTTGTTAATTTTAAATCGGTTTTGCCTTTTGTGAATTGTTCCTGAATACTTGTGTGATTTTGCTAGTGTTTATTTAATAAGTTTATGTGACAATCCACTTCCAGTTTGTTCAGGTTCTTCTTTTGGGTTTCTCCTTAAATAATCTACTTTTTATTGAGTTTTCCTGCTACCTGGATATTTAAAAAGCCCAAATTATTTACCCATTTAATTAAAAGGTTTGTCCATGAGTGTAGGAAGGTAATCATTTAATTATCTGCCTTGTGATTGAGTTTTAACTCATAAGGTATCCAATTAATGTCATGTACATGTACATTGCCTTATACAAGTATGCTACTAGTATATAAGACTAAAAATAAGCTGTAGGTTTGAATAACTAAATGCTCTTTTGTAACCAACTGTCTTGGCCAGAAATTTCCAAGAAATGTGCATTTCCAAATACTTGCGGATATAATAGTGTATTCTTTTAGTTCCATTTAATTGTTGGTGCTTTATGCATGCAAAATCGGGTGCATTACTTTTTCTAATCCAGTATTCTACTCGTCATATGGTCCTAAAACCGAATTCTCTGAATCATTATGCTTATTAACTGAATTAATAAAGACTTCAGAAATAATATTTGACTCATTATAAAAATGTATCTCACTGATAATATTGATTTATAATGGCTGATCAGTTTTTGAAGCTAACTTCTATTCTATAATTCCTTATTTTAAGTTTCTTTTTCTTCAGAATTTGGCTCACAATTTTAGTTAATCTCTTGTGACAAAGGCTTTAGAAAGAATATTTTTATTTAATATTAATTTCCAATAATGATAACCTCCTTATTTAAAATATATTTTTCTTCAGCATTTGGTACACAATCTTTTATGGAAGTTTTTATTTTTCAGTTACTTATAGATTAACTCTTACTAATTTTATTTTTATTTTTAATCTTCCCCTGTTCGTCCTGTCTAAAACATAAATGTATACCTTTACTCAATTTTTCATAACATTCGCCAATCTGTTTTTGGATTGCTAGAAGCAATTTGTTGTTCCTTAGTATCCTGAAATTATCTTCACTACTCTTGCTAAATGAAACCATGTGCTCAATGCTACTTTCACCCACCCCGACTTTTTATTGTTCTTTACCATTATCTATTTCTTTTTTTAATTTAATTTAAGCTTTTCTCTCCATTATTTGCCCCATTATACTTGATTAACACGTGTTCTATCCACTCCCTACTAACATCATACTATTTCACCACTGTAACTTTATGAAACATTAGAACAACTCGTATGCACTGTCCTTATGATTGACATGCCCTAAAATGAACAAAAAAATAAGTCCTTATATTGGGAGATAAATTGTAACAATTACTGTATTTTAAATAGCTTCAATAATTTTCCAAATAAAGAAAATTATTGATGAGATATGCATGATTGGTGTCACACAAACCTAAATATACTACCATAAAATAATAATTAATTATATGCAACTGTATATTGCTGTAATTAAATCTATATTATGATATTTTAATAGAATAAACCTTTTATTGCAGTGAAGAAATTGAAAATGTAAGAAAGAAATTACCAGAAGTTGAGGATATGCAGAAGCTTGACTTAATTCTAAATGATGATATACGAAAAATAAGAGCACAGATTGATGAAACAAGTAAAACATTTCTCCAAACGCAGTGAGCATGCTTTGTCAAAATAAATTATTTTTTAATAACATTGTAGTAACTTAATTGTTAGAGCTAAAATATTCTTTTTTTAAAGTAAGTACTGTGACTTAAGGCAGGGAGGTTAACATTGAAGGTAATAAAAAAACAATTTAACCTAAAATGACCTCTCATAGCGGCTTCCAAACCTAACTTTTTTGGGCATTAGTTCTAGATGGCTAACCTAGCTACTAAACAACTCAAAGTCCTAAAAAATTAAATCTATCTCTTGGATCACCCACCATTTAAACATTTTGGTATGTGCAAACTCGGCAAACACTCTAACACACATGTACAGTAATTTATTTTACTTTAATATTAACTCTTAGTTATTTATTTTACATACAAATTATGTCCAATGTACTTTAATTGTTCTGTATTGTTTATCTGTTGTGATAAAATAATTACAAAACAAAATCCAAATAAAAATTAATTGGTAAAACCAGAAACAAACACCAGTCATTTATTTACCATTAAGTTTGCAGTTAAAAATAATTTTTTTTTATAAATAAATTATTACATCAAGCTTTTGTACATCTCAATGGATTTAACCAGTGGATAGTTTTCATTGTGACCCTAGAGAGTTAACATGTTAGCAGGTCATATAAGCAATTGTTCCCAAGCAAATTTCTGAATTACTCAACCTGTCCTGTGAAATGTCTTATAAACAATCTACCATTTAATTTATGATTATGTTATGCCGAAGAGACAAAGTGTACTGCAAATGAGGAAGCATTAATCTGTAGGAGGGCAGGTCGCAAATCGAAGATTTTTGTTTGTTTAGTTAAAACAATTAGAACTTTATTTTAGTTTTCTAAATTTTCTGAGCATCATCTCATTTAAAATTAAATAATTCATTACCGATACATTTCAAAATTAAATATGTTTAAAAAAAAACTGTTTAATTGTATGTGCAGTAACCTACATGTTATGGCTAGCAAAGGTTCAAATAAATTCCTCCAAAGCAGGAGTACTTCGGTGGAAAAGCTAAAATTATATATACATTCTCAATACTTAAATATATATACCAGTCGGAAACTGTCCAATATTAATCTTTTGAAGAAAACTAACCAACAGATTCTCTAATGGTGCAGATGGGAGATGAATAGATCACTGAATATTGCATTATATACAAATGTCACATTAGACTAATAAGTCATCAGTTCTAACAGCCAAAATAATATAATATAATAATTAGATAATAGAAAGCAATATGCTCTTCCATTAAGGGTGGAAAAAGTGGATTATCTATCAGTACTTTTTTTAGTTGGAATGCTTATTCTCTTTTTAAGTTGTGGGCGTTGATCTATACTCCTTCATATCCAATATTTAGTAAATTTGTGTACTATTGTATTTTGTTTTGATTAAAGAAACTTTTTATTAGATAAACTAGATTGTTTTCTAATTATGTGGAAATATTTTTAATTCATTAGTTTAGCTGTCTTTACCTCCTAAGGCCTTTGCCAAAATCTTAATTAGATATACTTGATTTAATGACATGATTTCATTCTAGGAAACGTTTTGAAAAAGCTGAAAAAGAATATCTGGAAGCAAAGGAGGAACTGTTCACAAAAGGAGAAGAGAAAGATAGACTGGCTGAAACCCTTCGCGGACTTATAGAAAACAATGAGTCTGAAAAAGCAATGAAACTGTCTCACCTACTATCCAAATTTGAAATAAAATCAAAAAGCTGCAGAGAAACTGAAGTTAATTCTGAAAATAAATAGTATTCTGTGTAACAAATGAATCACTTTTTATATTTCATTCAGCAAATTTTTAAAGGAATAGAAAAAACATATTTTTTAAAATGATTTATTAAGTTTAAACAAATGTTTTTCAACCACATATATTACTTATTTGTGCGCATTTAAGGAAATTAGATCATATGTGTAATAAATAACAGAAGAAAAAAGGTGAAATTGAAAAAATGAAAAGGAGTGCTTCAATACAATAAATAACCTATCTTTGTATTATTATGATAAATAAAAAAAAAAATCAAATACCAACTACTCATCAGTCTATAAATATATTTATGTATTTACATTTTTATTGGAGGAATATCCACTACACATAAAAAAGATTCATACATTCATACAATATGGTACATGTTAAATTTCAGGTGCAACAGTACCTTTTTGTGTGTCTATACATTTATTCACAGCCAAATACATCTAATATAAATTAATTGGCACCTAAGACTAGAAATCAATAATTAAGTTGTTTTTTTTTGATTTTGCTAAACAAAGCAACATTTTTATAATTGATTTGGTGCCTTAAGAAATAAAGAAATAAAATATATCATAACAATGTAGACTTGATTAAACTAATTATCCAGACTTGAAAAAAATTATACTAAATGCATTACATCATCTTTGACAAGGTTAACACTACTTGCAACTAACTATATAAACTACTCTACTGTATTTAAAATTAAGTATAAAATAAAAAATATTTGTAAGTTTATTATATTATGGTGGTAATATAAATAAATGAAGCACATTTTATTTATTATTTCAGTATTAAAATGAATTTGAGTTACAAATAAGAGATTATACCAGATGCCACAGATCAGAATATGCTCTTCAAGCATATAACGAATTTTAGTTAGGAAAAAAGAAATATTAAAATAAATGAGAAATGACAAATGGAACATACTTAATAAACATTAAAAAAAGTAAAATTGCTACTTTACGTACGGATTATACCGGAGGTCAAATTTTTTATAGCATTTGATAAGAATCTGGCACAAACCTAAAGTAAAATTTAATTTCTTGTGATAAAAATATTTCTATTACAAAACATTATAATATTTTCTTCAGTATTATTTTCATTTACATGTATGGAAACAGGCTATGTAATTCTAGTGTAACTAATGAACAACAAATACAATGAAATCAATAACTTATCATTAATATAAACATTCAAGGGTGTTTTTTAACTGGAGCCCAGAAATATTATGTACAGGCGCTAAACATAATTTATTTGTCACTTATCAAAAGTATTTGGTAGCAATTGCGATAAAATCCATGAACTGAACACATTGACTAGGAAACCCTTGCATTGATAATTTTTGGTATCAATAGTTGAAAATTGACCTTTAGCAAAATGTACCGAATAATTGCCAAGATAAGCAACGGTTGATTAGCAGTAGAAGTTTTATTGCATCCGCTACAGTTAATTAAATCAATACCCTGAGGTTTTTCAGAACACCAATAGCTCCAGAACGGTTTCAATCAGTGGAATATAAAGCTGAGAAGCATGTTACCACCCTCTGGGGACACAGGTTAGTAAGATTCCATGACTTAGCCGAGCTCCTGATGGAAGGATAGGGTTCACTCTGTCTTCACTTTCATGATGGACTCTGCAACAGCTATCCACTCGTTCTTGGCTGCGTGGAACCAAGTAAGGCCGAGGTTGTACCTGCCGTTGAGGTTGGCATGCTGACAGTGGGAGAACCACCATCCCCCTTCGTAGTTCTCTGCGCAGTGGGTGTTGGATACATCACGGTCTACATCTTTGGCACTGAACTGCATGCCATTCTGGTAAGCGAGGGCGTCACTAGCGTTGCCGGAAAAGCCTGACACAGTCAGAGGGAACCCTTCCTCTCGTGAGCCCACTCGGAACTGGGAATACTCTGCCAGCCAGTGCTTCCCGTAAATGTCCACCATCTCCACCCGCAGTCTGCTTCTGTTGGCTGCGGTCAGCAAGTGCAGGGCTTCGTTACCGATCCAGAACTCATCTGCAACAAGAAAAATACATTTTTATAGACAAGTAGCAAGTGTTGTCACAGTATTACAACCAAAAAATATAAGGAACTAAAGCAATTTACTTATGCAAAAAAATTCACTTGACCAAAGATCAGTAGTTTCTTGTTTAAAGTATAGCTATATTCAGGCCTGCACAATTAGTGTACAAACACTTAAGTATTAAATATTGGTTTTAACAGATTTTTATTAATTAGTATTTCAGCTTAGTGCATTTGCTTCCATACATATAGTACCAAGGCTCATTATGTTCTAACCTGCTTAGGTACTGTTAGAAAAGGACATCATTCCTCTATCCTACTAGGCATAAATTTTCATTTTAAGCATTGTACGTTTCTTGCACTGAGTTATTAATTCTATTGACTTCTCAGCAACTCAGCTTGAGAGTAATTGAAAATTAAAAAAAACAAAAAAACTTCTGATTCCCGTGAAGATTTTCGTGGCGTATGGGTTAAATATTTGGCAACTTCATTAGAGATCTTCATTGTACAGACCCAGAAAGTTCTAAAACGAAAATACGCCAGAGAAACTTCTATTACTAAGGTCTCATTTGGTCTACTAGACGAAATGCCAGCGCGTAGGCCAGGAATCATACAGAATATCCCTCAAATTAAAAAAGGGGTTGGTCATTGCCAGGGTACGGCAGATGCTTCCAATGGTCTCTCCGGAGTACCATTTATTTTCACCCACCCGGTTTTTTCATTCCCCAATATTTAATCTCTTATAATCAGCTTCTACCCTCTCCCGCCTCATCTTGGTTATGTAGTTTAGATAACTTAATTAAACCGGAACCACTCTTCTCCCTTTTTAATATATTTTTTTCTCTTTCCGTTTTTTTTTTAACTCAATATTGGCTTTTAATATAGCTGCCGTCTTCGTTTAGGTGGAGTACTTATTGAAAATTCGATCGAGCCAGAGTACTTTTGAGTAATCGATGATTCCGTTACATTTCTACATATATATTTTTCTATAGTCGTTCACTTCACGCCATTTTCTTCACATCAAAGTACTTTTGAAAGCCAAACTATTGAATAAAAGAGTGAATGAATGCAAATGATATTGAAAAAGAAATATTTAAAGGGTTAATTTTACAATAAAATAAATATTGAAGTAATTTCAGATATTTAATACGTTCTGTTTCAGGGGTAGGTAGCCTCAATAGGTTTATATATCATTTTTAATTAAGTCCTCATTAGTACGTTTTAATGGTGAGGGTTGATAACTGAACAATGAAATATGTCATTGGCAATTTTGCTGTTCTTGAGTTTTAATTGAGAAATGAAATGTCAACACTATTTTTTCAGCCAATAGGATATTTATATACACGAGTGGTTTCGGCAGCTCACCACATTTAACATATTTTTAAATATATTCATACAACTTTAAGTGTTTTTTTGATTTTTTATTGTTTAGGGGATCTTTGATATTTAAATCAATTCAGAACGAACGTGGTGTCTCATTGAATAATGAGCGGATCAATGAAGTGATCCCCAGAAAAGACTTCAAATTGACGACATCACCAGAAGCTGCTACCTACCTGGAGAAGTTACAAGCACTAATATAATTGCAAATTGAATTTTGTTTTATATTGCTATTGATGGTCAAACTGAGATTTCATACATACTTATAAACCAGAAAATGTATCGATACATTTTTTTTATGGGTTTATTCATATTAGCTAGGGCTTAGTAATGTTTCGCATCCTTGTCATGTGCTACAGCATTAAGTGCCATCAACAAATTTATTTAGAATTCTGAATGTTTTATAATTTGCATCACTTTCTGAAGTGCTCGTATAAATAAATATACTAACTATTGGAATAGGATAGGGTAGCCATTCATTTGATTAAACTATTTATTAATAATATGTGTGGCGAGCTCATTTCGAATCATTAAGCAGTTGCCACTGCAACCGCACTACATGAAAGAACTATTAATAAATATACACGTCTCTCTGGTTTACCCTCAATTTATTTTATGCTGATGCAAGCGCTTTCGGTAGCTATACATTCATTCTCAAGTACCTTATAAATAAAATGATCGAACAGTACATAAAAGTTTAAAAAATAGAAATTAGTGTTAAAAGTTAAATGACGCAATCAGATCTGTTACTCAATGACTTAAGCTTATGACCTATTCGATCATTTGGTTCATAAGATACTTGAGAATGTCGGTATAGCCGCCGCAAAAGCGCTCTTATCAGTAAACAATAAATAAACCAGGCAGAGCTGTACATTTATAAATATGGATGACCCATAACTACCATATCAACTTAAAATGAAAGAGCTATTGTTGTTTTTGTTTTTTTGCGGTCACTCTGGGGTAAATTAGAAGTTGGTTGTTGCGTGTTCGGCATATGAAAGACCTCCGCTAAACATGCCAATATACATTACTAAGAATAAATGTTACAATTGGTTTCCGAAGTAAATCTGAACCCAATCAACGACGTCCAGGGAATATAGATCAAGTACTAATCGGTATCTAAGTAAAAATCGATACCTCAATTAACTGGCCGAGATAAAGCCCCCCCCCCCGGGCCGTGTTCCACTCTGGCAAGCGGAAGAAATATTTCTGCCGAGTCCCCTCCAAGATAGTCCGACTCCCCTTATAAATATTATCAGCCGACCAGCCAGCCCTATTGGGCAAATGAAATCAGCCCTTGCCCTCCCCACGCCAATAGTATCCGAGGGGTTCTCCGATCTCCAAGGGGTGAATAGAACGGAACGTCCAAAGGATAAAAGTCACTATTTGTAGACGGCGTTGGCGGGGAGAAGTTGAAGCGGAGACTTTGCCGTATCTAGGCATTAACATCTTTATTCACGGCCCTTCCGCTAACGGCCCTTCAAGGGTATGCTGCTTTGTTATCGGGCCGAGATAGCGGACAGACCACGCAGTGTCTACACCATGGCAAAATGCTTTGTTGAATGAGAAAATTGCACTTTGCATTTGTCAGTGTACCTGTACTCAGATACGTATTTCGCATTTAACTTGCCAATTATCTCGTCTGGTAGAACTTCCCTATCCAAACAATGGTTGTCTCATCAGTAACTACCTCAGAATGTTTTGGCTTGGATCCAAATATAAAAAGAACTCTGAACTTTAAATATTATAAAACTGTTCTATTTCTAGTTCCACCCGCCTCCTTTAGGCATTCCACACCCTATATCCTTCTCATACATCCTTCAAATTGGGGACTCCCCTTAGTGAAAGGCACTCATTAGCCCAAAATAATTTTCCTTTATTTTTCCCACATCCTATTTTTAAAAGTTTGAGAGGTAAGGGGAAAAAAAAAATTAAATATTATATATCTAATTAAAAATTAAAAATGATAATTGCTGGAACTGTGCTGTGAATTGAAATCTCTCTAAAACAATTCGCCTATACTTCCTGGATACAATACTTAACACATAACAAAAATATTGAATAAACAGTTAGAATTTCAAACCAATTATTTATCCCCTATTATTTTCTGTACTTTTTTAGTGACTAAATATATATATATATTTTTTATCAATTATGAAGCTTTTCTTTTTTTAAATATATTCAAATCAAATTAACGACGGAAAAAAAAAATCATTATCAAGAAAAGTCTGCCAGACCAGTTTTAAAAATTCTAAGTCACTATTAAATAAAACTCGTCCAAAATACTTCACTTTACTAATTAAAACAGCTCTGTCTCTGAAAATATCCTTTTCAACAGATTAAAAAAAATATAATAGCTAAAAAAATAACAAACACAACAATTGAAATAGGCTGAAATTATAATAAATGCGTGTTTTATTGGGCCCCAGTACCTTTTTTTTCAATTTTCTTTAATGTAACGAGACAGATATTTTTCAACGTTTATTTTATTTTCCGTTATTTTGTATATTAATCATAAACAGGTTCTCCGGGTTGTTTATTGTCAGATCGATTGAATCACTTTTACGATCACTATCGTTGAACGAACATACAGACAGGCGAAAAGCTCTGCATTCAAGCTCAGCATTCAGATTCTAGAAATGACTTCATAAAAATGGATTTATTTCTTTAAAAATATACACGATCAAAATTTATATTAAATCAGGGCTCACGTTAAACAAAAAGGTGTTACGAGCTGTATAAAATTCATCAGCTTAATCTTTTTATTGACTCCAAGTAAGGCGAGGGATCTCCTGAAAAGACTACTAATGAAGGCTGTTGAAAAACTCGTAACGTTTTTAATGTTATGTCGAATTGGAGGGATATAGATTTAACAAAGTTATAAGTTCCTGTGTAACGAAGATAGCTTCACAGTCGAGCTGACTAAGCCTTGGGGTGAATCTGGAAGGCATAATTTGAAAATCAATTTGTGCCAACAAACTGTTCATTATGCACCATCTCACTAAGCTGATGGAACTTAAGTGGCTATTCGGGGTGTCGTGCCAGATCGTTGAGAGACCAAGCGATTTTATGCTTAAATAAGACTATCGATTAAAAATTGTACGGAAGGAAACTGAATTTCATTTTTTATATTTTAATCGTCGAAGTCCTGCGGATAGCTTTAGATTTTACAAGAATGAAACCGATAATATCTGCAGGTCTGTATCAAAATAGCAAAACTAAATTTCGCTAGGTGAATGGGCTACGCTAAAAGACATGTTGACCAATAAAGAAATGAATGCCATCCCTAATCATAGTTAATACTAATAGAAAAGTAAGTGAAGTGGTTAAGCCATAAATAATTAATAGACTGAGAAGACAGAAATTAATTGACACAATTTGGGCTCAAATTGAATAGCCACATTTACATGCGTTCCTCCTCGTACGCCGTTAGATTGTGAACAGAATTTTAAAATCCATACTCTTAATACTAAATAAAGGTTTCTAGTTCTATAGTATTACCATAGGTAGACATTGTGTTGGATCATAAGTTTCGGTGAGTTTATAAATGAGTAAAAGAGTTGTTATTTTTCTGGGGGTTTCATCAACCTGACGTATCTATCATCGACGTGAGCCTATTTCCTAAAAAACTCTGGTATTCATTTAAGAATTTATGGTTTTCCAGAACTCTCACATACGTGTAAACTTTCAAACATGCAAGCACATATTGAGATTTTTTTCTACAGGCAAATTTATTAACTGGAACTGGGTTATGAATGGCAATGAATGTTATCTAAGGATGCAGTATCGGTCTGACATAGATTCCCATCCCTGCACATACTCATTAAGGCTGACATCTGACTCCCGGATTTAGTGGGGTAGCAACTACTGCTTTAATCCAGTCTGCGGTCTAATGGCCTAGCAATGGGGGACACCCAATTATCATATTATTGCTTTTTTAATGAAACCACCCTAACTGACAAAAGCAAATGCTTTCTCGTTGATATTCCGTAAATTTTCGGAGATTTGGTTCTGTCAGGTTATTCTTTTCCAATTTTTTAATTTAATAAAGATTTTATTGACGATAAATGCCAAATTATTCCAACAAAGAATGCCCCCAACAGGGGTCCGAAATAAAATTAGCACTACTTGGAAGGATCCGGAAAACTGTTTTCAATAGAAGCATTGTTGCCTTGAATACTAATGACCACAAATATTTGTCCCTCACAATTTTAATCACCCTTCTGCGAAGAAGACGCCAAAGGGTTTCATTAGCAGTTTAGAAAACTCTAGAGTTCCTCTGATTCATTGGCTGGTAAGGTTCCGAGAAATAAACTTGAAAAATAAAAATAGAGAAACAAAAAGGAGGAAGAGCGCTTAGGGAAGAAATATGGAATTTGCAAGTACAGAAAACAAAGAACGGCGTTTATTAATACCCCCATCCCTTCAGAAAGAAGGTATCATTGCCCTTTGTATATTTCGGAGGGCCCCAGCGCCTGTTTACACGACTCAATGCTATCTTCCTCCTTACTTTTTTTCTTCTTTTATTTGCCCTGCGGTATCTGGTATTGTTCATTAAATTAAAATGGGAAAGCTGCTCTTGAATTATGTCCCGTTCTTAAATACGCTTTACAACCGGGAAATAAGAATTCAGATTTTTTTTTTTTAGTTTAACATTTTTTTTTTATTTTAAAATCACAGAAGTAGGGTCGAAATTCATGATTATTAATTAGTCCAGCAGCTATTGTGCTCGTGTGGCTCAGCTCAGACCTGTATTGTCTAATTGTTCACATTTTTAAGATAAATTATTGAATGAAGACAAATGGAAGATGAGGGCTATGAAAATTTGTTTGGAGTATTTGAAAAAAGAAAATTATTAATGAATGATGCTTTTTTGAAGGATTGTTAAAAATGGTCGAACTGTAGTCAAGGATGAGCTGAGACTTATAAATGGGTCTACACTTCGGTCTGGTATAGACCGTCGAAAATTAAAGTATTTTAAAATTCACCTGTTAGTACATTTTTTTCAGTTCGACATCGACCACAGTCACGGACCGAACTGATAAACAGTGCTTCAAGCCTATTTCTTAAAGGGATGGGCCAGGTCGGGATTTGTTCAGTCTCGTGAAGTAACACGAGTTAGTACTAGAATAAGTAAGGAGAGGATTGGGTAAAGAAAACCATAATAATGGTTTAGAGGTAGCCGATAACACAACCTTAGTTTCTCACCAACACCTACAAACAAGCTTGGCAACTTTGGTAGGCTTTATCTCTTCGGAGTTTTCCATGGATTTAATTTTAATTAAAAAAAAACAAAACGTTTTTACTGTTTAGCATCGGACTATTTAGGGATACAACAGAAAAATAAACATGTGAGTAAGATAAACACTGACAATACAGTGATAAGCATTTACCAAAAAACGTTTAAATTTGATAACTCAAAAAAAAAATGTTTTCATGAAAACTTTGACTTTCAATATCGTAGGCAAAAAACTTTAGGTGATTAATGCGAATTTATAACATTTGTTTCTGAATTTATTAATTTTGTTAAATATTTGTTGTCGTACAGTAGCGTGTCTAAGAGGAGGGGGCAATGGGAGCGGTTCCCCACGTGGAGCTCATATTATGGGGACAATGATCATTAAATATTTTCATCTAAATTACAAATGTAATTTCTATGATTTAACTATACATCTACTGTCTATAATTTGACAGAAATTTGTGCTAGCCCGACTCAACGTTGACATTTTTACGCCTAATCAGTGAAAAAGGACAAAATTTGCACCGTAAATTTGGAATTACCAACGGCTACATATTCGTTACCTGGTGCTAAATATTAAAACTTTTTAAAGTACCCTCATAAACAAGCTTACATTTTATCGTTCATTACGTGTGCAATATATTTAAACAAAGGAAACATTTGTTTAAATTTATTTATTTATGATCAGTAATGGTTAGTAAACACTCTTGATTTACTTAGAAACGGTGATCGTTTGATGACCATTTGGGGTCACCACAGATGGCATAAGCTCTAGGCACCCCCCTGATGTACTATTGGTGGTATTTGTAACGGGCTGCATAGAACATAAGATGTCTTAAAATGATGTTTTCTTACATTTAATATTTCTGTCCTGAAGATTAGACAGTCCTGGAAATAGGGGTCAGGTAATGAATGACAAGAGGGGATTGAGAGAGTCATTTTGAGCCGAAGCAAAGATATCTCGGAGGTCCTTGTGGACTTTAATTCATTCGGTATCAATAAAAAATAGCCTTGGATAAGAGAGTGAAGGTCCGCCTTTGAGAACAGTAACACCAACGACACCACTCCAAAGTAATGAGGCGGTCCCTCATTAGTGTGTACCATGTGTAGCCGCCTTTTTATCTCCACTCGCAGAACCCTTTTGTTTTTCTTATTCAATGGTTCCTTTCATAGTCATCATTTCATATTGCATTACTTCTTCTTGTAATTGCACTTTTTTCTTCTTCTTGGGGTACATAATTAGACACGCTCTCGTCAAAGTATTTACACACAAGATGATTATAATTATTAATTAAGGTGCGTGTGTGTTCATGGGCGAAACATAGCAAAACCCCGTCAAAAGAGCGAGTCCAGTCCGCGTGGATCATCAATAAACTGTTTTATAAAAAGCTTGTACATCAGAAATTACGTCATTTAATAGGCCAAGAAAGTTCTCATGCTTGAAAATAATTTAAGTTTTGCAATATGGAGAAAGGTGTGTCCCTATATCTTATGAAGAATTAACGAAGATTTTTATTTGATGTTAATTGTGAGTTGTAGTTTCGATAATAATTACTGTAGGTTTGTGATGCAAAATATTTTTAGAAAGAGAATTTTTTGTTTAATATAATAGAGGTGTCAAAAATTTAGTTCAAAATTAAAAAGTTAACAATAAGGAAGATTTTATAAAGGATTGGAGATATTTGTAAAGAAGGTTAAATCCAATTTGCCACCGGCATCTGACCTTTTTTTGGAATAAACTCCGGGACAAACGGATTAACCAGTCAGATGCTAAAGGTTAAGGAACCGTGCCCCCCCCCCCTAACGCATCTTCAAAAAGTCTTATAATTAAACGATTTAAAAGAAATTAGTTCGTAAAATCTGGTAATATGAACACCAAATTTCCTTCATGTAGTTTATTTTTATATAAAAATATATACTTGAGTTTGGTATATGGAAAAAAATTAGGGACTATGTTTTCCCCACTTTCACGGCTTCAACCTAAGTTGACAAAAAACGCAACACTTGCTGGCTCGACGAGATGACAGCTCTTGGGCAAATGTGTATGGGACTGGACTAAAGTTGAAAGTTGACCCTGGAGCCTGCCTAAGAGAGAAATGTTGGTGTTCGTCATTGAAAACCACAGTGAGTTAGTAATTAGTAACTAATCGTACATTAGTAACGATAGCCCGATGCCAATTTATGTGAATATCATGCCAATAATGCCAACTTAGATATGGTCATGTCAATTTAGAGCCAATAAATTTAAATATTCTAGTTCTTTTGAATATACTGATGAAGGAAATCCAATAGTAAATACCAAGATGTTATTAGTGTTTTTATATATTTATATATCGTAAACTAGTAATATTTTGTTCAGTCTAATAAGGATATTTTCATTTTGATACTCTCTGTTAGAAGAAAATAATGAATTTATTTATCATGTATATTTCCAAGTGTTATTAGTTCCTTTTATAAATCAATAATCTTTTCTTTTAATCTAATAAAATCTATTTGTTCATAGTTCTTCCCATATTGTTTTTTTATCTTCTATTTCTCAAGCACATTTACTCTTGTTAATGTTCGTTCTATCATGCTAGTACCTGGTGCTAATAAGAGGTATCATTAGTATTTCTTGTTATTAATTAAGGATATGGAATAAATATTTTTTTATCCATCTGCCATGGTATAACGTATGAACATAAATTAGGAATAGACCAGTATTGAAGAACATGTTATAATCGCTAAAGAAAGTATGATATTTATGTCTAACCAAGGATTGAAATATCGCGATTATTATGAGGGGTTCTTGGGATTATTGGCGTTCATAGCGAGCGAGCAGAGATCAGACAGTCTGCATAACTCAATAGTACTAGTATTGGATCATCATTTATCCCAGATATAAAATCTGGAAATACTGGATGAATGCACCCGGTCGGGTCCTATCGCTATTTTACAGTTTCAAGCGGTTTAGTTTTTAGTTATTTTGTTAAGGTTGCCTTTGTTTTTTTGTTACCTACGATTTTTGGTTTGATTACTTAACAGCCGTAAATCGCTAAGTTTTTGAAAATTTTTATCAAATGGGATTTATGGAGGTGGGATAATACCTTCTTTTGGGACGGGTTTTTGTTACATGTGCTCACCTGTCACTGATTTGAGTGCAAACTACCCGTTCGATTAGCCAGTGTAGCTTTGACGAATCCTTCCTACCGTACCTGGTAAACAAAGTGGAGGACTTCAGAGCCTTTCTCTTCTTTGTTCGGAAGTTGAAGAAGATATTGAGACCGGGTCACTTCACAATTTCTGCAAGGACTGTACAAGGTGAGCAAGCTTGACCATCTGACAACGACACAAAGCCATCGATGGCGGGGAGGCAATGTCCAAATGTATATTAATGAATTATTTTTAAATATATGTATGAGTTTAATAAGGCATCATTTAGTATTAGTAGTTGGGGGAAAGTAAATATTTTAGATAAGATTATGTAAAGGGTTATATGATGCAGGCATTGTTTGTATAGTAAAACCGGGTTAAAAGTGCAAAGAGTCCAACTGCACTTGCACGCACCACAGGCAACGAAATACCCCATGACCTCATAAATGAGGGAGCCCCGACCAGTCCTGAGGTAGGAGAATAATAAAAAAAAAAAGGATGGATGCACCCGTACTCCGTTCAAGTGGATGCACTGACCCCCTTGATGGGCAATTAGCAATCGAAAACAGGCATTCGAAATATTTTTTTTTAAATAAATAGAATTAGATTGAGCGGCCAACTTGTATAATACATCGTGTAAGATAGAGCTAGAGAAAGGTATAGTCTGTGTAAGTTAAGTTTGCCGGTAATGGAAGGGAACTCCCGCTCTATGCCCTCTCCATAAATCTGAACTATAGTTAGTTCACTAAGAGAATGCCGTTGAAACTGAATTGTCGATGAAATTTGGAAGAAGAAAAAATGGACAAGAGAAGTCACGAGCCGAGATATTGGTGACGTCGGTAGGTCTTTCGACTCATGACTTCTCGTGTCAATTTTTTCTTCTTCCAAATTTCAATGGCAGTAGTTGAAGAGAAGTTCTGCCGGGAGCTTAAAATCAGGAACAAACGTTATTCCTGTTTCTTATTATTACGATTTTCATTACTCATAGTGTGGGGTTCCAACTGATATGGAATATTGGGGAGGAGGAGCGTGAGTGGAGGGTATTGGTGGGAAGAATGTTGGGTTAGTGCACTTCACCAGAAATCTCAAGTTAGACAGACTACTTCTGCACTTTTACCCTGGCACCACAGAAATATACTATAATCAACATTAGCTTATTCTACAATACACACTTTTGGGAGCTCCAAATCCTACAGCGTATTCTTCCCACATCCTGTTGAACTGGACCGACCCGTCTTTCCTCCTCTGGACCACAGTCCACCCGGAGTCACATGCGACCAAGCGTGGTCTTCCTCCCAGGCTGATCATTTGGAGGCTGAGGCCGTCGCTTCCTCTGCAGTCTGATAGGACGAAAAATTCATTATTGAAAAACGATATAATCCTATTATCCACTTGAAATTAATGTTTAATTTGTCATTAGTCTTACCATGGGAGAGGGCTTGAAGATTATCTTCGTATTCGGAAATGATATCATTCAGCTTGGATACGACTTCCGTGGGGTTATCTCCGGACTGAAAAACAAAAAATTTGATTTCGACTTCACAAATGGTAATATTTCACTGTGCATCCTGTTATGTAAAGTTTGAAAAGAAAAAACAACAGCAGAGATGGAATTGTATTTTATTCATGTATATAGAGAGGTCGAAGGTACGCATTGGAGCTTAATATAAAAGACGTATACATAGTCTTTCCGCATAAATACACGAACATAAAATCCAAACTCTGTGTTTGAGTGTGTGAGCATGTGTCATGTTTACAACAAAGATTACATTAAACATTGGAGAAAATTAGTAGGGAGAAATATTGGCTTTCACAGTGCTAAATAACGTTTTAAAATGTTCCTTTCTAAGGTAAGAGCCATTCCTATTTACAAAACCTTAGTTTTCATTGTTTACCGACAATTTTGCATATTATAATAGTTATAAACTGCGCATCTGTATTTTTGAATGAAGATAAATTGAGTAGCATCAGAGGTACGTGGAGGTCAAAAGGGACTACATAAATAAAATATTGATACTTTAATGGACAAACCTTATATATTATTGATCAAACTGTCAAACCTTTAAATTTATGACCCTATTCAGGACGAAGAGAATCTTTTTTTTGTAATTTGTAATTATTACTTATAATAATTATAAATCACTTCTGTTTTATTGTGTTGGGAGTATATAGAAGTATTGCCGCCAAGTCATCGACGTGAAATTTTAACTGTATATCAAACAGTGAGCTTACGATTCCCAGAATAATTTAAAACGTTAATATAAACTGAAAAATAAATATAACTAGAAAGTTATAAACCCGAAAAAATTCATAATCATCTCAATCTGACGAAGAAGCATGAAAAAAAATCCGTCTTTTCGTTTACAGAACTCATTCCTATCAATAAGGTACTCAGTAGGAAATGGTACACTTATTGTTAATACGGAGAATAACATAGAACCGGTTCTAGATTGGAGAGGAAGATAAAGAAGAACTAGGAGATAAAAAGATAGACATGAGAAATAGGCCGCTAACGATTTCCAATCCTTCTTGCACGATCATCAGTGACCCCTCATCTTTTTTTCTGCCACCGCTTGCATTCAGCAGGCCACACTCAATGCAGATCAGAGAACGTATTTTCAAATAGTTCTTCTCTTCTAATTGGCTGCAAGTAATCATCACGAGTAAATAAACATGCCTTGAATACATGTGAAGAGTCCTCTCCACGTTAAATGGCAGCAAACGAAAATCGAACACAAAAAACTGAATGAAAATGTTTAATTAACAGGGCTCCTGTACTGGGTAACGCACCACTATAAACATAATTGCAAAAGGACTACACCTAGAAATTAAAAATTTGCATATAAAAATCGCTTTATAACGAAAAAAGTTTGATGTTTTTATTACTTCTTCTGTGGAAGAGTTTTAATTATGTTTTCGTACTTACAACAAAGGAAACTTTGACCTTGCAACAAAATCAGATCTTTTTTTATCTTAGATACTATAAACGGTAAAACTTTTCCAAATAAAAGTAGTCAAGCATTCATGGTACTGGAGAGCTCTAAGAAATATTACTAAATGAGTGGTTTCATTCCTATTCATATCTCTTGCAAATTCATGCGTATGTATTTTTATATGTGTGTATTCATGTAAATAAGTTTTATTTCATTATATGAAAATATATTCGGGGATGTACCTAAATAATATCATGTGAATGGTGCGTGCATATTTTATTTTTATTCTTCAAGAAGGTTGCTGTATCTTATTCTTCATATTTGTTTTTTATACTTATTCTACATATATATACATATACAAATTTATAAAATGTAAAAAAATTTTCTCAGGGGACTTAGTCTCAGCCTCATATTAAAGATGTATTATTATTATTAAATGAAGGATTGGAATAGTTATCAAAATCGTAAAAAGTAAGTTTTATACCTTTACTTTCTGGTGGTGGTACTTCAACGTTTTCATGGAGCTGAATTTGTCTTGCAACGATGAAACACTAGAGCTCAACGCTTGCACTGTCATCTTTTGATTTTTCTGCGGAGGAAACAGAAATTAAATATATCATATGGAAAAAAAGCTTTGATTTACAGAAGAAAAAAAATTAAACAGTTTCCCTTATATAATAAACCTATATTCGGTAAATGTTACAGCCCTGTGAGTGTATCGACTCTACATATGACGTAAGCCATAGGATGATTGAGTTATCCAGGACCATCCTGGTAACTCATCAATATTCCGCTGTACGGGGCTGTTCCCCAAGTTATATAAGTTTAAATGAGCTCACATGTACGTACATGTACAAAATGACCATTTATTTTAATACATGATTACAAAGTACCTTCTTGTGGCGAAAACTATACGTCTAGCGCAGTCTGGTCATCCTGGTGGCTAAGTAATTTGTAGGCGAGTGCAAATAAGTTGAAACTCAAATTATTATACTTATAAATAAACTTTATAGACAACAATTTTATCCTCAAAGGAGTGAACAGAACTTTAGAAAGTATCGATCACGTTTTCCCAATTTTCCAAATAGAAAAGAAGCACACTTTTCACAAAGTGCAATAAACTTCCAACTGTTTCAAATAAGTATGTAATGCAATAATGGTACTAAGTAAAAAATGAATCGTGTATGTGAGTTGCTTTTGTGTACATAAGTGGATCAGTAACGATAAATGTAATATGTTGTCACTGAATTTAGCACGGATTTTGTTTGGCACTACAAGAAAAACCTAATGAGCACCGGGGAACTTTTCATAAAATTAGTTCAACCTTATTTATTGCCCAATTTTGCACATGTTCCCACCATAGATACTCTATCATTTTATAAAAAATCCCTTATTATTTTTTTTCTCTACAAGCTTTTTTAATTTCAAGTACATCCATTGTGAATACAATTCAAATTTAGCTTTTTGATTAACACTGTTTAATCCATTCAATGTAAATGTATTGCTTAAAGTTTAATATAGTCTCTTCAGTTTAATCATATTGCATCAATTATCTGACAGTATATTACATTTCTGCTCATTATCCCTTCAGTGTTTTCTTTATTCAGTAAATGCTCAACTTCCCATGTTTTTGTGGTTTGGAGCTGATTAGACGGGGTAACTTTTAGGTATGTCTAGAAATGATATTTTTCTAGACTGCTTTTAGTTCTTTGTTCAACTCGGGTCTTAAGGTTCACCAACCTGAGTACAATAAATGCGGAGTACTCTAAACTATCTCTTCTATCTAATCAGCAACAAATCACCTGAAAACTTCAATACAGCTGTGTCTGATTATATCCCTCAAGTCCATACCAACAAGGTGGTTCAATGTATTTCACGTCGGTGACCTGTGGACATGAATGATACATTTAAATACTTTAATGACGTACCTGTTCCTCCTTAAGCAAGGCGACGTCCTGCGTTATCCTGGCGAGATCGAGCTCGGAATGGGATATCTCCTTCCTCATCGCCGGCAGGCTTGAGTCTACTCTGGTCTCCAGCGCTTCCAGCGACTCCAGCAGCTCCAGGACAGATCCGTGCATCTTCTCCAAGCTAGAGTTTGTCTCGAGGACGTCGATTCTCGACGTGAGGGTGGCCACATCGTCCTCAGTCTTTGCCTCCCACTCTGCCAGAGCTGCTATGTCAGCCCTCAGCTGCCCTCTACCGTGCCTATGCCTGTTCTCCGCCTCTCTCTTCACAGTCGGTACCTAAGCAACAGAACATTGACTGTTTAGTATAAGATTAATTGCTAATTCAATAAAAAAATGGATAGAAAAAGATATCTGTGTTTATTATTTACAATTATGTTCTATTTATTTTATAGCCGTTTTTATGGTTCTATTTTTTTGATAAATAACTTTATTGTTGTCCTTCCTTCAGAGGAAATAAAACATTCACAAAAAAAAGGAAAAACTACATACAACCAATTTTCGTGGTTAGAAATTGATCACCTATGGGGAAGAAATATACATTTCTTTCTTTTTTATTATTAGAATACCTTTACATGAATTTTATCCTATCAAAAAATAGTAAATATAAGAGCACGGAGGAGTAAATCCTATCTCATGAAAAAGCACATTGAGGATATAAAACCTGAAACGATAAACGAGTTCAGAAAGACAGGTTTTTTCTTACTTAGTGGTCTGGAAACCGACATGATACAAAAAGAAAAAAAAAAAAAAGAAAGAAAAAAAAGGAAACAGGGCAAAAAGCGTTTGAAGGGAGTGATTTATGAATCCCTGGATATTCCATCTCGTAATCAAGATCTCTCTAGTGAGTGGCAATGAAACATTCATTTCTACTCAATCCTGACAGTTATTTCTGTACCCGCATGCCCTGGTCCTTCTGTTGCTTTGTTTCCGACGGGGCCATGACATGTCACAGACTGACTAGCAAATTTCTGCATCAAATGTGTTTATTTTGAACTCACCAATCCGTCGTTGTTATCAATATTATTTCTAATTGCAAAAAAACGTGGGTTCTTCCCCCAGCGTATTGAGTACACGCGAGTAGGTACTGGAATTAAAGAAGTAGCAAATTCGGTTAAGAAGTATTAAGAGAAAAACACCCAGGGCAAAAAAACGACAACTCTCACCACCACCTGCTAACTACGGCGACAAACCTCTTTACTTTATCATCGGGGATTGCCTCCACTTCCTTTTAAATAGATTAAGTCTATCTAGGCAGATGTACTGGGCCTGTGAGACATTAATAGGATGCACTCTTAAAAGTTAAGACATTTTGTACATCACTGGTTCTGAGTACCTTCATCAATAATGGTAAAATTATAGTTCGGGTTCGATTCCGGGCTGCTTTGGTTTTGTTCTCCGATGGGGAAGTATCTGCTACACTAGAACGGGAATGAATAGTTTATTTGATAAAGCACTACCTAGAATACCGTAAATATGGTTGCGACGATCTCCTAGCATTTACTCTGCCTTCTTTTATCCCGAAAATATCGTGCCACTGATTTTCAAAAAAACCATTATCAAAAAGTACAAATAATTATCAAAACAGCTGACTCTGAAAATACATAAGAAATCAAATCTCTTTTACTATGAGTGTATCTCAGTTATTGAAAGTATATTTAACACTAGAAATAAAAAACACAAATTTAAAGTGATTGAAATGACAGATCAATCAATGGTTGCTTGTATTTAACAGACTGCACTAGTAAGGAATAGAGAGAATAGAGGGGTGGGTGGTCGGGCGTAGAAAACAATTTAAGTCAAAAAACAATTCCGTTGAAATTCGGACAAATCATTTTGTCAGCAAGGATGAACCATCATTATGAAAGGGAAAACTAGGTCGGGGATGGAGGAATCTACCCCCTCTTTTCATAAGCCGGCAAAAGCATCTGTGTACTTTCTGGTCATGATGAAGGAAAACGTAATCCTAATTTCCCTGGTAACAGTACAACGATGAGATGTTAGTGGGTTCATTTATCTGCCGCGATTCTTAGCAGGAATATAAGGCAAAAGGGAGATTAAATATTCAAATATTTAAATGTTCAACAAGAATAGATCATCACACTTCGATTTTTCAATGTTAAAGTATGACGATAATGAAATTCTATTGCTAACATAAGAGAAAACTTCTTCTTTTTTTTTTCTTTTTTTTTTACACAAGCTCTTCAAAAGTTAGGTAGACTAACTTTTCTTAAGAAAACTTGTGTAGGTTATATAATCTTCACTAGCGAAGGGCAAAGTAAGCTAACGGGAATAAATACAGGGTCCTCATGACCTCCGCGAGAGTTAATGAACAAATATAATTAATTATAGACCTCTCCAAATTAAATTCAGAAGGAAATATTGGGGGCTAGAGGAATAGTGTCCCAATCTTTACTATTAATTATGACGGTACTTGAAAGGTATTAATACTTTTTGACCAAATTCAATCTAGGTTGGCAATGGTTAGGTTTAAACAATGAAGGCCACTAGGGCCGTAACAGTATAAAAATAGTCACTCAGAATTAAATAATATTTAATTAAGTTATTTTTATTCCTTTTTTCTCGTATTAATTATTGTATTATGTTACTTTTAAACACATAGAACCCTTAAATATCTTGTTCTTAAATGTAATTTTTTATATATCTTGGTCTAAATTGTAGTCCTGATGTTGGCTGAATAGCCGAAACATTTACTAGTCGATATATTGTCAATAAAAAGAATTGTTTGGATAGACTGAGGCTTGAACTACCCAATAATATAAAAATGTTTAGTAAGTTTCAAAAACCTTTTAATTGTTTTATGCGCTATATCATGCGGTTCTTTAATACTTATAATTACTGTTGGTGCAATTTGGTGCGAGCTCAAATAACATAAAACGTCATTCCTATTGACATTTCCTGGGATATCCCCCCAAAACGTAATGAATCTTAGAAAAAACGACATGATTAAAACAGGAGTGAATTTGAGCTGGTCCTTTACACTGGGGTGAGCCCCAGGATCCAAACAGTGGTTGATTACATATTCAGCGCAGGCTTGTTATGTATTCTCAACGTGATGGCACCGTACAGTAGGCCAAGCTTGTAGGGACCGCCGACATTGTTGCATACTGGTAAACTAGCCAGTTACCGTGGATTGCCTCCGTCGGATCCTCTCTTCAAAAGAAACGTACGGAGGTCCTGATAGAACCCCTCATCCCTCACCCACACCCCTCCCACTATCTCGTACACTTCTCACGCACCTTTAGCACAATTAACAGTTAGTGCTCGCACCGAAGCACAATTAC
This sequence comes from Acanthosoma haemorrhoidale, assembly GCA_930367205.1. Classification (NCBI taxonomy): domain Eukaryota; kingdom Metazoa; phylum Arthropoda; class Insecta; order Hemiptera; family Acanthosomatidae; genus Acanthosoma; species Acanthosoma haemorrhoidale. The sequence continues at coordinate 95,899,676 of OV884011.1, forward strand.
TACCGCCCCGAAACTAAACATTAAGCAGATAAAACGTGGAATTTGTAACAAAAAAAAAGCATTATTTTGATTAGTATTTACTTCTTAAAAGATCAATTATGTATGTTAAATTACGCAAGACTTCATTATTGCAAGCTACTAAATTTCCAGGACATATTATCTATCAGTAAGACAAACCCAATTATTTGGGACACCAATCAATATCCTATGAAAATATTTATTTTTTGATTAGTGAATAAATCAATAATTATTGACCCTTCGTTATTTTTCATGGGGTTAATTTTAAATGGCATCTTTGAGGTCTTTATGTGGAACTCGAGGTTGTACAAAGAAACACAATGATCTCGATGTATTTTTATGATTATAGTTAAAAACCCCAGAAATAAATTACGAAACGAATCGGGAAGTAATAATATATCATTTTATTACACATCATATTAGGATGTTTTTATTTGTTTTTTTATGTAGTTGGCAGTACGTAGTGAATTTCAATGTAATCAGATACATTTTAACGTCACCATAGACCATAGACCTATGGGTTTCTGCTTTTGAAAAACCAACAAAAGTAAAAATTTTACAAATGTTGCCCAAGGTAGCAGTTATAGATTGGTTCTTTAAATTAGCGAAAATACAGATGTGGGGAGAGCAACTTTTACATTGCAACCAATAAAGAAAATCGTTCATTCAAGAGGAAGGTTAAACACTCGTGCAAATATTATGAACAATAACAAATTCCATTCAATGCGTTTTCAACATATTATTCCGAGATAATTTAAAATAAATTACAATTTATTTGAAACTGGATCCCATCAATTGCTTTTATAGCGTCGAGCATAGGAGGCGTTACTTCCAACCTGTTTAATTGTCACTGAACGGGGGAAAAAAGGGCGGTGAGTGTCGGTATAATGAGTCTGTGTGATATTCATCTTTCACGAGCCATGGTACTGTATTCATTCGTTGGTGTAATGAAAATACATAGAATATTTTTCCATTTATTTTTCATAAATTGAATAAAACACATCATTGTTACAACAGTTGGTTTGTTGGGAGGTACAGCTTGTTTTTAACGGCTATCTGCTCAGGCGTAGCATCACAATGAAAATGACAGGGGCATCTTTGGTCCATCGAATGGAAAAATCACTAGCTCCCTGTGATTCATGTAGCGTTGGGAAGAACCCTAAAAAGATTTCCTTCGGATTGACTGAGAAAGGTAAGAGTGTATCTAAATCATTTAGTTACAGTTAGGGTTTCTTTGGAAGTCTATGTCGAATGATTGGCTAGTGAAATGATGTTGATATATCATCAAATTTATTTATGTACGACCTTTTCACGTTTTATATATCATCAGGTCTTGATAGTAAGAAAAGAAATATTGGTCTTAGAAATAGTGAAGTAATCAATAGTAGAAATACTATTGATTAGTTCCACATTATAAAATAATAATAACATTATGAAGAGTTATAGCCAAGAATATTCATAGCAATAGAATATAAGCTTGTTATAAATAAGGTCGAGTAGTTCGCAAAAGAACGTAACAATTAAATGAATATATCTGTTGTTACAGAAAAGAAATGCGGTGAAAATAGGGATCCTAGCTATGAGAATAAGTTCGACCAGAGAAAAAGAAAAAGTTAGTTCTAGGTTTGTTTTTTTTAATGTGGTTTTTCAACATATAAATAAATGAGTGTTTATTTTAGTTTTAGTTCAGAGGCTGTCTGACCTCTGGCAACTGTATGAAATGAGCCCATGAGTGAAAATGTAACAAAGTAAGAAAAAAAATTAATAAATGCATTGACATAATCACCGAAGGCGTGATGATTGTACATGAATCCTATTACTTGGTTAATAAGCGGACGTTCCAAAATTTGATAAAAAGGTTACATGCGTACATAGATGAATACTATAATTTAAGTTATATAGATAGCCAGAATAACGTAGACACTGCACCACAAATTAATAATAAGAAGTATAATATAGTTATAACCAGTATTGATAATCATATGGAAATATTTTTAAAAATTGAAATACTCATGCGCAAACAAAATCTGTTTTAAAAAAAAGCCTTTTACGACCTGTAAATACACTGCCCCGTTTTTCAGTATTATGTTTTCGGTAATAAGTGGCTACAAATATGATAGAAAAAACCAATAAATATTCAAAAAATTTATTTTTAAAAAATTGTACCGAAATTTCTATTTTGAATTCTTGTGTAACTGATCTCTAAAAATGTAGCGTAAGGCTTACAAGTAGGTTTGATAGTCAAGCAAGTATCCCATTTTCCAATATTTCAATATCCATTTCCGAAGCCAAAGCTCTCTACGGTGTTCTCTAGTCAACAGTGGCCCTAATCATGATCTCTGAGTGTTTATAATCACTTCACTATGTCTTTTTCTGACAGTTTCTGCACAAATTCCTACTACCTGAGTTGTACGAAGAAGTTGAGCGGTCTCAGTAGGATTTGAAAACCGATTCCGAAGCGTGTGTAGTGCAATAAACCGGTCATCTCTTGGCTCTGTCACTCGTGGGCGACCTGATCCGGGTCTGCGATTGCAAAAACCTGTCTAATGGTAACGTGTAATTGCACTCCGAACAGTAGTTTCAGATAAAACCAATGCACGGGCTGGACATCTTTGGTTTAGTCCACTAAAGCAATAACACAGGCTACTTATTTGGCCGTCAAAACCATTTTTAGATTTTAAAAAATCCTTTGTTAAAAGATTTTGTTTGCGCATGAGTATTTCAATTTTTAAAAATATTTCCATATGATTATCAATAATGGTTATAACTATATTACATTTTACTTGTTATAATTAATAATTTTTAGGGATTAGCTACACAAGAAATCAAAATAGAAATTTATATATATAGAAATAAATCTTTTGAAAAAAACGGCATTCCTTCATACTTTCATTAATTACATTCATTAAAAGAGAATTGAATGGAGAAATAATTGTTTTTTTGGGTTTGTATTTTGGCTTATGTCATATTGACATAATGAATCGGCACTAGGCTAAAAGGAATGATTAAGAAAAAACATTTTTAGTTTTAATGTAATGGATTCAAGACTTTTTCCAAGACTCCATTCATCACCATTAATCAAATTGGCGAAGGAAAGTTGCCGCTGAGTTTTGAGATTTAAACTCAAACTCGCCACTCCGTCGGCCATGGGAGCCCACTAACTCAAGATGCTCTCGCTCATTTAACTGCAGATATTTCTATATTTAAGCCTTCTTAATGTTCATATTTCTCTCCCTCGCCCCTCGGGCATTCCGTTTTTATTCCACTCCGGGGGAAATTAGTGCGGGACGGGAACAGACATTTAGAGAAATGATAATGTGTACTTCTTAAATTACGGTTTTGTGCCAGGGTTTATTTTCCGAAAGCGGCCTTTAATAATTCACCACCCTCCCCTGGGGATATCTCCCTCGGTCGTTTTGAATAATTCCATTTAGGAGGAGAAGTCCTCTTAAGCAATGTTTCGCTTACGAATATTCGATATTATACGAGGAAACTGTGCCTTGAATGGAAACTGTTTGAATAGGAACAAAAGAGAGCTCTCCTGTGCTTAGTGTCACCGCTTACGGGTTCAAATCCCCGTGCGTGCAGTGAATTTCAGTTATACTATTCATTTTAGTGTATTAGACGCCAGTGACCGTACGGTCTTCCTGGCTTTTGGTTGAATACGAGGGAGCAAAATGCCAAATTAACTCATCCCGAAGGATGAGGATAACGTTTCAACAAACAGGTAACGTGAGAATATCTTAAGTGCCCGTTTACGTTTTTATATGTTACATGATCGTAGTCGTGAAATCGATTCAATCGATTATGGCTGTGTATTTATCAACTCGCAATATGCTGATTTTGTGTTTATAAGATAATATGTATCTTAACATTAAAGAATCATAAAAAAAAAAAAGAAGGGGATTCGGGCATTGAATAACGTTCAGGCCGATTCGAAAAGATTTTATTTTTTTAGCCAATTTGTATAAATAATGACAAATAATTGTCCCTACCATTGTTCCATAGATCAAATATTACTTAATTCTTCAAAACTAGTTTTGACTCCACTTAAATTTATAAACTGTCTGTTCCTGTATTGAGCCATGAAATGTATTGTATATATTGGCTTAGCAGTCAGATTGAAACGAAAAAAGAAATATATTAAGCAATCGTAGGTGAGTTAAGGCTTTAAGTTTAGTTTTACCGAGTAAATGCGCTCACTATAGTATTACGATCAACATTTTCGTTTATTTTAAAATTATTAAAAAACTATTATCTATACACAAATCAATATCAATTTGATTGCGATGTCGGGTGGATGACTTTTCTGAAACGTATAAAAATAAGGGGCAATTCTCAGGCATTACCACACCTGACGGCGAGATTTAGCCGAGTGACCTAGACTCCATTGTTCGACTGGGATCGAAATAGAATTGTTATTTTTCGATGCTGATGGAAATAAGCCAAGTGACTGAATTCTAAAATGGTTAGCTGGTTTTCCCTCGTCTCTGTAAAATGCAGTTTCCCGTGGGGCCACTCATTGTTCGAATATCCACGAACAAAGAACGGCATAACGGATGAATTGCTGAACAAATACCGATACTTTCATGCTTTTGTTTATATTGTTAGCGGTATGTATGAAAGGCCGACTAAAATAATGTAAATAGAATTGAGTAGAATTCCTTTATTTTGTGTTTCAATTTAATTACGTAAATCGAAAATAAAAGTTAATTTTTTTTTTTTTTACTAATGAGTTGTGAAATAAATTTGGTTTGTTTTGTTATGTTATGATGTTACGGATTTGATATCGATAAGAAAAGAGCAATGTGAGAGAGAGAGACAATAAATAGGAGACGGTAGAGAGAGTTAGGGAAGAGAACAGTTGTTATTGTTTACTACGTGTTAAAGGATTATCTTTAGTCAGTATTGCTTGATCAAGCCATTGGAAATGAGCCATCTTGCCTGAACGGCCTTTACATTTCTAAATTTGTGAATGATTTCGCACTTAAATGGGATGTGGAAGTTGGAGAAATCCAACTTGAGATTTCGTCTTTTGAGAGGACCGCCGACATTGCATCAACTTGCCAGGTTCAACACTAAGAAGAAGACGACAACGACATTATCACAGATTGAGAGGTCAGACCCAACAATTTTATTTGCGCTATTCTCTCTCTCTCCAAAACAAAATTAAAACTAGGAATTAATAATTAACTTAGAAGGTTCACGATTTTATTTTGTTAAATTGAATTTAATATTTTCAACAACCAACTTGATTCATTTATTGTTTATGAAAAAATTGGAATTAATGTGGTTTAATTTTTGCGTTATTATTATTATTATTATTTTCTTTCACAATTCATTAATATCAGGTTTATGACAGCATTTATTAGATGAAGTTTCACTGTGACAATTCTATTTTCAGATGCCCATCAATTCAATTATTAGAGTAATTATTTTCAGAATCTTGACTTCAAAATCATCTTATTTTTGATATTCATAATTTTCTGAATATTGTTCAATATTGCCTTCAGCTCGAGTTGTACTACAATGAGAGGTAACGGAATCGGCATATTTTACTAGGGTGCTCGGGGATTTCACTATTATTGATTTTTTAATTTTGTGCACCTTGGCCCCCAACATATATGTTCTACCAATTTTATGTTAGAAGTGCTAAAAGGATAAACCCACTACACAAGTACTTGTGAATTAGTGGTGAAAGATTTTAAAACAAATTCCTATAACTTAAATTGTATCTTGACCTCAATCATGAAATTTACACGTGAGATCACATACCACAGCTCATAGGTACTACCATTTTTTTAAATGTCTGCGCTGTTCGTAATATGATTCCAGAGAACTACAACTATTTATATTTCAATTATCAGCTAAACAAATAAACTATACCAATATAAGTAGATGATATTGACTTTAGGCCACGAAAGAAATAGTTTAGAATTGCATCAAATTTATAAATTGACGACGTTTCGTCACGTTATAAAAGCCCTCGTGCGTGAACAAGTTGTTGTCATATTAAAATAACTGTTACCTTGTTTGGCTTGGGCCTTTACCTAATTATGAACCCCAGACGTCTTTGCGTTTTATTTTCAATCATATAGCATGACGACAATGTCCGAAGGAAAAATTATGATTTGAGACATTATAGAGCACTTTAAAGGATAAGGATTCAGTGCGAGAGAAATTTGTTTGATCGAAAGTAAACGGGTGCTGCATCGAAATGTGCTAGGGATTTGAGCCAAATGATACAATACCCGAGCATGACTGCTAGGATTTGTGACAACTCAAGGATTAGCTGGTACTATAGGGGCTTCAAACCAGTTTTATGCGCGTGAACATCGTGGAAACTTAGTACTATAAATGTTTCCATTAGGTAGTCATTTGGAATCCAAGAAATAATCCACTCTCGAATTCACGGCTAACTAAGAGCTCTCAGTTTTTATAAGAGCTGAATGTTTATGAATGAATGCTGCGGAAAGAAAAATGCTTATGAATGTCTGTAATTAACTGGAGGTAGCAAATATGAGTCATGACGGAAATCATATGACCTAATGGCGGCCTGTTGTTTGGGTTATTCATGTCATCCTGGATAAATTTGGAGCGCAGATCAATACGTCAAACCATATAAGAGAACAAAAACGACCTTTAACATTCACAGCGAAGGTGGGGAGTAGTCGAAGTTTGAAGCTGTCAATCTGTGTTTTGCCCGTGGGCATTGACTATACAATGAATGAACGAAGTCGTTTTCTTGTTCGAAAAATAAAATAAAAGTCATATATACGGAATAATTAACAGAGTCAAAGGGATATGTGATGTCTAATCACACTGTTACGTATGTTTTACTGTTGTTATAAGCCTATAAAAATACTTTTCCAGAGTTCTTTCGTAGCCTCTTCAAGAATCACACAGGGAAATAGAGATGATCAAATTATTAGAACTAAATTGACGTGAACATTTTATTCTGTTTAAAATCGTCATGTTATTAAATAATATTATTTCATAACGCCTTAAAAAAATTATCCTTTTGAAAAATGTGCCGATAAAAACCAGCTACATATATCAACATTTAAACACGGTGATTTTGGGTAAAATTGAATTCTCAAGTAATATGTATGAGCATAGTAATAATACGTTAAGAATTGATGGATGGAATCCTGGAAAAATCAAGATGCGCACTTTCCTACTCAAGATTGAGGAATCAAGATAACCTTATCTTATGATTTATAAGCTGAGCTCGAAGAGAAAAAAATGTTCTGAGCTAGATTAACTCTTACCGTAAATTCCTAAAAGGAAAATAACACTTTGATTTCAGTTCAGAAACACATTAGTTGATTCTGAGCATGTGCGTGAGGTCTTTTTATGAGGTATTGATTAGATTATGAAAACGAATCCTTTCCACACATTTTTCTCAGATTTACGAAATCCCACAACCACAGTGCTGCCTAATAATAAAAATTAGAGCGAGTGCTCGTAACAAACATAATTTTACAACAAAATTTTAATTTTTAATAAATCACAAAATAAATCACAGAGGAAAAATTGTTTTTCTCGAAAATCGCTTAAAATATATTTTAGATCTTAGCGCAAGATTAAATGGAACGTAAGAAAAGTTATTCTGAGAACCGCTTCTTCATTTTTATACAAGTAATCTCGTCTGTATTTCAGTGGGCCCCGTTTCTGAAACATTTTTAATGGATATTTTAACTTTTCATTTTTATGTACATTTGTCCATGAAATGTATCTCTGTCTCCAATAGAGTAAGCACATTTATTTTTCGGCGTATTTATTCATCGTTTACCGTGTCTGTATTCCCCACTAATGGGGTATTCGTCAATGAATACTTTTACCTTTTTCCTTAGTTGTATTGTTTAAACCGGATTTTTACGATTGTAAAATATGAGCAACTATAATAAAAGCGTTATAAAAAATCGATAGTAAAACTGACAAATTACCCGGTCAAAGCAAGTAGTATTTCGTTTACTATATAATTATATGAAAGCTCATGGAATATAAAAAGGAATTAAAATAAATCTTTCCCTTTTAAAGGACTCTATTAAGAATAAGGAGGGATTCTCTTTGAGACACGTTTTGAAGTCACGGGATCATAAATTATGGAATCTGTAAGTGTGTGCCTTATCTTCCATGACAGTAAAGAGAATATTTAATGATCTAATATAAGACTGGGGAGAGAGGATGTGAGGAAACGTCTCTCAGACGGAGCCATTGTATGCTGATCGTAAGCGTTGTACAGAGCGGGTATTAGCGTGTAAATTATATTGAAATAGATATTACCGTAATACATAAGGTACTACATAAATTATTCAAATTTAATATTATTATTGGATAATAAAACAGATTAAATCCAAGGTTCCGTCCTTAGTAAGTCCTTTAGACCGTAATGAGTAAATTTTTAGAACTATTTAGTAAACATTTGGACAAGAAACAAAGTAATTACTACAACATAACACCCTCAACCTTCATTTCTGTTTTAAAAGACCGGATTCACTACTTTAGTGGAAGCTGATCGAGAACCCTTAATACTCTTCGCACTCTAAACTGTGGAGCCAGGAATTGAACTTGAAAAAAGTTGTTTATAAAAGATATATTAGCAGTATTTTGGAATTAATTCTTCATTTTTATTTCTAAAGTAAGTAGAATGGCTATTTATATTCGTTTGCAATACAATTAATTTGCATTTAGAGTCTTGTATTTTTGTGTAATAAAATAAATTGTAAATAAATTTTTTTTTAAAACTAACGGTTCCATCCTGTGGCACACATTCATCTTCACGCTTGATTACTAAAAATTAGATATGAATAAATAATTTACTAAGAATAACACAGTAGATAATATTAACTAATCTCCCTAAAGCTGCACCATTACTCTTATTGAATCCACCAAAAAACATTATTCCTATCGCTCTAATTCAGTGAGTTTGAACACGATTGTAAAGAACAATCCATAGTATTAGTTTGTAACCAATAAAGACCACGTTTTATTTTGGAAAGAATGAGAACATCTATCACTATTACTTATTGCCCAATGAGGCAGATTGTAATTCATCATAATAAAGTTATTTATTATAAATCATACAACGAACAACTAGCAACAACGCATGAGACTAGAATCTTGTTTTGCCATAAAGGCAGTTAGTAATATATTTTCATTATAAAAATTGAATCTTATTTCACCGGTGAATGATGTATGCTAATTATTACAAATTGCGTTGCTAACTAAAATTACTCGGCTTGTCTATAAAACATTTTTATGCTTTTATTATTGATAAGTTTTGTTCAATTTTAGAGCCAAATACAGTTGTGAGAAATGTTAGCAGTAAAAATATTTTAAAGATAAAACAATTCTGTAGAAGACTTTGAGCCTTAAAACCGAAAAATACGTCTACCTTATTAATATACTCAGCCGTAAGAAAACCGTCCCCGGTCTAGACCCGATTTGTTCCGTGAAAACACATGTGGGCCATCAACTCAGTTCTATTTACTGACTCTCTGAAATCTCTCTAAGAATGACATTAACAAAAACATATCCAAGATAACTTAATCAAAAATCAAGAGTTATCTCTTGAGAGAGTCTACAGTTAAATAGCGACAGAGGAGCCTACGACGTCGTTGCTACCCCCCTCCGTCTCCACCCCATCCCACTCCCCACCACTGATAATGGAGTTTATCACGTTTCCTTACTTCTTCAACTTCCTCCTCAGGTTAGATTGCCTCCCCGGTCTCAAGGCCTATTTTCCATCTCTTAATGTTTACATCAACCCCGGGACGTTTAAATTTAACGACCACATAGACGTGATGTTATCAAAAGCCTGAGTGGCAAACGGCGGAGTTATAGCTCGGGTTAAATTAACCGGGACATCGACTAGAATAGACATTTTATTAATGATTGGTAAATTACTCAATAGTAAATGTCGATTCGGTGTCGGCTCATTTTTTTACTGGAGGTAAATGCAGTATTAATGACAGCCAGAGTGAAAATGGAAATCCTCCTCCATACTATCTGAAAGACCGAGGGAAAGTCATTAACGTATACGTTATTAAAACCTCATTCCAGATGTTTATAATTGCCTGAAATGTATATGCCAAAATTAACTAATTAAGGTCATTTTCATTCGTATAACAAACATATTTAATTAATGGAAAACATCATTAAATGATATCTGTATTAATTTCCTGGCTGGATCTAGCATAACTTGGTAAGTTGATTTCTAGATTTTGATAGATTGTAATACAGTCGACTATCGATTCGAAACCGAATCACTAAATGTAAAGATAAAAAAAAGATGTATGTAAGAATAATTAAAACAATGCAAAAACTAACCACTATGCAATTATGTATTTAAATACATATGGAAGTATATTCACATGAAAATAGTAAATTACATATAAATTAATTTTTAATTACAATGAATCGAAGCGGCTCCTATTCGAATAAGAAAATGCCCTCCCTATCCCGAAAACGACTTCATATTACCGAGTGTAAAAAAAACACCAGATTTTTCGACTTACAAGCGACCAGCTTAGGAGTTATAATTACTAAAAATTCGGATTATCGAGGTTTGATTATTAGGAGCCGACTGTTCTTTATTATTAAAAATAAAGTAACGAAATTAAGAAATTAACTTTATTCCGGGATAATTGACTCTCAGAATAGCCTCAATTTCCACATAAATACATACATATATGTTATATGTATCTTAGACAGAACTTGTGTAGACAGCCTAGAACAAGGAGACGATTAAGAACTCAAAAGATTGAGGCCATTGTCAGTAACAATGTAGTAAAGTAGCGAATGAACAGGTAAGTGATCGAGTGAAAAGCCGATGGAACTCGAAGGAAGCCGTCGAGACACGCTACAAACATGTTATCGGGCCAATTATGTTGATGAGCTAGTCCGGCACGCCTGTGCGTGAGCCATACTTTTTCTCTTCTACTACATACAGTATCATTGTTTTTTCTTCTTCATTTCCTTATGCGTAGGGAGCAAGAAGGCTAATGGATTAATTACTGTAACGGCCGAAGCGAAGGCCTTGAGGCTAAGCATAATAGATACACTTAGGCGAGTATGTGTGTCAGTGGGTGGGCTCGCTTACCTCTCTGTGCTCCTGGGCCCTCCTCTTCACCGAAGCATCGACCGCCTGGAAAAAAAAAAGAAGAAGAAAGTCAGTCTCATGAAATAGGCAAGGCTCACATCCACTCTACCACTGTGAGATATAAGGGCTCAATTATCCATAAGGGAACAGGCCCTTACAGTGCAATATTTCAGCTCTATTAGCTGGACTTGTTAAATATGAATGCTTCAGGAACATTCCATCATTTGGGAGAGTGGTAAGGGTTAGGGAAGACCACCACTACTTCTAAAATATACATGTGAGAAAAAATGCATACAGTTTTGTCTTGTGTTACATTACACACAAGATCAATACTAAAAACGTTTGTCCTATCCTAGATACATAGATCCATAGGTTTTGGCATCAATATATACACTTTTTTTTTTATCATGACACTAGGGGAAGCTCAGGTGGAAAATAATAAATCCATTCCAGGAATTGAATATGCAATCGGTTAGGGGTGACGAGGGAGAATGCGAAACGGAGGCCATTTTTTTTTTTTCAATCACAAAAACAGTGGTTATCCATGCACCATATAAGCATATATTATGAATGAATATTTATTAAAAAAAAAAATATGGAAATTATACTGAGCAATGTATGATACTATATTTTTACAATACGCACACGTATTGATACCTTTCTTAACTAATTATGTAACAACAAATAAAATGTTTAGCATAATCTAAATAAAATAAATATTACAAAAAATTAAACAAAAAATCAGTCCTGCTTGGGGTTTTTTTTGACTTAATTACTTGAATTATTTTGACTTATAACCCGATTTCAATAAATTATATTGACATATCCAAGAGAAACAAAGCAGAAGTAATGTAAACTGATTCTATCATAGTAAACTTGGCCTGACTTTAACGACCAATCAATTATAATTGTTACCTAACCTTATGAATGAGGAACACATGTTTGCTTTGCGGTGGCACTTATAGGTACGACAACTGCTTAATAGGACATAATTCATTCATGCAACAGGTCGACACTCTAATGCACTCATGAACGAAAATATCAAGTCATTATTTTATTTACACCAACATTTAACGCAGACCTTCCATTTATTGAAGAACACTGCGCGATAAGTATATTTAAAATTGAATCCTCTAGCTTTTAATTCATATCTCACAGCTATTTGAGATTTAAGGTTTCGATATCTCCCAATGGTTAAGAATAAAATAAAAGGCGGTACTATCTTTAGTCGAAATATCACGTAGTTTTTTTATCCATCTCTATGGGTCGATTTTTCATTTTTTTTCTCCTTTATTTAGTTTCTATGTGTATTATTACGTTCTGGCATGTTAAAAAAAAAACTCACCAATGATATACTTTTGGCACCGTTAGGTGGGTTTTTGCATTAAATATTTGTCTTCCTTTAATCGACCAGAATACATTGGATGTGCTTTTCCTTCGAAGGTACTATGATTGAGAATCGCCCCAGCCCTCGGACAAAGAGCCCTTGGTGCTGAAGAGTGTTAAGTGTTGGTCCTCACACCGGAGCCTCCGACTTTTTCACTACGGCACGTTTAAGGGCCTCCAGTTCACCTCATCGGAGGTAAATAATAGTAAACATCTTTTGTGAGTATTCAAAAAACCGTTAAATGCAATTAAACCAAGTAATACTTTAAGTTTTTGGAAAAAGATTACGAATGAATTTTTAAAGATAGACAACGGACCACCGCATAAAAATAATGATATGAATTCTACAAGTATCGTCCCATGTTTTAATGGAAGGAATTACAATCAATGGATAAAAAATGTACTTAATATTCATAATGTTTTACTTCACTGTGACTTGTGTGTTACATCTTCAAGCAGCATCTGTACACAAATGCCAATAATAATTAGTCACATTCTTTCAAAGCAATGTTTTCGTTTATATTTATATTAATGAAAACATCTGTTTCTTGCTTACATGTTATGAATCAAAATTAACATGCGTGTAAATTAATTATATCACTAAAAAAAAATCTTTTTTTAATCCCTGTCCTGGATATTTTTTTGAGAGTATTTACTTTCAACATGACCGGCGTAATTGCAGATGCGGACTTTGCTGAACTCATATGCAGTCTTAAAGATATATTTTAAACAGGGCATAAACAATTTTAATTAAATTAACCCGAAAACGGTTTTCTAACCGTCTATAAGCTTTACAATTAACAAGTTAGGAAGAACCGTAGTAATTTTAATATATTTTATTTTAAAAATATTGTTTGTTAGTTCAAATGTTTTTATTTAAAAAAAAGAGGTTTTCAAATGTCCGGTATAATAAAACGTGTAGTATATAAAACGAGTTGTTTTATTTTTACTAAAATGTAGAGTAATTTTATCGCAGTCATTCGATTCATGTTTGCAAAAAGCTGTCACATTTTCACGGTAACGTAAGAAGCCTTAGGGCCACGTTTGTACCTCAACTAGATGTTTGTAACATTTTTAATTATTATCACACAAAGTACTTTAATTAGAATTTATTATTTAATATATGAAACGTTGAAAAAAAAAGACATCTGAAATGAAGCTATTAGATCTACACTGCATCCTCGATCCACTAATAATTGTTTTGTATTCTATCAATAGATTTTGATAGGGAATAGCTGTCACTGAGCCACCCTGGACAGCTGCATAGCTGGTCAATGGAGCCTGTTTAGCACGTTCGTTGTTTTATCACTTCGGTGGAACTTGGATTATTGTATTCTCTTTTATTGCCTCTGTCACAAGATCGCCTATTTCACTGCCCGAATGCTATAAAGATTTTATTCCGTGGTGACAGATGTCCGGAATATATTCCGGATATCAATGCCCGGAGTATGTACAGCAGGGACGAATCTTATATAATTAGTTCGTAAACAAAAAATGTAAATTTTAATTAATTTTCGGCCAATTGAGATAAAATAAAAGGGCCGCATCTGGATTCTGTTCATAACTAAACTAAAGGGATTGTTGTACTTAATTTAATCTAGCAACAGTCAATAAGAAATAGATTTCTGTACAGAAAAGAGCGTTGTAACGCTAAAAATTACGCTCGGGTTTCCCTCCACGAAATGAAGCGACGCAGAACTTCTTTTTATGTTAGAGTATAAAAAACCATTTGACCGAACTTTCTTTAATCGGCGAACTTCCTCGGTTTTAATCAGTAATTCCCCTTCGAACAGATGCGATATAATCTAAAGGAGCTGAGTTGCTTTTACGCAGTTCCCAAGTTGGTTCTTTTCCAAAGAGCAACACCAAGTTATTCAAACAAGTATCAGTTATTCAAAACGGGTTTGGAGTAGTAGCATGTGTGAATTTTCATCAATAACTAGGAATTTGATTTATGTTCTGAATTAGCAATTGAAAAATTTCCAAAGACTATAAAACATAACCTAAAAAAATTAAATTAGTTTATTAATGTAGGTATGTCAGATTTTGTATTCCCCAATGTTCGGATATAATTAAGCTTTAAACCCTTTATTTTGAATAAAAAAAAAATAAACTTTTTTTGTGCGATTTGAATATAAAATGAACCATATGCAGAGGGAAAATTCTTTAAAAAACGTTATCTGTATTGCTGGGATCGGTCCCGTCTTACACAGATCTATCGGGCGCTGAATAAGTCTTTATCTCTGAATGGTTTCTCGAAGTCAAAATCCGGTTTAAAATATTTACTACTCGAATCTGAATGAGAAGTGACGTTTTTTTCTTTCAGAATTCACATACCTGAACCAAAATGTGACGGAGAGTTTTTTTTTTCATCCTCTTGATAAAGTTATGGACCCAACTTCATTCCCAACCAATAGAGTTTTGTAATTTATTTTATGTAACTCATATTTCGCTGTAGTCAGGATCTTAACAATATTTCGTTCACACTCCGTTTCCCGTTTCCGTCAAAATCCATGACATGACAAAATGTCATGCAACGCATTGTTTTGATTCCTCCTACGCGATTATATTAGCTGTCATATAAATAAAGTATTCGAGGAAAAAAAGAGAAAGGTTTGTGAAAAAGGTCCTTACCTGATTTAGAAAAAATGTTCAGGAAAGAGGTTGAAGGATGTAGAGCTAGTTTGAAAGATGGGGGGCGGCTACTGAATCGGCTACCCTTTAAGGGTTTATGGTCACGAAATCCCACAAAAAAGCCCTACCTGGATATCACCAGGGCCAGAGAGGATTTCTTAGCCAGTATAGATTCTTCTTTCTACCTAGGCCCTTTATTATAAACAGTCCCATAATCCCACCAGCATTTTCTTACCGTTTGGCACACACAAACAAAAAAAAAACACTTTTTGACCTATGGTTTTTGACCTTTTCTGTGTTATTAGAAAAATTCTTTGAGGTGATGAGGTCTTCTTTTCAATAACACTTTATCTTATAGTCGACAACAGCAACACTGTATATCTAAAATGAACATCAGCAACGGATGAACGTTAGTAAGACACCTGACAATAAAATCTATTATTCTACAAAAATATCTATAGATAAGAGATACTTCTATGGTTCTTATGGTGGAACTTCTATGGTATTATATATAGTTAATATTCTTTGTGACGAAAAGAGGTTGAGAAGAGGGCCTCATCAAAGAAATATCTGCTTTAAGCTACAGCCAAGTTTTCCAGTAAGAAGGAGTATAACTTCCGACGGTTAAATCTTTAACTGCCAAAAGGGGGGGGGGTGGTCAAATTACAATTTAATAGCCCACTAAAAGTTTGAGGGCACTGGGCGTTTTGGCTGGCCTCTGTTGAACTTGGCAAACTTTTTGGGGACCCTATGAATACGGAAGCTTTATCCTGCCAAGAGAGACATTCAGCGCCAAGGACCAGCAGTTCAGAGGGGAAGTTACCTAAACAAAAAAAAACAAACTTGAAAACAAAACCGGTATGCAAATATGCACTTCTACATTGAACGCTGCTAAAAAACGACAACACGATCAGATAAAAATAACGATCTTTCCTATTCGCATCATTTTCGTAAACACAACAGTACGCACGTTTTGATTTTAATTAACTGTACTGTGTTAATTACTTCTGGTTTAATTCATATTCACACGCAGTGTTTGCTCAGCTAGAGGAAAAAAAAACAACAACGCTCAGAGACAAAGTCACATAAAAAAAATTCTTGAGGTGGTAATGAAATATGGATGGCTTGTGGCGGTTTCTTCAGGACGTTTAGTTCCACTTTCTTCCTTGGCCATTCAGCATCCATTCGAGTTTTTATGAATGAGCTAGGCCGGTTACATCATTACCTTGTATTGTGTTAAGATTTCTGTGAGTGGTTGGTTATTACGAACTAAGAATCCTTCATTATTAATCTTAATGCAACCTTCAGCAGACAAACATAGGCGAACTAACAGGGTGAAGGAGGAGGTTAATAATATGTCTAATGGATTTATCTACAACCTAAGATACACGAGGATTGTATTCAAACACGAAAAATTAATTAATTAGTTAATTATAAAATAAACTGTAATTGCAGGACATATATGATAATGCATAAACTTCAAAACGAAAAAATCCTTTACCCTCACAAACTATATTATCCTTCATTTAAATGTAATAGTTTCATCGAATTAGCTGGTCTAGGTATAAACAATTAAATTTAAATTTAAGTGTACTAAAGTAATATCCGATGAGATTATGAACATTCCCAAACTTGTAAGCCGCTTCCAATCGATAAGGAATTGGTTTTAGTCAATATATTTTTAAGCACACTGTTATTCGATTTACACAGCACGATTCAATTTGCAATGTCAATACCACTGCTAAGCATTGTTTGTTTTCTATCAACTGCTATAACTTATTAACAAAACATTAATCAACATACATAAGGAGAGAATTTTTTGCTACGCGCTCTCATACATTGGATGATCGTTGATTCAAATCCCTATATACACTGTCAAGTAGCATACGGGTAGCTTGCTATTTGTATTTGACATTTATGAATTTGACACAGTCCCCCACCGGGAGCCAAGGTGAGGTAAAGGGACTTTATAGTACAAAGTGAACATTGTCCCCCGATTTTACGATCACGTTCTCGTGATCATATGGTCGAAGCATTTGTCAGCAACCAAGCAGGTTGTCTTTTTACAGTAATAATGTTTGTGCGCTATTTTTCGAGTTTGAAAATGGTTCACATGCAACCCCATTCTCTTCTTTCCTAATTTGTTTCCTCTTTTTCTTCCGAAGGGTGCGTTTCAACCCTTTCATTATCAACTCTAGCAATATATATCCAAGATAAGCTCTATTACTTTAATTCATTAACTCTCCTTATCTGAGCTTACTGGAAAATTCATGCCTCATAGCTTATTTTATTTTTAAGATTTCTAATTTTTATGGGTTTATCTCTCACATACAGTGACTTTTATTTCATTTGCTATTGACCATGGTAAATACATAGAATAGTAATAAAAAGAGTTTTAAAAAATGTACTCAACTTCTCTACTCAAAGCACATTTTTAAAATGCATATTAAACAGTAAAGGATGTTTATATCAATGCCCTAGTTTGTTGTTGAGGATATTTTGGTGCCTACTAACAATTATAACTGTTATTCAAAACGCTGTCATTCACGATCGCTAACTAGACTAGTAATCAGCGTGGTGTCAGATCAGCACAAAACAGCTCGCTGTTGCTAACAGGGGTTTGAAGTAATTGTGTGCAATAAACACGCTATAATTTATGCTAGAAACCTAAAAATTGTCTTCATTCATTTCTTTAAAACCTTTTTTTTAACAGTTGGTATGCGATTCCCTTATTACTAATTTACTCCATTACTTTTACAAGGTACTGAACTGGCAAGACAGACATAATACCTCGAGGTGAACAGAGTCAATAAGACAACATACAGCGGATAGGCGAAGGTGGCCATGATTAGCCCAATCAATCGCTACCGATGACTGAGTGGGAGGCAGTGTTGACCGCATCAAGATACAAGCCACCTCCATTAGAGTGATTGGCCGTGCATTCATCTTTGAGTGATTCATCAATAGGGCGCAGCAGGCCTGGCAGGAGCATCCATCACTTGCCAACAGGACTCTGATAAACCTCCTGGCAGCGGACACAGGTTCCCCTGTCCTTTCCCAGTGTGGGGCTAATCATGCGCCTGCCGCCATACGCCATAGCTTCTTTTTTTTGTGTGTGTGTTTTTATATGCCAAGGTCTTACGAAACCGATCCATTACAAGCACTCCATCATCGAGAGGGTTGCGAATAAGAAGCTGTCTTGACGAAACCTTATGTGGACCAATTAATAGGCCGAAAGCTGTTTTAACTTGTTTGACCTAGAGACACGAAAATTCCACTTGATGTCTCAATGCCGCAAAAAATGACAGCCTGTTCAAGATTTTTTATTTTATAATGACTATGTCCCAAAATAATTTCATTGTTCCATATTGTGTAAATAACGTGAAATATATTTCAAAATTAAATACGGTGGAAGAAAAATAAGCATGTTACATCTTATTATAAATTAACTTACGTTATATTTCATTAAGCGAACAATTTTTTATAACTTAGAATACAGATTGAAAAGAGAGAGAAAAATGAATATATCTGCACAAAATGTTTGATGATGGGGAATAATGGTTTATTTTCCCATATCCCCTTGTTATTAAAAATTATTTAATTCAATATAGATGCTGTATAAATGAATCTATAGGTCAATATTATATGTCCTGCAGCTTGACTATACTTTATAAAAGTTTTAACAATTGTACACTGTGATTTGCGATAATGTACATTATACATTCATTGTCTATACATGTTTGAAAAGTGGCGGAGCTCACCTCATGGATCATAACCCATTAATCATAAAATGAAAATAACAATTGACTAACAAATAAGGAGAACACACATCCTTATTGAGAGAAGAGGAAAAACTATAGAACATCTTTAATAGAAAATTACAATTTGCTTATGGAGCGTTCTTAATTGTGATGCAAGAATTCAAAGAACACTCACTTCGGCACTACTTTTACTTTAAAAAAAAAAGGGAGGGGGGAGAAACTAGAATGAAAAATTGGGTGTAAAGAAAAGAAAATTTCTGTAAATGGAGTTCCAGAGGAAATGGGGAGATCGGTGAAATCCTGTAATATGGGATTGGGTGGAAAATTTTAATTTATAAACGTTATATAAATAAGACAGTAAATGATCGGTTAAATGGTCATCCCCATTGCCTTGCGGGATAGTCACGAGTAGCATGCTGACTCGGGTTCAATCCCTGGCTACAACTAAAGATATTTTTCTTTGGGAGATGGGTCTAGTCCGGGTTAACTCAGCCCAATTAAGAAAAATAAGGAGCTACTTGAATCTGAATAGTGAATCCGATTAAGAAAACTAAATTCATGGTTGAGGGGTAACCTGCCTAGTACTGACAAAACTCTCAACATCGCCTACTAACTCGTTGGTGTCACCCATCGAACTTCCGTCAGGTCTTCATGAGTTGTTACTCCAAAGATTTTTATCACTCCTCGCATGGATTTTTTTTATAGAAATAAGAGAGTTCGTTGACGGTAGATAGTTCCAACCATCCCCTGGGTGGAGCGGTGCCATTGTAATAAACTAAAGAGGTACTGAGAACCAAATTTGGAAATGAGTAAGAAAGTTGGACCACATGATTCTTACCAACAACAGTAATCAAAAAAGAAAAGACAAGGGAGGGATGTAACCGGCTTCTCATCCCATGTAAGGTTTTAGTTAAAGAATCATTTCCACAACAGTAACATGTGTGGAGTGGATATTTTTTGGTATCGGACCGTGCAAAAGAGCCTGTTGAGTAGTAAGGTATAAAGGACTCAGACGGAGGACAAGCAAGGTACTAGAGGCAGGGCAGGTGCAGACCAGCACCTGCCTGCGCAGACCACCTGCCGTCCCACTTCCACCTCTCGGCATTCCGCCGCGCCTCCGTCCGAGCAATGCGATCAAAGGGAAACGGATCTGTCAGCTCCAGGGGCAAGTGAGCTATCCACTGTCTGCCGATGTGCCTGCCCTCCTACCTCCATAACTGATGGGGTATCAACTAATCCATTCAGCAGTTGTCATGACTCTGTTAATCATTCATCTATCTCAAATTAATCGACTGCGTTATGTATGAATGATACATTGAATCAATATACGACACTAATACTAGCTGCTGTAACTTGCTGCCGAAGGGTGCAGTGTGCTGCTAGTTTCCATAGAAATAGTGAGGGAGAGGAAAACCTCACTTATTAAAGTGATTGCCTGTGATAATTTTTTGGTAGGAATCAAATCGAAGAATAAATTGCAGTTATCAGCAAACTGATGAGGATATGACTATGAAGAGAAGAGTTTCCATTGTGGACGTACGTTAATATTATATTAGTCACAGATAATTATTTATTTATAATTTTTATAATAGTAGGGTCACTTAACACAGTGATGAAACTGTTGGCAGCATTGTAAAACATGGAAAGACAACTTTCCTTTCCAAATACGATTTCATTTATCAATTTTATATCATCGTTAGGTTTTAGTTCAATTTGGTTTGTAAATGCCCTTACTCTCTTACATCTTAGTAGTACTAATATACGTTTATATAGAACTAATTCGCCTATTGCTTCAAGGAACGGGTCTTTCACCCTGAGCTTAGCGTGAAGCTTTTATATTTATTTTATACCTGAGTTACATACATATGTTTTATTTTTAAAATAAGGCCTAAATAAAGCAAGATGCTCAAAGAAGAGACTATCTTCGAGAAAGAATATTTTCTGCCCACACCTTAGGCTATTAGGTTGGTCCCAATCATTATTGATATGGTATTATTCATAAGGAACGCCTCTTGTTTTAGAAACTCCTGAATTTACAAGTTTAAAGTTATTGTCTAGCTAAGCTAACAATTCTGTCCGGAAATGTCAAAGGTCAGACTTACTGATTGGCTTTTACTGAAATTAAATGTTACGCATTGATTTTTAAATCGAATATTCGAAGGGACGCATTAGGCGAAACAAAGGAATAAATTGGTCAGTTATCTATTTAATTAAGGTTTAAGTTGGGTTATCGTGTTATAAACGCTTGACCGGTGGCCGTAAAGCAAACATTGGACACCGGTTTGACTGAGGGCAAACACCGGTCCGATATTGCCACTTCCAGTAAGTGCTGGAACCAATTTGACAATTATTGCAATGAATCTGAAGCAATCATTTTAGATTACATACCATTTAAAAAAAAAAAATATTTATGAGCTCCCAGCTTTGACCTTTTTTGACCTTTGACACGATCATTTGGAATGACTTTATTTTTAATCAGTAGGTAAATAAGTAATGAAGGAGTAATGATGGAAGACCTATGAATATGTATGATAATGACAGTAACACTGATCGTGTTAGGTCCAAGACTAGGTGAACTATTTGATTCGGGAAGGTACATCTCCCAGAGGCCGCTTGATTTTATGTCTAAAATTAATGATTATAGCATTTTTAGGTTTGTTTTTTTCAAAACCAGAATTCCTCGGTTCTCAGTCTGTTGCTTCTAGGGATTGATTAACCCAAATGGCTTATGGTCTGCAGAAACTAAAAGACGTTTGTCACGTTGAGATATTAATAACAATAGTAAAGTAGTTTATGTCCACTTAGTTTGAGGCTTCCTGCGTTTTGTTTTTCCTTGCTGTCGTCAGGTGAGAAGCAAACCTGCACGTCACTCCCTACCGTTCTTTTCCGAAGTTTGGAAAACGAACCATTCAATATTAGTTAACAATTGGATAATGCCATCTAACTGACTCTTTAAGCCACATTTATATACATGTTTTGTTATTAACCAGGAGGACCTACTTTTACCTAACAACAATTGGTTTTCAAGCTAGCTGCACATGTTTTGGCAGTATGTTTTGCCCTCATTTTAGCGAGCTTAGTAACGTTCCTCCAAGCAACACACTTGCACTCTCACTGCAAGTTTTATTTAAAAAGCCCGTTACCAGAGGCTTTAATGTGTCATTAGAGTGTGGTTGTCAGATATCATCAGTTTCTAATCCTCTTCCGTGCTTCCTAAAATTCATTGTCTACCAGAAGATTACCACAGGTAGGAGATAAAGATATGGAAGACACTGAATTTAGCGAATCCGCAACTGAATTAGTTTTATTGTTGCATAGTTCTATTTTATAACTCCTCAAACAGCACATAAACCCACTTCAAAAAGTTAACAACTAGATGAATGGCTCGTGATCCCAAGGATATTTTACGGACAGACTAACAATAATTTCAACTTGAAACCGTAAATTTTACCAGGCGCTTTAAAGGTGTCGACGAAAAATGCTCCCCCAACATCGGTAATCAGAGGTAAACGCATCTAATTTTCTGCCCCCTTTGATCCAGAACCAACGGTTACAGAGGAAGGTTCAAAATCACTCGGCACGAACCTAATTACCATCTCTTTTGAAATTACTGTCACGTGTACAGATCGGTATATCCAACGGCCAAACGGGACCGCCTTTTCGACCGTACGCCACAAATCTCCAACGACACAATTACTGCAACTACTTACTACACAATTATATGACCAGTCCCTGCTCTAATTATTTAATCACAAAAAAATTACATAAATATATTAGATCCTCTGTTTCTGCGATTAGTTTTCTTCCCTTTATTAGCAAGTTTTCATTTTTTGTCCTCATTTTTTTTTTTTTTTGACATTTACTCAACATAGAGCAGGTTTATTATATTGAGGATCGGAAACTTTCATTAGTGGTTTTTAAAACAAATAAGGTTCACTATTCCTCTATCAATCGACATACACAATCGCAAAATTGACACAGTGAGATCATGAAATGGTTACATCGCCCTCAACATAAGCTTCTTCATATATGGAATTTATTCCAACTAAAAAAGTATGGTAACCTCTAAGATAATTCACTGTGTCAACTATAATTGGAGTAAAAAGAGAGATGGGCACAATAAACAAATAAAATGAGACTTGTTGCATAACTTTTCAGGATTATGAAGATGGTAATGAGGGCGGGCTCAAAATTACTTTGTAACTTTTATATTGGTTTTTGCTGCCCCATTCTGTCTGTCACTAAACTATCACTAAAAAACGATTAAAAAAATTCATCAATAATAAATAGTATAATTTATTGAGAGGAGATTACAAGAGAGTAGGGGTGGGGTATTTTACAGAAATCTAGAACACGGAATGGTTAATTTACTCCTGTTGCATATTTGTAACAAAAACGTAAAAAAAAACTAATTTTCTCACATTTAAATTATTTATTATTATTATTCAAACATTTGGCAACTCTGTGTAATTGGGAGTAAACTGCAATAGATATTTGAAAGAGCAATATCTGTAAAATACCTATTGTTGATTAATTTGTTTCTGCCAAGAGGTTGACGTACCCCCGGCAAAAAAATACATCGGCGCCATCGGAAATCATCAATTCGATTTAGATTACACTAGAACAAAAAAAAATATATTTTGATGTTGCGAAGATGTCAAAATGTAAAAGGAATTTTGATGTATACACAAAGCAGATATACTTCAGAAATACAGGGCGATATTTCCTCACGTCCCGTAGAGAAACAGAAAAAAAAATGAACGATAACTCCTGGTCTGAGTGTGACAACCCTAACAGTACGTGAAAAAAATGGCTGTATTGGTGGCAAGGGCGTACGATTTTCGAAAAGCTGGAAAGGTCTATTGTGGGTCGAGCGGGGAATGGCAATGAGCCACATTGTCAGGCCACTTCCAGCCTCGCACTCATTCATACTAATAGCATCTACTCATCTACTTACGAATCGCTTATGCTTCAGGTACACACACACACACACAATACGGGGCAAATAATGTTATTTATTGAATTTTTGTATCTCTTTCCATCTAATAACCAACTTTTTAATTAAAGGTTTTAGGTCGTTTATCAGTTATTGGTATTGAGCATAACAGCCTTAAAGAAATATTTAGAATCAAAATAATATTTTGTACTGAAGATTTTGTGGAAGTGTTCAGGTCTTGGGCTTAGAAAGGAAAAATATTTTGAAATGGATTTTGATTGGAAAATGTTCCTATTCGAGTATAGTCCATTTTAAACTTTTTGTCTGAAAAATTAGTACAGTAGTGCTTGTTTCTTAAACTAAAGTAAATAATATCGTAATTTATCTCTCTTCATAACATTTCTTATAAATGTGTATTGTACATTTATAATTAACTTTTGGTAGATTTGATTTGGAACTGTTGCGGTGGCTTGGTATTGTCCACATAAATTTCTCTAAGAATAAAAAAAAATGGATGAAATAGGGAAAAGTATAGTATGTTCCAACTTAATGACGTTTGATGGTGAAACGTAGGAACTTGTCCGAATGAGCTTAAATTTTACACTTCTTTTTTTTTTTATTGGAACGGGGTTAGAGGGTTGAAGCAGCAAAGTTTTAACTTTCGGAAAATTGTCTACCTTAAATGTACTTGCACTACGTCATGCACTATCAAATGAACGGTATCACATTTCATGTAACACTTGCGACACATGGAGTACCTACCAGGTTGTATTTTCTTCCAATCGCTTCCATTAAATTCTAATCAGTGCGTATTATCTGCTAATAGCAGCCAGTGACAGACCACTCTTCGTTAATCTGGATGTTTGGCCAACGTGCTTATCACCACCCTTGGATGGTTGTTCCAATGAAGAAAACACTGTACACATTTCATCGTCATAATGTATTACATTATTTCTGCCCAAATAGAAACATAATTTTCATTCCTGGTTTTTGTCCCCTGCATGACATGTAATAGATCTCTTTTTGTCATCTTGCAATTTGAATTACAACTCTCACTACATTATTATAAAGATGATTTATTAGGGAATTGAAACCTTCTGATTCTTTTATAGATTATTTAAAACTTTTATTTCATTGCTTTGGGATGAGAAGTTCAACTGAATAGTAACGCAAAACGGTCTGAAAAAATTGTTCGGCGAATTTTCATGGGTCCACTTCATAAATAAAATTCCTTGAGAAGCACTTCAAGATTCAAACTTTATTAATGTCAATATAATTAGGAAAAACTTTCGGATGGTTAGGGGGAGGAAGGGGCTGGAGAGAAATCCTTAAATATCCTAAAAAAAGTTTTAAAACGTGAAAAAGTACTTCTTTTAAAAAAATTGCATTCCTTTGATGATGAAGTATTTCCACATTGCTTTGGTTTTTCTGATGAGAAATCGGTCGGGAAACTTCCATTAAGCGATGAAACTTGCGAGCCCAACGGTACTTTTTATTACAAATTTATACAACTCATAACAAATCTCTATTAAAGAATAAAGAAAAAAGACGGTTGTTTGCGATATTGAGTCGAATATTCATCAACGTGTTTATTTTAACATTTTGTTCAGTTAATAAAAGACCATGCCACATAAAATTAGAGGGCTGAAACAGTAAACACGGCATGACATAGTCGGCAAAATGTGCCAATTAGCGAGCACGCTTAAACCTAAAGTCTAATAAATAGTAGTATCGACCATTAATAAACGCATAAGGCTCGATTTAAGTAATTTAAACCTTGGTGTAGGGTCTTGGTGAATTATTGAAAGGCATGTTGAATCAATAGTAGGTGCCAGAGGCACCAATAGAGGTATGATTCCTTCCAAAATCCACTTAAAATTAGAAGTGCAAACGGATTTGTGCTTGTTTTTCTTTGACTATTTTATAATCGATGGTAGTCGTTCAAAATCTTGAGAAGAAATCGTCCAGAAAATAGATACTTTCCGTTATTAATTTATTGAAAAATAAATTTGCGAGAAAGGCATTATCAATTTTCAATTAATCAGTTTTCAAATAACTAACGTTTCGCCTACTCTGTCATGTTATGGACTCTATTTGAATCATTGGCTCTAGTCAAATTGTCATGGAGTGATTCTTAATTGGTAAACTGCAGTAGACCACTAAGAGTAAATAAAGAATCGAGGAAACAAGATGCCTGAAAAGACGAACCGTTGATTAGAAAACAGCTTTATTGTCTTTCCACGACTGATAACCTCCTCTTTATTGCAATAGCGCTTTCGGCAGCTCTAAGCTGTCATCTTCGGTTATTTCTGCTATCATTCAGTTATTGGACTATAGTCAAATGATAAAGGGTTTTACCTGCGCATATGGAGACTATGAAATAATAATAATTACTATTATTATACGTAACAATGATCACATTCAATAAGTAAAATATAAATTATATTCCACTAACAGTGCAGAACTGTACATATTTTGAAATTTTCCTTCTGTTCTACTTCGATTAAAAATTCAGAAATACACCACTTATCTAGTAAATAATTAAAATTCTAGTATATCTAGTAAATAAATTAAACACTATGAGATAATCATTAAAACCGTCAAAATAATTTTAAAAATTTTCAACAAGTTGTCATCAAGTTATAAAAACTTACTTAAAACACAGCTATATATATCAATCTTATTGGTTCTCACCCAATTGGTTATGAGTGATCAATATCCCTCAATAGTTGTATATCCCAATTGTACACCTTTATCTATTTTTATTATGGAGCCGTTTATTGTTTGGATATGATCTAGAAGGAGGAACGCTATAAGGCGAGTTTATTGCTAGCCGTGGGTGTATAAATGAGATGTGCCTTTTGGAAAATCGGTTCAGATCGATGAGAGCTAGCTGTAAGATTTTGGCGGAATTTATTTTATTATTGGACAAATTTTTGACACAAATATATATTATCCATTTGGTAAAAACTTAACAACTCTCTTTCATCGACCCAAGCAGATTCCCAAAACAGTAGTTTGGGGCACTACTCATTGAAAAACTTATTTAGACAAATATTAATCAACATCATTTTTTTTTCGGCACCTGGTTGTGGTATAATATATTCTGACATCAGTCATAGGTTGATTAATGAGGAAGATTACTTACAACAAAACAGTTAAAAGGTGAAAAAAGAACCTGCGTTGAAGAACATAAGTGCACAGCTTTTCTCAGGTTATGTAAACAAATACTATAGAGATCCTGTATTCCCGGTACAACTGGATTCCATTAGAACGAAGCCAGGAGTAACATTTGCAATGCATGCAACATGGAAAAGGGATTATTATTTCTGAGAGATTAACATTTCTTTCCCAAGAAATGGTCTGTGTACACCAGACTTTCTCATCTCACGAAAGATGATCCGGTAAACTAGCCCACAGAAGTATTATTATTCACGGATGAACACATCCGACACACTCGCTGTTTCATTGGATACCGAGGGGTCGTGGGACAGAGCTCATGGGAAAACAATGACGGTAAAGGGGAAAAAAGGAGGGAAATTATTATTAAAAGGAGAGGAAACAATTAATGCTGTACAAACTGCGAAGAATGGTCTGAGACGACGTGTAATTGTACTGCGGGCGTGTCTGCCCGATCGTGCAGATAGCTCCATGGGAGACTCCTGCCAGAGCAACGACATTTTTCGACGATCAGATAAGAGATGAACACATGAGGCTAGTGTCTGTCAATGGTTGACTGAACTGCAACCGGTGAGAATGCACGACCGATCATATCTCTGGAGGCAATAATTAGAGGGGAATTCGGCATGGGAGTCATCCCTGTTAGTACATAGGGAGGTCCATTTCTGGAGTAGCAGGCGGAAAGAAGGCGATCTGCGTGCTCACGAATACTGGGCAAATACATCACAGGAGGAGGCAGAGGCTGAGAATAACTAATTGAGGGAACTTGTACGATTAGGGCTAAATAATGGATACAGCTTGTAAGGCTGTGAGAGGACTCTCGATATCCGAATGGCTCTTAAGTAATTTAGTCCTATTGCTATTGGATAACAATATCTCATTCTCCCTGTCCTGCAACCCCCACCAAGACAATGAATTATACTTCTCATATAAATGGGGGTAGCTGTGTTTTTATTTAATACTCCCTTTTTAATTGATAACTATTAGTATTCCCACTTAATCAAATAGCATTCCAGCGATAAATCAAAAGTGTTATTAATTTAGTACCGTATAGAAGAGAATGATTTACTAACGGTGTGTTTTTGTTTTTTTGTTTTTTTCCCTAAGCTCTAGTTAGAAGTTTTGGATGAGGGATAAATATAAAATATTTAGGGTGATCGGATCCTTGTACTAGGAGGACCTGCTTGAAGGCGGTGTGAGAGGAGTAAGGAGTGTGGGAATCCTTGGTGGAGGTTGATTGTTACGGTACAGTGGTGAGAGTCCACTGGTGGCTGGGCCTAGAGTCTTTTCTAGGCATGTAGTGCAGTCGTAGTTAGTCTGATATCAGTGAGGGTGCCCCTTAGAGGCTTGTTGTTGGTGGGCCAAGCGCCGTGATGTCAACCATGTCTTCTGCTTTACTCGATCTTGTGAGTTGCCATCGTGCCGGTAGCGGTGGTGGTGTCATGTCTCGGAAGAGAGGG
Source organism: Acanthosoma haemorrhoidale (assembly GCA_930367205.1). NCBI lineage: Eukaryota > Metazoa > Arthropoda > Insecta > Hemiptera > Acanthosomatidae > Acanthosoma > Acanthosoma haemorrhoidale. Next base: position 95,928,158 of record OV884011.1, read on the forward strand.
TTTAGACTGTGCTTCATCGAGTCGAAGAACTTGATGTGACGTCGTCTGATGGCTTCGGTGATGGTGGGGAGCTCGAACTTACGGTGTGATATACTTAATAACCTCATACCTACCGAACTATTAATTAAAGTTGTCGAGAGCATAATATGATCAGTAAATATATTTATTTACATTATAAATAGAAAATTTATTTTTATTTACTGACATGCTCACATCCATTCATTTAAGAGATTAAAGTGGTTGTAACATCACCTGAAACTTTTTACTGGATAAGACTTACGATTATGGTTCGCAATTAGACGAGAAAACATAGCGAGCGAGAAAACATACGAATTGAATATATAAGCAAGGTAAATAACTATACGATGTATTTCACTAGCTTATATACACTTGACACAATACAGCTTTAATTATATGCTCATTACTATATTATATGGTTTTTTTCAGCTGTTCACGCAGTCAAGTGTTATAAAAACAAACAAAACAATGCATAAAACCGTATTAATGATAATAAATTCCTTCAGTCATAGCGATGCTAATCTTGACAGTAGAGTGAGTAGCTCAGCAATAAGGGATATTTACGTACTTTTGCCAAATAATATACAAAACTGTGTTGATTTTAAAGACAAATATTTAAACGAAAAACTCTCTCTTTATAATTTTTAATGTTTTATGTAAAATTGAATTCACTAGCCGAGATCAACTAGAAAGTATGCTTTTCTCGGCTGTAACTTACGTGCACTATTTTGTTATATTTTCTTATGATATTTTAGTGGTATCTTTTTTGCTCTACACATATTGTTTGGTTAAAGATAATAATGTTAGTATATCTACCCGTTCTCCAAGTTAACCGAATAACCCCAAAATGAAGTCTTGCCCCTGCTGCTATAATAAATGTAATTAGTGACGTCCATTTTCAACCATCAAAGAAATTAATGCCAATTATACTCTCCGACGTCCCCCGACCTACAAAATGATCGACTGAGAGGGATTTTCCGGTCCTCAGGAAAAGTTTTCGCCTTCAAGAGCCGTAATAAATCCGGAAGAGTCGAGGACCGGCTAGGGTTTAATTTAAGTTATCCCGATAGGATGAATTGGGTGTCTGCGAAGAGACCGTTTTCATAATCACTCAAAACTCAAAAAAAAATTTTTGAATGGCTGCTGCCATACGGATAATCCTTAACTTGAGTAGCCTGGAAGTGGCAGGACTCCGCCTCCATCATCCGATTTATAAAGTATAAATAATACGATCTGAATTGCAAATATCACGAAGCAGCTCTGACGCCACTGCTCACCCCCTCCCCTCAACCTTTATTTTATTAAAATATACCTTTCGGTGGGGGGGGGGTAGTTAGCACACTATCTCACAAAGTTAATATTGGTATAATAAATTGCCGACGAAAGTAACCTTCTCAATCATGCATGATTAGAATTATTTATAAAATATAAATAATAAGTTGGATATGATACCTGCCGAAGAATTATTAAGTTGTACAGCCAAGTGGATTATGAAGTGGGTGGTTTAAAAAATATTTGGATTTAAAATAAAATTTTACTTAAAAACGCTATCTGCATATAAATATATCGATATGTATAGAGCCCCAACCCCCATAACAAAAAAAAATTCCTGAAATTAAAAAATATATATATTTAATGGTTATACCATTTCCAGCTTTTGAAAAAATATCAATAACAAATATTACGTATTAAACTAACTTCAGTACTGTGATTCTAACCAGCCCATAGTATATAGTAGCCTAACTACTGGAAACACACTCTGGTCCTAAAAGGATTTAGCTAATGTACACTTGAAGTTGAACTAATCCGAATGGCGAAAATCCTCTTAAACGGCAACCCTAAACATAAGCGAAGTGCCCTCAATGTTCAGCTGGTCTGCGGTTTATGGCCAATTGAAATTCCGCGGCGTGGTCTACAAACTACAAATAATGCCCATAGATGTAAAGCATCTATTAGTGGTAACAATGGAATTCCAATACCGAAACCAGGCTCCTCGTCTAATAAACATTTTTATAACGGAAATAAGAGAAAAACAGCAATCGTCATTCAAATAATATTTCACAATACGGAAGTAATAAGACAAAGGAAGAAAAATTCCGTTGTTTATCCTTGCAAGAAAAATGAGATTTTCGTCAATCCACCCCGTGACAAGCAGCGTAGAAGTTTGCCGAAAAAAAAGTTTTGCCGGGTAAGGCGCAGAGGGAAGGGGGTGGGGTTGAAACTGAGCATACCTCGGAATTTATGGCTTTTTTAGTCGAATACTTGTGTTCGAGGATGACTAATGGATTCTTTTGAAATTAATATCGCAGTTCCTGAAAACAAATATAAATCATTGCATTTATATGCAAATTAAATCTTAGTTTATTACGAGGTAAGCTAATAACAGCAACATCTAACTTTATCTGTGAATTATGGTTTCATTTATTCCTTATGAATTGTATAAGTTCCTTATTAGTAGTAAAGTCTGCATGTAGTTCAATGACATCAAACCGACGAATCCTAGAAATGTGGATAGAACTCTTTTATTGCGGCCCAATCCATTGATCCAGCAGTGAATTAACTGTGGAATAGTAACCTAGCAACATGCAGTATTTGCCTAGAACAGCAAGATGTGAAGCAATTCTTGTGTGAGACGCGACCGGTCGGCCTGCTCCAACCATCATCATCTCATCTCCTTTAGACAACATTCATCGGCACATTGCTATCCTCATTGCCGCTGTGGTGGCTGTTGAGTTTGCACCAGGTGCTAGGGTCTCTTATTAAGAAAACTCATCAACCTTTTTAACTTTACTAGGCTCGACTCTACTCCCTCTAAGTAACCTTACTTTCTCCTTATTCATCTCTTAGGCAGTGGAGTGTCCAGCGTGAGGTCCGTCACCATCTCTAGCGTGCGTCAGCATATGACCGTTGGACTCCTT